>CANTUV010000008.1:59030000-61530000 GCA_947685225.1 Garcia nutans
ATAGAGAGAATTTTACTGCGCTTGTGATTCTACTCGGCTCAACTCCGAAAGAATAATTTATACAAAAAAAAAGTGTTGCATTAGTTTTTGTGTTAGTTAATTAACATGAATGACAGTTGATTAATTCGAATAGACATTCATATTAAGTACTTACTTCCACGTAACTATTTATTTTAGCGTTCTATTTGTCTCAACTAGTGAGATAATGATATTATAAATAATTTTAAATTTATTGACTCTTTTGTTGAAATATGTTTGATAAAAATGATGAACTCATAAAATAAAGCCATGAAAGATTATTCGAAAACTGAGAGAAGATTTATTCAGAAGAAGATAAGATGATTTTCATGCTTCTTTGATGAATTCTTACATTGAACTCCCTTTACATAGTTATAGGAGTTTACGAAAATAGTGAATATTAAAAATAGTACACATATTAATATCCTTTTATTGTTTTAGTAAGTTAATTAAATCATTAATTTATTAAAAGAAAATTATAATGACCATAGATAAAAATAAAAAAAAATATTATTAGTGTTGATTTTAACACTCCCCCTCAACACCAACTTCTTTTCTTTTAACCATCCCGAGTTGCTAACTGAATTATTCAAACTTGTTAGTGCTCATACTTTTGGTGAATAAATTTGCAATTTACTCATCAATTTTAACTTGCTTTTTCTCAATTTCTTCTTTTAAAACTTTGTCCCTGATAAAATGATGATGCACCTCCACATGTTTAATTCTTGCTTGAAAAATTAGATTCTCTGTTAAATGTATTGCAGATTGGTTATCACAATATAAGGGGATTGCATAATTCATTGGTTGATGCAAGTTCTTCAATAACTATATAAGCCAAGTGCTTTTATTGAGCTATCATTGCTACAACTCAATATTCTGCTTCTGTTATTGACAAAGACATAGTTGATTGTCTTTTGCTACATCAAAAAACTGCTTATATCCCAAGCATAAATACATACCCAGTAGTTGAGCTCCGGGTATCATCATCACTTGCATAGTCGGTATCATAATAACCAACTAGCTCACAGTCTTTCACATTTTTTGTATAAGACACCATAGCCAAATGTGCTCTTCATATGTCTTACAATTCTCTGAACTGTTTCTAAGTGAGGCTTTTTTGGATTTTGCATGTACCAACTCATCACACCAACTGCCTAAGAAATGTTGGGTCTAGTTAAAGTTAGGTAGATCAAACTACTACCAATTTTTGATACATCATTGCATCTTTCAAATCTCTCCCTTCATGAGCACACATTTTGACATTTGGCTTCATAGTTGTTGAAACGGACTTGTAATTAGACATTCCAAATTTCTTTAATAAATCTTTAGAAAATTTTTGCTAATGAAGAAACGTTTCTTCTTGAGTATGATTAACTTCTAGATAAAGAAAGTGCTTAACCTGCCCAAGTTCTTTCATTTGAGCACAAATGGACAAATTCTCCTTTGTTTGGAGAATTTCTTCTTCACAATCTCCTGTTATGATTAAATCATCTATATATACAAGTACAATCACTAGCTTCACTCCATTTGCTTTAATGAATAATCTAGAATCTGTAGGTGTCACTGAATAACCACCGTGAGTCAAAAATTCAATAATTTTACTATACCAAGCTCTTGGTGCTTGCTTTAATCCATAAAACGCATTTTGTAGCTTACAAACATACTCAAGGTGATCTTGACTTTGAAAGCCTATTGGTTGATTCATGTAGATATCTCAATTCAATTCCCCATGTAAGAAAGCATTCTTCATATCCATTTGCCATAAGTTCCAATCTTTGCTAGCTGCAAGTGCAAGTAAAACTCTAGCAATTGTAAGCTTTATAACTAGACTAAACATTTCATCATAATCTAGTCCTTATTTGTTGAGTGAAACCTCTTGCTACCAAATGAGCCTTATGCTTCTCAATTGATTCATCTATGCGACACTTTGTTTTATAAACCCATTTGCAGGAAATAGGCTTAACATCTTTAGGCTTTGGTACAAGCTCCCAAGTTTGATTTTTGTTCTAATGCAGCAATTTCTTCATCCATGGCTTTTATCCACTCTAGATTATGAATTGCTTTCTCAAATGTCTCTGGTTTTCATTCATTTAATTCTTTTAGTATGGCTATGTTGGCATAGTTAGGATTTGACTTCTTAATTCTTGTTGACTTTCTGAGTGGAGCTGGAGCTTCTACTTTTGTTTTAATAAGTGCACCTTCTTCGCTTGGCTGTTTTAAGACGTAAGTTTTCAAAGGACATTGTTTCTTAGCATTACCACCGTTATTGAGCATTTTTGTAGCTTATCTTTGAACACATCTAAATCTATTAATATCTTCTTTCTGAAGACCACCATGAGGACACTTCATCAAACACCACATTCTGTGATGTGTAACACTTGCCATTTGTAGGATTACAACATCTCTACCCTTTTCTTTGACTATCATACCCCTACAAAGATACATTTAACAATTTTCTTATCCATATTGCTATGTAAATAATCATGTACAAATACATAACAAACACATCCAAAGACTCAAAAATAACTTACATTAGGCTTTATGTTCCATAATTTCTCAAATGGTGAAAGCAAATGTAATCTCTGTTAGGGAAGCCTATTGGTTACATAGGTGGCCATCCTTATTGCTTCTGTGTAAAATCTTCACAGTACATTCTCAGCATGAAGCATGCTTCGACATATTTATGCAAGGTGTCTATTCTTTCTCTTTTCTACTCCGTTTTATTGTGAAGTGTTGGCACATGTGAATTGATGATGTATTTGGTGCTCTTGTAGAAAATTGGCAAACTCATATGAGGTATACTCCATCTCATTGTCTGTGTATAAACAACAAACTTTCTTACCAACTTCTACTTCTGCTGCCTTTTTAAACTTTTTGAATTTTGAAAATGTTTCAAATTTTTCTTTTGAAAAATAAACCCACACATATTTGGAAAAATCATCAATAAAAGTTATCATATACTTCATTCTACCTATAAAAGTTTGCTTCACAAGTCCAAAAATATCAAAGTGAACCAACTCTAATGATTCTTTTGCTTTAAATTTAGATTCTTCATAAGGTAACTGATGCGTTTTCGCATACTAGAATCATGCATAAATTGTGTTAGTTCTCAGTTTAAGTTAGGGAAGTCCCTTTAGCATCAACTTTTTCATCATCACATCTAATTTGGAATAGCTAACATGAATTAGTTGCATATGCCATAAGTCTACCATCTCATTCTTCCTTGTCTTGTCTATGTATGCAGTTTTCGCAGACATTATATAGACGAACTCTAATCTTCATTATTTCATCATTAGTTCTTTTTTTAATTTCAAGATCTCGATATACTTTCATATCTTGTGGGCCAAATAAGATAAAATTACCTGAAGATGTTGTGCTATAGAGAGTAGATTATTCTTCATACCCAAAACATGATAGACATTTTGAAGTGACACCTCAATAATATTATAATAGGGAGAGACTATTAAATTGCCAATGTAAGCTATCGATAATTTTAAGTTGTTTGTTGTCATTATCGCATGACTTCCCTTATACTCTGACAAATTCTACAGCTTTTCTTTATCACCTATCATATGATTTGAGCAGCTAGAATCAACGATCCAATATTTTTCATAATCAATTTGATCGAATATTATTGCTATAAGAACTAACTCCTCTTCTGCAATAAAGAATGCCTCAACATCCCATTCCTCTTCAATTCTAGAAGTAGCAGCATTTCTCTCCACAAATCCTTTTCTTGACTGATAAGCTTTTGCCATGTGATTCACAATTATAATACTTCCCTTCAAACTTTTAGCCATTATTATGGTTCTTTGATGCTCCCCCTACACATATCTCTTCATCGTAGTTTTACTAATTGGAGTATGTAGATCTAATTAATAAATTTTCCGGAATAATGACTTCACTTTATGAAAATATTTAGTAATTGTCATGTCATGTTGTACTATTAACAATAATTCACTTTGTAATAGCTGAAGTCTTGTGTCATTTTTCTTTGAGAAAAGCTTAGCAAATGTATCCCAAGCTTCTTTGGGAGATTTTGTATCTCGAATGAGCTCTAACACATCTTCTTTAATTGTTGTCTTCAAAGCAAACATTGCTTCCCCTGCTTTTATCTTTCATTTTCATAGCATACCATTTGCATATTCTGTCTCTGGTGGGACAACTTCACTTTCATTCACAACTTCCCAAAGATCTTAGCCTTGCATTTAAGACATCATACATGTAGACCTAGTATTATAATTTGGTTATTGAGCTTTTTAATCCCACCAACTATTTGAAGATCACTCATCTTACCAATAGATAATACCTATAAACTTATGGCTCTGATACCAAATTATTAAAATACGATCGACAAAGATGCTACTGAACTCACAAAATAAAGCTACGAAAGATTATTTGAAAACTGAGAGAATATTTATTTTGAAGAAGATAAGATGATTTCATATTTCTCTGGTAAATTCTTACATTGAACTTCCTTTATATAGTTATAAAATTTTACAAAAATAGTGAATATTAAAAATAGTACACAAATTAATATCCTCTTTTGTTAGTAAGTTAATTAAAACTGTTAATCTATTAAAAGAAAATTATAATAACCATAAATGAAAATAGAAAATTATTATTGGTGTTGATTTTATCATCTTTTACTAAAATTGAAATGTGTGATAGAATTAAAAAACAAATAAAGTATATATATATATATATATATTTAACTAACCATATATTATATTATATAATATTTTGATATTGAAATCAAATTTATTCTAGTTTTTTTCAAGTGTTATTTTAATGTTAATAAATAAATTAGCTTAATGGAGGTGAATTTGAATATTTATTCAAAAATCAAATTGAGTTTCAAATCTTAAGTATTAATTTGAAATTGAATTTGAAGTTATATTTGAAAATTATATTTTTATATTTTTTTAATTTTAAATTGCCTTTTGTAAATATGATTAAAAAAAAGATAAAGAATTATATTTTGTTTAAATCATAAATTTTTAGATTATTTAATAAATAATGTCATTTCCTTTTTCTTTGAGTTCTCATAGTTTTCTTCTTTCTTAATTTGAAAGTAGTACTGTCGTCAGTTTATTAATAGGTGGTAGCCCTATCCGTTTTTCTTTACCTTTCTTTCTAATTATTACTTGTTTTATTTGTTGTTTTTTTAGTTTTATTTGTAATTTATTTTTAAAATAGTTTTTTAGATTAATATAGATATGAAATTTAAAGTTTATTCTTATTTTTGTATTCTTTATTTTTTAGAATAAAACTGAATACAATTTAAATTTTTGTTATGAAATTTTTATTCTTCCTTGTTTGAAGGTTATATGTCCTCTTCAAAAGTGATTTGGCTTTTTTTTTTCAATAGAAGTTGTTTATCCTTCTCAAATAGGGGTATACTTCTCATATGGAGGGTGATTCAATATGTTTCTACAATTGATAGATGGAATAAGTATCCTACTCAAAGCCAAATTGCTTGTGGCGTATTATTATTATCAACCATTTGCTTTGAAGAAATTTAGAGGGATTTAATAACTTCATTAGTTATGTATATCTTGCGTACTTTAAAGTTATATAATATTATTTATACATTATGTATATACTTTTTATTTAAATTTTGAAATATCATTTCATTAGAGTTTGATTTTAATAGATTTTTTTATTTGAATTTATGAGAAGGAGCATTTTTATCCTTTAAGCTATAGCCAGGGCATAGATTTGTCCTTAAACTAATTTTAGGGCTAAATTAACTAGGATTTCTTAAAATTTTATTATTTTGGCCTCTCTATTAACGACACACTTAATATTGTTATATTATCTGCTGAAATAGCTACTTTTATTTTGTTAAATAATATTAGTAGGTCCCTTTTTTTCTTTATATTTTTTCTTATTTTAAAAATAATTAAATAAATTAGAAAAAAAAAGATTCTAATCTCATCACACTATCATTTCTCCATCAGCTACAACACACCATTGCTAACCACTAAAAGCCCAGCCACACTAGCAATGTTGCCCATCAGTAGTTCCAAGCCACTAGAGCTCACTCATTGCCATCGACTAATGCCACCAGCAGCTTATCATCCCTAACCCACCAAGCAAACTCCTTCACAAAACTAGAAACAACTAACCATCATTTAGGTTTTTATAAATTTATTAGTGGGTTGATGATTAAAACAAAAAAAAAAGGTTTTTGATTGAAATGAAAATCAGAGTTTTTGTTTTTAAAATTTTGATTTTGAAGGTTTGGAAATAGATCTCAATTTCTTAAAATCGTGCAGTGTTAAACCATCCTATGATTCACCAACCCAAGACCCAAACCCACCAGACACAACCCTAGCTCCTCAGTTTTCTCATTCAATTTTATTAGGTTTAAATTCAACTCCACCCGTTCGTCAAATACAAAAAATAAAACTCCAGCCACCTGAATATTGATGTTGGTAGTGAAAATTCAAATTTTGACTATTGGAAAACCGATGCATACCACACTTAGGGCAAGAAATAACGTGGAACAATTATCTAAATTAAGATAAAAAAAAATGGGAAGAGGAGCAATTTTTTTGGTTCAAAAGGACTAGATCAGACTAATCAAGAACCCAAAGATAGTAGCGGTAGTAGTTTTCTCCCTCATTTCATGCAAGTCACTAAATCATTAGAGCTGTGAGAAGAAAGAGGATAGGCATGAGATGTGAAAAAAGATTGGATATGAGACGAAGATGCAAGGATTTGGAGAGGATACGAGAAAATGTTGTTGAGAAAGATTATGGGTTTTCAGTTTGACAAATGAATAAATCCTAAATTTCACCACATCTGCCCAAATTCTTCACTTCAATATCAACATCGAGATTGAAAATATTGTCTATGTCCATAACTATAATTATATTTTTTATATATTTTTTATATTTGATTTCCATATACATATATACTTTCTGATCCAACTCGATTTATGACTCAACCTAACTGTTTTTGTCCCATATATAGTAGCATTACTCATACATGGTCACCTGAGGTAGGTTGGATGATAAATAGAGTTTGTCATTTCACTTATCGGGTAGGATAAAGATTTTTAAAAACTAGATTCATATCTGACCTATTAGTATCCTTATTAAAATATTTATTTTTAAAATTTTAAAATATTTATAAAGATGGATATATCATTGATATATATTTTCAGTAAATTTAAAAATTATAAAATTAGAAGTGATGTAATATATAATTGCATCTCATTATTAATAATAAATAATTTTATAATAATTATTTTATAATATTTTTTTTCGATAGAAAAAAAAATGAAAATGGCCCCCGAGATTATTCTGGATTCTACTGCGCGCGAGCACCTCATTAGACAAACTCCATTTGCGCTCTGTCTTCTTTCTTTTCTCTTCAACTAGAAAGAGAACACAAAGCTGAAAAAGCAAAAGGGGAAGTAAAATACAATTCCTTACTTTATCGTAAAATGGATCCCGAAACGGCGCTGGAGTATGTGAAGCACGGTGCTACACTTCTTCTGCTCGACGTTCCTCAATACACTCTCGTTGGAATTGACACTCAGGTAACTGTTCTTCTGTTCTCCGTTTGTGCCCGAGGAAAATGCTGAAAAATTTTGGCCTTATTTAATTTAATTTGGATATAGTGTAAGTGTTTTATGCTTTTATGAGACACTTGATTTTTTTTTGCTGCTTTTAATTATATCACCAGATGTTCACAGTTGGTCCTGCTTTTAAGGGCATTAAAATGATTCCTCCTGGTCCGCATTTCGTGTACTATAGTTCATCCAGCAGGTTTGTTTCTGTATTTGTTTTTAATCCACAGAAATTTGCAAGTGATTTGGCCAAGTTACTGTGTTATTTTTGAAATCTTATGTTTGCATGATTTTTAACATAAGATGTTAACAATTTAAGTGAAGGATTATAAATTTTGATAAGAAACATCGACACTGTGGTAAAATTGGATTATAATTTAAATTTATTATTTTTATGCATTAAGTGATATTTAATGAATTGATTTACTTGTTCTAAATGAAGCAGGCAAACCAATGAAGAAATAAATATGTACACGCTTAGGTTAAATGATATGGAATTTGATTGTCAAGCATTTTTGTAGTGCTGATAATATCTTTTCTATAAAGCTCTTGATTTTAGTCATTTATGTTTAATGTGATATTTGGCACTGATTACCGCTACCAACTGTTGGGTTTGTGATGTTCTTACTGTGAAACATAGCCTTTTTATGGCATACCATCTGTAACTCTATTTCATGCATATTTTTCCATGCAGGGATGGGAAAGAGTTTTCGCTGATTATTGGCTTCTTTATTTATGCTTGCCCCTCGGAGGTCTAAAATCTATATAAGCAATTTTTTTTTCTACTGTTGTTTCATGCTTTTGCTGCACTTATTGATTTTCTATTATTTACTTGTAATACTTTTCCATTTTCTTTTTTTTAATCAAAGAACTGTGTTGATGCCTATCATGAAAATTGTTGGCTACTTTAATAACAATGAAAATTTTCTCATTCTGTGGGTTTTCAAGGAGTAAGACTGGCCATTCTGAACTTTTATGCATTGGCAGAATCAACTGATGAAATATATAGTAATTTCAACGGATCAAAGTAATGCATAATATGGATAGGATTTTATCTCTATTACAGTTTCATGCCCACTGATGATCTGACGTTTGAAATGAGCCTTTTACTTTTGAAGACCACAGCCTTGATTTGAGGAGGCATTTTAAAAACAATTGAATTCATCAAATTTTGGACCTATGATGCTCCAGAAAAATTATTAATGCATCAGAAAATGAACAGGAAACATTAGATGGAAGCAGTTGTTAAATATTATTTGGGTGAAAATGTAACAGTAAGAAAAATGACCTGCAGTTAGGATTGGAAATAGAATGGCTTTATTTTGTGCAGAAAGTACTTTGATACTGGGGAAGAAAGGATTAACTTTTGAAGAATGGTACTTTTGATGAATATGCAATTGTTGATAATATTACTCCAAGAATGACGCATATAAGAAAAAGCATTTCACTTTGAAGCAAATTTCTGATTAATCTCCTGTTATGGCCCCATGCTTAATCAATTACCACCTTCTTAGTGAGCTACAAATGGGCTAGATGAAGAAGAATTTTCAAAGAGTTACCATGTATCACTTTGCAACCTGTTTAGAGGCTTCTTAAATTGGTTCAAAATCTGTAAACATAAGCAACAAAGTGATATTGTTCAAAAGTTTTGAAGTTCAGCACTGATTTTTCCCCTTTTTTGATTTTTGCTACAGGTGATTGTTCGTGAGTGGAATCAACAAGATGAACAGCTGGTGAAAGTATCTGAGGAAGAGGTATGCTTTCTGGCCAATTGTGATGCTCCTTTTTTTCCCTTCTTCTTTCTCTTCCTTTTTTTTTTTCAATTGAGAAAAAATTATTCAGATTTGAAGTTGATAAAAATAATTAACCTGAGGATAAAATAATAAGAGGTTTAGTTTCAGATCAATCGACATATTCAGCAAGGGAAAAGGCTGGTATCCGGTTTTCCCTTTGTCATGTGCCTTATTATTTATACCTTTGTATTCCTCGGAAAGGTGCCCAAGCATCTTGTTCTTACTTCGATACAGCTGTAACATGTATTTGAGAAACTACTGAACCTGGTACCTTTTGTCTCTTCATGTTTTCTTCAATAATAGGTTTACTTTGAGCATTGTTCCTAAGTTTGAGGAAGTAGCAATTTGGTTCTTGTAGTATTAATTCTCAGTTTTTGTAGCATTGTTCCTAAGTTTGAGGAAGTAGCAATTTCGGTCAGTCCTTTCCCAGTTTTTGCTCATAGGAACACAACTGCTACATGTGAGGAAAGAAGTAGTCTGACCATAAATATTTTGTTATTCATGATAAATTCTACCTCTCACTTGTTTGTGAAAATAAAATTGAGTTAGCATTTCTTGGTTGATATATTAGCTACCTTGAGCCAAAATTTTCTTCAAAGTTGGATGTCTAGTGTGAGTTGTGATATAGTTGGGTGTCTGTCTTCTTTTATCCTTGTTGTTTTGGTTGGTTTCTTCTTATCTGATTTTTTTTGACCTGTTTCCGGAAGAAAAAAAATGTTTACTTGTAGGCTATGAGAGCTTGCTACAATCAAAATAAGAAATTGTAAAAAATCCCTGGAGAATATAGTTTTTGGTTGTTACACAGCATGTTTAGGCTTTTGTCTTTTCATACATCTAAATTTATGTGCTCCTTTTTCTTTTACAGCATGGCAAAGTCAGAAATTGCTTCACGCCTTTTTTTAGGCTTAGAACAGATCACTGAATGTGGCTCTGTGGCTATATTACTGAGATTTTGAGCAATTGTGTTGGATTTAGACTCCCGTCTTTGAGAACGTACTATCGTGGAGTTGGTTTTCTCATAGAAAGCTCCTGTTTGCTTTTTCCTTCAGATTCATTCCTGATTTTAATTTTATTTGAATGTAAACATGGAAATTCATAAGTGCTATGGCTTTTAGTTTTCAACTTAACCTTTAACTACAGGGAAAAGAAAATCCATCTAGGATTTACCTTAATCAATCTGCGAAATAAATTTGCAATTTTATGAGTTCCTGATGTAATTTTAAAATATTAATCTATATGTATTTCCTAGTAATTTGCAGTGCATTGAGTTCATTTTCTTATGTGTTAGTTTTTCTTTTCTTTGTTTTGCTCACCAATTTCCTTCTTTTGCTCACCAAGGAAGAGAGATTTTCTCAAGCAGTTAAAAGCTTAGAGTTTGACAGACATCTTGGTCCTTATAATCTCAATCAGTATGGAGATTGGAGGCGCATATCTAATTACCTTACGAAGAATATCATCGAACGAATTGGTACCATAGCAACTTCAAATGCTTTTCAATTCATAATTTAATATCCTTTTCAATTTCATAATTTAGTTACCGTCAGGAATCTGTTTCTTGTTGCTTTTTGGTGGTTGGAGGCTTGATATTTTGGTTTTTTTGTGCATATCCTACAGTTGCTGCTGCTTTTTGACCTACTTTTGATTTCTTTCAGTTATCTTTGCTTTCTATACACATCATATTAGCTCTTGGAAAGCAGTTGAAATAGTGAGCTAGAAGTATGCCGAGAGTAAAAATATGCAGTTGCTTCATTTTTACTAACTTGAGATTTCAATGATTTAATATACTACAATATTCAGATTCTCTGTGTATGTGATGTCTACTAAAAATTCACTATGGCTTGGCAGTGTTTCAAGTGTTTCAATCAAGAAGTAGAGAAGTCTTAAGATCCATTTGTTGTTAAACAGAATAAAGAGTATGGGAATGAGAAATCCGGGGTAATGAATATTTGTCGTCTGATATTTATTTCCACATGAGGATAAAATATTATAAAGATAAGAATGAGCCCCTTCTTCTTTCATTATAGTCAAATGGGTCCTAAGAACTTAAATCTTTACTTTTTTTTTTTTTTGACCTGAATGAGAACTCTGATAGGTCACTTATCTTTTTATTATTATTAGGAATAACACACTGAATGTTTTGGATGATTATAAATTGACAACCCAGGGCTGAAAAATTACAATGTCTATACTGAATTTATAAAATCATTCAATTAAAGGCTTAACTAAAGTTTATTTTGTTCAATTTCTCATTCCTTCATAAATTCTTTACAACGAGGAATTAAAAGAAAACTCGTGCAGGAGAAAAGGTTTATGTTTTTGATTTTTGTACGAACAACAAAAATTGACCTGGGAATTACACATTAAAAATATTCATCGTTGTATCTAAAATTCGTCATAGAACTCTTTTATTCGACTTAACTGAACCTTAATTTTCAGGCAAGTTGGGTTCTACCATATGGATTATTTCTCTTAACATGTTTTGGAGCTATACCTATATAGAAAATATAAGTTCAACACAATTCTTTTGCACTGCTACCTTCCATGTCATTCTAGCTTGGCCTTTCCTTCCTTTTCTCTTGCAAATTCAATGCACTCAACTTTCCATATTGCTGAATTTGCTGGTTTGTCATTTGCATATCCAAACCATTTGATTTTGCTTTTTCAATTTTTTTTCATAAGTGCCACTTTCACCTTCTCATGAGTTGTTCAATCCTTATTTGGTTCACCATTGTATTTGCACACATCCTTGCAACATTCTTAGTACCTAATACTTGTTGCATCTCTTGACTATTTTATAAGTTAAATTGATCTTTTGTATGTGCATCTAAAACCCTGAACCCAATTTTGCCAAAGAAAAATGTGGAGAGATTCCAAAAAGAAAAGAAAATTTGAAGAGAGCGTGCATTGAAATCTAAATGAATGGGTAGGGTTGACGTTGTAATGTTAAAATGCATGGGGATAAATTCGAAATATTTCTGAAATGATGTTGGCTGTAATACTGCCTTTGTTTTATTATTGTTCATCCATTACATATTTCTTATAAGTGCAGGCCTTTCCTTGTAGAATTACAGGTTTCTCACCCTATGTATATATCAAATATGTCTGACTTTCTGATGATTGAACAAAAATGTGGTAGAAAGTAGGAGTTAATAAGGCTAGTGTAAGGTTTAATTTCGGCAGAATCTATAGCAACTTAACACAATTGTTTTTAATTTTCATTTGACTTCCATTATGTTTGAAATTACTTTTGCAAAGGCATCACAGTCATGCTGCAGAATTAGGGATACTTTAGAAATGCAGATCTGTTGTGGCCACTGATGGACTTCATTTTTAATTTAGAAATATCAGAATGCATTAATGTTGATATATGAATTTGATATAAATTATCAAATGCAACCAACAAGTATGCATAAAGACAAGAAAAATATTTATATATATTCTAGTTAATGTTCATATCCATTAATTATCAATCAAGCTACGGCAATCTTGTATTTAATGATAACAAATTTTATGTACACTCTGTTATTGCTTTTAAATTTTTTTTTTTGTTATTTTTTTGTTATTTTTTTATGCAGTCCTACTTCTCATTGGTGATGAGCCTAGGACATTTCTTTGGAAACAAATAACATGATGTATGGCTCAAAGGGTTTTGTCGGGGGCTTAATCATTGTTGTTAACGCTTGTCAATGCTCAATTTGGCTTCTATCTTTAATCCATTCTACAAATGTTTTAACTATCTTGATCCTGTTGAGATCATAATACGGACTCCAATAATGATTTCTTTGCAACTTCTTCAATTTAAATTATTCACAATTGCAGAACCCATTGGAGGAGAAATTACAGTTGCAAGTGAACCTGGGATGGTTAAAAACACTCCTAAAACAGCAATGGAAAAAGCTTTAGATGACCAATTGAAGACCAGTAAATTCTCAGCATCTGCATCTGCTGACAAGTCAAAGAAGAGAGGATGTTACTACACATTGATTCCTCATGTTATTAAACGCAAAGGAATGAATGTAGAAGAACTTACTGCCTTGAATCTTGACAAAGTACATACTGAACTTCTAAGTTTTTAATCATCATCATTCTTGGCACAATGTCTCTCTAAATCAATTTGTATTTGTTGGTTGATAATGTATGTATTTATTGACTTGTCCAGACAGAATTATTAGAAAGCATCTTGACAAAAGATTATGGGGGTTCTGAAGACTTGCTTCTTGGAGAGCTGCAATTTGCCTATATTGCATTCTTGGTAAGCTCAAACTAATTTGGCATGTTTATGAAGTGCTTAATATCATTAGATCTTTACAAACATTCAAAATTTTGCAGATGGGCCAATCACTTGAGGCATTTTTGCAGTGGAAATCCTTGGTTAGCCTTTTATTGGGTTGTACTGAAGCAGTAAGTAATGATGTGCTTTAGTTTTTCTTCTTTCTTCTTTTGTGCAAATAATTCATTCATTTAATCAAATCCTTGGTTAGCCTTTTATTGGGTTGTACTGAAGCAGTAACTAATGATGTGCTTTAGTTTTTCTTCTTTCTTCTTTTGTGCAAATAATTCATGCATTTAATCTCCTATTGGAGAACCTTTTGTTTCCCTTGTTTCTCTGGATCTTCTTCTACAATTTTTTTCTTCTACAACATTCTTGCATCTTCTGGTAAACTCTATTTCATATGAGATAAATCATAAATCCACTAACTCTGTTAACTGTGGAAGGGTATGATTTCATTCACAGTACATTAGTTCCTTTTAAAAATTTGTTTCAATTTTCAAGCTTTCCTGAAGGGGTCTATTCTCACTATCATGAATTCAAGTTTTTTTATCACCCTCTCTCGTAAAATGGTAAACATCAATATTGGTGTTGCGTATCACCAAGCAATACATGACAGATTATATCAAATCACTTCATGATGAAATTGAAAAAATGTATTTCACTTTCATTCTATATTCAGACAGATTCTCACTGCTCACTTCCCATTCAGTATCATTTTTTTAACCAGTTCTCCTGTCTATTCTTGTATCAGTTTTCATTGATTTTGTTGGGTACTATGTATGATTTTGAAATACATTTGAGAGTTAGACAGCCAATTCTACATTGTAGGCGACTTACATGTGGTAACCAGAGTTAATGTTTTGCCGCAAAGTTCTTCTAAATTTTAGTTAGGAACTTCTAGTATGTTTCTTCATAGAAAATGGTTCTTGATTGTTACATGATAAGTTTTTATTATTGTGATTTCATGTAGTTGATGGCCTATTGCTTCTCTGTTATGTTATTCAGAATCAGATTACCGAAGTTTTATTTTTCTTTTTCAGCCATTCCATACAAGGAGTCAACTATTTAGTAAGGTAATGCTCTGATTTATAATTAGTTAAATGTTTCATGGTGCCATATTCAGAATTTCAGTTATTGGTTTTGAAATGTAATGCTCACAGATAAATTTATTAGCAGATTCTCTCTAGTTATTGAGGTCTTATTCAAATACACAAACCTTTTCATTATTTTGTTCAGAATTTGCCCTTTTGATTCTTCTATACTGTAGACTTTCATGCTCCCATTATACCCTTGATTCTTATGCTTTCTGACATGAATTTGATCTGCTGACTTGTGGTTGTATTGTTCTAAGTGCTAATCATGTTGCTTGTTTGACCTTTGCTTTTCTTTAAAAATAAAAAATCTTCCTTGTCTCTTTTTCAAAATTATCATTGTTCTCATCATCAAGAGTGGCAATTTTGGGTGGCACAAATATATGACCTGAAAATGGCAAGCATTATTGTGAAACCTGAATTCAATCTGTACAAAAATGTCTGACCCAAAAAATTACATGTACCGTTTTAAAAATAAGCCCAGTTATTTATTATTATTAATTTTTAGATGATTTCTGCCACAATCAAAACTTGCAATTTAAAATGCCATCCATTATAATTTTTTACTGCCATTATGAAGTCCTATAAACGGAAGATTCTTTACCAATAATTGACCTTTCTGCGTTCTCAGATCAGTATTACTCTTGGTTTTTGGCATATATATTTGGGTTTTTCTTTTTACCACTTTATTCATGTGGAACTGCATTTCATGGTTTTGCTAGTTTGAAATTAGATGATAGTATTCTAACTAAATAATATTTTAGCAATAACTGTATAGATAGCTTCTATATTCACGGTACTTTTCCTTAAAAGAACTCGAACAAAGCTCAATTCACATCCAGTTCTAGCTGCTAATCTGGTGTCAGGAAAGATAGTTTTCAAGCATGTATAAAATTTATTATTTTTTTGTGTCCACGTTAATCTTTTTTTTTTTGACATTGCTGCAAGTCTAGGGTCACCTTTAGCTCAGTTGATCTGTTCTTCCTTATATTTGTTGTTTTATAAACTTCATGCAGTTCATAAAGGTCATATACTATCAACTGAAATATGGACTTCAGAAAGAAAGAGCAGAAACTAATGATACAGGTGTAGGAATGTCGGCATTGTTGGATGAGTCATGGTTTTCTGCTGATAGCTTTTTACACAGACTCTGTAAGGTAGCTTGTGGCATAAAAATTATCCATTATTTGTTTCTGCTGACATTCAAAGTAGACTTTTCTCATAATTTAGTTGTATTTGAATGTCTTATTCTACTGATGAAGTCCTAGGTGCTTCATTGATCCATTGACTTCAATTTCTACCCAACTTGCCAGCTTCTTTTGCAAGAGGTCAAACAGATGGGGAAAGGGGTAGGAAGGGGAAAATTGTCTTTTATTGCCTCATAGGGCTTAAACATTATATTTAAGGAACAACTTAAATATTAAAGGTTGTTTGGAAATGCAGGATTTCTTTTTGTTGGTGCAAGATGCCAAGGTGGTTGATGGAGACCTTTTGACATGGGTATGTACCTTAAGACTGACTCTCCATATTGAGCTTAATTCTTGTAGGCAACATGTGTATAGATGATTCACAGTTCTGTTGTGGAAAGTTTGGTCATCAAAAGGTTGAGTACTATTGATGTTATAATTTTCATACAGTTAAATGGCTTTTGATTTGCTAGCTGTTATCCTCTCTCTCTCTCTCTCACATCCATACTGTTAACACACAGCATCAATGGACATTTGACCACTTGTATAGTCATAAGCATGCAGGATTTTTTAGCCTCTCATAAAATGATAAAGTTTGTTGCAAATTCCCTGGTTTACTTACTTCCATATATTGATTTTAGTATTTATTGATTCATTTATTTTTGTGTTTTTGGAAAAGCAAATTCTCTTTCATTGTTCTGAGAAATCATTTTGTCATGTATTGGCTATTCTGAGAGTAAAATTCATCTGTTGTGCACCGTACAGAATATGGTGCTTTCCATCAGTCTTAAGGTTTTGAGTATCTTAACCCGTAATAGTCTACGATCATACATCCTTTACTTAGAAATCAATTTCCTTCGATCTATGTTTTTATTTCTACGATCATACATCCTTTACTTAGAAATCAATTTCCTTCGATCTATGTTTTTATTTAAGTTCCATTAAATTTTGGTGGTTAAGCTTTCTAATTTTAGGTTTCACCAATGGATATTCTGGTGCTGACAAAAGTAAGAGGTGATATACATGCCTTTTTTTTTTCAATTGTTGTAGACTAGGAAACTCAAAGAACTGCTTGAGACCAGTCTTGGATGGGAGTTCCAGCAGAACAGTGCAGTGGATGGAATACACTTTGAAGATGACAATGAGGTGCGTTTATATGTAAACTTTTGCATAGCATCCATCTTCCGTCCCTCTCTCTCTCTCTCTCTCTATCTCTCACTGTTGGAATTGCCACCTTATGCAGTATGCTCCAGTAGTTGAGATGTTGGATGACACCAGCTATGATGAAGCTAAAGCAACTTAGACCAGAAAAACAGACATCGCCTCTATTATTGTTCGTTAATATCAGTATCAGATGAGTTGCTTCTATGGTTCCTTCGATGTCACAAGAGTGTATGGCTAATGTATTGATAGTTGGAGGAGAGTCCAATTTTCCTATGCGAACCATTGATGTCAATTGACCTTGTTCAAAAGCACCTTTCTTGCATTGTAAATATGCAAACATTGTCCTCTGGTAGAATATAGGTTTCTCTGGTAAATGTACAAGTCTCATGGCATTGTAACACTCGGCAGACTTGAGTCTTGTATATATGTTTTTATAGGATGGTTAAGCTGCATTTTCGAGTTTTGTGTAGCTAGTTATGTGGTCTTCCTCTAAGTGGTCATATTGTATTTTTTTGCAGGAGCTGTTGATATGAGTTCAGTCATAATTACTGGACTTTATTGCCTTCTTCCAAAACTTGGCTCTTTTTTTTTTATTTTAAACTTATTGGTTCATGAAAATTTCCTTTTGTGCTATGGTAATTCGTATTTATACTAAATTGGTCATTCAGAGTAAACAAAGAGATCAAAATCCAAATGGACCGTCATATCTATATTAGCATTTCATGCATTGAGTAAATTTTTTTTTATTATCAATAATCCCCAAAATTTAGTAATAGCTTACTACTATCAATCTCCAGTAGTATAATAATACTTCATATTTTTCGTATTCACTCTAGAAGGAATGTATTTATTTTTTGTTTCCACTTTTGTTTAAGAAGCTAAACTAATGTTAATATTAAATATTGCAGTTTTTTTGGTCTTTTTTTCTTCAAAATCAAATGATTTTTACTAAATTTTTCAATGGTATCCTAGCAATAATACTTATCATAAAATAATAATATGTTGTAATTAATTATCTTAATTAAATTTTATAACTTTTTTTCTATTCTATTTGTACATTATGAATATAAAATATGAAATAATTTGCTCAATTTTTAGGCTTGTCAAAATCTATTTTATAATTTAAGAGTGAAGTAAAATAATTGTAGATGAATAATAATTTTGCTTCCCTTTCGTTACTTTTACCCTTACTCTTATATATATATATATATATATATATATATATATATATTAAAAAATTATTCTAATATTTGATATATATTTTAAATAATATTTTTTTTTACATTTAACATAAAATATTAATTTCTATCATTAATTTTATAATAATTTTACTTCTCTTTTATCAATTTTATCCTTATATATACATGTACATTAAAAAATCTATTACATATATATATACATGTATATTAAAAAAATTATTGTAATATTTAATATATATATTAAAAAATAAAAAAATTTTATATTTAATATAAAATATTAGTTTATATCATCAATTTTAATTTATACTAAAATAAGGTAAACACATTGTTTAAAAAATATATTTATTTTAATTTTTTTATAAATAATATAAAAAGTGATTAATATTTTTAAAGAATGTAAAAAGTAAATTAAAAATTAAAAATAAGATGTTATTAATAGAATGTAAATAAAATACACATTAGTATTTAGCGTTGTAAAATTAAGAGGAAATCATGAATAAAAATGATTACCAGGTTTACATTAAAATTTTGGAAAACAAAAAAACACACTCCCAGTCGATACAATTGAGTTTGGCAAAGGCTAAAGAAATGGCGCTTCGACATAGTTCCCGCCTTCCCTTCATTCCTTCAGTCTTTAGAATGCCAAAGCTCCTTTCTCTAAATCTACCTTCTCCTCCAAGGTTACTCTTCTCTTTACTGTCATAAACATATATTCCTATTTCTGATTTTACTTCAAATAAGCTGTTGCTCTTTTAATGGCAAATTCTAAAAACCCCAATTTGCTCTCTTTTCCAGCTTAGAAGTTTTTTCTCATGTTATAAATTATTCAAGAAATCATATTTATGGTGGGTTTTGTTCAAATTGTCAAGGTTAGTTTCTTTCTGCTTCTTAAGTTCTATATTCATAAATGTACATGTTTGTAAATGGATTTGCTCTTTTTTTTTTTTTTTTTTTTTCCAATTTTCCCACTTGATTTTTCCGTAGATGTGCTCTAGAAACTTTATTATATGTGAAAGATAATTTACAGTTCGTAACCATCCTGTTAATGGAGGCGTTGGCAATGTAGTCTATGCATTTGTTCGAAGTCCTCATAGAAAGCATTTTTTGATTGCATGAAATGAACCCATTTCATTTTCTTCATCTTTTGTGCTGCAAGACTTGATTTTTGCGTCTAAATCTTAACTTGGATTTTGGCGCTCTCAAAATTTCGGATTTTATTTGTTAGTACTGAAAGTCCCGGTGAAAATCCATCGCCCCCTATCTTCATTTGATTGTCGAATGTCAATAACTTAAATAAAGAGTATGATAGATAGATATTAATTTCTAGATGAATTTGCTTTAATTTTGTAATTTTAAGTTCATTCTCTTCAATACCTGTAGTGAGTCTAGTGACTAGATTATGGCCTTTCCTAAAAGTGCCGTCATTAGAATGCCAAAAATGTTGTCATTAATGTATTGAATTTGCTAACATCCTGAACTCATTTAGAGCAGCAGTAAGGCACTGTTATTGGTTATTTCATTTTCCTTTACCAGCCTAGATAGATGGAAGAAAATGTAAAGATAACTTATTTTTGTCTTGTGCCAGAACACTTTTGAACTCTAAATCCAACCAGTTTGTATGCTATTGCTAATCTTTGAATGTGATGCATAGCTTATGTTGCATATTTTACAGCATCACGATCATATGCTCGGTCTAGGAGTAAGCAATATGATCTATTTGGCAGTGCAAAACCAGGTGATGAAGAATTCAAGAAAGCATGGAAGAAGCAGATGGAAGAAGATACTAGCTTATGGACAGGAAGTGAAGATGAAAGTGAGGAGCAAAATAATTCTGAAAAAGGTAAAAGTCGTCTTGAAAAAGAGATTCGGAAAGTAAGACAACAGGCAAAGGAGCACTCACATCGTATTGATGCTGATGATAGTGATGAGTTATGGAGTGTATGGTCTGGGAGTGATGAGGAGAAGACTCTTTGGACTGGTAGCGAAGGTGATGATGATGATGATATTCCCACAGAAGCTTATCCAAATGAAGCTAGTGATAAATATATAGATAAATTGTTTGAGTTTGAGGAAAAACCCAAATATCGCACAATCTCAGAACTATTGAAAGAAGAAAATGAACCTGAAGAGTTGTCTCCTGGAAAGCAAGCTAGGAAACTTGCAGTTGAGAATGCCTTAAAGAAATTGAAGAAAGGACCAGATGGGCGTTACACCAATGTCTGGGAAGTCATGAGTGATATAGACATTCTTATTGGAGCATTTGAAAATATTGTTTCTGGACCAGAGTATGAGGAACTTAGACAGGGAGGACCAAAAAAATTGAATATGCAGTTTTTCAAGGATATACAAGCACGTATGAGAGATCCAAATTACAAGTTCTCACCTGAGTTAAAGCTTAAACCAAAGAGCAAACTGGTTCCACGAAAGAAATGGCAGAAGGCGCAATCTAGGAGAAGGAAGGCGCAAAAACGCTAGGTCACATTCTTCTCCATTTACAGTGTGCGTTCCTTAAAATGACAGGGATTGTTTTAGACCAACATGGCTTTGGTTATGATTTCCTTGATTAACTGTAAAGCCTTGCAAACTAATTAAAGTAGGAATGAGTCCTTTTTTTTTGTTAAATATCTTTTATTTGATTTGAATGTTTCTTGAGTTCTTGTATCTGTAACTTGTCATATGACTTTCTAACATGTCTTGTGCATAAAATGACTTTTTTCTTTTGGTTTGTTTCTCATGCCCTTGTGCATTTTTTTTATCATAATGAAGAAACTTTCATTAGATAAACAGAAAAATACATCCTAAAGCTCAACAATCTACAAGCAACAGAAGAACACCAATCTCCCCCAAGAAAGCAGCAGAAACAGACCACTGAACCAACCCCGAAGCATCGGCCATGGAAAAATAAGAAGGCTAGAAACTGAAAAAAGAAGCAAATCTACCAGTCTGCTAGAAAACAAACCACAATAAAATTACAGCATAAAATGGTTTGTGGTCCCAAACAACCTTAGATTTAGAATCAAAAGAGGGAAACCAAGGATTAAATATCCTGTAAAGGGGCAAAAGAGGAAGCCTAAAGAAACCTTCATGAAGGTTGAGCCAAATCGCAGGTATTGCATGAGGCATTGGAGCAACAACTTCCTCAAATTTCAGTAACGGAACCAAGTGGGGAGGTTGAACTCTGGAGAAAACTTCAAAGAGGGGAAAAGAAGAATATAGAACTTCTGAAAGTTGAAAAAAAGCCACTATAGAGAGATCCCATGAAGTTTTCTGATGATTACCTCTCCAAAAAACTGGATCTAAAAACCTTAGATTACCCTCTATGAAGAAGAACACAAAATGCCTCCAAGAGGCAATATCCTGAACTAATTTATTCCAAATCATAAAGAAACCATAGAGAATGAGAAAAAAAAAGTAAAAAAAGGAAGATTTAGGATTGCCATCTATTGATATGTATCATATGTATTAGATGTTTATCTTAACAGTATAGTCATTTAGTTACTGTAAAACACTTATGTCCATATATTATTGAATGAATACAATACAGGGTGTGGAGAATTATTCCATAAACTCTTTCATGGTACAGAGCTCCTATAGAATTCTCCTGGTGATTTCCTTTTCTTTTCTCTGTCTTCATCATATCTCAAAATATTGAATCATCTTCTTCCTCTATGTCTGTTGAATCCAACTCCCGTCTTTCTTGCCATGTTCATCTCATCCATTTTTCAGTGTCTCTAACATAAGAAATTATGTCAATGAGTTCTGTTGTGGTGTTCTCTCATCACTTTAGGTTCTTCAAGGTTATTACGTGTAGAATCATGTTGATGGCACCTCTGTTGCTTCACCTAACACTATAACCCAATCTAATGGAACCACCTCTTCTAATCCTAAATACTTTCTTTAGAAACAAGTTGATTCACTTGTTTTATCCTGGATCCAAGCCACTATCAGCACAAATATTCTTCATAGCCCATCAAACCAAATATAACTCTCATTGCACAAGAAGCATGGACAGCAATTGAAACATTGTTTAAAGATCAAGCACATGTACGTCTCCTACAACTCAAGGCTGATTTTTATAGCACAACCAAAGAGAATTTGCCTATTGATGATTACATTTAGAAGTTGAAATCCATATAATATTCTCTTTGTGCGATAGGGCATTCCATATCAGAATCTGATTTGGTCATGCAAGTATTCGATGGCTTTCCTGTTGAATACGAAAATGTGGTTATTAGTCTCAGCAGCCAACAACCTTTACCAAATTTTATAGAAACCCGAGCAACCCTTTATCTCCAAGAGCTTCGATTACATACTAGAACCAAAAGACAAACTGCTGCCTCAAATTTCTCAAACACACAAATTGCCTTAGTTGCTTCTTATCGTCCAAGTTCTCAACCAATTAGAGGACGTGGACGCAGAAACCAACACCCCCCCCCCCCCCCCCCCCCCAATCTACCAATAATTTTACCAATACTTATCAATCTTTTCGGGAAACACAATCGAGGAAGAGGACGTGGTCGAGGATGAAATCCATCAATTATACTCAACCACGTCCATCAATTATACTCAACCACGTCCATCTTACAATCCTAATGTAGTGCTTGGACCAAGACCCAATGCCTTTTTTAACCAACCTCCAATTTTTATTCAATGTCAGCTTTACTATGAGTTTTTGCATGGTGTAAGGGATTGTCCAATGCTTCAGCGTGCAAACAAACCTTATTCATTTTCTCCTCATTACACTTCATTCAATGATAAATACAACCATTCTTTTACTTCCACCCAAATTCAGGAACCAAACCAACTTGCCTAGATACCTGACACTGGTGCCATTTCACATATGACCAATACGTTAGGTATGCTTTCTGAGTCTTTTCCATACATTGGTTCTGATAAAGTTATTTTTGGGGATGATAAATCACATGATATTTCTCATGTTGGCAACTTGAAAATAACTTTTTTAGACACTAATTTTAATCCTAAAAATATTTTGGTTGTTCCATCTATTACTACTATTCTTGTTTTAGTCAAGAAACTTACTAAAGACAACTCTAGTTCCATCGAGTTTGATCTAATTGGTTTTTGTGTAAAGGACCTTTAGACTCGGACTTTGCTTCTCTGTTGCAGTATTCCGGGTGATAGTTATGTTTTTCCACTAGCTTTTCAGTCATTTGTTTCCAATCAAAATTGTTTTTGTGCCGTCAACACTTCTTAAGTGCTATGGCATCATCATTTTTGTCATTTACAGCACTCTCTTTTGTCCTCATCTAGTTTAGGATCAATTAATTCCAAGTTGTCATGTAATGCTTGTTGTTTAGGCAAGCATAGTACGTTGTCTTTCAATTCAATTCATTCTAGAAGTTTATTTCCCTTTAAACTTGTTCATTCTGATGTATGGACATCACCATTAAATTCTTTTAGTGATTTTAAATACCATGTTGATTTTATGGATAATTTCTCCAGATATGTTTGGTTTTTCCTATCAGAGAGAGAATTTACATGCCATGCTTTTAAGAATTTTACAAATTCACAAGGTCTTCATGTGCAGTACTCATGTCCCTATACACCTCTAATAAAATGGGGCTGTTGAAAGATTGCACATGATACTGATTGAGATGGTTTGAACTATGTTGATTGAAGCTGGAATGCCACTAGAATTTTGGGTTGAGTCAATCAAAACGATGGTTCATGTTTACAATTTGCTACCAAGATGGACTCTAGCTAATTTTTCTCCTTTTCTAAAGCTCTTTGGCCAATAACCTGATTTATCTCATCTACGGGTCTTTAGAACTCTATGTTATCCGAATTTGACAGTAAAGACATCACATAAGTTGCAAGTAAGATAAACATTGTGTGTTTTTTTATGATAAATTAAGATTTTTCTTTATTTTACAGCTGATTATGCCTTTTATGTTTGTTGTATTTTATGATGATTATTGTTTGTGAACATAGTTGTCCATAATTAACAACAGTGTTGTCATGAGTATTGTTGTCCATATTGACAATAATATTGTCATCTTTTGAGTTGTATTAGTTGTTTATTTTTGCAATATATCTGTGTGTATTTAAACTAATATTATCAATAAAGAAGAGAGTGTTTTTCTTTCATCATTCTCTCACCTTTACCCTGCTGCCCCTGCACTTCCAACATCTGATAGTTTATTTCATACTCTTCATTTTGAGTTTATTTGATTTTATTTTTTAGATTTGAATTTTTACAAATGGTATCAGAGCAAAATACTTCTTACGAGACTTGTGAGTAAGAGAGTTTTATGTTGAGAAATTGAGAGCAAGAGAGTTGAGAGTTAAACACATTTAGAGTGAACATATTGCTACTACAAATGATGCTCATTTTATGGTGAGAATTAGGCTCTCACTTGCATACATTCTGCCCTTTCAGATGTAATCTTCACCAGAATTATGGCATGTGAAACTCCTAAGGAAGCTTGAGACAAGCTTAAGGAGGAGTTTGAAGGTAATGAGAGGGTAAAAACAATGAAATTGTCAACTCTCAAATGTGAGTTTGAAATATTGAGAATGAAGGATGGTGATACTGTCAAGGAGTATTCTTTAAAACTCCTTGAAGTTGTGAACAATATTAGACTATTGGGAGAAGATTTTAGTGACTTGAAAGTTGTGGAGAAGATGCTTATTAGCTTACTAGCTAGATTTGAATCTAAAGTTTCAGCAATTGAAGAATTGTGTGATTTAAAATTGTTGTCAGTGGGTGAATTAATTAGCAAATTGCAGACATATGAGCAAAGAAGTAGCATGAGAGATGAAGTAGTGTCAGAAGGGGCCTTTCAAGCTAGACAAAAATGGAAGCCATCTTCAAAAGGGAGTAAGAAACAAGAGTATGACAAGGCTGAAAAAAACAAAGGAGCTGGAAGTTCAGCAAATGGTGGAAAGAAATCAAAATTTCCAATATGCAATTTATGCCATAGAGATAATCACCAAAAAAAGATTGTAGATACAAGGAAAAGACTCTTATTCAGTGTAGATTTTGCAATAAATGGGGTCACATTGAGAAGATTTGCAGAATGAAGAAGATGGGTGAGCAGAAACAACCACAACAATAAGCTAATTTTACTGATGAACATGAAGAAAAATGAATGTGACAAGTTGTTCATGGTGTCACAATTTAATTAAAGCAAAAATGAGCAGATTTGACTTATTGATAGTGGCTACACTAGTCATATGGCAATGGATAAAGATTTATTCAGCAATTTAGATATGAGTATGAAGACAAAGGTGAAGCTTGGAGATGAAAAAGTGGTTCAAGCTGAAGGAAAGGTTTGTATAGTTGTGCATACATAACAAGATACAAAATACATTCATGATGTGCTTTTCATACCTTGTTTGGCACAAAATCTGCTTAGTGTAGCTCAAATGCTTACAAATGATTATTCCTTGTCATTTAAGGAAAATTTTTGCAGCATTTATGACTCTCATGAATGCTTAATTGCTAAAGTAGCTATGGTGGATAAAAATTTTCCTTTGAATTGAAGTAATGTAGTTGATCATGCAAATTATGTTGGAAATGATGCATTAATACTATGACACAAGGGGTATGGACATTTCAACCTTACTGTGCAATAAGGGATATGCAGCAGAAAAATTTAACTAGAGTTTTGCCAAAAATCTCAGTTGTGAATAAAATTTGCAAATTATGTCAGTTTGGCAAGATGTAGAGGAAGCCATTTCCAGTAAAATCCTTATGGAGAGCAAAGGAGATGTTGGAATTAATGCACACGGATGTGTGTGGTCTAATGAACACAAATTCCTTATGGCAGTAGGTATTTTGTGCTTTTCATTAATGATTTCTCGAGAATGACTTGGGTTTACTTCTTGAGAAGTAAAGGGAAAGTTTTCTCAGTGTTTAAAAAATTTCAAATAATGGTTGAAAAGCAAAGTGAATGTGCATTGAAGCTTCTAAGGTCAGATAATGGAAAGGAGTATACTTCAAATAATTTTGGCAAATTTTGAGATGAAATGGGAATTGAACATCAGCTCACAGTTAGTTATTCTCCTCAACAAAATGGCATTTCTGAGAGGAAGAATAGAACTATGGTTGAAATGGGTAGATGTATGATGTCTGAGAAGAAGTTGCCACTCACATTTTGGGCTGAAGCTGTTAATACTTTAGTATATTTTTTGAATCGGCTGCCAACAAAGGCAGTAAATAGGAAAACACCAGTTGAAGCATAGTCTGGTATCAAACCAACAGCTAGGCACTTGAGAACATTTGGTTCCTTGTGTTATATTCATGTTCCAGCAGTGAAAAGGTCCAAGTTGCAGCAAAAGACAGAACAAGAGATTTTCTTGGGTTATTCAACTATTTTCAAAGGTTACAGGGTATTTAATTTGCAAACTCATAAACTTTTAGTTAGTAAAGGTGTTATTGTAAATGAATCTTCACATTGGAATTAGGAGAAAAGTATGGCATAAAATGATGAAGGAGTTGTCCAATCAAGTTCACTTCCACCATTCAAGCCTGCAGATTCGGATAGTCAATTGGAGGAGGAGAATTTTGATGAATCTCCACCAGATTCACCAATTCTCAGAACCAAATCATCGGCTGAGATTTATGAGCAATGTCAATTTGTTATGTTGGAGCCAAAAAATTATGACAAGGCTACAAAATTTTAAGTTTGGAGGTTGTCAATGAAGGAGGAAATTAAAATGATTGAAAAGAATAGAACTTGGCAATTGGTGGACAGACCTGAAAATATGAATGTAATAGGTGTGAAGTGGGTTTATAGAACTAAGTTGAATCCAACTGGCTCAATTCACAAACATAAGACAAGATTAGTAGTGAAAGGGTTTTCTCAACTTGCTGGAATTGATTATAGAGATACCTATGCTCCTGTGGCTAGACATGAGATAATTAGGCTCTTGTTGGCATTGGCTGCTCAATTCAAGTGGGAGGTGTGTCATTTAGATGTAAAATTTACATTTTTAAATGGTGAACTTATGGAGGAGGTATACATTGAACAACCTGAGGGTTTTGTACATAATGGTGATGAGAACAAAGTTTATTTGTTGCATAAAGCTCTTTATGGGCTGAAACAGCACCAAGAGCCTGGTATAGCAAAATTAATGCTCATCTAGTTCATTATGGCTTCAAGAAGAGTGAAAATGAGGCTACTTTGTATGTCAAGGATACTGGTAAGGGTCAAATTTTGATCATCTCGATTTATGTTGATGATTTGCTGGTAACAGGGAACAACTCATTGTTGATTGATGAATTCAAGAAGGATATGGAGGCTGCATTCGAGATGTTTGATCTTGGATTAATGACTTACTTTCTGGGCATGAAAGTGAGTCAAACAAATTCTGATATATTTGTATCTCAAAAAAAATATACATTGAATATGTTGAAGAGATTCAAGATGGAGAAGAGCAATCTAGTAGCATGTCCATTGATTCAAAATTGTCTAAGGCAGAAAAAGAAAATGAAGTTGATGCTAGCAATTATAGAAGTTTGGTTGGTAGCATTATGTATTTGACTTCATCTAGACCAGACTTGATGTTTGCACCAAACGTTTTATCTAGATACATGCAAAATCCTGGACAAACTCACTTGGGAGCTACAAAACGTGTGCTAAGGTATATCAAAGGAACTCATGATTTTGGCATTTGGCACATTGAAGTAGAAAATGGTAAGTTTCGGATAGTGATTGGGCTGATTGTTTAGATGAAATGAAGAGCGCCAGTGGTTATATGTTTTCAGTTGGCTCTGCTGTTTTTTCTTGGATGTCCAAAAAACAGAATGTGGTAGCTCAATCTACAACAGAAGCAGAATATGTTGCCTCAGCTACTGCTACAAATCAAGCCATTTGGCTTAGGAAAGTTCTTACTGATATTCAATAAACTCAAGTTGATCCTACTGTTATTAAGGTGGATAATCAGTTTACTATTGCAATGACCAAAAATCCTGTGCTTCATGATCGAACAAAGCACATCAATGTAAAGGTGTATGCAATCAGGCAAGCAAAAAGAGATGAAGAAATTCAGTTAGTTTATTGCAAGTCTGAAGAACAATTAGCTGATATTATAACAAAAGCATTACCAAAGGGAAGATTTGAAATATTAAGAGCAACACTTGGAGTATTTAAGAAAATTCTTAAGGAGGAGTGATGATAAATTAAGATTTTTCTTTATTTTACAGCTGATTATGTCTTTTATGTTTGTTGTATTTTATGATGATTATTGTTTGTGAGCATAGCTGTCAATAATTAACGATGGTGTTGTCATGAGTATGGTTGTCCATATTGACAGTAATATTGTCATCTTTTGAGCTGTATTAGTTGTATGTTTTTGCTATATGTCTGTGTGTATTTAAACTAATATTATCAATAAATAAGTGGGTGTTTTTCTTTCATCATTCTCTCACCTTTACTCTGCTGTCTCTGCACTTTCAGCATCTGATAGTTTATTTCATACTTTTCATTTTGAATTTATTTGATTTATTTTTCAGATTTGAATTCTTATAGTTTTCATTGGTTATCTAGATAATTACAAGGGATTCAGATGTTTTGATCCAATCACACAAGCTATCCACATTTCCAGGCATGTGTACTTTGATGATTTTTGTTTTCCTTTTGTTTCACTTTCTAAATCAAACTCTACTAGTTCTACTTCCATACAAACTCTACCACCTTTTTCTTCTCATCCAATCTTATCACAAAATTTGATCACATCAAATAACTCTTCTTGTTTATCTATATTCCCATCAGTTACCATAACTCCTACCTCATCCCGAAATTTTGAAATTTAATCCTATTCAAATAATTCCTCTATATCACCCTTGTCTCTACCTTTACAATCCAAAAATAATAAAATTGCTCCCTCCAGCATAGCTCATCCTATGTTGACCTAATCTATAATAGGTCATAGTAACCCCAAACATATCCAGTACTTTTCAACCATACAAGACTCACCTACACAAAATACTCAACCACCAAAATCTACACCTACTACATTACTGAAGCTAATAAACATGCTCATTGGCGTAAGGCCATGTCAAATGAATATATTGATCTATTACAAAATCAAAAGTGGACACTTGTTCCTCCTCCTACAAATGTAAATGTTATTAGGTTGAAGTGGGTGTATAAAGTAAAGTTAAAGTTTGATGGCTAGTTGGAAAGATATAAGGCAAGATTGGTGGCTTAGAGTTATGCACAACAACCCGAAATAAATTATGATAAAACTTACATCCCTGTTGTCAAACCTACAATGATAAGGATTGTTCTTTCTTTAGCAACTTCAAATGGATGGAAGGTTCATCAGTTGGACGTGAAAAATGCGTTCTTACATGGTCAATTGCAAAAAGATGTTTTCATGAAACAACCAGAAGCTTTGTTCATCCGAAGTATTCTAATTATGTTTATAAATTGAAGAAGGTGATTTATGGGCTCAAACAAGTACCTAGAGCTTTGTTTGAACAGTTCACTTCCTTCTTAAAATTGCATGGTTTTTACTGTAGTAGGGTTGATAGCTCAATGTTTATTTTGAGACATGGGAAACATATTGTGAAACTCTTATTATATGTGAACAACATTTTGTTAACATCATCTTGTTTAGCTTGGTTGCAATGTGTTATTCAAGTTTTTAAGGCTGAGTTTACAATGAACGACCTAAGGTTGTTAAATTATTTTCTTAGCATTCATATTTCTTACAACTTTGATGGGATTATGCTTGATCAGACAAAGTATTCAAGGAATTTGTTAGAGAAAGCTGGAATGTAGTCCGCAAAGCCACTAAATACACCCACCATCACAAAAATACTCTGAGCAATTCCTTGGACAGTCCATTGATAGTTGATCCTCAAAATTACAGAAGTATCGTAGGGGCACTGCAATACTTGACATTCACCCGCCTGGATATCTCTTTTGCCATCAACTAAGTGTGCCAATACATGCATTCTCCATAGGAGGTGCATCTCAAAGCTATCAAATAAATTTTACGATATATTAAAAGGATTGCTCATTATGGGTTACAGATTTATAAAGGTAACAATGATGTTCTCTCGGCGTATTCTGATGCTGATTGGGCGAGGTGTCAAGAAACAAGGCTTTCAACTATTGGTTATGCTATATTCTTGGGAAATAATCTGCTATCCTGGTACGCCAAGAAGCAAGCTACAGTTTCCCATTCAAATGCAGAAGCAGAGTATTGTGCGGTTGCAAGTACAGTTGCTGAAGTATTATAGATCAAAAGCTTGCTTGCTGAATTGGGTGTTCTATATAAATGACCACCTGAAGTATTCTGTGACAATATTAGTTCTACATATATGACGACTAACCTAATTCAACATGCTCGAACCAAACACATTGAATTAGATATTCACTTTGTGCGTGAGATGGTGTTGACAGGTTTCCCTATTGTGCGGCATGTTTCAAGCAAAGAACAAATAAGAAAATTATTAACTAAAGGTTTAATTGGCAGCGATGTTCGTTAATTACATTCCATTCTTAGTGTGTTACCACACTTCGATTGAGGGGGGTTATTGATATATATCATATGTATTAAATGTTTATTTTAGCAGTATAATCATTTAGTTACTGTAAAACACTTGCATATGCATATTATTGAATAAATACAATACAAGGGTGTGAAGAATTATTATTACAAAAATACTGCAAAAGCTAAAAATATTTTCACTTTTATAAAAAATTGGTATAAAATTTTAAAAATACATCATTTCTCACTAAAACAAAAGTTTTTTTTTTCAAAAATACATTTTTCCTCACTAAAATCAATATTTTACTTTAAATTTTTATTTTTTTCAAACTTCACTATTAAATAAAGGTATTTTAATAAAATAATAAAAATTAATATTTTAAATTATTTTTCATCATATAAAAATCATAATTTTTTATAAAGAAAAAAATTATTTTTAATTATAAAAAATAAGTAACACTAAAAAAATAAAAATATATAAAATATATAAAAATATATTAATAAAAATCGTTAAATTTATTTTTAAATAAATTTTACTTATTATACAATAAAAAAATATACACAATTTCGTTATGTAGATATAAAGTAGATGTATTATATATGTTTCGTAGATGTTGTAGATATATCGTAGATGTTGTGTGTATGTTATGTTTTTATTATTTAAGTTGTATATATTTTATATAAAAATTATTGAATATTGTGTGAATATTAGGTGGATGTTTTTAGAATAAAATATTAAATAAATATTAAAAATATTATATAGATGTATTGTAAATATATTGTAGATACGTTGTAGATGTCGTACATGTAGTTTGTATTATTGAGTTTGTATTTTGTATATATTGTATATGTATTTATTTTTTATGTGTATATTGAAAATATGATATTAAAAAAATTTTGATAAAAAATATAAAAAAAAGGAAATTGTAAAAAAAAGAAAATAAAAAAATTACAAAAAGAAGAAAAAGAAAAAGAAAATTCACCATGGGAAAAGGTAAAATTGTAAATAAAAAGGGCGACCCAGCATTATTGAAAAGTGAATTAGTTTTGGACATAAACAGTGTAAAATTCTCGAGAAGTATTCCATAAATTCTTTCACAGTTGGTTGTCTTCTGCAAAAAAAAAAAAGAACTAGAAAGAACCCGGTAAAGTGAGAGGAAAAGTAAGAGAAAAAAGAGAGCCATGTCCTTATTCTTTGTGTTAAAATTATTTTTTGATATATTTTTCATATGGCTCATTTCTACTAAGTAATTGCAGCATAGTTTTTGTTTAAGAATCAGATCTTTGCTTAATTGATCCAGTTTCAGAATAGAACATTCAACATTGCGTGGAACAAGATGAAGTCAATGTTTTCTAAGATTAAAATAACATTTGTTGTCAGGTACCAAGTCTCTAAATCAGCATTCTGAGTAGATCATTGAAACTATATGTCCATAAGATTTTATAGTGATTCAAAGCTTATTTCTTGCAGGGGCACAGAAATTCAGCCCAAACTACCTTATAGACCAAAGGATATCTAAAAGTAGGGGAATCCATGATAATAATAATTGTTTGGAGGGAATTTCAAAATCATGGAAGTAAGTGTTTTGCAATTTTTTTTTTCTTGAACAATGTTATATGGATCTAATTGATACGTATCAAATCATTAATTATCATGTAAAATAATTAATAATGTATATTTAAAAATGAATTGAGAATTGAAAAGGATTAATGATTTATAATGTTCATTAATTATTTTGAGCATTTAAAATAATTAATGATATATATTTTCAATGAATTGAGAATTGAAAATAATTAATGATATATATTTTCAAAATATTGATTAATAAGTATATATATTTTCAACCTCCGTAAATAACATTATAATTTTTTTTTCTTTTAACTAAGTTGGTGCTTAAACATATTCAAAATTTTTAAACATAGAATTATAATATGGATAAATTTTCAGAAAATAAGAAGGCCAAGAATGATGAATAACTAGAAAATAAGAAGGCCGAGAATGATGAATCGCATTTATCACTTTCACTGGCCACCTTAGACACATTGTATATACCAGATTTAACTAATTTCTTAAGATAGGACCATCTACACAGCCTAACACTCAAGGCGCCGTCGCAAAAATGAATATTAAGGGGGTGAAATTTAAATATTCATATATATTATTAAATAATAAAAAACTAAGACCATATATTTATTAAATGATAATCTTCATTCATAATTAAAAATAATTTCATAATGCATTCTAATTGTTTTGTTCAATAGCATGTTAAAGAAGAGCACGTTGCTCTTTTAACTCGTGAAAATAATTTATAATAAATATAAAGTAAATGTTTTTACAATTCATATATATATATATATATATATAACAACAAACAATAAAAAATAAATCATTTTCAAAATGTATATTCATATTAAATTATATAAATGCAACTAATTAAAATATACAATATTTTAATAAATATATTCAACAATAGATTACAGCTAAAATAGTTAAACAAAATAAATTTAATTATATTCATATAAATAGGTCGCCACTATTAAAAGTAAAAGAAATCAACTCTCCAAATTAATAGAAAAATAATTAAAATTACGTTATTGGCCAACAATTACGTAATAGTGTTTTTTTTTTTTCTCAAAAAGCTCTTTAAATTTTGGGGTATGGGCATCATGTGAAAGCATAACTGATAAAAGAAATATTCAATTAGAAAGTGGTCATGTTTATAGATCTATTGAAAATTAAAAATTAAATTAAATAATAGATTCTCACTATTCCCTGCAACTGCAACTATAATTTTATTTCTATATTATTATTATTATTTCTCTAGTTATAAAATTTTATAATTAATAAAAATTTTAAATTAAATAAAATTGAATGAAAGTAGGAACTAAAATTATCTAAGAGATAGTTAGATGACTGTTATAAATCTTTTGTTTCTTTTTGCTGCAATAAATTAGAATTTCTTTGGTTCCCTTATTCACGAGTCAAAACTTAAACTTGTATTTTTTTTTAATTAGAATTTAGTTGAATATTTAAATGAATAATTGGATAAAAAAAATTTTAATCTTATTAAAATAAATATTTAAGTGAAAAATTGAATAAAAAAATTTAGGTCATTAGACAAGATATTTAAATTAAAAATTAAGCCAAAAAATTTAGATTTTATCGAAAAAGTATCACATTATATATATATATATATATTGATTGGGTTAGAGGGAGAGGGCCTGGCCCCTTATTTTCCATTTCAGTCCGCCCCTGCTGACACTATCATAATCGATTGTTTTGCATCTGCTATTGAGTACCACCTGAACACAAAATTTTAATTTTGTACAAGAAAACCTTACAAAAAGAAAGAGAAATACAGTATCAATTTCGACCGCTAAGTGATACTGCAATATTATCTTGAAAAATAGAAAGGAAGATAAATAAAAAACTTAAACAAGCTATACTACTCATTCTTAACTTCTTTTTTTTTTTTAAAGAAACAAGTTTTCTTACTTTTTCCATGCAACTTTCGCATTACTTTGAGAACATATGTCAGCGTAAGAAAGATTAAAAAACAACCCATATTAAAGAAACAAAATTTGGTGGCAACTAAGAGAAAAATATGGAAGTAAAGCAACTAAACAAAGACAAATAAATAGGCTTTAGAGAGACTGTTAGGTGAGAGAAACTAAATAGACATATCTTGATCTTTAGAGCTCATGTCTATTTTTCAATATTTTCTCAAGTGCTTTTTGAGAAATAAAATAAAATAAAATAAAAAGAAACTAAAAAGATGGTGTAAAATGTGTGATTTGTTATGCTTATAAAACTGCCAGAGAATTTATGTGCTAATTTTCTTCTCTTGTTAGGCAGAATGCATAATAATAATATTCGATTATATTTAGAAAGATAAAGGAATTATATGTATATTTTAAATAAAAAATAAATACAATATTAAATTTAAATAAACATTTATTTTAAATGATTATCTATCATAAGAATTTATTTATTTATTTTATTTTTAAAAAAAGGGCAGAAATTTTTTACGCGGAAAAGCTGAAGATATTTGTCCTTCTTTATATATTCTTTCTTCAGCGGATGGTTTTTGGATATAAATAATTGTTATTTTTAAGGTATTTATGTTTTACTTTTGCCTTCAATTACGGTTTAGTGCTAGTTGGCAAATATAACATAAAGCCTATGCATAGTGAGCGATAAAAGCTTTGTCGCATACAATTTTTAGGAGCTGTGCGTCTGTGGGCTTTGGTCGGATTTTCTAAGGAGAAAATTTTGTGAATCAACCAAAAAAAATACCCCTGTACAAATTAATATTAAATTTTAAACTATACTCACCTTAAATAGGCCTAATTTAATAAAAATAACATTTAATAAAAAAAAAAGCTCGCTCATTCTATTTCCTAAAAACGCTACTACTGTCAAATTATTTTCAAAAATCTCAAAATTCCTAGCTTATTTTTCCGATTGAAATAAACCGCTCTCTCTCTTTCTTTCAAAAGTTCTACACCGGTGTTGCGTCATTAAACGAGACCGTCATTTGTCGAGTGTTCTGTTGTTGTTGTTGCCGTCGTCGACTCATTTTTCATCTCGGGTATGGTTTCTCTCTCTCTCTCTCTCTGCCATTGTTATGTTTGATGTGAAAAAGCATACAAATTGAGTGCTAAATAGATTTTAAAAACGCTAAAAAAAGAAGTGGAAAGACTGAGAAAGAAAGAAAGTTAGGAATTGCTTAGCTAAATATAATAACAGAAAAAAATAAATAATAAAAAAAGAGAAAAATAATAGAAATAAAAATCATAAGTTATAATATGGTGAAAGATACCACATTGAAAAAGAAGTAAAAAAAATAGAGTTCGTAGAGTTGGGGAGGTCTGAATTTTTAATCGTACTTTGAAGTCTTTGTTTGTTTTCTTTTGTTGTTGTCTCTGTATTTTTTTTACTATTAGTCTATATTTTTTGGTGTTCTTCAATTCAATGTTATATAATGTAGAAGCAATAATATGATCTTTGATTCGAATTTTTTTTTAGTGGAGAGTTGTTTTGCAGTTTATTTAAGCACTCTTGACTGACCATTAAATCAAGAAAGAGATAGGGAAAGAAAAACAGAGAGAGAAAGAGTCATTTTCTTGGGATTTATGGTGCAATTGATTTGAAAAAAATAAAAATTTCGATTTACTCTTTGGCTTATTATGCTTTTTGATATGTCATAAATAGTGTTGTTGTATTAGTTTATTTATTTTATCTTTGTTGAATGAATGAGAAATGAGTTTTATATCAAGAAACAGAAAGTTCTTTTTCTATTAAGCACAAAAAATGTGATGTTGATGAACACATTTATGAATCATTATTATTTAAATGTCATATATTTTGTGTTTGTGATACTATAATATTAAATAATTATATTTTGTTCACTGATATATATTGATTTTCTATGATATGGTTGATATATTTTGACCTAAATTTATAAGGTTTGATATGGAACTATAAAAGCACATAGCATTTGTGTTCTATATGTTGTTTAGATGTCTTATATAGAGAAGAACTGTGATTTTTTTTACTGATATATATTGATCTTTAATGATATGTCTTGATATATCATGATATGGAATTATATGGTTAGAAATGACTTGTTGTGGGACTTCTAAAATACAAATTATTATTGTTATAGATTTAATTGACTAAACAGTAATGGTCTTTGATTATATGCGTTGATATGTGTTGATATGAGTTGATATGTCTTGATATGAATTAATATATTTTCATATGGGTTGATGTGAGACTTTTAATATAGACAATATTTGAGTTCTATATGTTGTTTAGATGTATTATATAGTAAATAAAAATGTTTTGTTGTCTCATATGTATTGATATGTCTTGATATGGGTTCATATGTTTTGATATAGGTTGATATATTTTCATATGGTTGATGTGAAACTTATAAAATATATTGCATTTGAGTTCTAAATATTGTTTAGATGTTTTATATAGAAAATAAAAGTGTTTTATTAACTGATATGTATTGATATGTCTTGTTATGGGTTGATATGTCTTGATATGGGTTGATATATTTTCATATGAATTGATGTGAGACTTCTAAAATAGATAGCATTTGAATTTTATATATTGTTTAAATGAATTATATAGTAAATAAAAGTGTTTTGTTGCCTTATATGTGTTAATATGTGTTGATATGAGTTGATATATTTTCATATGGGTTGATGTGAGACTTGTAAAATATATTGTATTTGAGTTCTAAATATTATTTAGATGTTTTATTTAGCAAATAAAAATATTTTGTTGACTGATACGTGTTAATATGTCTTATTATGGGTTGATATATTTTGATATTGGTTGATATGTTTTCATGTGGGTTGATGTGAGACTTCTAAAACAGATATCATTTGAGTTCTATAAGTTGTATAGATGTTTATATAGTAAGTAAAAGTGTTTTGTTAACTGATATGTATTATATGTCTTGATATGAATTGATATATCTTGATATGAGTTGATATGTTTTCATATGGGTTAATGGGAAACTTGTATAATATATAGAATTTGACTTCTAATTGTCGTTTACATATTTTATATAACAAAAAAAGTATTTTGTTAACTAATATGTGTTGATATATCTTGATACAGGTTGATATATCTTAATATGGGTTAATATATTTTCATATGGGTTGATGTGAGACTTATAAAATATATAGCATTTGACTTATTTGTTGATGTTCACATCAAATTTTCCTTCGTATTGAATGGAATTATTATTTCGTCCATTAAATGAATTCGTCCGTGGACTAATTTGAATCCATTCATCGATACCCTACAATTACAGTAACCAATTATACCTACATCATAATTCATAAAACCATAACAAACTCAAAACTGTACTTACATCATAATCCATATAAACCATAACAAACTCAAAAAAAGCTATATTAACATATATCAACCAATATCAACACATATCAACTCATATTAATAAATATCAACGCATAAAAATCTACAAAACACACTGAATAACAGTTTAACACTTAAACAACATATAAAAAAAATTATTCAATCTTAAATAATTATATATCAACATATATCAATACATATCAACCTACAATTACAAACTTATTAAAGATTTAAAACACCTAAAACCTCATTAAAATAAAATTAAGAGGAAAAACACTTAAACTACATAAAGAACAAAAAACTTGACTTACATTTAAACCTATATCAACATACACTGCACACTACAATCCATTTTATTCTATAGCAAAACATGACAGCTTATAATAAACTATGCCCATTTAAACTCTTCAAGGCTTCATATATATACATAGCTAAGAACCATATAAAAACATATAAACTAAATAAAAAATATTTAAACTCTTTAGTTTTTCATTCACTAATAAGAAACATACATATACCTAAAAAAACTAAAGTTTACTGATTTCAATTGATGACAATGCATATCAAGTCGCCACAAAAAGAAGAAGAGATAGATACGCAAGACAAGATGAGAGCATAAGACGAGATGATAACTTCAATCGGTATGTCAAATAAAGCAAAAAAAACTTATAATAAACTTCTTAAAGGACTGCAGCATTGGCAATGAAGATGAAGATGAGGAAGAAGATACTCTCGACAATGTACGGGTGTAGATTCTGATGATGATGACGATAATGTTGAGCAATGTTTGATTCGTACTGGACCTCGCATCGACTTGTTCGATGTTGAAGCTCTTTAGATATCTGATGCTCAGCGTAATGACTACGTCTGCATTCTCTCTCTCTATCTGGGTATTTTAGATGATGTTTGTTAGTTATTATTTTGAATTAAGCCAGAGCTCGATTTAGTTTATGAGGAGAAATAAACGGGCTGCAGTGTCACATCCCAAAGTTTAGGTAGTCGAGTATTAGGCCAGAAGGACATAAATAAGTGGTCAAAAAGAGGCTTGACATAGTCAAAAATAAAAATCGGTGTGCAAAGGAGGCCCGTGAAGTCGACGGGACCTAAAGGTAATTTTTCAAAAGGCTAAAGACCTAAGAGTAATTTCCAAAAGTCGTACTGGATGTTCTTAATAGTGCACATAACATATTCTAAAAATGGAAAGTAGAGAAAAATCGGGTCACAACTATGCGTAACGATTTTTTCAGAAAATGCCCCGTTAAAGAGAAATGAAGACATGTAGACTAGGGGCATTTTGGTCATTTTTATTAAGATTTATACATGAATTCAAAGTAGAAAATAAACATAAGAGTAAGTAGAGGACGTCGAGGGGTTGAATATGAAACGATCGTCAGTAGAAACGGAACCCGGGCAAAACCCGAGCAAAGAAAGGACCTAAAGGGAATTTTGTAAAAAGTTGAGGGCTTATTGGTAATTTTTCAAAATGACTTGGAAACCTAAAATGGACCTTACAAATAGAAAGTAGAGGTCGAGAGGATCAAAACTATATGTAGTTTGACTCGTGGAACTGTACGGTTTAAGAGATATGATCAATTAACCGCCGGAACGTAAAGTGGGCCCGGTTTCGTGTCGGGACCGTATGGGTAACACGGGACAACTTTAGGGTATCCAATGAGAAGAGGGACAAGTGGGAAGAAGTAATGGGAAAGAAAACTATAAAAATCTCTTGTTGGCCAATCAAAAGTAACCATTTAGCATAAGTATTAAATGAAGAAAGAGAAAGGTGGACAAGTGGTCTTAAAGGATTTATCCAACACATAAGGTGATCATCATTTCCCTTATATATATATATATATCATGATATGAAGAACAAAATCTCTCTTTTCCACTTACAAATTTTGGCCACAATAGGAAAAGCAAAAGGGAATTAAAGAGCAAGGTTTGGTACTTTAACCATTGAACTCCTTTTGAAATTTTTCTGTTTTACAATTAGTAAAATGTTGTGTCTTGTATGATTTTTAATTAAATATAGAAACATTATCTTGAGTTAAATTTTGGATATGTTGTTGTTTAATAAGTCTAGTATTTGAGAAAAATAATTTGGAACCACATTGATTGAATTTAATTTACGGAATTTATAAAATTCAGAACTGCTGCCAGGATGCAGGGCAACTGGAGCAGTCTGGTTGGGTGAACTACTTGACCAAGATTTTGTGTCCAGTTTGATCTGAAATTTTAAAGGAATGATTTTAAGATGCAAAACTAAATTATGTAAAAATTTTATAGTTTTTAGCCAAGTGGATTATTTTATACAAATTTTCTAAAATAAGGATCAAGTTGGGTCAAGAACCAGAGTTTATTGTTCATATGGAAATTTTTCATTATTAACTTGGTCAAAAACTTGGTGTGGGTGTTTTATCATTTTATTTTTAGTATTGAGTTTAATTATGATATGAAGAATAAATTAAGATGGAAAATATGTGAATACATATGATACATATGTGAGTATATGTGATATTTGTGTAAATATATATTGTATATACATGGAGAATATGTGGTATATATACGAAGTGAATGGGTATATATGAAATGTTATATATGCTCTACTCGGTAAATGGGTAAAACCGGTCTAGAATGGGGGGTTTGGCATGCCATCCTATCGGCAGTACTGTCTTAACGGCTTCGGTCGGGATATTACTTACGCGCGCGCGGTTATATCGTATGAGGTTAAGATCATGGCAACTAGTCGTGTGAGACCAAGACCACGCAGTTATTCTATATCGTGTGAGACCAAGAGCATGACAATTATTCGTGTGAGGTCAAGACCACGCGTAACTCTATAGGAGGCCTCATTTCGAGATCGGTGTATTCATAATTACCTAGTGGAGCAGATTAACTCGTAATTATAATGAAGTTATATTACATGTTGTTTACATACAGAATGTGAATCTTAACTTAATTAGAAAATATAAATATGATGATTGTATGAAAATAGTTTAATTATGCAGTATTCTACTTTTATATGTGATATCGAGTAGACATTGTATGGCAATGGTTAAAGTACCCACTGGGCAATAAGTTGCTCAGCGAGTTATATGTCTAACTCGCAGGTAGTATATAGAAGATCAGCATTTCTGCAGCGGCTCGCATCAGCTCAACGGTGATTAGGATAGGACTTTTGACATAAAATAGTAGTATGGCATGTACGTTATATCTATTGTAAAGGTTTGTTAACATATTAAGTATTATGGTGTATGTAACAAGAGAATAAACAGTGGTATGGTAATGAAACTTAGCAAATGATATGTAATCTTGAGAAATGATATAGAAGTGTGAACTTTTCTTGCAGGATTGTAGTTGAGGTTATAAGGGTGGATTATTGGGAGTGTGCTTGAGTTGAATTGTGAAATGAAATATTTTTCAAAAATAAGAAAAATCAGTTTTGTCGACACTTGGGACCCAAATTTCTAGGCGAACCTCTGGCAAAATTTCTGTAAAATCGGAACTAAAATTTGACTAAGTAAAATTGGTAGCAACATTAGGATAGTGTGGCGCCTCTACTCGGCTTACACATATAGGCCGGGAAGGGGTGTTACAATTTGTGGTATTAGAGCATAGGTTTAGCCGTTCCTGGGCGGTTAGACATAGGAAAGTGTATGATAATTAGATATCGGGAGATAGTTAACCGAAGTGAGTTGGAAAGACTTTTGATAGGAAGAGGAAAATATAGAAGGATATACGTTTTATGTTGGGAGTGGCCATTACCAACGTAAAACGGGATACCCTGTAGTAGTTATGGTATTTGTAAAACAGTTATATATGAAAAGAAAGAGTAGAGAATAATTAAGCATGAGTTATTGAGTCTAATGTACATGCCATATATGAAAAAGGCTATATGTCGAGCTGTGCAGACTACTGATTATTTTTATATTATAAGATGTCTCTAGACACGCAACAAGCTATGGAACAGGAGACAGAATCCCAAGCCTCCGCACCAATAGGTGTTGAGGAAGCCCATGGACTAGGACTAGGGCCAGCAGCAGCCGAAGTACCCGGTCCAGAAACTTACCTTAGGCAGATAGCAGTAGCATTCCAACAAATGGCCGGAAGGGGCCCTGCTGCTGAGGGGGATAGGAAACCCCCGATTGAGAAGCTGAGGAAATATGGTGCAAAAGAATTTAAGGCTGGTCATGAAGAGGGATCTGAGGAAGCGGAATATTGGTTAGATAGTATCATTAGAGTTCTTGACCAGCTTCGATGCACTCCGGAAGAAAGAGTAATTTGTGCTACGTCACTCCTGACGGAGGAGGCATACATATGGTGGGATACCACTCAGCAACGGGTTCCACTGGAACAACGGACTTGGAAATTTTTCAGGAGCGAGTTCAAAAAGAGATATATAACTTATGCATATTTAGCTGCAAGGCGCAATGAGTTCATCCATTTGAAGCAAGGTAGAATGACGGTATTAGAGTATGAGAAAGAATTTACGCGCCTCAGTAAGTATGGGAGGAAGTTAATAGAAACTGAAGCTGAACGATGTGAGAAATTTTTGGAAGGACTTAATGATAAAATTAAGATCCAATTAGTAGTGCTGGAGAATACTGAATTTTCAAGATTAGTAGCAAAAGCACTAGATGTTGAGAAGGTACAAGTGAATCTGAAGAGTAGTCAACAGAAAATCCAGCAAAAAAGGGAACAGGTTCAGAGCACCCCAAGTAGTTATCAGCCTGCTAGTAAGAAATCTAGGAGTGGATTTTCTGGACCCCTAAGACAAATACAAAGCCAGGGAACAGTACAGAGGTCAGGTTATTCAACTTCACCAATGGTGAGTTCGGCAGGAACTAATAGAGTGGAATATCCAACCTGTGAAATTTGTGGAAAGAAACATCTTGGAAATTGTTGGTTTGCAATAGATGGAGTATGTGGGGGCTGTGGTGAAAGGGGCCATTTGAGAAAGTAGTAACAGCCATCTGTAATTGGAAGTAGAGTTACAGGCAGAGGCAGAGGTAGAGCAAGTAGTAACAACCAAGCAGGAACGTACTCGGAATCAGTAGATCGCCCCGAACCAAGAGCACCAGCTAGAGTATATTGCATGAGGGCAGAGGAGAATAAAACAAGAGAAGAAAAGGAAGGTATTTAAATTTAAAATTTGTGTTTTAAGTATATATATATATGTATGACTGTTATTAGTTATATGAACAATGTATTTACATGTATGAACAAGCAAGTTTCGGGGCGAAACTTAAATTAAGGGAGGTAGAACTGTCACATCCCAAAGTTTAGGTAGTCGAGTATTAGGCCAGAAGGACATAAATAAGTGGTCAAATAGAGGCACGAGATAGTCAAAAACAAAAATCGGTGTGCAAAGGAGGCCCGTGAAGTCGACGGGACCTAAAGGTAATTTTTCAAATGGCTAAGGACCTAAGAGTAATTTCCAAAAGTCGTACTGGATGTTCTTAATAGTGCACATAACATATTCTAAAAATGGAAAGTAGAGAAAAATCGGGTCACAACTACGCGTAACGGTTTTTTCAGAAAATGCCCTGTTAAAGAGAAATGAAGACATGTAGACTAGGGGCATTTTGGTCATTTTTATTAAGATTTATACATGAATCCAAAGTAGAAAATAAACATAAGAGTAAGTAGAGGACGTCGAGGGGTTGAATATGAAACGATCGTCAGTAGAAACGGAACCCGGGCAAAACCCGAGCAAAGAAAGGACCTAAAGGGAATTTTGTAAAAAGTTGAGGGCTTATTGGTAATTTTTCAAAATGACTTGAAAACCTAAAATGGACCTTACAAATAGAAAGTAGAGGTCGAGAGGATCAAAACTATATGTAGTTTGACTCGTGAAACTGTACGGTTTAAGAGATATGATCAATTAACCGCCGGAATGTAAAGTGAGCCCGGTTTCGTGTCGGGACCGTATGGGTAACACGGGACAACTTTAGGGTATCCAATGAGAAGAGGGACAAGTGGGAAGAAGTAATGGGAAAGAAAACTATAAAAATCTCTTGTTGGCCAATCAAAAGTAACCATTTAGCATGAGTATTAAATGAAGAAAGAGAAAGGTGGACAAGTGGTCTTAAAGGATTTATCCAACACATAAGGTGATCATCATTTCCCTTATATATATATATATATCATGATATGAAGAACAAAATCTCTCTTTTCCACTTACAAATTTCGGCCACAATAGTAAAAGCAAAAGGGAATTAAAGAGCAAGGTTTGGTACTTTAACCATTGAACTCCTTTTGAAATTTTTCTGTTTTACAATTAGTAAAATGCTGTGACTTGTATGATTTTTAATTAAATATAGAAAAATTATCTTGAGTTGAATTTTGGATATGTTGTTGTTTAATAAGTCTAGTATTTGAGAAAAATAATTTGGAACCACATTGATTGAATTTAATTTACGGAATTTATAAAATTCAGAACTGCTGCCAGGATGCAGGGCAACTGGAGCAGTCTGGTTGGGTGAACTACTTGACCAAGATTTTGTGTCCAGTTTGATCTGAAATTTTAAAGGAATGATTTTAAGATGCAAAACTAAATTCTGTAAAAATTTTATAGTTTTTAGCCAAGTGGATTATTTTATACAAAATTTCTAAAATAAGGATCAAGTTGGGTCAAGAACCAGAGTTTATTGTTCATATGGAAATTTTTCATTATTAACTTGGTCAAAAACTTGGTGTGGGTGTTTTATCATTTTATTTTTAGTATTGAGTTTAATTATGATATGAAGAATAAATTAAGATGGAAAATATGTGAATACATATGATACATATGTGAGTATATGTGATATTTGTGTAAATATATATTGTATATACATGGAGAATATGTGGTATATATACGAAGTGAATGGGTATATATGAAATGTTATATATGCTCTACTCGGTAAATGGGTAAAACCGGTCTAGAATGAGGGTTTGGCATGCCATCCTACCGGCAGTACTGTCTTAACGGCTTCGGTGGGGATATTACTTACGCGCGAGCGGTTATATCGTGTGAGGTCAAGATCATGGCAACTAGTCGTGTGAGACCAAGACCACGCAGTTATTCTATATCGTGTGAGACCAAGAGCATGACAATTATTCGTGTGAGGTCAAGACCACGCGTAACTCTATATGAGGCCTCATTTCGAGATCGGTGTATTCATAATTACCTAGTGGAGCAGATTAACTCGTAATTATAATGAAGTTATATTACATGTTGTTTACATACAGAATGTGAATCTTAACTTAATTAGAAAATATAAATATGATGATTGTATGAAAATAGTTTAATTATGCAGTATTCTACTTTTATATGTGATATCGAGTAGACATTGTATGGCAATGGTTAAAGTACCCACTGGGCAATAAGTTGCTCAGCGAGTTATATGTCTAACTCGCAGGTAGTGTATAGAAGATCAGCATTTCCGCAGCGGCTCGCATCAGCTCGACGGTGATTAGGATAGGACTTTTGACATAAAATAGTAGTATGGCATGTACGTTATATCTATTGTAAAGGTTTGTTAACATATTAAGTATTATGGTGTATGTAACAAGAGAATAAACAGTGGTATGGTAATGAAACTTAGCAAATGATATGTAATCTTGAGAAATGATATAGAAGTGTGAACTTTTCTTGCAGGATTGTAGTTGAGGTTATAAGGGTGGATTATTGGGAGTGTGCTTGAGTTGAATTGTGAAATAAAATATTTTTCAAAAATAAGAAAAATCAGTTTTGTCGACACTTGGGACCCAAATTTCTAGGCGAACCTCTGGCAAAATTTCTGTAAAATCGGAACTAAAATTTGACTAAATAAAATTGATAGCAACATTAGGATAGTGTGGCGCCTCTACTCGGCTTACACAAGTAGGCCAGGAAGGGGTGTTACATGCAGACTGAGAAAAATCATCTGAGTCGGCTAAGCTACGGTCAGACATTATCAGATGAAACCTTGTTGAAGAAATAATGAGCAAGAGAGAGAGATAGAGAGAGCAAGAGACAGTGAGCGAGAGAGAGATAGAGAAAAGAACGAAAAAAGAACTTGCTTTTTTTTTCTAGGGTCAAAAGGTAATTTTATCAAAATTAGTCTGCTTAAGGTGAATGAGATTTAAATTTTATTACTGAATAGTAAGTGTGTATTTTTTTTTGTTAATTCCCAAAAATTTTTAAGAGCAATAAATATCAACAAAATGAAAAAAAAAAGGGCTCATTGAAACATCAACAAAATGAAAAAATAGGGCGCATTGAAACATCAACAAAATGGAAAAAAAAAAATCCTCAAATCAGAATACTTGATGATGAAATCCCAGATAAAAAAAAACACTATTCAGAAATATTTTTGGTTTTATAAAATAAAAATACCAAATTTTTTTTTAAAAATTAAAATCTCAGATCACTTCGGATACAACAAAACATAAAACTTCTTCTTCTTCTTCTTCTTCTTTTTTAAATTGAAACTCTAAAAATAAAAAGAGACAAATAAATTTTTTTAAGAAGTAGCTAGGCTTGCCATCGACCGATATATATAAAAAAAAAAAAAAAAACTAACAAAATCCGTTTTTACAGATTCGAAATGAGCAAGTTTGGTCATCTACAATTATGCCTACAATGCGACAACCAAATTTTTCAAAAAATAAAATAGAAATTTCTCTTTTTGTTTAAAATTCTTTAAATAGAATTGAAAATTTTACTACTGAATGATAAATATTTTTAAATTTAAATACTTAAACCCTTGTTATATATATTCAATAGATTTAATTTTAAAAAATTAATTTAAATTTTTAAATAATGTGATTATTACAATTTATTTAAAAACGAGCACACCTAAATATAGTTTAGTGTTAAAAATATGTATTAATTGATTTAAATTTAAAACAAATAAATCCATATGTATATATGTATTGTAATTATTTAAGTGATTACAAATATATGATTTTTTAAAAAGGTTTTATAAAACCTAATTATGATAAAATAAGTGAATATAATTTCTAAGTGATACATGTTGCTATAATAATTTTTATTTTTAACTGATTTTTCGTTAATCAATTAATTATTTTATATTATTATTATTATTATTATTATTATTATTATATTTTAAAATATAATATTAAATAAAAGTTTATTAGTACGGATATTTGACTTCTTTCATATAAAAATATTATAAATTTCCAGACATGGGGATTTACCTGAGGCCTGGTGGTGGATCAGATTCAAAGAAGTGTCAAGCTTTTACATTCTTTAAATAGCTACTTAGCCCTTTTTTTTTTTTAAAGGGCATTCTTTTCATAATACAGGCTTTCAATTCTCCATCGTATCATTATTGCTGGTTTTAATAAACTTCAATCCCATCAGAATATTAATAAATAAAAAAGGCCATTATGACTTGCTTTTCTTCACTAATTATTAAATTATTTTATGAAATTTAAGAGAATGTTTACCAAGCAAAAATAAATAAATAAATAAAAGACAGGTTATTTCTTTAGATTTTTTCCCGTGCATAGTTTTTTAAACTGGACTATGTTTAAGGCTATAATTAGTATAGTAAACAATGAAATTTTAACTAATTAAATTTGTCTTTTAATTAATTTACCAATCAAATTATTTGAAATGAATGATTAAATAATAACTCTTGGCCAATCAAAATTTATAATTTGAGATTTTAGTGCAGCATTATTTTTTCTTATATTATTATCATTATTAAAAGAAGTATACCGACTTTGAGTTAATAAAGTTCCTCATAATAAACCGATCTGTTTGTGAAGATGATCATTTCGTCCTCGTATATATGTTTATATTCCGTACCAGTTCCAGTTTCAACTATATATAAATAAATTTTCAATAATTTTAATAAGTTATGATTGAATAAATATAAATAATTGAACCTTTGGCCTTATTTTATATTTGTTAATATAATATTTAATTTTATTTAATAGTCAATCCTTTTTTTTTATCCAATTCTATCTGGATTTCTTTGCTAACATTAGCACAAGAAATTTAAATTTATAACAACAACAGTAACAGTAATAGTAATAAATAAATTTTAAAAATTATTTATATAACTTATAAAAACCAATAAAGTTATTACATTATTATAATGTTAAAAAAATTACTTGTATTCAATTTTATCTTAAATTTGTTCATAATATAAAAACTTATATATTGAATGTAATTTTTTTTGCTTTAAAATATTATTTTTTCTCAATTAAATTATGGTTCCACTACTGATTTTAGAGAAAAAAAATTTTAAAACCTATTACAATCGTTCAAACTCAAATAAATTAAAGATAAAAAAAAATTATATTATATATCATTTTTTAATTTTTTTAAATATCCCAATATTTTAATATACTTTTATTATACTAATATATATTAAGTGTATATATCTAAAAACATATAATATACCTTAAGTATACTAGATATATATTAGATGCGTGCCTTTAGAAAATGAGTATGGTTGAAATTGAAAGTTAAAAAGTAACATTTAAAAAAAAATGAATATTTTTGAAAATATTTTTATTTTTATAGTTTTTTTAAAATACCCTAAATTAAAATCATTAAAACAGAAAAACTTTAAAAAAAAGATAAATTTAGGATTTCAAACATTACAAATGTTCCTTTAAAAATTAAAATTATTTTTTTATGAAACATATGATAAAAAGAATAGTAAGAGGAAAATAAAAATATATAAAAAAAATCAAAAATTTGAAAAGTTTTCTAAAAGATTTAATTTTTTAAAAAATTTTAAAACAAGTAATTTTCATGGAAATATTATATGAGTTAGTGGGTTCAATTTTATGTGCAACTAAACAACAAAAGGAAAGTATTTTCTTCTTGGAAATTCAAAAGGCAAAGTTTGAAAAATGCCTTAAAAAGTTAATGCAGAAGCTTCTCTTGCAATAAAAAAAAAACTAAAATTAAGAAAGATTAATCCTACCAATGGTTGGTGCTTCTAAATAATCATTACTCCTCTTTTGCGATATAAAAATTAATAATAATTGTATTAATTAAATTATATACTATAATGCATTAAGCGGCGACAAACGGCATGACAAAGAGATATAATGGTTAACTTGTTAAGATTTTTTTATTTTATTTTAATTTAATTTATTACTGTTTGATTTTGATATAAATTTAGAAATAATATATCTACGGCGGGTAATTATTACAATATATGAAATAAAGATTAAAAGGTGATTTGTTATTATCTCATAATTGATTTGGTAATTATTAATTAATCAAAACATATAATATTTAATAAAATATTATGAAGCATTTTCAGTTGGCAATATATGAAGTTAGGAAATGTGATCTCCTCTCTCTTTTACGTCACTCCACTAAACTTAAAGCAAAATTTTTGGGGATTTTGTGTTCAAAATTGAAAACTGCAATTTTTTTTTGTTACTATTATAGTTTAATGAAAATAAAATAAAATAAAAGAATTGTCTTCAAATTTATAATTGTATTAATTTTTTTAGATACACTAAAACTTTAATTTATAATAATTGATATATAAAATCTAATATGATCTATGTTTCATTTTATTAAAAAAATTATAGTTTTGATGAAGATCTCATGGGCATAATCAACGGCGAAATCACTCATAAGCTACTACTCTTTATTTTTAGTTATATATTTTTTATTAAAATTTTTAAAATTTTTCTTTGTCCCTTCAAACTTAAGAAAAAATATAGGTTCAAATTTTTATTCTTTTTTATTTTGATTTTATTGGTTATAGTTTAAATATTTTATCACGTAAAAAGTAATAGTAATTATTTTTGTTTCTTTATATATGAAAATTTTTTTATATATTAATTTATAAAAAATATCATTTATATTATTTTTAAAATATATAACATTTTTATTTTTGCCTTTTTTCTGTTTAATTTTTGGCTTTCACCCCTAAACATGGTCTAGAAATTAATTTCTTAATTAACTAGCAAGATTTATTCATATTCGAGTAATTGTGTCTATTTTATTAATTAAAGCCAATTGAAAATGGATGGTGACCAAGGTTAAGGTGATATAGAGAGAATTAAATACAAATGCCAAATTAACACCTCATAACATGATACTTTGAACAAAATAACTATATTTCCAATATGTTTTCTTTTTAAAATTAAAAAAATAAACAGATAAATTATATATTTTATTTTTTAAGAGTTAAAATGGGTTTGAAAATAAAATAAACAGATAAATTATATATTTTGTTTTTGGAGAGGGTTGTCTCCCTTATTATTTATTTTTTAACCTAAAAGTCTATCAGCTCTGATCAGAAGGAAAGAATTGAATGGCCATATCAACAAGTGCAAGATCGCTAAAGGCACGCCTGTAATTTCACATTTATTCTTTGCAGATTACCGTTTGCTTCTTTTTAAAGCCACTCAACCTGAAGCCTATTGTCTAAAGCAGTTGATTGAGATATACGCCAAGTCTTCAGGCCAACTAATCAATTTTTAGAAATCCTTTATTTTTTTCAGTGCTAACACTCCACCTTTAGAGAGAGCCTCCATATGCCAGCTTCTAGGCATGCGGGAAGTCAAGAATCTTGGTCTATATTTGGGGATGCCCACAGTTATTGGTCGAAACAAGCATCATATTTTTCAATATTTAAAAGACAAGATTTGGCAGCGGTTGTATTCATGGAAGAAAAGATTCTTATCAAGGCCAGGTAAAGAAATTCTGTTGAAATCTATTGCTCAATCTATCCCGACTTTTGTTATGAGTACGTTCTTGTTCCCTCGCTCCTTTTGTCTTGAAATAGAGAGACAGATGAACAAGTTTTAGTGGTCTTCAAGTAATAGGAACAACTCTGGATTGACTTGGATGCCTTGGGATTGTCTTGCAAAACCTAAGAAATTTGGTGGCTTGGGATTTCGAAGACTTTATGATTTCAACCTTTCTATGATTGGTAAGCAGGCCTGGAAGTTAGTTAAGTCGCCTGATATGCTGGTTACAAAGTTCTTAAATCTAGCGATTTTCCTAACACTTCTTTCTTGGAAGCTCAACTTGGTCCAAATCCAAGTTATATCTGGCTAAGCATCTGGAGTGCAAAGGATCTTATGCAAAATGGTGGCATTTGGAGAGTGGGCACAGGGGGATCAATATCTAATTGGATGGATAATTGGCTTTCAGATCATTCCAACCCAAGGATCACTTCGGATGTTCCATCATCAAACAGTGTTGCTATGGTATCATACCTCATTGTTGGTGGTTGCTGGAATAATGACTTGATTGATTCAATTTTTAATGAAAGGGATAGAGCACTGATTCTTTCCATTCCCTTATCTAATAGGCAGGTAGTGGATTCACTCGTGTGGAATAATAGTTCATCAGGTGAGTACTCAGTAAAGGAGGCATATAAATTTATTTTTTCTTGTTATTTTGCCAATCAACTTCAGGCTGATCATCTTTGGTTAGTCATATGGAATATCAAAGCTGCTCCTAAGATTAAAAATTTTTTATGGCGTGATTGCAATGAAGTTATCCCTACTTTGTGTTGGAAAATACTAACCATTTGATATTTAACCATTGGTATTTTTTTACTATGTAAAATAAAAAAAATAAATGGTTGTTGGCCTAATTAAGTTAGGCCAACAACCTCATGGGAAGGCCATTATATATGGCCTTCCCCTTCTTCAAAACACACAAATTTTGAGAGAAAATATTAGAGAAGTTTGAGAGAGAGAATTATTTGGGGAGTGGCAAAATAGTGAGGTTTTATTTTGGAGTGTTTGGGAAACACTTGAGTGCCACTATCTTGAATTTATCTCAATTGTAATAATTTTGTCTCTAGAAATATTTCTGGAGAAGTCTCTCTTGTAAGCCTACTATTTTTAATAGTGGAAGAATATTTTTCGGAGCTTGTCCCGTGGACGTAGCCCAAAGTAAAAGGGTGAACCACATTAAATCTGGTGTGCTATTTTGTCTCAGTTTTATAGCTATTATCAAGGGTAGTTGTTTTGTTATATTGTGCTATTAATTATCTGATTAAAATTTTGTCTAAGGAGACTGAATTTTAAGCGGGACCGTCTGTGATCCCTTCAGCCTTTCCTGAGATTTTTCTTGGTATTTATTTTTAGTACAATATTTCATACACTATTTACTTGTATAATAGTAAGTAATTTGCATGCTATTTACTTTCGCTACACAACAAGTGGTATCAGAGATCTGGTTTAAGCATGCAGTATTGGAGTTAACCTCTTTGCATTAAAGAGATGGAGACAAAGATAAACAAGATGATCAGCCTAAATGGCTTGAATTACCACATATGGAGAAACAAGATGAAGGATCTCTTATTTGTGACGAAAATGCATTTGCCTGTGTTCACCACATCAAAACCTGATGAGAAATCAAATGAAGACTGAAAGTTCGAGCATGAGCAAGTGTGTGGTTTTATCCGACAGTTTGTAGAAGATAATGTGTATAATCACATTTGTAAAGAGACTCATGCTAGATCCCTATGGGAGATATTCGATCTCTACTACGGCTTCGTCTTCGCCTTTTGGAGTCACAGAAGCAGGCTTTGGTTTTTAAAGTTCATTGATTTAAGGAGAAACTGAAGGTAATTTTGTTTTAGTTTGTGAATATATTTTGTATCAGTGTTTTCTTTTGGAATTACTTTTTCCTAAAACCTTAACTATTTGAAATAAAAAAAATTGTCAATTTGGAAGCAAAACCCATAGATTTGAAAAAGAACTCCTTGAGTTAATCAATTTTAAAAGAGAAAGAAGGAGATGAGTAAGGGTGAATTAATTTAAAAGAATGAGTCATAAGGAGATAAGCCAAAAACTGACTCATTGGTAAAAGGTCCTCGCCGGAAATTTTTCTTCTCATCTGAGTTGTAACTGAAGTTTATTCGATTTTATTAAGGTCATTTTAAAAAATGAAAGGGTAAAACTTCCTCTGATTTGATTTCTTGATACATTTTTGTAGTTATAGAAGGGGCATTTTGTTTACAACTAAGTAAAATATGAATTTTTAGTTGAGGTGGATTTGTTTTTTACCTTTGCTTTTTCTCATTACTACTTTCGTTGATTTGGTTTTGATGTTGTTTGAGTTTGATGAGCTTGTTTATTGGTGGGGCTGAGTTGCCCTTAATATGTTCTAAAACAGGGAATAACAAGTTGCTCTATTTGACTAAACTGGTCAAAATTAGTTACCGAGAAAGTACACCTTTGGTGGCTCATTTGAATGAATTTCAAGATTTTATGGACCAATTGTCAGGAATGGGCATAAAATTTGATGATGAGGTGCTCAATCTTTTACTACTTTTCTCTTTGCCAGAGTCTTGAGAGACTTTGAAGATTTCCATTACTAATTCAGTAGTTGATGGTTTTGTTAGTTTGGAATCCGTCAAGAGTTCAATTATGAATGAAGAGATGAGAAGGAGATCTCAAAATTCAGTGTCTACATCTCAGCTAGATGTTTTAGTTACTGATTCTAGAGGGAGGAGCAAGTTCAAGGGTTCAAATACCAGAGATAAAAGCCGAGGAAAATCAAACAAATATGCAAATGTTGAATGTCATCACTGTAAAAAGAAGGGACATATCAAGAAATTCTGTTGGAAGTTCAAACAGGAGAAGAACAAAGGCAAAGAGATTAAGCGAGATGATAGCAATGATGATAAATGAGAAACCACGGCTGCCACCATTGAAGAATTTCATGTTATTTCTTATGATAATGATGTGAATATTGCATCCAGTGAATTGGACTGGGTAGGTTATAGTGGTGCCACCATTCATGCCACATCATATAAATAATTTTTCTTAACATATAAATAATGAGATTTTGGTGTTGTCAAAATGGGAGACAAGGGTATAGCCAAGATTATCGGCAGAGGTGATATTTGTTTAAAGACAGAAAATGGGATAAGGTTATTTTTGAAAGATGTCAGATATGTTCCCAACCTTCGGCTAAACCTGATTTCCATTGGCATGCTTGATGATGAAGGTTTTAGCAGTACTTTCAAGGATGGTCAATGAAAAATTACTAAAGGCTCCTTGGTATATGGAAAAGGTAAAAAGTACTCCAAAGTATATGTGATGCAAGCAAAGCTCTCCAGTGATTCTGTGACTGCAGTGGAGAAAGAAAATATGACTGAATTATGGTATAGAAGACTCAGTCATATGGGCGAGAAAGAGATGGCACAATTGGTAAAGAAGAATGTATTGTCTAGAGTTGATAAAGTGGATTTGAAGAAATGTGCTGACTGTCCAGCTGGAAAACTCCAGAATGAAGAATGTATTGGATCTGATTCACTCAGATCTATGTGGACCAATGTCAAAGTCACTTGGTGGTGCTCAATACTTTATGACTTTCATTGATGATCATTCAAGAAAATGTGGGTATATACTTTGAAGTCAAAAGACCAAGTAATAGACGTGTTCAAGCAATTTCATGCCTTAGTTGAAAGGGAGACTGGGAAGAAGTTAAAATGCATTCGGACAGACAATGGTGGAGAATACATGGGATCATTTGATGCCTACTGCAAGGAGCATGGTATCCGACATCAAACAACACCTCCAAAAATGCCGCAATTGAACGGTTTAGTAGAGAGGATGAACAGGACTTTTATGGTGAGAGTTAGATGTTTGCTCTCACATTCAAAGTTGCCTAAGATTTTTTGGGGTAAAGCTCTATACGATGTAGTATATGTACTCAATTTTTCACCCTGTGTTCCTCTTCAATATAATACACCAGAAAAAGGTGTGGTCAAGAAAGGATGTTTCCTATAATCATTTGAGGGTGTTTGGTTGCAAAGCTTTTGTGCACATTCCTAAGGATGAGAGGTCAAAGCTTGATGTCAAGACACGTGAATGTGTATTTATTGGTTATGGTCAAGATGATGATCAGCTTGGCTATAGATTTTATGATCCAGTTCAGAAAAAGCTTCTTAGAAGCCGTGATGCCATATTTGTTGAAGATCAAACCATTGAAGATATTAACAAAGTGAAAAAGGATATTCCTGAATCCAATGGTGATTCAACAAACTTAAAGCTAGTTCCTCCAATGGCGGTGCCAAGACAAGTTGGAAATGAAATACAAAATCGTCAGCCAGAAAATGCTGACATCGATGCTCCTACAGAGGTCCAATCGGATGATGATGAGGACCAGATTGAAAATCAGCCGCCACCACCAGTAGAAGTTCCTCAGGTTCCATTGAGGAGATCTACTAGAACTTGACAACCTTCTACTAGATACTCGAATGATCAGTACGTGTTACTCACTGATGGGGGAGAACCTGAAGATTACCAAGAAGCTATGACAGATGAGAAAAGGAAGAAATGGATTGAAGCCATGCAAGATGAGATAAAATTTTTGCATGATAATAAAACTTTTGAGCTTGTGAAGTTGCCAACAGGCAAAAGGGCTTTGAAGAATAAATGGGTATTTAGGATAAAGCATGATGAACACAGTTCCCAGCCGCGATTCAAAGCCAGATTAGTTGTTAAGGGATTCAGTCAAAGGAAAGGGATTGACTTTGATGAGATTTTTTCACCAGTGGTGAAGATGACATCCATTCGTACAGTACTGGGATTAGCTGCAAGTCTCGACTTGGAGATTGAGCAGATGGATGTAAAGACTGCCTTCCTTCATAGTGACTTGGAGGAAGAGATATACATGGAACAACCAGAGGGTTTCAAAAAAAAGGAAAAGAGGATTATGTTTGCAAGTTAAAGAAAAGCTTGTATGGCTTGAAGTAGGCACCGAGACAGTGGTACAAGAAGTTTGAGTCAGTTATGGGGGAGTAAGGCTACAAAAAGACCTCTTCAGATCACTGTGTATTTGTGAAAAAATTCTCTGATGATGATTTTATAATTCTGTTACTCTATGTGGATGACATGTTAATCGTTGGTCAGAATATTTTCAGAATTAACAATCTGAAGAAGCAGTTAAGCAAGTCTTGTGCTATGAAAGACTTAGGTCCAGTAGCACAAATTCTTGGCATGAAGATAATCAGAAATAGAGGCACCAAGAAATTGTGGTTGTCACAGGAGAAGTATATTAAGAAAGTACTTCAAAGATTTAATATGGACAAGGTTAAAGCAGTTAGTTGTCCTCTTGCTAACCACTTTAAATTAACTTCAAAACAATGTCCTTTCACAGATAAAGAGAAAGAAGAGATGGATAAAGTTTCATATGCTTCGGCAGTTGGAAGTTTGATGTATGCCATGGTATGTACACAGCCAGATATTGCTCACTGAGTGCGAGTAGTAAGTCGGTTCCTTTCTAATCCTGGTAAGGAACATTGGGCAACTGTGAAATGGATTCTCAGATATCTCTGTGGTACTTTCAAAATATGTTTATATTTTGGTGATGGTAAACCTGTGTTAGTTGGTTACAAAGATGCAGATATGGCAGGCGATGTTGACTCAAGAAAGTCTACATCAGGTTATTTGATTTCATTTGCAGGGGAAGCCGTGTCATGGCAATCAAGGTTGCAAAAGTATGTTGCTCTCTCAATAACTGAAGCAGAATTTATTGCTGCAACTGAAGCTTGCAAAGAGCTCTTGTGGATGAAAAAGTTCTTAGATGAACTTGGATTTCAGCAGAATAGATATTCACTTTATTGTGATAGTCAGAGCGCTATCCACCTTGGGAAGAATTCCTCCTTCCACTCAAGATCAAAGCATATTGATGTAAGATACCACTGGATCATAGATGTATTGGAGAAAAAGCTTTTACAGCTTGAAAAGATTCATACTGAAGAAAATGGTGCAGACATGTTAACAAAGATTCTACCAAGGGAAAAGTTTGAGTTTTGTCGATCATCTACAGGAATGACAGTTAATTCATATGGTTGGTAGGGGGAGATTTGTTGGAAAATACCAACCATTTGGTATTTAACCATTGGTATTTTTTTGACTATGTAAAATAAAAAAAAAATGGTTGTTGGCCTAATTAAGTTAGGCCAACAACCTCATGGGAAGGCCTATATATATGGCCTTCCCCTTCTTCTTCAAAACACACAAATTTAGAAAGAAAATATTAGAGAAGTGTGAGAGAGAGAGAATTATTTGGGGAGTGACAAAATATTGAGGTTTTATTTTGGAGTGTTTGGAAAACACTTGAGTGCCACTATTTTGAGTTATCTCAATTGTAATAATTGTGTCTCTAGAAATATTTCTAGAGAAGTCTCTCTTGTAACCCTACTATTTTTAATAGTTGAAAAATATTTTTTGGAGTTTGTCCCGTGGACGTAGCCCAAAGTAAAAGGGTGAACCACGTTAAATCTGGTATTCTATTTTGTCTCAGTTTTATAGCTATTATCAAGGGTAGTTATTTTGTTATATTGTGCTATTAATTATCTGATTAAAATTCTATATAAGGAGACTGGATTTTAAGCGGGACCGTCTGTGACCCCTCCAGTCTTTTCTGGGAATCTTCTTGGTATTTATTTTTAGTACAATATTTCATACACTATTTACTTGTATAATAGTAAGTAATTTGCATGCTATTTACTTCCGCTGCACAATACTTTGTTGTGTCTCCAAAGAAGATCTTTGGAAATTGATCCTCTTTGTCCATTATGTAAATATGCGGAGGAAGCTACTACTCACGTTCTTCTTTGGTGTCCTTTTGCTAAAAAATGTTGGAGGTCTTCAAAGTTTGGTTATTGTCTTGCATCTTCCAATTCCTTTAAAGATTGGCTTGAGTACAGATTAAATATGGCATCAGTTGATGACCATGGTTTGATAGCTGCAATCTACTAGCAACTATGGCGCAATCGTAACCTAGTATACTGGGAAGGCAGAGTTGCGAGTGCTGGTCAAGTCCTACACCAAGCAATAAATCTAGATATTGAATTCAATGCTGCTCAAAGTTCTTAACAACTTTTTTCTTGCCCAATCACTGGAACTGCACCAGTTATAAATTGGACAAAACCCGATAGTGGATGGTTAAAACTCAATATTGATATTGTGATCTCCTCTGGCTCAAATACTCATAGCATTGGGTTAGTGTTAAAAAACGATAGAGGAGAATTCATCGCTGCAAAGGCCAAGATTTTTGTGGGTTCATGCAATGCAATCCAAGCAGAGGCAATTGGTTTAAAAGAAGCTTTAAGTTGGATATGTGAAAGGAATTGGCTTCGTGTGATACTAGAGTCAAACTGCTTGGTTTTAGTTAATTACCTGAAGGAAGTAGCTCGCCTTAACTCATCTTTAAGCCTGGTTCTAAAGGATTGTATGTAGGATCAAAATCTATTGATGAAAACCATCATCAATAGGCATGATCAAAATCTATTGATGAAAACCATCATCAATCCAAGATCATTCATGTTCAATCATCAAGAATAATTAAATAAAACTGAAAGCGGAAGCGTACCTGAATCCATATGGAAGATCTGAATCCTTAGCCTTATGGTTTTGATCTTCCAAATTGATGTGTTTGAGAGGTTTTAGTTTTAGAGAAAATTCTAAGCTCTTCAAACTTCTAACCTCCTTCTTTATATATGATGGGATATATATAAGGAAAAACTCAAACACATAATTTGGGGACCATAACCCTAATGTCTTTATTTCCAATTTTGCCCATCATAAAATTAGAAATTATATTAGAGTATCTACACATATATTAACCCATACTTTACAACCTTAAATATGCCCATAATTAACTTAAACCAAATTAGATCACTTTAACATTTGGGCCAAACCTTTTATGATAGTATATATATATATATATGACATAAAATTATTTTAACCTAATGTTATATTTAATGTATAAATATTAGTCCATATAAATAATCCAACAATCTCCCACTTGGACTATATTTGTACATAAATATAACTTTACAACTTTATAATCTTATGCCATAATATAACCTTATGAGCTCAAAACTTATCTATCATAACCAAATGGTTTTCCGAACAATCTCGTCCATTAGCTATATCAATATAGAACCAAGGCATTATTTATTATAGTTACATCATAATAAAATTATCCTTGATCACATATACCAATATAACCAAATGACATAGATCAAATATGGATGTGTAGCATGGAAATTACATGCAATGTGATCTAAACATGTCTATTTCCAATTGATCCTCCTAAAACCATGATGAAACCACATCATGCCAAAATCAAAGTGGAATAAACTGAAAACTTTATTTCTGCAGAAAACCAAACATAACTTAACCAAAGTTTGTCTATTACAAGAAAGCATAATACAAAACTCCCACTAAAACTGAATTTCTTCAAATGACGTAACACCCATATGAGCAGTGTGCTCATGAAAGACCTTGGGTGGTAGTCCCTTAGTAAGCGGATCCGCAATCATGGAGTTTGTACCAATATGCTCTATAGACAATTGACCACTTTGAACTCTTTCTTTAACAACTAGGAACTTGATGTCAATGTGTTTTGACTTCGTCGAGCTCCTATTGTTATTGCAATATAAAACTGCTGATTTATTGTCACAAAATAACTTAAGTGGTCTTTCAATATTATCCACAATTCGCAGCCCAGTGACAAAATTTCGCAGCCATATTCCATGATTAGATGCTTCATAGCATGCTACAAATTCAGCTGCCATGGTGGAAGGAGCTACAAGTGACTGTTTAGCACTTTTCCAGGAAATAGCTCCACCAGCAAGCAGATAAATATAACCCAATGTAGACTTCTTGCTATCTTGGCATCCAGCAAAGTCGGAATCTGAATATCCAAGAATCTCTAATTTATCCGACTTTCTATATGTGAGCATATGATGTTTTGTTCTCTGTAAGTACCGCATAACTCTTTTGGCTGCCTTCCAGTGATCCATTCCTGGATTACTCAAATATCTGCCTAACATTCCACAAATGTACGCAATATCCGGACGTGTACAAACTTGTGCATACATCAGACTCCCTACTGCTGAAGCATAAGGAATCTTCTGCATTTCCTTTTCCTCAAAGATATTTTTAGGACACTGATCAAGACTAAACTTATCTCCTTTAGCCACAGGGGTATCTCCTGGTTTACAGTCTTGCATGCCAAATCTCTTTAAAATCTTTTCAATATAGGCCTTTTGTGATAATCCAAGTACACCTTGATAGCGATCTCGATGTATTTGGATTCCTAATACAAAAGATGCATTACCAAGATCTTTCATCTCAAAGTTCTTAGCTAGAAATCTCTTGGTTTCATGCAATAAGCCTATATCATTACTGGCAAGCAATATGTCATCAACATATAAAACCAAAAAAATATACTTACTCCCACTGAACTTATGGTATATACAATCATCAACCAAATTTACCTCAAAACCAAATGAGATGACAACGTGATGAAACTTGTAATACCATTGTCGAGACGCTTGTTTAAGTCCATAGATGGATTTCTTTAATTTGCAAACCATAGACTTTACATCACCCGATACAAAATTTTCTGGTTGCACCATATAAATTGTTTCATCAATATTGCCATTGAGAAACGCAGTCTTAACATCCATCTGATGTAACTCAAGATCAAAATATGCCACTAAAGCCATTATAATCCTAAAAGAGTCTTTCGAGGAAACTGGAGAGAAAGTCTCTTTATAATCAATGCCTTCTTTCTGTGTAAAGCCCTTAGCAACAAGACATGCTTTGTACCTCTCCACATTACCTTTTGAATCCCTCTTGGTTTTAAAAATCCATTTACAACCAATGGGTTTCGAACCTTCAGGCAATGGGACAAGATCCCATACGTCATTATCGCTCATGGACTTTATCTCTTCATTCATGGCATTAATCCACTTTTGAGAGTTAGGACTTTCCATGGCTTGATGAAAGTTGATTGGATCATCTTCCATCACTCCAATGTCAACCTCATGTTCTTGGAGAAATACAATATAATCATCTGGTATTGCACTTCTTCTCTCTCTAGTGGATCTTCTTAATGGCAATGTTTCTTGAGGTTGTAGAGTTTGTTCTTCTGGAACAATTTCTTGAACTTGAGTGGGAGATTCAATGACATTGTCTGGAATTGCATCTTGAACAATATCAGGTATGGAGTATTGTTCTTGATTATTGTCAAGAGCAATTAAAGGAATATTTACATATTCCTCTTCAAAGTCAAAGTCTTTAACTCTTTCTCCCCTTGCAAACTCAACATCCTCAAAAAATCGGGCATTTCCCGTCTCAAATATAGCCTTAGTTGTGGGATCATAAAATTTGTAACCCCTGGATCTTTCAGAATATCCAATAAAGTAACAACTGACAGTTCTTGAGTCCAATTTTTTTTCATTTGGCCTGTAAGGCCTTGCCTCAGCTGGACATCCCCATATATGCAAATGCTTAAGACTAGGCTTTTTACCTGTCCAAAGCTCATATGGAGTTTTTGCAGTTGCCTTAGTTGGAACTCTATTGAGTATATAAGCTGCAGTCTTTAATGCCTCTCCCCAGAGTGATTCTGGTAAGGTAGAATGACTAATCATACTCCTTACCATATCCTTAAGTGTTCTGTTTCGTCTTTCAGCTACACCATTCATAGTGGGTGAACCAGGCATGGTGTACTGTGGGACGATACCACATTCCTCTAGGAATTTCGCAAATGGTCCTAGACATTGTTCACCTAAACCGTCATATCTACCATAGTATTCACCACTACGGTCAGATCTAACACTTTTAATCCTTTTGTTGAGTTGGTTCTCAACTTCAGCCTTATAACTTTTGAACATGTCCAGTGAGTGCGATTTCTCATGTAAGAGATAAAGGTAGCCATATCGTGAAAAATCATCTATGAACGAAATAAAGTATTGTTGCCCATTCCAAGAAGCCTTAGGGAATGGACCACAAATGTCTGTGTGTATTAGTTCTAAGACGTTTAATTTCCTGTTGGCACCAAATCTCCTCACATTTGTTTGTTTTCCCTTGATACAGTTTATACACACATCAAAATCTGTAAAATCAAGAGGATCGAGAATACCGTCTGACACAAGTCTCTCAATTCTCTTTTTAGAGATGTGACCTAGTCTCTTGTGCCATAACGAAGCTAAATTCTCATTTGTTAATTTGCGTTTTATGCCTATTGTACTAATAGACAAGGATTCATGAAATGAAGCAACTGTATCAATCATATATAGATTATCATAATCAGACAAAGAACCAGAACCAAATAAATTTGAACTTTGAAAAAGACTAAATTTTTCATCTCCAAATGAACAAGAAAAACCAAATTTGTCCAATACAGAAACAGAAATCAAATTCCGTTTAAAAGACGGTACAACAAAAGTCTCTTTCAAATCCAAATAAAATCCAGTTCTTAATAATAATTTAAATATTCCAATTGCTTCAACTTCAATCTCCTGTCCGTTGCCAACGTAGATGTATCTTTCAACATCATTAGGCTTTCGGTAACTCAGGCAACCCTGTATAGACATACTGATGTGAGTTGTTGCACCAGAATCTATCCACCATGTGTGTCTAGGCACTGAAGTCAAATCAACCTCTGAACAAACAAAATTAAGAAGCTTACCCTTTTTCACACGCCATGCATGATAATTGGTACAATGCTTCTTCACATGACCTGGAGCACCACAGAAGAAACAAGTAATCTGATTTTGTTCCTTATTTTGTTTCTTTTGTGGCGCTTCTGCAACTTCCTTATTTTTCTTTCTTTTATTGTCTTTCCTTTTGTCCTTAGAAGTGGAAGCTAAATGAGCACTTGGTATCTTTTCTTGCTTCATTCTATCCTCTTCCTGAACACAGTGTGAGATGAGCTCATTAAGTGACCAAGATTCCTTTTGGCAATTATAGCTCACCTTAAACTGGCTAAACTGTCCTGGAAGAGATATCAAAACCAAATGCACTAACAAGTCCTCAGACAAGGTCAAGTTAAGTGCTTTTAACTTTGAAGCAAGATGTGACATTTCCATAATGTACTCCCTTATGTTTCCTTTACCTGTATACCTCATAGAGATAAGTTTTGCTAAGATTGTACTAGTTTCAGCCTTTTCATTCTTGGCAAATCTTTTCTCTATATCCTCAAGGAAACCCTTAGCAGTATCCACTTGATCAGACATAGTGCCCCTAAAAGCTTCTGGAACAGCACGCTTAATGATCATAAGACTTATGCGATTAGACCTTTCCCACTTTTCCATCTCCCTCTTTTCCTCAAAGGTACTCTTATCAGTAAGATCAGCGGGTTTCGGAACTCTTATCGCATAGTCCAGATCCATGACTCCGAGAGTGATAAGTACGCTCTCTTGCCATGCCTTAAAATTTGTGCCATTTAACATAGGAACCGAATTAATGTTGGCAGAAATATTAGCTGCGGTAGCATTAACTAAATCCAAAACAAAACAAACAATCAATATACTAACATATTTCCAAAGTATAACTGAAGTTGAATAATAAATTTAAATAATGGTAAACCCCATCTCAAGATACCGAGCGCTCCATTAATATTTCATCTTTGGACAAAATATTAACTTGCAAGTGGTACCTTGGCGTAGCAATTAAATATTGATGATAAATTAACATGCCAAACAATATATCCTCCTTTGGGCTGATTTATTGCTCACATGTAAAACCAAATAATCATCACATATTTATCACTACAAGAGCATATGTGATTATGTTGAATATAAACTTTCTTTTGGGCCAATTTATATTCACATTAGTCACACACACTTAACTCTTTATATATTTAAAATAAATTAATCTCCACTAAGTTCACTTTGGTGAGCCTTATTGTGTCAATCAATTTATCTCAATATATATATATAATCTTTCCATTATTTAAATCTAAAATTCCCAAAATCCAAAATTAATTGATAAAATATAAATGTATTTAATCAATGTTCAAACATGTCAAATACCACTTTTTCTAAATTTCAACATGTAATAAATAATGGGACCCATATGAAGGAAAAATTTCAACATGTATTAATTAAAGGGACCCATATGTAGAAAAATTTCAACACATATTAATGAATGGGACCCATATGAAGGAAAATTTCAAAACATATTAATGAATGGGACCCATATGAAGAAAAATTTCTACATATCCACAAAACCACAAACATATACTATACAAATCACAATTCAATTTAACCAAAATTTTATCATAAATCAACCAAGTCTTAATCCATATTCAAAACAACAATAAGATAACTTGAATTGAATCTCAATGATTAAACATGAATAAGCTCTGATACCAATTGTAGGATCAAAATCTATTGATGAAAACCATCATCAATAGGTAGGATCAAAATCTATTGATGAAAACCATCATCAATCCAAGATCATTCATGTTCAATCATCAAGAATAATTAAATAAAACTGAAAGCGGAAACGTACCTGAATCCATATGGAAGATCTGAATCCTTAGCCTTATGGTTTTGATCTTCCAAATTGATGTGTTTGAGAGGTTTTAGTTTTAGAGAAAATTCTAAGCTCTTCAAACTTCTAACCTCCTTCTTTATATATGATGGGATATATATAAGGAAAAACTCAAACACATAATTTGGGGACCATAACCCTAATGTCTTTATTTCCAATTTTGCCCATCATAAAATTAGAAATTATATTAGAGTATCTACACATATATTAACCCATACTTTACAACCTTAAATATGCCCATAATTAACCTAAACCAAATTAGATCACTTTAACATTTGGGCCAAACCTTTTATGATAGTATATATATATATGACATAAAATTATTTTAACCTAATGTTATATTTAATGTATAAATATTAGTCCATATAAATAATCCAACATTGTAATCTACTAATTTCTGTTTTAGATGATGTGAGATTTAGCTATGTTAATCATTCTGCAAATGTTGTGACTCATTATTTGGCAAGAGCTGCACTTTTTGAGTCAGAATGTGAAGTTTGGGTGTCTAATCATCCCGATGGACTGTTGATTTCTTTATTTATGATCAGTAAATTCCTATTTTCATTTTAAAAAAAAATGATTAATATTGGTAGTTCTTATGTCCTATATTTCTTAGCTTCATTGGCTGCAATTTAGCCAAACTTTCACATATTTGCATAAAATTCTAAAATTTTTTTGGTAGCAATCAATCAGTTTACTTTAAAATCTTTTTTCTTTAAATAGTCGATGCCTTTTTCATTAGTCATTAATTATTATTTTGGTACGTTAAGTTGTATAATTTCAGCATATTCAGATCCATGTTAAAACACATGCTCATGATGCTTATAAACGTACATAAAAGTAAATGGTCTTCATCATTATTAATTAAGTCAATTCCAACTTAGTTTATATTTGTGTTTATACTAATTTATCATTGCCTCTCCTAATTTAAAAATAAAAACAACCACAACAAAAATATAGAAATTTCTTATTTTTGGGGCTAATTCGCAAACATTTTTTCAAAAAACCTTAGATTTAATATTAAAATTCTGGTTTCTTTTTTTCATTATTTATGTTACTTTAGATTCTTTTATAATCTGAATTTCTTGGATAAAATTCAAATAAAAATTTTGTAACTTATCAACCTAAAAAAATGTGTATACATTATAAGTGATGAAAGTCAAATTAAATAAAAAATGCTACCTAATTTTCAATTTTTTTTGTTAATTAGGCCTCAACTTTAATTAATATCATCATATTGCATCTACAGGAAAGTATGTATCATATATTAGCAAGTAATCATTCAAAATTATATGATTCCAATAAAATTAGGAGTCATAAATAAATGTCATATTCTTCTATATATATGTGGTGGCAAAAAAGAACCATATTCTTCAAAACTCCAATCTTCGAATTATGTTTCCCCCTTTGAATATTTCACCATCAAAATAAATGAATACTGACCAAATCATCCTCTTTTTGACCCTTTTTAGGCCCTTTAAAATGAACAACACCAAAAGAACAAAAGTTCTTGTTTCCTTCTAAAGCTCCCAATAATAATCTAATTCAATTCTTTCCAACCATCAAAAATGGGAATTAGAAAACACTAGTGCATTTCTTTTCTTCTTCTTTTTCCCCCAAATTTAATTCTTTTTAATTAATTTGAATCTCCCTAATATTTCAATTTGCTAGGGATGGGTATCAGTTGGCTTGATCAGATTTTAGAAATTTGCCAAACTGATTACCATTGATCGGGTTAAAGAATCTATCATCTGAAATTGACCACTTGAAAGGAGAAAAATTTATAAAACTGACTATCATTAGTTGGATTCAATCAAATTTAATTAGTTTCGACTTATAAAGCATGCAAATTGAAATCGAACTAATAATATTAGTTTGTTAGAATTTTAAATCGAAACCGACAAATCTAATCAATTTAAACCAGCATGATCGGTCGAATTACTCAAAATAGTAATTAAGTTGAGTTGATTTGGCTCATTTGCTTATCCTTCCAATTTGCAATCTCATACTCCTAACATTATCAAAAATTATTTTAATAATATTCAAATAAAAACTTATTAGTCGATTAGTAGGATTTGAATCTGTAATCTAACAAATATTTAGCTACTGAGTTACTAATATAATAAAAACTATGGGATATTTTTAGTCAAAATTTAGATAATTTAAAGGGATACATACATATAGTATAGCAAGAAAAAGAAATAAACATGTTTATATTTTAAAATAACATAATTAAGGTCTTGCTTAATAAAAAGGAAAGCAACCCATTTGACAATAGAAAGAATGTTACATAATAGAACAAGCATTGACGTTATCATCACTAAAAATAGAGACAATGTTATCTTCAGGGGCAGTAGAGGCAGGAAAAGCTTGAACATTGCGAACAAAGCCAGGTGGTGCCCTTTTGTCATAGACACCAGACGCATATGGATGGTGAACTAAGTGTTGAGGAATATAAGGCCAGAACTCAGCTCTCTTCCCTGTGCTTTTCACTCTCTTTAAGACCTTGTTTGGATCCACATATCCACTCACTGTTACTTTGCTCTGTTTTCTGTTAACTTCCACTGTCTTTACACCTGTTTATATTAATTCATATTTATGTCTTTAATTACTTGTCTAATCATCATTTTATTTGGTTGTCAAAATTCTAGCTTATTTAAAAGAAATTAAAAATTTTTTTCTTTCCATTAGGAATATAAAGGAACTAAGAATTAAAGGAGAAATTCGTACGTTTTTGGTAGAATAATTCAGTAGTAAAACTTCAAATTTTTATTAAGAAATTTTAGATTCTGATGATGTATGATGTACGGTGTGCATATATATATTATTTTCTAATATTTGGAGTACCAAAAAGTAAAATTATGCAGTAGACAATAATATGGCAGAGTAATTGGTAAAAGGGATTTCTTCAATAACACTAAAGATACATATACAAAATTTGTAGAATATTTTTTAAAAAAGTTAAAAAAGTGAAATAGTGTAATTTTTCTCTTGTTAAATAGTGTAACTCAAGGAATGTTTGAAAAAAAAAATTTCCATTTTTGGTTTGCTCGTCTCTCCTCCATGATTGAATTGTCAATGCTCAACATAGTCATATTGACAAAAAGATAAACATTTTTAAGCTGAAAGAACTGAAAATGTTTTTTCTTTTAGGAGTCAGAAGGGATTCATTAATTTCCATTTTGAAACAAAAAAGAAGCATTTGTATTTTCTTAGAAATGCTGATATGTCTTTTTCTTTGGTGATATTTATAAAAAAAAACTTAATTAAATTCAAAGACCAAGAAAAGATAGAAAGAAAGAAAGCTTCAGAGATGAAGAAAACCTTTCATGGTGGTAACAGCATTCTTAACTCTTCTTTCACAGCCATCACAGTCCATTTTCACTTTGATTTCAACTGTCTAAGATTCACAAAACAAAACCCATTTTTATACCATTATTACTTTAAAATAAAAGGTATAATAAAGAATAAAAATAGTTGAAGATGGAACAAAAAATTGAATCAAATTAATTAGCGAAAAAGGTTTATGAAGATGAACCTGCATTGGTTTGCGCTTGCTTCTTGTGCTGGTGACAGTGCAAAAGTTTGAGAGGTAATCAAGAGCTCCCATTTCTTTAGCTTTTCTTTACTAGAAAGAAAGGAAGTAAACTATAAAGAGACACAGAGAGAATAGGGTGGATATATAGAGTTATAATAGACTGAAAGTAAGAGACTTTGTATTTATATATAAAGGGAGAGAAAATTAATTGCTTGTTGGGACACATTTGCGTGTACTATCAGTCTATTGTTGTCTGTCAAATAGAATCCCTCCATTGAGTAAAAAACTTTGTATAAGTTGAAAGGTTTTCGGGTTTTAATTTCATTTTACATGAATAATTTTGAATCTCTCTGCACTTTAATAAAGGACTGGAGAAATTTAAAACTATTATCCCTTTACAAAACTAATTCAATAATTACAAAATAGTTTTTATTGCAAGTAACACTAAATACATTTTTTCTGAACAGATTCAGATTTAATTTTTTTCTCCCCATACTGTAATACTAAAAAAAAAAAGTTTTCATCAATGAGATATTAAAGATATTTTCAAAGCTATAAAACTACAAATATATTTTCAAAACTATGAACTACAAATTCAAATTTTAACGGAATAAAAAAATTTTTAAAAGACATAACTAATAAAATTTATAAAATTTTTATCATTATTAAATATGAACATATAATCTAATTAATACAAACACAAATTTGCCAACTTTAATAATTAGATTTTAAAGTTGACACTTCCAAAGTTATGTTAAAGAACTCAATATGATATCAGATTAGGAACACTTATTGTTGAATCTAGAACTGTATTTTTAGATGCAATAGCAATGGTCACTAGATATTAGTCAATTGACATGGGCGAATACAGAAATGAATGTCTAGGGAGGCCAAATTCACATAAAAAAAATTAGAGATAATTTTAACAAATCTTTTGGTTTCTTTTGCCGAATGAAATTATGATTTTTTTGGTTTCCTTATTCCAGAGTTAAGACTTAAACTTAATTATTTCCCTTATTAAAATTGAATTGGTTATTTAAATGAATAATTAGATAAAAATTTAAATCTTATTGAACAAGAAATTAGGTAAAAAAAAATTTAGCTTTTTGTACTGGATACTTCGATTAAAAATTAGGTCCTACTTAAGAGTTAATACTTAAACTTGTATTTGTTTCTAATTAGAATTTGATTGGGTATTTAAATAAATAATTGGATATAAAATTGAATCTTATTAAATAAAAAAAAATGGATAAAAAATTTAAGTTTTTAGATTAGATATTTAAATTAAAAATTAGGCCTAATTAAGAAAAGGCCATATATATTTGAATGGGGCCAATTTTTATATATATATTATAAATATTTAAAAAAAATAAATTGGAGAGGGTAGCCTAACATATATATGGATCCGCCCCTGTCAATTGACATATTGAAATTTTTTTTATTGAAATAAATAATTAAATATTGAGTGTATTATAAATATTTATTAGGTATAAAAGAGAGAAAAGGAAAAAAAAAAGAACAAAAGCCCACAAACCATGCTAAAGTGTCTAGAAATAATGAAGGGGGGCAATAATGCCTTTAAGATTTGATGATTTGTTTGATAATGTGGTAGTTGCTGTAGGGCTAATGGAAAATATTGTAAAGTTCTTTTGTGTTAGCTTTCAATTCTATTCAATGAGGGTGGCTTTGCTTTTTAATTATATCTTTTTAATAATACCCCAATTATTCATATCATCAATTGGTTGTTTCTGAGTCAAGAGTTTGAATTTTATTTTATTTTTTTTTATCAATCACATTGAGATATTCATTTTTTTTCCTATTCATAACTTTTAAATTCATTTTTACATAATTTTAATACTGAAAAAACTCCTTAATAAGAATCTTAAATCTTTATTATTGTTAGATTAATTGTGAAGCTACATCATGAAGGAATTTCCCATTTTTTGCTTTTGGATTTTTATTCCTTCTTTAATTGCCCACATTCTATTACACTATTAAATTAGTCGTAATATATTACCAAAAAAGCAAATTAGGAATTGGACTTTCATTAAAATTTAAGCAAATTTATTAATTAAGAACAAGGGTGAATTTATTCAACAAAAATAATAAATATATGCTATTTTTATCTTTTAAATTTATTTTTCCCTAAAATGATTTTCATCCTCTGAAATTAAAAATTAACAATAAGTATTTCAATTTTTTTAATAAAATTTTCAAATGAATATAATAGCTACACACTTTAGTTTGATCATAAAAATCAATATATATAAATATTAGAGAAAATTATGTTCTTCAAAGATATGAATATGACTAAATTAACTTGGATAAAAATAGTTGAAAATGATCTTGCATCTTTAAAGCTCTCCTAAAATATAGCGTTAAATTGTACCGGAAGGCCAACTTCAATTAGTTGGGATTAAGACTTTATTGATTTGGGTTAATTATGAAATTTTTAGTTATTTTATAAAAATATATAATAATTTAATAACACATTTATAAAATTTATCATATGTATAATAATTTTATAATAAATTTTGTGTACATTATACATCACTAATAAATTTTAAAATTGATTAAAAATTTTTAATTAATTTAATAATTTTTTCTAAACCAATAAACTTATAATATTATAAATTTTTTATAATTTTATAAAAACTCAAGGTTTTATTTAAAATATAATTTTAATTGGTTTATTCTCATCCCATTTTATTTATAGGGTGAGATTTTATTGATTTAACGAGAATAAATTATATTTATTATGCGGCTGGTATTGATAGCGTTGGTGGCTCGTTAAGCCTTTTAACCGACCACTAAAATAAAATAAAGTAATGTTTTGTTATACTACGAAGGATTGAGAAGTGGGATTCTTGAGTCAATGTCGCCAAATACATTCCTCCATCATCATCATCATCATCATCATCATCATCATCATCATCATTATTATTGTTATTGTTATCATTTTAATTATATGAAAATATAATTTCTTTTTATTATTAGAATACTAATACTGTTCTTGAAAATGCTTATATTAAATATAAATTTTAGTAATTACTTTTAAGAAATTTTATGTAAAAAGAATTATAAAATTGCACTTATTCTTTTTTAAAAAATGCAACATTTTTCACTTAGAATTTTTTAACTAAAAATAATTTTCATAAATGCAAGAAAGTTTAATTTTTTTAGTATTGATTATAATTTCATTTTTAAAGTAATTTCTGACTTTATATGTCCAATGTCGCCTTCTTGTCTGAAAAAATAATTTGGTTGATATAAAAAAGAACAAAGTACTCTTCAAAATTAATATTTTTAAAAATATATACTTTTCTTTTTTTTTTTTTCAAAAATATTAATTTTTCAATTTTTAATTACAAAATATCCAACCCAAAAATATACATCTAAAAAACATATTTTTAAGATTTCCTAAATATTATGAAATATTTTTTTAACATCATCTAATTTCTTCTATAAACTTAGTCTAAAAATATATTTTACCAACTAAATAATTGTTTTTTTTAAAAGCTAACATATAAAAAGGCCTTAAAACTTGGAGGGTATGAATAGGGGTGTAACTTGGTTTGGAATATTACCGATTTAAACCGAAATCCAAACCGAAATTGTTATTTGGATTGGAATTTTGGAATGTGGAATATGGAATGAAATGTATTTTCTAAAATTTTGGAATATGAAATATGGAATGGAATGTTATAATGAAATTCCAAATTCCATTCCATATACCGAAATTTTATTATAAGATTTTTAATAATATAATTAATAATACATATTTAAATAAAATCATTAAATATTAATATTAAAATATGTAATTCAATTTTATACAATATTTTATTAACCCTACCCTATTAGGTTTAATATATATTCGTTTAATATATATTCATTGCCTACTTTGGCAGCTTTGCTTTGTGAATACCGATAACAAACAAAAAACACAGGAAAGCTGCTAGTCTGCTACAAATCCTAAAGGTTAGAATACTGACTCTTTCTTCTTGGCTTTTCATCCTACCTATTGGCACAATCTATGATAATTATTATTTTATTTGCTTTACAACTAATGGTGGCTTAGGGATTATATTTATATAGGTTAGGGTTCTTGACACAATCATCAACTTTTATTGCTAGCGTCAGTTTATATATGTATAGTATATTATTTAGAATCATTAGATCCATATATATAGAGGATTATATTATGCTTTTCCTCCAAAGTTGTAACAACCATTATGATATTGTAATAAAAACTGTTTTTACGTTACTGGTAATAGTTTTTTTTTCTTTTATGTTATTAAATGTTTTGTGAGTATTACTGAATATATATATGTATATATATTTTTCAATATCAGATGACTAAAAATAGCGAACCAATTCTCATAAACGGAGAAGGTGTGAACCCTCAACCTACTAATGAAGCAAATGCTCCTTCTAAAGAGATTACTACAAAAAGAAAAAAGATGGCCCCTCGATCTATAGCTTGGAACCACTTTGTTCGAAAAAATGATCCTAAAAAAGGTATGGTAGCTCAATGCAAACATTGTAATTTACAATATGGATATAACACCTCCTTATTAGGCACAAGCGGTTTGTTGGCACATTTAGACAGATGTCCTAAATATCCATATACTAGGCCTAAGGATCGTAAGCAAACCCAACTTAACTTTCCTTGTGTCACAAAAGAAAATGATGGTGTGAGTAATCTAAAGTTTCAAGCATGCTTGGACCCAATTGCTTTGAGAAAGGCTATATCATACATGGTAATTGTGGATGAACTTCCTTTTAAATGTGTTGAGGGACAAGGTTTTAAATATCTTTTTAGTGTTGTGGATCCTTCTTTTCGTGTTCCTTCACGAATAACAGTTGCTAAAGATTGCTACCAAGTTTATTGTGATTCAAGGATAGAACTTAAAAAAAGTCCTACCCCAAAAGGAGGATATGTCTCACAACTGATACATGGACTTCTATACAACAAATCAATTATATGTGTCTCACAGCACATTATATTGATGACAATTGGAAATTACAAAAGCGAATTATAAATTTTTGTCCAATTACTAGTCATAAGGGTGAGCAAATTGGAAAAACAATTGAGAGATGCTTATTCGATTGGGGCATTGAAAAAGTTTTTACTATCACAGTTGATAATGCAAGTTCGAATGATACAGCAATCAATTATATGAGAACTAGACTTAATACTTGGGGTGGTAGTGTCTTGAAAGGTGATTTTCTTCACATGAGATATGTGGCTCATATAATTAATTTAGTGGTTGGGGATGGATTGAATGAGGCAAAAGAATCAATTCTCCGTGTTCGACAAGCTGTAAAATATATGAAACAATCTCCATCTAGATTGGAAAAGTTCAAAAAATGTGCATTAGAGGAGAAAATTCAAAGTAAAAAATTATTGTGTCTTGATGTTTCTACTAGATAGAATTCTACCTATATGATGTTGGATGCTGCTTACAAGTTTAAAAAGGCATTTGATAGGTATGACTTAGAGGATGCTCATTATGAAAGTGAGTTAAAAGATAGAGATGGGGGTGGAAAGCCTTCTGATGATGATTGGGTTAATGTTGGTAGGTTGGTGACTTTCTTAGAAAATTTTTATGAGTTGACTTTGCGTGTTTCTGGTAATTGCAGAGATGGCACGTGATGTGTTAGCCATTCGTGTTTCTACTGTTGCTTCTGAAGCTGCTTTTAGTGCTGGAGGTCGTATACTTGATAATTTTAGAAGTTCTTTGAGTCCTAAAGTTGTGGATGCTCTTATATGTGCACAAGATTGGCTTCGTGTTTCTCCATTTCCAATCAATTATTAAGAATCACAAGAAGATATTCAACAACTTGAGGAAGGTACATATAATAATTTTCATAATTTTAATTTAAATATTTTATTTAATACAAATTTTAACAACCTTTTATTTATTCTTTTTTTCAATATTCAGATTTGTCAAGACTACCATGATGCGGTGAAGAAATTTTTTGGAAAGATATAGAGGTTCAAAGGATTACTTGAGATGAAAAGCTTTTCTTAAATTATTAAGTGCATTTGTTTTTTAAAAAAAATATTATTAAGTACTTATTTAGTAATTTAACTTGAATGATATAATTTTATTAATTTATTTAGCTACTTTGAAATTTAAACTTATATAATGTTTCTATTTTCAAATTTATTTTAAATCTATTCTAATTTTAGTTTTGATGGAAAAATTTTGGAATTACCGAATATCATACCGAATTTTAATGGAATGGTATGGAATGAAATTTTTAAGTCCGAATAATATTTGGATTGGTATGGAATAAAATTCTAAATACCGAAATATTTTGGAATGGAATTGGAATAGAGGCGATTCCATTCCATACCGACCGAATTACACCCCTAGGTATGAACTATGGAATCATAGGCTTATGAATGCAAAGCACATCATTATCATATAAATGAAGGATAAAAGTTTTGGATAAAACCTTGTCATAATTAAGATCAAAAATAAGAAGAAAAGCAAAGAATTAAAAGGCAATTCGAAGAGAAGAGACCAGTCTCCGAATCTTATCCCAGCTTCAAAAGGTTTCAGAAACATCACATAAAGCCATGTTGCTGATTTCAGAGTTTTATGCAACGAAGATATTATTTTCTAATTAAAACTTATCATGTTTTCAATTTTATGGATTATTATCTCTTTCTTTATTTATTTTTTCCCCCAAAGATAATTAAAACTTGATTAATAAGCTAAGGAGCATATTATCCCTTCTTTCAATCTCCATCATGATATCACATTTTATTTAATAAAAATCAATTTGTTTATAAAGGTATTGAAAAGTTCAAAAACTCAAAAAGTCCTAGAAAATTATGTCATGATTTTGTTACAGTCATTTTTATTGTATGCGTGTATTATTATGTGTTATTTCTTTTTTTTTAAAAAAAACAACAAAGGGATAGTTTGGAGGCTTTAGTAAAACACATTTTCAATTATGAGGCCTAATAGAAAATTAAAAAAAAATAATTGAAAAATAGAAACTACAATGCCTTCAGCATATTTCTTAAAAATCTAAAATTGAATTTTACTAGCAAGAAATTGAGAATTCAATAGCACTAAAGTAGTGGTCGTTAGTATCAAAAAGCTTAATTTGCCTATTGTTCATAGCTATAAAGAGTCTTCTTTCTTTCTTTAGGTTAGGGTATATATATAAATTCTTAAAAGAAATGAGAATATAATAGAGTTTAAAAACCTGACATTTTATATTACAAGATAAACACTTCACCATTGCTTTCAAAAATCATCATTATGTTAGTTAGCAGCGTAACTAGAAAATTTGGCCCCACCAAAACAATATTGAATTAGTTATGGATAGTCTTAACTATCAATTATGTGTAAGATTCAAACACTCATTAATGCATCTATATTTTCATTAAATTTGGCCAAAATCACAAGCTTCTTTGTATATCACAGACCTAAACAGATAACATCGAATTCTCCCTCTTTTTCTAATTCTAATAATCCAACTAAATCCACAACTTTCTTATATATATATATATATATATATATATATATATCTTGTGCAATGTCGGATATATATTTGACATCACAAGTCATGGGGATTGTTGCTCCATACAACGTTTAACTATTTAGAGTATATGTTTGGTATGGTTAAAATACTCTCAGTTCTAATGTAATACAGTTTTTATTTTACAAGAATTATGAAAAATTAGTTATTTTTTACTATATATTTTTTACTCTTACTTTAATATGGGATGTATTTATTAAACATTTTTCATAAGTAACATTAAATATGAAGATTTAATATATAAATTAAATTATTAAAATGATAAGAGAAGAAAACTATAATTTAAAATAAATGAAAAATAAGTGTGCATTAATTTGGTACAGAGGAAATACTATTTTAATTATTAAATATAAACCATGAAAAATGAAAACTGAGTTTCATGGCTAAAAAGGCATTTTTCCAAAACACAGGTCTATCTATCCTCAGCACCACAGAAACTTTAGTTCACTGACTTTCCCCTACAAGTTTGCAGTCAAGAATATAATTATGAAGGGCAGCCTAATTAAGAGATAGCAATTATTATAGAAGTTCTAAATATATTTTGGGATTAATTACAATTATGATCTCTCATCTTTTACACTTGAACTATTAAAATCTGTAAATTTTATTTTATAAAAATAAAATTTATAAATTTTTAATTTTGTCCCAATAAAATCTTTAAGACTATTTTCTAACAATTAAAATATAACGTGACCGTCACGTATTTCTACGTGACAAAAAAAAATTTTAATTTCTATCTCATTCTCCACCTATATTTTTTCAATAGGCCTAAAATTATATTTTCAGTATTTCTAAAAATTACCTATTCTGTCTTAATTCCTCGCACATAAATAGAGTAAAGTGAAATTGAATTTTTTTTTTTACCATGTAACGATATGTTGCCACCACAACACATTTAGGTTGTCAAAAAAACTGTCTCAAAAATTTTATTAGGATAAAATAAAAAATTTAAATATTTTATCTTTATAAAATAAAGTTTAAGGAGTGTAATGATACAATAACAAAAGATTAGTGTTATTAACCCATATATTTTTGTTTTCCAATAATTAGCAACAGAGTTCTCTTTTATGACTTCATGCAACATAATTACCCTAAAATCTTAATTATGAAACAGCACATCAGATAAAGAATCTTTACCTATGTTTATTGTAAACTATAACATATGTTTTGTTGTTTTTCTCATATTCCTCTCTAAATAGATAAATTTGTAAACATTTTCAGTCTTAATATTGAAAGAAAATTAACATTTTTTCCTATGAATTTCAGACACTAGAAAAAGTTTCCAATTGATTTTTGGTATTGCAACCAGACATTTTCTCATAAAATGTTTTTCCTCAATATTTTTTCACAAATAAGTAATTCTCAGTGAAACAAAAAGAGCTAAAGAATCAATGAAATTTCCCTACCTAGAACTCCACTTACTAATTATGTTCGTTTAGGTGAAGTGCTTTGTCTTATATATTTTTTTCACCTTTTGACCTCGCAAACCATTCCAAAAGGAAGCTGCACTTACCACCTTCTTGCCAGGAAGCTGAACTTCCAATACCTGATTGGTTTAGGAAAGCATCAATATCAGCATGATGCACAATCGATTTTAAAAAATGATAAACAATGTTCAACTGTTAAATTTATTTATTTATTTTTGCTTTTTCCCAGCCAGGGAAGGGGAGGGCGGGTGAATGCCGTCAAAATAGCTTCTTTGACAATAACCATATGATGGCTGAACTGACCTCAAGTGCAGTACCAAAGAACCCTTGAAAAAAGTGATATCGTCCACTTCATTGCCCTTGATGGTGTGACTCTGGCAACCTCTTGTAGTAATGATCTTCATTTCTATGATATTGGTCTGACCATCTTTACTGTCAACAAGTGCTACTTTAGCTCGCGTTCCTGGCCACCCTGCAAATGCACGAACTTAAAATGGTTGCATATAGTCATTGCATAGTCATTTTAGAAGAAAAAGTAAGAACTTACCTTGTTATGTAGGACTGAAGATTCTTCATCAAAGGATAGCCATGACTCAGAAGTTATCTGCATAAAGCAGAGAAACTTAAGTTTTCTTATTTTATCAATTCAATGTAAATGGGGGAAAAACCTGTATTTGGCCTCTCAATCTTGTCAATGGGCTAAGACAGGTGATTAGACTAGGCATACTTCTATCAGTCCATCTGTTTCCACAATTACCAAATGGCTTGATCAAATTCTCAAAGTTCATTCTAAGAGACCAACCTCATAATAAAAGTAAAGCACGACTATATTTGCATAAAATTAACTCATATGGTATTAAAAAAACTAAGATGCGGTTTTCATCATCTTATCTTGTTTCTGTTGGCCCCACAAAATCAAGTATATTAAAGGAAAAGAATGATTCTTGTAATCATTTTATTCTCAAAATACAGCATATCTTTCCAGATGTCTTGGCATAGTTCAAGAATCAGTGGAAAAAAATGTCAGTATTTCATCACAAGTAAAGTCATATGAAGATTTTGTTAAAAAACAGAAGTCATAAAAATTAGGCTCCAGAAGATTTCAGAAGCTTAGAAGTCAACATGAAAGAACAAAGGAAAAAAACCTCAATTAGAAAACAGTCAAATGCAGCTGCAAACACAAAAGGAATAAATGTCTTAAAATCTAAGGCGTAGCCTTAATTAATCAGGATATGCCTGACAAGATTTTTTCCAACATTAAAATCACAGTGCCCGTTAAAACAGTTTCACTTTAAAACAAAACTTGTCCTGCTCTTTAAAACCAGGTTGGAGTACATGAATGAATATACATACTACCGTCTGATTCTTTGTAGTGTACTCATTTATTCCTTTCCAGTTCCAAACAAGAACGAAACGGATAAAAAAATTAAAAATTAAAATAAAAATAAAAAACAGAAGAGAGAGAAAGAGAGGTTGCATTTGGAGCCAATGTAGCTTTAGAATCATCTTGTGGTTGAGCTTTTTCCCTGGCTGATCCATCAAATATGGAGGGAAGCTCACGAACTAGGAGTATGGATCCTGCAGAATTATGAGTAGATCAATCATTAATAGAACTACCCGGAGAAAAAAAAAAGAATAAATCAATTGAACAAAAAGAATGCTATCCACTTCAAAGTAATGAAGAGATCATGCTGGAAAAAAGATACACCAGAAAAAGAGAAAATAAACTAATGAACAAAATTAATCACCAACAGTCAATGGCTACTGCAGAACTAATCAATTTAAACCTCATAAACATGACAATATGTGAATGCTTAGGATCAACTCAATAAATCCTTAATCCTACCTGAACCTGTTTTGCTCCATTTATCTTTGCCAAGTTCTCTATCACCGTAACCTTCACTCATTTCCTTAACCAATTCATTTTTACCATAGTTTTTTCCATGTCCCAAACTTGAATTATATCACTCTTCCTTGAGAGCACCGAGTTTTTGTATGCAAAAGACCAAACCATTACTTAAACAATATTTCAACACCTTTCTTTGGCAAGCATCACCTCTAGCCTTGTTCTAATCTAATTACATCTTAACTGCAAAATGAAAATGTAAAAATGTACAAAACCACTCAAAAAACAGTATTTAGTAATGAATTGACAACCCTTGCAATTTCTAACTTATAAACAACAACAACAACAACTAAGCCTTAGTCCCAAACAAGTTGGGGTCGGCTGTATGGAACCTCAACAAAATAAGCTCAAAAGACACCAAAAAAGATACTCCAGCCTTAGGCCCCTTCCAAGACACAGATTTTACGTTTCCATTCAAGTCTGTCATTAATCAAATCCGCATCAAGATCTAAGGCACGTAAGTCTCTTGCTATCACCTCATTCCACACAGTTCTAGGTCTTCCACGACCTCTAGCCCCCTCAATCAACAAATTCTCACACTTACGAACCGCAGCATTAGGAGGTCTTCTTAAAACATGCCCATACCATCTAAGTCTTCCTTCCCTCACCTTATCTCCGACATCCGCTACTTGGACTTTTTGTCGAACATGAACATTCTTAATTTTGTCCAATCAGTGATAGCAAGACGACCTTGAGGTTAGCAATTTAAATTTATTGATAATTTGTTATTTGCAATCTGATAATCAATTAGCTTATCTAGCTTCCTTGTGAGACGGCCTTGAGGTGTTCACCAAGATACTACAGCAACCTCGTATACTTGCGAGTGTAGTTCTAGTAGTGTTAATTAGAGCGCAACAAGTTTTTGGCACCACTACTGGGGAGGCTAATTGGCGTAATTGTTTATTAGGCATAAATATTTTAGATTATTTTTCATTGTTTACTTTTGATTTTATTTGTCTTTTGCTTTTAATAATTCCTTTTTTTCTAGAAATTTTGTTTATGCAAGGCAGGAGATCACTCAGAGGAGAGCTATACCCAGTTATTCCAGAAATTCAGAGAGTGAAAAGGAGCAGAGAAGAGTTTGAACTATATACTGGATTTGATACAGAGGAGGACACTTCTGATTTGAGTCGGATACTGCACAATCTACCAATATGAGAGACAAAAGGCAAAGAACTATGAGGGATTTTACTAGACCTGTCATTGGAACTTCCACCTCTTATATAAGATTGACAAATGCAGCAAGAAATTATGAGTTGAAGAACATCCATTACAACATGCTGCCATCATTCTATGGAGTTCCAAATGAAGATCCTTTGAACTTTATACAGGATTTTTACTCCACTCTCAACACATTTCCATTGGGAGGATTAACAGAAGACCAGTTGAGGATGAGTTGTTTTCCGTACACATTGAAGGATAGGACAAAGAGCTGGCTTATGATGTTGCCTAAAAATTCTTTGACAACTTGGGAGCAAGTTTATAACAAGTTTATGGGCAAATTTTACTCACATCAGAAGACAGCTGAATTGAGAGGGAAAATAGCTACATTCTCTCAATTTGAAGGAGAGCCATTTCATGAAGCTTGGGACAGGTTTAAGATGTTATTGATCCAGTGTCCACACCATCACTGCCCACTTCAACTTCTGAATCAGTTTTTCTACGATGGTCTAACCCAGCAATTTCAGAATACTGTTGATAACGCAGCTGGGGGAGCTATGGGAGAAAAAACAGCAGATGAAACTTATGAAATCTTTGAAATGTTGGGAGCTAATTCTCAACAGAAAAGTGTAAGAGGAAGAAGTAAAGGGGTGAATCAATTGGAAGCCAACAGTGAGATGGTCAATTAGATAGCTGAATTGACAAGGCAAGTGCAAATGCTGAACATGAAGAACAATACCTCTTCATCCACTCAAGAAGTGTGTGGAATTTGTGGAACTTTCAGGCATGGAGCAAATATATGCCCCTCTGCATATGAGTCTTATGGAAATGAAGCTGAGCAAGTCAATGCTATGGGGGGATATCAACCAAGGGCCCGGAATGATCCGTACTCAAATACTTACAATCCTGGTTGGCGGAATCATCCAAATTTTTCCTGGGCAACAAATAATTCTCAACAACCTTTCCATTTGCTCCAGAGACAAAACCAACCGCAGGGTCAATCTTCAAATCAAGGGCAGCCTAAGAGAGAGAGTTTGGAGGATAGTTTACAGGCCTTTATCCAAGTCAGTGCTAAGAATCAAGAGATGAATAACAAGAGGCTGGATTCATTAGAAGCATCTTTTAATAAAGTGGAGACTCAAGTGGGACAACTTGCACAACAGATGCAGATTCAACAAAAAGAGAAATTTCCGAGTCAACCTGAGCAGGCACAATCAGTGACTGTTCTTAGAAGTGGCAAGGTAATAAATAATAATGTTGAAAATAATTCTGTGAATGCATGTGATCAAAAGAACAAAAAGGAAGGAGAACCAGAGAATGAAGGTGCTGAAGAAAGATCAATGGAGAAATCGCCTTCAGCAGATTTACACAAGGCAAGTAATCCTTACCGGCCACCTATACCATTCCCCAGCAGGTTGAAGAATGATAAACAAGATAAGCAATTTTCGGACATCTTCAACATGCTGTCTAAGGTAAGTATTAACTTACCTTTACTTGAAGCAATAAAGAACATGCCGGCTTATGTCAAATTCTTCAAGGAACTGAACACTAAAAAAAAGAGGTATGAGCCAAATGAAAAGGTGATAGTATCAAAGGTAGCTAGTGCTGTTTTGCAGCATAAACTACTTCCGAAGCTAAAGGATCCTGGTAGTTTCATAATTCAAATTACTATGGGTAATGGAAAGGGGACTGATGGCATGTATGATTTAGGAGCCAGTGTAAATTTGATGCCTTATTCTGTGTATCTTGAATTAGAACTTGGGGAACTTAAACCTACCAAAATGGTGTTGCAATTAGCTGACAGATCTCTTAGATTTCCGAAAAGGGTTATAGAAGATGTGTTAGTTAAGGTTGGTGGGTTGATAGTGCCTGTGGATTTTATAGTTCTTGACATGGAAGGAAGTAACCCTACACCATCCGCACACACTATTCTACTGGGTAGGCCTTTTATGGCTACTACCAACACCTTGATATATGTTAAAAATGGTAAATTGTCAATGACTGTCTTGGGACAAACAGTTGAATTTTCTATTTTTAACACTTCTCCCATTCCTACAACTGCATTATATGAGGATTGCTCTTTAATTTATTGTATTGACGCAGTTATTTCAGATGTTTTCTTACAGACAAGTTCCTCGGATAAATTGGAGCTGGCACTGACCTTAGATCGTGGTTTGGATATTTTTAATTCAGAAATAGCCAGTTGCCTTGAGACATTAGAGAGTGCTGAAATAGAGGAACTTAAGGAGGACCCAGTATGTGAACTTCCCTCCATCCAAAAGGAAGAGAAGAATCCTTCACTTGAGCTAGAGCTGAAAGAGTTACCTAAAAATCTGAAATATGTGTTTTTAGGAGATCACAACACCTTACCTGTGATAATATCTAGCGAACTTAGTGAAGGGGAGGAGATGAGGTTGGTGAGTGAGCTAAAAAGATTGAAAAGAGCAATAGATGGGGATTGAGTGACATCAAAGGTATTAGTCCTTCAATGTGCATGCATAGAATCACCTTAGAAGAGGGAGCTAAACCTGTGAGGGAGACCCAAAGGCGCCTTAACCCAAACATGAGTGAAGTGCTTAAGAAGGAAGTGCTCAAATTGCTGGATGAAGGAGTGATATATCCAATAGCTAATAGTGAGTGGGTGAGCCCAGTACATGTAGTGCCTAAGAACTCTGGAATCACTGTGGTGAAAAATAAAAATAATGAATTGGTTCCTACTAGGACTACTACTGGGTGGAGAATGTGTATCGATTATAGGAAGTTGAACAATGCCACAAAGAAAGACCATTTCCCTCTTCCTTTTATTGATAAGATGTTGGATAAACTTTCTGGACACTCACATTATTGCTTTTTAGATGAACTTTCAGGTTATTATCAGGTGCCAATATCACCAGAGGATCAATCCAAGACTACTTTTACTTGCCCTTTTGGGACTTATGCATTTCGGTGTATGCCCTTTGGCTTGTGCAATGCCCATGCAACTTTTCAGAGATGCATGATGTCTGTCTTCACAGACATGATAGATGATTTTATTGAGGTATTTATGGATGACTTTTCTGTTTTCGGTAATTCTTTTGATAATTGCCTCAATAAACTTGTTCTTGTACTTGAGAGATGCATTGAATGTAACCTTACTTTGAGTTGGGAAAAGAGTCATTTCATGGTTACTCAGGGCATTGTATTAGGTCATGTTGTGTCGAGTAAAGGGATTGAGGTGGATAAGGCCAAGGTAGAATTGATTGCTAAGTTACCCTCACCTACCTCTGTTAAGGGAATAAGAAGTTTTCTAGGGTATCCAGGTTTTTACCGGAGGTTTATTAAGGATTTTTCTAAAATAAGCCAACCATTATGTCATTTGCTGGGGAAAGATGTTCCATTTGAGTTTACTGCACAATGCATGCAAGCCTTTAATTCCCTTAAGGAAAAATTGACTAGTGCACCGGTAATAGTAGCTCCTGTTTGGTCTTTACCTTTCGAAATTATATGTGATGCCTCTAATCATGCAGTAGGAGCTGTTCTTGGGCAAAGGGTTGAGAAATTTTTGAGAGTGATATATTATGCTAGCTTGACCCTGAATAGTGCGCAAATGAATTACACAACAACTGAAAAGGAAATGCTAGCTGTTGTTTTTGCCTTAGATAAGTTTAGAGCATATTTAATTGGGTCGAAAATTATTGTGCATTCTGATCATGCAGCTCTAAAATATCTTTCGACGAAATAACATGCTAAACCTCGCTTAATTAGATGGGTGTTATTATTGCAAGAATTTAATTTTCAAATCAAGGATACTAAGGGAAGTGAAAATGTTGTAGCTGATCATTTATCTAGATTACCCTTCTTTGGTGAAAATCTTGCATCTGATAGCATTCATAAAAATTTAGAAGCATTTCCTGATAAGCAGCTGTTTGTGGTAATTAATGCACCTTGGTTTGCAGATAATGGTAACTATCTTGCTTGTGGTATTTTGCGTTCTGACATGTCATTTCAGGAAAAGAAAAGGTTTTTGCACGTGAGTAAATTTTATTTTTGGGATGAACCTTACTTATTCCGGATTTGCAAAGATGAGATAGTTCGCACGTGTGCATCTAAGGAAGAACAGCTGAGTGTTCTTCAATTTTGTCATGACCTTCACTATGGTGGTCATTTTGGAGGAAGAAAGACTGCAGAAAAGGTGCTTCAAAGTGGTTTTTACTGGCCTACTCTATTCAAAGATGCTCAAGAATATTGCAAGCATTGTGACCGCTGTCAAAGAGTGGGTAACATTGGGAGGAGGAATGAAATGCCCCTTCAATCGTATATTGTTGTTGAACTGTTTGATGTGTGGGGAATAGACTTTATGGGTCCTTTTCCCAAGTCTTTTGGTTATGAATATATTTTAGTTGCTGTTGATTATGTTTCAAAATGGGTGGAGGCAATCCCCACCCGTATTAATGATGCTATCGTGGTTGTTAAATTTGTGAAGGAATATATTCTTAGCAAATTTGGCACACCAAGAGTGATAGTCAGTGATAGGGGAAGTCATTTCTGCAACAAACTTTTTGAGAAATTAATGCACAAATCTGGTGTGAAACACAAGGTGGCGACCCCATACCATCCACAGACTTCTGGACAAGTTGAAACATCCAACAAGCAAATAAAAGGAATTCTAGAGAAAACAGTCAACTTATCAAGGAAGGATTGGGCGAGTAGATTGCATGATGCATTATGGGCATATCGGACTGCTTTCAAGACTCCTTTGGGTATGAGTCCATACCGATTGGTTTTTGGTAAGGCTTGTTATTTACTAGTGGAGTTGGAGCACAAAGCGTATTGGGCAATCAAGACTCTGAATTTAGACTTGGACAAGGCAAAGAGAGAACGTTTTCTGCAAATTTCAGAGTTAGATGAACTGAGGAATGAGGCATATGAGAGTTCGAGGATTTATAAGGATCGCACTAAAGCACTTCATGACAGAATTATAGTGCGAAAGACATTGAGCCCAGGTATGAAAGTTTTGCTTTTTAATTCTCGTCTCCGTCAGTTTCCAGGAAAACTCAAGTCTCGATGGAGTGGTCCTTTCGAGATAACTCAGGTATATCCTTCCGGTGCCATAGAATTGCTTAACTCTCGAACAAATGAAACTTTTAAAGTAAATGGACAGAGAGTTAAACCATATAATGAAGGGTTCCAAGAAGTAAGAATCATCGATAGCACTTTGATCTACGATCCTTAAGTCTTGCAGTAGTGTCCAGCTATACGACATTAAAGAAGTGTTAAATGGGAGGCAACCCATCGGTTTACATTTCTTTTCATAGTTATAATTTTATATTCAACAATTTTAATTTTATGTTTGGTTTAAATAAATGGAATGGGTGCTTTGATCGGTTTTTATTGTGTTTCAGGGTTAATCAAAGAAGAGGATTGCATTTCTTTAAGATTTGGTGACATATATAAAAAAAAATAAAAAAAAGAGCCAAAATGGCAGTGACAAACACGGCCACTTGACACGGCCAAGCCACTGGCCGTGTCAAGCCAACCTAAAATCACCATTTCACACAGCCCCTGACACGGCCAACAAGCTTGGCCGTGTCACATGGGACACGGCCAAGCTTCACCCCAAGTCCTTTCTCTTTGTTTTTGAAACCCTTTATTTACAGTGTCAAACACACCCATGGAACACGGCCAAGTCACTGGCCGTGTCCCTCCAAACACATCAAACACGGCCAAGCTCACCCAAGCTTGGCCGTGTCCCTTCAATTTTAAAGTTTAAAAACACGGTTTTAGCACTTTTAATTCATTTCAATCCCTAGTTTTGTTTTTGCTTCCTTTCTCTCTCTCGACTTTTCTCTCACAAAACCTCCATTGTTGTTCTTTCAAAGCTTCCAAAATCCCATTAATTCTCAATTTCCTTCACAAAAACTGAAATTAATCCGTTCAATCTTCTTCTTCTCTCATAAAAAATCAATTTAATCTGTTTAAGTTTCAAATTTTTTTTTCAGATCTTTCAATATGCCAAGAACGAAGATGGTATCCCACCACAAGAGGAAGCGACCTCCAACTGCAGCTGCATCTTCATCTTCATCTTCTTCATCTTTAAAGAGAACTACTCTTTTGGCTAGGGGTTTCTTTCCGACAATGTATGTCAGTGATGAATCCCTTAATGCTCTTCATATTAGGGATAATTTTTATAGTTATGTTCAAAATCTTGGGTGGGAGAACCTAGTCTCCTTTCGACCTTTGCAATTTCAAGAGCTTACTTTGGAATTTTTAACATCTCTTAAGGTTGAAAGAGATGAACAAAAAATTTGATCTAAGTTGAATTTTAAATTGCTTGGGAAATCATTTGTGGTTAGTATTGAGCAATTGAATGTTATATTTGGTTTTCATCAACACGGTGAAAGGTCTGTACCTAAGGATTTTAAACAACAATTTGCTTGGGGAGCATTGGGCTCAGGAACTTATGTGGCCAAAGCAACTAAATTGAGTAATCCCGCTTTAAGGTATTTGCATCGCTTTATGTCCTATGGGTTCTTTGCTCGGAAGGAAAGCCCAGGTGTAGTGGAACTTAGTGAGCTCTTTTTCTTAGATTGTGCTTGTAATGCAATACCCATCAGTACCGGCTATTGGTTAGCCGATGTTTTTGATAGTGTGGCAAGCAAAAAGAAGGGGGCTATTTGTATTGGAGGATTGGTTACCACATTGGCAACAGCCCTTCTTGATGATTTTGACTCGAGTACCTGTCGTATGACTAAAATTACGGGTAATGATTCATTGGAGGCCACACTTGAGAAGATGCATATGGTGGTGAACAGGGGAGGGGCCTATGTGATGGCTTCAGCTGAGCCAGAAGTACCGGGGGGCAGACAAAAGAGAACACGAGTCCATGAGGAGTCCGACTCGGATTCTCTTGATTTGGATGAAGATGCTCCGGTCCCGGATAATCAGGAGATACTTAATAGGATAGAGGCACTGGAGAGCAAGGTCGATCGTAACCATGCTGCGGTCTTGCAACAGTTGGACCAAATCAATAGCAACCTTGCTAAGATTCTGAGTCTTCATCCTTCGAGAAACAAGTGTGGCCAAATCCAATGAATCATTACCCGTAATTTTAGTCATACGACAGGTACTCGGGTCAAAATCATCAAGAAGGGCTGTTGCCAATGTGGTAACCAATCCTCCAATACAAATAGCCCCCTTCTTTTTGTTTGCCACACTATCAAAAACATCACCTAACCAATAGCCGGTACTGATGGGTATTGCATTACAAGCACAATCTAAGAAAAAAAGCTCACTAAGTTCCACTACACCTGGGCTTTCCTTCCGAGCAAAGAACCCACAGGACATAAAGTGATGCAAATACCTTAAAGCGGGATTACTCAATTTAGTTGTCTTGGCCGATTTGGCCACATAAGTTCCCGAGCCCAATGCTCCCAAGCAAATTGTTGTTTAAAATCCTTAGGTACAAACCTTTTACCGTGTTGATGAAAACCAAATATAACATTCAATTGCTCAATACTAACCACAAATGATTTCCCAAGTAATTTAAAATTCAACTTAGAGCAAATTTTTTGTTAATCTCTTTCAACCTTAAGAGATGTTAAAAATTCCAAAGTAAGCACTTGAAATTGCAAAGGTCGAAAGGAGACTAGGTTCTCCCACCCAAGATTTTGAACATAACTATAAAAATTATCCCTAATATGAAGAGTATTAAGGAATTCATCGCTGACATACCTTGTCGGAAAGAAACCCCTAGCCAAAAGAGTAGCTCTCTTTAAAGATGAAAAAGATGAAGATGCAGCTGCAGTTGGAGGCCGCTTCCTCTTGTGGTGGGATACCATCTTCGTTCTTGGCATATTGAAAGATTTGAAAAAAAAAATTGAAACTTAAACAGATTAAATTGATTTTTTATGAGAGAAGAAGAAGATTAAACGGATTAATTTCAGTTTTGGTGAAGAAAATTGAGAATTAATTGGATTTTGGAAGCTTTGAAAGAACAACAATGGAGGTTTTGTGAGAGAAAAGTCGAGAGAGAGAAAGGAAGCAAAAACAAAACTAGGGATTGAAATGAATTAAAAGTGCTAAAACCGTGTTTTTAAACTTTAAAATTGAAGGGACACGGCCAAGCTTGGGTGAGCTTGGCCGTGTTTGATGTGTTTGGAAGGATACGGTCAGTGACTTGGCCGTGTCCCATGGGTGTGTTTGACACTGTAAATAAAGGGTTTCAAAAACAAAGAGAAAGGACTTGGGGTGAAGCTTGGCCGTGTCCCATGTGACACGGCCAAGCTTATTGGCCGTGTCAGGGGCTGTGTGAAATGGTGATTTTAGGTTGGCTTGACACGGCCAGTGGCTTGGCCATGTCAAGTGGCCGTGTTTGTCACTGCCATTTTGGCTCTTTTTTTTATTTTTATTTTTTATATATGTCACCAAATCTTAAAGAAATGCAATCATCTTCTTTGATTAACCCTGAAAAACAATAAAAACCGATCAAAGCACCCATTCCATTTATTTAAACCAAACATAAAATTAAAATTGCTGAATATAAAATTATAACTATGAAAAGAAATGCAAACCGATGGGTTGCCTCCCATTTAGCGCTTCTTTAATGTCGTGTAGCTGGACACTACTGCAAGACTTAAGGATCGTATATCAAAGTGCTATCGATGATCCTTACTTCTTGGAACCCTTCATTATATGGTTTAACTCTCTGTCCATTTACTTTAAAAGTTTCATTTGTTCGAGAGTTAAGCAATTCTATGGCACCGGAAGGATATACCCGAGTTATCTCGAAAGGACCACTCCATTGAGACTTGAGTTTTCCTGGAAACAGACGGAGACGAGAATTAAAAAGCAAAACTTTCATACCTGGGCTCAATGTCTTTCGCACTATAATTCTGTCATGAAGTGCTTTAGTGCGATCCTTATAAATCCTCGAACTCTCATATACCTCATTCCTCAGTTCATTTAACTCTGAAATTTGCAGAAAACGTTCTATTTTTGCCTTGTCCAAGTCTAAATTCAGAGTCTTGATTGCCCAATATGCTTTGTGCTCCAACTCCACTGGTAAATGACAAGCTTTACCAAAAACCAATCGGTATGGACTCATACCCAAAGGAGTCTTGAAAGCAGTCCGATATGCCCATAATGCATCATGCAATCTACTCACCCAATCCTTCCTTGATAAGTTGACTGTTTTCTCCAGAATTTCTTTTATTTGCTTGTTGGATGTTTCAACTTGTCCAGAAGTCTGTGGATGGTATGGGGTCGCCACCTTGTGTTTCACACCAGATTTGAGTCTTAAAGGATTTCATCTTATATACTGGAATTATAGTTAAAGTTGTTTGAGTTTTTAATTTATGTCATGTGAATTTGCTTGAGGACAAGCAAAGTTTTAAGTGTGGGGTAGTTGTTTTATTAGTTTTTGTCAAAGAATTATATCTTATTTATTATGATGATTATTGTTTTCTTTAGGTATTTTGATAGTTTTAATCTGTTTATTTAGTGTTTTCATTAATTTTGGTAGTTTTAATTTATTTCAGTATTTATGTCATTTTTGTTCTAGTTTTTAGTGTGGTGTTTATGTGTTGTTAGTTAATGTTTATTTGATTCTTGTTTAAAGTTTGTTTAAGTGTTTGTTTTAGGTTAATATGCAAATATTTCCTTGGAAGAAAGAAAAGCATGAAGAAGTGTCTCACCTTAAGGGCAAAACTAAGGAACCAAGAGAGGAAGGAAAAATTTGGCAGTAAGTGACACACTCAGGTGACACGGCCAAGCCAGTGGCTGTGTCATGGCCGTGTCACATGACACGGCCACAAGCTTGGCCGTGTCCCATACTTAGCCAAGGAAGAAGACCAAAGGAAAGAGAGCAAAGAACGAAGAGATCAGTAGGTGACACACCCACTTGACACGGCCAAGCCATTGGCCGTGTCACATGACACGGCCAGGAGCTTAGCCGTGTCACACTCTATTCCAAAGAAGAAAAGATGAATGATTACACAGAAGCTGACACATTCAGGTGACATGGCCACATGACACGGCCACCAGCTTGGCCGTGTCACTCCATGGACTAAAGGAAGAGAGAAAACGCGGATTTTGAGCGAGGTTTCGTATAAATAAGAGGATTAGGGTTTACACAGGGGGATCAACCGTCAAACAATAACTTTAGAGTTATCATTCGTTTTCTTTTAGAATTTTGATTACACTTTGATGCAAACAGTCTAGATTAAATTTGTTTTAGCCATTGCAACATTCTTCTAGCAAAGATCTGAACAAGAGATTCTTCAGAAGCTAAAGAAAGTTTGTAATTTGGTTTTGTTCTCAAACTTTACATCTTAAGTTTCATTGAAATTGTATTCATGAATTCTATTATGTCTAAATTGATTTTTTTGAATTTTAATGAGATGAATATGTTTGATAGCATCATTATGAACTAATTTGATCTAGTCTAGGGTTTGTATGAATCTACTATGATTGTATGAATTTGTTATTGCTCTTAACTGAATTATTTCTTTAGCCTTAATTGAATGGATTAATGTTAATATATGATTGATTGGCCACCAATTATGTGTTTGAGGTATTAGATGAAGGATTGAGAAATGAAGTCTAATGTTGGAACAATTCAATTAGGGACTTAGGTGAATTAGAAATATAACCTAAGAAAAAGATCATTTCAATTGTAACAAGATTATTTGAAAGAGGTTTGAATGTGAGAGCTTATTTCCTTGATTCGATTAATTAAGTTGCTTGAGATCTAATCTTTGAAATCAAATTGGTTGAGAGGAATAACCGTTCATACATATAAGTTAGTAGAGAAGTGCAAACCCTAGACCTTTCTATTAAGTGAATCAATATATCAGCTCAGTTTACTTTTATTGTTTTAAACTCTATTCGATCTATCTTCATTAGTTGTTAGCAATTTAAATTTATTGATAATTTATTATTTGCAATCTGATAATCAATTAGCTTATCTAGCTTCCTTGTGAGACGATCTTGAGGTGTTCACCAAGATACTACAGCAACCTCGTATACTTGCGAGTGTAGTTCTAGTAGTGTTAATTAGAGCGCAACACAATACACATGCATGGATGATCATTAAAGCGTATATATGTGTGTCAACACTAGAGTGGCGTTTCAACGAGTAGCATTTGCTTTCTCCGTTCATATGCAGGACCCAGGCCAGTCATTGTTTGCAAATGCTTGAAGATGAAGATTAGATTAATTCTTAAATGCTTGCAATAAGGAGTTCATTGATTAATTTGAGTGCATAAAGGCTTAAGCTTAAGGGTTCCATTTTATTCATATTATTGCTTGGAGCCAAGCAAATAGACCAATCATACATTTAAATTTTCTAGCTAGCCTTTCTCGAAAAAGAAATGCACCAAGCAAAGAAAGCATGATAATTAGGTGCAGAGATTAAATAATTTAATAGCTAATCATTACTTTTCTTATATCTTCTCTAGCATATCAATTGTTCTCTCTTTTTTTTTATAACCTTTTTTTCTTTTTTGGTGCATCAGAAACTCTTGAAAGGGAAAATGGCTAGAATTTAAACTCCTAACCTCGTAAACTGTGAGGCAGACACTCCCATCGGGCTAGTAGCCCAAAGGCAACTGCTTTCTCCTAAGAATTGTGCATTAATAAAACCTCAAAATTAATTATTCAATGAACCAAAAACAGAGCATGAAAAGAAAAAATCAAAATCCATGTGAATGAATTCACAATACCAATTTTAGGATACTGTCTTGCAATGTGCATACAAGCACAATATTCATTCTAAATCTTTTCCAGTATATCTTCATCACAAGATCATTTATGATTATTCCAACCATTAAAAAATTATAAAAATAAACATAGACATGATCTTACCAAAACAGAGTGCCAGGATAGAAAATTTATGGGCCATGCTTCTCTCAAAACATTTTTGGAAGTAACTGCTTGCAAGACTGTCCTGCACTCTTACAATAGGCCTAAGAATTTTACTATGAAAGAATTACCTTATAGATTTAGAAGCTGCTTATTTCTGAAGAAGATTTAGAAACATAAAATGGATTTATTTTAAACATGAAATTGCTGGACAATGGCCCTAACTTATGACTTTCTATTAGGCCTATTTCCATTTCAACTAAACCAAGCTTTGATACAAAGCAAAATGAGGTTCGCTACATGGAATTTTGTTTCCCTCCATCCATCTTTGCCTAGGCCAACATTTTATTAGCTTATTCCAAACAATAACCACGAAAGCTTGTAAGAGCACTTTGCAGAAAAATGTGTAGAATCTAAAACATTTTCCTCCATGGTGAAATGGAGATCAAACCTGCAATAACTGTTTGACATGACAAATTATTATGGATAAACCGCATCATCTATTTGACACCACGGAATTGTTGCAACTGAAGATGCATTTGGAATGGGAAACCTAGAATCAAGCAGAGATGAACCAGATTGTTTTAAGGTCCCATAAAGCACAAAGTTCACATACCAAGGCTGTATTATGCAAAGGAACAGGGAAGCAACCAGGATGCCTATCATAGAGTACGCAGGGTGAGTGAAGTGGAGAAGTGTAATAATAATCCTGTTTGATAACAAAACAACAGCTTAATTGAAGAAGAAGTTCTGCGAGACTGCAAAGACTGAGTCTGATACAACACAACGAGTGTTGAAGAAACAGAACAAACACAAGATTAGCATTGCAAAAATGAGGATGCTACAGTGAATGTGCAAAAAAACAAAGATAGACCATATTAATTTCTAAATTCATAGGAATGTAGAAATTGTACCTACTAAAAGAAAAGCTGAGAATAGAGATTGAGAAAGTTTAGACATGTGCATCATATACCAGCAAATACACCAATACAGAAATATCGAACATTGAAGTTATAGGAGGTAAGAAGCAAGGGGCACATCTATGAGGACTTTGATGGAGGTAGTAAGAAAGAACATAACAGCTGTAGATCTTTTGGAAGATATATCCTAAACTAGAAGAAATAGAGAAAATGATCTGTACAGTTTATTGCTAGCAGTTTGAGATTAAATCACAGTGGAATTGGGAAGGACACTTTTGAGAGAAAGGAGGGGGAAATGTTGCACAAAGAACAATGACGGTGCAAATGTTAAGGGGCAATGCTTGCTTTTGTTAAATATATTTAGTTTGTATAATGCCATGCCAAGACTACAACGTCAAAGTTCAGTTGATTTGCAAAAGTACTTCTTAACCAAGTATACTAAATTGTAATATTACTCCTATGCTAGACAACAGTTAATCAAATACAATTTTAAAAACTATCATCTAGTTAGACAAATAATCTATTGATTTCAAAACTGGCTAAGAAACAAGAATTCACAATTTTGTTAGCAGAAGCATTTGGACTAACCCATTAGTGGAATTTTTAGAAACTTGGTAGGTAAAATATTCCCATATGCTGCTGCAATGCAAAGTTCAGGCTGCAATGCTTTTAGACTCCACAAAAAAGCATCCTGCACTGCAACAGAAAGAAAATAAACCCTCTTCACAGAAGTTCATTTATTCAGCAGAACCATCAGTTACCTCTCCAGCTCGTTCAGGTGTAAAAATGAGGTTGGAGGAAAAGCCTCTGTCAAGTGCATATTGAGCAACTGGTGAAGGCATCGGCTTTTTACCCTTCCTTTTCTTGCAGAAGGCTGAGTAACAATTGCTGCAACCTAAAATATAACAAATCAGTAATCCATTGCTGCAACCAAATATACTAAGTTAATCCAAATAAACTGAAAATTATGAAAGAAAAATTAGAAATTTTTGAATGGGTACATCAAAGATAGAATTGGGGGCTGCAGATGCATTGAAAACAGCGTCTAACACAATTGTTGAGACCTGATAAAAAGGAAATGTCAGTCAGATTTTTATCAACAAACCTATATAAAAAAAACTATCCATTAAATTTGTAATGAGAACCTCAGGAGAACCTAAGAAGACGAGCGGCTTCTTCTTTGAACAAGTAGAAGCTGCTGATGCTGTTGCGTTACAACAAAAAAAACGACGTAGCATCAACGAAGAATTCGTTCCTCTCTGTTTTAAGTTTTACTTCAATGGCTAGTCCACTGAGGTTTTGCCTACGAAGAATTCATTCCTTTCTCGTTATCTACAGAGAGCTTCCAAATGGGCCTTGAATAAGTTGGCAAAGCCCATTTTTGACTAATGAAAAGCTCCCGGCCCAATATAGAATAAAATTGAAAATGATGTTTACACCACTAACCTAAAAAATAATTTTTATTACAAAAATACTATAAAAATTAAAAATATTTATATTTTTATAAAAAAATAATATAAAATTTTAAAAATACATTATTTCTCAATAAAATAAATTTTTTTTTTCAAAAATATCTCTTCCCTCACTACAATCAATATTTTACTTTAAAATTTTATTTTTTTCAAACTTTAATATTAAAATAAAAATATTCTAATAAAATAATAAAAAGTAATATTTTAAATTATTTTTCATCATATAAAAATTATAATTTTTTAAAAAAGAGATAATTTTAACTTTAATTATAAAAAATAAGTAATACTAAAAAATAAAAATAAAATAAGACATGTAAAAATATATTAATAAAAATTATTAAATTTATTTTTAAATAAATTTTACATATTATACATATAAAAAAATAAATATATATATATATATATAATTTCATTATGTAGATGTGTAATAGATGTATTATAGATGTGTTGTAGATGTTGTAAATGTGTTATAAATATTGTAAAAATTATTAAATGTTACGTGAACATTATATGAATATTGAGTAGATATTTTGAAAATAAAAAATTAAATAAATATTAAAAATATTATATAGATGTGTTGTAGATTTATTATAGATGTATTATTGGTGTGTTGTAGATGTATTGTAAATGTGTAGATATATTTTATATTATTGAGCGTGTATTTTTATATATATTATATATATTGTGTATATTATATATATATATATATATATGTTTATTTCTTTTTTGTATGTAGATTAAACATATGACATTAAAAAAATTTAAATAAAAAAATATAAATAGACTAAAATTGTAAAAAATTAATATAAAAAATTTATAAAAAAAAAAAAAAGAATATTGCAACACTAAAATTGTAAATAAAAAACACATATGGGTATATTTGAAAACTGAAACTTTTTTAACGCACACATTGTAATAATCACAATTGGAAATTTGCTAAATCTCAATCAATAAATTCAATTTTGACAAATCAATAGGATTTTTTTTTTGCTGGTTCAAAAATAGTATTTTTTTTTTTTTTTTGGCTTTTAGTCCTATTGAATAGTTTCAAAATTTTATCACTGTTATGCTTTCACATTAAAAAAAATATATTTCTTCAAGTTGCTCATGCTAAAATATTATCATTTTTGTCGTTCGATTAATAATTTAATAATTAAATAAAAATAATGTAATATATTACTAGCTACAAAGAAATCGATGTCTCTCTTTCCCTGTATATTTTCAACCTAGCATCCGCTTGATTTTACCTTCATGCTTCACTTGACTTCTATAATCAATATAGAAAACAAATAAAATAAAAAGGTCCTTTGCATCTCTTGAAAATATAATATGAGAACTTTATATAAGTATTAAATACAATTTTCCAAGTCCAACCTTAATCAATTTACAATGTACCATTCTAAAAAGCAGCTAAGAACAATCTGCCCCTAATTCCAAATCAAACTTCCAAACAATCTGTTGAATTCCATATACAAACTTCCAAATCAAGCTGCCCAGAAGAACCAAGAAAACAAAATGGAATCAAAAGAAAATCCATAGGAGGGAAACCTTCCACCCTTCCGGGGAAATAAACTGTCAATGATTTTAATCTAAGAGAGCTGGCTCCTCTACCTGCTATAAGATCATACAAAAACTTTTCCTTTGATGAGCTTGGTCCAATACATGTTATCATTGCTGCATTTCCGATGCTCTCGACGCCCTTGCTAAGGAGAAAAAGAACACCATCCTCTTCTGCTTGAAGAACAAGAAACTGTTCATTCATCTCCAAGGAGACAGACAAAGGGCTATTGTATCTGAAACGCCTTCCTGAGTCCCAATGTTTACTACTGAAATGCAATGATAATTGTTCAGATGAGCCAATGAAGTTACAGTTCAAAAGAGGGCATGCACAAGGAGAATAGAAGCATGTTTCTTCATGATCATCATTGTACTCCAGTGTCCTGTTGCATCCATACTCTTTGTTTCGGCAGACTGTTCTAACTGATTCTGCAACCACCTCAAGTTCCCCCAACACTGTACTACTGCTTGTGAGAATGTTGGGCATGTCTGTCTGCAGAAAGACATCCACAAAGTTAATTGTTGTAAAAAAAAGATATCTATTATCAAATTTCAATCACTATAGCCGAGTCAAAACTTGTATAAAAAATCTATTAATCACAAGGTCCATACTTTTTTACGAGATTAAACTAAACTGTAAAAATGTGTTCATTAAATATACTTTTAATTCGAAACAACAAAAAGCAGCACAGCGCACAGAGAGAGAGAGAGAGAGCAAAAGTTGTCACTATCAAAAGAAAATAGCTGGACGATCAACTTTTTGGTTACATACCTAGTAAATCCTATCAATATTGCGTTTCATTTACTTGGGTTGTCTTTAACCATTATGGATTTGGAAACACTTATCCAATCGGGCTCAAATTTTTCTTATTAGCTTGATTCTAAGCTCTATATGATAAACAAGTCCTGTAACAGCTGGTCAGTTTTAGAACAAAGCTCTTTTCCAAGGATAGAAGTCCCTTAAAATTCTTTGGATAAGAGTTCAAATTGGTCCCTAAGCAGTTTCAATGGGTTCAATTAGGCACAAAATTAAGCTCACAAACTAATTAACACAACTGTTTTTCAGTAAATTTAACCCAATCTTAGCAAAATGATAATAACAATAATAATTCTAACATTAATATTTTTTAATTTTAAATACTAAAACATACATGAGAATTTTAAAAAAAAAAAGAATATGAAAAAAATACACACACACACACAGGATTTCAAAAATGAAGTAGACTACATTAAAAACTAGAAGAAACATTAAATCCAGAAACATCCTTTGATTTAATTTAATCTCTAGAGTTTCATCTGTAGTCACATTCACCTTCGATCTCCACTTCCTTGAAGATGCTAAGTATGGATGAGTGGCAAAGGTTATGGTACAAATAAGAGAGAGAACTTGGTTTGAGAAAAAAAATAGAACAAAAGATCCTTATCATTTTGTACTTTTATCATTACCTTTTCTTTGTTATTGAAAAATTTTAAATATATATATATATTTTTTAAAAATTGGGTTGACCCAAAAAATACAGAAGTGATGCAAGTTAGGATATAAACTTAATTTTGGGTCTCACTGGATCAATCACAATAAGGGTCAACTTGAACTTTTATTATTATTTTTTTTCCTAGTGAGACTCCTAAAACACTAGGGCATTATTATTAAAAAGAAAAAGAAAAAGGGGGGGGGGGGGGGGGGGGGGAAGAGAGAGAGAGAGAGAAAGGGAAGCTAATCTAAATTCTATCCCCCATTTTGCTTTGAACGCTACTTGAACAAGGTAATTTTTCACAAAACACAGCAATGACTTACCACACAACCAAGGGAAGGTGCAGAATCCTAAGGCAGGGTTGAGCTTAAGCCGCAAGATTTTAAACTCAAATTGTGGCACCTAGTTGATTGATTTCTATGCATAGGTGGCAGTAAGAATCATAATTTTTACCTCCTCACTACAATCAAGGGCCTGGTTGGTTTCAGGTAAAGAAAGAGGCAGAAGCAATATCAATAATACCAGGAGCAAGAAACAGAACTGGCTGGCTCTTCCATAGTACAATCTCCATTCACTTGTCCTTCGAAAGAGAGATGAAACCAGGATTGCACCATTCAAATTATCAAAACTACAAATGTTTCAGTTGATCCATCAATTCAGAGGCAGCTGTTGTTTATGACATCTACTGCACTTAAGGTTTTACCCAGAATAATATATACCATATAGAACTTAAAAGAAATGCATAGTGAGCTCCCCTGATGGTAGAATAACAAAGGTTTAACAAAGATATGAATATAATAGACACTAGCATAACCATGGTGTGGTATTATAATGACTACCTGGTCTTCATCCTGTTCAAAGACAGAGCTATGCGTAACTCTAGTGCTTGTTTTCCCTGTTTGAAGGCCATCAGCTTGGCTCCTGTGCTCAGATGACTCCATACTGGTGCATCTATCTTTGCATAGCACCTGGATATAAACAGCAAGCTTAGACAAATCATTTGAGGTTCACAGTGTCACATGTTACATATAAATGTTGATTACCTCCCCAAGTCCATAGCCACCAAGTTCTCTTTCTCGTTTTTCTCTTTCAGTAATCTCTTCCTCACCCCACGAAGATAAACACGTTGATGGAGTAGGGGCTAAAGCAACAGATCCCTCAACTAATATGCTCTCATAATAAAAGAGCTGAAGCAGTAAAATATTAGAGATGATTCATAATCACAGGATGTCCAAACACAAGGATAAATAATTTTACCTGAAGAAACAAAAGACAACCACCAACTGCATGTTGCTTCCCTTGCCGAAAGCGAGCTACCTCTCGAACTAGACGATCAAGTAAAAACTTTCCCCAGTTATACTGATGTATAACATCCATGTTTGTCAAGAAGTGGAGAAATGAAGGGCTAACATCCAGTCTTGCAGTTGGGCATAAAAGAGTACCCAATGCATAAAGGACAAATGACCTCTTAAATTCATGTCCTGCTTCCGGAGCTTTCAACCGCTCTTCAAGAAGACATACTGAAATCCCACGATTTGTAGCATTATAGCTTCGGCGTAGGTCAGTTATTAAATCATCAGGCCCTGAGTTAACAACATCCTTCCCACTAGCAGCTAATCCCATCACAAACTCCACATCTTTTGGGGATAAAAGAATGCGCTTACCACAAATCTCCAAGCTTCGTCCTGTAGTATTAAACCTCTCCAATAGCCAAAGACACAAGCAGCGGCGCAGTGTCCTGCATCTCAGGCCAAGAAGACTGCCAAATCCCATACTTTTAACTGCTTCCTTTTGTTCTGGGGTGAGGCGCTGTAGCACATTAAATAAGCGGCCAGGAGAGCATCTTGTGACTAGCTTAGCCTGCATAATTTAGCTGTCACATTCATCTGATATATAAACATATACAACAGCAGCAGAAAATAAGCCCACCTGTTTCCTTGGCTTGGGGGTACGAGCGGGAGCAGTACTCAAGTAATTATCCCAAACTTCACGAGCACGCCTGGTATATTTTGCTTTCTCCTCCAGGCTCATTGACTTCCAAGCATCTGATGCTGCCTTTGTGGCCTGAAATGGCAAAAGCCATTGGGTCTATTGCTGCCTCCAAAAATATATTATAGGCATGGTCTATCAATTTTGAAAGGTAACCAGGAGGCTCACAGCTTTAAGACCAGATGACTCAGGATGTGAGGTGCTGTACTCCTTGATAAACTCGCGGCTAGAACATTTGATGTGGACATAAGTATTTTTGCAGCTAAGAACAACTGAAAGAAGAATCTGTTTTAACCAGGAGAAGTACAACTATAGAGAATATCTACTCACCTAAAATGCACCCATGAGCATGCAGGACGAGGATTACCCAAATTCTTCTTCTTCTTCTTCTTTTTTCCTTCTAACTCAATATGTTCTTCAGCCTTTCTCTTTGCCATTGAAAAGTCTCCATCACTTGGCACCTGGGGTTTGAAATTAAAAGAATCACTGTACTTTAGAAATGCTTTAGTTCCTAATAGAGAATTCTTCATCACAAAAGAGAAAGAAATCTTTTCTCCCTTTTAAGGGCAGACTGAAAAGTATAAAAACTAGCAGAAAAGCACTGATGTTACCTCATAAACGATATAACAACAGCCACCCTAAGTACAACCAGATCTAAGTTTTCCTTCCCAGAAATGCCTACAACTCCTTAGGCTATTCAACATTATAATCATGTCTATTAAACATTACTAGGACTTAAGTTTTCTTCCCATAAGACTTGTCAGCTCATGCGTCAGCTATAGGCACATGAACACGATTGTTTCCAACTGGGTACGATCCTACTCCAACTACAGTCTGCAAAATTATTTTCCTTCTTAATATCAATTCTATAGTACTCATATAATCAAGCAGCTCAAAACCATGTGTCTGATACATACATGATGATGCCCGAAAACAAATTCTAATGAAACAAGAAAAAACAAAAGATAAATCGAAAAAAAAAAGAGTTTGAGAAACAAAACCATTTTCTTCCAGGGTGTGAAAGAAGTTGCAGGTGAGATCAAAAAGAGGGAACTCCAAGAACTATAATAAAGGTTTTTAGAATTTTTGAAAAGGGGAACTAGGGTTCGGCGCATTGAAAATAAAATTGAAGACAACTGCAATAGATAGAGGAATCAACAGCAAGGGAATTCAGTTACGGAGCTTCAATCTTCTCCTCTGCTATGGCAGTGGCACTTAGAGTTGCAGAGTCGTAGCTATGACGTAGTGCTGTGCTGCGCTGTACCTTTTTTCCTGATTGTTTTATTACTTCTTAGGTAAAACACAGGAGAGCTCAAGCCAACAAAATTCATTTATCTTGCTCAAAAAAAAAAAAGAAAAAAAAACTATATTTATTTATTTATCTATCATATTATTGATATTTATATAATTTAATCTTAGATCTTATTTCAACTTTAAACTTTGAACAATGAATCATTTAAAATATATATGATTAATTAATTTATATTTTATGTATTTAAAAAATTATATTAAAACTTTAGTTACTTTAAAGAAAATGAATTCAACTCATTAATCGATGAAATAAGATTCTTATAAATGATTAAACTTTTTCTCATACCAAACATTATTTTAAAAATTGCTATCTTTAACAAGTTTAATTTTTTTTTAAAAAAAAGCTTAATTGATAAATTTAATTACTTTGAACTAATTGCAAGTGTTATTTTTTTTATAAATTTTATCTTAATTTAAAATTTTACTCACAATTTTCACCTTGTGTAGTTAAATTAAAAATAATAATAATTTCATATTTATTCTAAAAAATTAGCTGTAAAAATTATTAGCATTATACTATTAATTTATATTTTTATTTAGATATGAATTAATTGGATTTGTTAAAAGTGTAAAGTTATTAAATTGTTAACAAATAAATTAATAACTTAATTAATTAAATTTGTAAAGTTAGAAAAAAATTAATTAACTTAAATTGAAATTTAAAATTTAAATTGACAACATGGCATTACAAGCATATAATTTTATCGGCGCTACATTGTGATTAATAATATTTTATATTATATTTAAATAAATAAATAATTTATGTGTTAATATTATACGAATTAAAGTTGGATGAATTTGCATTGTAGGTTTATAGTGCAAGTGAATACAACAGATGGACAAATAAAAAGTTAACACATAATAATTTCTAAAATATAATTAAAAATAAATTTTTAATAATCTTAATATAATAAATAAATAATTTTCTTTGTATTCTTCCCCTCTCTCCCTGTTCATCTTTTTCACTTTTTCTTTTAGCAGCAGCAATAGAAAAAAAAATCCTCTAGAATTCTATAATTTTTTTCATAATACTCATAATCTAAATTCCAAAAATATCAAAAACTTGCACCAATCTAAAATTTCTTTCCACTCTAACCATACTAGGAGCAATCAAGACTCACATATGACTGAAAAATCACCTCTCTACAGTGCAAATACATTCAGATGTTATAAATGTTTGCTTATTTTTTTATTTGTAGATTTTTCTTCCAGTAAGAATCTGTGAAAATATTTGGTATTAAATATATATTATCATTTAGTATATTTTAGCAATGGATTTAGCTTATGATTTACATAGATTAACATCATTATTTATGGCTCTTATTTAGCCACGTGATGGATTGGAGGAAAGTAAGATGCAACATGATTTTTTCTCACTTTGCATGTTTCGACTGTCATGTAAAGGGAAGGGGATTGAATGTCCTTTGTTGATCTATTAAGATGAAATAAAAAATTTAACAGAGATTTGTTCTATACATTACATGCACATATTTGTACTATAGATTAGATATGAAAATTCATGGGTTAATGTGATAAGTTTTATCTCTAATTAATTAAATGGCTATCAAGTTTAGTCCTACATGAACTATGACTCTTAAAGGCTTATTTCCTTGAGAATAAATTTGGGCCCCTTAACTTTGTTGCTCACATTTTTTGCGGACCTCGAATGAATGTTGTTCTCTTTGTTTCTTCAAACTTCTTTCACTGTAGTTCTTTTCATATGTAGAATAATCAATATCTTGGCTTTATTACATGATTGGCTACATAAACTCATAGTAAAATGATGAAAATATCTAACATGGGGTGGTTGTTGTTACATGGTTATGGTGCTATTGTATATGTCAAATGAAGTAATAATTGCCTATTGGATAAAATATAAGTGCGTTGGCAATTAATTTAGAGTTTTTGCTGTATTGTTAATGCATGTTGTTTGTGGTTAATAAATGTTATATGGATTTTATATGGCTCATTTTTAATCGATCTCATTCATTCTACATTTTGTGCAAGATAAGGAGTGTTTCTTGCTGCTTCAAGGTCAGGGTTGTTTTCCTTTTGGTGTTGTTGTTGTCCATTCTCTCTTATAATCTTTCTTCATCTGATGTCATTTTGTTGGCTGATAACAATAACAAAGGGACTCGTGATAACTTTAGAAAAATAAGATATTAACTAATGAAAGGAAAATTTTGATTTTAATGCTTTTACATGACATCATAAATGAGAGAAATTTGAGTTTGTGGACTGGGTTGCTACTTGGTTATTGAATTCATTGGTCTACCTATTTTTTATGCATGATTACTTTAACTCATTAGCTTTATTTTGTTTGAGATTTTCTTTATAGGAGATTGGATTATGTTTTGGGTGTTTGTTATATTTTGCTTTTTATTTCTTTCCTCTTTCTCCTTTTTATTTTGTTGAATTTTTCATAAAGGAAAATAAGAGGCATGCAGGTGAATTGATCCAATTGTGTCATTGAACTTATTTTTCAGTTTCTTTCTATTGGTTAGCTCAACATTTTTTAGGAAAAATTGACACTTCTATTTTGCATATTAGGCTGCCATGTCAGTTTACCCAGAAATGGTATCTATAGTAGTCATTGCTTCTTTAGTTATGAAGTCGCTGATAGGGGAAGAAATGTTATTGACTTTTTTGTTTTAGTGATATCAGCATTGAAGATGCAAAGCATTGGTCCTCAGTTTATGTTATGGATTTTTTTAAGACAATTTATCCATTGGACTTTGACAATTACAATAAGAAAAAATTGTATAAATTTAGAGCTAAGGTGGATGAGTTGACTGCTACTTTGAAACTAAGTGAAGGGGGACTATGAAGATATTTTTTGGGAGAAGGATGAGGAGATAGATAAGTTACAAGTGCTTCAGCAAGTTTTAAAGGGTGTTTATAAGTTAACAAAAGATTACCAGATGTAAAAGAGAGGTACAAAGAGGGTGAGAGAGGAAGCTTAAATTATGGGAATTTATTTTTATTTGGGGTCGTTTACTGTGCAAATAGGAGTTGTGAAATATGTTGGTTACATAAAATTATTCTAGGATTATATGTAGGTTATTATATTTTACTTGTTGTTAGTACCCTCACAATCTCATGGTGTTGCATGTATTTTGTTTAATATTTTGTACTGTGTACCTATTGTGTTAATAAGTAGATGTGTCTAATATGTGTTTAGATAGTGGTAATCTAATGTATTTATTAGTAATAAATTATCTAATATAGATGTTTGTTTCCATATGTGGTTGTGTTTAGAATGCTTTATAAAAAAAGATTCATGGATTGCTCATATAAAACTATGTATTTAGTATAGTTTTAATGTTTTGTGTTTACTTGAGGAAATAGATTGTTGTTAAGAAGGACGACTGATTTTTAAAAGAGAGTAAGTTAAATGTGGATGTTCAAAAATACTGATGGGTTTAAGTGAGTGGTGTATATTTTTGTATGGCAATATTCAGGTTCTTAAATAAATAAAGAATTACCTCTGTTTTGGGCAGTGTGTGATGTAATGAATTGCTTTCTTAATGTGCCCATGTAGCTTCTATTGCAATCATTTGTGTTTGATCAAGGAAAATAGAAAAAAGAGGATTGCATATTTGTTTTATACTTTAAATGTGTTATTCTTCAAGAGTTTATTATTTATTTATTTATTTATATGTTGAGACGTGCAATTAATTGATTAGGGATGGATAGGATATTGGATTAGAAATATGTTAATCAAATGGGGTGAGACAATTGATAAGATTTTGAGAGGAGAAGGAAGGTGTTTGTGATTGAGAGAGTTATGATTTTCAATTTGTGGTGTACGTACTCTTCATTTGTGAAAAAGTTTATGAATGATTTTCCCATAATTATATTATATTAACTATGAAAATATATAATTACAAGAGTTTTACATAAGATGAACCACTATATGTTAAGATAATAAAACAATATCTATAATATATATAGTTTAAGAGATAGGTTATTGGATATATGATAACAAACAGTTGCATGGGTGGTAAAGAAAAATAGTGGGCTTTTGTGTGTTAATAATTAGACAGCAGAGCCAAGCTTTTTATATGAGAGGTGTGATTTTGCTAATAAGGTTTTTGATCTCATTTAATGATGGGCTGAATTTTAAATAAGTTTAGTTGCTTTTGATTCTATTTGTTTAATAGCTAGGTTAGTTAATTGGCCTCCATAGGTTGTGAGCTTTATCCATAAGATTGATTATTTATTTAAATATGATGCCAGCTAATTTTAATATGTGTAAATTAATTTGTTAGATGTTTCATAGTTTATTATACAACATTTTTTTTATCTTGGCTTAAATTTTTATATTTTGGTTTATGTTTTTCATTTTTATTTTATTTTTTCTCCTTTTTTCATATTGCTCCTATGTATGATCAAATAGATTGGATATTTTGTATATCCATATTGAATGCATAGGTTTCGTTGGACATATAACTAATAAAGAAATGCATGAATAAACAAATGTTCTTACCGTTGATGATGAGAAGTACATGGATTCATATTGATGCGTAGAAGATTGATAGTTTATTCATTGAACTTTGGCATTATATTGTATGTTTATTATTATATTGGTGTGGCTTTTACTTTAGCCTTTTCTATTAGAGTTGTTTGGACCAATTGAAGATAATTTTAAGATAAATGAGATGGGTTAAAAGTTTCTCCACATATTGAAACTCTTTAAAAAAAGAAGATTTGACGCTTATTAAATTTGAGGGAATTATCGAAATTAGAGGATATGATCAATAGACAAATGAAATATACATTAATGCTGCTGGTGTTTGAGTTTAGGTTATAATATATGTATATAGCTGGAAAGAGTCACATGTAAATTAAAATTGATTAAATTAATTTAGTTGTAATGCCAACAGTAGAACCGGCGAACTCTCACCATTATTCTACCACTATGACTTCCTCCTATGAGATTGTGCTCCTTTGGTAGTGGCACAGTTGCAGTTGCAGTTGCAGAGGGATTTAGAGAAGAAAATTTAGAAATTAGAAAAAATTGGTTCAAAAAAATCCAAATAAAAATATGGTGGCATTTTTGAAATTTAGAATAAAGCTAGTTAAAAAAAAAAAAAAGCCATACTTTGGCATGTCATATCCTATAAGCTTTGCCAAATTAAAGTGGTTGAACTTTTATTTCAATTTTAAAACTTTGGGCATTTTTTTTTCTTAAATTTATGTATAGGTTGTATATATGTGTAAAATAAATCAATAATTTTTCATTTGAATAATTTTTAATTTGAGAATTATGTTATGAATTTTGTGATGTTAAGTGTGATTCATTAATGTATTTTTTTTGTTTAAAATTAATGTATAAGTTTAAAATGTTTGTAAAAATAAATTAATAATCTTTTTATTTAAATGATTTTTAATTTGTGAATTGTATTGTGATGTTAATTGTTATTCATTATTCATTAATTTATGTAATTATTAAATTATGATTTGTGAGTTGGGAAGATTATTATTTTCATTAATTTTATGATTTGTAAATGATAATTAAATTGTGATTGGTTATGGATGTATTAAGAAAGTGGACTTATGTCTAACTCAATTTCAAAAGCTAGCTCATGAAGTGATGATTGTCTAAGTCATTATAAGGAACATATCATTGTTATATTTAAGCAATGTGGGATACTCAACAAGTTGATCAAATTGTAAATTATTGATCAAAATTGTTATTTTTTCATTAATCATTAATGATTTGTGTTAATTTAGAACTTTCAATCATGAATAAATTTATGACAAAAAGATCATAGAGTTTGATTGAACTTTCTAATATTAAATTAGACATCTCACTTCTAATTTTCTAGTTCTGCCTTTATGTGATGCAAATTGATAGGCAACAATAGTAGTAGTGACATTAATATTAGTCGAAAAGAAAAGTATTGATAATCATTTGTCTATTAGATGAAATTGATTATTTATCAGTTTGTTCCAATGGTATTGCATGTGGTTTCTCTGCATTGGTTCTTTCATTTATTTTCCTTCAACATATTCATATTATATTGAGTTTATACAATATTTTTTTTCTTTGTTTTCCTATCATTTCAGATACATCTCTCAACTAAATTATAGGTTCTTATAATTCCTTTATCTCATATATTGCTTATTTTTCATTTTGATTTTCAATTATCGCTGTGAAGGTTTAATCCTCATCCATTTTCTGGGATGATATTTTTGTGCCTATTTGAAAAGAAGCAATTGGTTCTATTTGATTTACTTTGTGTGGTATCCTTAAGAAAGAATTATAAAGAATTAAATTTTTGCTTCTTATAATTTTCTTTCTTTCATATATTCCCTATTTTTTTCATTTTTTTCAGTTGTCACTTTAAAATTTTAGTTGTTGTCCATTGCCTTAGATTCAATTATCACTGTGAAGGTTAATAGCTATCCATTGTATTGGATGTTATTTCTGTGTCTATTTGAAAATAAACAATTGCCGCTATTTGATTTATTTTGTATGGTATATTTGAGAAAATATTATAAAGAATTAAATTATTGCTTCTTATAATTCATTTTCTAGTATATATTATCTTTTTTTTATTTGGTTTTCAATTATCACCAAAAAAATTTAGTTGTTGTCTATCATCTTGAATGGTATTTTTGTGTCCATTTAAAATTAAGCAATTGTTGTTATTTGATTTATTTTGTATTGTATCTTTGAAAAAGTATTATAAAGAACTAAATTATTACGTATTTGAATTCATTTTCTTTCATATATTAGCAATTTTTTATTTGGTTTTCAGTTATCATTATAAAAATTTAGTTGTTGTCTATTATCTTGATTGACTTTTATATGTGTGTGTGTGTATGTGAGTGTGTAATAGATATAGGAAAATCCATTAATGCAATGGACAACAAGTAAATTTTTACAGTGATATGTGTATAGTTTGTAAATTTTTTGATATATTATTTTTAAATGTACAAGTAACCAATTGGTGGTTTCTAATTTATTTTGTATGGTATATTTCACAAAGTATTATATATATATATATTTGTATATATTAAATTTGTTGTAATAATGTTCCAAAATTTAGAAATAAACAATTGATACTATTTGGTTTATTTTGTATGGTATTCTTGATAAAGTATTATAAATAACTAAATTATTCTTTCTTATAATTCTATTTCTCTCATACATTTAGAAACAAATTGATTGGTAGTATTTTATTTATTTTGTATATTATCCTTAAGAAAGTATCATAAAAAACTAAATTATTACTTCTTATAATTTCCTTTTTCTCTTATAATACTTTTTTTATTCAAGTTTAAATTATCATTACAAAGATCTAATTATTGTCCGTTATCTTGAATGAATTTGAAATTGGCTATTAGTATTGATTGACATTGTCTTAATGTAGTTTTTGGCTACTGGGATTAGAGAAGCAATTATTAATATACTAAAAATAATATTTCATTATAGTGTTATTCATTTTTGTATATAAGACAACTTAAAAAAATTTAATTATCACTTTGTTTTTTTAATTTATATTTTTAAATATATGATTTAGAAAATATAGCTCCCTGATAGGATAGTGAATATACAAAATGTAGTGACAAACATTACTATGTATGTGTTCCTCTTTATATATATATATATATATATTACATTTTAAAATTATGCTTAATTAGTATTTATTCTAATTATTTTATAGATAAAAAGTATATCTAGAAAGAACATTAAATTTTTATACTTGTGTATAGATTGTTAATTCTTCTTCATATTTTATATTATGTTATATTTATTTTGCTCATTTCTTAATTGTATTGTAATGTATTCTTCGTAGGTATATTATCTTGATATTGTGGTGCTTATATGTTTAAATTCATATTGTTTGCATTCTTCATTTTTTTTTATATTTGAGTAAGTTGTGTAGGTTGTATAAGATAGTTTCAACATGTGTCTTTTATATAAAAAAATGTAAACTTTAAAAAATAAAGTCATTCGTTAAGAAAGTAGATATGTATAATGGAGTAATAAAAGTCAATTTGCATTTATTTGTTTATTATGTAATTTATCTATAATAATATAGTTAATATTATCTTAATCTTTACATAACTCATTTATTGAAAATTTTAAACTATTTAAAAGAATCACTGCTTCAATATAAATGCTGGATTTGTTTTTTGATTTATGGTATTAGGTATTGCTATGCTTCTAATTGTGTAATTTGGCGAGTGCATTATAATGAATCATTATGTCTAATGGATTATGCTACCCTATTTATTATTCCTATTGCTTTTTGGTGATTTACTGATGTGTGTGACATTTTTTCATGCTGTAGCTATCCTTACCCTGTGAATTTATTGCATGTGAATAACTATTGACGTTATTATACTTGATTGATGTTCCTATAGTGCATTAGTTTATTCATGTACGTTTATACAATTTTCTTGTTTTCATATATTGTTTTGTATTTTGGCATGTACTTAATATTGAGCTTTCAATGCACATGTTGTTTCTTATTTTTTTTTTTATGCAAATACTTATTATTCCTTTCCTTTAGACTGAATTTTTTTGCTTTTTGTCATTACATGTTCGTGCTTTTACTTACATTAACCATTGTATACTTCCTTCAAACTGTCTATTTCTATTTGCTCAGTTGCTTAGCCTTTGTCAATCATAAGAGAAATGATGTTGTTGGGGTTTTTTTTTTTACTCAGATGATCAAAATAATAATATCATACACAAAAATCCTTAGCTGTGTGCTTTTGTAGCTAGGTCTGCCTTCTCAAAATTATAAATATGACCTAAGAGATGAAGGATTCATCTATTGCCACATGTTTTTCTCATACATAGATTCATATATTGGGGAGCTGATGTATGATATTTTGGGTGTGCACGCTGAGATATGCTATAGTAGCTAAAGAGAAAGCTTCTTTGCTTGCATTAGATAGCTTGAGAGATATTTACAACCTCGTGATTTTTAATGTGAACTTTCACAAATTAGCAACTTTGAAAGCTGCGAGCATAGAAATATTGGCAAAATTTAACATGCCTCTTAGTACTAGTGACCGAAAGCAATTGCGAAACTGTCAAGAAGAAATATTCTGAGGCTCGCAGTGTTATTAACGAAATCAATTTTTCTGGTTGGAAAGGCAATAAGTCATGAGGTGTGATGAGCTTTATAAGAATTTATCCACGTGCTTCTTAGTGCCACGTTATGTTTCTATATCTGGACAATGTTAACTACTTAGGATGTTTATTATTATGAAGTTTGTCTTTAAATGGCTTAGCAAGTTATGCACAAATTATCTTTAGTAGTGTTCATTAGTGATTTGATGACTATTATCTTTAGAGTAGTTAGACAAATTATGGATTGATACTAATTGTATCTTGACTCTCTATTCCATGTTTAGCTTTGGTATTATCTGTTAGTGATATTGCTTCCTAGCACCTTAGTTCCATCTATTTATATATAATCCATTACTTTATTATGTTTTTGCTTTCTCTTTATTTGCTTACACTAATAATATTTATCACTCTTTTTTGTACTTTCCTACTTTCTAATGAATCCCATTGATAAAGTAATCAATGGATGTCTTGTTCAAACATCATTGTCATTGCCTACAAATAACTTCCCTAATGGTGGTAGCATTATTATGAAATGATATTTACAAGTGATACAATTTCATAATGAAAGATATATTTACGTATTTTTATTCTTCTCATCTTTATTTTTTTTAGGACTTTGCCCTTCGCACAAATGGAAAATTACTAGCCTTTTAAATGATCTTAATCATCCTTTGACATTGACAAGGAACTTTGTTTGTGAAAACCAATATGAGTGCAAGAAAAAATGATGATGAAATGCTAGATTGCAAATGTATTTATTGTGGGCCATTATTTTGGTGTAGTAAGGCTATAAAAGTAATGGTGAGGAGTTAATCGCCTGAATTCCCCTTGTGTTGTAAAACGAGAATGGTTCATTTACCCAGAATTGAGGGACCACCTCCTTATCTTAAAATGCTTATGTTGTCTGATAAAGACATGACATAGAAAAAATTTTGGGAGAATATTTGAATTTACAACTTCGACTGGAGGAAAAATTGACCATGAGATCAACAAAGAGAATGGTCCATATTTTTTAGGTTGTGTGGCCAAAATCACCATTCGATGGGTTCTTTGTTACTAGAGGATGGTGATAAGCCAAGATTTGTGCAACTTTATGTGTTTGATATTCATAATGAAGTAAAGAATAGAATCTTTGCTATTTTGGGTCATGACCCTCACACGTTTATTGATCAAGATGTTGTTGAAGGACTTATGAAGATGTTTGATGAATACAATTGAGATTGCACAACCTTTTAGAATGGCTAGAAATAGATTTAATAACAACAATTTCTTACCCATGCGCCTTCGATTGGCTAGAAAGAAGATGAATGATGATGTAAGATACAATGACCCTTCATCAACAGAAAACCATTGGTTTATTAATTGGATATTTTGGCTTCTATAATAAAGATAGGGATATTATTTTTGAATACAAGGATTAAAGTTTGAATCGAATTAGTAATTTACACTTGTGTCTTATGGCATTGCAATATCCAATTTTGTTTTCATATGGAGAATAAGGTTATAGGATTGGCATAAAATATTTTAACTCTGAACAAAAAAGGAGCTTAAAAAAGCAATACATTACTATGCATGAATATTATGCTTATCTCTTGCAACAATGAAAGGATGATTGCTCCATTCTCCTACACGGGGGTCATTTGTTCCAACAATTTATTATTGATACTTTCACATGTGTTGAACAAGAATGTTTAGACTTGATTCGCAATAATCAAAAGAAGTTATGGTTATAAATTTTTATGGGTATTTATGATGCTTTCCACCATGGTGATTGAGATGAGAATGCCATTGGAAAAGTGATAATTTTACCATCGACATATATTGGTGGTTTGAGGTACATGATTGAAAATTATCACGATGCAATGGCAATATATAGATTTTTCGAGTGCCTAGATTTATTTATTATATTTTGTAACATCCATTATTTTATAAAAATTTAAATTAAATTAATAAGTAGGAGAGTTAAATGAGGTGTTAGGCATGAGAAAATATCATATATATATATGTGAAATATTATAAAAATATAGATTACATATAAAGTCAAACATGAGTTAGAAAAAATCAACAGTAGAATAGTAAAATAAGAGTAAAATAGTAATTTTATCTTAAAAATAAATTAATTAAAAAATTAAAAAATAATTTTATTTTTGAATGAATGCTGAAAATTAAAGAATTGAAAATAATAAAATAAATAATAAATAAAAATTAATTAAATATTTATATATGGTGGGATTTTTTTAAGAAAGAAAAATTATAAAATTAATTATTTATCATCTTCTTCTTCTTTTCTCTTTCCACCACAAAATTCCACCATAGCCGACGTTTTTTTTTTTTTTTTTTTACTTCAAACACCAAATTTTAAAGGATTTCAAAGGATCAAAGTGATTTTTCCAACAATTAGTAAGTTTTCTTTATTATTTTCTAAGTTTTATGAAATTTTTAGATTATGTGTAATTTGAAATTTTGACGGGCTAGTTGTTTTTGGTTCTAATGCATGTTAAACATGTTATTTTAATGAGTAGGTAATGATTTTATGGTTGAATAGTTGATAGGTTTAAGTTTTGGTGGAATTTGAGAAAGATAGTAAGGTTAGGGTTATGGAAAATGGGTTTATTCAAGATTGTAGTTTATTTAGTTTTATTATTTATTATTCAAGATTGTGGCTTAGGGTTTGAATTTTAGAATTTTGATGGAAGAAAGATACATTATATTTTAATACTTTGTATGTGTTAAAATATAATATTTGCAATATATTTAAGCTTTAAAATCAATTTAGAAATGTTGAGAATGAAGTTTTAATATTAAACTGTGTTTAGGCATATTTTAGTATTTTTGAAAGTAATGCCTTTAAATTGAGTTTTATAGTTTAATATGTGTTTAAATATATTGTTTAAGACATAATTAAGTTTAAAACTCAATTTGGTATTGGATGGATTAGAATTTTAAAGTTGTAGTGCCTTATGGCTTAAGAAAGGAAAAATTGAAGGATTGGGTTTTAATTGATGTTTGGTAGCTTAAACACCTTAAAATGTGATTCTAATGTATGTTTGTTATTCACATTTTGGTTAGGTGTTGAGTAAGTTGTTATTCCAATAACTTAGTAAGTGAAAAAATTTTGGTAAAGCTGTAAAATTGGTGTTTTTGGCTAGGAAGTACCTTTGCATAAAGGTGCGTACATACTTTGATTGTTATGCATTAAATTATATTTGTTTAACATATTTTGTGATTGAATGATTTGGTGACTATGCCACTTTGGTGTGTGAATTCACATAAAAAGTTCATAGATATTTGCTTAAAATTAAAATATATAATGTATGTGTTTATGAGCCACTTTGAGTTGACGAAAAGCATTGTGATAAATGTTTGTGAAAAATGCATGAAATTATGTGAAATAAATGAGAAATAATGGAAAAAAAATTAAAATTGGCATATTTGTCAAAGATTGAGAAGAATGTGAAATGGTTTAAGTAATGTATATAACCTTATATAATGTCAAATTTCAGAATATTGGGTTTGGTGTGATACGGTGCACAGGACATTTATCTTCAGGCTAGAAGTTGGGCATCATTATTATTGTCTTCGGGTCAGATGCTGGGCATCATTATTATCGCCTATGAGTCAGACACTAGGCGTCAATATATTTGCCTTCGGGCCAGACACTGAGTGTCAAATGTGAGTTTAAAATAATATCTTTGGAATTTGAATATTTTATAAGATCATTTAAGCCCGATGCGTGTGTATGTGTAATGTGTTAGTTTGAAAGTGTTAATTGAGTGATTTGCATTATGGAAATGCATATCAAGTTTACATTTTGGAAGAAATGTATTTTTTTTATTATTCTTATGATTTTTTTATTTAAAATTATGTACCGCTAGGCAATTTTGCTTAGCGTAATTTATGTACTGCGCAGGTAATAAGGTTACTGCAGAGAGCCCTGCTGGACCAAAGTAGGTATAGAGCATTTCTGCTTTCTAGAGTTTTGAGTTGGCCACCACAGACTAGAACCGTGCAAACATGTAATATGTTTATTTTGACAACTTAACTTTTAAATATGTATGTTATGTTATAAATATATAAATAATGTGATTTATAAAACTTGGGGTTATATTTTTGTAAATATTGGTTATGTATATGTATATATGTATGTCTAAGTATTTTGGAAAAATTGATTGAGTTTTGGAAGTATGAGATGTTGAAATTATTTTATAAGTGTATTTTCTGCAGGTTATGAAATATTTAAAATTTTTGGGATATCCAAATTACAGACAAAACTCTAGTAAATTTTGCTCATAGATTTTTCATTAAATTTTGTATTTTTAGAATATAGTTACTAAATATTTTTATTTAATTATTAAGGTACATTTTAAGTTATAGAAATTTTAGTAAAATTAAGCTATGACATACTAGTATTATATATACTTATTTTGCATATATTGGGTATATGTATTAAACATATATAGAGTATTAATGTGTTACATTTATTTTGGTATCAGAGCTTAGGTTTGAGGTTCTCGACCTAGGTGGATTTTTGGAGAAAGAAAATGAGATTTTAAATGTGATTTTAAAATGTCATACATACTTTTACACCGGTATTTGAACTGATTTTTGATGTGATAATTCTTTCTGTATTTACAGATATTTACAGATATGGCATCTTGGACGTATCAGTCTAGAGAGAAAAGTGCAGAGAGTGTTGCTCCTGGTGATGATGTTATAGCAGCTAGTGCTGAGATTGCTGAAGAGGCGTCTATGCTTGTTAGACTAGCGGTTGAGGAGGTTCAACCAGTATGAGTGTGACATATGGTGGAACTATTATGACAGACTCCGGTACAGCAGTCGTAGCAGCAGCTGCAGCGACAACAGCAGCTATCGACTCTGAAATATGATAAGTTAAGGAAGTACGGAGCTACAGATTTTTTCAGTACTACTGATCCAGCTGCAGCAAAGCAGTGACTGAATAAAGTATAGAAAGTGTTTATTCAGTTGCAGACTACTGCGAAAGAGAAGTTTGATTGCGATAAGTCTCTTTTGCAGGGGAATGCTTATGAGTAGTAAAAGACAATTCCCCGTGAAATGGTTGATTCTCCGGTGTTCACATATGATGATTTTCTGCGAAAATTCTAGAAGAAGTATACCCCTCGAGAATATAAAGATGCCAAGAAGAAGGAGTTTTTTTTAATTTGAAGCAAGAATAAAAAACAGTGCCAGATTATGAGATAGATTTCATCCGACTGAGTAAGTATACAGGAGGAATTGTGACAGATGAGTTTGATAGGTGTCAAAAATTTGAGGAGGGTTTGAGGCTATCCATTATGTGCTTAGTGGCAACATCACGGTAAGAAGATTTCTCCAAATTGGTTACAGCTGCCAAAAGTGTAGAAAAGGGGCAGGAACTTGTAGCAACTGCTAGAGCATAAAGGTAGAGACAGGAGACTGCAAACTGAGGTGGGGTCTTCATCATCAAAGAGAGATAGAGGAGGTCCTTTACAGAGGTCTGGTAGAGGCCAGGGACCGCCTGGTAGGGGGTTTCAGCAGCAGAGATAGAGATAGGATCCTACAGCTTCTGTAGCTAGTGCTCCTACTCCAATTACTCAGGAATCTACTCGTCTAGTTTATGCTCAGTGTGGTAGGGCACATGGTGGAGTCTGATGGAGATTGGATGCATCAATAGTTTTATTTTAGATGTGGGTCACCAGATCATTTTATCAGAGATTGTCTAGAGCCACCAGAGGTTGAACAGAGAGAGACAGCAGTGTCCAGGCCTAGTATCATAAGGGTCGAGGTAGCAGAGGTAGTGGTAGAGGTGGCAGATTTGAATCTAGTAAGAGAGGGGCATCCACAGTAGGAACCAGTAGACCAGGCCAGCCAGGATCATCATAGAGAGTATGTATGTTACAGAGGCAGAAAAATACTTCGAATGTTGTGGCTGGTACATTTCTTTTATTTGACACTTCTATGCATGCATTGATTGATCTTGGATCGGCACATTCATACATCAGTGAATTCATCTTGTCTGTGAGTGATGTGCATTCAGAGTCTTTAGAGTTTGATGTGCTAGTTACTAACCCTTTAGGGCATAATATGGTGGTTGGTAGAGTGTACCGGGATAGTTCGGTGATAGTATAGGATGAGGAGTTTCTTAGTAACCTGATTGAGATACCCTTTAGGGATTATGATCTCATTCTAGGTATGGATTGGTTATCCAGACACGGGGCTGTAGTAGACTGTCAACATAAATGTGTTACCTTAAGACCATGTAATGGTAAAGATGTAGTGGTATCCAATGAGTGGAGACATCTTGCATCCATGTTTGTCTCGACTATGTTAGCTAGAAAGATGATTCGGAAAGGGATACTAGGCTTATTTGGCTCATGTGGTAGATACCAGAGTGATGGGATCTCAGCTTGACAGTATACCTACAGTTGGAGAATTTTCAGATGTGTTCCCAAATGAGTTGTCAAGTCTACCAACAAAGAGAGAGGTGGAGTTTGGTATCGATTTGATGTTTGGTACCACTCCCATCTCCATCACCCCTTATTGGATGGCACCTGCAGAATTAAAAGAGTTAAAGGTGCAGTTACAGGAGTTATTTGATAAAGGGTTCATTCGTCCTAATGTATCACCGTGGGGAGCACATGTTCTATTTGTAAAGAAGAAGGATGGCACTCTGAGGTTATGCATTGACTATAGGCAGTTAAATAAAGTGAACATCAAGAACAAATACCCATTGCCTCATATTGATGATTTGTCTGATCAGTTAAAGGGGCAGCCGTATTCTTTAAGATTGACTTGCGATCATGGTATCATCTATTGAGGGTTAAAGATGCAGATATACCTAAGACGGCTTTTTGCACAAGGTATGGGCACTATAAGTTTTTATTGATGCCTTTTGGATTAACTAATGCACCGGCTGCATTCATGAATTTGATGAATCAGGTGTTCTGGCCACACTTGGATCAGTTTGTGGTAGTATTCATTGATGATATTTTGATGTACTCTCGCAGTGAAGAAGAGCATGACAGGCATCTGCAAATTGTATTGCGAACATTGAGGGTGAAACAACTATATGCCAAGTTGTCTAAATATGAGTTTTAGTTAGATCAAGTGACTTTTCTCAGACATGTTGTTTCAACAGAGGATATTAGAGTTGATCCAAGTAAAGTTGAGGCAATTTTAAATTGGAGTCCACCGAAACATGTGACTAAGAATAAAAGTTTTCTAGGATTGGCTGGTTATTATCATCGATTTGTGAAGAGATTTTCAATAATAGATTCACCACTCACCAGATTACTCCAAAAAGATGTGAAATTCGTGTGGACGGATCAATATCAGGCGAGCTTTGAGAAGTTAAAAGAAATATTGACTCAAGCTCCAGTTCTTACTCTACCTATAGAAGATAAATCATATATGATAAATAGTGATGCGTCACATAATGGTTTAGAATGTGTTTTGATGCATGAGGGTAGAGTGATTGCATATGCTTTCAAATAGTTGAAGCCTCATGAGTTGAATTATCAGACTTATGATTTAGGGTTGACAGCCATTATTTTTGCATTGAAGATATGGCAACATCATTTGTATGGGGAGAAATGTTTCATCTACACTGATCATAAGAGTTTAAAATATTTGGGTGTCCAGAAAGAGTTAAATTTGAGACAGAGGCGATGGCTGGAGTTGATTAAAGATTATGATTGTATGATAGATTATCACCTTGATAAGGCTAATATTGTTGGATATGCCTTGAGTCAGAAGTCTTTGGCAGGATTAACTGCCTATGCTCTCATGTTTCTTGTTGAGTTGAGAACTCTGAATACTAGATTTGAGTTTTATGATGATAGTGCTCTTATGGCCTAGTTACAGGTGAGGCTATTGCTACTTGATTAGATCATAGGAGCATAGAGGATAGAAGAGCAACCTTCTTTCAAATAACCATATAACCATATACACAGATTAAGAACACTGAATGATGACCAATTAAGCTATGTTTCCAGGAGAAATCCCCTTAACTTTGTTTCACATATATTGCTTTCTCATATCTCTAACCAAAAACAAAAAGTTACATAATTGAAAAGAAAGGTAAATAACATTAATGAAAGAAAACTTACAACCTAAGCAACATAATTGGGTCTTACTAAAGAAATTCTAGTATCAATATGTTTGTATTACTCTAGAAAACTACTGATAGAGCACAATTTCAATTTCATAACATTAACATTGATATAGATGTCGAGACTGTATACAAGCTATAAGGCTATGACTTTAAGTAACAACAGTATCAAGCAACTCCTTAATATTTAGAATTTGCAGGACATGAAACAAGACGCCATATGCAGATATCCAACGAGATCTTTCTATTATCACCATTGGAACTGTCTGCTGAAGCAAACTCATGCCTATCAAAATTGCTTTGAATGTTCTTTGTAAGAGAACAAAATGTATGAGTGTTAATAAAATGTTAAAAATGGAGGTGCCTAACTTAAGTAATGGTGGTAAAAAATGGAGGTGCCTAACTTAAGTGATGGTGGTAAAAAATGGAGGTGCCTAACTTAGGTAAAAGAGATACTTAACCTTTGAAAAATCTCACCAACCATTATGTTCACATGTTATAATTTTCCTATATAAATGACCCTTTGGCCATTGTTATGTATGAGAGAAAATTAGAGAGAATAGAAAAAAAATTAATAGAGAGGAACATCAGAGCGGGTCTAGCAAAAATTAAGTCAAGTAATTTTTGTGCACTTGATCACGTCTATTAGGGAATTTCTTTAAAAAAATTTCTGTTAAAATTCTTGGGGATAATTGGGTGTGAGGTGTGAAACACGGTATATTTTTCTCCTTAATAGAAGTCTGCAGCAGCTCCGGAGACGTAGGCATAATTGGCCGAACTCCGTTATCAAATTGCTTGTTACTATTCCGCATTTATTTTTCACTTTCCTACTAATCTGGTTTAAGGGAAATAAAGTGATAATATTCATTTCCCAATAACTGGTATCAGAGTCAAGGTTTGGAATCCGGCAAAAGTACTATTCATCTGTACGGGGGTACTATTTACTGTCGAAATTTTTTTAGGAATCCAGATTCGAGTGGGAGTGATGGCCGCAGACGAAGGAAAAGTGAGAATTGAAAAGTTCGATGGTGCGGACTTTGGCTTTTGGAAGATGCAAATTGAAGATTATTTGTATCAGAAAAAGCTGTATCAACCTTTTTCACAAACGAAACCAGAAGGCATGAAAGAAGAATATTGGAACCTTCTTGACAGACAAGCCCTTGAAGTTATTAGATTAACATTATCCCGTAATGTTGCTTTCAATATAGCCAAGGAAAAGACCACGACAGGTCTTATGGCGGCTCTATTTAGCATGTATGAAAAACCATTGACCGCAAATAAAGTTCACTCAATGAGGCGGTTATTTAATTTATGAATGGCAGAAGGGGCATCGGTGGCCCAACATCTGAATGAACTCAACACAGTCACAACCCAATTGAGTTCAGTGGAAATTGAATTCGATGATGAAGTTCAGGCTTTAATTCTCTTATCATCTCTACCAGACAGTTGGAGTGCTACCGTTACAGCGGTCAGCAGTTCGTCGAAAAATACCAAATTAAAATTCGACGATGTACGAGATATAGTATTGAGTGAAGAAATTCGGCGAAGAGAATCAGGAGAAGCATCAACCTCTTCAGCTCTACACACAGAGTCTAGAGGGATAACTTTAGACAGAAACTCAAACTCCGGTAGATCAAGATCTAGAAGGAGAAAATCTAGATCAGGGAAGAAAGATTTCAAGTGTTATAATTGTGGCAAGAAGGGTCACTTTAAGAAGGATTGCCGAGCTCCGAAGAAAGATATCGGCGCACAGGAATCTATAAACGTGACCAAGGATGCAAGCGATGCTATGATTCTAAGCATTAATAGTCCTATTGAATCATGGATCTTGGATTTAGGGCATCTTTTCACTCCACTCCATGCCGAGAAATCATGGAGAACTATGTCAGTGGTGATTTCGGAAAGGTTCATCTAGCCGATGATGAAACCTTGAAGATCATAGGAAAAGGAGATGTCAAATTAAAGTTGCCAAATGGGACTGCCTGGAAGCTGCAAGGAGTGAGACAAATTCCTGGTCTCAAAAGGAATTTGATCTCTGTGGGACAACTTGATGAAGAAGATTATTGTATGACCTTCACACATTGTGAATGGAAAATTACCAAAGGAGCACTTGTCATTGCTCGTGGTAAGGAGACCGGTACTCTCTATGTAACCTCAAACATAGAGAACATCATCACAGTAGTGGATGCTGATTCAAATCTATGACACCAGAGGCTTGGCCATATGAGCGAGAAAGGGATGAAGGCACTTCTATCAAAGGAAAAGTTGCCAGAACTTAAAAGTGTAGATGTCGGTCTATGTGAAGACTGCATCTTTGGGAAACAAAAGAAGGTCAGTTTCACGAAAACTGGCAAGACACCCCAGGTAGAAAAGCTCGAGTTGGCACATACCAATGTATGGGGACCATCTCCAGTTCCATCTCTTGCAGGCTCATTGTATTATGTCACCTTCATTGATGATTCAACGAGAAAGGTATGGGTGTATTTTCTGAAGAAGAAATTAGAAGTCTTTGATATATTCAGAAAATGGAAGGCCATGGTGGAAAATGAAACTGGTTTGAAAGTCAAGCGATTGAGGTCTGAAAATGGAGGAGAGTACAGAGATAGAAGGTTCAGAGAATTTTGCGCAAGCAGTGAAATCAAGATGGAAAAAACAGTTCCTATGACACCACAGCAAAACGGCGTAGCTGAGCGCATGAACAAAACTCTGAATGAACATGCCAAAAGCATGAGGATACACGCTAACTTGCCCAAGAATTTATGGACTGAATCTGTCAACACTGCGGCTTACCTGATCAACCGTGGGCCTTCAGTACCTTTGGATGGTGAAATACCAGAGGAAGCATGGAGCAAAAAAGAGGTAAACCTTTCACACTTAAGAGTGTTTGGTTGTATCTCTTACATACATATAGATTTTGCTGGAAGAAGTAAACTTGATACCAAGTCTAAAAAATGTGTCTTTGTTGGATATGGTGGTTATGAGTTTGGTTACCGGTTTTGGGATTATAAAAATCGGATGATCGTAAGAAGCTGAGATGTCATATTCAATGAGAATGTGATGTACAAAGATAGGCTAACAGCAGAATCAAGTAGCTCCAAGACAGATGCTGAAAATAAGGAATTTGTTGAGTTCGAGGAGATTTCTGGAAATGATGTTCAGAATAGTCCTGAAGCAGAGGAGCCAAGCATGCCGGAATTGAGACGCTCCTCCAGAATTCCTAGACAAACCCAACGTTACTCGCCTTCTTTGCATTACTTGTTGCTGACAGACAATGGTGAACCAGAGTGCTACGATGAAGCAATGCAAGTGGAGGATTCAGTCAAGTGGGAGTCTGCCATGAAAGATGAGATGGACTCACTCATGTCAAATCAGACATGGGAATTAGTTGAACTACAACAAGGCAAGAAAGCACTCCACAATAAGTGGATTTACAGGATCAAAGAAGAGCATGATGAGAGTAGACGCTATAAAGCAAGATTGGTTGTAAAAGGTTTTCAGCAAAAGGAAGGTGTTGACTATACTGAAATTTTTTCTCCAGTCGTAAAGCTTACGACAATCAGACTGGTGTTGAAAATAGTAGCTATAGAGAATTTACATCTTGAACAGTTAGATGTAAAGATAGCATTCCTTCATGGAGATTTGGAGTAAGAGATCTATATGAAGCAGCCAGAAGGCTTCATTAAGGCGGGCAAGAAAAACCTAGTGTGCAGGTTGAAGAAGAGTTTGTATGGTTTGAAACAAGCTCCTAGACAGTGGTACAAGAAGTTTGATAGCTTTATGGGCAGCAACGGTTTCACAATATGCCAAGCAGATCATTGTTGCTACATTAAGAAGTTTGACAGTAGCTTTATTATTTTATTGTTATACGTTGATGACATGCTCATTGCAGGTTCAGACATGCAAGAGATTAAAAATTTAAAGCAGAAATTGTTAAAGCAGTTTGCAATGAAAGATCTGGGTGCTGCAAAGCAGATTCTTGGAATGATGATAAAGAGAGACACAAAGTCCGGGACTTTGATGTTATCACAGGCTGAGTACATCACCAAAGTACTAGCCAGATTCAACATGCAAGATGCTAAACCAGTGAGCACACCTTTAGGTGTTCATTTCAGACTCTCCAAAGAACAGTCACCGAAGATGGGGGAGGAACGTGCACACATGGCAAAGGTGCCGTATGCCTCAGCAATTGGGAGTTTGATGTATGCCATGGTTTGTACTAGGCCAGATATTGCTCAAGCAGTGGGAGCTGTTAGCAGGTACATGAATAATCCAGGCAAGGTACACTGAAAAGCAGTCAAGTGGATCCTCAGATATCTTCGGGGTACCACAGATAAGGCACTTTATTCGGTCACTTATGAAAAATGGGATTTTGAAACTTGAGAAGATCAGTGGAACTCAAAATCCAGCAGACATGTTAATGAAGACGGTGTCGACTGACAAACTGAAGCTGTGTTCAGCTTCAGTTGGCCTGCAGTAGAAGTAGATCGTAGAAGAACTGTTGCATAGATCGAAGTGTGAAGATAAATTGAAATCAGTCTTCAAGTGGGAGATTGTTAATAAAATGTCAAAAATGGAGGTGCCTAACTTAAGTAATGGTGGTAAACAATGGAGGTGCCTAACTTAAGTAATGGTGGTAAAAAATGGAGGTGCCTAACTTAAGTGATGATGGTAAAAAATGGAGGTGCCTAACTTAGGTAAAAGAGATACCTAACCTTTGACAAATCTCACCAACCATTATGTTCACATGTTATAATTTTTCTATATAAATAGCCCTTTGGCCATTGTTATGTATGAGAGAAAATTAGAGAGAATAGAAAAAAAATTAATAGAGAGAAAGATCAGAGCGGGTCTAGCAAAAATTAAGTCAAGTAATTTTTGTGCTCTTGATCACGTCTATTAGGAAATTTCTTTAAAAGAATTTCTGTTTAAATTCTTGGGGATAATTGGGTGTGAGGTGTGAGTGTTTATAAATACGGTGTATTTTTTTCCTTAATAGAAGTTTGCAGCAGCTCCGGAGACGTAGGCATAATTGGCCGAACTCTGTTATCAAATTGCGTGTTACTATTCCACATTTATTTTTCACTTTCCTACTAATCTGGTTTAAGGGAAATAAAGTGATAATATTCATTTTCCAACAATGAGTGATTCCATCAATTTTTGCAGCAAGTTCATAAGAATGACCTTCTTTCAATGCAGAGGGCCCTATACGACTAACTGTGATCAAATTCCCAACCGTTTCTACTCTATTCCTTAGAATAAATAGACCACGTTCTTTCTCTTGGAGAATATGGAATTCGTCATTAATGTTAAAGGAAATAGAAAAAAGTGTGATCATATATAAACTGGGTCAAACGATCAGCATGCCTCGAAGAACAATGAAAGTATAAATACTTGGGTCCAGTAATGTATTTGCATCCTGGAACCGGGCAAGAAGGCATCCGCACATATCTTATGCTCAAAAAGACTCTTACCATATATCAAAGAGTCCTCTGTGCACCCGTGTATCATATTTAGGCAAAATAATTTTACTGATTCAAGAACCTTCTCGATCGCTCGACAGTGGATGGAGCCAACAAGCTTTGCACAAGCAGGACATTTTTCTGCAATCTTCTGGAAGCAAGAAGAACAAACTGTGTGCTCATTCAAGCACTGAAATCCCCACCAATTGAACGAATAATGAATAAAATTAGACATATCATATGCTGTGCAATAAATCAAAAACTCGAAAATAATTTAATAATAGAAAATGAAGCATCATACTTTCAATATATATATATATATATATATATATGAAGCATCATTTTTGTGCAAAGTTGTTCAAGTGAAAATGTATAAGTGAAAGCCAATCTCAAATATAAAAAAGAAAAAGGCAGTCAAAGTCAAAGAAAGAATTGATATTATTTACATCAATGGAAGTTAGAACTGCTTTGCTGTCGGGTTTGGCCCTTGCTCACAGTTCAGTTCAAAATACTCCGGGTTAAAAAAATAAAGTTCAATATCCGATCTTAGCCCAAGTGGCCCAGGCTATTCTTGAATTATTAATATTATAATTTTTATTGAATTTTTTTTATTTTTTGCATGTTATTTTTAAGTTATTAATGCTATAATTTTTATTATATACATAATTATATATAAAAATTAATATAAATATTTATAAATATTAATATAATTAATTAAAATTTAATTAATTTTATTTTTTTAAACACCTCAGACATGGCCAACAAAGTATTTATCCTCGAGCTCAAAGTTCAACCCGGGATGGTTTCAGTCTCGTCCATCAAGCCCAAAGTCCAACCTTATGTTTTTGAACCTTGCCCAACCCGGCCAAATAGGATTGGGTCGGGCCAGGCCGGCGGGCCACATGCACATCCTTAGTTATTAGTTAGTAGTAATACTTTTACCTAAAACCCAGATATACAAATTCAAGAAAATTACACCAAAAAAGAAAAAGAAATTTCAGTATTCTAATTGGACTCCAATGTTAAAAAGAATATACACTTAGTTTGGCTGAAATTGTATCTCTACCTGACAATAAAAAACTTATCAAAATAGAATCAAAAGTTAAACATTTTTCTTGATATTACATGTTAGTGACATTGCTCAATAATCATCATCAATTTTACAATTTTCAAGTACACCATTACCCAGCAAAATAATGACAGGAAAAAAAATATCAAATAACAAACTAATCTAATCAAGTAATTTAATCAAAGAAAATATTGGGGGATGAAAGCAAAAGCTGAAAGAATGGAATGGTAAAGGGCTCAAAGCAAATGGGACAATCAAGCAATTCTGGATCAAAAAATTTCACTGATAAGGGCCCAATTTTTCTAGATTTGGAAGCTCCATTAGGATCAGAGGAACCTGGCTCTCTTCCGAGTAAAAACACCGTTTGGTACTTCTTTCTTTTTTTCTTTGTCCACCATCTCTCGGAATCAATCTTTGTTTGAAGTAACGGTCAAATTTTTTGGAAAATCAATTAGGTACTTTGACACAATCCCAACTGCTAATACTGATTAGTATTCGTGCATTTCCACCAAAAATAAAAATCCAAACTTTTCTCTTACACAATCAAATTTGCTTCAATCTCTACGTTCCAAAATTGTCAGAAACCCTTTCTCCCTCTGTAGTTGTGAGTGTTCGCAAATGCATTTATGGGTAGCTCTCACTTGATAATGGCATTGGCGGATGCTCCGGCGGAGATTGCATGTCCAAGAACAAGCTTCCGAACAGAAAGAAAAAATGACTTTTAGAATAACTTTTATATGGTTGTACGATGGTTTATTTTCATGAATATATTATGACTTAAAAAAAAGAAATTGCTCTCTTAGTCACAAATTCATAGGGTGAATTTATATTTTATTATTAGAAATAAAAAAAATTAATTATTTTTATTAAAAATATAAAGTTATATATAACTTTTTATTATATATTATAAAATTTAACATTTTAACTTATTAAAATATTAAGTATGCTGTAATTTGAGATAAAAAAGAGACTTTTTATAGTGTCCTGAAAAAAGGACATCGAATGCACCAAATGCACAAAGGTGACTTCTTATTGTGAAATTTAATTAGCAATTTTGTATCTCAAAAATCACCTTTGTGCAACAAAAAATTAAAATCTATCTCACAATGAAAAATCACCTTTATGCATTTGGCTTCCTTTTAATTTACATAATCAGGTTCTTGGTGCATTCTTGCTTGCTATAACGAAAAATCACCTTTGAGTCATTTGTGTCTTTTCAGTAAAATATACCCATAAACAATATAAAATTAAAAATTAAAAGACAATGCAAAAAATCAGTAGAGGTCAAAACAATAGAACACCATTACGTTGATTATAAAAGAACTTATTTCACAAGAATCTTTTTTTTTTCTTTTCTCTTTGCATTGTGACTTGGGTAAAAGAACACCAAATACACAGGTGATTTTTCATTGTGATACAGACTTTGATTTTTCTTTGCACAAATTAAGTTGATCTTTCGTTGTGAAATGAGATAATAGTAAATGTCTAAAAAAAATATCTAAATTTATTTAAGGAAAATAATGTCAAGATATATCAAAAATAAAAGGAATTAATGAGGGAGAGAAATTAAGAGTAGTTGAGATGTGATTAGATAGGATTATAGGAGTTAGCCATTAATATAGATAATTTTTAAAATAAAATAAGATTATATGATAATTACTTATATCATCCTAAAATTTTGGGGGCCTAATTGCTTTAGGCTTGAGCCTGCATTGTTCTAGTTATTTTTAAATCATTTATAAATATCCAAAATTCCATATAAAGGAATAAGTTTTTTTTTTTGGTTATAAGAGAAGAAAAGCAACAGCTTAAACAGAATTACAAATCATTCTTGGGTAAGAGACACTCACCATATTATGCTCAATCCAAACCTTCAAATCAGGAGGGAGGTTGTCCAAAACATGAAGACCAAAAGAAGAATTTGTCCAAAATCTGCAAGCCAGCTACCATGTTAGCCTCTCTATAAACATGTTGAATTTCCACTTGCCAATCAAGCAGCAGAAGCTGTTGAATATTTCCAATAAGTGTCGAGTAGCTTTTGTTCTTGGTAGACGCTTCTTTAATTAGCTGGACGACACACAAACTATCCACTTCCACCACTAACTTCTTGATCTCAAGACTTCTGGCCAGAACTAACCCCTCAAAAAGCCCTCTAAGCTCCGATTTCATAATAGGGTAGCTGCCCATGATAATAGAGAAGCCTTTTATCCAACAGCCCCTTGCATCTCCAATGACTCCTCCAGCGGAAGCTCTACTTTCCAAGCCTTTACATGCTCCATCTGTATTTAACTTGAACCAATCCACGGGGGGAGGGCTCCAACCCAAGTATACTACTTCCTTATTCTCTAAAGGCTGAGCAAAACTAGACAAATAATATCTTGCCAATTTGATAGATGAGACATGTGCCCCAACATCAGTGCATATTCTCCCAATGCCTTGGTTCTCCTTTGCAAAAACAAAAGCATTCTTGCATGCCAGAGACACCTGGACATGACAGTAGAATAAGCTTTTCCAGTCCTGTTGCACACCCACAACAAGATTTGATACCAAGTTCATAATAATCCACGAACAGAGGTTGATTTAGAAAAAAACACTGCAGAAATCAAAAGGAAGCATACGATACCACACTTGTCTAGCTATGATGCAATCTCTAAGCACATGTAAGACTGATTTTGGATACAACCTGCAGACTAGACAGAGATCATTGGGAGCAAGATGCCTTCTAACTCTCTCACATTTTGTTAGCAAATGCTCATTCATGGCTAACCACAAAAATGTGCTAATTCGATGAGGCCCTTTCCATTTCTAAATTAGCTTCCAACCCTGGGCTATTAAGGATTAATAAGCCGAACTAACTGAGAAATTTCCATTAGCTGTAAATGCCTAGCAAAAATCATCCTCACCTCCATTCACTGAGGGAGAAAGCATAGAAGCGATTTTTCAAAGAGCATGATAAGGTAGCAAATCTTCGAAGGCACCCTAGTTCCAAGTACCATTTTAAAGAACATAAGAAGCAACATTACAGTTAAGATTACTTAAGGGAATAACCTGGTTAGAATATTTAATAAGCTCCTCTAACCCATCCACCCATTTATCAAGCCAAAACCTAACTTTCATACCACTGTTGATTGTCCAATGAATCCCATTAATCAAAATCTTACAGTTCTTAGCCATTGCTTTCCAAAGTTGGGATCCATTTTTACCATTAAGGTAATTAGGAATACTTTCAAAAACACCATATTTGGACCTCAGAATTTAAACCCATAAACTGTTTGGTTTAGAGATAAGTTCCCAATTAAGCTTCATATGGAAAGCATTGTTGACTTCCCTCAGATCTCGAAAGCCAACTCTACTTCTATCATATGGTTGGCAAATGTTTTCCCACTTCATCAGGCTGAGAATTCTCTTCATAGCATCACTACCCCAGATGAAACTTCTACAACCCTGCTCCATGCTATTCAAGAGATGAGAAGGAAGCTGAGTGGTTTGCATCGTAAACATGGGCATGTACGAGATTGCATGCTTTGCTAAGGTGATTCTTCCTGCCAGTGAAAAACTACCTGAGGACCAGCTTACATATTTATGTTGTACCTTATCTAAGATATTACTATATGACCTTTTATCAATCCTTTTGTGAAGAAGAGGCATACCAAGATACACACCCAGGTCTTAACTGTTTCCCAACAATTTTAGGGACATTCATGGAGAAATAAATCTTAGTTTTAGAGAAATTCACCGTTTGTCCAGAGCTTCTACAAAGGCCAGATAAAATATTCTTTAAGACTAACACTTGTTTAGAGGAAGCCTCTATAAAAAGGAGAATATCACCTGTAAAAAATAAGTGTGTGCATTTTGGGCCCATTTCTACTCAGTTGTATGGCTTTCCACTTATCTTTCTCAAATGCTTTATTAATCCCATGAGTAAGGTGCTCCATACATAATATAAACACACAAGGAAAGAGAGGGTCCCCTTGTCTAACTCCTCTGGTTAGAATGAATGACTGAGACAACTCACCATTCTAGCACACCTGCATCGAAACAAAGGTTATGCAATCCATAATAACCATGACCAGATTAATAGGAATACTTGCAAGAATCAAGGTCTCCATAATAAATCTCCAGAAAAGCTTGTCATAGGCTTTTTCAAGATCAATTTTAATCGCCATCATACCCTTCCTTCTAGATTTCTTCTTCATGGAATGAATGATCTCTTGAGTTGCAATAATATTATCGGTTATATGCCTTCCTAGAACAAAACTCAATTGATTTGGCCGAACCACTTCCATCAAGATTTTATTAATACAATTTGTTATAGTCTTGGTGATCACTTTCATCACCACATTGCACAAACTTATGGGACATAATTGTTGGATGGTTTAGGGATAATCAACCTTCGGAATAAGAATAATCATCATTTTATTAAGCTCATTAGGGATACCCTTACCATTTAGAGCATCCTTAACACATTTGGTAATATTCTCACCTACCACATTTCATTTAGTCTAAAAGAAAGTTATCGGGATGCCATCAATGCCAGGAGCTTTCAAAGGCTTCATTTCTAATAAAGCTTGTTTGATCTCTAAGGTAGTGAATTGCTCATTTAAGTTGGTCAAGAGATTATCGTTCATAGTAGGAAATCTGGACTCCACTGGGTAATATACTAAATTAGCTTCACTATCCCCCGCAAAAGCTTAGAAAAATACTTGACACCTATTTCTCCAAGTTTGGCACTATCGCTTGTCCATTGCCCATCCTCATCTTTAAGAAAATCAATGCAGCTTCATTGCCTCTTCTGTATCGCAACACGGTGATAAAAGGTAGTGTTTCTATCCCCAAAGTTGATCTAATCATACCTTGATCTTTGGATCCATAAAACTTCCTCTTGATTAAGGATATTCTCTAATTCTTTTTTCAACTCGATTTCAAGATTAGAAAGATAAGGTGAACTGTGGTCTTCCAACTCTTTTTGGATCCTAAGATTTTGGCCATGATATTCTTTTTTACCAAATAATATGACTAAAAATTGATTTATTCCATTCACTGACCTTCTCCGTAAAATTCTTGACAGTAGCAAGACAACTATCAACACCATTCTAGTTGTTAACAGGAACTGATTAAAGTTTTCATGCACCATCCATGGAGCCAAGAACCTAAAGGGCTTGTTGCCTAGATTATGGGATTTCCTACGAAATTGAATGTAGATGAGGCAATGGTCCAAGCCAATTCTAGGCAAATGAAAAACTTTAGCTAACTAGAAAGAATCAAGCCAAGTTTGATTACTAATAGCTCTATCGAGGCACTCTTTGATGGTGCCTTTAATCCAAGTAAAATTGGATCTTTGGAATCCCAAATCTACCATATTGTAATCTTTGAGCCAGCTAGCAAAACAATGACAAGTTCTAAAATAATTCCTAGCTCTACCTTGCTTCTCAGAGTTGTAAATGAAAGCATTAAAATCCCCAGCAATCAACCAAGGATTAATTTGATCATGAGACAGCCTACTCAACTCTGCCCAAAGGAGTCTTCTCAAACTAGGATTTGGACTGCCATAAACTGCAGTGAAAAAGGAAGAGGTTTGGCCATTCACACTCAAATATGTGTGGATGAATTGAGAGTGAACTTCTAGGACATTCAAATGAACCTCATTCTTCCAAAGGAGAAAAATACCACCAGAAAAACCACTCACCTCAATTTGGAATGGTATAAACCTGCCTTCTTGACAAAAGCATCTGCTTTGCTATCACTGACACGTGGTTCAAATAAAGCCACCAGCTTAGGATTATAACTCCTGCATAAATTGCGAAAACTCCTCAGGAAAACCTTTGAAGCAACACGTTGACAATTCTATATAAATAAAGAAAAATTCATAAAGATAAAGTAAGGAATTGGAAGAAAACACCTGGTGGAATTAGCTACCATCCATTAGGACTCTTTCCTCATCCTCATCCTCCATCATCACCATATTATCATGATATGAGTTCTCATCTTCAACACCAATCATCACTGGGTTTTTAATTGATCCTCTTAAATCATCATGGACTGCTTCGATATGCTCAAAAACTCAATCATTATCAGATAATAGAGGGTCAGGACGCTTGCCAACAATTTCTTGGTAATACAGGATAGAGATAGTGATAACAAGTAAAATCCACACATATTTAAGATATTATTTGGGCTTGCTATTAAATGATTCTACTAATTTCTAAGTAATTTTGTAGAAAAATTTACAAGAAGAAGGCCTAGAGTCAGATGAAGAAAAGTTGAGGAAAAGCTGAAAATTTATAAGAAATGTGCAAACATGACCCTCGTGCAAGAGCCTTGCGAAAGCTTGACTGCGTATCAGACCTGACAGTTTTGAAAAGATCTGACATCTGATCTAATTTGATGATTTTGAGATACGATTTTGGCAGCATTTGAAAGAATGTATCTGATATTTTAATCCCTTATTAATTAGGAATTTAACTTGGGATAATATTTCTATTTTCTTTAATTATTTTTAGTTTTTAGTTTTCCTAGTTGGACGTAAATTAAAAAGTTTTATTTTAGACAAAGGTATATAAGCTGGTTTTTCCAGCAATCCTAAGGGAAATTTTTGACCTTTTTAGCTGCTGCAATTTTGCAATTTATCAAAGTTTTTTTTCCTTCAAATTATAAGCAACTAACTCTATCTTGGTTGAAGGGTAATTGAAGTTCATATTCGCGAATTGTGAAATCTAAACAATTTTATCTTTTCTTTTATTTAATATTCAGTATTTATATTTTTTTTATGGCTTAGTATCATTATTGTTTTGCTAATTAATCGATAGGACACATTGCTTGATTAGTTAAATAATATATAGCTATTCAAAATTCTTAAATCCATAATTGTTCTTGATATTTTGATTTAAGTAGCAATTAGGTTTATCCTAAGAGATTATATAATCTAATTAAATAAATCTCGAAGTTAGGTTTATTTGTTAGAATCAAGTCCTTCTAGTTCTTAAGGTTGTCAATAATTAGATTCTAAGAACGTTCCTATAGCATAAGTTATTGGCAAGAGTAAATTCGAGAACGTTTTCTAATTAATTTAAAACCTAAGGAAGGATTGATATTAAGAGCTTGTTCAATACTATAACTGATTTATTGAAGAATTAAAAAGAGCGATCTTTGAATCCGTGATCAATTCAAGAATTGAACTGAAATTATCCCTTCAACTAAATCTATCTTTATTTATATTTTCTCTAATTTATTTTTATTGTAACTTAATTTTAATTTTGTGTTTTAGTTTAATTTTGATTCTTATTTTTCAAACCCTCATTATTTAATTTAATTTTAGTTTTTCTTTTTAGTTTTCAAAAGAAATTTAAATAAGTAGTCAATTATCTGTGGATTCGACTCTATTCACCATTACTGCAATTTAATTTTATTTAGGAATAGAAATTTAATTTTGGTGGTTTCGACACCATCAAATTTTAGCGCCGTTGCCGAAAAATTATTTCTATCTTATTTTATTTCTTTTGATTACCATATCTTTTATGGCTACAAATTTACATTAATTTGGATACAAGAGAGAAATTTCAAATGAGGTAAATATGTCTTCTCTTGAATATAAAATTTCTAATTTAACCACTTGAGTACAAAGATTGGTTGCAGGTAATAGACAACAAGCTAGAGTCTATAAAAGTAGTGCATATATGAGTTATCCTATAGTTCAAGAAGATAATCAACCACAATGGATTTATGATCCATACTTTAACGCTTATAATTCTGAGCGGGATGATCATTCAAAGTTTAACTATAGCATGGAGCTATCAAATTTTCATTAATTTTAGCCATGGCTACCTCAACAACAACAATCACCACCACCAACACCAAATATGTCTCTTGAAGAGATATTTGAATTATTTATGACTAACACTCAATAATTTCAACAGAAAATAAGAACATATATTCACAATTTGGAGAGCCAAATTAGCCAGCTAGTATCATCAATCAACAAGTTAGAGTCTCAAGTCAATTTGTCCTCTCAAACGGTGGTTAATCTAGAGCAAAATTTAGGTAAAATTACCTTGAAGAATGAATAAAAGCTGCTAGACAGTACACCCCAGATGCAAACCCCTGGGCAGGGCTTAAGCAAAAGAGTATAATCTGAAATTGTTATCCAAGAGAAAATGTAACATATTAAGCTTGAATCTAATTAGCCCTTGCCATTGGTGATTCAACCCTTTTTTCCTAAAATATTTGCCTAGCTTAAGAAGAAAAAAGATCATAAAAAAATTTTAAAATATTTTTGCAAAGTTGAGGCACCAAAATGGGAAGTAATATACTCTAATATAATAATTATGAAGGATCTTTTGTGCCAAATTCCAAAGAGATTAATTTGGAATGTTCACTAGAGCACAATGGCAGTATCTAGCTAAAGACTCTAAATAAAGATGTTTATTGGGAGGCAACCCAACTTTAATTCTATTTTTTTTATTGTCTTTAATGTTTTATTTTATTTAGTTTTTAAGTTTGCTTATTTTATTTTTTATTTCTATTTACCTTGTTTTTATTTTTACTATTCATCATCATCTTCTTCCTTAGGAATCACTATTGATATTTATTTCAGGTCTGAAAGTGTTCAAAAATGAAAATGGTAACTCAAAAAATTTTATTTTGATTAAGGGGCGAACAAACTAAGCATTGCCCAAGGCTTAGTATGATAGCTGGTCATTTTACCCATTTACCCTTAATAAGCTTAGAACCCTAGTTATCTATCATTTTCTTTCTTTTCTTTTTACAGCTACTACAACCATTCTCTACCTCTCTTTCTTTCAAAAACTCACAAACCCATGTCTCTCACTCACTCACTCTCACTCATCCATCTTTATACTTGCTCAATCTTTTCTCTTTCACATACCTATTTCCCTTCTTACCCATTTTTTCTCTAACACCCATACCAAAGATAGAAGAAAAGGAGCAAGTCTGAAATTTAAAAGGAAAAATACCTCTTTTACCTATAAAAATTGGGTCTAAATGGGTATTTGAAGTTTGATTTACAAGAGGAACAAAATTGGTATGCTAATATTTATTGGTTGCAAATTATTGCAAAGGCTGGTCCTTCCTCTTCTACAATACAAATGCAATTACAATAGTTATAAGAAATGATGGAAAGGCTGAAAATTATTAACACTCAAATAATAACTCAACTCACTAAGATGAAGCAACTACCGACAAGTATAACACAAGAAGTATGAGTTTTTTTTCCCACTAGCGGTTTTAACATGCTTTCAGCTACACTCTTCCTCACAAAAAACTAGGAGAGTCCTCTATTTTTGCCTAATTTATATTTTATTTGATTACATTGAGGATAATGTAATATTTAAGTATGGGGGAGGGATATATTTAATGGTGAGGGAGCCACCATTTTAGTTATTGTTGATAAATTTTTGAAATTTTTTTTATTTTGTGAGATATTGAACATTTTGTTGATAATAGTTTAGATTTGTTGAATTTTTTTTATTGGTTTTTGGCATTTTGGGTTTACTTTTGGCTAATTTTGAGTTGCTTGATATTTTTGAAAAAAATTTAAACTTTTTAAATCTTGCTACTGCCTTGCATATGTTTTATGATTTTTTACTCAAAGCCCCATTTTGCATTTTAAACAATTTAAATGTGATATTTTCTGCATCAATTTGTTATGGAAGACTTAATCTAGGTTGATTTTTATTGTTTCACTCATTTTAGTAATCACAATTGACATGTTTATTATTTTTATAAAATGTTTGAAGGTTTTTAACCTATGATATTTTTAAACTTAATCAATTTAATTAACTAAAAACACATGGGTAGGCTTGCTTAGGTTATCTTGGTTTAATTTTTAAAATTAATTGTTAAATAAAATGTGAGCCAAATAATTAAATGAAAAGAGCCCAAATAAAATTTAAAATTTAACGCCTTACTCCGTTGGTTAAAAGGCCATAAGTAGAGCTAGTAGCCACTTAAAAGTTGTAGCCAATTGAGTAACTTGGTGCCGTTATCACAAATATTTATCCTCACATCAAAAGGTTTGTAACATTTCAGGCAAGCAATTAAAAGGTGCTCAAAAGTAAATAAATAAAAAAAGTTGGTTCATAATTTTAAATCAGTTTGTAATTAAACCTTGATAGTTTAAGTATAGTCTCTTATATGTAACTGATTTTTTATTTGTTAATTAAGTTATGATCAAGGTTTGGTAAAGATGTTGGCATTTTATATTTATAATATATGTTAGTTTGATTGCTAGTTTTGTGAAACATTGAAAAGCTTGTCCTATGAGTTTTTTGTTATTGATTGCCATTCTCTTTGAGTTATTTAAATATTGCATATTTAGTTGTTGATTGATGAATGCGGGGAATGGAGGTTTTAAGTTGTAAAATGCTTGAGAGCAAGTATGGTTTAAGTGTGGGGGAATTTGATAATAAGTAAAATTCACACATATTTAAGATATTATTTGGGCTTGTTATTAAATGATTCTACTAATTTCTAAGTATTTTTGCAAAAAAATTCTCAAGAAGAAGGCCTAGATTCAGATGAAGAAAAGTTAAGAAAAAGCTAAAATTTTACAAGAAATGTGAAGACACGACCCTCGAGCAAAAGCCTTGGGCAAGGCTGACTACGTATCTGGCCTCACAGTTTTGAAAAGATTTGACAGATGGCATCTGATCTAATTTGATGGTTTTGAGATACGATTTTGGCAGCATTTGGAAGGATGTATCAGATATTCTAATCCCTTATTAATTAGGAATTTAACTTGGGACAATATTCCTATTTTCTTTTATTATTTTTAGTTTTTCTAGTTAGACTTAAATTAAGAAGTTTTGTTTTAGACAAGAGTATATAAGCTGGCTTTTTCAGCAACCCTAAGGGAAATTTTTGACGTTTTTAGCTGCTGTAACTTTGCAATTTATCAAAGTTTTCTTTTCTTCAAATTATAAGCAACTAACTCTATTTTGGTTGAAAGATAATTGAAGTTTATATTCGCGAATTGTGAAATCTAAACAATTTTATATTTTCTCTTCTTTAATATTTAGTATCATTGTTATTTTGCTTATTAATCGACAGGGCTCATTGCTTGATTAATTAAATAACATATAGCTATTCAAAATTCTTGAATCCATAATTGTTCTTGATATTTTGATTTAAGTAGCAATTAGATTTATCCTAAAATATTATATAATCAAATTAAATAAATCTCAAAGTTGAATTTATTGGTTAGAATCATGTCCTTCTAGTTCTTGGCTGTCAATAATTAGATTCTATAGATATTCCTATAAGTTAAGTTATTGGCAAGAGTTAATTAGAGAATGTATCCTAATTAATTTAAAATCTAAGGAAGGATTGGTATTGAGAGCTTGTCCAATACTATAACTAATTTATTGAAAAATTAAAAAGAGCGATCTTTGAATCCATGATCAATTCAAGAATTAAACTAAAATTATCCCTTCAACTAAATTTATCTTTATTTATATTTTTTTTCTAATTTATTTTTGCTGTAATTTAATTTTAATTTTAATTTTCTATTTTAGTTTAATTTTGATTCTTATTTTTCAAACACTCATTTAATTTTATTTTAGTTTTCCTTTTTGGTTTCCAAAAGAGATTTAAATAAGTAGTCAATTCTTTGTGGATTCGACATTATTCACCACTACTACAATTTAATTTTATTTAGGAATAGAAATTTAATTTTGGTGATTTTGACACCCATCAGATAGCCACATTGTTGGTTTGTTCTAAACTGGATTTAGTTTGAGCCAAATGGAAAATATCACTTGAGAATGCAGTTTTGCCACTTTGCTCTAAATTAGCATCATGATGCTTCATGGGCTTTATCATCTCTTGGGAAAATTGTTCACTAAATTTAGAGGATGTTGCATGGGGGACTGACGTGCCACTAACATTTATGCACGGGTTTCTTTAGAGAAGCCTGTAAAAATCCACATGACTTCTTAATAGGTCCTTAGTTGGCTTTATAGGCCTTTCTTGGCCTTTTTTCTGAAAGGTACCACTAGAACCAATGTATGCCTTAAAAGTGACTCCTCTACGTTTGTTACTTTTATTCCCATCAAGGTAACTACCTTCATTAGCGGTTAAACTATTCTCATCAATATCTATCAGTATCCCAAAATGAGATCCTGCCCGATTCATCTTAAAATTTCCAGAATCATTGTTCTGATTTTTCTCTTTTGCCAAATCAAGGGATTTCTTTCCTTTCCCAGTTGTGATCATCCATGGCCCAAATTTTGGGTTGTTACCTCCATTTTTGGTTGTTGCTTCTATTGTCGTTACCTCCTTCTTCGGATAAGTAGTTTCTTTGTTAACACTGTGGGCAGAGATTGGCAACATGACCATACTTCCCACAATCAAAACATATTCTTGGAAAACCCTCATATTTTACGTCCTTAACATGTCCTTAAATTTTGAACTGAAGGAGAAGAGGTTTATTTAAATCAATCTCAGCTGCTATTTTGGCAAATTTTCCTCTAGCTCGTGACTCTATATTATAGTCAATTCGAATGACCTTTCCCAAAAGATCTATGATTGATCTCAATACCTTTTTGTGATAAAGGTGAAGAGGAAGACCTGGTAATCTGACCTAGGAAACTACTGAGTTAATCTCATCTGTTGCACTATTGAAATTAGATGACCATGGCTTGATGGTCAAATAATGCCCCATTATCACCTAGGGACCATTGGCGAGAGCCTTTTCCATGTCCTCTTTAAAACTAAATTGGAATAGAAAGTAGCCACCATCAAGATATATTAATATGAAGTGTCCTATATCCCTCCATAGAATTTGAAGGCGGCCACATAGGCTTTTGTATCCAATAGAGCGCCCTAACAACTTAACAATCACGAAAGTTTTCCAAGGTTTATAAAAGGGCTTCCCTTATTTTCTAGGAGAGGACCACTGCTGAGATACCTTTTTCTATGACAACATTCACTTCATCCTCCCCAAACTCAAGGTCATCCAATTCTACAAAAATATCAATCATATTTCCCTTTGTATCCTGCATAAGTTTGTCACATAATGATATATTCCATGTTGGGTGGGTAGTCTCAACATCTTCATCTTGCATTCTTGCATTATTTTTCCTTGTTCTATCATCTTCTTCTCTTAGGGAATCAAGGCCTTTGACTAGGGTTTCAAAGAGAAAATTCTCCATCTTTCAGAGGTAAGGAATAAGTAATTTGAAATACGAACTATCATAAACTTCGATGATTGTATTCAAGATGAAAATATTTTATTTCTAATAAAGAAAATTTAAATTTCTGATCTTTATTAGACTTGTTCATGAGTTGACAGATCCATTCCTTGGGCAAAATATATTTTCTCAAGATTAGACAATTTTTTAAAAGCTCAACTTAAACACAAACTTGAAAATATTAGATTTTAGGATTGAACTTGAAATTTCATTAATTAGTACAAGTTTAAGACATGGTTATATTATTTTAGTTTTTCATATATATAGTATTGAGAACGGGAGTTAAACCTAATATAACTTTGGAATCTAAAATTTGCTTTAAAACTATTGATAATTGTTGGTTTTTTCACTACATGGTAATATAACAAATATAGGAAGGCAAAAAAATTGTATAGTTTGAAGAATTTGGAATTGATTTTATTTATAAACTCACATATTTATACTAGAAATTTAACAATTAAAATCACATTTACGTTCTAAAAATTTGATATAAAATCCTAAAAAATCTTAACTATCATTATTTTGAATTTGATTTATTTCATTGATTGTAGTATTTGACTCACTTCTCAACAATAACATTAGAAATTAAAATTTTATTTTAAGTCTCAGGCAGCATGATTAATTTGGTTATATCAACTTGTTAAAAAAAAAACTAGAATATCTTCTATATAATTTATATATTAAAGTAGTCAGCTAGATTTTATGTTCGAATTAAAATTTTTAAATCACATATTCATATGGGTGAAAAATAAAATAGATTGTAAGCTCAACCAAATTAGGCTTGAAATGTAATTATCTCAATGATCCTTATTCTTAAGCGTGTATATATATATATATATATATATATCAAAAGAGAAAATTCATTAAAAGAAGAAAGGATTATAGAGTTAACCTAAGAGGGCTAAGTGTAACACCCCTATATCCCTTATACGTACAAAGCATACTTATACGATCGTATTATACGTATACTGAATATAGAAATGACTCACTTTACAAATACACAAATCATATTTAACGTAAAACTAAAAATTTAATAAATACCAAATAAAGAGAAATGAAAATCATAAGACACACTAGATAAAAACGTTTGTTTATTACGCAACGGAAGTTACATCCAAAACTTACAAATATGAATACATTAAACCTCTATAATTACAAAATATAAAATATATACATGATTGGCAGCTTGACTCTCTGATCTTTAAGCTTTAATCCAACTCTTCACAATCAAAACAATCTCAACTAGGTCTAGAGGAATTCTCTGTCTCAGCTCTATCACCTCTGTCACCTGCGCGATGAATCATAATCGCGCTGAGCCAACAACTCAGTAGTACAAACCATAATGCTATTATGCTTAATCAATAACAATGATATACAATCAAACAATAAAGATCATACTCAATACACAATATTTCATGAGTATTACATTATTTCATCATATTACAACATCATTCATAACATCAACATAACATAGACACCTATGGGCCCAAAAAGTGTTTAATATGATATTTAGAATTCAGAGTTACTGCTTTGGTTCATAATCACAATAATCAAGCCCGTAGGCAACATATATATATGTCTCTATTCATGGATAGTGTAACAGATCCAGTCTCTTGGACCATCAACTCAACAAATCGAGGAGATCCTCAACCCGGCAAGACTGTTACCAATCATATATCTCATAATCACAATTCTCATAATGTAACAGACCCAGTCTCTTTGACCTCAATTCAACTCAAATTGAAGAGATCCTCAACCCGGCAAGACTGTTACTATTCATAATTTTATAGGCATGCCACCCAAATCCAGAACTCTAAAACTGAATAACATATTAAACATACAATTTTATCATTATTCTCTTCCTCAATTTGTATCTCAATATCAAATAGGCAATCATGCCTCAACACTTTCATTTGTATAACCATAGCCCCTCACAATGGCTTCTCATCACATTTGAATCAATCATGTCTCAATTCACAATATAATACATCATCTTTCACATATTCATAATCAATTACATTGAACATAATCATATATGCGTACATATCTCAATTATCTCATTTCACAATATATATATAGTACATTTCACAAGATTCACAATATGCAAAACATAACATTATTCATATATAACAATGAGGTCATATCAAGTGAATGTATGCAACAATGCAAGGTTTGTACTTACCTCAATAACAATTCACACAACTCTAAACACTTCCTTTCCAAGATTCTTTTACTTCTTAGATCAATGATAAATCACTTTCTTCAAGACCTAATCCAAAAATAATAACATACACTTGCTTAGGGATACACATGAGATAATCAAATTAAGAGTTAACTAGGGCAAACCCTAAACATGACACGCTCAACCACACGGGCGTGTCCCTGATCGTGCCCTAACTCCACAACACAGAAGCTTTTACACGCTCAGAACCACGGGCGTGTCACTGGGCGTGTAATACATTTCGCCTCTCTGAAAAATATCAACACGTCCAACAACGTGAGCGTGCTCATGGCCGTGTAAACTCTCCAATCTCACAGTAGCTATGACACGCTCAATAACACGGGCGTATTACCGGTCGTGTCAAACCTACTGCCTCCAACACAATTGACACGCCTAAAACTCTGGACGTGCTCCCGGGCGTGTCAGGCCAAAAACTAAGATTCCGGCCAAAACCACAAAACACCCATAAAAACACTTCTTTTCACCAACATCCTCTTCAAACAAACTTAACAAAACATACCCAAAAATTATCTTAAACTTACAAAAACACCTAAACAACTCCACATCTATAACAAATACAAATCACAACATCATCTCAAACCCTAAACACAAATACAACACCATCACTTCCAACCAACTCACTCTTTTCTTCAATCCATCTTAAAAATCCACAATCAATTTAATCAAACACTCTTAAACATATCAAAATCAAACAACACACTCTTACATACTCTATCAACTCACAACACAACTTCAAATAAGCAAAGAAATCAAAAGAGGACTTACCAAAGTAATGAAACTTCTTGAATCACCAACTTGATCACTTGATTCTCTTTTGAATTTGATCTAAGAACTCAAAACTCTCCTCTTTCTCTCTTGTCTTTGGGAGGTCCGGCCACCAAGGAAGAAGAAAAGAAAATAAAGAAGCAAAGTCAAATTTGTCATCTCTTTAAACCTCCACCAAGCATTTCTAAAAAGTCAATTACCTAAACACCCTTATACAATTTGTTTTGATTTCCTTTAAAGCACTTGCCCTCTTTTAGTAATTTTACAAAAACCAAATAAATATCTTCTTCCCTTGACCACTCTTTTGACTTGCATATATGTTATATATATTATCATATAAACAACATATACACCTCTCTCTAAACACTCTTTCCTTTCCCATAACACATATACATTCAATCCAATAAAACAACAACAATATTCAAAACTTTTAAGGCATACATTGTGATATTACACTAAGAGCCACCCCTAATGAGACAAAAACAATTTCCATAAGCATAACCAACCAAGGAGAGCCTAACTGCCAAACATAAAATGCACAAAGTAAGGTCTAAAACGCAGACCAAACCAATCAAGGGGGACAGAGACTATGATTCAAGCGCATACTCCACATCTAATGATGAGAAAAGTTGTGCTAGTCAAATTATGATAGGGGCAACCCAAACTCGAATCAATGTAGATAGGCATGTCACATTGATGTGTTCCAATATTGCGTGACAAAAGCCTAAGAAGGTAGAAAAAACCTCTAAAGAGTAAATGGCCACAAGGGTCATTCAAATTCTTTAGTACTAGATAAATAATAAAAAATAAACCAAATTCCACAAAAGGATCAAATCTTTTTTTCTAACTTGGAGACTTTAGTAAAGGGAAGTGACTATCCATGGGAAGCGATATCGGTGAAGATTGTTGTGCTTCTTGCAACATCAAAATCGAAGGCTTGATTAAGGAGGCCATGAAGGTGAGGCTACCACAATATAGGTGAAGGACAAAAAAAGGCCATCCAAAAGCCAATTTGAAAAAGATACAAATCAAACCATAAAAAACTAAAAAAGCTAAAGAGGAAAGTAAAGAAGAATGGTTGATCTAGAACTATCATTGACTAGAAAAGTTTGTATTTATAAGATAATAAAAATAAAAATTATGTGGACTATATTGTTAAATTAAAAGTTCAAGGGCAAACAGAGTAAACAAGTAAAGTTTATAGAACTACATATGTATTTGACATTGTTTATTTTTTTATTTATATATTTCATACATTATTTTGTATGTCTTATATGTTATTTTATATATCTAATATGTTATATATAAAACTTACTAAGGAATCACAATTTTGTAATTAAGGTTTCTGTGTTTTAGGTTTTGTTTGGATAATTGTCGGCATAATTTAATAACATGTGATATTATATGATAATGTATAGTATAATATGATACTAAAAACAACGTTTATCATGTTTAGAAAAAAAATGGTATGGTATAGTATAGTATTATTAAGTAAAAATATTTTTATTTAATTTAATAATATTTTTAAAATTTTAATATATTATGGAGATGAAGGGGAGTCTTAGCGCAGCGGTAAGCGTTGTCGCCGTGTGACCTGAGGTCACGGGTTTAAGTCTTGAAAACGGGCTCTTGCAATTGCAAGGGAAGGCCTCCTATAAAAACTTAATGGATCCGATACTTTTTCGGACCCCACACATAGCGAAAACATTTATGCAATGAAAAATTATTTATTAGTACATATTTGATATTTAAAAATTTTTATTTTTAGATATTTTTAAAACATAAAATTATGAAAATATTAAATTAGTAGTTTGAAAATTAATGATTTTCAAACTATGAGATTATCATAAAAAAAATCATATCATGCAAGATGAAATACAAAATAAACAAGAATTTAACCATAACATATATTATGAATCCATTGCAAACTATAAAACAAACAAAGTATTACTGGATGAGGTATTTGTATTATTTTGAAATTTTCACCATATTTTTGTGAAAAAAAAAATTGAGCAGTATATTTAGAAACTGAAATTATTTTTTAGGATATTTGTGTAATTTTCTCTTTATAAAAAGGCCAATCAAAACCTGGCTTAATCCATCGCATACAAAGTCTTAACTAGACCCTTCAATAAATAGGAATTCACACCGTTTACCTCCATTTCAATTTCCTTTTTCAAATCTCTGTACTTATCTTTTTAATTTTAAATATAACTGTTTATTTTTTATTTTTAGTTTTGTTATGCCTTTTTTTTCATTTTTGACTAAATCTTTAAATGTTAACCCTCCACACATCCATTTTTGATATTGATTTGTTTTAATTTTTTTCTGTTTTAATTTTTTTTTGTTTTTTATGTCTTTTATTCAAAAATAACTTTTTTATACCACATTGTGACAAATATTCATTATTCATAATGGCTATCGAATATTTACATAACATCTACTAAATATAATTTATTTAATATTTTTTAACTTTATTTATTTTAATATCATATTCACACATCTACATAATATTTATATAATATATATATAATATACACATTAAAAATTTAATATATATGCATCATCTAACAAATATCTATAACATCTAACAAATATATACAGAACATCTACTAGATATCTACCAAATATTTATATAATAAATTTTTTTAACTTTTTTTCTATATTCTTCCATCATACAAACAACATCCACACAACGTCTATTTAACATATACACAACAAAAATTTAATATACACAAATTTATTGAATATCTACAATATTCACCAGATATACACAGAACATGCCAAATATTTACATAACAAAATTCATATTTTTTTTATTTTTATTTTATATTCTTTTAATATATACAAAATATATAAAATACATCAAAACACTTTTATTCTTTAATTTTGATTTTTTTGTACATTTTTCTATTATTGATTTGTTTTCTATTATTGATTTATTTTCAAAACAAAGTTAGGATTTAATTGCATGCAACATTTTTTTATTTGCTTCTGATACAAATATATTTTTATATTTGAAGCAAACTTTTTATATTTAGCCCATGCAAAATTTTTAAATTTCAATTGATGACTTATATTTGATTTTTTTATCAATGAATCTTCTATTTTTATACCAATGATGAAGAAGACGATGAAAATTTTAATGAAGAAATTGATGAAGATTTATTTGTGATCTGATTTTTCTTGAATTTTTTTCTTGATTTCTTCCTTTTTAATTTTTTTTTAGTTTCAGTTTTTAATTATTGATTATCAATTGATGATGAAAAAAAAAGAAGAAAAAATAACGGCACCATCATTCTTGCAATAAATTTTATTATTTTAAAAATGTATTTTTCATATTTGTAATATTTTCTCTTTCTGTGTGTATAAATAAAAAAAAAATATCAATAATGTCTAAATTATTTTATTTTTGCTATTTTGAAGCATAAACTGATAGTTCGAAACAATAAAATTATTTCTAATAATAAAAGTTTAGATATTAAAAAGTGAAAAAAAATCATATACCAAGATAAAAAAAATGAAACAGTTAAGACACTATTGATATATATTTTCTACAATAAAATGATTTCTTTTTGTTAGTTTTGTAGAAAGCGCTCCAATGAACAACCCAATGAGCTTCAAATATTTTATGCTGAAATTAAAACAAAAATCATAATTGCACTCTAGCATAACCTAGTAACACTACATCTTTATACTCGACAATAAATTCAAATTCAAGTACCCCATCCCCAAAGCTCTAAATAGCAGAAAAAAAAAAAAAAAAAAAAGGAAAACCATGCTTCTTAACTACCCCTGGTTTTCGTACTAACTAGGCTTAGTTGTTATAAAAATGAAAATGATGGATTGATTAACACTACATGCCTTCACACAAGATTTGAACCCAATTAATCATACGAAGAAAGTTTTCCATAGATCAACAACATTAACCATATTAAACAGCACTGGTAATTCTTCGGATATTGACACCAGTGCTTCTTTGGATGTTCAAAACAGTACTTTGGGCATTTGTAATGCTACTTCTTTGAATATTTGCAGGATGTGTGCCATAACGCCATATGCAAAGATCCAAGTTGATTTGCCCATAAGAACCAAAGAAACTACTTGGGACTACAAGGAACTCCTCTGAAAGAGGATTATCATCATTAGCCTTTTGAATATTATTTGTAAAAGACTGAAATCTGAGATTGCTTCCCTCCATTTTTGCTGTAACCTCATAAAAGTATCCCCTATTTGATGATGGTGCTATACAACTAACAGTTACTATATTTCCAAGTATTTCTACAGACTTGCTTAGAATAAATATGACCCCTTCTTTCTCTTCTTGAAGAAAACGGGATTTATCAGTAAGAGTAAAGAATACAGGAAAGGTGTTGTCATACCGAAACTGCACTGCAGCGCCCTTGTGTTTGTTGCTAAAATGCTGGTATATCTGTTTAGACGAGCCATCAAACTTGCACCATGGTAAGGGGCATACACATGGCGCGTGGGCACAGACCTTTTCATGTTCAAATTTCTTACTGTAGATAATCATTTCCTTGCAACCCTACATCAGATTTTGGCAAGTTAGTTTGACAGATTCAAGAACTCTCTCAATGGCCCGGCAACGATTATAGCCAATAGGCAAAGAGCATGCAGGACATTTATGTGCAAGTTTTTGACAGCATGGAGTGCAAGCTATATGCCCATTCTCACACTAAATGGCAAGGAAAACACCCAAGTAATTATGTCATAACACATATGCCATGAAATGAATATATGCCGAAGCAGTAGAAAAAAATTGAAACTGAAGCATCAAACTTTGCAATAGCCCAAATCTAATATTTTGTAGAAGAAAAAAGCCATTTAAGTTTAAGATCTACATCTATCAATTCCAGGACCCAAATAATCAACATCTTCTAGAGAAAGATCTTCATTATTTCCAGAAAGAATGAGAATTTTCAAATTGCTAGTTTGTGCTAAAATGTACCATGGTTCAAACATGTCCTAGACCATTATCAATACTTTGTAATGCTCAATGTTCCTCCCTCCATAACTTTGAAACATATAGACATAAGTATAACCAAAGTACGCTTTCTAGATTCCATTACAAATAACAACTGCAAAATAAATAAACATAAACATGCAACAATAAGAAAACATACTGTAGACCAACTGTATGTGCAAAATAAAAAACCATCTAATCTTATTTTGGTTACTAAGGGAATTTAAGATTGGGCTTAACTTCGCTAGATCCAGTTTCTTTTTTATTTAAGCCACTAATTTTACAAGAGCCTGCAGCCCAAACAGCTGTAATTAAGCACCTGCCTTCTTCCAAGTAATCTTTAACTTTTGTTATTGGCAAATACCTCCCCCCTACTCATCAAGCTAAACAAAATTTTAAATTTTAGTTCAGGCATGAATAACCATATAGCAAAGAAGCAGCAGACAGGAAGTAGGTAACTGCAATGCAAATTCAGAACACGAAGTTTTAGCAGAGATTGTGCCATAAATTTTCTATCCCTAGAGAAAAATATTAAGATTATGTTCCAACAGCACTAAAACTGTGCAACCAACTATCATCAGTAGTAACAGTGATGGAAAACCATTAGCAGAGATATTGGCAACAAGTAGTTACCAGTCGTTACTGAATTATAACATTTATTTGGTGAATGAACTAGCAATAGAGTACGCCCTTACTAATATCCACTAGATATCTAAACAAAGATTATCACATCAATGAGCCATATAATATAATATCTACTGTAGATTAACAAGCAATACAAAGTTCATCCTGCCCTGCTAATATCTGATGTTGATTAATTTTTCAATATCAGGGAATTTCTAATCAAAAGGAAAAAACTCTACTGACTGTACCTTATCCAAGACTTGCATTAGAAGGAACAGTAGGAAGAGGATGCTTTTGGTAGAGTTTACTTTTAACTTTAGCAATTGAACTAAAGCATATAAGAGATTCGTAATTTTGAAAACTCTGTCATCAGTTGTAACTATGTTTAAATTTCTTAAACCAATTATCTCATATGATATATCAATTTGAAGGGTGCTAATATTCTTTGACCAATCCACAAATTTAAGTATTGCATCAGTTTTCAATGTTTATCTGGAATATGGCATCTCCAGAGTACAACCTAAGAGTTCAGGTTGTGTTTTATACTAACATTGAGTTTTTAACGATAAATTTTGTATAAATGTCCAGTTGGCTACGCATAAGATGTATGATTTTTGCTACCTTTTTTAATCAATAAGTGTCTAATGGGAATCACCGAATCAGAAAGTTTTTGCACCAATCACCTTTTTTCATAACATGCTTAAACCTAAAAACTTTCCCCAGATATTATTCTTTGAACATGCAAAGCATCAAAACCATTTAATTGCTTCACTTCTAAATCTCCATTTTAGAAGAGAGCATGAACAATTACATGACACTTATATTCACTCACTTAACAGGATGTTAAAGAGGGCCTAAGTACGCAAAAATGCTTTTCCATTCAAAGATCATTAGAAGGCTATGTTCTTATGAATCTAAGAATCGGAACAACCCCAAATCCCGATTTCCAAATAGAATATAGCATAGCTTTTCTATCCTTACAAGACTAAATTTTGAACAACTCTAATTTAATAACCAGAATACACAAGTTCAAGAAAGTAAACTACAGTCACAACAAACAACCAAAACCCAGATACAATTTCAAGAAATCACTCTAAAATTCAAAGTATTAGACATATAATCCAGAAAATAAAATATCAATCCTCAACAAAAATACACAAAAAACCACACAACCATGAATAGCAAGATTGAATATGATAACCCAAAAAACAATCACCACACCTAAAAACAATAGAATCAATATGCAATATAAAAGAGAATAGAAAAGAGAAATACCTGATAGACAGGAATGGTCAAGGATTCGAAACAAACGGGGCAATCAAGCACTTCTGGGTCTGTTAGGGTGACGAAAATTCCCCCATTTCCAGTGTGTCCAGCAGGAACAGGAACAGGGGCAGGGGCAGGAACATTTGATGATGATCTGGGTTCTAAAGTTGTTATCTGATTACTTTCAGCCCCTACCTCTCCTTCTTCTTCTTCATCTTCTTCCTCGCCTTCTTCTCCTTCTTCTTCTTCGTCGTCGTCGTCGTCTTCTTCACTTTCGTCAGTTTGGTGGTCCTCTAATTCTTCATCATTATCTTCTTCAACGCAGGAGGCAAGGAGCCTCTGCCGTTTTGACCTTTGACTGCTCGTCCCTTCATCTCCTTCTCCGCCCACTGAAAATCGCGCCATCTCTCTCTCTCTCTCTCTCGTTTTGCCACCGAAATTTGATCACCGAAATTTGATCGTGCCTCTCCTTCCTTTCATTACTCACCTGACTCACGGTCACTGCATCATCACATAGCAAAAACGCAGTGTTTTGCTTTTTACAATTTAATAAACATTTTACTTTTAAGTATTGTTTTTTTTTAAACTAGCTATAAATATTGGTTGTTTTGATGAAATGCACGAGAAAAGAAATTTAAAAAAAAATATTTTGCTTAATACGTTTGAATGTTTTATTGGAAAGAGGAATATAATTTTTATTGGAGAAATAATTTTTTTAAATGGTTAAAATAATTGTTCATCTAAATAATAAAAAATGAGAAAAAATAAAAGGAAAAAAATATCATTTTATAAAAAATATTATTTATGTCTTTATTTCAACATATGTTAATGAAAAATGATTAAGATAGAATTATAAAAATATATCTTATAAATTTATTTATTTAAATTATAGAGAAAAAATTTATTTTCATCATTATTCAATTAAGATTATTAAACCCATTAAAAGAAATTAAATTTTTTTCTTTTTTCCACTAATTTTTTCATTAAAATAAATTCAATTTTCCTTGTGTAAATTAGTAACCAAACAAAGCATTAATACTTTTCATAATTTTAATTTATCTATTAAATTATTAATAATTTGATAATATCATAAAAAATATTTAAATCTATTTTCTACTAACAAATAGGCTTAATCTTATTTGTTGTCCTTAAATTTATACAATTGTAATGTTATTATCCATCAACTTAAATTATCCTGATAAAAACTCTCACTTTACTTTTTTTTATTAATATCTTCAATTCTATTTAGGAACATATTCCTAAACTTCACGTTATCCTGACATTATTTACTATCTTCAACTTTATTTAGAAACAAGCTAAAATTTAGGAATATTAAGGTTGTAAGTATAAAAGCTCAAGAACTTTCGATGAAATTAAGTCAAATAAAAAACATTAAATGAAAATATTTTTTTACCTAAATTAAAAATTTAATGTGACTAAGAGTTAGAGAAAAAGAAAAATATATTATATTCATACTCAAGATAAAAAAAATTATTTTAACTTATATCTATCTGTAAATATTTAAAACTTTATATAAGTATCTTTGTAACATCCATGATTTTAGAAAAATTAAATAAGTATTTGGAGATATAAAATTATATATACTCAATATATATATCTAGAGTGTATATAACATATACATATGGTATATTAATTGTATATGTTGGATTAATTCATTACATACTTAATATTTAATACACTTATAAGGTATATTTGATGTGTATATAAGATACACATTACTTGTGCATATGTGTAATATCCCAAATTTTTTAAAAGTTCTAATTTTTAAAAATTTGATAAAATAAATTATAATTTAAATGGATAAATTAAATTAATGATTTTAAATGAAAAATGAAGGGGTTTTAAATGAAAAGGTGGAATACATATGTGATATTTATGTAAAATATACATAACATATAAAAGTCAATACTTTTTAAAAGAAAAGTCAAAGTAAAAGGGTATTTTGGTAATTAAATATTAGAAATTCAAAATTAATAAAATAATTCAAAAATAAATTATTTTTGAATGAAAGAGGGAATTTGTAACTTTTAATTTATTAAATAAATAATTAAATAATTAAATATTAAATTATTTTAATATATATATATATGTGGTTTAAAATAAAAGAAGAAAGAAAAAAAGAAAATTAAATGTCTTCATCTTCTTTCTTCTTCTTCTCAAAGCCGAGTTCTCCATGGCCAAAGAGTGAGATTTTTAGTTTCTTCCATCATCAAATTCTTGAAGCTTTCAAGGGAATAAGAGTAGTTTTGGTGATTTTTCAACAAGTAAGTAGTAAGCTTTATTTTCAAAATTATGAAGTTCTTTAAAGCTTATGAATATATATGAATATAGTTTTTGAAAGAGCATGTTATAATTGTTGGAATGGGTATGGAAGATGTTCTTTTGATGAGTAAATAATGATTTTAAGGTTGGATTAAAGAAATGATTGAGTTTGGGTAAGATTGGTGAAGAGAGAGAATTTAGGGTTATGGAACATTTGAGTTTTTGAAATCATAATTTTTAATTATGCAAATTGATTCCAAATGAGTTATTTTGATGCATAAACAAGTATTTTAAAGTCAAATATTGGATTTAGTTGTGTTTGGTTAAAGTTTGAAGAGGGTAGTATTGATTTAGGGTTTTGGAAAAGTGAATTTTCAAAGAATGATTAATTGTTTGATTTTAATACTTAAATCATGTTATTTAAGGATATAAGTGGTGGAAATAAGATTGAAATGATAATTGGATTGAGTTGGAATGGAGATCCTTCAATGGTGAAGGTTATGCCATTTTAGGGTTTTGAGCATAAGCATATGGTTAATTAATGTAATTGGTTTAAACATGCTAAAACATGTTTCTAATGATATTAATAAACTTAAAACACTAATTTAAATGGCTTGATATGATTTTTCAAAGTTAAAGTGAGGTGAAGCTTAATTTTGAGATTTGGTTTAGAGTGATGTTTAATTATGGTTTGATGTTGAGAATACCTTAGAATATGATATTAAATGATTATGTATGATTACATTTGGTATAGGCATTGAGGGAGGTTGATTTGCTTCATCCAAGTGGTGAAGGGCAAGTTGGAAGGATATGATTGGAGGTTGTGTTAAGCTTGCTTTGGGTTGCTAGTGAAGGTATGTATAAACTTTGAATATATTGTTAATATTTGCATGACATTTGGGCTTAACATATTTGGTTAAAAAATGTGTTAAGTTACTTGATTCATTGATTGAGTATGAATAATGTGCTATGACATTTGTAATGTTATAAATGTGTTAAATGCATTGTGAAAAGCCATTGATAATGGCTAAATTGTGTAGAATGTAAAATATGTATATTATGTGAAAATACACAAAGAAATTGGGTAATGTGTTGTGAATGCAAAAAATGAGATATATGGAATTATGAAATGAATTGATATTGATAAAAATGAGAAAAATGAGAAAAGTGAGAAAGATGTGAAAGATGTGAAAAATGAGAAAAAAAAAGGTGAAAATAAGGCAATATGCCTAGATTGAATATGTGACAATGAGAAAGAGATTAATAATGAGAAAAATGAATAAATGAAAAAAATGAGAAAAAGATGATATAATAAGGCAATGTACCTAGTTTGATCATGAGAAAATGAGAAAAGTTTTGATAAAGGAATTATGAAAGAATTTGATAATGAGAAATATGAATAAATTATGTGCCTAGTATGTTATTCAATTTTCAGAGTTCTTGGTTTGGCGGCATGCCTATGACTGCCTACGGGCTAAACGCTGGAATGGTGAAAAGACTGGATCGTAAGCCAGGCCAGTTGATAAATATGATGTTTTGGGGTGAAAAGACTGGGTCGTAAGCCTCAAAAACTATAGCAGTCTAGTTGGGTTGAGGACCAAGATATTGGGGCCTAAAGGTCTAGCCGGGTTGAGGTCCAAGAGACTAGGGCTGTTACATTATCCATGGATATATTGCCTACGGGGCTAGACACATGGTGTCATTATGGACCAAAACGGTAACTCTGACATTTGAATAGCATATTAGATCCTTTTTGGGCCCATGCTTGTCTTTGCTTTAATGTGAATTATGAATTGTGATACAATTGAGCGATATAATGCTATGAGTTGTGATTATAAAATATTTAAAAAATACAAGAAAGTAGAATGATGTGACATCTATATGCATTGTTCATTAGCATTGCATTGAGTTTTATTGTTATTATCAAAGTTTGTACCACTAGGTTTCGACTTAGCGCGATTGTAATTTGTTGCGCAGGTGATGGATGATTTGGTAGAGCCGAAGAGTTCTACTAGACCTGGTTAGGTCTAGGTTTGTATTTATTGAGCTTGAAGAGTTATTTTTAGGTACATCAAGATCAGAGTCAGTTGCCAGCATGTAAATATTTGATATTATAGTATATTTTGATATTATGTATGATATGATATGTTGTTGAAGTGTATATTGTAAATTGTAAAAATGATTTGAATAATCTGTTTAAAATGAGATCTTATTTGTGATGTTGATATATATACCTATATATAAGTATTTTGAGAAAATATGGAGAAATTGAGAAGTATTAGTAAAATAATGAATTGATTTTTATTGGGAGTGTTTGTTTTATGCAGGTAGTATTTTGCTGAATTTTGGAAACGTCCAAATTACAAATAAAACTCTGCCGAATTTTTTTCAGAGATTTTCATATAAAATATTTATTTTGGATTCCTATAACAAGCAAAGAATATTTATATACTATTTATTTTATATATTAGTATTTGAAGTCTTAAAATAGAAATCTAAAAATTTTTATTAAACCGGTTTGTGATATTTTGTACCGTATATGCATATTTACATATGCTAAAAATATATGTTGTACGTATATAGGGTATAAGGGTGTTATATTTATTTTGGTATCAGAACTTAGGTTTGATGTTCTTGACCTAGGTGGGTTGTTAGAGAGAGAAAATTAGAATTTTTAAAAAATAATTTTCAATTGTGATGCATGCATTAGCACTGGCAATTTATCTGATCCCTAACGTGACAATGTCCATTTGATATAATGAATATGAGTTGAGATGGCGTCTAGGTTGCATAGATCAGAGTGGCGCAGTAGAAGTATCATTCTAGAGATTATAGATTAAGAATTTTTGAAACTTTTATTTGAAATTTAAAATTCATATTTGATTCAATTGATGAGTAAGTGAAATTAGAAAAACAATCTACAAAATGATTTAGGATATAAAAATAAAAAGTTTGAGAAATGAGCATGATAGTTACAGAAAATTTTATAGGTGTACTGCAAAGTGATATTGTCTGAAATTTTTGACAAATCTAGAAATGTTGGATGAGTTTGAACATTTAATAGAAATTTTTTCTATATGTTAGAATCCAATGTATAAAATTTTATAAATTTCAAAGATGGATCTCTAATTAAGAAAAATAGAAGAACACAGATTATTGGAGTAATTCCAACAACTCAGAATCTGTAGAAATTGAGAAAAAAAATTAGAAACTATGGTAAAATGACCCAGAAAAATCTAAAAATTTACACACAATATCATATTTATTCCTATAACATATTTTTAAAATTTCATGAATTTTTATTAATATTTGATACCTGAAAAAAATGGACAACCTGGTGCTGCCAGAAAAATTATTAAAGAGACAGATTCTCTAAATTTGGAAGATTTAATTTTTAAATATATTAAATCAGCTTGGAAAAATCTAAAATTTTAAATATAAGTCCATATATGTGTAAAGTGCACATGAATAAAATTTTACAAGCTTTTATAAAAAATTGGTAAGGAATATAAAAATTGAAAATGTGATTAACATGAAACTGAGGAAGTCATGCAGTTTTGTGTAAGTAAGTAATAAATTAATTTTATGAGACAAATGAGTGAAGAAATTTATAAAAATTTATATTCATATGGCTATAAGTATAGAAGGAATATGGAGTTTTTAATAATTTGTAACAAAGAGTTCATAATTAAAATCAAAGAGTGAAATCATATATGATAGCGAATTATTTATTATGAAATAATGATGCATGATTTAGGGTTGAGTGTGTAAAATTAAAGTATCTAAATTGATGATGTTAATGAGTGTAATGAAATGAATTAGTGTTGTTTAAATGTAAATGTTATGATTTTAAGATTTGAAATGTGACATGGATGAGATTTGATGAGGTTCATGTTGTTGGTTGCAATATATGAAATTTAAATTTTTGAAATGGGTTTCCATAATTGTGAAAGTGATGTGTTTTGATGTTATATTAATATAAAAATAAAGTTTATAAAGTTAGCTCTTGAAAATGAAATTAATAGAATGAAGTTTAAGTAAAGTAGTAAGTTGAAAATTTAGAGTTGTAAGAAAATTTTGATGAAGATTGTTTAGATATTGATAATTTAATGTTTAATAAGTATGAGAGTAATTTTGAATGAGTAATATTATTTATGAAAACATCATGTAACGTGTAATGTGGTTGATAATATAGAAATTTGTTATGAAATAAAAGGGAAATAATTAAGTAAAAATGAGTTACTTTAGGTAATTGAATTGGAAATGATGAAAAATGATATGAAGGGTATGATGAATGCATAAAAAAATGTGAGAGAGACGTCACATTGGAAATGTGACTAAGATTTATGTGAGGTGTTAAATATATTTATATATATATATATGAAAATTTTTATAAGAGATAGATTAGAAATGGAGTAATAAATGGAAATTGTGTAAATTAGCATATGAACAAATGTGTATATGTAAGAGATGTTAATGATAATATTGTTGAAACATGAGTTAGGCTAATGATGATCAAGTGATCAAGAGTAAATTACTTTGAAACAGAGCTGAAACATGTTAACTCTTTGTGAAGCAAAAGATTAGAAAATGAATATGTGATTTTTGCGATACAAACTTAACATTGTGTTTGGAAATGTTTGAAGAAGAATGATAGAGGAGCAGTATTTATTTATAAGTCACAGGCGTGATCATTATTATGGCATGACCGGTGGATAGTTTTGGTGAGATTAATAGTTATGCTTCAAGAAACATGGTCAAGACTTATGGTTTGCATAGTTGTATCTTATAATTTTATACTAGAAATTTGTTTATAATTATAGAAAGTGTGGAAACAGAAGAGAATTGTGAAAATATGATGAGTTTAAAATGATGTGTAAGAAAAGTGATTTGTGTAAATAGGGTAACTATAAGAAATGTGAGTAAGAGTAATAATGAATGTGTTTGAAAGTGGTATAAAATGAATAAGTTGATGAAAATGATGTGTAAAGTAAACGAGACTAGGGGAAGTGAATATTATCTGTAATGATAAATTCGAAGAGAATTAAAATTTGAGAATAAATTTGACCTAATAGAATTAGGTCATGAATTGAAAATAGATTGACGAATTTAAAATAGACTAAAGGTTGGTCAGAATAGATTAAGGTTGTGATGGTCATATTGTGATAGTTAGATCAATTGATCCGAAATGTAATAAGTTTATAAGTATTTATTTAAATTCAATGTGTGTAGTTGTATTAAAAATATGCAAGCTATATGATAATGTGATTAATACTACATTCTGATATGTATATGCATATGAAAGGAGCTAAGTTATGTTAGTTATAGCATAATGGGAATAAATCTTATTAAGGAAATAAGATTTTACTGTTGTATAATAGTGATGTCAAATTAATATGTGGTAATTGTATAAAGAGTATGATTAAAGTGAAGATGTGTAAAATTATTGTGTTAAGATAAAAGTTATCAACATTTGAATTTAAGATGATAAGAGTATATTTTTAAGATAATGAAGTGATCAAATATCTTGAGTGTAATAGGTTTGTGGGCATATATATTAAAGAGATGAACTAATTTTTGTCTAATGATAATTCGATTGATGATATGATAATTTGTTGTGACTGTTTGAGTAAATAGACAGTATAAAGATATGTTAGGGAATGATAAAAAGAAAATTAAGAATGAACCTAAAGGGGAGAATAGAAATTATATAATTTGATAAAATAATGATCTAGATGATTTATTACCATACTGGATAATTTCGAGGACGAAATTATTTAAGGGAAAGAAAATTGTAACATTCGTGATTTTGAAAAAATTAAATAAGTATTTGGAGATATAAAATTGTATATACTCAATATATATATTTAGAGTATATATAACATATACATATGGTATATTAATTATATATATTGGATTAATTCATTACATACTTAATATTTAATACACTTATAAGGTACATTTAATGTGTATATAAAATACACATTACTTGTGCATATGTATAATATTCCAAATTTTTTAAAAGTTCAAATTTTTAGAAATTTGATAAAATAAATTATAATTTAAATGAATAAATTAAATTAATAATTTTAAATGAAAAATGAAGGGGTTTTAAATAAAAAAGTGGAACACATATATGATATATATGTAAAATATACATAACATATAAAAGTCAGCACTTTTTAAAAGAAAAGTCAAAGTAAAAGGGTATTTTGGTAATTAAATATTAGAAATTCAAAATTAATAAAATAATTCAAAATTAATTATTTTTAAATGGAAGAGGGAATTTATGACTTTTAATTTATTACATAAATAATTAAATAACTAATTATTAAATTATTTTAATATATATATGTATATATGGTTTAAAATAAAAGAAGAAAGGAAAAAAGAAAACTAAATGTCTTCATCTTCTTTCTTCTTCTTCTCCAAGCCGAGTTCTCCATGGCCAAAGAGGGAGATTTTTAGCTTCTTCCATCATCAAATTCTTCAAGCTTTCAAGGGAATAAGAGCAGTTTTGGTGATTTTCCAACAAGTAAGCTTTATTTCCAAAATTATGAAGTTCTTTAAAGCTTATGAATATGTATGAATTGAGTTTTTAAAAGAGCATATTATAATTATTGGAATAAGTATGGAAGATGTTCTTTTGATGAGTAAATAATAATTTTAAGGTTGGATTAAAGAAATTGTTGAGTTTGGGTAAGATTGGTGAAGAGAGAGAATTTAGGGTTATGAAACATTTGAGTTTTTGAAATCATGATTTTTAATTATGCAAATTGATTCCAAATGAGTTTTTTTTATGCATAAACAAGTATTTTAAAGTCAAATATTGGATTTGGTTGTGTTTGGTTAGAGTTTGAAGAGGGTAGTATTAATTTAGGGTTTTGAAAAAGTGAATTTTCAAAGAATGATTAATTGTTTGATTTTAATGCTTAAATCATGTTATTTAAGGATATAAGTGGTGGAAATAAGATTGAAATGATAATTGGATTGAGTTGGAATGGAGATCCTTCAATGGTGAAGGTTATGCCATTTTAGGGTTTTGAGCATAAACATGTGGTTAATTAATGTAATTGGTTTAAACATGCTAAAACATGTTTCTAATGATATTAATAAACTTAAAACACTAATTTAAATTGCTTGATATGGTTTTTCAAAGTTAAAGTGAGGTGAAACTTAATTTTGGAATTTGGTTTAGAGTGACGTTTAATTATGGTTTGATGTTGAGAATACCTTATAATATGATATTAAATGATTATGTATAATCACATTTGATATAGGCATTGAGGGAGGTTGATTTGCTTCATCCAAGTCGTAAAGGGTAAGTTGGAAGGATATGATTGGAGGTTGTGTTAAGCTTGCTTTGGGTTGCTAGTGAAGGTATGTACAAACTTTGAATATATTGTTTATATTTGCATAACATTTGGGCTTAACACATTTTGGTTAGAAAATGTGTTAAGTTACTTGGTTCATTGATTGAGTATGAATAATGTGCTATGACATTTGTAATGTCATAAATGTGTTAAATGCATTGTGAAAAGCCATTGATAATGGCTAAATTGTACAGAATGTGAAATATGTATATTATGTGAAAATACCCATTGAAATTGGGTAATGTGTTGTGAATGCAAAAATGAGATATGTGGAATAATAAAATGAATTGATATTGATAAAAATGGAAAAAATGAGAAAAGTGAGAAAAATGAGAAAGATGTGAAAAATGAGAAAAAAAAAGTGAAAATAAGGCAATGTGCCTAGATTGAATATGTGACAATAAGAAAAAGATTAATAATGAGAAAATGAATAAATGAAAAAAAATGAGAAAAAGATGATATAATAAGGCAATGTGCCTAGTTTGATCATGAGAAAATGAGAAAAATTTTGATAAAAGAATTATGAAAGAATTTGATAAGGAGAAATATGAATAAATTGTGTGCCTAGTATGTTATTCAATTTTTAGAATTCTGGGTTTGGCGGCATGCCTATGATTGTCTACGGACTAAATGCTGAAATAGTGAAAAGACTAGGTCGTAAGCTAGGCCAGTTGATAAATATGATATTTTTAGGGTGAAAAGACTGGGTCGTAAGCCTCAAAAACTATAGCAGTCTAGCCGAATTGAGGATCAAGATACTGGGGCCTAAGGGTCTAGCTGGGTTGAGGTCCAAGAGATTAGGGCTGTTACATTATCCATGGATATATTGTCGACGGGGCTAGACACATGGTGTCATTATAGACCAAAGCAGTAACTCTGAAATTTGAATAGCATATTAGATCTTTTTTGAGCCCATGCTTGTCTTTGCTTTAATGTGAATTATGAATTGTGATACAATTGAGCAATATAATGCTATGAGTTGTGATTATAAAATATTTGAAAAATATAAGAAAGTAGAATGATGTGACATCTATATGCATTGTGCATTGGCATTGCATTGAGTTTTATTATTATTATCAAAGTTTGTACCATTAGGCTTCGGCTTAGCGGGATTGTAATTCGTTGCGCAGGTGATGGGTGATTTGGTATAACCAGAGAGTTCTACTAGACCGGGTCTAGGTTTGTATTTATTGAGCTTGAAAAGTTATTTTTGGGTATATCAAGATCAGAGCCAGTTGCCAGTATGTACATATTTGATATTATAGTATATTTTGATATTATGTATGATATGATATGTTGTTGAAGTATATATTGTAAATTGTAAAGAATGATTTGAATAATTTATTTAAGATGGGATCTTATTTGTGATGTTGATATATATACCTATATATAAGTATTTTGAGAAAATATGGAGAAATTGAGAAGTATTGGTGAAATGGTGAATTGATTTTTATTGGGAGTGTTTGTTTTATGCAGGTTGTGTTTTGCTGAATTTTGGAAACGTCCAAATTACAAACAAAGCTCTGGCGAATTTTTCCTAGAGATTTTCATATAAAATATTTATTTTGGATTTCTATAATAAGCAAAGAATATTTATATACTATTTATTTTATATATTAGTATTTGAATTCTTAAAACAGAAATGTGAAAATTTTTATTAAACCAGTCTGTGACATTTTTGTACCGTATATGCGTATTTACATATGCTGAAAATATGTATTGTACGTATATAGGGTATAAGGATGTTACAATCTTCATGTTGTCTCAAATTGAAAAAATGTTTGCATAAAAAAGTAATATTTAATAAAATTAAAAATTAATTACTGAAAATTTACCATCATAATTAAATTAATTAGAAAATATTTTTATTATATAAATTTACATTATCTTATAAAAATTATAACATACATGCATAAAATATGTGTGTGTGTGTATATATATATCAAATTGATTATGTTGATATATAAATGAAGGTACATCAAATATAAGAGAGTCGGTTGTAGTATGCTTCTATAGCACATTAGGATTTCTTTTTGCTGTCTTCTCTGTCTGCTTATATAATATGTTATGGTTTTTTTTTTCTTTTCTTTTGAGTGATGGATGAGGAGTTTGTTGAGCTCTCTTTGCATGGGGCTAGGGATGATGATAGTTTACCGATGGATTCAGATGGTGGAGATCATGAGGAGTCTTTTGATCCCCGTTTGGTTGGTCGCTTTTTAACGAACAATATAGTTAAGTTTTAGCTAATGAGTAATACTTTAGTTGATTTATGGCACCCTATTGGGGGTGTTCACATCAGTGATCTTGGAGAGGAGAGGGTGTCATTTAGATTTTTTAATTCAGTTGATATGGATAGAGTTTTTTTTTAGAGGACCATGGACATTAAATTGCCATTTACTTATTTTACATCATCTTGGTGCAAGGGAGCACCCTTCTCGGTTGAGCTCTATCATTATGGGTTTTGGGTTCAGGTGCATCAATTACCTAATGGTTATTTTACTAAAAGCATTGCACGCAGCCTTGGTAATTTCATTGGAGTGTTTGTTGATTATGATATGATGATGTGAGAGAATGGTAGTGGGAGTTATATGCATGTCAGGGTTAGCCTAGATGTGAAAAAACCCTTGGCTCGACGTAAGAAATTGATATTGCGAGACGGTAGATAAGTTTTTATAGAATTTAAATATGAAAGACTTGCGTCCTTTTGTTTCTTGTGTGGTTATCTTAGCCACACTAAAAGTTTCTGCAAGTTAAGAGTTTCTCATGACTCAGAAGAGCTGAAAATGGAGTGGGTCATATTACTGAGGGCTGAGTTACGATGGAACTAAGCATCGACTAGTAGATGGTTGCATGATAGACATGGATTTGAAATTACTAAAATTGTTGTTGGAGATAAACAGCTGGAGAGATTTGCAGGTTTAAATGCAAGTTCAAATTTCAGAGGAAAGTTAGCCACTTTTCAAGAAGGTGAAGATAGAAAAGAGTCTAATACAGTGGTTGAGATGGACCATGATATTACCCTAATGTGGACTGTGCTACAGGGTAAGGAAAGCCTATTGGTTTTTTATAAAACTAAAAAATGTTTAAGGTCTAGTAATTCTATTATGGTCAAGCCCATTTCTTCAATTGGAAACTCATCTTTAGAATGAGACCATCAACTTAGAGCATTCTTCTTCAATATCGGTCGACCTAGTTCATCAGGACTGCTGGTCGCCATGGGTATCCTAAGTTGGAACTGTTGAGGGCTTGGTAACCCTTGAGCAGTCCAAAATTTATGCTGGAGAAGCCATCTATAGTTTTCTTAATGGAAACTTTAGTTAATAATAGTCGCATTGAAAAGTTAAGATGTTTGTTGGGTTTTCAAGCTTATTTTACAGTAGACAGGTTGGTAGAAGTGGAGGTCTGGCTTTGTTTTGGTCTGAAAATGTATCATTGCATGTGAGGAGTTATTCCAGGAATTATATTGATGCCCATATTTATAATCATGCTAGTGGTGTGTGGTGATTCTCAGGCTTCTGCAGTTGCCTAGAGAGGCAAAACCATATTGAGTCATGGAGCATTCTAAAGCATCTCTCTTTGACGAGCTCTATCCCATGGCTAGTTATGGGGGATTTTAATGATATGGTATCTCATTGGGAGAAATAAGGTGGGACACCACAACCAAGTTGGCTATAAGAGGGTTTTCAAGATACTTTAATTGAATGTAGTTTGATATTACATTGCATGGGATGGGAGCATAGTCGTGGAACAAATAGTTAGGTGAGGGAGAAATTGGACTATGGAGTCGCTACTGCTTAATGGTGTGTTTAGTTTTCTAATAATTATCTATCCACTTTATTGCTTCTTATTTATATCATTCTCCTCTCTTTATGGTCCTTGATGACGAGTTGATAGGAGGCAAGCGAAAGAAATTTCGTTTTAAAAATTCTTATTTATTATGTGAAGATATAAGGGATGTGGTAAGCACTACTTGGTCTAGTGCTAATTATGATCTCCTCTTGTCTAGGTTGTCTTCTTGTGCGATGAAACTGGGTAAGTGTAGTAAGGAGGTAGTGGGATGTTTTGAAGCAGGGAAGGGGAGGCATGGTTTCTATAACTGAGTTGAAGAGGTGATACTATATGACTCTTTAGTTAAATAATAGGGACAATAATTCAAAGTTCTTTCATGCACAAGCTTCATTTAGAAGAAAGAAGAATACAATTAAGTCATTAAGGGTTGATGATGGTAAGTGGACTGCTTCTGACCAAAGCTACACAGTCTAGTTAAAGACTATTTTGATAAGATGTTTAGGTGGCAGGAGGGAGAGTGAAGAAGTTGTTCCTTTGGTAGAGCCTTGAATCACAAGCCAGTAAAATGAATCACTTCTAAAGCCATTTAAGATGGAGGAGTTTAAAATTGCAGTTTTCCACATGCACAAATAAGGCTCCAGACCTCGATGGTATGAATCCTACTTTTTATTAGCATTTTCGGGCATTATTAGCTCATATTGTAACATCTATAATTTTAGTATACATAAAAAATATTTAATAATGAGGGTTAATTAGTGTGTTGAAAGAGGGATATGCACTATATATACCTAATGTATATACTTGATATACATAATATTTACATTGAATATATATGATATATACATAAGATATACCTAATGTATAGACACATACATATATACACCTAGTCAAGTTAAAAGTGAAAAAAGGGAAAGGAAAAAAAAGTCAAAATAGAAAAATAAATTTATGGTGGGATTTAAAGAAATCATAAAATATATAATATTAAATTAATTAGTTAATTAATAATATATATATTTATGGATGGGAAAGGATGACAAAAATCAAAATCAAAATATTATCTTCTTCTTCATCCACCATAGCCAATTTTAGAGGGAGAGGGGAGAGATTATCTTCATCAAATACACATCAAATTTGACCCAAGAATCAAAGTAAATTGAGTGGTTTTGCATATTAAGCAAGGTTTTAAGTAAGTATTCTTTATCATTAAGCTTGATTTCTTGATTTTTAGATTATGTGAAGATTTTGGAGTTAATGATATAATTGGTTAAAATTGTTAAAATATATAGTTGTGAAGCTAATATGATAGATATATGATGATTTAGCGATTAATTGGTTAAGGTAAGCTTGATTGGTGAAACTAGGGTTTAAGGAAGAATTTGTGGAATTTAGGTTTTTGATGGAGGTAACTATAATTATTGAAATTGATATTTTTGAAATTATTTTGATGTGTAAGTGTTGATTTTATGGTTGGATGGTGGAATTGAGTTTGTTAAGGTGGAGATTGTGTACGTTAGTAGATAAATTAGGGTTTTGTTGGAATGTTGGTTAAGATTTGTGTAATTAGTGATTATTTTGTATAAATTAAACATAAATATGATTTTAATTGAATAATTTGATTTACTGTTTGGTTTAGGAGTATTTTTAGCCAAAGTTATCAAAGTGGAGGAATGTAAGGTTTGTTGGAAGTAAGGCTTGGAATATGATTTTGGCTTAATTTTAAGGCTAAATAAGATTAGTATATACTTTAATAACTTGTGTTTAATTATGTGTGAGTTGGCATAAATACATTGATACTTTGAAAATATATTAAGCTACTTTGAAGTGTGATTGTTTATATAACTACCGAGTTAGATATAGAACTACAAAGCTAAGAGAATCGAACTGCTGAGCTAAGAGAATTATACTGTTAGTGTAGCTCTACACTGAGCTAGACAAGCCAACTACGACAACTGAGTTAAGTCCATAATTTTTATAGAAAAGTTCGCATTGTTAGTGAGCGGTGAAGTACGGACGCCCAATAGCCATATGACCTCACACTCACACCGAGTGACCGTACTAGGTCAAGGTTAAAATTTATAAACTCACAGAAAGGATAGCAATATCAATGAGTTCAAGATGCCAAAACTTTGGGCGACAGCCCAAGAAGCCTGAGCGACCACCCTAAACAAAGAGCTAAAATCCTAAAAAGAACAGAAGAGATAGCGGTCAACTTTAGTGGTGCTTCCTCGGCGCTCAAAATCTTATGCAGCGGCCTAGAAGAATCGAGCGATCGCACAAGTCCGGTATATTTGAATTTGAGTGCCAAATACTTTTGACCAATGATAACCGAACACGTGGATAAAGAAATTTGAATTCAACTATAACATTATGCCGAGCGACCGCAAGACAAGTTGGACGACCGCACGACACAAAAGTATGGGCAAATGAGATTATGTCAGACACTAAGATTCGACCATTGAAACTAGCCGTTACACAGAGCTTTTAAACCGTGCGACAATCCATTGAGCCGAGCGATCACACACCTAGTTAGGGACATAAAATTAGTGAAAGCCAAGCACTAAACATATAGAAACCACTTCAAATGTCTAGTTTAAGCCAAATGGCTATAAATACCACATTAAACTTCATTTTATGGTTAGAGAATACTTTGATTATTATTGTAATTTTATTGAATAATATTTTTCATTATCTTGTCTAAAGATCAACATCTAATATCTTGGAGTGTTGGGTGTGAGCATTAAATACCATAAAAATTTGAGTGTGAGTTTAGAAATACTTAGGTTGTAATAGTGAGCCTGAAAAAACTCTTGTAAGGGTTGGAAGGATTGATCTCAAACCATTGTAATAGTTTAGTGTGTGGTAGAGAAAATACCAAGTTAGAGTTATGCTTGTAAAAACTCAAGACTATTAGAACCTTAACAAGTTATTAAAGAAGTGGATGTAGGATTAAGGTAATCTGAACCACTATAACTCTTTGTGTTCTTTCTTCTCAACTCTACTCCATCTCCATCTATATCTTTTTCATCTCTTGTTTGTGAATTTTTAAATTTACCATCACGCTTCATTTCAACCGATTCACTCTCCCCCTCCCCTTCTTAGTTGCTAGTTTGGGACAACAAATATTTTTGGTGCATTGTGTTTGAAATTATAAACCCTTGTTTGATGGAAAATGATAATGTTATATATAATATTTTGGAAATAAGGAAAATGCATTAATAATTTGGGAAAAGTTTCACATTGTTAATGTGACTAAAGGTTATGTCTAATGTGATTTTAAAAATGTGAAAATGATTATGGAATGTGGAATAATATGGAAGTGATCATGAAATAAGTTGATCATGTGAAAAATATGAAAACATGATGATATGGAATAAGAATATGAGAATGTGGTTAGATGTATGATGTCTATTGGCCATGCACAATTCCTTGTTCCAGAGAATTGACTTTGATACTGTTGAATTGGCAAGCCAATGATACATTATGACTTTTTATATGCTTTCGGGCGAGATACATTAGTACCATATTTATTATTATGCCTTCAGGCGAGACATTCTGGTGTCAGACGCTTTGTGTCGAGGGGATAACCTTCAGATGATATAAATGACACTTTGATCACCGGTATCAATAGGAGGACAGTCTTCGGGTGATATATATGACACTTAGATCTTCGATATCGCGATAGGCTAAATTAATCTTTCTGGAATCTGAATATTGTGTAGAGACTTATTGGGCCCAATGTGTATGGTTGTGACATGTGGGTGAATTGTATGAGTTAATGAATGTTTAAATGAATAGTACATTGCAATGGTGGCATAATGCATTGTGTGTGCCATGAAAAGTATATATATTAGTTTTTGAAAAATATTATGTTATCAAAGTATGTACCGCTAAGCTTTTAGCTTAGCGCAGTTGAATTATATCGCCCAAGTGATAGAGTTGCAGAGCATGGTAGTTCTAATAGACCAGGGTAGGTCTAGGTTTGAGATTGACATCTGAAGATAGAGTTTTTGCCACGAGACCTGCATAGCTGGTGTTTCAATGCATGACATGTAAATGTATTTTGTTTAAGTACATTATGTTTATATATATTATATGATTTTCTAATTATGTTTATATAATTATGGCATTGTAAAGTATTATAAAAGAAAATAAATTTCATTATATATATGTTTATGAAATACTTGGTGTTGATAGGGGAAATGATGAATTTTATAAAAATATGAATTTTTGGGACTGTTATTTTATGCAGGTTGAGTATTTGTGATTTTGAAATTTATTAGAAATACAGAAAAAATTGATCAAAACTACAGTTTAATCATAATTATTTTATTGCTAAATATATATTTAACTACTCATATTACATTTATAGTTTTGGAATTATAATTAATTCATGGTATTAAATATGAGGGTTTCTAAAGATATATACGGTAACACTCTTGTATTCTATATATGTATTTAATGTGTATGCGGTATATGTATTGTATGTATATAGAGTATAAGGGTGTTACACGAATATTTTTTATAGCTGTGAGGATTGGTTAAATTGGGGTGTATTTCCTAAATCTTTTTTTGATACTACCATTGTTCTAATCCCAAAGAAGTCTGAACTATCTAGTGTGAGAGATTTGCACCCAATTTCTCTATGTAATATGCTCTATAAAATAATTGCTAAAGTCATTACTAATAGAATGAAGGAATTTTTGTCAGATATTATTTTAGAATCACAATCTACTTTTGTACCAGGAAGATTAATTTTTGACAATATTATGATTGCTTTTAAGCTCCTTTATGCAATGAAAACTAAAACTTTTAGAGAAGTTGGGGATGTTGCTTTGACGATTAATATTAGCAAGACATATGATAGAGTAGATTGGAGATTTCATGAATTGATGTTGCTGAGGTTGGGTTTTAGTTAGGATTGGGTAAAACTACTTATGTTTGTGTATCAAATTTGTCAGGTATTCAGTTGATGTCAATGGAGTGGAGATTAAACCTCTTATCCCTGAAAAGGATTTGAGGCAAAGGGACCCTTTATCACCATATCTATTTAATATATGTGTTGAGGGATTATCGACTTTGTTTAGAATGGTAGAAAGGGAAGGATTGATTCATGGATATAGGGTCTATAGATGAGCTCCAACTGTATCACAATTATTATTTGCAGATGATTCATTTTTTTCTTTAAGACAAATGATGTGGAAATTAAGAATATCATATATATTTTATTATCTTATAAAAGAGCTTTGGGTCAGGCGGTTTACTTTCAAAAATCTAGGATATTTTTTTAGTGCCAATATATGGAGTGAGGTGAAGTAAGCAATTTCTAATTTTTTTAGAGGTGTCATGCTGTTGCCCGGGGCTTCCTTACTTGATTAGTAGAGATAAGAAGAGGGTGCTCTCTTTTATGAAGGATAAGCTATTTCAAAGAATTTAAGGATGGCAAGAAAAACTCTTATTTTTTGCGGGTAAGGAGGTGCTTATTAAATAAGTTGCACATGCTATTGTTTCCTATTGTATAGGGGGTTTTCTCATTCCAGTTTCATTATGTGGGGAAGTTTAGAGGATGATGAATTCATTTTGGCGGTGTTTGAAGATTAGAGGGAGAAGAGTAATACATTGGCTTAGTTGGGAACATTTGTGTTTTGCCAAGAAGTTTGGAGGTATGGGCTTTCTGTCACTTTCATTCTTTCAATTTAGCAATGCTTGCAAAGCAAGGTTGACAAATTTTGTCTAGTCCTCATTGCCTTCTTAGTAGAATTAATAAAGTAAGATATTTCCCAAGAGGAGATTTTTTAGAAGCTTAGTTGGGTCATAAACCAAGCTATGTGTAGAGAGGGTTCATTGCTTCGCAGGGGTTGTTATGAAAAGGTGTGAGATGGCATGTTGGCTTAGAATTTGAGTGATTATTGGATGCCTAGGGATGGAGGTTTTTTCATCTCTAGTCCTCCTAATGTAGGTATTAGAAATTATACGATTAGAGACCTATTTCAAGCAGGCACTTCTTGTTGGGATATGGAGAAAATTCAACAGCTATTTTTTAGTGAGGAGGTTGAAATTATTAAGAGGATACTATTGAGTTGTTGTAACCATAATGATAAGATAATATGACATTTTGACAAAAAGATCTTGTACTCGGTCAAATGAGGATATCTTTTAGGTTGGAATGATGGAGCTAGGGATGGCAGCGTGTCGGGTAATTTTAGATACCTGACTCGACTCAACCCAATTATATAGGATACGGGTATTGTATAAATGAGTTTGGGACTGGTATGAATTTTAAAAATAATACCTGTCATGGGTTCTGGTCGGATTCGGGTTTATAGCATAGGGTACTCGCATAAACGGTTTCGGATAGCGGGTACCCGCAAATACCCTATCCATTTAACCCATTTATAATTATAATGAATATGTATATAAGTAGTTGTTTGAGAGGTTTGAACCCTTGACCATTTGGAAAAAAAAATATAATGCACTTTACCAATAAACCACATTAACCTTTTTGTTTATGTTTAAATAAAAAATAAATAAAACATATAAGAAAGAATACATAATTTGTGTCTAAGCCAATATTATATATAATTATCATTAATACATATAGCTAAAATTATATAATAATTTAAAAAATTAAATTGTACATATAATATAATTGACACATAAAAATATAATATATTATATAAAACTAATTATATATATTGCATATAATATAAATGATTAATGTTATAAAGATGATTATAATTAATATAACATCATCAATATAAGATATATATATATATATACTTTATAATATATTCTATATTATTTTCACTATAATATGTAAGGTAAAAATAATAGTATATATATATATTTAGTTGATATATATATTTTTATATATTATATATTGTATGCACCGCATGTATGTACTAAATACTACATTATTACATATATATACACTGTATATTACATGGGATATAGATATTATCAATTATTTTAGTTATATATTATAATATATATTGTATATTATTATTTTACTATATATATATTATATGTAGTATATATAGATTTAGTTGATATATATATTATATTTAGTATATGTGTATAAGTTATATATTACATTATTATATATATATACGTTATATATTACACGGGATATATATTATCAATTATTTTAGTTATATACTATAATATATATTGTGTATTATTATTTTCACTATATATATTATTTTACTTTGTATTATATACACTATATATTAATTCATATTATATAATATATCTAATATTTTAATTTTGTATATATTAAGCACCATTTTTGTCAAAATTACATAGTTTTAACATAAAACTACATAGTTTTAAGTTATTTTATATAATATATTTTCTATTTCCTACCCTAAAACCTAAACAAAACCTTAACTTTTTTTTTTTTTAATGCTCTACTTCACGCTGCACACAAACCACATCTACCTCTCAATCTCACCATCATCTCATGCTGTCTCTCCCTCTCGCAACTATCCACCACCTCTCGCAACTAAATCAATTTGTCATTTTTTTTATTTTAAGTTTTGAGAACTCATTTTATTTTTTTAGTTTTTGGTTTAGGTTTTTGTATTTAGTTTAGTTTTGGTTTATTTTGAGCAGTGGGCTTTTTTTTTATTTTCTTAATTTTCAGTGAGGTTTTGTATATTTTTGAGATATATAGTTAGAAATTAAAGATAAAATTTATTATAAATTTAAATCTAAATTTGAAATATAAAATTTATTACAAATAAATTTAGATTAAGATAGAAAAATTATAAATTTCGTGATTAAGAAAATAAACAAAAAAAAGCAACAGTCTTGCAAATTAATTAACATGATGGATTAGAGAAAGTTAATTATATGCTTTTTCATTTTTGTTTAAGAGAAAGTGGAAAGAAAATTAATTAACATGATGGAATTAGAGGTATATTGTTGACATGCTTTTAGAGGTATGCCTTTTCATATTTGAGGTATATGGTAGTATACTTTATTTATGGTTGTTTTTTTTATTTGGTTGTTAATATAGTAGCATTTCACATATAAAGCATAATATAGCATTTCACATTTCACATTTTTGGTTATTAATATAGCAGTATATAGCAGCATTTCACATATTAAGCATACTGTGGTTTTTTTTATATGGTTGTTAATATGTTTTATTAACTAATATAGTAAACATTAATATTGGTAACTTATAATTTATGTTGGATCTTTATTTAGGATAACATGTCAACTTTTGAAAGCATTAAAGGCGTAGAAAGTTGCAAAAATGACAGTACAGTGTCTCCATTAATTGAAAATAGTGTTTTGGAAACACCTATCACACTTAGTATTATGCCTACCCAAAAGCAAACTCATTAACCCACTAATAGTAATCCACCAACATCATTGGATAGTAGAAAAAGAAAGTTAACCTCTTTTGTTTAGAAAAACTTGGAGAAAGTTCATCGTGATGGTGAAGACTGGGCAATTTGTAACCATCACAAGTCAAACCTTAAGCAAATAGTAAGAACAGTACAAAGTCTTTTCATAATCATATAGAAAAATATGGACCGAAAAAAAAATCAAAGTATAACCTAATGTTTAAAGAGGCAAAAACAAATTGTTGTAGAAAAAGGGAATGATGGGAAGGTTCAATTTGGAAATTTTACATTTAACCAAGAAAAATTGAAAAAAGAGTTAGCATGTGCAATAATTTTACATGAATATCCTCTCTCGATAGTTAAGCATGTTGGATTTTAAAGGTTTATTGGTAGTCTTCAACTAATGTTTAAGATGATTTCTCGAAATACTATTAAGAAGGATATCTTGAACATTTATGATATTAAATTTGGAAAGTTATATAAAGTGTATTAGAGAAGCTTAAGAGATGTATTTCCATCACAACTGACATATGGACATCAAATCAAAAGAAAGGTTACATGTTTGTTACTGTACATTTCATTGATAAGTCTTAGGTGCTATAAAATCGTATCTTGAGGTAAATTAAATTATGGATTCTCATTATTTGGTACAAAATCGGGCCTCACAGTGTTTCCAACTTTTTTTTTGAAAATTTAAAAAAAAATTAAGGATAAAATTTATTTATTTTTTTAAATTTTAATAAAATTTACCTATAAATATTACTTTAAAATTTATTGTACCAAATTATATCTAATAATATATAAATTATTATATCAATATTTATAATAACTAAATTATTTAATTATTTAGTTATTTCTTTATTTATTTCATTATTCAAGTAAAAAATATAAAATATAAAAATTATTTCTCATGGATTAACGTTTTAAAAGTCCCAAATATTATAAAATACATACAATATTTTAAAATTTTAAAACCTTTTTATATGAAATTTAAATTACCAAAATATATATTTTTAAAAATATAAAAAAAAAATTAACACCTTGGGCTGGCCCAAGCTGAGAATTTTCAACCTCAACCCGAAGTCCGACCAAAGCTAGCTTTGGAACTCGTGGCCCTATCCTATTATGGGTTCGGGTAGGGCTGAGTTTTTTGGGCCATGAATTTTTTGAACACCCCTACTAGATTTTGATATTCTTGGTTAGTGGAAGACTAACAGATTAAAATATCAAACTCTACAAATGATTGTTCAAATTTTTTTAGCATTGTCTGTATCCACAGTTGCATCTGAATCTGCTTTTAGTACTGATGGAAGGGTTGTTAGTCTCTATAAAAACAAACTTTATGAAAATACTTTGGAGGCATTGATGTGCTCTCAAAGTTGGCTATATGCAAATATTGATGTTAATGTGATAATTTTTATTTTAAATAGTAAAATTAGTTAAATGATTTTATTGCTAATATATGTATTTTAAAGATTCTTATTTAAGTTTAAACTCAAATTGTTTATGTGCGGTTGAAGATGATGTTGATTGTTGATAGGTTTCAATTTTTCAATAAATCATTTTACCTTGTGAGTATATATGTATATTTATTTTTTTAATTATTGATAAATATTTTATTTTCAATGCACAAATTTCATTGATGATTTTATTTTTTTTAAAGGTTGATGAAAAATTGAAGATGAAGAATGTGATGTTCTGAAGACTTGGAAGTTTGAATGCTCATTGGATAATAAAAATTTTAATTGTGTATTTTTTTATTTTTGTTATATTTTATTTATTGGCTTTTTAATTATAATGTTATTGTATTATGTTTAATTATAGAATTATGGTGTAAAATATATTTAGTAAAATTGCATATCATTAAATTTTAATTTATAATTATTTAAGTAAAAATTTATAGTTATATAATTTATAGTTTATTATATTTTAAATTTATATCTTAAATGGGTATTTAAACAGATATCGGGCAGTAACGGATAATAATAAACGGGTTTGGAAAGGGTATGGATAATGAATATGTCACACCCTAACTCTCCAAATCTAGGGTAGACTTATCTCTCACAAGTATATCATTTATAATATTTATTACATCATCTACATCATTAAAGATATTTTACAAAAAAAATTTAAATAATTCTCAAACTAAAATCAAACTGAAAATATTAATTTGTTGGCCCAACCTCTTCTATATGCAAAATAATTTCAAATTAAAGAGTCTACACTCTAATGAAGTCTACTAAGTTGATCTTTAAAATATTTAAAAATATTAATAATAATAGGGTGAGTCCAACTATTTAATAAATATGTAACAATGTAGAACAAATAATGTTTAATAATATATGTAATATAAACATTATCTATAGCTCAGCTGAATAACTATAATTGTATATACACTCAAATATAAATCCTTACTATTCTAACTTTAATCTAAGGGCGTATGATGACTTACCTTGCAAGCTCAAAGAGAAATAACTTCAATACACATGTGTAGAGCAAATTATCTTGGTCAAGGGTAACTTTGTAATATCATTAAATTTAAATACTCGTCATCAAAGTACAATCAAACAGATTTATAAAAGAATGTATATAAACTAATTTACCCAACATAATAAAATTAATAATTTACACATATAAAAATACAAACTACTATTATTGTTCTCACTTAATAAAAAAATAATTAATATTCAAAAATAATTCACCACTATGAATAAATTTATTTAATAAATACTTTTTTTAAAATCATATATAATATAACACTTTAAGAAAATACAATGTTACATATTTACCCACTCACCTGAGCCAAATATTGTATTTATTTAATCAACTAGGCTCCTTTGATAATCTATAACTTCAACTGGATTTGCTCCTATAATAATATAAGAATATTATTTAATTTAAATTATATAATAACCACTATAGATATATACTATGAATATGATGTAAAATTTTGATTTCTTAAACTCTAATGATGTTTCAAAATTTTGTAACTTTTAAATTTTCTAAAGTAATATTACAATGAGTATTTATTTAATTTCTAAGGTAATTATCTATCAAATTTAATAAATATTTAAAATAATAAAATCTTAACTGTAAGAATTTACTAAGTATTTATAATATTTTTATACATAATTATATTACATTATTTTAGTTTACTCATTTTATATTTATTCATTAACTAACTTATTCATTTACATATTATATATTATCAATTTTAATCTACAATATAGTTATATATATTCTTAGCTTAATTAAATAAATTTGTGATAATAATAACAATACTAGAATAAGAAAAATAACAATAATGTTATTACTTAAAATTTTTTTATTTGTTATATTTTGTTTACCACCCAATTTAATCATTTAATAATTAATTAACTCAATTTAATTTATAAATATTTTAATTATCTTAATTCATCTTGCAAATTAAAACTCTTATTAATAATAGTATTTAATATATATTAATATACTATTTAACATATCTTAATATACTATTATTTATTATCTTTCAATTAATTTATTTATCTCGTAATATTTTTATTTGTAACTTTATATAAAAATACCACTAATTTATATTATAACAAAAAAATTTATAATTCAAGAATTAAACTTAATTTAACTATAAATATATTTACTGCAAACTAATATACATATATATACTATTTTCATTCTAATTAATCAATTATTAAATAACTATATATATTCATATATTAATAAAAATTCTTGATAATATATTTAAATTCATTAACTAACAATAATCTACTAATTTATAGTTTCATCAACTTAATATATATATATATATTATTTTGTTCTACAATCTACTAAAAACATTCTTAGAATTTAAATACTTAATTTATTTTAATTATATTTAATATTCTATTTTAATTCATTTCCTTTATATATTTTCATTTTTAATCTAATACTTATATATATTAACAAAAATCCATAACTAACTAATAACTAATTAATTTATAGTTTTATTAATTAAATATATATTAATTTATTCTATAATCTAATAATAATTAAATCAATATTTAATTATTTTAATTATATTTGATATTAGTATTTTTTTCATTAATGTATATATTTACTTTCTATAATTACTTATCTTTTATTCTATAATAATTATTAATTAATCACTAAAATTATAACTTCTAATTTAAAATTTCACTAATTTTCTTTATTAATTTCTTTTTATTCTATTAATTTATAAATTTAATTTTCTTTATATCTATAATAATTCAAATATTATTTACCTTTAATAATTTCTTATTTATCAAAATTTCTATTTTTAATTCTATATTTTAAATTTATTATAAATTTAAAATTTAAATAATTAAAAAAATTTAAATTTTTTGAATAAGTTTTTTTTTTTATACTTATCTATAATCCACATATAATACACTAAATCGAAGCTTAAAATATGAGAATTCTAAAAAAATATCCGTGTCCCTGGAAAAAGTGGTTGGAAACTGGTGAAAAATGTGATCGGAATAGTGACGCTGACAAGAAATTCAGATGGCATGTGTGGCCTTCTCTGGCGGTGGAATACCGCGTTTTTGGCTGCGGTTGACACGGCTCTAAGGGTAAATCATGGTGGTCCTGTGTGTGTCGTCGGTCAGTGATCGAAAAGCAGTAGATTAGAGACAAAATATTGGACGGTTAGAAAAATTCCCTCTTACCTCTCTTTCTCTGTTTCTATTTCCCAACTAATTTCTCTCTCTCCCAATTCCTTTCTTTCCTTCTATGTTTAAATTCACTCTACAACAATCATCTTTTTTTCTTTCATTTAATAGGCCAAAACACTCATATTTATATTTGTTTAATGCCCACTTAAAGTCACCTTTGAATAATGCTCTGCCCACTTATTCAACATTATACATTTCAAAATTAAAGTAACATATTTACCTAACTTTTATTTATTTATATATATTATAATTTTTTTTTTATCAATTTTCACTGAATCAAATTTTCCCACTTAACTTATTTTATTGCTATTATTAAATAATAATTTTTTTATATCAGTTTTTAATTATTTTAAACTTTTAATAATATATATATATTTAGTAACTTTTACTATTAACCCACTAAAAAATTATTATCAACGTAGTTATTATTATTATTATTATAAAAATTACAAGTTATTACAAAATATATATTTATAATCGGATTTGAATGGGTACGGATATTTTAAAATTAATCGGGTTTGGAAACGAATAGGACACTTTTTGCTGGCTGTATCCTACCCATTGTCACTCCTAGATGGAGCTAGTTCATATTTATGTCAACGGCATCAAGAAAATTGGATGAAATTATGGAGATTAAATTTGCCTGGCAAAATGAAAGTTTTTATGTGGAGGGCCAGTGGTAGTATCCTGCCTAGTAACACAAGATTGATTCAAAAAGAGCCGGCTATAGATGAAGGTTGCAATGCTTGTGGAGAAATAAAGGACTTTGCTTATGTATTTTTCACTGTTTACGTGCTAAAAGGTTGTTGGGATGAATGGGACATGCAGAGTGATCCTTCTGCTAGTAGAGTTGATGATTTTGGGTGCTTTTCTTTCAATTTTTATAGTGTCGTCCTACGTGACATGTGGAAATTTTTTATTGTATCTTGTGGCATTTGCGAGCGCAACCTGTCAAGCTAGTTTTGATGCCATAGTCTGAGATTCAAGTGGTGCATTCATGGCTACAATCACGGGGCCAGTGGTTGGTGTACCCAGTGCTTTGGGTGCAGAAATCATGGCGTTAAGAATGACTTTGTTATGGCTCCATAAGCACTGTAATGGTTTAGGTATTGTTGAGATGGATGCCAAATTAGGTATTTTTAACCGGCCTTATTTTTACCGAGACTTCGGATGATGTGTCAGTTTTTTTATTTGAATTATAAAACAAACGGGTATTAATTTCAGTAACGCCCGTTCATAAACCACCTTTGCTCCAAAATTCAAAAATTTTGAGTATTTTAACATTCCTTTTACAACCCACAACCCAAGCTGTTGGAACGACTCCACCATTCTTAAAGTTTCTTCTTCCTGTTTTAATGCTTTTCTCAACATATGTTTTGCTTCTTTCAATTTCTTTACTCATTTATTGCACAATTTATCCCGCAAAAAATATATGTCAGCCTATCTCTGCAAGGTTATTTGCAAGAGTATCCATAACGTGTAAAATGAAGCAAAACCCAAAAATGAATTGTTACTATTTTTTGTGTATGTGTGTTGAAATTTTGAAATCTGTATTAAATTGTTACTGCAAATAAGATTTATATATAAGGGTACCGAAGAAGAAGGAAAATAAAAGGGTAGTTTTCTTTTTACTTGGTTCAAACTGTGAAAGATTATGCTTTCCTGAAAAAGTGATTGGATTACAAGAAAAATTGCAAGGAAAATGTTAGTTCTAGAAGCAATTCAAAAATAACGAAATGACTGGGTTTAGCAAATAAAATGTTAGTTCTTGGAGCAATTTTTTTTTTTTAAATTTTGATTTGGGATTTTGGTAAAGAGGAATGAATAAAATGTTGTTGTTGCATTAAAGAGTGGCAAAAAGAATTACCGCTGCATACACACACAAAGTAAAGCCAAGATAGGAAGGAGATGAAACTCCATTAAATAACCCATTTAGAGATTGCGGTGTTCACAGTTGCAGGTCCCTTCTCTAATTTTTTTGCAGATAGGTGAAGATACCCATCTCAGTTTTCATGCCATCTAAAAACTTCTCAATTTCGATTACTGGCAACTTAATCTAATTCTCAAATTTTAGTTTTCTTGAAGAATTTGTGTTGTAACACAGCGATTTAGCTATAAAGTTAAATTTTTTTATTGATCTTGATCTAGGTTTTTTGTTCAAACTTTGGACACCTTTGATGTGCTTATGAACTATGCAATTCATGGATATGGCTTATGTATGGGCGTTATTTTTTAATAACACCGTTAGTCTAGTTATTTTTAAAATTTTTTTTTCAAGGGACTGACACATCATCAAAAGTTTCATTAAAAGCAAGGCTAGCCGGTTAAAAGATAAAATTAGAAAAAATATAAATTCGTGTACTGATTTATATATATATAAAAAAAGCTTGTAATAAAAGTGAAAAAAGGGTTAAAGTTTAAATATTTTTTGATAATTAGGCCTAAAAAACTACAATATATGTGAGTTAATATGACTATAAACTTGTAAAGAAGGTGAGAAAAAAAATAATTACTCTTTATATTAAAATGGTTTACCTAATGAGGATTAAAGAATAAAAATTTTAAAAAATTGACAAGTATATGAGGTTATTTAATTCTAGTACAAGCGACACTCGCAAATATACGAGGTTATTATAGTAACCGTAATCGCCCCAAGTTCGTCTCATAAGAAATATGTTTATTTGTAATAATTTGATTAAAGCACAATATTAAAGTTTGAGTGTATTTGTGTTGAAATGGTGAAAAGGAATTAAAATCTAAAAGTAAAACGAGTAACGGTTGTGCAAGATTGATTTAAATTTTTAGAATGGTATCTAGGGTTATAGATTAATTTAATCAAAACTTGATTATTAAATTATCCATTAATATAACCTTGTAATTTAATTTATTCCTTGAGTTTAATTAGCAATTACCAATTCATTAATTTTCACATTCATAAATTAAAAAAAAACCAATTATTTTGAATTTGCAAATTAATAGAACCCTATAACTTATATTTCTAATTCACTCTTAGGGTAGTTGATTGCATAGTTCTGATATTAAAATTTCACCTCTCGGTCCATCAGTCAGTATTAAGAGATCAATATGTGGCCAATCTATCAATCTAATATTCAATTCAATCCAATCAACTAATAAAAAGGTATTTTAATAGAATTATCAAATCAAGACATTCAATCAAATCTGCTACAACCCTAGATATGGATAATTTAACTCATCATTATTTCAAAATTCTCAATATAAATCAAATCAAAATTTTTCATTGAAATATTAATGTTCATAACAAAACAATAACAATCTAGAAATGAATTAAAATGAGAGAATATAAAAACTTCTTGTAGATGCCAAAAGTTAAACTTCTTGTTCTTTCTCCTAACTTCCACTTGAGTATGATGAAAAACTCCCTAGTCCTTTTCAAACCTTCAAAAATCAATTATTCTACCATTGAAAGAATGAGTAAGGTCTCTCTCAAACCTCCACTCATTCAATCAAAACTTTCTTCAAACCCTAACCCTCTAAAGTTTGTTTTCCCACATACAATCCCAAAGAACAGAGTTAAATTCTTATTTATGGAAAATGGAATGGAAGATGAAAATGAAGGTGATGAGAATTCCCTCTAAAAAGCAAGAACCCCCTAAAAATATGGAGAGGCCCCCCTTGAATAGCCTCCCATTCGTGTGTGTGTGTACCCAACTCCTCCAATTATTTTTCATTTTTTTAAAACACAAAGAATGTCTTGCCAACTCACTCACTCCCCTTTTTCCCCATATTTTTTTATTTGTTTAAATCTTCATCTCATAAAATAAGTCACATTTTTCTTTTTTTATCATTTCTTTTTAAAAGATAATACTTATTGTCTCCCACTTAACCCTTAACTTGTGCAAATAATAAAAAGAAGTCACATGATACACGGCCAAGACATGAGTGACTTGGTCGTGTTTCTCAATTTTTCTAAAGACACGGCCAAGGCCCATGAGTGTGTCAATTGCTGCCTTTCAAATTCTTCCTTCTTATGGGAGTGACACGGCTAGTGGCTTAGCCATGTCACTTGCCTGTATTCACTTCTGTCTCTTTTCTTTGCTTCTCCTTCATTGTTCTTCAGGTAGGACACGGCCAAGGCCCTGGCCGTGTCATGTGACACGGCCAATAGCTTGGCCGTGTCTTATGAATATATTCTCTTCTATCCAAATCTTCTCAAGGACATGGCCAAGTTGGTTTTTTCCTGGCCGTGTCATAGCAGCTTGGCCGTGTCTCTTGGGTGTGTCATTGGCTGCTTCTTTTTCTTCTTTTCTTCATGAGTTTCTTGCCTTTGATGAGGGACACGACCAAGCCAGTAAGTATCTTGGTCGTGTCTCAATGTCTTTCCACCAACATTGGATCCAACAAGTGAATTTAAGCTCCATTTTTGCAATTCAACCTAAATCAAACACTTCAAGTAATCTTAAACACAAAGTAAAGGAAAAATTAACTAAAAGCCAATAAAATTACTCTAAAAATACATACATAAATGATAAAAATAATTATCCCACACCTAATCTTTTGCTTATCCCTAAGCAAAGTTAAAATCAAAACAAAACTAAACAAAAAAAAATTTAGTCAAGTTCAAGAGTTATAAAGATATATCAAGACTCCATTTTTCTAAAATCCACAATCAGTATCAAATCAAACAAAATTAATACTCATGTAATTTAATGGCTTTCCATACATAACCAATGTTATCACTCCCTTACCAGCTCTTTTAAGTGTTTAAATAAGGTGGTGTTTACACTCTTAGCATTCAATGAAATATTATCGCTGTAGGCTTGCTTATCAATCAAATTTTCACCACTAAATTTCAACCAATCATCAATCATAGGGTCTTGAACTTAATGAATAACCCACACTCCTAAATGTCATGCATTTACTTTAGCCCCATTACACCAAGGAATAATAATTTCTAATATATATATATATATATATATATATATTATTTTAATTTTTTTCAAGGTAAATCATAATAAATAGGATTTGAATTGGTTCCTATTTTAGATTTTTTAAGCAATAATATGAAGAGAAAGAAAATCTAATGAAAGACACAATAATTACAACTTGCTTATTTGCAACTTCTAACCTACTAAATTATACCCCACACTTTATTTTACACAACACTTTATAACTTAAGCTCTTAAAAAGCTCTTGATCTAATGAAAGGGCAATAGTTAAAATAAAATGGTTCAAGACCAATGATGTTGCAAAAAAGAAAGAAGAGGAAAAATGAAATAGGTTCAAAATTGGTGAACTATGGTCGTATATAAGGTTGGGCTTATTAAGCTAAAATGGGTACTCCTAATTGCCTTAATCATATTGATGTCTACTTGAAATTTTTATGTGGTCTCAAAATGAATGTCAAAGCAAGTTCTACCAATTTATCGATCAAGGATGTTCACACATAAGGAATAATAAGTTGTTATCCAACTTAAGCTCAATTTCCTCACAAGTTAGTAGGTAATGCAAAGAATATCCATCCAAATCAACAATAAGCACCAATTTTATCCAATTCTCAATTCATCCTTCAGAAATTAAAAGGTCATCTATCAATATTTTTATAACAATTGAACTATTCATCATTCTAAAAAATAATATAAAACAAGATACTTCAATTAACAAAGTAGCTCAATTTAAACAAAACTTTACACCCCACACTTAAATATTGACATTATCCTCAATGGAAACAAGCATAATTAAAAAGAAGAAGGTTAAGGTAAGACCTGTTTTCCATCGCTTTTCTGTGTGAGACAAAGTGGTACCTCGTCCTTTCCAAAAATATTAATTATTCCAAAACAAAATAACATTAAAGAGAACATAGCAAAACATTATGTTTTAATAACTAAAAGCAGTAAATATAAATAATAACCAAAACATCTGAAAATAAAAGAAACAAACAAAATAAACTAAATGTTCAATAGGTTGAAACTAGTCAAAGCCATGTGGTGAAGGTTGTGATGATGATGCGGCCGAAGGATGAAGGCTAAGAATCATAGCCAAGTTTTTATTGATTTGTTTCAACTATCTGAGTACTTTGGCATGATTGAGATCGACCTTGTTTTCTAATGCTTCGATCATACTAATCACTTCATTATTTTCTGGAGCTGGGGCGTCTTCATCTATACTAAGTGAATCAGAATCAAATTTCTCATCAACTCGTTGTCACTTTTGCCGATCTCCCTGTGTGCTTGGCTCTTCAAAAACCATTATATAAGCCCCTTCCCTCTTTGTAATCATGCGCATTTTCTCAAGAGTAGCAAGGTCAAGCTAGTCACTGCTCAAAATTTTTATCATGTTGCAATCATTCGAATCAAAGCCATCATCAAATGCCATAGCAAGGGTGGTCACCAATCCACCAATACAAATTGCTCCTTTTTTCTTATTAGACACATTATAAAAAATATCGGCTAACCAATATTTGATGCTCACCCGTATAACATTAGTAGCATAATAAAAAAAATATTTTGCTAAGTTCAACTACTCCCGGGCTTTTTTTCCTAGCAAAGAATCCACAAGACATAAAAATGGTGTAAATAATGCAAAGCAGGATTTACCAATTTTGTTGTCTTAGCCGATTTGGCCACATACATCTTATCCGATCTCAATGCTCCCCACGTAAATTGTTGGTTAAAACCCTTTGACACAGATTTTCTCCCTTTTGATTAAAACCAAATATTTCATTTAGGAGTGCAATATCAATCACATATGATTTCCTAAGCAATTTGAATCTTATCCTAGTATAAATCTTGGATTCATCCTTTTCAACTTTAAAAGAGGCTAGAAATTCAAATGTAAGTTCTTGAAATTGCAAAGCTTTGAGGGAAACAAATCTTCTCCATCCTAAGTTTTGCACATATCTAGTAAAATTTTCCCTAATTTAAAGAGCATTAAGAATTTTTTCACTTACATACCTTATTAGAAAGAAGCCCCTTACCAAGAGAGCCATTCTCATTGAAGAAGACAAAGAGGATGACTGAGGTTGCTTCCTCTTGTGGTGGGACACCATTTTGGTTCTTGGCATTTTGAATCTTGGTAAATATTGAAGATTGGAGTGATTTAATTGAATTTTTATGAAGGAATAAGAAGGATTTTGGTTTAAAATTTGAAGATTTTAGAGTGGGTATAGTGAAGTTGAGAGAGAGAGAGGTAAGAGAGTGAGAGAGAAAATGGAAATAATGTGAATTTTAGGGTTTTAGTAAAGAAGAAAGTGGGAAAATCGGGTTTTAAGTGGGCTAAAAGTTTGTGTGACCTGACTAAGTCAGAATGGACTTGGTCGTGTCGTATGTTTTGGTGATGGATACGGTCACGAACATGGTAGTGTCTCGTGGCCTTATTAGCCTCTGCCAAAATTAGTTCGGGAGTGCAGGGGGCGAGGGGAGACACGGCTTCGAGCGACTTGGCCGTGTTCTCGTGACACGGTTAAGGACATGGCCAAGTTGCGTGGCCGTGTCTGCATTTGTGTTTCTAGGCCATTTTTAGGATGGATTGACATGGCCAGTGACACGACGGTGTCACCAAGCTGTATATGCTACTTTCGCTTTTTTTTTAATCATATTTTAGCCATGTCACCCAAGTCTGATTAATGGAATCCTTTCTTCATCTCTAGCCCTGAACTCAATCAAAACAAAATATTGATCACAACACCTATTCCATTTTCTTTATTACAAACCAAAAGAAATGAAAATTTAAAAAGCCAAAAGACGAAAATTTAATTAAGGAAAGAAATACGAACCTATGGGTTGCCTCTCATTGAGCGCTTTTTTAACGTCGTGTAGCTGGACATCGTTGCATCACTCGTCAATGAACACCATATTTTCTATGGTTTTTGCAACTTCGAGTTCTTTCAAATAGGGCTTCATCCTTTCTCCATTCACCTTAAATGTCTCGTTGGTTTTCAAATTTAAGAATTCAACAACTTTATATGAAAATGTTTGAACTACTTGAAATGGTCCACTCCAACGGGATTTTAATTTTTTGGGGAACAACCGCATTCTCGAAGAGGACTTTCATTCCCCAGTTCAAAGGTCCTTCTAAGGATCATTCTGTCATGCATAGCTTTTATTTTCTCCTTATAGATCCTTGTACTCTCATAAGCCTCATTCCTAAGCTTATCAAGCTCGAAGATTTGCAACATCCTTTGCTCTTTTGCTCTATCCAAGTCCAAATTTGTAGCCTTTGATTGCCCAATAAGCTTTATGTTCTAATTTCACCGGTAGATGGCAAGCCTTGCCAAAGACCAATCTGTATGGACTCATTCCCAATGGTGTTTTGAAAGCCGTCCGATAGGCCCACAGTGCTTCTAAAAGTCTAATCGATCAGTCTTTTCTCATTGTGCTCATCGTCTTCTCGAAGATCCCTTTAAAATGCTTGTTAGATATCTCAACTTGTCCGGATGTTTGGGGGTGATATGGGGTTACCGCCTTATTTCGGATGCCCATCTTGGTCATAAACATTTAGAACCATTTGTTGTAAAAATGACTTCCTCCATCACTTATGATTATCCTGGGGGTCCCAAACCTACTTAAAATATTTTTCTTCAAGAATTTCAACACAACATTAGCACCATTAGTCCTAGTGGGGATAGCCTCAACCCACTTGGACACATAATCCACTGTAAGAAGGATATATTCAAAGCTAAATGACTTGAAAAATAGCCTCATAAAGTCTATTCCCCATACATTAAAAATTTCTACTACAATAAAAATATTGAGAGGTATTTCATTTCTTTTGCTAATATTCTCTACTCTTTGGCATTTATCACATCTTATATAAAAATTGTAAGCATCTTTGAAAAGAGTAGGCCAATACGAACCACTTTGAAGAACCTTCTTGGCAGTCTTCTTTCCTCTAAAATGTCCTCTATAATATATGTTGTGGCAAAATTGTAGCACTTGTAATTGCTCTTCTTCAGGCACATATCTTCTGATAATTTCATCCCTGTAAATTATAAACAAATATGACTCATTTCAAAAATAGTACTTACAGGAATGCATGAACCTCTTCTGTACCCAAAAATTCAAATCTTTTCTCACAACACCACAAGAAAGATAATTAGCAATATTGGCATACCATGGTGCTTGAGTTAAAGTAAACAAGTGTTCATTTGAAAATTTTTTTAAAAGTATTTTCACAAGCAATTTCTGCATCATTATCATGAGAGTTTGATCTAGAAAGATGGTCAGCTACTACATTCTCACTTTCTTTCCTATCTTTGATTTCAACATCAAATTCTTGCAACATCAAAACCCATCTAAAGAGTCTAGGTTTAGCTTGTGGTTTAGTCAATAGGTATTTCAATGCCGTGTGGTCCAAAAATACTATAACCTTAAATTTGTCAAGTGCAAATACCACAACTAACACTTCTCTTTCAGTGGTTGTATAATTCACTTATGCATCATTTAAAGATAAAACTTGCATAAAAGATTACACACATCAATTTATTCAATCTTTGGCCAAAGACGGCTCCAATAGTATAATTCGATGCATCCCAATTAGGTGCAACAATTATAGGGGGAGAAGTTAATTTTTCTTTTAAAATTTTAAATGCTTCTAAGAACTTATCATCAAAAATAAATGGGACATCTTTTTCAAGCAAATGACACAAAGGGCATGAAATTTTAAAAATATCCTTTCTAAACCTTCTATAAAATTCAGCATGTCCCAAAAAATTTCTAATCCCTCTAACAGATGTGGGTGGTGGTAGATTCATAATTAAATCAACCTTAGCTTTGTCCACTTCAATATCCTTATGGGAAACAACATGTCCTAATACAATGCCATGATCAACCATAAAGTGACTATTTTCCCAACTCAAGGTAAGATTGCATTCAATACATCTTTCAAGTACAAGAGTCAACTTATGCAAACAATCATCAAAAGAATTGCCTAAAACAAATAAGCCATCTATAAATATCTCAATGCACTTATCCAACATATCAAAAAAAATAGACAACATAGATCTTTAAAACGTCCCCGGCGCATTGCAAAGTTCGAATGACATCCTCCGAAAGATAAATGTACTGAAAGGGCAAGTGAAAGTTGTCTTTGGATGATCCTCTGGTGCTATTAGGACTAGATAGTAACTTAAAAGACCATCAAGAAAACACTAAAAAGTATGTCCAGATAATCTATCAAGCATTTGGTTAATAAATGGTAAAGGAAAGTGATCTTTCTTGGTGACATTATTTAATTTCCTATAATTTATGCACATTCGCCATCCTGTTTGAGTTTGTGTAGGTACCAACTCTCCATTCTCATTCTGCACCATAGTTAAACATGATTTCTTTGGCACAACATGAATGGGACTAACCCACTCGCTATCAGCAATGGAGTAAATTACCCCTTCATTAAGCAATTTAAGAACCTCTTTTTTTACTACTTTACATATTAGGGTTAAGCCTCCTTTGAGCCTCTCTCACTGGTTTAGCTCCCTCTTCTAACACTATCTTATGCATACACATAGAGGGACTAATACCCTTGATATCACTCAACCCCCAACTAATAACTCTCTTGAATTTTTTTTAACATTCTCACAAGTTTATCTTCCTTATCAGTACAGAGAGTAGCTGAAATTATCATCGGTTGTGAGTTGTTCTCCTCAAAAAATATACTTTAAATACTTTGGGAGTTCCTTAAGTTCAACCACTTTTGGTTGAATCTCTTCCTCCTCAATCCCAAGTCCTTTCTCATTATTCTCATTATCCAAAATGGACTTGAATTCTTTAATTTTCACATAAAAAATCTCAATCTTTTCACCCAAAGTTAGGGTCATCTCTAACTTGTCTTCACTACTTTCCTTCAAGAAAACTTCTTCAACCACAAAATCAGTAAAATCAATAAAAAAAACAGTCTTCATAAACAACAGTAGTGGGAATAGGAGAAGTGCTAAAAATTAAAAATTTTACAATTTGTCTTAACACATCTATAGTTAATTTTCCATTTTAACATCAATCAAAGTATTAGTTGTAGCTATAAAAGGCCTCCCTAAAACAATTATGTGTTTTGAACCCTTAGGGATTTCTTCCCCCTTATCCAAGACAATGAAATTAACGGGTACAATCAAACTATCTACTTAAACTAGAACATCCTCTATGATTCCTTTAGGGTATCTAAGAGTTCGATCTGCAAGTTATAACGCCATTTTAGTTAGTTTAAGTTTCCTTAGCTCTAATTTCAAATAAATAAAATATGGCATCAAATTTATGCTAGTTCCTAGATCACACATGCCAAGGGTTTCTTTTCCATTCCCCATAGAGATATTGATAAGTACACAATTAATGATATTTTATTCCCATTTCTTAATATGATTATTATCAAATTGAGTTTAATTTGTTTGTTCAAAGTGCAATTTAAGGATAATTTCAGGAATTCTCGATAAATTGAGGCTTTTGGTCATTACGGAGCAATTACGGATGAAAGTAGAAGAAAAGAGCAAAATCAGCCAATGGACACGTCCACGAACACGGGCGTGTCGTCAGACGTGCCCCTGTTACTGCATTCAGTGGATATGACACGCCCAGTTGCATAGGCGTGTCACCAAACGTGCCATTTGTCCAGAGTCACAGTAGCTTCAACACGCCCAGGACCACGGGCGTGCTCATGATCGTGCCATTTACCCAAACTCACAGTAGCTGTCACACGCCCGGTACCACGGGCGTGCCAAGGAACGTGCCTTTTATTCAGACTTACAGTAGCTATGACACGTCCAGGAACACAGGTGTGTCAGTGGACGTGCCTTTGGTTCAAAATCACAGTGCCTATAACACGCCCAGGAACACGGTCGTGTCAGTGGTCGTGTCACCTGTCGAAAAGTGAGATTCTTTGCACTGATTGGGGAATAAGTGGGGGACAACAGCTGGCCTTTGTCAAAAAGAAAGAACAAGAAAAGGAGAGCTTGCCTAAATCAGGGAAAAGGGTGATGAACCAAGGGAAAGTGGTAGACAATGAATGGGATTAGTGAGCTGGAAGCATGGGCTAGAGATTTGGAGGGAAATAAAAAGAGAAGAGGGGGAGAAGAACAGCAGTTTTTGCTGGAGCATTGCTGGAAACAGAGGAAAAAGAAGAGGAGGAAGAGCCATCTGCTGGAGCAAAGAGAAGGGTCTTGAGCTGAGATTGATGGAAGATCAACACCATACTCAAACCCTAAACCAAGAATCAAGAGCTCAAGTGAAGAAATACAGATTCACTGCTATGAATTGTTTGGTTTCTCTTACTTATTTATCTTACTCTGTTTTTCTAGCTGTTAATATGAACTAAATCTTTCTCTATCTAGATGTTGATGAACCCTAGCCAATTTGTATGAATTGAACAATTATATTCAGTTGAATCAATTAGTTGAGTTGTTTTATTCTTATGATATCTGTTGTTATTTCCAATTGATAATAGCATGCTTGTTGATTGGTTATTATTTTCATATTATTGACTTGAGAAAGCTTGATGTGAATTGAATACTCATAAGGATTGAGGATTGATTGGGGTACTAGAGATAGACCTACAAGATCCTTTGGTTTATAGTTCCTTGTCATTAATGCATGATCTATTTAATTGTGTTTTGAGAAGAAATTCCAGCACTCTACTTAGTGATTAGGGATTAATCCACTCGAGAGAGGCTTTAATCTAAGTTAGAGGAATGCCAATCCAATTTGATTAAACGATTTAGCTGAATGGATTGTTTATAAATATTATTGAGGCTAGGGGGATTCAATATCTGGATAGTTCTATTATTATAAATCTTTTGTGCACAGCATTTAATTTCCTTTCATTCATTAATTAGTTAATTTTAGTTACAACACATCACACAACTATTAATTCACTAAACAACGATTAAGATTTGCACTAGTACTTGGCCTTGTCCCTAGAGGAACGACATTCACTCACTATTATATTACTTGAGCGACCCGTGCACTTGCGGTAATTGCATATAGCATACGAAACGCATTAAGTTTTTGGTGCCGCTGCCGGGGACAACGGTTTCAATATTAGTAACATAATTAAGATTGTTGATTTAGTTTTCTTTTTAATCGTTTTTAATTTTAGTTCTTGCTGGTTTACTATCATTGTAGGTATTTCTTATTGTTTATGACCAGATCTAGCTCATCCCAACTACTGGAGTTAGACCCAGAACTAGAGAGAACGTTGAGGAGAAAGCAAAAGGAAGAAGAGGAGGCAGATCTGGAAGACGTAAGTTCAAGAATCAATATGGAAATTGAACAAGAAGAAGTATTCGAAGTGATGGAAGGAGCTGGACCAAGAACAATGCAGGAGTTTGCTAAGCCCAATTTAAATGGGGCTGAATCGAGTATCCGGAGGCCAACAGTTGCTGCAAACAACTTCGAAATAAAGGCGAATGTCATTCAAATGGTGCAGAATACTTGTCAATTCGATGGGTTCCCTGATGAAGATCCTAATGCACATCTTGAGAATTTTCTGGAGATTTGTGACACATTTAAGATAAATAATGTCTCAGAAGATGCAATTAGGCTGAGGTTGTTCCCATTTTCTCTTAGAGACAGACCAAAGAAGTGGCTGAAATCCTTTCCTCCAGGAACTTTTACCACCTGGGCCCAATTGGCAGAGAAGTTTTTAGAGAAATACTTCCCACCATCAAAAACTGCCAAGTTGAGAAATGACATCTCATCCTTTTTGCAACAAGATGGTGAGACTCTGTATGATGCCTGGGAGAGATTCAAAGATTTGCTGAGAAGGTGTCCGCATCATGGACTTCCACTTTGGCTCCAAATTCAAACATTTTATAATGGATTGAATTATGTAAGTAAACAATCCATTAATGCAGCAGCTGGTGGTACCATCAACAATAAGACACCTGAACAGGCAAGGGACTTAATTGAAGATATGGCCATCACCAATTATCAATGGCAAGCACCAAGAGAGCAAGGGAAGCTGAAGGCCATGGGATCGCACCAATTAGATCCGGTGGTGGCATTGACAGCCCAATTAGAAGCATTGAATAAGAAGTTTGATTCTTTGGCTTCTTCTTCATCTGGGAAAGTTATGCAGGTAATGTCTTGTGAATGGTGTGGAGGTGGACACCAAAGTCAAGAGTGCCAAAGTGGCAACATGTTTGCCAAGCAAGAACAGGTAGATTATGTTGGGAATATGCAAAGACCACAACAGAATAATCCATACAGCAACACATACAATCCAGGGTGGAGGAATCATCCAAATTTCTCATGGACCAATCAAAATAATCCAAGACCTCCCCCTGGATTCCAGCAACCCCAACATCAACAAGCTGCCCCTCCAAGAAAGAGTAGTTTGGAGGACATGATGGAGAAATTTGTAGCAGCTTCTGAAACAAGGTTTCAATCAACTGAAACCTCCCTTAGAAATCAACAAGCCTCCATTCACAATTTGGAGAATCAAGTAGGGCAAATTGCCAAATTGCTCAGTGAGAGACCACAGGGAAGTTTACCTAGCAACACTGAGGCCAACCCTAAGGAGCAACTGAAGGCAATTACGCTAAGGATTGGTAAAGAGATCAATGAAAATGTGGAAAAGAAGAGGGCTGGAGAACAAGAAAAAGAAAAAGAAGATGATCCTCCTACCACTTCGGGAGAGAAAGCTGCACTTGAAGGAGAAAGAGAGAAGCAGCCACAAGCAAGCAGCCCCAATGTGAAGGAATACCGACCTAGAGTACCCTATCCGGCAAGACTGAACAAGGACAAGATTGATGCTCAGTTCGGTAAGTTCCTTGAACTTTTCAAACAATTGCACATTAACATTCCATTTGCTGAAGCTCTGTCACAAATGCCTAAGTATGCTAAATTTTTGAAAGATATCCTTTCTAACAAAAGGAAACTTGAAGAAGTATCTTTAGTGCACTTATCTGAAAAAAGTTCAGCAATTTTGCAAAGAAGATTACCTAAGAAATTAAAAGATCCAGGTAGTTTTACCATTCCATGTTTTATAGGTAATCTAGAGGTTAAAAGTGCTTTAGCTGATTTGGGGGCTAGCATAAGTGTTATGCCCTATAAAATGTTTAAAGAGCTAGGCATTGGTCAACCTAAACCAACACTCATGACCATCCAACTTGCCGATAAATCAGTAGTCCACCCTCGTGGCATAATAGAGGATGTGTTGGTAAAAGTCGGGGATTTCATTTTCCCCAATGATTTTGTTGTCATTGATATTGATGAGGATGTGGATGTTTCGCTTATTCTTGGTAGGCCATTTTTGAATACAGCCCGTGCCCTCATTGATGTTCATGACGGCACATTGACTTTGAGAGTGGGTGAGGAGAAAGTAATTTTTAGGATACATGATGCCATGAAACATTCACTTTCAATTGATGAGGCGGAATCATGCAATGATGTTGTTGAGCATGAGACCGTAAACTGTTTAACTAACATTGTTTCCAAGGATCCCCTTGAGTTGTGTTTATTGCAGGAAAATATTGAGGGTGAAGAAGCAATGGAGCAGCTTGCTTTTCTTGAAGCAAGCAAATCATTCAAATGCAGGGCATATGAAACCATTGAAATGCCCAAGGAAGAAAAGCCAAAACCGTCGGTGATTGATCCACCAAACTTGGAACTGAAGCCTCTTCCGGATCACCTTGAGTATGGGTTTTTGGTAGAGAAAAAGAGATTGCCCATAATTCTGAGTTCCCACCTATCTTCTAAGCAGAAAGAAAAACTCATCCAGTTGTTGCAAAAGCATAAGCAAGTGATAGCTTGGAAGATAGTAGATATAAAGGGGATTAGTCCATCCTATTGCACTCACAAGATACTAATGGAGGATGAATTCAAGCCAGTAGTGCAACCACAGAGGAGACTGAACCCAAAGATGAAGGATGTTGTTAAGGCTGAAGTGATAAAACTACTTGATGCAGGGATTATATATCCGATCTCGGATAATTCTTGGGTGAGCCCAGTTCAAGTAGTACCAAAGAAGGGAGGGATGACTGTGATCCCTAATGAAAATGATGAGCTGATTCCAACAAGAACAGTTACTGGTTGGAGGGTTTGCATTGACTACAGAAAATTAAATGATGCAACTAGAAAGGATCACTTTCCTTTACCCTTCATTGATCAGATGTTGGAGAGGTTATCCGGCCATGAATACTACTGCTTTTTGGATGGCCTTTCAGGCTATTTCCAAATTCCCATTGCACCGGAAGACCAAGAGAAAACTACCTTCACCTGCCCATATGGGACATTTGCATATCGAAGAATGCCATTTGGGTTGTGTAACGCACCTGCAACTTTCCAAAGGTGCATGATAGCAATCTTTGATGAGCTAATAGAGGATATTATGGAGGTGTTTATGGATGATTTCTCAGTCTATGGCAGCTCATTTGAAAAGTGTTTGGAAAACCTTGAGAGGGTTTTGATGAGATGTGAGGAAACAAATTTGGTGCTGAATTGGGAAAAGTGTCATTTCATGGTTCAAGAAGGAATCGTGTTGGGACACAAGATTTCAAGCAAAGGCATTGAGGTGGATCGGGCAAAGATAGACATTATTGAGAAGCTACCACCACCCACATCTGTGAAAGCCATCAGAAGCTTCCTAGGGCACGCGGGTTTTTATCGAAGGTTTATTCGAGGTTTCTCTAAGATAGCCCGTCCATTGACAAGACTCCTTGAGAAGGATGTCAATTTTATTTTTGATGAGGAATGTCTGAGAGCATTCACGACCCTGAAGGAGAAATTGACCCATGCTCCAATCATGGTAGCTCCTAATTGGAATCTACCATTTGAACTGATGTGTGATGCAAGTGACTTTGCAGTTGGAGCAGTCTTGGGTCAACGCAAAGAGAAACACTTACAGCCAATCTACTATACGAGCAAGACCTTGAACGCAGCTCAAGCCAACTACACAACTACAGAGAAAGAGCTGCTAGCTGTGGTTTTTGCTTTTGACAAGTTTAGATCATATCTAATCTTGTCAAGGGTGATTGTGTATACAGACCATTCAGCTTTAAGGTATCTATTCGCAAAAGTTGATGCTAAACCTAGACTAATCAGATGGGTTTTGTTGTTGCAGGAATTCGACTTAACAATTCAAGATAAGAAGGGAGCCGAAAATCTTGCAGCGGATCATCTCTCTCGCTTGGAAAATCCAACCCTAGAGAGACTTGAAGAAGGGGACATTGATGATCACTTCCCCGATGAACAGCTATACGCCATGGTAAGTGAGGTAAGTGGTTTAAATTTTGAAACACCATGGTTTGCAGACTTTGCAAATTATTTAGCTGTTAGGGAACTCCCTAAGGACCTAACTTATCAAGCAAAGAAGAAATTCTTTTCTGATCTAAAGTATTATTTTTGGGAGGATCCCTTTTTGTTTAAGTTGTGTAAGGATCACATGATCCGAAGATGTGTGGCATGGCCCGAATCAATGAATATCCTTAGTGAATGCCATGCCGGACCAGCTGGTGGTCATATGGGGGCAAATAGAACTGCTCAAAAGGTGTTAGAATCAGGATTCTATTGGCCCACTTTGTTTAAAGATAGCTACGAATTTGTAGTTCGCTGTGATCAATGCCAAAGGGCTGGAAACATTTCATCTCGTGATGAGATGCCCCAAAATGGGATCCTAGTTTGTGAAATTTTTGATGTTTGGGGGATTGACTTTATGGGACCATTTCCCAACTCTTTTGGCAACAAATATATTTTGGTAGCTATTGATTATGTGTCTAAATGGCCTGAAGCCCAAGCCTTGGCAACCAATGATGCTAGGGTTGTAGTGCAATTTCTGAAGAAATTATTTTCTCGATTTGGCATGCCAAAAGCAATTATCAGTGATAGGGGTACTCATTTTTGTAACACTCAGCTTGAAAAGGTTTTAAATAGATTAGGAGTTACACACAGGTTTGCTACTCCTTATCACCCCCAAACCAGTGGCCAAGTCGAGAACACAAATAGGGAAATCAAACGAATTCTGGAAAAATCTGTTGAGCGATCCCGAAAGGATTGGTCCAAGCAATTGGACAATGCTCTATGGGCTTTTAGAACTGCTTTTAAAACTCCCTTAGGCACTACACCATTTAGGTTGGTCTATGGAAAAGCTTGCCATTTACCTCTTGAGATAGAACATCATGCATATTGGGCAATAAAACAGATTAACCTTGATCTAGCTTGTGCAGGTGAAAGGCGAAAATTACAGGTAAATGAACTAGACGAGTGGAGGTTGCAAGCTTATGACAATGCAAGGATGTACAAGGAACGTACCAAGAGATGGCATGATGCTCACATCAAGAAACAGAAAGAGTTTCAAGCAGGAGATCAGGTATTGCTATATAATTCAAGGCTCCGGCTCTTTCCAGGTAAGTTGAAATCTCGATGGTCCGGTCCTTTTACTGTCAAGGAAGTTTTTCCTTACGGAGTGGTTGAAATAAGCCACCCGGAAAAAGGATGTTTCAAAGTCAATGGGCATAGGCTCAAATCTTATTTTGGAGGGGAAATACAGGCCTTAAAGGAGGTTTTACACCTCCAAGATTAAGGACATTTGTCCGAACGTCCAACTAATACGACGTTAAAGAAGTGCTGGGTGGGAGGCAACCCACCGTCTTTATGTTTTTGGTTTGTTTTGTCATTTTGTTTTAACTTTCTTTTCTTGAAGGGGTGGGTGTTGTTTTACCTAATTTGAAGTTGCAGAGAGAATTTGATTTTTGGTAAATAAATTGATAACACGCCCATGGACACGCCCGTGTCTTTGGGCGTGTCATTAGGTTTCTCAGGCAGTAGCTATAACACGCCCAAACTAGTGGACGTGTTGATTGCATGTATGTCACAGTATGTACGACACGCCCATGAGCACGCCCGTGTTTATGGGCGTGTAAATTGAAATTTCATCAAGTAGCTGTGACACGGCCAGGGACACGCCCGTGTCCAAGAGCGTGTAACGCAAACTGGCTTTTCAATCGTGGGGCACGCCCAGTAACACGGGCGTGTCTCTGGGCGTGTTGACATTTTCTATATATAGCCCCACGCCCATTTTTCCGAAAACACTCAAATCTTCTCTCATTTTCTCTCGTTTCTCTCAAAATTTTTGCGTTTTCTCCGGCTAATTCACAAACCCATTCGTTTTTCGAAGCATTTCTACTCCCGGCTTGCATTATTGGCGTGTGATTTCTCGTTTTTTTCATTGCAACTACTCATTTTCACTTGGATTCGCAATTTCAGGTACGAGAACTGATTTTTTTTTTCGATTTTTCTTTGTTTTGTTTAGTTTTTCTTTCGTTTTTCATATACATTTCTTGTAATTACTTGTGTTTATCATGAAATTTGAAATTTCGTGAATTGTTTGCTTTATTATGGTGTTTTTCAATTTTTGTGGCGTTTGATTTTCATTGTCGTTTTGAACTACCATTTGATTCGGAATTTGTTTGATTTTAGTTTTGTTTTGAATTGTTGTTTCATCAAATAATATGTTGTTTTAATTTTGGAATTGTTTTGTTAATTAATCATTTGCGTTATTCCGTTGTGTTATTATTGTGTTGATTAATCAAATGATTGTTTCGATTCTCGTTACTTGTGATTTATGAATAATATGTTGATCAAATAATCATTTGTGTCATTTTGTTGTGTTATTTGAAATTGAATAAAATGTTGGTTTTGAAATTGTTTGATTAAAACTAGTTACTTGTGGTTTATGGATAATATGTTGATTTGGTGATTGGCTTTAATGTGTGTTTATCGTTCGGGTTGGTTTATTGCTTGCAATTAATTGAGGTATTTGGTTCTAGCGGATTGCATTGTTTAGCCTGCATGTTGGTATGCTTTCGTTATTGACGAACCATTAAATTTATTCTTGCAGATTTATCGAAAATGGGCCCTCGCAAGCAATCATCGTCACAGCTTCCAGCCAAACGGGCCCGAGGGGAGGGCAGTTCCAGCCAGCCAGCTACCCGCCCAACTTCTAAATTCATGGCGGGACATAAGTGCCTCAAATTCTCCAACAGCGAGGAACGACGACGGTTCGAGTTGTTTGGCAACAAAGAATGGTCGGCACCTCGGTACCTAGACTGGGAGGCTATGGAAATGGTTAATATTGCTGCAGAAGTGAAAGAGATGATTGATCAACCGGGGTGGGGACAGCTCTTCTCTATCCACGAGCCTTCATACCGAGAGCTTACACTTGAGTTTTACTGCACCTTTCAGTTCCAAAAGACCAAAATCTCCATCACTGAGCCGACAATTAAATTCCGACTGGGAGGACAGAGGTTCCACATGAGCATCAACGACCTTGGGGTACATCTCGGGTTGTATACTGCAGAGGAGGTCCAAACCACCGATTATCTCAGTTCCGAGGTGGATTTTGCTGAGTATAATGTTGTTCCACCTCGGGTTTGGCATGACTTTGCACCCACTGCAGATAGATATCAGCCCAAGGTCTCCAAAGCATCCAACTTCATTTCTTTCCCCTGCCGGGTGGTGCATAATTTGTTGGTTCACACACTTACAGCCAGACTGAGCAGTACAGGGGTGGTGACCTTGAGGGATCTGTTCTTTCTGCACTGCATGCAACATAAGACCCGGTGCAATGTGGCCCATGCCATCACCCATTTCTTCCATGAGCAGTCTAGGAAGGGAGCTTCAGGTGCTTTACATGGTGGCATGTATGTCACGAGACTTGCTTAACGGCTGGGAGTGTTAGATGGTTGCCTCCCCATGACGGTGGACGGTATGCCCAAGATATTGGGTATGGACACACTAAAGAGGTTGAACAGGGAACAGGTAGCTAGGCTACGGGCTGCTCCTATGGATTCAGATTTACCAGAGGCAGCTCCTTCTGCTCCTCCCTCCGATATACCACCACCTCCACCGTCGGATTATCCTGCTGGACCTTCTGCTGCTGGACCTTATCCTGCTGGACCATCTGATGCTGCTGCACCTTCTTCTTCTGCCGGGCCTTCCTTTGTCCAGCCTCCTGCATTCCGAGATTGGCGCCAATCAATCAATGAGGAGTGGGGTGATGACAGGAAACCCACCGAGTTTGAGCGTCAGATGTGTCGGATGGAAGGTATGATAAACAATATTGCTCTAAACCAGAATATGATCTTGACCCAGCAGGAGGACTTCCAAGCCCAGTTAGACCACGAGATCTTGAGGCGACAGTGGCTAGAGCAATCCTTGTTGGAGTTCTGGCGGTATCAGGGATTTCACCCTTCGCAGCCACCACCTCCACCCTATCAGCCACCTGCCCATGCACCGGCACCTGCACCTACACCTGCACCGGAACCCTCTCCACCAGTTGATGTCTCCGATGATGATGAGACCAGCAGTGATTAGCACATTTTTATTTTGATGTCGTCCTTTATTTCTTTACTTATTTATTATGCTTTTTAGTTTTTCTTCTTTTACGTGCTTTTGGATTAGTATTATTATTATTTTCTTTAGCTTTGTTTCGTTTCTTTATTTATTTATATATATTAACCTTGTTTTGAGTGCATTGTAGAATACTATTTTGCTGCAATACCTCCTTCACCGCACTCTTGGCACCGTACTCATTTTCATCCACTCTTGGACTTGAAAACGGGCAGTAATTATCTCTCTTCATTGTTTCATGTTTTGCGCACACATTGAGGACAATGTGCATCTTAAGTAAGGGGGAGAGGTATACTTTATTGAATAAATTTCTACTTCAATTTTTTTTTTGATTCATTTGTCTCAATCAATGCCTGCTAAGTAAGCTAAATTGTTATGATAAGTATAATTTGATGTGATTTCCCTTTACATGTTAAACTAATTTGAAATTTCATAAATGACAATTTCTTGTTGAGGTTAACTTAGTGATTTCGATCAATTGTTGAGGATCGATTGTAATGGCTATAGTTAAGTTGTGGATCGATGGAAATTGGAACATTTCTAGAGTTTAAAACTTTAGTTACATTTTTGAGCATAATATAATTCCGTAGATTCTTGAGTCGGACTTGGTACGACCCTTAAGTTTATAACCCTTGAATAAAAATAACTAAAACAAATAATTCTAAGGAGCTTTGAAAATTTTTCCCTGTTCCGCTGATTTCGACTACAAATGAGTTGGAATCATGAATAGTGCTAGTAGCCATTTGAACGGTGATTCTAGCTGAGTAACCGGGGGTCGGCATCACAAATGTTTACCTTCGCGTCAAAAGGCTAGTATCAGTTTAAACAAGTCGGGCTCCTTAAAACATCAAAAAATAAATAAATAAAAAAAAATAATAATAATAAATAAATAAATAAAAATAAAAATAAATAAATTTTGAGGGTTAGAATGCTTAAGAGAAAACTCACGTTTTTCGCACTTTGTTCATGGCATTTGAATTTGCTGGAATTTTATGCTCAATCTTTTAACTCTGGATTTTTAGGTTTTAGGTAATGTGAAATTTTTATTTTAAAATTTCTTGATTCAGCTGTTATGATTGTGAATTATTTTGATTGAGAAAGTGAGGTTATCCGATTCGAGTATTGTCAAAACTCTATTTTTCTTTTTGAATATAGAGGGAGTCTGTCATTTATGCTTATTACAGTAATTTAGTTTGCTTGAGGACAAGCAAAAACTCAAGTGTAGGGGAATTTGATAAGTACACAATTAATGATATTTTATTCCCATTTCTTAATATGATTATTATCAAATTGAGTTTAATTTGTTTGTTCAAAGTGCAATTTAAGGATAATTTCAGGAATTCTCGATAAATTGAGGCTTTTGGTCATTACGGAGCAATTACGGATGAAAGTAGAAGAAAAGAGCAAAATCAGCCAATGGACACGTCCACGAACACGGGCGTGTCGTCAGACGTGCCCCTGTTACTGCATTCAGTGGATATGACACGCCCAGTTGCATAGGCGTGTCACCAAACGTGCCATTTGTCCAGAGTCACAGTAGCTTCAACAAGCCCAGGACCACGGGCGTGCTCATGATCGTGCCATTTACCCAAACTCACAGTAGCTGTCACACGCCCGGTACCACGGGCATGCCAAGGAACGTGCCTTTTATTCAGACTTACAGTAGCTATGACACGTCCAGGAACACAGGCGTGCCAGTGGACGTGCCTTTGGTTCAAAATCACAGTGCCTATAACACGCCCAGGAACACGGCCGTGTCAGTGGTCATGTCACCTGTCGAAAAGTGAGATTCTTTGCACTGATTGGGGAATAAGTGGGGGACAACAGCTGGCCTTTGTCAAAAAGAAAGAACAAGAAAAGGAGAGCTTGCCTAAATCAGGGAAAAGGGTGATGAACCAAGGGAAAGTGGTAGACAATGAATGGGATTAGTGAGCTGGAAGCATGGGCTAGAGATTTGGAGGGAAATAAAAAGAGAAGAGGGGGAGAAGAACAGCAGTTTTTGCTGGAGCATTGCTGGAAACAGAGGAAAAAGAAGAGGAGGAAGAGCCATCTGCTGGAGCAAAGAGAAGGGTCTTGAGCTGAGATTGAAGGAAGATCAACACCATACTCAAACCCTAAACCAAGAATCAAGAGCTCAAGTGAAGAAATACAGATTCACTGCTATGAATTGTTTGGTTTCTCTTACTTATTTATCTTACTCTGTTTTTCTAGCTGTTAATATGAACTAAATCTTTCTCTATCTAGATGTTGATGAACCCTAGCCAATTTGTATGAATTGAACAATTATATTCAGTTGAATCAATTAGTTGAGTTGTTTTATTCTTATGATATCTGTTGTTATTTCCAATTGATAATAGCATGCTTGTTGATTGGTTATTATTTTCATATTATTGACTTGAGAAAGCTTGATGTGAATTGAATACTCATAAGGATTGAGGATTGATTGGGGTACTAGAGATAGACCTACAAGATCCTTTGGTTTATAGTTCCTTGTCATTAATGCATGATCTATTTAATTGTGTTTTGAGAAGAAATTCCAGCACTCTACTTAGTGATTAGGGATTAATCCACTCGAGAGAGGCTTTAATCTAAGTTAGAGGAATGCCAATCCAATTTGATTAAACGATTTAGCTGAATGGATTGTTTATAAATATTATTGAGGCTAGGGGGATTCAATATCTGGATAGTTCTATTATTATAAATCTTTTGTGCACAGCATTTAATTTCCTTTCATTCATTAATTAGTTAATTTTAGTTACAACACATCACACAACTATTAATTCACTAAACAACGATTAAGATTTGCACTAGTACTTGGCCTTGTCCCTAGAGGAACGACATTCACTCACTATTATATTACTTGAGCGACCCGTGCACTTGCGGTAATTGCATATAGCATACGAAACGCATTAGATATTAACCATAAAACTCTCAGGATCCTTTAGCTTTGGAGGTAACTTGTGTTATAAAACAACACTTGTTACTTTTGAAACTATCACATTTTCATTCAACTCATACATTTTCTTTTTAGTGTTTAATTTCTTGAAGAATTTGGCATAAGCTGACATATTTTTAATCACATCAAGTAAGGAAAGATTAATACTTACCTTTGAGGGCATGTTATAAAATTTCAGAAAATTACTTATCTTGCTTCTCATTTTTTAACCTGCTTGAGAGAGGAATTGGCGGTTTGTAAGGATTTGGAGATTTATGCAATTTTGGTGAAGTGGATGTCTCCTCGCTCTCCTCCTTCGATTCTCTTGGTGAAGCTTTGCTTTCTTGCATTTTCTCGCCATTTTCTCGAATTATACTTGTATCCAAAGAATCACTGATTTTATTATCAATTACCTTACCATTTCTTAGAACTGTGATTGCTTAAGCTTGCTCCGGTTGACTTGAAAATTTTTCTTTTTGATGAGCTTAAAGTTGATTAGCTAGTTGACCAACTTGAGTTTCCCCCTTCTTAAGTGATGCTTCCAAAGAGTCAAACCACTTGTTATTCACTTCTTGATTTTGAGTGCTTATTTGAATGAAAGCATTCAAATTGTCTTCAAGTGAAGGTTTCTTGACTTACTCTTGACTTGAAGTTTGCCCTTAAAATTGGGGACCTCTTTGATAAGATTGGAAGGTTTGTTGAGGTGGAACATGTTGTTGATTCTTTCATGAAAAATTTTGGTGATTCCTCTAACCGGAGTTGCAAGAATTTTAGTATGGGTCATTCCTATCCCTTTGTTGGAAACCTTTAAAGGCATATACTTGCTCTTGACCATCATTATGGCCTAAAATTCTACATGATGCATATATTTCTTGACTTAGCATGGGTGTGCTTCATCTTGCATTTAACATCTTAACTTATCTTATTAATTCTGTTAACTGCCTTGCCATTTTAAAATTTGAGTTCAACTCGTATGCTCCCAACACTTCAAATAATGCAAGCATTTTCGCAGCTGTCTTTTCATCCATTACGCCCTCTGCAACATTATCCACTGTATTTTGACATTGTTGAGTTAGTCCATCATAAAAGAATTGGTTGAGCAATTATTATGAATAGTAATGATGAGGGCATTGAAATAATAAAGATTTGAAGCGATCACAAGCCTCATGAAACGGTTCTCCATCAAATTGGGTGAAAGTTGCAATACTCCCCTAAGCTCCTTTGTCTTTTAGTGTGAATAAAATTTTTTCATGAATTTGTTATACACTTCAGTCCATGTGGTTAAGAAATTCTCCGGTAAAGTCATCAACCATGCCTTCGCCCTATCCTTCAAATTGTATGGAAAATATCTCATTTTAAGTTTATCTTCCGTTAATGCTTGTAAAGGTAATGTATGCAAGGTTGTGTAAAAATCTCGAATAAAGTTGAGAGGATGTTCATTCGGCAATCCATGAAAGGAGGGCGGCATACTATAATGAATATTTTTTAGTTCATAATTTCTTGCTGCGTTGCTCAACTGTATACATGATGTAGTTACCCCAATAATTGGTCGGGCAAACTCCTTCATGGGTAGTTCCTCTACTTCACTCATTTCTACTTCCGTGTTCTCACTAAATTGCTCTATGGTGTTTTCTCCCTCTTGATCCAAAGGATCTACTTTCTCGGTTCTAGGATGTCTATGAACATTTTCTACAAAGAGAACAAGTTCGTTGCCTTATAATCTTCGTCCTTGCATAAATCACCTGGGCAATTCAAAAAGAAAAAATTTAAACAATTAATCAATTAAATATAAAAGAATCAAACTATTACTAAAAACAGTCTTCCCCGACAATGGCGCCAAAAACTTATTATGCTCTATTTAATTCTACTACAAGCGACACTCATAAGTATACGAGGTTATCATAGTAAGTGTAATCGCCCCAAGATCATCTCACAAGAAAGGTGTTTATTTGTAATAATTTGATTAAAACACAATATTAAAGTTTGAGTGTATGTTGTTAAAATGGTGAAAAGAAATTAAAATCTAAAAGTAAAACGAGTAACGGTTGTGCAAGATTAATTCAAATTTTTGGAATGGTATCTAGGATTGTAGATTAATTTAATCTAAACTTGATTCTTCAATTATCTATTAATATAACCTTGTAATTTAATTTGTTCCTTGAGTTTAATTAGCAATTACCAATTCATTAGTTTTCACATTCATGAACTAACAACGACCAATTATTTTGAATTTGCAAATTAATAGAAGCCTAAAACTTATATTTCTAATTCACTCTTAGGGTAGTTGATTGCATAGTTCCGATATCAAATTTCATCTCTCGGTCAATCATTCAATATTAAGAGATTAATAGGTGGCCAATCTATCAACCTAACATTCAATCCAATCCAATCAACCAACAACAAGGTATATTAATAGAATTATCAAATCAAATCATCAATCAAATCTACTATAACCCTAGGCATAGGTAATTTAGCTCATCATCAATTCAAAATTCTCAATATAAATTAAATTAAAATTATCCATTGAAATATTAATGTTCATAACAAAACAACAACAATCTAGAAATAAATTAAAATGAGAGAATATAAAAAAAACCCCTTGAATATGCCAAGAGTTGAACTTCTTATTCTTCATCCTAGCTTCCACTTAAGTGTGATGAAGAACTCCCAAGCCTTTTCAAACCTTTAAAAATCAATTATTCTATCCTTGAAAGAATGAGTAAAGTCTCTCTCAAGCCTCCACTCCTTCAATCAAAACTTTCTTCAAACCCTAACCCTCTAAAGTTTGTTCACCCACACACAATCCCAAAGAACCAAGTTAAAGTCTTATTTATGGAAAATGGAATATAAGTTGAAGATGAAGGTGATAAGAATCCCCTCTAAAAACCAAGAACCCCTAAAAATATAGAGAGGCCTCTCTTGAATAGCCTCCTGTCCATGTGTGTGTACCCACCTCCTCCAATTATTTTTCATTTTTTTAAAACACAAAGAATTTCTTGCCAACTCACTCACTCCCCTTTGTCCCCCTACTTTTTTTCATTTTTTTTAAAATATTCATCCCATAAAATAAGTCACCTTTTTCTTCTTTTATCATTTCTTTTTAAAAGATAATACTTGTTGTCTCTCACTTAGCCCTTAACTTGTGCAAATAATTAAAAAAAAAAGTCACATGAGACACGACCAAGGCATGAGTGACTTGGCTGTGTCTCTCAATTTTTTTAAAGTACGGCCAAGGCCTATGAGTGTGTCCATTGCTGCCTTTCAAATACTTTCTTCTTGTGGGAGTGACACGGCCAGTGGCTTGGCCATGTCACTTGCCTGTGTTCTCTTCTGTCTCCTTTCTTTGCTTCTCCTTTATGGTTCTTCAAGTGGGACACGGCCAAGACCCTGACCATGTCATGTGACCCGGCCAATGGCTTTACCGTGTCTTATAAATGTATTTTCTTCTGCCCAAATCTTCTCAAGGACACGATCAAGTTGGTTTTGTCCTGGCAATATCATATGACAAGGCCAGTGGCTTGGCCATGTCTCTTGGGTATGTCATTGGATGCTTCTTTTTCTTCTTTTCTTTACGAATTTTTTGCCTTTGATGAGGGACATGGCCAAGCCAGTAAGTGTCTTGGTCGTATCTCAATGTCTTTCCACCAACTTTGGATCCAACAAGTGAATTTAAGCTCAATTTTTTCACTTCAACCTAAATTAAACATTTCAAGCAATCTTAAATACAAATTAAAGGAAAAATTAACTAAAAGCCAATAAAATTACCCTAAAAATATATACATAAATGATCAAAACATTAGAGATGGGCAAGATACTAGTATTTGTGAAAGATTTATAGGTTTCTAATCTCCTAGATTTTAAAATTATCTCTCCTAAACCATAACATTCTAGTTTACCTATAGTTCCAGATGTAATTTCCAATGGCAGATACTTGAACAAATCTCTTATCTCATTTATCATCTTTGAATCTAAGGCTCAAGCTATTCATTTAGTTTCCATCAACCCAAATGATGCTAATGATTGGAGAATCTGGCACTTTGATAAAAGAAGTAGGATTTCTACTAAGACGGTATATTATTATCTATGTAATTCAATGTCTTCTTCCTTGCATATGGGGAACTCCTCTCCTAATTCCTATATTTGAAGAGGCATTTGGAATTAGAATATTCAACCTAAAATTAAATGTTTTCTTTGATGACTATGCACCAAATCTATACCTCTAAATGGAAGGAAATTGAGTAATTGTGATTATTGTCCTATTTGTTTTATGAAGGAAGAATCAGTGATACATTGCTTAATCAAATATGATCATGTTCAAGCCATTTAGTTTTCTTCAAATGTGGATATTGATCATATAACTCTTTATTCCTCCTCTTTTATTGATTGGTGGACATGTAACTCCAAAATCTATTATGGCCATGATAAGGAGGCTTAGCTTTCTAAAATCCGATTCTTATGTTAGTAAATTTGTAAAGTAGGAATAACTTTTATTCTGAGGGTATATTTCCTGATCCTAGAGAAACTATAAGCAAAACATGTTTTTCCTCCATTAATTTTACAATTTCTTTTAACATTCATACTTTCTCTGTTGCTGCTTCAAACCAGAGAACTCTCAATGATCATTCATCCTCTACCTCAAGTAGATGGCTAAAATCCCCAGTTGGGAAGTTTAAAATCAACTCTGGTGCCTCTTATTCCCAATCAAGTAGATTTGCAGAAGCTGGAGTAGTCATTAGAACCCATGAATGGAAGCTATTTGATGGATAGGTTGTCTTATTGACTCTAGCTTAGTATAAAAAAAAATGAAGCTCAAATGCTTGGAATAGCAGTTCAAAGAGCTATAACTCTTAATTTGATCGCTTGTTGTTTTAAATCAGACCGTCTCCTTATAATTAAAGCTATAATGATTTAGATTCTTATTCATGAAAGATAAACATTATTGTCTTAAATATCAGAAGAGAGGTGATAAATTTTTTTTTATTCATTTTCTCACGTATTTAGGACATATAATAAGGTTGATGATTAGATTGTTTCAGTCATCCATAAATTTTTTTAAGTCCAAGTTGGTTAGTGAACCACTCTTTTCATTCGAGGATTTACTTTTATATGATAGTAATTTAGTTTAATGATATTTCTTCTTTTATGAATAAAGTTATATTTTGATATAAATAATATTGAATAACATTGCACGCTAAACAATCCAAAACGGCATCGTTTTGACGAATTGTATCTCTGGAAACTACGTTTCCTGGGATCTGCACCCTGCAAGTAATAGCCAATACAGCCGCTCGCCATTTTCCCAGCATAGAGAAGAGATAACAAATTTCGAATAAATTCAAACCAAACCAATTAGAGATTTTAGTAAAATGGAGAGAGGTTTAACTTCAACATTTATGGCAGCATCCCAATCCACAAGCCCTCTATGCTTCTCCAATCACAATTTCATTCACAACCAATTTCTTTTACGTATCATTACTACTGCTGATGGTGAAGCTGCCATTAAAACAAGGAAACCCATTTTTGTTAAGGCTTCAATTGCGAGTTCAAGACGACATACCTTACCCAGAAATTGGGATATTTCCAATTTCTCTTCTTTTGCTTCTTCAGCTCCAACCCTGCCAAGATTTGAAGAGCTAGATACTACCAACATGCTCCTCCGTCAACAAATCATCTTCTTGGGTTCTCAGGTCTTGCCTCTTTTTTCTTTTTATAATTTTTCAGATTTTACTTGCTATTTGAATTGAATTCATAGCTCTTTATTGGGTTTCACTGATTGCTTTTTGGAGTTGGGTTTACTCTTTTGTATACTCTGCCAAAAAAAAAAGATTATGCTTTTGTATGGAGTTTTTTAGTTGCTTGCTTTATGTTCCTTCAGTGTGAATAATTGGGGGTGGGGTTGTTTTGCATGTGGATTTTTCAAGTGAGTTTTTTCTTTTTCTTGTTGTTTGTACCTTTGGCGCCAGCATATTTGTTTTCTAAGAAAAATAGGAAATGATTTTTCAGAATACATGATTCTACTGTATATGTGCTGATGATAGCTTCAAAGCTGAATTTGGGAGTGAAGTTCAAATTTCCTGGTGTATGGCTGTTTGAATAACTTATTTTTATTGATGCTGCACAGGTTGATGATGCAACAGCAGATTTTATCATAAGCCAGCTCTTATTGTTGGATGCTAAAGACCCAACAAAAGACATCAGATTATTTATTAATTCACCTGGTGGTTCTGTCATTGCTGGTATGTTGATAACTTTACCTACGATACATGATTTTAGGGTTCCATCATTTTTGTTTCCCTCCCCCTTTTCCCTTTGCACATAATCCTAAATGTTGTCAGACCTCTAGCACTTATGCGTGAGCCGCTCATGAAGTACAGAAGACTTGAACAATCTAATAGCTTATTAAAAATAAACACTAACACATCTACATATTCTATGGTAGAATAGAAGAGTAGAGGATTCAATATAATCTAGAAAGTACTTGAAATATACCATGGGATTTTAGTTGTCAACTCTAAAGGCCCCTTGATTGATTATATAATAAATTAACTTAATTTACGCTTCATAAAAGGATAGTTTTTCTTTGACAATGTCATGGCCATTTCGTCAGTGGGTGTGAACTTTGAGGATAGTGACAATATTTTGTTGCTCAGCTTTGAGAGATTTCAAGATGGAAAAATCTCAGAAATGACTGTCAGTTCGGCGTCTTGGTGTGGTTGTCATCACTGCATGCTTTCCTTATGGATTTTATGGCCTTCCTATTATTACAAGGGCAAGTAAATATCCATAGTGAATGGAACTTCTTCAGATCTAGGAGTAGCATCAAGATGTAAATTAGTGGCTGTGGCCCTTCATGGAACATTTCTTCTTTTTGTTAGAAATTAATATTATAGGAAATTTTCTCTTCTACTTTTTCTCTCTCTTTTGGATAAGTATTTGTCTCTCCCCACACCCCTGAGCCTCCTGACCCTCTTTCTTTCTCTCCACTAATTTCTTTGTACCTTCTTGGCTTAGGAAGAGATTAAGCTCATGTGATTGTCCCATTGGGAATTGAAGCAACCTTCTCCAAATAAGCATCTGCTACTTGTCACACTGCTGGAATGTATTAGCAAGATTAAAATGTAAGGATTGAGCTGTTCGACTTGGAGTTGTAAATACAGTTTGAAAACCTCAATTCTCTGTTGCACTTGCACCATTTCCAGTTATTTAATGTGTTGGAAGTCAGCTACTGAAATACCACATGTTAAAATCTTCATGAGAACATGAACTTTGTAACTCTACAATATAATATGGTGATGTTCCTTAAAGGCTCAATGAAGATATATGACCAAAGATTCATATATTCTAATCTGAGATTTGGATATAAGATTTATTTGGGTTGGAGATATCGTAGTTAAACTTTGTGGAGCCGGGATGTACTGTATACCTTGAAGAGTGAGCTTCTTTCAAGATACTTTGTGGAGATATCTTTGTGGAGCCGGGATGTACTGTATACCTTGAAGAGTGAGCTTCTTTCAAGATACTCTCCCTCAGATCATCAATCATGGGCACACACAACCTAGATCCAAACCTCAATACCCCTTGCTCATCAATACGAAACTCCTTATCTTCACCTTTCAGTACCCTTTGTCGAATAGTTTCTAATTCTGTATCTTTGCTCTGAGTTGAGACAATCCTGTCAAGAAAACTCGGTCTAGCAACAAGATTAGCTAAAAACACCCCTGTATGTCCAACCACTTCCTTATTTGACAAAAGGAAAATCCAACCATCACCAATCAACTGATGAATATCCGAAATCAACGGCCTTCTGTGTGCAGATATATGAGATAAACTACCCAAAGATTTACGGCTCAAAGCATCAGCTACAACATTTGCTTTCCCAGGGTGATACTGAATGCTATAATCATAATCTTCAAGAAATTCCACCCATCTCCTCTGCCTTAAATTCAAATCTTTCTGGGCGTATACATACTTGAGATTCTTGTGATCAGTGAATACCTCGCATGTGACACCATACAGGTAATGCCTCCAGATTTTTAGCGCAAACACAACTGCCGCCATTTCCAAATCATGAGTAGGATAGTTAACCTCATGCTTCTTAAGCTGTCTTGAAGCATAGGCAACTACTCTACCATGCTGCATCAAAACACAACCCAAACCAATACCTGATGCATCACAGTATACAGCATAACCTTCCGTGCCTTCGGGTAAAATAAGTACTGGTGCTGTAGTCAATCTCTCCTTAAGTGTTGTAAAACTCTCCTCACAGGTGTCATCCCAAACAAACTTTACACCTTTGCGAGTTAGCTTCGTCAATGGTGCAGCAATTCTGGAAAAATCCTTCACAAATCTTCTGTAGTAGCCTGCTAAACCGAGAAAACTCCGTATATCAGTAACCGTTTTAGGTCTAGGCCAGTCCATAACTGCTTCCACTTTCTTGGGGTCGACTTGCACACCTTCTGCCGAAATCACATGTCCCAAGAACACTACTCGATCCAACCAGAACTCACATTTGGAAAACTTAGCATATAACTGATGTTCCCTCAATGTCTGTAAAACTGACCTTAAGTGTTGTTCATGCTCCTCCTTGGTTCTCGAGTAAATCAAGATATCATCAATGAATACAACAACAAACCGATCAAGGTAAGGACTAAACACCCTGTTCATCAGGTCCATAAAAGCTGCAGGTGCATTAGTGAGTCCAAAGGACATAACAAGAAATTCATAATGCCCATACCTTGTTCGGAAAGCAGTCTTTGGTATATCTTCCTTTCTCACCCTCAACTGATGGTAGCCAGACCTAAGATCAATTTTAGAGAAGAAACGGGCTCCTTGCAGTTGGTCAAACAAATCATCAATCCGAGGTAGCGGGTACCTATTCTTCACTGTCACTTTGTTCAGTTGTCGGTAGTCAATACATAGTCTCATTGTACCATCTTTCTTTTTCACAAAAAGCACCGGAGCTCCCCAAGGTGAAATACTCGGTCGGATGTACCCTTTCTGCAACAGGTCATTTAACTGCTCCCTCAATTCCTTCAGTTCAGCAGGTGCCATTCTATAAGGAGGCATAGAAATGGGATTTGTTCCAGGTACAAGATCAATAAAAAATTCAATTTCTCTTTCCGGAGGTAAACCGGGCAAATCGTCCGGAAACACATCCACAAAGTCTCGCGCTACCGGAACTTCTTCAAGCTTTGCTTCCTCTTTTCTTACATCTCGGATAGATACTAGGTAAGCATCACATCCTTTCTTCATTAACTTCCTGGCCCTCAAGGAAGAAATCAGTCGACTAGGCCCATCTATCTTTGAACCAACAAAAGTCACTGACTTACCTTCTTCATAATCAAACATAACAGTTTTATTCCTACAATCCATCTTTCCTCCATGTTTAGCTAACCAGTCCATTCCCAATATAACATCAAAATCAATCACATCTAGAACAACTAGGTCTGCTGGCAAATTCACATCTCTCACTTGAACTATACAACCCTTATAAACATTGACAGACTCAACTTCTTCCCCCAAGGGTGTATGAACAAGTAAAGGCATATCCATAGTTTCAGGTGTAATACTCAATCTAGATGCAAAACTAGGTGATATGAAAGAATGTGTAGCACCAGGGTCCATTAAAATATGAGCATCAAAAGAGCAAATATAAAGAGTACCTTGCACCATATTATTATCAGTCTGGGCTTGCTGGTTGTTCAAATTAAACACACGAGCATAATTCTGATTCTGCCCCTGGTTCTGATTCTGATTCTGATTATTCCCTTGCCCAGCTGGCTGCACTGCTCTAGCATTCTGACCTTGATTGTTTTGCTGGTTTCCGTTGTTTGCAGCACCATAACCACGGCCTTGCTGATACTGATATCCCTGATAACCTCGGCCCTGTTGGCCCTGATATCCTCGGCCCTGCTGGCCATAGAAACCTCGGCCCTGCTGGCCATTACCTCGACCTCCTTTATAGCCTCGGCCGCCATAGTTACCACGTCCACCATATCCTCTTCCATTGCCATTTCCATTCTGATTATGTCCATAGTACCCCTGATTGCCTACTTGCCTTTGTGTTTGTTGTCCAGCTTGATTCTGATTTCTTCTAGAATTAGGACAATCCTTCACTTGATGATCTTTCTGACCACAGCTCAGGCATGCACCAATCATTTTCCAACACTCACCTCCATGTCGGTTACCACAAAAATCACAAATAGGAGCTTTGTGCCCCTGCAGTTGATGTTGAAATCGGCCTCCTCCATTGCTACCTCTGTGGCCTTGATACTGCCCCTGATAGTTCATTTGATCATTAGGCCTATTCCTCTTCCTGCTAGGCTCAGCCATATCAGTTTTTCTATCAGGTTTTCTTCTATTTTCCATACCAATAGCTGCATTGACTGCCAGATGAAGCTCCTTGTAGTTATGGCTAGCAATCACATCATAATACCTGTCATCCAACCCCTCAACAAATCGTTCCGTCATAACTCCCTCTTCTTGCAGCAAGTGTGTAGCATAGGGTTTCAACTCCTGGAATTTCTCCCAGTATTCAGCAACAGTCTTGCTTCCCTGTTTGAGCATCTCAAAGTCTCTAGCCTTGGCCTTCAAAACATTCTTAGGTAGGAAGGTTTGTGTGAATCTCAGCTTGAAGTCCTCCCAGGTATGTACTCGATCAACTATCTGGCTATCAAACCAAACCCTAGCAGCCTTTTTCATTTGGTGACCTGCCAACTCAATAGATCTTTCTTCTGAACAATGCAAGGCGTTACATATTCTCTTGACCTCATCAATAAACAACATTGGGTCTTCTGTCGCAGCATTTGAAAACTCTGGTGGGTCAACCCTGATAAACTCATGTAGTTTAACATATCCTGGCACTCCCGCCTGTGGTGCGTTGTCCTGCCCATTGTTCTGCCCTATATTCTGGACAAGTTGGGTAAATCCAGCTGCAAGTGCTCCCATAGTCTGACTGAAGGTTGCCATGGTGGCCATGAATTGCTCCTGACTCACTGGAGCTGCTGTTGTACCCTCAGGTACAGGTTCATTCCTTGGAATTGGTGGTGGATCTCTGACAACATCCTCCGGTATGTCCTCAAAGTTTTCATTATTGGCTGATAGATCTTGGTTCTGCTGACCCTGTCCACCCCTGTCCACCACTCTGCGTGGTCTTCCTCGCCCCTAGGCAAAGGTTGCTCCCGAACACTTCCAATTGGATCCTCTCCACTGTTTCTTGCCCCTTGGGCATTACTAGCTTCGCCAGTCAAAAGAAGACGTGTGCCTCTACGAGACATTGCACCTGATATGGAGAGCAATTTGATTAACGCTGAAAGGAAACAAGAAAACTTAAGAATACCCTAATGATTTCTGGATAACACAAATATCAAAACCGGGCTCTGATACCACTTTTGTCACGACCCAACTAGGGACCGTGACCGGCGTACAGTTACACTTACGTGTAACTATACAAGCCTAAGATAACAATAGCTAGATCATGCCTTAAAGGAAAATGGTGTAAGTTATGCTCATAAATGCAACTATTAGTCTCAGGCAATATATAAAGTGTTCTAATTATTCAATACCAAAACAATACCGTCTAACTGAAAATGGTCAAATGTTTAAATCTCATTATTACAAAGAAACGGGTTCAGACTCAGTCTGCCCTTAGGTTATCCAGAAATCTATAAAGGAAGAAACATCTCCACTAACCTACTAGCTTTAGAATTCCAAAGAACGAAAGAATGGAAATAAACAACTGATGCTACCAGTGGACCTCAACCTGCAAAATCAGTCTATAGGGGTGTGAGCGTTATATATAGGCGCTCAGTAAGTCTATGAGAGGCAGAGAAACATCTAACAGTTATATAAGCAGTACATATAATACAATCACAAATTAAACAAACAAGATGGTGTGTCGGGGTCACCAATCAGTAAACAGTACCGTAATCATATCAGTCACATCCGTCCTTATAACTTCTCAGTACAGTACAGTAATCAGTAATTAGGCATGTAGCCTCAGTAAACAGTATAGGCATTAAGCCTCAGTAGCAGTATAGGCATTAAGCCTCAGTAACCTCCTTCCCCTTCATGACACACCATCACACAGCACAAGTAATATCACATTCAATATTATCACATAAATACAATCACATGCAAGTTTCTCTGTCTCCTAAAGCATGCGAGGCGGGGTTCGAAAGAATAGTATAGTGAATATATAGAAAGGATAATATATATAAGAAGGGTTTATATATGTATATAAGTTGTTAGCAAGTAGCACAACACAAACAAACAAATCACACCCATGAACTTACCTGATATGCAGACTTATTGAGATAAGCAAACTCCTTGATCCTATTGATCCCGAGGACCGACCTGATTATCACCTAAGTATACGATTCAACAATATCATTCATCAGAATCCGTCTCACTCACATGAAGTGTAATGTATGCCATGTATGCCATGAATAACAGTCAATCGAGTATTATTCAATAAAATGACCATTTACCCCTAATGCATTTTCCTAACCAATTGACCATTTAATCAACCATCATACAACTCATGATTTAATTTAAATTTGCAGACCATACTCATGCAAAAACATTCACCCCTAAGTCTTACGTAAACGTAGCAAAGTGTTTCCAAAAGCGAAACTTAGTTTTTTTCCACAATATCGATGTATTTAGTGAAATAAGGGTAATTTTGGAAATTTCATATAAATTAATCCTGCTGTTTAAAAATTTTGGAAAAATTCCAGAAGGTCCCTCACCCTTCCAGAGATCCCCGTACAAAATTTCAGGTCCATACAAAATGATTTAGTCCCCCAAAATCGATTTGCGATATACTGCCCGATCCATAACTACTAAAATGGGCAGTAGGATACATATGCATAAATACATACACAACATTATATAAAAATTCCCCAAATATTTTTAACATTAAATTTACTTCATAAAATACAACATACCCAAATTTTGTAAATATCCAGTACGTAAAAAGCCCTCAAACAATTAACCCAACATGGACTGACCAGTAGATCCATTCTGGTAGTGACCAGGTCTATGATTTATTTACTCAACAAATATTATGATTCTGGATCTACAAAAATTACCATATGTAAATAACATCTGAATACAGAACATACTAAAATTTCAGACTTATACCCATCACCTACGATTTATAAAAATTCGTCAAAGTTTCTGGAATTTTCAGTAATTCCAGACAGCAAATTATACCAATTCAAAATTTAATTAAAAATAAAATACGAATCCTAAAAATATAAAATAAATATACAGGCATCCCTTAGAAACCCTAGAAAAAGATACAATAAATTTTAGGCGTGATCTATTACTGTAAGTATGTTTATTAAATCAAAAACCGTTAAATCTATCAAAAACACTTACAGATTTTTCCCATTTTGAAAATTAATTAAAAATAGAAAATAAATTTAAATCCGATGCAAAATATGTTTTATCAGACCTAAAAACACCCTAGAATGTGATTGTGGAAAAAGATCGAATTAGAATTGAAGAGAAATAAATGAAAAACCTCAAAAATGAAAGAAACGTTTAAAACTGAAACTGGAGCCAGGCAAAACGGCAGGCCGAGAACCAGTGGCCACACGCCGAACGACGCACGCAGCACGCCAAACGACAAGAGGCTTCGCTCGCGTGGCTCGCCGAACGACCGACGCTCACTCGCCGAACGACAACGACTCCCTCGGGCGGCTGGATCAAAACAACAGTGCTGCGATTTCTGCTCTAAAACTCTCTTAAATTGAATTTGCAGCAGGTTAATTCCTTAATTTGTTCATGATTGCCTGTATATATTTGTATTTTTCTTCTATCCAACTATCTCTATAAATTGAAATTTCAACTCACAATCTGATAATCTTGCGATACCTTTTAAGTTCAATTTCATCTCTAACTTTCAAACAAAATAATAAGGTTTTAAATAGTGAAATATTGATCTTTTAAAGTCTTTATTTATTATTTCATCAATTAATTTGTAATTTTTAGCAAATTTTGAAAGATATATTTATAATTTAAAATTTTAAGATTATTTAAGTTGCACTATAAAAAATGTCATTTGTAATTTTCGTAATTAAAATTTTTTAAAAACAATAATATTACATATATTTAGCAATACTCAATCATGGATCCACCTTGGGACTACTGATTTTTCTCTAATTATATATATTATACATATATGACTTATTTTCAATTTAATTATAAATATGACTCAATATTTTGAATTATATTTTTTAAAAATTCTTTTATTTTCAAAATCAACATATTATTAAAAACTTTACTTACATTTAACTATTATATTGATTGTCTTATTTTTGTGTGTAATTAAATTTTAATTTAAAAATATATCATAAAATCTCTTCGGACGAATCATTTAATTTTTTAATGATAAAATATAAAAGATTTATCATTATCCATTTAGTTTATCATTTCAACTATATTACCTGGTTGAAATATTTATGTTGTATTATATAATTTTTGGAATAATATGTTTTTTAGCCCTTAAAATTTATGTATTTTACGTATTGAATACCTGAACTTTTATTTAGTAACTGATAATGAGAAATAACAAATAATTTATATGCCTCTCATCAATTTATATGTAAAGTAATTTTAATACAGTTGCACTCTTCGTACCGTATAACAAGATTATTAAGAAAGGAGTTAAAGAAAAAAAAATTCTTTAATATATATATGCATATATGTGGTGATTAAACTTATTTTCTATTATATCATCTTTTGTGGCTTGTATTCTAATTGAAATTGCTTCTTGTTTGTTTAATGTGTTGCAGTATTCAGTGAGAGCAGTCTGAGAAGAAAATCCAATGAAGAATAAATAAAATAATAATATATAAAATCGATATATTTTCAAATAAAGCTCCTTATGGATGGAGTGATTTTTACTTATATTTTATTTATTTAATTGTATCTCAAATTATAAACCGAGTTTGCAAATCAATCATTATTGTTGGCCTCACATGGCAACTCAATAGAATTTAAATTTTTAATGTAATAATTTTATATTCTAACTAATAATATATTATTAATTTAATTTCAATATAATAACTAGTGTAAAAAGAGCAAGAAATAAAACTTATTAGGTCCATTTTTATAGTACGTAGTTCGTAGCAAACCTTTCCCATATGCCAACTTCTCTTAAATTCACAATCTAGATTCCACTTATTATTAGATTTATAATTAAAAGCGTTTACATTTGTAATTGATTCAAAATTTTAATTATGCTCACACTAGATTGTCAAGACTTGGCTCAAATAACACTAATAAATAATTGAGATTTAAGATCTCTCAAGACTCACAGGAAACAATTATAAATGATGAATTTAAATATAATAGCTTTTTCAGAGTGAACACACTAAAAAATTCAGATTGAATACGAGGTATTCAAAAATAGAGCACAAGAGGTATTCACATTTTATGGGCTTAGAATCATAGATTTCACTTAAAAACATCACCCATTCATATAAGTCTTCTATTTCAGTTTTAAACTATGTTTGTTCTACAGTGAAAGTGATGCATAACAACTTTTACATCATCTTTAACTGCTAAAAATCTTCTCAAATTTTGTTTATTTAGAAATGACAAATAACTTTCCTCACTTCGCTAATTTGGTAATTTTGGCGACTTTCAAGAATGAGCTTGTGTTTCTTTAGAATTAAGCCTCATTTTCATGTTGATCAGTGACATTCATTACAAATTGGAAACTAGTGTTTTTTCCTGATTGGTTGTCTAGGTGAGTAACGTTGGCAGGGACGAGGAGTCAAATTTTAATACAAAATAATCTTAAAATATATTTAAATAACTAGTTTTAATATATTAAAAAAATACATCATTCTTTTAAATTATGAAAATTTTATATTAATTACAGTATTTATAAACTATTACAAATAAAAAAATACTATAATTGATCACGTCACCCAAAAACAAAAAAAAAATTGTAATTAAAATTTAAAAGTTACTTTATACACATGCAATTTTTAAAAAAAAAATTATGAGCTTATAGGCTAGAGAATAAAATAAATTAAAATAATAATAAATACTTTTGTTAGAGTTAGTGGTACTCATCTTATAAAAAGTAGGATACAAATTTTATTTTCTTATTAAAGAGGATACTTTTTATTATTATTTTAAAGTTACATAGTTAAATAATTAAAAGAAAATTATATTATATATGTTACTTTTTTTTATTTTTTTTTTCAAAAATACTCAATTGTTTTACAGTATACTAAAATATATCAAGTATGCGGTAAATGTATATTTTTGAAAGTGAAGTATATTTTTAATATATCAAAAATATATTAGATAAATAACTTATAAAAGAGGATATTTTTGAAATTAAAAGTTAAAATTACTTATTTTTAAAAGAAGAAGAAAAGTTACTATTTTTTTTAAAATAATTTTTTTTGGTATTTTTGAAGAAATTTCAATAATTAATATTTTTGAGATTTTTTTTAATAATAAAATAACTAAAGATTTAATGCTATTGGACTTTTTTTTAGTTACAATTATATGACTAGATACTTAAAATTGTTGGATCAAATTTATAATATTTAAAACTTAAGGGATCCAAATTTTATTTACTTAAAAATAATATATATTTTATAAAAAATATAAAAATTTGGAGGGGCATAAAAAAGCAGAAATTACATCATATACTATTTTTTAACTTTTATTTTTAATTTTACTGCATTTATTTTTTTTTTATTTTTAACCTTTTATATTTTCATTACTATCCTTTTTATATTTTAATTTTTCAATAATACATTACCTTTTTTTCCTCTTTCAATAACACTCTGAAATTGGTTTCTTCTACATGATTTTTAGATTTTTTATGGGTTGCAATATGCGGCGGATGGAAGGAGGGAGGAGATGATTTTATGGTTTTTTTTTTCACTATTTTTTTTAATTGAAGTTGTGATGAGTGATTTGGAGTCTTGTCTAGTTTGATATTTTTATACACAAATTCTACTCTATACAAGGATTTTATGCAGATTCTTTTCTCTGCGCATATGGAGAGTAAACTTGCATATGATTTTAGTATAACTATGATGATGATTATCATAAAAATTAATATTTTGATTATCAATTGACTACTAATATGAAGAATAAATGCAAAAGAAAGAGTACATAATAGATGATCATCATCAGTTTATTGATGTGAATTTTTTAAGGTTTTTTTAATTAATTTTTTGGATTTCAAATATAATAATTACAGAGTTTTTTATTCTTTAATCTATATGTACACCAAATGTTCGATAAAATATTTGAAAAAAAGTTTATATTATATCTGCATATTAAGATATGACAGTTACATAATAATATTTTTTTCTCTAAAACAATAAGTATATATAGGTATATGTTACATATACCTTTATATACTAAAATAATACAATCATATATTGAAATTTTTTTGAAAGACAATAAATATATGTAGTAGTTATATGTAATATATACTTAAATATAATAAGATATAATAACTAGATACTGATATTTTTTTCAAATACAATAGATATATATAGATATATGCTACATATACCTTAATATTATAGTTGCATTATGACATTCTTTTTTTTAAGATATTAGATATATGTAGTTATAATTATTATATACCGGTATAATTACACTGCTGGTGTCTGAACTTTTTAAAATTTAATAATTGAGTTATTTAACTTTTCGAAATATCAATTTAGTGTTGGAACTAAAAAATTGTGTGCAATTTAGTTATTTTAGCTGGTTGCAAACCAAAAGCTATTTTGTTGGATAACACATGTCAATATGTCAATAAAAGGTGATATGACATTTTATCTATAACCGGTTTGCAGCATACTAAAATAACTAAATTGTATATGATTTTCTGATTTCAATACTAAATTGATATTTTAAAAAGCTGAACAACTCAATTATTAAATTTTAAGAAAATCAAATACCAGTAGTGTAATTTTCATCTTATATACCTATAAATACAAAAATAGAAAAGCTACATATTAATATTTTTTTCTCCAAGACAATAGGCATATACAGATATATATTATATATACCTTCATATACTTTCGTATATCTTCATATACCTTCGTATATATTTATATATTTTTATATACCTTTATAAGTAATAACATTTTTTTAATTACTTGACTCCGACTCTGTACTTTTAAAATTTCAACTGTCACTTGAAAAAAAAAATATAGTATTTTTCACAATGTAACCCTATTTTAGGTTACATTTGTAATTATCCTCATAAAAAAAGATAAAAATCTGGGAGGGCCAAGGCCCCGTAATATAATAAATGGGTCCGCCACTGAGCGTTGGTGGCATTCTTCATTAACGAGCATTCAAATTTAGTGGCAAACATTATTAAACAGAGTAATATTTTTTATTTTATGCTTTCTTTTGTCTTTCCTTTTTTTTCCTTTTTCCTTGATTTCTTTTTTGTTGAATTTGAAAATGATTCTTAAAAAAATGATATTAAAAAGATTTGAAAATAATTAAGATGTTCATAATAATTAATATGTGAATTATTTTTTTTTGAAATACATATGTGAATTGTTTTTTTTTATTTTTATTTTTTCTTTAAAAATATTGGTTTCTGTTTGATTCAAATATAATTTTTTCTTAATTTTATTTATAGAATCAAATTTTAATAAAGTAATTTAATATCCTAAAATTAAAAAAAAAAACTGCTAAAATTTTATTAAGTTATCAAAATCCTCATTTAAAACCTTAAATTTCTAATGTTAAATTCTTACATAATTTTTCACTTCAATTAAATTTTCTTTGGATTATTCCTAATTAGAGGTTGTAATTAATTATTTGGTTGCAATTAATTATTTAAGTATGAATTTTTAATCAATTATAATGATTTTGCAATACTAGTTGAAACTTTTAAATGAGAATGTGATATGATTAATTGTGGAATAAATTTAAGTTTTGTGTTTTTTTTTTTTTTTGCTACTAAATGAATAATAAAAAATAATAACAATTTACAATTTGTTTTGTCAAAACTATAATATATTCCACCTTGTTGTCCGAAAATTTTAATGAAATTTGAAAAATTTTATTGAGAAAATTTATTAGAACTTTTACGTCATTTGTATATAGTTTTGGCTACCTTTATGTGCAATTCTGAATTTGCCCCCATCTACAAGAACACTTGGTGTCAAATTGTTAAGCGTTTTAAATGATTTAACAAAAATTTGGTATCATCAAGATACAAATGGCGACAACAATCTCAACGAAATGTGAATAATCATCAACAATTGTTAGATAACGGTACTTTCTCACTAAGGCTTGAAGTTCTTAGAGGACCAAATTAATAAAAATAATTGTACATTTCTTCAAAAAAAAAAAAACAAAAATAATTGTAAAGGTTTTGAAGATGAAACACTATTTTTCAGATTTAGAACATTTCTAGAATATTTTCCTTTTAGCACAAGCATTATAAACACTTTAATTTTATAAAAAATAAGTTCTGGCAAACCATTAACTAAATCCTTTTTGGAAAGTTTTAAAATTACATCCATATTAGTATGATCTAATCTCCTAAACCACAAGGGTATAAATCTTTACCTTCAGTAGAAAATACGCGTAGTTTTTTATATGAAGCATCATTTATGTCCAGAATATAGATATTTTTGCATAAGCGATATTCAATAAAAAGCAATCTTGATAGCCTTGACATTCACAACTTCACATGTAAATGACAAAAAAATGACATATAATTGTTATTACACAATGACTAATACTTAAAAGAGTATACTTAAGATTATCATTAAATAGCACTTTAATTATGGAAAGATCACCTTACTAATTGAGCCAATTGCAATGATTCTGTCTTTAAATTGTCTTCAAAGTTTATATTTTCTATCAACAAGTGATTGGTACGAGTGATTCAACACTTTCATCTCTTAAGTAAAAGGTAATAAGTTTGATCATTGTAAATGGAGTCACTGTTTGCTGGGAGTACTTTACCCCTTAATGAGCTAATCCGATGCGAACATAATTAGTTCTAGCTAAGTGAATTCAGGATATCTGTGATTATATATATAAAAAAAAAGTTTACATTTTCTTTTCTTCTATTTTGACTTCCAACTTGTTTTGAATATCCACTAGTAAGCACCCATTTCTTTTGACTTCCAACTTGTTCTTATTTCTTTAGTGCTCCTGTAAGACAATAGTTTTTCACCCGTTCATTGATGTCCAAGAACTTTTGGTCCATCCTTGTTAACTTTCTTAGAAACCTATTATAAATATAAAGAAAATAGATAGAGGAAGAGAAATATAAAAAATTCTTGTATTGTGAATTGACACTCATACACCACCCATAATCAGTGATAGAACCAGAAAATTACATAGGGGGCAAAATTTAGAAGAAAAAAATTACAGATAAATTCAAAATATATTTAATATTTAATATTACAATAGTTTAATATTTAATTTATACTTCTAGATTGACTACGACTACGAGATGATAATTGTATTATATGAGTTTGCATTTTTAAAAACGTTGCATGATAGCTTCATTTTTATTTTTTATAAAACATCTTTCTCCACGTAGTACACTAGCAATCCGTCAAAAAAATCTTTCATCTTATTGTGCAAATTCGTTTTGATAATGTTCATTGCTAAAAAAGTTCTCTCAACAGTAGCAGTTGCAATAGATAAGACTAAAGCTAACTTAATAAGCAAATATACCAAAGGAAACACAGTGTCGTATTCTATCTCAACCATTTTCTGATAAAGAGCTCCAATATCATGTAGAGAAAGTTTCATTCCATTTTACATTAGTAATGTAGGTCTTAAGTTGATCCCGAAGTATCATTCAATTGTTGTTGGAGAAATCATATATATATATATATATAATTCAACAAGATGAAGTAATCTAGATAGATTGAAGTTGGGGAATGAGTCTCTAGGAGAAAGACAATCTATGCACAAAAGTAAATCCATACTTGATTCATAAAAACGACTCTCTATTTTTTGTGCAATAAAATCAATAACCTGATATTGAATGACAGAAAATAAGGTTATAGTATAATAAATAGTTGAGTATTAGAAAAATGATTCATGAAGGAAAAAGAGTATCTGACAAAATATTTCAAGTGGAAAGTGATGATAATAAGTAATAGGAAGATCAACAAGTTTAAAATGTAGACGACCTGAAATATTATCTTCCATATTAGGTATTGTCATACCATGATCTATACAAAAGTCGTTAACAACTTTCAATAATTCATCACATCCATTCTCCCTAAAATTTTGCAATTGTTGTTTAGCAATTGCAATCAAATATACAACATTGTCAATGTTTTGATCCTTTCTTTGTAAGACTTTAGATAGATCATTTGTCATTCCTAAAACTTCCTTTATTAAGAAAGTAACGAAAATAAACTCATAACTTTCCATTTTGTCAATCAAACTCACAATTGTCTCTTGATTTTTTCTTTCAGCACCATCATCTGCTATGTTCTTAAGAACCTCTTTTACTGGTGATCACATAGAGAGAAGACAGACAATTATTTTATAATGTAAACCCCAACATGTGGTACCAGGTTGTGCTAAAGTTGTTTCTTGATGTAAGTCTCTTCCAGTTTGAGTATCACTGCTTTCCAAATGTTGAACTACTTCATCATGTTATTTTTTACGGAGAGCATCTCTCTTTTTACATGAAGCTCCAACCATATTCATAATTATTGAAATATAATAAAAAAAAATTGCTCACATATTTATTGCTCTTTGCTGCTGCAATAAACACCAATTGAAGTTGATGAGCAAAATAATGAATATACATTGCTTAGGGGTTTTATTTAAAATGAGAGTCTTTAACCCATTTAATTCGCCCCCTCATATTAGAAGCCCCATCATATCCTTAACCTCTAACTCTACTAAGTGATAATCCATGTTTCACAAAAAACCATCAAGGGCACTTTTCAATGATAGAGCGGATGTGTCACTCACATGTGCTACTTTAATAAATTGTTCAACTACTTATCCCAACTTATTAGCATATCTTAATACCATAATCATTTGCTCCTTCACTGAATTATCTCGAGTCTCATTAATTAATAAAGAGTAGAAGTCATCTCCAACATTCTTAATAATGGCTCATGTCATCTCCAAAGTATAAGCACTCACTATTTGCTTTTGGATATATGGAGAAGTGAGTTGATTATTTTCAGGAACATTTGAAATAACTACTTTTCCCACATCAATATTGCGTCCACTATACTAATCAAGAAGTCCAAGAAAATTACCCCTATTAAGTGATGTTTCTGACTCCTTATGTTCTCGAAAAGCCAATCTGTGTAATAGAAGAAAACAGATTGTATCAACAACAACAGTCAAACGTGTCCGATAAAAAGCATCTTGCTCTTGGCTAGAATTAGATAACATATGAAACACACTTTATCTTTGATTTCTGAAGCTAAAATATTGTATTCTTGTATTATTGTGTGAACTAGTTGGATCGTCAACATGTTCATTAAAATTTTCTGATACCTTTTTTTAATTATTGACACCAATAGATGTGAAGACATTATCCCCATACTTAGCTTCTCTATTCGAGCTAAAAAGATACTATTAGAAATAAAAAGTTGCATCTTTGGATATGTTATACTCTAGCCACTCGTATTTAGAGAACCAAACATCCCTAAAATTTCTTTTAATTTTTCCAAATTCTCTTTGTCGAAAATTATGTCCATAAGGTTGACAATGTCTTTTAGCTAAATACTATCTCCTAACATCATTCCTAACCCAACATCATATTCATCAATAGGTTTACTCAATGTTGCATCACCAATAATATTATTAAAACTAAACTCTGAATACCTTTTTTTACTGTTAACTTTTCCACCACTACTAGTTTTCCTACCACCACGTGCTTAACTACTTAATATTTGGTTTGAGATCAGAATATTCAACAATTCACATCATACTCTCTTAGTCTTGATAAAAAATTTATCCATATCTATTTCAAGAATTTCAAAATTATTAACATAATTACGATATTCTAAATTCTCAATTTATATTAATATGTAACTTATTTGACATCATAAGTAATAAAATCAAAACAATAAATTAAATAACACAAATCATTTATCAAATAAAGTCAAAATAATAAATTAAATCAACAAATTAAACAATACATCTTTAAAAAATTAAATAAAAACTAATTTTAAAAATACAAATCAAAACCCTAAATCCTAATTTTCTTCAATTTTAAATTTATTCACCTAATAAAATCAAAATAATAAATTAAAATTAACAAATTAAACAATACATCCTAAAAATATTAAATAAAAATTAATTTTAAAAAATACTAATCAAATCCCTAAATTCTAATTTTTCATAAACATTCAAATTCATTCACCTAATAAAATTAAAATAATAAATTAAAATCAACAAATTAAATAATACATCTTTAAAAAAATTAAATAAAAACTAATTTAAAAAATACTAATCAAATCCCCAAATCCCAAATTTTCATAAATATTCAAATTCACTCCCAAATAATATCAAAAGAATAAATTAAACTCAACAAATTAAATAATATATCTTCAAAAATTAAATAAAAACTAATTTTAAAAAAATACAAATCAAATTTCTAAACATCAATTTTTCATGAAACTTAAAATTCATTAACCTAATAAAATTAAAATTAATACATTAAACAATCTAAATCAATACACCATCAAAACAAAAAATCAATGACTAATTTTAAGTTTTTTTAATAAAATTTAAACATAATTAGCAAAAACACAAAAAAATTTAATAATTTAAAAAAATACAAAAAAAAAAAGGCTTCTGGACGACCTCTCTTGCGTCACCTATGGCCGTTGATGGTGTTCGGCTGTCATTGCCGGCGATGCCTCCTCCCCTGTTCGGTCGTCCTATTAGTTGGCCTCACTGCCTCAGCTCACTCGATCTCCCTCTCCTTTCTTGCTTTCTTCCCGTTGAAGCCCACTACCTATCAGTATAAGGCATTATTATTATTTTTTTAATTTGCTTTGGCTGAAACGCGTCGTTTCAGCCAAGGCAAATTAAAAAAAAATAACACCTTCGTCTTCTTCCTTGTCACACAACACAGGCCATAGGCAGGAGGTAGCCCCCACCTCTACTATACCGGCGATCAGAAGCCCCCCTTATAAGGGTTTTTAGTTGCCAGCGAGGAGAATCTATTGCCCTACAGGATCCTCCTGCCTTCGTTTCTATCCATAATGGATATATATAGCGGTGTAAGTAAACTTTAGATAAAAATAAAAGATTACAATTATCATAAAGTTAATCATAATATAAATAGAATAAAGATAATCATAATCTTAATAAGATAAGATTAATCTAATTAAGTAGTAATCCATATATTTCCTAATAAAACCTAAATACTCTGAATTGTAGACTTTAATTCTTTTGAAATCCAAAATTTTCTAATAGTTTATAGCCATTTAAGTTCAATAGGCACATTTCTAATGCTTGACTATAACAATATGAGCATTTTCTTAACACCTTTTAGGCGTTTAATGTTTTTTTCTCAAAGAAAGAGTTGAATTTTTTTTTAAAATTTTTTTTTGAGATCCACGCTGTGTCCCAAAATGTCTTTGTCAAAAATAAATCTTTATGTCGCAATAATGTCATCAAGAATTTTGCTACAAATAAAAAACTTTCTCAAATTTTCTGTTAACTTATTTAGAATATTTTAACTATATCATGCTCAAAAGTTAGTTTTTCAAATGAGTATTTCAAATATTTTAATTGGGACATGAATTATTTTTTTTTTTTCAAACTTCATTTAGTTTTGATTTTGGTTCTTACAAAAATTTTCTCATGCTTACAAATTCTTTTTCAAAGCAAGATTCTCTTTTGTAGTATTCATAAAGTTTTCCATCCATCATATCATCAAATGCATCTTGCAATTCATCAAAAGTACAAGAGTTTACCTTAAGTTCTTCTTCCCCATCCTCTTTGGCTTTCAAGCATATCATAACTCATCATCTTCATCATCCATCAATTATTCCTCATCACTTGAAGCATCACTTCTTTTCCAAGCCTATTAAATTTTATTTTATTTTATTTTATTTTGTTTTAACATAGATTCAAAAATCTTAACCTAAAAGCTATCCATTAAAATTGAAGAGTTTATTTATATATATTAATTAAGTTATATTTGCTTTATAATATAGTTTAGAGATTGTTTAATTATGAAAAATATTTTCTATTTTCTAATTTTCTTTTCTATTTCTCAATTTTTTTCAATTTTCATTCTATTTTTCAAATATAAAAATAAAAATAAAATAATAAATGAGTATATAAGAATCGAAGTTGAAAATAAACTCCTACATTTTTTTTAAGAAGATGTTTTCTTTTAGAGAAAAAATAAAAGTATAGTTTTCTAAAATCAAACTATTTGTTAATAAATAAAGAAAATTATTTTTTAATTTTTCAAATGAAAAATATTTATAAAAATAAAAAATTATATTTTTCATTTTTCTTTTGAAAAATTTCTAAAAAACTGTAATTATTTTCTAAAATTAAGTAGCCCCTTAGCACCCTTCTCAAGTATTAACTATCCAATTAACACTTGACAAGTGTACAATAATCATTACTCATGCTATTTAGGAATATAATCCTACAATTTAATTATTATTGTTCGAACCATTTAAGATCAAGTCCTACATTAATGATTAAGGGTATCAAATGCCTAACTATAATAATTTTTTCTTTTTTGTCTTTAATATAAATTTGAGAGTGTTAATCCTAAAAGCTAGTTATTAAATTTGAAGAGTTTATTTCTATATTAATTAAATCATATTTTCTTTATTGGGTAGTTCAACAAAGCCATATAAGCTTTAATCCTAGATATATTTCTTTCTCTTTCTCCTTCTTTTTAGTATAAATTATTCTTTCGGAGACAAGACAGATTAGACCACAAAGTGATAAAGCTCTCCCTATTAAGTTTCAATGTAGCTGCATACTCAGAAAATCTAACTTGAGACCTCTAATAAAGTTTGAACAGTCTTTTACTAACTAATTTATGTGTTCCATGATTCTCTTATCCTTCTTTTGTTTAAGATTGGAACACCCTTGATATGGTCTGATTTATTTCTACCATAATAAATTAATTATCTCACTTTTTTTTTTACTTACTTGCTGGGGTAAAGCTATATGTTAAAGAAGGTAGGCAATTTTTTGGGAAAAAAAAATCTTATATTATATATATAATAAAATTGTTAGAATTTTTTTTTTTGTTCTCCTAAAAAATTTTAAATTGCCCCATATTCTTTAAATCACTTTTAAAGAGTTAAAAATAGAAATTAGGGAAAGAGACAAAATTTTCAACCAAACATGAAAATAAAATAAAAGAAAATAAAAAATTAAGAAAGAAAATAAGATTTAATTTTTATTTTTAAAATTTGCTTTTATTTTTTTAAATTTTTTTAAATTTTATTTATTTTTTTATATTATTATTTCTACTTTTAATATTAGGTGATGAATTTTGCTTTAACTATTCCTTAAAATATTCATGATTTCATTTAATGCTTTCTTTTTCTTTATTTATTTTTTGATGTATCATCGGGAAATTTATAAGTCATGATTTTCAAAAATATTAATTTTTGAATGTGGCTTTGGAAAGGCTTACTTGGATTTGTCTGGAGCATATTCCCTTTCATGCTTGGGACTTAAATTTTTTCTCTTTGATTGCTAAAAGATGGGGCTCTTTCATCAAAGTGGATGGGGAAACCCTTAATAAAGTTAAATTCGATTGCGCTAGATGTCTTATTTCAACTGATAAGAGTTATATTAATGAAATTGTCCCAGTTACGGTTGATGAAGATCTTTTTCACATTAGGTTTTCTGAGGAGAAAGGATCTCCGATTGATCTTTCTTATCTGCACCTCCAAGACAGCCTTGAAGCCAGTCCGGCCATCTCTCCGCCCAGCGCGAAGCAACTCTGTTCAGCTATCCAGTGGGTCTGTCATCTAAGCACGCGGTTGAGAATTTCTTGGTGTCCTCTGAGAATGTCTTGGTTTCCTCCAAAGAATTGCCTCTCAATATTCAGTCCAATTTTGAGGCATCTGTCCATAACACCATACTGTTTACTGTTGTTGATGTTAATTTATTCTCTCCACCTCAGCAAGTTGTTCCCTCAACAGAGCATGAAAGCTTTTTCAACGTAGAGACTCGTGTTTTAGATGTGGCTGGGATGGATAATAAGAATTCGTGCTTAGATTGCCAAGACCCAAAGCTGCTTCACGGGCACCAGATCATGCCAGCAGGGAAATCATGGGGAAAGCTGACCCCACTTCACTTGTGCTTATTGATTCTCATTTCGAGGAGCCAAACCTTTATAATATGAGTGTGCCCATACCCCAAAAGCAGCCTTTTTCTCTTACAGCCAACATGAATCTTCCGACCTAAGATGATGTCCCCTTGGACTCCTATAGGGCTTTTAATAATATCAAGTCAAATGCTTCATATGTAAATGATCAGGATTTAATTAGTTCGTGTTAATAAAATGTTACTAACCATAAAATTGAGTTGTAATTTTTTGAGTAAAAAATGGAGATGCCTAACTTAAGTAATGGTGGTAAAAAATAGAGGTGCCTAACTTAAGTGAAGGTGCCTAACTTAAGTGATGGTGGTAAAAAATGAAGGTGTTTAACTTAGGTAAAAGAGATGTCTAACCTTTGACAAATCTCACCAACCATTATGTTCACATGTTATAATTTTCCTATATAAATGGCCCTTTGGCCATTGTTATGTATAATGAGAGAAAATTAGAGAGAATAGAAAGAAAATTCATAGAGAGGAAAATCAGAGCAAGTCAAGCAAAAATTAAATCAAGTAATTTTTGTGCTCTTTATCACGTCTATTAGGGAATTTCTTTAAAAGAATTTCTGTTAAAATTCTTGGGGATAATTGGGTGTGAGGTGTGAGTATTTGTAAACACGGTGTATTTTTCTCCTTAATAGAAGTCTGCAGCAGCTCTGGAGACGTAGGCATAATTGGCTGAACTCCGTTATCAAATTAATTGTTATTATTCCGCATTTATTTTTCGCTTTTCTACTAATCTGGTTTAAGGGAAATAGAGTGATAATATTCATTTCCCAACAACTGGTATCAGAGCCAAGGTTCGGAATCCGGCAAAAGTACTATTCATCTGTACGGGGATACTATTCACTATCGAATTTTTTTTGGATAATCCAGATTCGAGTGAGAGCGATGGCAGCAGACGAAGGAAAAGTGAGAATTGAAAAGTTCGATTGTACGAACTTTAGCTTTTGGAAGATGCAAATTGAAGATTATTTGTATCAGAAAAAGCTGTATCAACCTCTTTCACAAACGAAATCAGAAGGCATGTAAGAAGAAGATTGGAACCTTCTCAACAGACAAGCCCTTGGAGTTATTAGATTAACATTATTCCGTAATGTTGCTTTCAACATAGCCAAGGAAAAGACCACGGCAGGTCTTATGGTGGTTCTTTCTAGTATGTATGAAAAGCCATCGGCCGCAAATAAAGTTCACTTGATGAGGCGGTTATTTAATTTACAAATGGCAAAAGGGGCATCGGTGGCCCAACATCTGAATAAACTCAACACAGTCACAACCCAGTTGAGTTCAGTGGAAATTGAATTCGATGATGAAGTTCGGGCTTTAATTCTCTTATCATCTCTATCAGACAGTTGGAGTGCTACCATTACAGTGGTCAGCAGTTCGTCGGGAAATACCAAATTAAAATTTGACGATGTACGAGATCTGGTATTGAGTGAAGAAATTCGGCGAAGAGAATCAGGAGAAACATCAACCTCTTCAGCTCTACGCACAGAGTCTAGAGGGAGAATTTTAGACAGAAACTCAAACTTCGGTAGATCAAGATCTAGAAGGGGCAAATCTAGATCAGGGAAGAAAGATTTCAAGTGTTATAATTGTGGCAAGAAGGGTCACTTTAAGAAGGATTGCCGAGCTCCGAAGAAAGATACCGGTGCACAGGAATCTATAAACGTGACAAAGGATGCAGGCGATGCTATGATTCTAAGCATTAACAGTCCGATTGAATCATGGATCTTGGATTCAGGGGCATCTTTTCACTCCACTCCATACCGAAAAATCATGGAGAACTATGTCGGTGGTGATTTCGGAAAGGTTCATCTAGCCGATGATAAAACCTTCAAGATCATAGGAAAAGGAGATGTCAAATTAAAGTTGCCAAATGGGACTGCCTGGAAGCTGCAAGGAGTGAGACATATTCCTGGTCTCAAAAGGAATTTGATCTCTGTGGGACAACTTGATGAAGAAGGTTATTGTACGACCTTCACAGATTGTGAATGAAAAATTACCAAAGGAGCACTTGTCATTGCTCGTGGTAAGAAGACCGGTACTCTCTATGTAACCTCAAACATAGAGAACATCATTGCAGTAGCGGATGCTTATTCAAATCTATGGCACCAGAGGCTTGGCCATATGAGCGAGAAAGGGATGAAGGCACTTCTATCAAAGGAAAAGTTGCCAGAACTTAAAATTGTAGATGTCGGTCTATGTGAAGACTGCATCTTTGAGAAACAAAAGAATGTCAGTTTCACGAAAACTGGCAAGACACCCCAGGTAGAAAAGCTCGAGTTGGTACATACCGATGTATGGGGACCATCTCCAGTTTCATCTCTTGCAGGCTCATTATATTACATCACCTTCATTGATGATTCAACGAGAAAGGTATGGGTGTATTTTTTGAAAAAGAAATCAGAAGTCTTTGATACATTCAGAAAATGGAAGGCCATGGTGGAAAATGAAACTGGCTTGAAAGTTAAGCGATTGAGGTCTGACAATGGAGGGGAGTACAGAGATAGAAGGTTCAGAGAATTTTGCGCAAGCAGCAGAATCAAGATGAAAAAAACAGTTCCTATGACACCGCAGCAAAACGGCATAGCTGAGCGCATGAACAGAACTCTGAATGAATGTGCCAGAAGCATGAGGATACACGCCGACTTGCCCAAGAATTTATGGGTTGAATCTGTCAACACCGCGGCCTACCTGATCAACCGTGGGCCTTCAGTACCTCTGGATGGTGAAATACCAAAGGAAGCATGGAGCAAAAAAGAGGTAAACCTTTCACATTTAAGAGTGTTTGGTTGTATCTCTTACATACATATAGATTCTGCTGGAAGAAGTAAACTTGATGCCAAGTCTAAAAAATGTGTCTTTGTTGGATATGGTGGTGATGAGTTCGGTTATCGGTTTTGGGATTATAAAAATCGGATGATCATAAGAAGCAGAGATGTCATATTTAACGAGAATGTGATGTACAAAGATAGGCTAACAGCAGAATCAAGCAGCTCCAAGATAGATGCTGAAAATAAGGAATTTGCTGAGTTCGAGGAGATTTCTAGAAATGATGTTCAGGATAGTCTTGAAGCAGAGGAGCCAAGCATGCCGGAATTAAGACGCTCCTCTAGAATTCCTAGACAAATCCAATGTTACTCGCCTTCTTTGCATTACAGACAATGGTGAACCAGAGTGCTACGATGAAGCAATGCAAGTGGAGGATTCAGTCAAGTGGGAGTCTGCCATGAAAGATGAGATGGACTCACTCATGTCAAATCAGACATGGGAATTAGCTGAACTACCACAAAGAAAGAAAGCACTCCACAACAAGTGGATTTATAGGATCAAAGAAGAGCATGATGGGAGTAGACGCTATAAAGCAAGATTGGTTGTAAAAGGTTTTCAGCAAAAGGAAGGTGTTGATTATACTGAAATTTTTTCTCCAGTTGTAAAGCTTACGACGATTAGACTGGTGTTGAAAATAGTAGCTGCAGAGAATTTAAATCTTGAACAGTTAGATGTAATGACAGCATTCCTTCATGGAGATTTGGAGGAAGAGATCTATATGAAGCAGCCAGAAGGCTTCATTAGGGCAGGCAAGAAAAACCTAGTGTGCAGGTTGAAGAAGAGTTTGTATAGTTTGAAACAAGCTCCTAGACAGTGGTACAAGAAGTTTGATAGCTTTATGGGCAGCAACGGTTTCACAAGATGCCAAGCAGATCATTGTTGCTACATTAAGAAGTTTGACAGTAGCTTTATTATTTTATTGTTATACGTTGATGACATGCTCGTTGCAGGTTCAAACATGCAAGAGATTAAAAATTTAAAGCAGAAATTGTCAAAACAGTTTGCAATGAAAGATCTGGGTGCTGGAAAGCAGATTCTTGGAATGAGGATCAAGAGAGACACGAAGTTCGGGACTTTGATGTTATCACAGGCTAAGTACATCACCAAAGTACTAGCCAGATTCAACATGCAAGATGCTAAACCAGTGAGCACACCTTTAGGTGTTCATTTCAGACTCTCCAAAGAACAGTCACAGAAGACGGAGGAGAAACGTGCACACATGGCAAAGGTGTCGTATGCCTCAACAATTGGGAGTTTGATGTATGCCATGGTTTGTACCAGACCAGATATTGCTCAAGCAGTGGGAGCTGTTAGCTGGTACATGAATAATCCAGGCAAGGTACACTGGGAAGCAGTTAAGTGGATCCTCAGATATCTTTGGGGTACCACAGATAAGGCACTTTATTTTCAAGGTGGAGATACGACACTAGCAGGCTATGTGGATACTGACTTAGCCGAAAATGTTGACGTCGGAAAGAGCACTATAGGGTATGTCTATACTCTAGGAGGTACCGCGGTGAGCTGGGTCTCTCAACTACAGAAGATAGTTGCTCTCTCCACAACTGAAGCAGAATATGTCGCTGTTACGGAAGCCAGCAAGGAGATGATCTGACTCCAAAGTTTCTTTGAAGAACTAGGCAAGAAACAAGAAAATAATGTTTTGCATTGCAACAGTCAAAGTGCCATACATCTAGCGAAGAATCTGTCTTTTAATGCCAGAATGAAGCACATACAGTTGCGATATCACTTTATCCGGTCACTTCTGGAAAATGAAATTTTGAAACTTGAGAAGATCAGTAGAACTCAAAATCCATCAGACATGTTAACGAAGACAGTGTCGACTAACAAACTGAAGCTGTGTTCAGCTTCAGTTGGCCTGCAGTAGAAGTAGATCGTAAAAGAGCTGTTGCATAGATCGAGGTGTGAAGACAGATTGAAATCAGTCTTCAAGTGGGAGATTGTTAATAAAATGTTACTAACCATAAAATGGAGTTGTAATTTTTTGAGTAAAAAATGGAGGTGCCTAACTTAAGTGATGGTGGTAAAAAATGGAGGTGCCTAACTTAAGTAATGGTGGTAAAAAATGAAGGTGTCTAACTTAGGTAAAAGAGATGTCTAACCTTTGACAAATCTCACCAACCATTATGTTCACATGTTATAATTTTCCTATATAAATGACCCTTTGATCATTGTTATGTATAATGAGAGAAAATTAGAGAGAATAGAAAGAAAATTAATAGAGAAGAAGATCAGAGCGAGTCAAGCAAAAATTAAATCAAGTAATTTTTGTGCTCTTGATCACGTCTATTAAGGAATTTCTTTAAAAGAATTTCTGTTAAAATTCTTGGGGATAATTGAGTGTGAGGTGTGAGTGTTTGTAAACACGGTGTATTTTTCTCCTTAATAGAAGTCTGCAACAGCTCCGGAGACGTAGGCATAATTGGCCAAACTCCGTTATCAAATTGCGTGTTATTATTCCGCATTTATTTTTTGATTTCCTACTAATCTGGTTTAAGGGAAATAGAGTGATAATATTCATTTTCCAACAGTTCGGATCAAGACTCCCTGGGCCAAGCGACTAATCCTGCCCAATTTCTCTCTGGTATCTAGTCCTCACCTCTCGGATATGAAGTGAAACCCAAGAATTCAGTAAGACTGAAGTCATTTGTAGATGACTTCTCTGAAGATGATAACACTCAGGTTGACTCAGAACCAAACCTTGAGACATTTATAAAAATCAGGAGAAAGAAAGCTGTACCCAAATACAAAACATTAGGAAAGGATAGTCTTATCACTTCCAGGAGAAGACACACTAAAAAAAGGTAATAGACTCGGATTTCTTGAGAACTCCATCTCCGACTCTAACATAAGAAGTATGAATAGGATCAATGGCAGCAAATCGAGTGACACCTCTAATCAGTTAGAGAAGGAGATATCGAAGTCAGCAAATGAATTATAGGAGCAAGAGACTAACCAACCTGACAAATTGAGACTTGAGGCTGAGAAGACTTGGGAGATTGGATCATTGTTGGGTTTATTTGGGGACTCTGATAAGGATACATTTTGTAAGGAGTTGAGGGATATTATTAGTGTAGAAGATACTGATGGCTTTTTCAAATCTTAAAGGGCATGGGCAACCCAAGGAGTATAGATTCGGCAGCAATCGTGATTCGTTTCTGCATGCAACCTCCCGAAATCTGGATCATCTAGCTGAAGTTTCTCTGAGTTGTCTCTTACAAATCTGCTGTGTTTCGATGGTTATATATGCTCATTGTTGATGATACTATCTGCTGCTTTTGTGGTATTTCGCAAATCATGCTTGACATTTCGTCAGATGCACTAGTTATATCTATGGGCTTATTCCTCTTATCCATCTTCTTTTGTATCATGAGTTATTTCCTTATGTCCTTGATTCTGCATCTTATTTCTTCTGTAGGTTCTATGTGTTTTCGGGGTTTTTTCCCATTTTATTTAAATAAAAATCAGGATCATTCTATCAAAAAAAGAAAAGGTAAATTTACTGAAGATAAATTGTCAAAGCCAGAAAATAAAATTAAATTAATTTTCAAGCGTATTATTTTTAAAATATATTATCAAATAAAAATTTTCCCCCTTCTCTTGAAACTCTAGTTTTGCCTCTGCTTACTTGTTCTTGTCTTTGTTAAAGCTCTTCAAGAGTTTTTGTCTTTGGAGTGGAATTTTTTGAAATTGCTGAACCTTTTGCAAGAAGCAGCATGCCTTTTGCGTATTATTTTCACTTGAGTGTTCTTTCTTTTCCATAATTAAAACCTTTAAAGCAATAAATTTCTTTTTCTTTTAAGTGCTATAATTCTCGTTTTCTCTTGTCTCCAGCCTCTTGTTCTTCTTCATCTCATGGGTAATAAGATTTCCCAGCTAACTCATCAAAAGTCAATGAACAATTAAATTCTATGATTCTTTAATTATATCCATCGTGGAATTATATTTCTCTTATAAAGACCTTAAAACTTCAGTGGTTGGCTTCTTTTGAGCTAAGGTCTTATCAAGGCCAACACCAAATGCCAAAAGTAAAACAACATATATAACTCCAAAAACAAATTAAAGATAGCAATACAAAAGATAGTCCCAGTCTCAGATAAGAATTACAACACCATGCTAGCTCAGCTAGAAAAGTTTCAAAATTTTCAAACAAAGCATGTCAGTGAAGAAAAATTACCACATAAGATAAATATATAACTCAACTACTATAAAATATATATATATATATATTTTAAAAGCATTACAGATATAATATTTGCTTCTGATAATTTGTTATTTAAGTCAAAAATATATTTCTCGCAACATATAATATCGTTCAACTTTGATGGATGGGCACAAATTTATATTAATAAATGAATTTATTTGGACGCTAGTGAGATTCTATTTGTCACTCGCAGTTTTTCTAGGAAAATTTTCAACTGTTTGGAGTCAAAGATTTTTATTTTTAGTGACACAAAATTTAGTCACTAACGTATTCCAATTTTTAATGCCAAAAATTAGTATCACTATTAATTTCTATTAATTAAATTTCCATCTATCATTATTCAAACTAAGTTTTGAAAACAAAATAAATTAATCATTAATATTTACTCCATTTTGTAATTCCATATTTGTTTTATTAATTTATATAAATTATATATGATCAAACCAGCAAAATAATGGACTATATAGATAATCAAAGTTATGTATAATAATTATAAGACAAAAAGTTGGGGAAAACACTGTTAATTTCGACATATAAAATATATAATCCTTTGAATTATTAAAACAAAACGAAGCTAATGAGAAAATAAAAATATTATAATCTTGAAATTCATTCTACAAACCTAAGGCATTACATCAAATGGAAGCCCCCATATAAAATCTCCATAACAAAGAACAAGAATATTCCCATTGATAAAGGCAAAGACAAAGCAACAAGTGCAACTATCCCTAAACCCAAACATGGTCTATTATTAATCAAATAATTTTGTAAAAACCCTATAACTTCACAAACATTCTTATTATAGTCCAACAAATGTTTTGTCTCCCACTTCTCAATCCAATCCAAAGGCAATGCTACTTGTTCATTATCATCAACATTATTATTTGTCTCTAAAATCTTCAATTCTCGAATTCGCATTCGAAGAGTGATCATATTCTCATCCACAAGCCTACCTTCTTCATAATCTCTTCTTCTTGCCTTAATTTTCTTGCCAAGTGATCTCTTGTAACTATAACATTGATGAGAAAATTTGAGAGGAAGAGAAATATTAGTGGTAGCTCTAGTAGTAGTAGTAAAGTATGTTGATTCCATTAGTGAAAAATTAATACAGTTAGAGAGAGAGACTATAAGTAAAAGAATACAGTAAGTTTAGATAGTTTGAAGAAAGGGAATGATATATATATATATACTATTTATATACAACTAGAAAGAAGGGGGAAAAATAAAGAAATCTAATTAATTAATTAATTAGAAGTTAATTAGAAATTAATAAAAGTTATACGTGTAAAATCCGTGTTAATGAGAGGGAAATTCCGTGTGTGTGTGTGTGTGTGTGTGGTGTGAATTTTATTTTAATTTTTCTTAAATATTAAAGTGAATAAATAAAACATATGAATTGTGCTAATTTGGAGTGAAACTTTAATTAAACAAAGAGCAAAAAAGAGTGTAATAAAGTATATAATAAGACGGAGACAAAGACAATAATAATTGAGAAGGAAAAGTCAGGTTGATGGATGACAAGCCACCATTGTCTTCTAATGATACACTGAAGGTGGACTACTTATGTTATTAAAACTGTAGCTACTCTTATTTTCGTGTTTAGGTATTATCTTTTTAGGAATTAAGGGCCCTAATTACCTACCACATATATGGCCTAATTTAGACCTTTGTTTAAATTACTAGCAAGATTTAATAATATATGATGACATATGATGTATTACCGTATAGTTCACTACATAATATTATACTATATATATCATATATGAAAAAATATATAACATAATATGACTAAGTAAGTTGATTTTTTTTTATTTGATAATATGAGATGTTTGTAGAAATGCTTAAATAATCTTTTGAATACACAAATCAATTTAATTTTTTATATTTTAAAATTAAATTTAATTAAAATCATAAAAAAATCTATCAAAATTTTATAAAAATCCACTTTATTAATATATATATATATACACACATATATATATTAAGAATATATTATTGAAGTATGTCTAGATATAGTCTAATGATAAGTACAGCTCTCTTAGAGTTAATAGATTCATCATCGATTTCTGTTCTTCTAATATAAAATTTTAAAGAAACATTGTTGAAAATATTTTTTAACAATAAAATTTTAAATATGAAAAATTAGTGAATTTAATTGTTTAAAAAATTAAAAAAAAGTTAAATATCAAATTCAGCCACCTCATCTTCCTCCTCCTTTCCTAACAAGAATATATGAAAAATAAATCTCACATTAATTAAATATGCTTTGTATGAATGATTAATATAGCAGTAATATATTTTTTTATCCTTAATAGCTAATTTTTGAGATTGACACTTTTAAATTTATTTTAAAAAATTTCATCATGATACCAAAAATTGAAAGTAATTGATTTAGGGGATCGATAATGGTGTTGTATGAATTAATTATACTTTGTTTTTTAATATAAATTTTAGAGTGTTTTATTTTTATATTAATATTTATATATTTTATATTTAATCATGTGGATACTTATTTCCATATATTATATATTATCACTTGGTTTAACCCTCCTCCTCTCCTTTATCTTTTATTTACATTTGCTACTACTGTTATAGAATACACAAAAAAAATACAGATTAAGGTTATTGAAGGTTGATTCAAGTCATAAATTTCTTGTTTGTATTTTTTCATCAACTCTCATTAATTCTCTGGTTCGCCTATTTATTACAGAAAAATTGAAACATTCTACAAGTTTGATAACGTGGGAAGCTGTTATTGTTGGTCATATTTCCATTTCTGTTTTTACTAGTCAAAAGGGTCCCACAAATCGCCCAAATTCTAAATCGCCGAAGACCATGTCAGCCACGTAAGTCTGGCCACAACATTTTCTACTGGAGCTAATATTCTCATGTCATATATTTTAATTTTCTTCCACATGCTAAATATCATGTAAACTTCTTTAATATTATAAAAAAATCATATAAAATAAAATTAAAAAATAGTATATTTAACTTATTTAATACTACCTTTATATTTTCACATTCAACTCATCCACACTTATAAATTTTTTTTAATATTATATAAAATTATTTTAAATAAATTAAAATATCCTATGCTAATTCATTAATACTAAAATATTCTACTTTCTATTCGTTAATTAATTTATTAATAGCAATGATATAATTAAAAAAAGATTAACTAATTTTTATTAATTTTATAAAATGATAATATAAGTGAGAAAGAGATAGTATATATTATATTATATTCAATTGGCATTTATGATCATATTTATATTTATATTCATTTAAGTTATTATTATGAAGTTATATATATATATATTATGTTTGTATTTATTTATGTATTTGATATTTATAAAAATATAGTTGAACGATAAGTGTGTATGTAATATGGTTGAATAATGAATTTAAATTCAATTCTCTCCCATCATACCTAAAAAAATCATATAAACCAATATTTAGTCCCTAATTTAATAATATTATAACGCTTATATATGTATATATATAATTAATTATTATAAGAAGAATAAACTAGTTATATATATATATATATATATATTATAAGTTAACAGGAGCCCACTCATTCATAGTGTTTAAAATGACAATATATAGTCAAACGCTTAATTTCTATATATAAGAGGTGAACATTTTAAGTGCCGATAACATTTTAAGTACCGATAAGAAATATCATTACTTATCATTTTTAATATTTTAATTTATTACAATGGAAAAAAAGTACTCTATTTTCCAACTCTATATTTTTTAATATTATTTAATATTTTGAATTATACTCTAAATATTTTTTATATACTATTTAGAATTTTTAATGATTATATAATTTTTAAATATTTTGAATTGTGTTAAATTCTGAAATATAAATGTGATAGTGCTAACTCTAAAAACTTTCATTGTTAAGGTTTGATAGTTTATGTTTTATTTTAATTAAATTATGTTATTAGATTTTGTAGATTTTAAATTTCACATTTATTTGTATATTGTATGTTAATAGGGTAATTTTAATTTTTTTAAAAAAATATTTATGTCATTGAATTAGTTTGATGAATGATTATATATAATATGATTATAATAATCGTATTACAGAATCATTGAAAATTATAATATGACTATATAATTAGCATTGACTTCTAGCATAGCTAGACTATATTTAAGAAAAATTATTTAAATTATAGAGTTTTATTGCATTTTCAATGATGCTCTATTATTTTTAAATTGCATACTTAATACAAACAAATATTTTCTTAATTAATTTTCAAATATATATAGCATAATTTTGTTAAGTCTAATGGATTATATAAAATTTTAATTTTTAATTTTTTCATAAAATATTAATAATTTCAATTTTTTTCTCTTTAAAAATATATTTCTTTTTTTTTATTTCTTAAGAAAATTAATAAATAGTGTAAATATTTATAAATTACTAAATATTTCTTAAGAAAATTAATATATTTCTTTTTTTTTTCTAAGATGCTCTTAGATTAAATAAAAATCATATTTGATTAAATAGGCTTAATAATTAAACATGGCCGCCGACCTTTAAAAATGTCTACTTCGAAAGCCACAGTCCAAGGAATCAGAAATCGACACGTAATACTCTAGATCTATTTTAAATTAAATTAACAATAAAAAAAAGGCGTAGGAAAGCGTAAAGTTAAAAAAATCTTGAGATTCATTTCCTGTCTATAAAATGCCATGACCACCACTTCAATTTCCCTATCAAATATTCAAACTATTTCATTTCCATCTTCAATTCCTATAAACAATGGAATCAAGTTCTCTTTTCTCTTCCTCTTCTAACTCCTCACTCCTTCCTTCACTCTCAATTTCTTCCAAGAAATTACATTTTCAGAAAATGATGAGAAGGCCTGGCAATGGAACTGCTTTTGCCAGTAACAGAGATAACTACTCTAATGGAGAAATGCTTGTAGATGAAAACATGATAGTTCTAAGGAAACGCATCCATGAAATGAAAATGATAGAGAGGAATTATCAACCACCGGCGAATTGGATGGATTGGGAAAAACAATTGTATGGGAACTACGATGAGCTTATATGCAATTTTGTGGGATATTTGCAGTTACAGTTGATGAATACTAGGCCTTGTTTGGCTCTTGGGATGCTTTTTCTAATTACAATGAGTGTTCCCATATCAACGATCACCATTGCTCTGCAACTCGCCCAGGCAGCAAATTAATGGAGTCATTTTACAGTTCATCTGGGTTGATTTTTCATGGATTGATGATGGGGTTTTTAATATCATCTATTCCATGAAATATTTTAAGCGTATATAAACATGTTGAAAGGTCTTGTTTTTACAATTTTTTTTAACAAGTTTTTACAAGTTTGGTTAATTAGTTGTCTTGTCTTCTGTTAACATGCTACACTGTTAAACTTTGCTTATAAAACGAATCAAGTGGAGGCTTGATAATTTTTCTTTTCTTGAATAAATGCAAGTTTCTTTTCTATTAATTACGCTTATCAATGTCTCATTGTTTTGTTCAAGCCTTATCTACACTATACTAAATACACATATATTAATCAAATGATATAGTAACCACTACAGTTATACCAAATTTCAATAAAAATAAATAAATACAAAGAGCCATATCAGTTAAATATTATTTCTTTATCTCTTTTACACTTCAAAATAATTTCATCAAACAAATCAAGTAACAATTTCGAGCATGATCAGGCTTTAAATATAATTTACATTATATATAATAATTTAGAACAACTGCAATATTTGTCATTTTTTTTAATATTCTGTATTTTTGTATATTTTTTATATATTAGATATATATAAAATATATATTTCTAAAAATATAGTATACCTTTAATATATGAGGTGAAAATTTGAAATTGAAAATTAATTTTAAAAATATTATTATTATTTTTATATATTCTTGAGCTTATTCGAATTTTGATTTAATATTAATAAATAAATAAATTTAAATTATTGATAATTACAATATAATGTTTGTGATAATTAAGCCTTCGATACGCATTTTAAGTCGAACTCACATTTGCTCAAAATGATAAGACCCCTTCACACGATTACCTCAAAGTTAGTCAAACAGAGGGGAAACAAATCTTTTTAAATTTTGCCAAAACAATTTTAGAAATTTGTTTATTTAAAACTATCGGATACCATATTTTTTGTTTTAAAAATAATATTCGATTACCTTTAAACATAATATTCAGGTTTTTGCGCAAAACTGTTACCACCAAGGAGAAGTCAAACTTGGGGTAAGTTGGTGTTTTCTCTCTCCCCCTCTTTTTTTCATATGTTTTATTTCACAACAGCAATGACTACAAAATACTTTTTTTTTTTTGAACTTAATACAAATAGTTTTATCAAACATTTAATGTCAATAACTATTGATATATGCAACTTTAATCGGCTAAATCAAATAATAAGAAATAATTGGAAAATAACAACAAACCAAGTCATGATTAGGGATAACCATTTTTTTTAGGAAAAAACTAATTTTAATATTATCAGTTGCGTGCACGTTCGATCAATGAAAAAAAAAAGGTTAAGCAACTCAGTCAGACAAACTCTAAGAGCCTAAAAAACTCCTCATTGCTTAAAATTTTTTTTTAAAAGAAAATCCCACAAAGAATGTGCAGTTGTGGAACCATGTTACAGCAGCGATGACAGATGAGTTTTACGCCCAAGTAAAAAAGCAAGCATAGATTAATAAGAATGTCAGAAAGAATATATATGGCAAATTAACATGGTATCTAATCTCACTTTGCTCCATTCAGTTGCCTCTCATTCAAGGTTATGAAATAAATAAAAATACGAAGGCAAGCAAAAAAATATAAATGGGTCTGAATTAATTAAAAAGGCAGCAATTGGACAAAGATCGTGAAAGACATTAGAATACAATTGAGCATTTACTGATTTAAATATATAGAAGGCAGTTGCAGAGCAATAATCAAGACTCAAGAATCTCATACCAACAACAGAATTGCATTGGTTGCAGAAAGATTAATGTCAATTATACATATCAGTCATCATATGAGGAGTGAGGAGCAGCAGTACATCCAGGGTCAAAAGGGTCTTCAGACCCACAGCAATGCCAATACTGAAAAACTCGGCCAGAGTCAGGTGTATCCATAGTGCCTCCACTGTAAACACTCTCAAACTTCCTCTTTGTTTCTCCTAAAAATGTAAATTTGGGGCAAGAGGCAAAAACATTAGCAAACATGGTCTATAGGTAAAGCAAGAATATGGGAAATAAAAGACATCACCAAGATATATATTCTTGATACTAAAAACAATACAAGAAACAAATTCATCAGGTTGAGCAATGCCCACTTCTGAAGCTCAAATCTTACATAAATCAACTATCTTAATGCCAATCTAGCTGGGGTAGGTTGTTCTACTCCATTCCACTTATTCTAACGCTATACCTATAAAACGTCTAGAGTGCAAAATCCTTCTTCCCATGTTATCCTAGGATTAACTATTGTCCCATCATCTTGTTTGTCCTGCAATTGAAATATGCTCAACCTTTTACACATGGCACATTTGCTCATCTATATGATAGAGCTAAAATGTCACATAAAAATCAATAATACCATGCTATATATGGAATAAAACAAGAAAGGCCTAGTCCGAAATGAAGTTGCAATACTAGAAATATGGCTTACATAAACTACACTTGCCCTCCCCTTTATAGGCTTCGATCCTGGAATCGATGTTCACATTCTTCTACCGACTGTTAATTAAGGGTCGATAACAAGAAAGGTCGATTTTACCTAATTACCATGAATAATTCTTGATCTCGAGGTAAGTCATTCTCACTAACTCCAATCTGAGAAAAACGAGAAGTTATTGTCCTTATTTCAAAAAACTGTGTTTAGTTTACTTCTTTTCAAAATTGTTCCAAGATAAAATAATAAATCAGTCAGTAACAGCATTTTCTAAAATCAACTAGCCAGCCCATTTCCAGAATCTGAGCTTAATCACAAAAATAACTAAAAGTATATGGTAGAATTCAATCCAATACATTCTCATCCCAAGAATCCAAGCAACAAAAAGATAGAGGCAGTAACTGATAGGTGATCCAATATCAATCTTAATAGATTGAAAATTAATTATGAATTAATGTTGAGTACTAATATAAAGGAGTTAAAGGGATATGGGTTACCTCCAAAATGAGCAGTGTGGAAACGACAAGCGCGAGAGTTATTGAGAGAAGGGTCGAATTGGGTTTTGCAGTTCTTGCAAGTTCTTAAGGCCTTGTTGCCGTTAGGGTTTATTATTGAGCACCGAATTAAAGACAATCTCGGCGATTCTATGGTCGGAATCGCGGTGGGATTCCGGCTATGGAATTGATGATAAAACGATGCGTTTAGACCGGAAGCCGAGAAGCGACTGAGCGTATAATCGGTAATTATGAAAGCCATTTGCCCTTCTTGCTCTCAGGGAAAAATCAAGGATGTGGTTAAAACTTAAAAAAGGATATTAACTGCCGGTGACGAGCAACGTGGGAGCAGTGACAAATGCGCACTGGGAATCATCTGTTTTTTTTTTTTCAGCATAAAGAAATTTTCAATTTACTCTTTTTATTTAATTTTCTATTTAAAATTTTATCGAATTTATTGATTAATTTCGTTATTTATAGTTACAAGGTAATAATAATCCAAAATTTTATATTTTATAGTCCAATGTGATTAATTTTCGCTATAACTGTGTACATAATTTGAACAATAAAATAAGAGTGGACATTTTGTCGGACGATTAATTAATTAATTTAATTAAAATTTAATTAATTTTTTTAAACAAATTTTTTTAACAGAATTGATAGAATTTTAATTTTGATCACTTTAATTAATTTTAAATTTAACCGACATAAAAGATAGAATTTAAAAAAACTTAATAGTATTTGAGAAAAGTTGGCCTGAGAAAAATTATAACATAATATAAATTATCTCTTAGAAAATATAAAAAAATATTATGCGATTTGATCAATTTTATTTTGGAGTAGGTAGAAATTTTGTTTTACTAAAATAGGGTCTAATATTTCTTCCATTAACAATTAAAAGTTTCTAATTTCTTTATTAGATGGACATAATAAGAAATTTCTTTATTAGATGCACCCAATTAAACAGAGAAGAACACGTTAAGAATTAAAATTACATTAAAAATTCTAAAATAAAAAAAAACTAATTTTAAATTTTCACTAAAAATTAAAAACATTTGAAAATTAATTTTTAATTTTTAATTCTCATATTCTACAATGAATTTAGAATATGAGAATTAAAAAAAAAAAACCCAAATTCAAAATAGAAGAAAATAGAGACAAGATTCTAATTTGAGAATCAAAACACCAAATCCAACAAATCCAACATAATTTTAAATAAATAATAAAAGAAGAAGAAGAAAAATGCTCATTTCTTTTGCTATGAGCAAAAAATTGTTTCATAAGAACTACTTTTACCAGAAATATCTAACAAATCATTTCATAAGAACTATACCAACCTTCACTCACCAGAGTAATAATTAAGAACTACTTTCATTTAACAACAATATCCTTCAATCTCCATTCTCTAATGTTGCTCCCACCTTGACTTGAAGAGGAGCATCAAAGAAGCTTCGTGAAGAGAGAGGCTTAATGCTATTCAATTGCTCAAAGAGGGAGGACGGCAGGTTATTTTGTTTTAGAGAGTGAGTTTGGGAGAAATTTTATATTTAGGATTATATACTTTAGTTATTTTGTCTAGAAAAAATAGTGGGAAGGTCAAATGTATGTTTTTTTTGTTTGATTAATAATTAACCGTAATATTTTAAATTTATTAACTAAACTAACTATTGATTTAAAGGGTCAATTAATTAAATCGAATTCTCGGCCAGATAATCAAAAATTCGATCGATTAACTATTTAATGTCTACTATAATAAAATAATAAATAAATTCAATAAATTCTTATAATATTTTCTTACTTCGATATTATATATGATTTAAGAAAAAAATATTTTATTTAGAAAACACTCTTGCATTAGCATATAAAATTTTTTGTAAGTTATACTTTTTGCGATTATATTTATATTTATCATCCATAAATTCTTTTTTTTTCACATTATATATATATATATATATTGTAAGTTATACCTTTTGCAATTATACTTGTATTTATCGTCCATAATATTCTTTTTTTCACAGTTTATATATATATATATATATGTGTGTGTGTGTGTTTAAAAAACTAATAAAATGTTGCCTACAAAAAAAAAACTAGTAAATTGTTATTTACAATTGCAAAAAGTGAAAAACTGACCTCACAAAGAGCAAATGGACAATTACGCACCCAAATGGCCCCTTCTTCCACCGCTAGCCTACACAGCAATAATTTCAAAAGACAAATTTACCCTTCCTCTCCTGAATTTTCCCCAATCTGCTCTGCACTGCAGCTGACCGCCAAAACCCTAGAATTCTGTGTTTTTCAATTTTCTCTCACATGATATAGTTACATCAATTCACCTTAAACTATGGCTAGAAACAACAACAGCAACAATGAAGAACCAAACACAGCTCCAGACCCAGATCGCTGGTACGACATTACCTTAGGCCCCTCCTTCACTCATCCTTCTCCCAAGTTTTGCACTTTACGTTGTAAGTATCCATTAAAAATCAAATACCCATTTCTAATTTTCTGTGATATTCAAAACCCATTTCTAATTTATGCATATTATTTAATTTTTTGTCTATTTAATTTTTTTTTTCACTTTTGTTTGTGATAATTTCCCCCCATAGATGAATTTAAACCAGCTTCAATTGATAAAAGTCAACCTGGAACACTGCACAAAGGCAAAAATAAAAAGGTTACTGTCGAATATCACAACAACCAGTATGGAAAATCCAAAGTAACTTTTGAGGGTGTAAGCGAGGATTATAAGGAAAATGATGCTGTTTTGTTCTTTGATGGTGAGTCCTTTCGCTTGGAGCGGTTGCATCGTGCTGTAAAGAGGTTGAGGCATGTTCGGCTACCAGGTGAGACTGCAGCTCCCATGGGGCCAACTACAATGGTTGCGCCAGCAGTTGAAACTTATTCGCCACCGGTTAGTAAAGTAACAGCTCAACAGTCTTTGAACAAAAGCTTATCTTATCAACTGCAAGTGAGTTTACTTTGATTTTGCAATCTTGTTCCCCTTATATCGCTTGCAAGAGTACAAAATCTGGCGAGGAAGAGATGTTGAGTACAAAAATTCAAGTTATTTTATGTCATAAAATTTTTGAATGATGTTGAGATTTTGACTTCTCCCTCCCCATGAAAGTTCAAAACTTACAAACTTAGCTAGTCGGCATTAGTTTGTGGCTTAGTTATAATTGCTCCTTGTGTGTCTCATCCGATTTCATTTCTTAGTTCTATTTTATGTTTAGATGCCCAATTAATTCAATAATGCTCCTGTTTGATGCTATTATTATGCCCATGCTGCACAAAATTGGCTACTATCACTTCCTAGTTTCTGGCAATGGAATTGTAGCAAATATATCTCTGACTCTGACTTTAAAGAATTTTTATTTAGCAATAAACATAACCATTTATCATCTGCTTTCATTTAGTCTGTTTAAATTGAAGCCTTTAAAACAAGGATTGAATGATCATTTTGTGAATTGGTTAGTGTTTATATGCTTACATTTTCATTGCCTATGCCCGTCCATTGCACTAATTTGCATGTACTCGGCTTATTTTTTATTGAAACTCCCTAGCTTATCTTAAATACCCAATATGAATTTTAATGTCTAGCTGATAAAATACGTGTACATGGGATATTAAAATGCATGTTACGATGAACAGAGCCCCTTCATTGTTCCAATATATGTTGTTTCCCATGAAATTGTGCAGGCTCAAGTGGAACAGGTTGGCTTTGGTGACTCAGAGAGCTTTGGTACGAAATTTTTTCAGAAGTAACTGCTAGATGAGATATATAAGAAATTTTAACATAAAAAATGTGCTCTAATTTAAGCCTATCAACTAGCTTTGGTATTCTGTCTTACATGCAATTTTATGTTATCATGTTCTCTCTCTGCCTAGGTGCAGAACCTAAAGAGGAGAAGACTCTGGAGCATCCATCACATCCTGCTAATCCATCAGCCGTATCACCTGATCACAAGGTTGATGAACCTGAGGAGCTTTTAGACGTAGTGAATGTTCATGATGATGATCTTGGAGCAGCTGACAGAGACAATGCTTCCACAAAGGGATTACGTTCTGGCCTTGAAATTGATATTAACTTGCCGCATCAGGTGGACACAGATGATGAGAGTGCTGACGTGGATATCAGTGATGATGAAACTGACAAGGGCCTGAATGCTGCAGAAGCCCTTAGAGCTCAGGTGAACGCAGAAGTGAGGAAGGAGCAAGATTCATGCTCAAGCGCTAGCAGTGAAAGTGACAGCAGTGCGAGCGAGAATGGTAGTGGTAGTAGCAGTGGTAGTGGAAGTGGAAGTGGAAGCGGTAGTAGCAGCAGTGATAGTGACTCTGCGATCTCTGTCTGAATGGTTAAAGTCAGAGACCGTGTCTAATAACCCTGGCTGACATGCTTTAGTTGTCTATGATTTAGGGCTCTTGAATTTAGCATACAGATTGGAAAGCAGGGTGAAACCGCTGCTGATATGGTATTGGAAATTGAGCCAAATGCTCCAAATTCAGACTGTATAGAGTTAGCTAAAGAATTTAGTTTGCTTTCAAATCTAGTTAGACCATTGTAGTCCTTAGAAGTTTTAGAAATTCATCGTATTTGTTCTGTTAATTAGATGATATGCATGTAAGGATGATTGTAAGCATAAAACTATCTATAGGAAAGGAAATTTTTGTGCAGATTGTTTGGTAATGAGGATTTTCCACTCCTTGTGACTTTAATTTGTTGTTTCAGTTCAATCTTTGGCCTTCTTATCTATAAAAAGCTGAAGAAAGGACTTTTTTTTTTCTTTTTTATGAAAAAGGATTCACGACAGCTCCAATTAGAGGATTTTTCAGTAAAAAAAGGCAAGTGAAAAATTATTTTTATAGTCTATAGAAATGTTTCCAACTATTTGACACGCACTGTACTGTAATTACATATTTCAAAAATTAAAAAGCAGCATTTTCTGTAATAATGTAATGGTATATATTCCAAAAGTGGATAGAGAAAATTATGTTTCAACGGTTAAAGGGGCTTTAAGCTCTTAGCTATCAGTTTTGGTGGAGGTGGAGGGTTCTTTAACTACATTTGGAGCAAGATGGAGCCTCCTGTAATCTTGAGGCCATTAGAATGATGGGGCTTTTTTTAAAAAAAAAACCTTAAAAAATAAAAAATATTTTTAAAAATATCTCTTTTTCAATTTTAATTTTAAAAACATTATTTTCTCAATTTTTAAGTTCAAAAATACATCTTTTTAGGAATATATTTTTAGTATATGTTTGATACATTAATGGTATATTTTATTTTTTTTAAGGAATACTAAAAACATAAGATACTTAAAAAAAAGTAAAAAAAAGTGTAATATAAAATATAATTTTCTCTAGAATGATTTTACGTGTGAAATTAGTTATCTAGTTGTCTACAAATAAGCAAGAGTGTCAAATAAAAAATTTTGATATTTAAAGATAAAACTTCACCAATGGGTCTTAACTTTTTTAAATTTATCAATCGAGTTATTAAACTTTATAAAGTATTAATTGAGTTGTTGAACCGATAAATCATGTACAATGTAGTTGTTATCCTGGTTGCAAATAAAAAACTATTGTGTTGGATATACAGATGGAAAAAAAGACTGAAGTTGCATCTGAAGTGGCATCTCACGTACATTCCACATGATCTCTCTAACTTTACTGAACGAGTTAAAACCTACAAGGGTAAGTTTAGGTTTGCGATTCAATAAACGAATTTTTAATGATGCGGTGTTTGCGATTTATCATTGCTTTCAACAGCACAAAATTCTTAAATTTCCTAAAATTCAAAGATGAAATCGATTCTTGATATGGCTGTGGAGTATATTTTGGTATAGTTGAAGTTATCGACTTGATATTGATGTGGTGTTCGCGATTTATCAGTTACTGAAGCTTTGTGGATTGCGATTTATAGGGTTTTGTGATTTATTGTTATAGACTACCCTAGTCACCATGAAGAGGTAAGTTTTTATTTATGAATTGAGTCCCTATCCCTGCATTTTTCTTCAATTTTCTTCGCATCCTGTAATCTGATTTGCATATTTTTGTTGGGTAGACAATATGTTACTATATTCCATGGAGGTAAGTTCAAAAACGAGGAAGTGAAAAGGGAAGAGTTGAGATATGTTTGGGGAAAAAGAGTAAATATTGAAGTAGATGTGAATCAATTAAGTTTTGTCTCCTTCGACAAAGACATGCAGCCAATTGTAAGATATAAGAAATTAAAAAAGGTTCACTTTAGGTTACCTGGAAAGAGTTTGGCACATGGGTTAAGGTTGTTGTATGATCGATCTATCCTTTGAGGATATGGTAAAAATAATAAAAGAACATGGTGTTGTTGAGGCATATATGGAGCATGGGTTAATGAGTGACAGAATCAAAATTTCACAAAAGAGTAGGGTATTTGTGACCTTACTAATGGTGGAGAATCTAGGGCATGCAATGAAGGTGTTGGTGGATGAATTATTGGGGTTGGTGGTTCTGAGCTATACAAAAATAAGGCAAAAGATAAGGGTAATGTATTTGATGATGAAGCATACATAGATAAAGATGTAGATAAAGATCCAAATGTAGATGAAGATCCAACTGATGATGAATGTCCTAATGTAGATGAAGATCCAACTGATGATGGGGATGTAGATGTAAATGAAGATGTAACTATCAATGAAGACCTAAATGCATGTGAATACCAAAATGAAGAGTTTGGTGAGGATGGGTTTAAAGTAGATGAGGTTGATGTAGATGGGGATGATGCAGATGAGGCTAAAGCAGATAGGGACGATGCGCATGGAGTTGAAGCAGAAGCTGATGATGCAGATGAGGATGATGAGTCAGATGAAGAATTGGTTGAGTGTGAAGGGATGTCTGATGATGATGAAGAGCTACAAGCATCTAGAAATGCAATAAGACAATTCAGATTGAGCAGAGAGGATATGATAGAGAGGTAGAAGAATCTACCATTGATGACACTGATAGAGTGAAAATTGGGGCTGTGGGTGCTGATGATGGTGAGGATGAATGGGATTCAAGTGATGACTACAGTGCAGTTAGTACTGATGGTTCTGATGATGATCATGCAGTGAGAAGGAAACCCAAGTATCCATCTTATGAGGCAGATGTAGAGAAAGTTTCTTTTTGCTTGGGTATGCGAGTGAATAGGGCAAAGGAATTCAAAAAAGCACTAATAAAGTTTGCAGTGCAAGAAAGAAGGAAATTAAGCTTATTTGAAATACAAAGGAAGAAGTGAGAGCTAAATGTGTGAAGAGTAATTGTCAGTGGGTATTTTTGCTTCATTAAACCCAACAAGCAAGGGCTTAATTATCAAGACTTATGACCAGAGCACACATGTCCTATCACTTTCAAAAATAAGAGAATAACTACAAAGTGGATAGCTAAACATTATTTGAGGAAGTATAAGGCAATTGCTTCTATGAAATTGGTTAACTTGAAGAATTTAATAAAGGAAGACTTGAAACTTGAAATGAATCTGACCAAAGTGAGGAGGGCAAAGCTGCATGTTATAAGAGAGCTTGAAGGTGATTTCAAAAAAGAATATGCATTGTTGTGGGACTATTTGTTGGAGATTAAAAGGTCTAATGAGGGTAGCATAACCAAATTGAAGGTTGAAAGACCAATTCCCCAGAGCTCCCAGTTTTTCAAAAATTATACATATCATTTGATTGCTTGAAGAAAGGTTTGCTTAATGGTTGTAGGAGAGTGTTAGGATTAAATGGTTGTTTTTTAAAGGGACAATTGAAAGGAGAAGTCTTGGCAGCAGTAGCCAGAGATGAAAACAACCAGATGTTTCCAGTAGCATGGGCTGTAGTTGACAATGAGAGAAAAGCAACATAGGATTGGTTCATCGAGTTGCTAATTCTGATATTCACCTTGATGATAGAGATGGATGGGTTATAATAACTGACCAATAAAAGGTACATTGAATCATTTATTGTTTGTTGCTTAAATGAATGCAATTGTTTTATAAATGCTATAACTAACTTAAGTTGGATATAACTATTGCAAGGGCTTTTAGATTCAGTAGAGAGATAGCTGCCTAGAGCTGAACATAGGTGTTGTGAAAGACACCTATATGCAAATTGTATGGAGGAGATGAAAAAGTTAACTCCAAGTGGCTTTGATAACATGTTGATTACTCATTCTCGACATTGGTGCAGTGGTTCTTTACCACTGAGGTAAAATGTGACATTGTTGAAAATGACCTCATTGAAGATTTTAATGGGAAAATCATTGAAACTAGATCTAAGAATATAATTACAATGTTAGAGAAAATTAGAAAACATGTAATGACTAGGTTGCATGTGAATAGAGATAAGGCTAAGGATTGGATATGTGATTTTGAAAATAGAATTAAAAGAAAGTTGCACGAGAGCATGAATGAAAGTGCATTATGTCACATGATTTGGAATGGTGACTTGGGTTTTGAGATTGGTTACAAAGGAGATACATATGTAATAGACTTAGAAAAAAGAACATGCCCTTGTAGAAGATGGGATTTAACAGGAATACCATTCCCTTATGCCATTACTACCATTCTACATATGGATTATAATCCTGATGATTATGTTGATGAATAGTATAGAAAGTCTAAGTATTTAAAAGCCTACGGACACATGATGCAACCCATGAACGATAGAAAATTTTGAAAGAAAACTGAAATTGACCCATCGCAACCACCTCCATTTAAAAAGCTACTTGGAAGACCTACAAAAAATAGAAGAAGAGAAGAGGGTGAAGGGGGCAGCAGTTATAAATTATCAAGAAAAGGAAGAATCATGACTTGTCAAGTATGTTTTGATAAAGGACACAATAAGAAAAAATGTCCAAAAATATCCCAAACTATTCAACAGTCGTCAATGCATCAAGGGAGGCAACAAGCTACACGTAGTCAGCCTCAGCCTCAAGTTGAAAACAGTCAGCCTTAGCCTCAAGTTCACTCACAAAATCAAGCCCAAATTAAAATTCAGTTGAGTCAGCCTCAATATCACTCACAAAATTCCTCACAAGCTGAAACTCTTTCAAATATGTCTCATTTGGATAAAACTACCCAAAGCTCAACAAAGACAAATTCAATAAGTGTTTATGAAGCAACAATTGAAGGTTGTATTGTTTATGAGAGAACTAGAAGCAGACCAAAATATATACCAGGATTGGCAGCACAACCAACTAGAGGATATGGTGTTTATAATGATGTCGCAACTGGAAATGTGGTCATTAATGTGAGTTTTCACTTTTTTCTTATATTTTTATAATAATATTGCCCTTGGCCTTGATTTTATTTTGCAGCTACAAACAGAGTGTCAAATAGTTATATACACAGGAGGTGGTAGAAGAAGAGTTGGAAATGAGCCAGAACCAAGTTTTATGGATAAAAAGCATGAAGGTTTTAAGAAGGGAGGAAAAAGATATGTCACTTCAAATCAAGTGAAGAAGGTTGCACAAAGAAATAAAAGAAGAAAGAGTGATGGTCCATCATCTGCTAATTAGCTCAGCCATTTTCTTTTGCCTTTTTTTGTATTTCGTATTGTGTAAAAAATGAACAACTTTTGTTTGATAGGAAGCTATTTGACTTTGCCACTGACTATGTATTTTTTGTGTCAATGTTTAATGCATCAATTTACTATTATGTGATATAATGTTGTTACTCACTTGTTGGATGTTACATTGATATTTATATAATGTTATTGCTGGATATGGTTGTTGATAGACATTGGATGATATTATGAGTATAAAGTTGATGGTTGTGGATGTTATCTTTTGTTATTGGATGATGTTTGTGAGTAGGCAAGTGATGGTTATTGATGTTATCTATGGAGTACTTATAGTGGATTTGTGTACTGATATATGTATATTGATATGAGTGAACTTAATATCATAGATATTTATTTACTAAAAATGGTGTATTTATAGTGGATTTGTATACTAATATAGGTATGCATCTTGCTGGAGATTTTAGCTTCATTATTATATGGTAAATTAATTACCCAACATTGTTTGGATTCATTATTTTATAATTGACTTGTATTTGGATTCAACGGGTTGCAAATTAATAACCTAACATTGTTTGTTTTTAGATTAAACAACGAAAATAAAAACATCACATTTAATAGTTACAGAGACAAGCACATAGGAACAAACATAAAGATCCTTAACATAAATTAATTGTTCAGTTGGGCATTTCATCAAATAGTTTAAGGGAGATACAAAGAACATTTACTTCACAAAATCCCGACATCCCAACATCCATCCTAACATCACATATACAACATCACAGATACTATATACTTCGTAAAATCCAAAACACATCCACCATCACAATTTGTTATACAAATCCCAAAACCCTAAACCAACTTCCCTAATTCCTCACGTGCAAATCAAAATCCAGATTGAGAGTATTGCCCATACCTATAACCACTTCTCTCTTCTCTAGCTCATCCGACTTTGAGCTTCTGCTTTAGCAATCCTTCTCAATAACCCATGTATGATTTCCTTTGCCCTATCACACATTAGCGGATCAATCCACTTGAAGAAGCGACAATGACGATGCTCACATGCAACGAACCTCCTCCCTGGATTTTGCTTCATCCATGAAGTCTTCATTATACACAATCGATTACACAAATATTTGTCTCCACCTTCCATCTTCTTCTTCTTGGATGCACAGAATGTGTTTGTTTTTAGGTTTAGGAAAGAAGTAAATTTCAAACTCCAGCCATGTCTTACTTTAAACTGATGAGTAAGGGTATATGTGTATTTTCATATTCTTCTTCCACGTTGTAATCCACATAAGCCTTAAGCAATTATTTGTCAATGTTTTTACTGGTAACTGAGGAGCAACCTGGGAGAACTACATTGTACACGTTTTACTGGTTCAACAACTCAATTGATACTTCATAAAGTTTAACAACTCGATTGATAAATTTTAAAAAGTTAAGACACCATCGGTATAGTTTTACCATATTTAAATAAAAAATCAAGTTTCAACCTGATATATTTATATCATCACCTTTTCGATTCTTCTCTCTCGATATATCGCTACCTTTTTCTACTCTCCATCTCTCAACGTTTCTTCTCACTATAATTTCCTTGGGTAGTTCTCTCACTCTTTTAACTTTTGTTGTCTTCACTACATTCATCGATTTTTGTATCTTCACCCTTTTCGATTCTTCTCTCTTTTACCACCTTCCTTGAATTTCAAATATATTTATTTCCTGTTGTGTTTTTTAATTATTTTTTGAGTTTGTTTGTTGGAATTTTTTTTATTAGTTTTCGAAGTTCGTTTGTTGATTTTTATCTCTTCTCTATTTGCTTGTTGCTTTTTATTTCTTGTTTTATTATTGTGTTCTTATTTCTTAATATTGTGGGTTTGCTTAATTTTATGGGTTTGCATTATTTTTTTTTTATTGTTTCTCTGCTTTGTGTTTTTACTCGACCAAGTCCAAAAATTGGGAGGCTCAAGTTTTACTTCAGCCGCGGACTCTTCAATGAACGGCCTAACCCGGGGTAGACCTCTAAGCAAAATTCAGGTATCCTCAAGGAAAACTTGAGCATTCTTATAAACATATCTGACTTGTAAAAATCATGTTCCTAACATTTGTCTCAAAAATTATAATCAGTAACTTGACTAATTCAAAAAAAAAAAAATCCTACATAGCATTACTACTTTGAGAGGTAGACGACAGAAATCCAGCTAAATCTTATGCAGATGAAGGTTCTTTCTTTTCCTGGTCAGTTCCTCTATCCTCATCATCTCCTTGAAACCCAACATATCCATTCTCTAAAATTTTATGCTCCGAGGGCAGGTTCTTCCTGGCTTTTTTGCTCCCTTCAACTTTCCAAAAATCCCAAACCCGTGTTTTTGGTGGAGGTGAAGCATCAACAAGAGGGGCAACCAGTCCTAGTTTTCCATCATCAATAACTGCATCCACCAACCCATAATCTTTAGCTTCCCAAGCATCCATTAAATTGTCACAATCAGTGTCAATTTCAATCTGTGAATTACAAAAGAAAGGACAAGTTTAGAAACAAACTGGAGATAAAATTGACGTGAAAGAGAGAAGGAAATATCATTCATCCCCAGCCTGCTCCACAGGCTTCCCAGTTGCTCTTGACAAAATCTTATTAAGCTTAATCTTGTGGTAATTCATTTCTCTTATGCGTATGCTCATCTTTGTCACCTGAAACCCAAACATAACTTGTCAAAAGGATCGTCAAGAGTTGATAAAAGAAAAATGGCACGCCGAGCATCCAACATATGCTATAAACTAATATTATGTCATCATCTCAGAACATTACTGATGTAATGCTTATAAAATTGAGCAAAAATATGTGCAGCCCTCTTTTTTTTTTAAAAAAATAAAAGTTTACCAGGACAACAATAAAGTTAAGTCAACATTAGTTAATTAAAAGATGTAAATTCTAAGACTATTCCACCCAAAAGATTATTGGTGAGGCTTCATCTTTATTTACATATACCTACATAAGAATTAATAAAGCAACCATCTTTTCCTCCAAAATTGAATATAAAATTCTGCAAATGGCGGATAAGAAAAAATTCTTGTAATGTTAAATGACACCCTATTCAACAATGCAACTTTAGCAGTTCTAACAGTCATTGCATATTTAGCCTGCAATTACATTTATAATCTTCCTTGAAAATGTTTAAGAATCACCCAGTTATACACTCCAAACAATGTTGCAATCACAATATGACTGAAGACCACCTAAATCTTTATTGCCACATGGACCTAACTGAAATGATTGGTGCTCAAAACCACCCAACAAATGCTAATTTCATAAATGGAAAAGATATCAATATCCTTCCTGCATGCCACACCTTATCCTTTATTTACATATTACCAACATAAGAATTAATAAAGCAACCCTCTTTTCCTCCAAAATTGAGTATAAAATTCTTCACACGGTGGATCGGAATAAATTCTTGTAATGTTAAATGACACCCTATTCAAAAATGCAACTCCAGCAGTTCTAATAGTCATTGCATATTTAGCCTGCCATTACATTTATAGTCTTCCTTGCAAATGTTTAAGAATCACAAGTAAAACAGTCTGTTAAGAACCTGCACTACATACACTCCATGCTTTTAGTTAACAGAAACGTATACCCTTGTTTTAGGAAATTTATAGTAAAAAATAAAAATCCAGGATAGTGCTGGCCATGACCCCCTAAAACCACAAAAAGCTTGTATGGGCATAGAAAGTGCATGAGCTTCTCAAGCTAGTAGCTTAACAGAGATGGTAAATTTACACCAAGAGCAGTTAAATTATATCACCTTAATCATGATTAACTTATGGTCTCCATAAGGTTTTAATGCATTCCCCAGCACTAAATGTCTAGATCATTTTAAAAATGTGTAAAATCTATTTTCCACAAATTTTATGAGGCTAGATGCCCATAATTAATCTAAGAGATTGAACAACTATTTCAAACTAAAGAAAATTCAGACAAGTTGCATATAAACACCACCATAACAATGTCAAAATGTGTATGAAACACATATCACAAAGAAGACAACTCTAGATCAGCCACATACATATTCCACAACTTTGGTCTGATGCTTGTAAAAAGTGGAGAGATAATGGAGGAAATAACAAAATGATAGAGACAGGATATATATTTTAAAAAAAAGTTGTGTTACACAATTGAAGCTTTCTGTGGGAATTGCATCAGTTACTAGCAATACATATTAGCTTGTTCCTTTTCCAAAATCTTCTCATGAGCTCAACACATCAAATAGAAGGTCATCATTTAGTAATAGCCTTTATGTATTTAATTTAAAGGTGGAAAAAACCTCATCCTCGTATATGTCAAATCCTGACAGTTGGTTTTAGGTTAACATCATAAGAACTCTTCCAGTATAAAGATTGGTTTATAACATGAGCCCTCCTTTGACTTTGAAATTGAGAATATTACAAGTCAGGTTTAAGAATTGCAAAAAGGTGTCATCCCTTAGCATAAGGATTTCAAGACAAATACCGCTTATAAGCAGAAACTAGAAACTTACTTTGCCTCCTGCAGTTCCAAGTGGTTGATGGATCATCACTCTCCCGTTGGGCATGTAGAACCTCTTGCCTTTGGTACCAGAAGCAAGAAGAAATGCTTCCATAGATGTAGCAAGCCCCAGGCAAATAGTTGAAACATCAGCCTTGCACAGCTTCATTGCATCATATATTCCCATTCCTTCATGAAGAATAAATGAAGAAAAAACATGTAACATACAAGAGGAAGAAGAAAAGGGCAATCAAGCATGTGAAAATGGGTAAGAATGTAATTGAAGGCTGTGAGGTGAGGATGAGCTGTGAAAAGGAACAAAGTGGTGGTAACCATCTGATCAAGGAATGTGCAGATTTAGTGAATATATTTTGTACTGTAGCACAATTCCTATATGATTAGGCTTGTACGTATGGAATTTTAAGTCTTAATGAATATTCACTGATTTCTCTCCTCTTCCTTTTCTTTTCCTATCACTACTTCTTCCTCCTTCTGTATCTCTATCTGTTCTGTCTCCCTAATTTTCTCTTCTATTATTTACTATTCTGCAACTCTGAGTCCTATTTGCTAGCATATTGCCCTTAAAGGTTACTGTAAAACCCCTCGGTTTTATAATATTTGAATTCGGGGGCAAAATGGTAATTTTGCGCTTGAGGGGCAAAATGGTCATTTTGCACCCTTATATTTTGTTTGAACGTATTTGGGTGATTTGGTGCTCTGTTTGATACTCGGGACGATGTGACGGTCGTTTTGAGTATAATATTGTATTTTTGTGTTCGGGGGCATTTTGGTCATTTAAGATAATTACGGTGTTTAAATGGAATAAAAATATATATATATTTTTTATTTTAAAAATAAATACTGAAATCTATTTTGTGTTAAATTTAGTGAAGAGGGATTTAATTGTGAGTTTTAAGTTTGAGGGGGTGATTTTTAATGGTTAAATTGATATTTGAGGTTAATTTAAATAAAATAAATTGAAGTGGGGTTAAAACACAATTTTAAGAAGTGTTTATGATATAAATAGACCCTAATCAGCTAGGTTTAGAGTTTGAGACACTCACAAAGGATTGAGATTGAAAGGAAGGGATATTCCACATTTGTGAAGGAGTTCGACCATTGCATTATAGGCATGTTGAGAGATGCTATTGGCTAAGTGTTTCAAACACAAACACGAGTCCTTTATATCAGGTGAGCTCTTGACTAAACCACTGAATTCAGTAAGCCCAATGCAGCAAACTTCATCAGGCTCAGTTCCTTCGACGACATAACCAACGCATGCTCCAACACTCGTTAAAGTTGCTGCCTTTTTTAACAATTGAATGCAGCTTATTACCCCTCCATCGCTGGCTAAGGTTTTAGCCAACACCACCATGCATATCACCGCTGCAATAACCACCTTACTCTTGAGAGCCATAGCTAAATGGTTGTGTTTTGTTATAAGAAAGTTTTATATATAAAGGAAATTAATTATAAAGTTGGGAAACATAGTGCGTGTTCAGTGAGTAAATATTTGATATTTTCATGATGAGCATAGCTTGTTGGGTTCAAAAGTTCTAAGATCAAATTCTATTACTATTTATTTTCATCCAAAAGGTTACTTATGCCTAAATATTGCAAAATATCACTTATCACTTGCTTATATTAGATGTGTACTTATACGAGTAAAATTATATTGATGAGTTGTTCATATATTTGATATATTTGAATTCAACTCATTCTAATTGAATCAATATTAAAATACTAAACTCGAATTATTTATGAACTAATCTAATTAAATATTTAAATTTTATATAAAATAATATATATCAAAACTTATTTTGTTTTGTTTTTAGTTCTTTCCATTCTTTTCAGATTTTTATTTTCTTTGATGAGATTTACTTTTTTTCTTTTTAAGAAATAGTTCGTTCTTTTATAATATTTATGCTATTTGAGTTTATTTACTTAAAATTGATGTTTGGACAATCGGATTTGTTCATAAACAGAAACATGATTATCTTTAACTTATAAAGTAAAACATTTTTTTTGTCGAATTACCAATTTTGATGCACTATAAATACGATTGGTGAACATTAGAAGAAGTTCAAACCGTTTAACTTTACATCTGGAAAAAAAAAATCCTCATATCCTACATTTTAATAATGGTTGAAAACAAGCAATATGACTGGTGCACTTTTATGTGCAATTTTTTTCCTAGTGAGAAAATATGTATAATCTGATCATATACTTGTGTAAATAGTGAAAATATTTTAAGGAGATTGTTAAACAGCCATAATAATTGTGGCCAAAATTGCTAAAATGCACTTTTGCTACATAAATTGATTTTTTATAGTTTTATTTATCATTTTATATTTCAATTTTGAATTTCAAAATTTTATTCTCTTATATGTAACTCCAATTTCCTAGCTAGCAGACAAACATTTAAATAGTTTATCTTTTATAATAAATATTTTTTTCAAAAATTAATTTTACAATGTTAGCTACATGCATTTTATTGCATGTGATGAAAAAATATAATATCTACTAAATAATAATAAATTTTTATATTAATTAATAATATTAATTTTTTAAGTACTATTGCCATTTAGTATTTTTTACTAATATAATATGTAAAGAATATCAATATCTTTACTATAAAAAGTAATGATTTTTGCATATATATGTATGTATGTATATATATATATATATATATGCATGCACATAAAATTTTATTACATTATCTTATTTTTGAGATAATATTAAAAATAAATTATTAATTCAATGCAATTTTATAGTCCTTCCAATAAGCAAATTAATATATTAATTAAAAAACAATTATATGAACAATAATAATAATAATAATTTAGGAGCATTAATAATAATAATAATAATAATAATAATAATAATAATAATAATAATAATAATAATAATTTAGGAATTAAATTTTAGGTTTTGGAGTGGGTTTTATTTTATTGATAGAAGCAGCAATTGGCGAGTCAAAGTCAACATTTTTCAATATTATTATAGTAAATAATTTAATCTCAAACGAGTTTGTGTTATATCAGGGTTCAAAAGAAACGACTTTTTGTTATATACTAATACATGAACTTAAATTCTGTCTATATATATTATCTTAAATTTTAATTTGCTCATAATATCAAATTAAGACTATTTTAAAACTATGAGTCCATGTATTAATTAAATTATTATTAATTTTTACTCATACATTAAAACCATAAATTTACATAATCTGGATATATAATGTATTTATACTCATATTTTCTTGAAAAATTAACCTATCATAAGTAAAGTTTAACTTTTGAAGTATAATTATCATGTAATTTAGTTTCAATATATTAATCGAATTGTAATATACTAAACTTATATACTTTCTTGTGAGTGAATTGGAGTTTATGACGAATAATACTTAATTTAATATATTAGTATGTAATACTAACTAATTTGAAATTAGATTTTTCTAAATAAACATTACATTTAATATGTTAGAATCTCATACTAACTAATTAAATATTACATGAAATAGGACATTTAGATCATACATTATATTCTAAAGAAAACTAAACAATTACACCTGCCATATACATCTCACATTACATGGAATTAAATTACATGGCATTAAATTTTATAAACTAGATACATGCTTATAATAAGTAAATAAATATATTATTTATGATCTATTATAGAAATACATCTCATATTGCTCAGTGAATGAGTATAGAAATACTTTATCTCAATTATTATATTCACTTATATACTTAAAATATGAGTAAAGTATATTTATGTTGGCTTCGGCCTTTTTTTGGGGCCAAGTTGGACCAACTCATGTAGTTTTTAGGCTAAAAACAAAACAGGTAAGGCTTATGAGATTGTAGGGGTTTTATTTTTATTTTTACTGATCCTAACTTTTTCTTTCATTTTTAACTTTTTTTTTTTCTTTCATATTTACTTATTTATTAACTTTCATTTTGCAAAAATACGTCACCTATGGATTTGGAACATACGCTTTTTAAAACATACGCTGCTTATCTCCTTCTCCTTTTCAATTTCTTTTGCATCCAACTTAATTCAACGAAAGTGAAGCCCATAGTTGATACATGGTCAAGTAACTTATTTGAAAATAGAAGTGTCTGCTCGAACAAAAGTAATTGGGTATAGGTTAGTGTCAGATATGGAAATGGGTATATGAGTAAGTGGTCACGTATGGATTTAGAGTTCATTGTTGCTTCCACTGCTATTTAGAGAGTTAATTGGTGATAGATTTTTGGTTTCTTGAAATCTTATTACAGTTTCCATTCTTGAAAATCTTTAATTTCACCTCCAATTATAAGCTCTTCTCCTTCACCGCAACACTACCAACAAAGAAAGAGAGAGAGAAGAGAAGTGAAAAACTTATTTTCTCTTTTGCCGATAGAATACTTTGGCTTTTATTTTCTTTGTACTTCTCGATCAATTGAATATCTGTACTTCTTTTAGTTTTTTCTTTTTATTTTATGGGGTGATTGGCTACGTAGAAAATGGTCAATGGGATTTGGGATTATAAATAAAGAGATTAATAAAAAAAAAGAAATTGGATTTATTAGGAATTATGGGGGCAACAACATAAGTGCCACTAGTAGCAAAATCTTTAGGAATCAATGTATAAATTTACATATATAGAGAATGATGTGCAGTGGGTGTAATAACATATAAATTACTTTATATTATATAAGTAAATAGTGTATAAAATATTGTACTAAAAATAAATATCAAGAAAATTCTCAAGAAATGCTGGAGGGGTTACAGACGGTCCCGCTTAAAATACAGTCTCCTTAGACAGAGTTTTACTCGAATAATTAAAAGCACAATACAACAAAATAACTACACTTAATAATATCTCTAATATTAAGATAAAAATAGCACATCAAATTTAACGTGGTTCACCCTTTAATTAGGGCTATGTCCAGAGGACAAACTCCAAATAAATTTTTTCACTAATAAATAGTAAGATTACAAGAGAGAAATTTTTTTAGAAAAATAATATTTTAGAAGTACAACACTCATAAATGAAATAAACCCAAAATAGTGATAAGTATTTTTCAAACACCTAAAATAAAACCTCACGATTTTATCACTCAAAAATATTATCTTACAAATAATATTTTTCTCTTTTTTCTATTTTTTTTCTTTTAAAAATGGTTATATGAAATGTGTGGAGAGAAGGCTATTTATAATAGCCTTCCTGCATTTAAAAACACTTGAGAAAAAGATGATAGCTTGCTTTGCAAGCTGTCATCTTTTCTTTTTCTTTCTTTCGGTGATACAAGTTGTACCACCAATATATATATATATTTTAAATGTGGGTTCCACTTAAGTGGGACACTACTATAAATCTCCCCCTCACACTCAAGTGGGTAAAATTTTCATACCAACAATCTTTTTACAAGTAGCAAGCTTCTCCTAGGGTAGAGCTTTAGTCATCATGTCAGAGCCATTATCATTTGTGTGAATCTTTTCAAGCAGAAAATATTTCATCTCTAGTGCATCTCGAATCCAGTGATATCTCACATCAATATGCTTTGATCGTGAGTGAAAAGTAAAGTTTTTACTAAGATGAATGGCACTCTGACTCTCACAGTATAATACATACTTGTCTTGCTCAAAACTCAACTCTTGCAGAAACTTTTTCATCCATAATAGCTCCTTACTTGCTTTTGTTGTAGCTATAAACTTTGCCTTAGTATTAGAAAGATCAACACATTTCTATAGTTTTGACTGTCATGATACAACTCCCCCTGCAAAGGTAATCAAATATCCCAAAGTAAACTTTCTTGAATCAATATCACCAGCCATATCCACATCTATATAGCAAACTAACACAAGATCGATAGTTTCAAAACACAAATATACTTTAGAAGTACCATAGAGATATCTAAGAATCAATTTCACTGCATCCCAATGTTCCTTACCAGGAATTAAAAGGAACCGACTCATTACTCCAACTATGTGAGCAATATCTGGCCTTGTACATACCATGGCATACATCAAACTTCCAACGGCTGAAGCATAAGGCACCTTCTCCATTTCTTCCTTCTCCCTTTCTATCGAAGAACTTTGTTTGAAACTAAGCTTAAAGTGATTAGCAAGAGGACAACTAACAACTTTAGCTTTATCCATGTTGAACATTTGAAGTACTTTCTCAATATATTTATCTTGTGATAACCATAACTTTTTAGCACTTTTGTCTCTAGTAATCTCCATGCCAAGAATCTGATTTGCTGACCTTAAGTCTTTTATTATAAAAGAATTACTTAACTGCTTTTTCAAGCTGTTGATTCTGAAAATATTCTGGCCAATAATCAACATATCATCCACATATAACAAAAGGATGATGAAATCGTCATCAGAAAATTTCTTTACAAAAACACAATGGTCTTAAGTAGTCTTTTTGTACCCTTGCTCCCCCATAACCGATTCAAACTTTTTATACCACTGTCTTTGTACCTGCTTCAAGCCGTATAAGTTTTTCTTTAACATGCAGACATGATCTTCTTTTCCTCTTTTCTTGAAATTCTCTGGCTGTTCTATGTATATTTTTTTTTCAAATCACCATAAAGGAAAGCAGTTTTAACATCCATCTGCACGATCTCTAAATCGAAACCTATAGCTAATCCTAGCACTGTACGAATGGATGTCATCTTCACCACTGGTGAAAAAATGTCATCAAAGTCAATTTCTTTCCTTTGGCTGAATCCTTTAACAACTAATCTGGATTTGAATCGTGGTTAAAAACTGTGTTCTTCATATTTTATCTTGAACACTCACTTATTATTTAAAGCCCTCTTGCTTGTTGGTAACTTCACCAACTCAAAAGTTTTATTTTCATGCAAAGATTTCATCTCATCTTGCATGGCTTCAATTCATTTCTCCCTATTCTCATCTACTATAGCTTCTTGATAATTCTCAGTTTCTCCCCCATCAGTAAGCAACATGTACTGATCATTAGAGTATCTAGTAGAAGGTTATCTAGTTCTAGTAGATCTCCTTAATGGAACCTGAGGATCTTATGCTGCTGGTGGCAGTTGATTTTCAATCTGGTTCTCATCATCATCTGATTGAACCTCTGTGGGAGTATCGATGTCAGCATTTTCTGGCTGAAAATTTTGTATTTCATCTCCAACTTGTCTTGGTACCACCTTTGGAGGAACTGACTTTAAGTTTGTTGAGTCACCATTGAATTTAGGAACATTCTTTTTTACTTTATTGATGTCTTCAATGGTTTGATCTTCAACAAACACAACATCATGGCTTTTGACAAGATTTTTCTGAACTGGATCATAAAATCTATAGCCAAGCTATTCATGATATTGACCATAACCAATAAATACACATTCCCATGTCTTGACATCGAGCTTCGACTTCTCATCCTTGGGAACGTGCATGAAAGCTTTACAGCCAAACACCCGCAGGAAACATCCTTTCCTGACCATACCTTCTTTGGAATATTATACTGAAGAGGAACACATTGTAAAAATTTGAGTACATGTACTACAGCGTATAAAGCTTCACCCCAAAATATCTTAGCAACTTTGAATGTGAGAGTAAACATATGACTCTTTCCATCAAAGTCATGTTCATCCTCTCAGCTAAGCCATTCAATTGTGGTATTTTTGGAGGTGTTGTTTTATATTAGATACCATGCTCCTTGCAGTAGGCATCAAATGATCCAATGTATTCTCCACCATTGTCTGTTCGAATGCATTTCAACTCCTTCCCAGTTTCCTTTTTAACTAAGGCATAGAATTGTTTGAACACGTCTAGCACTTGGTCTTTTGACTTCAAAGTGTATACTCACATCTTTCTTGAGTGATCATCAATGAAAGTCACAACGTATTGAGCACCACTAAGTGGCTTTGAAAGTAACTTTATTTTGTTTTCCATCCAGACAGTCAGCACATTTCTTCAAATCCACTTTATCAATTTTGGATAATACATTCTTTTTCACCAAATGTGCCATCCCTTTCTCGCTCATATAACCGAGTCTTCTATGCCACAACTCAGTCATATTTCTTTCTCCTCTACATTAACGAAATCACTGGAAAGCTTCACCTGCATCACATATAGCTTGGAATATTTTTTGCCTTTTCCATATACCAATGAGCTTTTAGTAAGTTTTCATTGACCATTCATGAAAGTACTGCTGAAACCTTCATCATCAAGTATGCCAACGGAGATCAGGTTTAGCCGAAGGTTGGGAACATGTCTATCTTTCAAGAGTAGCCTTGTCCCATTTTCTGTCTCCAAACAAATATCACCTCTGCAGATGATCTTGGCTACACCATTGTCTCCCATTTTGACAACACCAAATTCTCCTTGTTTATATGTTGAGAAGAGTTCTTTATGTGATGTGGCATGAATGGTGGCACACACTATCTCCTACATAGTCTGATTCACTGGATGCTATATTCACATCATTATCATAAGAAATGACATGAAATTCTTCAATGGTGGCAGTCGTGATTCCTTGTTCATCATCCCTGCTATCATATCGCTTGATTTCTTTGCCTTTGTTCTTCTCCTGTTCTTTCTTAAACTTTCAACAAAATTTCTTGATGTGTTCCTTCTTCTTGCAGTGATAGCATTCAATATTTGCATATTTATTTGACTTTTCTTGACTCTTATCTCTTGAATTTGAACCCTTAAAGTTGCTCTTCTCTCTGGAATCAATAACTAAAATATCTGGTTGAGATGTAGATACTGAATTTTGAGATCTCCTTCTCATCTCTTCATTTAGAATCGAACTCTTGACAGATTTCAAACTAACAACACCATCAACCGCTGAATTAGCAATAAAAATATTAAAAGTCTCCCAGGACTCTGGCAGAGAGGAACGTATTAAAAGACCAAGCACCTCATTATCAAATTTTATACCCCATTTCTGATAACTGGTCCACGAAATCTTGAAAATTATTCAAGTGGTCCGCTATAAGTATACCTTCCCGATAACTAATTTTGACCAGTTTAGTCAAATAGAACAACTTTTTATTTTCTGTTTTAGAAGTATATAACTGTTCAAGCTTTTCCATAGGGACTTAGCATGAGTCTCTTTACAAATATGATTATATACATTGTCATCAACAAACTGTCGGATGAAGCCACACACTTACTCATGCTCGAACTCCCGGCCTTTATCTGATTTTTCATCAGGTTTTAATGTGGCAAACACAAACAAATGTATTTTTGTTGCAAATAGAATATCATTCATCTTATTTCTCCATATGTGGTAATTCGAGCCATTTAGGCTGATCATCTTATTTATTTTTGCCTCCATCTCTTTAACACAAAGAGAATAACTTCAACACCGCATACCTGCCTGAACCAGTCTCTGATACCACTTGATGTGCAGTGGGTGTAATAACACACAAATTACTTTCTATTATACAAGTAAATAGTATATAAAATATTATACTAAAAATAAATACCAAGAAAATTCTCAGAAAAGGCTGGAGGGGTCACAGACGGTCCCGTTTAAAATTCAGTCTCCTTAGACAGAATTTTACTCGAATAATTAATAACATAATATAACAAAATAACTATACTTGATAATAGCTATAATATTGAGACAAAAATAGCATACTAAATTTAACGCGATTCACCTTTTAATTTGAGCTACGTCGACGAGACAAATTTCGAATAAATTTCTTCCACTAATAAATAATAGGATTACAAGAGAGAAATTTTTCTTAAAAAAAATAACATTCTAGAAATACAACACTCATAAATAAGATAAATAAAAAATAGTGATAAGTATTTTTCAAACACCTAAAATAAAATCTCACTATTTTATCACTCAAAAATATTATCCTACAAATAATATTTCTCTTTTCTATCTATTTTTTTCCTTTTAAAAATAGTTATATGAAATGGGTGAAGGGAACACTATTTACAATAGCCTTCCTGCGTTTAAAAATGCATGAGGAAAATATGACAGCTTGCCTTGCAAGCTGTCATTTTTTCTTTTCCTTTCTTTCGGTGGTACCACCAATATGTATGTATTTTTTTAAAATGTGGGTCCCACTTGAGTCGGACACAGCCACAGAGAAAACTTAAAGATTTTGTGAGAAAATTTATTTTTTGAGAAAATATTAATATTTTACTGTATACTAAACAAATACTAGATTATATATATATATATATTGTCATAGATTTTGTGAATGTTTATCTATATTGTTTATTTTCATTTTGTTTTCATTTATAATAAATAATTCTATTTTTGGCTTTATGGATATCACCAATAATGTTTGGTGAGATAATAATTATATATTTTAATTTTTTTTAAAAATAAGAGTATAAAAGTAATATATGTTTAATTATATGTCGATATATGCTACATATAACAACATATTTATTTGCTAAATTTCAAAAGAATAAAAGTAAAAAATGATACGTATTTAATTATATGTCGATATATGTTATATATAACAATATATACTTATTAAAATTTAAAATAATAATAACATAAAAATGATATATATTTAGATATATATATATATATATTTAGGTATATGATACATATACTTTAACTAAAAATGGTATATGTGGATATATGTAGGTATATGTTACATAAACTTTAATTAAGAAATGTTATATGTGGATATATATATAGGTATATGATATATATTTTAACTAAAAAATAATATTTTATAGGCATATATGGATATATGTTATATATATTTTAACTAAAGAATGATATATGTGGATGTATATAAATATATATTACATATTGTTTAATTGAAGAGTGGTATTTATAGGTATATGTGAGTATATGTTATATATACTTTAACTAAAAAAATAGTATATGTGGATATATATAGACATATATTACATAAATTTTAACTAAAGAATGATATATATAGATATATGCTATATACTTTAACTAAAAAATAGTATATGTAGATATACGTAGGTATATGTTACATAAACTTTAACTAAAAAAATAGTATATATGGATATATGTAGGAATATGATATATATACTTTAACTAAAAATGGATATTTTATAGGTATATGTAGTATATGTTACATATATTTTAACTAAAAAATGATATATGTAGATATATATAGATATATATTATATATAATTTAATTGAATAATGGTATTTGTAGGTATATATGGGCACATATCACATTTACTTTAACTAAAAAACAACATATGTGGATAAATATAAGTATATATGTTACATATACTTTAACTGAAAAATGATATTTGTAAATATATGTAGGAATATCTTACATATACTTTAATTAAATAATAGTATATGTAAATATATTTAGGTATATGTTACATATACTTAATTTTAAGAATGATATTTGTAGATATATATGAGTATATATTACATATATTTTAACTAAAGAAATATATTGTATGTATATATGGATATAGATAGGAATATGTTATATATATTTGAACTGAAAAATGATATTTATAGGTATATGTGGATACATGTTATATATACTTTAATTAAAGATTGATATATGTAGATATATATATGTATATGTTAAATATACTTTAATTAAAGAAAGATATTTATAGATACATGTAGATATATATTACATAAGCTTTCATTAAAAAATGGTATACATGGTATATATGGGTATATATTATATATACTTTAACTGAAGAATGATATACATAGATATATTTAGGTATATATTATATATATTTTAACAGAAGAATAATATATGTAGGTATATATGAGTACATATTATAAATACTTTAACTAAAAAATGATGTGTTATATGTACTAGTTAAGTTTTTTAAAAAAATAAGAATATAAAAGTGATATAAATTTAGTTATATATTAATATATATTACATATAACAACATATATATATTAAATAATAAAAGAATAAAAATATAAAAGTGATATATGTTAGTATATGGTATATATAATAATATATATGTTAAAATTTAAATGATAATAATAAAAAATATTATATATTTATTTATATACAGGTATATGTCATTATTACACATAAAATACTAAAAAATAACAATATATCAATATATATAAGTATATATTAATTATAAAATTATAATATTTATGGATATATATTATTATATATTACATATAACTAGGTATATAGTATAATTAATGAGTAATAAATAATGGGTAATGAGACAAAAAAAAATTAATTAATTAAGCATATTTTCTAATTAAATAGAAAAATTTCTCATGAAAAATCACAAAATATATTAATATAAATAAAAATTTAAATTTTACTTTGAAAATGGGAGTATATGTGAATATATATATATATAGATATTTGTTATATATAAATAGAAACTTAATATAAATATTTTTAATTTGATATTGAAAAAAAATTTGAAACTAAAAGATGAAAAAATTCTTCAAAAAAAAAAGAGATGAAAAAATATATAAATAAAACAAATACCGTGGTTTATTTGTTATATGGCGTGTCATATAAAATTAATTAATTAATTTATTAGTTAACACAAATTATATTTTAAATTAATTAATTAATTAATTTTTATTTATATAGAATTTTTAATTTCATTATTGTGCCACGTTTCAGTCTTTCATCAAAATCCACCGAGTTCCATTTTGTTGCTGAGTCATGTACTTCAACAACAACATATCGCTGGCGCCTATTTCTTTTCACCGTATTTTTGCAAATTAAAAATGTTATTTACAGTAAAATTGAGAATTTTTTTGTAAGTACAGTAAATTTGAAAAAGAGCTTTACTGTTTAGGTTATTTATGTAATTATTCCTTTTTTTTGCTTTTATATCTATATATTTCATCACAGGTTTCAATTGAATTTTGAATCAATTTTAAAGGGTTATTCTATAGGTTTTTAGTATAATCATTTATAAAAATTTAAAATTTATTAGAGAGGTATTTATATATTTTGTCTCTATTATTAGTGACTCTAAGTGTGAATATTTCTCTCTATATATGAAGATTTTATTTATTAAATTTTGTCACTTGTTTTTGTAGTTGTTCTTTGTTTATTATTATTTTTTATATGGTTATGTATTGATATTGATTGAATTGATATTATTTTAATTTACACAATTAATTATTATTATTTACTAAGACCCAACAAATAGTATGTAAATTAGAATGGAGAAATTCGTCGGTATAATAATTAAATTGTTGGCTTTAAATTATTCAAATTGAAAGTCAAGTAAGAATCTTCTTTATTGTAAGGACTTGTATGATTGTATTAAATTAGAAGCTATTAAGCCAAGTGAGAAATTAGATAAGTGAAAAATTTACACAAAAAAACTATTAGCACTATCTGGCAATGAGTAGATATTAGTATATATCATAATATAAGTAAAGAAGTTATTACGCAAAATTTATGGAAAAAGTTAGAAACAATACATGAAAGGAAAAGTGCTCAGAATAAAGCTTTTGTTATCAGAAAGATTGTGAATATGAAGATAAGAGATGGATAGTCAATTATAGATAGGGGTGTAAACGAGCCGAGCAGAGCCGAGTTTTGACATGCTCAGGCTCGGCTCGACACATAAAATTTGAGCTCGAGCTTGAGCTCAAGCTCAGTTCGAGCCAAGTTCGAGCTCAATTTATATGAATATTGGCAAGCTCGAGCTCGGCTCGGCTCGACTCATATTTGGCTCATTAATACGATAAACGAGCCAAGCTTGAGCTCGAGCTCGATTTCGATTTTGAGCTCGATTTCGAGCTCGTGTTCTGCATTTCTAAATCTCTATGGAAATCCATCCTCATCTTCTCAAGTTCCAACATCTGCAGCCTTTTATTATTCTCAATCTTCTCATATATCTCACTAAATTTCTGAATAGAATCTGCAAGCAATCTAAATGAAGATCCTTCATTGTGTTCCCTTCCAAACTTTCTCTTCTTGGGTGGTAGTCCATCTGAATCATCTTCCCCATCAGCTGACTCAGAATTACCTGGACTATCTCTTATCTCATCAAGCCCATTTGCACGGTTTAGATACACTCTAGGGTTCATGAAAACATACTCGCCTTAGTCCACCCCGCATGAGAGTCCCCCTTGTTGTGCAGATGTTGACATTAGCATATCCATCGGCTCGACACATAAACCCTATTGCTAGTATGTTATATAAGCATCTAAGCATCACAACATCACATTATCTTTTATCTAGGCATCACAGGTCACATTTCATTGAACATCTAAGCATTACATTATATTGAAATTAAAAAAAAAACAAATGAACAACCTGAGAGTGAGAGGCTGCCATGGTCTTGTCGGTGGCAGGTGGTCGAAGCTCCCTCATCGGTCTGCTGTGTGAATGTCTTGCTAGACAAAGACAGAGAACGAGACAGAGACAGATACAGAGGCAGTGAGCGAAACTGAGCGCGAGATGGTGGTTGGAGCTCCCTTGTCGGCATGCTGTGTGAATGGGTTGCGAGACAGAGACAAAGATCGAGACAGAGACAGAGACAGAGAGCAAGGCAGTGAGCGAAACAGGTGAATCTTTGTTGTCAGAGCTCCCTTGTCTGCCTTGCAAGACAGAGACAGAGATCGAGACAGAGACAGATACAGAGAGCAGTGAGCGAAACAGAGAGCGAGATGGTGGTCGGAGCTCCCTGGTCGGCCTGTTGTGTTAATCCCGTGCGAGACTGAGACTGAGACTGAGACTGAGAACAAAATAGAGAGCCAGATGGTGAGACTCGAGCTCGATATGGTAATACCGTGAGAGCTGCGATGGATATGATGAGAGCTGCGCAGATGGTGAGAGCTACGAAAAGGAGAGGTGACGGCGATAGGAAAAGGGTGTAATTGTAAAGAGAAAGAGAGTGTAAACAAGATCTATTTTAGGGGTTTTTATTTTTGGACCAAAAATTTTATTTTATATTAAAAATATTAATTTTAAAAAAATTAATTAAATTATATCTATTATTTATTATTGTTAAAAATATATATGTATTATATTTTATTTTTATCATATATATTATAATAAAAATAATATATTATATATTAAGTAGTATTTATATTATAGTATATATATATGTATACATTATATACTATCATTTAACATTTTTCTGTAGATTGTATATTATTATTTTTACTGTATACATATAATATATAGTGTTTAATATACATATGCTATATATAATATATAGTACTTAATATATATATGGTAAAATAAAATATAATACATATATATGCTTTACACTAAATGTACTATTCATATTATAATATATATGGTGTATATATATTACATATATAATATAGCATATACATGTATTATATATAATATATATGGTATATATATACTTTATTTTACATATATATACTTTATTTTTATCAAAAATTATAGAAAATAATATAGCATATATTATGTAGTATATATATTATAAAGTTTATTGTACTATGTATATTATTATTAATAATATAGCATATATTAATTAGTAAAATTTCTACTATTATTTATCTTTTAATCTCTATATTATTATTATTAAATATATATATATATATTAATATATATGTATTATATTTTATTTTTACCATATATATTATAGTGAAAATAGTATATTATATATTAAGTAGTATTTATATTATAGTATATATATGTATATATTATATACTACCATTTAGTATTGCTCTATATATTGAATATTATTATTTTTACTATATACATATAATATATCATTTAGCATAGCTCTATATATTGTATATTATTATTTTTACTGTACACATATAATATATAATGCTTAATATACATATACTGCATATAATATATAGTACTTAATATATATATATATGGTAAAAATAAAATATAATACATATATATGTTTTACACTAGATATACTATTCATATTATAATATATATGGTGTATTTATATATATATTATATATAGTAAAAATAATAATATATAATATATTATAGTGTATAATGAAAATAATTGGTAATATATATAGCCCATATAATACATAATATATATATATATATAATGTTGTAGCACATAACATATACATATTCTATATATAATATATAGTATATATAGTGTAAAGCATGCATATATAATATATAATATAACATATTCATGTATCACATATAATATATATATATGGTATATATATACTTTATTTTTACATATATATGCTTTATTTTTATCAAATATTATAGAAAATAACATAGCATATATTAAGTAGTATATATATTATATAGTTTATTGTACTATATATAGTATATATATATATAATATCATTTTATATTGATGTTCTTATATTAACTATAATCAAATTTATAACATTAATCATTTTATCTTATATACAATATATATAATTAATCTTAAGTATCAATTATATCGTATATACAATTCAATTTTTCTTATATTAATTATATATATTAATAATTATTATAATTTGTGATATAAATTCTTAAAAATATAAGACTAATAGTAAAATTAATAAATATAATATACTAATATATATATAATATATTTTTTAATATAACCTAATAACGAGCTAGCTCGCAAGCTTCTTAAATGAGCCAGCTCGCGAGCCTAACGAGCCGAGTATCTATGAGTTTGGGCATGGCTCATTTAGTAAACGAGTAGCTTGAGCTCGGCTTATTTTTAAATGAGCTCGAGCCTGAACGAGCTTTTACCGAGCCGAGACTCAAGCCGAGCTCGAGTAGCTTGGCTCATTTACAACTCTAATTACAGAATACTTGAATGAATTTTAGGACTTGGTAAATCAATTGAATATCATTAAGATAACTCTAGATGATGAATTATAGGGATTATTATTTTTGAGTTCCTTGTTAGACAGTTGGGATATTTGGGTGGTGTCTCTTAGTAATTATGCTCCACACAATATTTTGTCTTTATCCTTGGTAAAGGATAGTTTATATAATATGGAGACTAGAAGGAAAAATATATGTATTGATATTTCATAAGCTCTTGTCACAACCACATAAAGCAGTGATATAAGTAAAAGCAAAAATTCTAAGGGACACAATAAATCCAGAGACAAGTCACAATTGAAAAGAAAATTCAGTTATTATTATTGTGGCAAGGAGAGGCCTATAAAAACAAAATTGTAGGTTTTGAAAAAGGAATATAACGATGAGAAAAATCAGAATAAGACAGATGATCATAATACCACTGCAACTATGGTTGATGATAAAGAAGAGATGGTTGTACTTTTCTTTATTGAGAATCATAGCAATGTTACTAATCATGATATAAAGTGGGTTATCAATTCAGCAACATCCTGCCATGTTGCACTCATGAGAGGTGTCTTTATTGTACACAAAGTAAAAAATTTTGACAGATTAAAGATGTGTAACACCAGCTATGCAAATATTGTGGGTTTCAGTGATGTCTGTGTGCAAACAAATATCGGTTGAATATTAACTTTGAAGAATGCGCAACATATGTCAGATTTAAGCTTGAATTTGATTTTAACTCCTGTCCTAGATCTAGATGGTTATCATAATATCTTTAGTGATAAAAAAGTAAAAAACTCACCAAAGGTTCAATTGTAGTTTCTAAAGGTGAATTGTTCTACACACTCTACAAGACTTAAGTGAAGACAATCAAAGGTACTTTGGATGTAGTTGAAGATGATACTTCACCAAAGGTTCAATTGTGATTTTTGGAACAACGCAATCTTGGTCCACCACTAAGAAAACTAAGACTTTTGATTCCAATCACACAATCGCCATTGTACAGCCACAGTGTTAATGCTTCAATAGGCGATCAGAGATACAATGGAAAAAAGATGATGAAAATCATAGAAAGATTTTCTGGGTTTCGAAGAAAGATTTAAAACTTTTTTTTCTTAGGTTTTGAAGCAAGATTTTTGCTAAAAAAAACCAATGACAAAAGCAAAATCTAAAATCTCATAGAGTGAGAAAGAAGCCGATGAATGGTTGTAAAAGTGGTCATCCAATTTGTTCTTCAAAAAGTATATGATGTGGCAATTAACGTGGTGCGTGCTACATAGAATTGCCATTAACGAAGCAAATAAAAAATGGGGTTGGAGACTAACTTGTTATAAAAGTATGAACTTGAGGGATGACAGGTGTAAAAAGTGAATTTCATAGATGATAAAGTCAGTAAGTAAATTCTTCAGGAACGACGAGTATAATTTGCTTTATCCTTCAATGAATTTTTCTTTAAAGTTATCTCCTTAATAATTATCCCATTAGCCGTGCCAAATATTATTTGTCTCGAGAATGGCAAATTCTGGCCTTTAAGAAGATTTTTTCTATTACTCAACCAATTCACTAATCTGACTTCTAATAAAGTGATTATGTAAAATCCTTAAAAAGTTTGATAAAAAGGATCATGTTCTTAAACTCACTTTTATAGCTTGCTCGATTCTAATAGGGATGAACAAATTATGAATAGATTTTGGACAATAAATTTAATTGAGAAATGAACAGATAATAATTTGCACTACTTTAGCAAGGAAAAAAAAATTATAGTAGTTGTTCTAGAATTAAAAGCTAACTAAATAAGTAAAAAGATTTCGGAATCTCGAATGATAAGATCTTGATTTTGGTTGTTGGAATTTTGATTAGATTTCTTGATGTGCTTCTTTGTCCCTTTTGGTCAAATATATAGCTATGTTAGTAATATTTTCCTCATTTTTCTCTCCACCTTGCCACGTCGTTTCAATCTCTTCAGCCATATTCTTCAGTCTCTGTACATCAAATCATGTTGTTCCTTTTCTCCAAGCCCTTTGTTCCACTCCCCATACTCTACTCATGCTCACCAGCCCCTTTTCTCCATACTTTAAAAGTTTGGGCCAATTTCACTTTGGGCTTGGCCCGTTATTGGCTATTTGGGTGTAATTTAATTTTTAATTTCAAGAATGTCTCATTTCAAATATATAAGGGTCTTTATAAAAATACAAAAAAATAAAAAATAAAAAATTCAAATTAATTTATCATATTTTTAAAAATATTTTTAAATTTACAAGAATTTATAATTTTTTTTTACAAAAATACTAAATTTATATAGCTTATTATGAGTATATTATAAAATTATTATGAGTTAATTATAAAATGACTAAAGTATTCATGATAAAATATATATATATATATATAATGGTAAAGAGTGTAATTATATATATATAATATATTTCACTATCAGAAGTTTACGCTTAATATATCAAAAATACACAAAAAAAAAATAAAAAAATAAAAAGTGAGATATAACATAATTTTTCTTAAATTTAATTAGATAATGAGTCAAAATATAAATTTACTAAAAAAATATAGCGAGAAAAATTTTTAAAAAATAAATTAGATTAATTGTTTAAGAATTATTAAATTTTAATTAATGAAATAAGAAATAAATTAATTTAGCAGCCAACTATCATATCTATGGTTTGAAAAGACAAATGAAAAAGAGCGTACGTTGAGGTTTAATTTGCATTGAAATTACTAAGTGGTTTTTTTAATACCATTTCAGATATATTGATAAAATGCAGTTTTGAAATATTGTTTAATGATTTGAAAGTTTTTTAATTAAAAGAAGTAAAATGTAAATTTATTGGCCAAAATGATGGATTTTCAATTTTAGTAGATTTAATTAATTAACCAAATAAAATTAATTAATTTAGTTAATTAACTGAATTGATTATTTTTTTATTTTATTAAAAAATTATGTTTATAATAAAAACAGAATAAATTAATTTTTTATTTTATAATAAAAAAGTATATTTATAATAAAAATATTAATATAATTAAATAATTAAACTAAACATAACTTTATTTTATAATAAAAAATATATTTATAATTAAAATTTATATAATTAAAGAGAAAAATAAAAATTAATAAATAACTAATTTTATTTTAAAATTTTAGATTGATAGTTAATCGACTGAACCAGTTAACCATTAATAATGGTAGGACTAGAAATCTATTCAAGAGAAAATATTTACATAAAAAAATTACCGACGAATAGTTATAAATTTATAGTTCTAATGTTATTAACCTAATCACAATTTATAGTTTAAATTTCATTAACCTAATTACAATTTATATTAAATATTTATTTTATATTCAATATTTTAATTTATAATTTATAATTAATTTAACCTAAAATCCAAAACACTAAACCAATTCATTATTCAGCCCAATTACAACACAAATTATTTTAAATAAATTAAAATATAAGTCAAAATTTTTAATTAAGTTTACAGCTTATACAAATAAATATAAAAATATTCAATAAAAATTTTAAAGTAGAAATAAAATAAAAAAATTACTTATTATATTATATCATATTAATTTTAATAGTTGACGGATCAAAAATTTAAAAAATAATTATTATATATGCAAAATTAAATTTGCAATATTTATAATCTTATGATTTCTTCTGCAGCTCAAATAGTGCACGTTCATAGGGAAGGGAATCAAGCCGCTGATTTTATGGCCAACTTCAGCCACTTTCATTTCAAACAATACTTGTTTCGGGACTTCAATTTGCTGCCTCACTTGCTTAGATGCATTCTTACTTTTGATAATTCAAACATTCCTTATGTTAGATTATAGTTTTTCTTTCATTTGCCCATTTATGAGGGTTTTGTAAACATTTATATGGAATTTTCATTCTTTTTTGATATTTAATAAATTTTGCCCGTGGTACCGTCCACTTTTACAATATATATATATATATACAGGGCCGTCTTAAATATTTAAGGGGCCCTGTTCTTAGAGAAAAACAGAATAAATTAGACCCTATTCCTAACTTGAACCAAATTATTTTCAAAAATAAAAAAAAAGAAAAAAAATTATAATTTGAGACTGGAGGGAGAGAAAAAAAAAATTTTTGTCACTGGAGGGAGAGAAAAAAAATATATATTTAAATAAATATATTTACAAATTTTTGTTTCATCTTGAGGCCCTGTGCAAGCTGGAGGCCCTGTGCAGTTACCCAGTTTGCACAGGGCCTTCACCGGCCCTGTATATATATATGCGCGCGATAGAGGAGAGAGGAGATCCATTGCCCCATCTTCTCTCTCCCTCCCACTCTTACTATTAATTAAATTAAAAATTAAATTAATATAAATTATTCAATTAAATTGACCAAATTAATTTATAATCAATTAATTAAACTACATTTTCAACCAATTAATTAAAATTGTGCCGACCTTTACTAAAATGTATTTTAACGATTGAAATCTAATAATTGCAAAACAATCATTTTCAAAAAATTTTAATTTAGCAACAATATAAATAGTAACGCTAATTTGAGCTTTGCATGCAACAAAAATCAATTGCTAGACACTTTTGTTTTATTTGCCGAAAATCAATTATAATAAAATTAAGAAAAAATTATAATGTTATCGGCGAACCAGCGACTATATGAGAGAAATAAAATTTTTACCGTTGCAGCGATAAAGAAAAGTTCTGTTACACAGAGAAAAAGAGGATCGAGCTTTCTATTTATATATACTAGTCGATCAATCAAAAAAATCGTGCTATCTCACACTATTTCATCTGTTTTTGACACTGCATAATGCCGACGTAAACTTCACGTTGACAAGTGGGTTTGTCAGCGTACACTAACATACGTCTTTTCAACATTTCTTCGCCGTCCTTTCATGCAATTTAGTATATATTCGTAATTGACACGCAATTTCGAAGAACTTACATATGATTCTATGCATTTTACCAATCATTCTTTTCCTAATTCAGAATTATCTCATTCATATGGGTCTTTTAATTTTTTTTTTTATCAATAAGATTACCTTACATATTAATTAATTCTATACACTCTCATTTCTTCATGGCTTTGGTTTTATATTTATTATTCTAAACCATTACAACTTTTACTTATTCTTTTATTTTAAGAACAAAGATAATATATCATATTTATAAAATCTTAATTATTAATTGAAATAAATTGTTGAAATTTTATAAAAATTAATTAATGTAAAATTTTAAAAAAAAATTTATAGCTATCTTTTGTATATATGCTCATAAAGTGTTTATTGATTTGCTTAATAGATAATCTTAGCATAATCAATTAAATTTCTATTCTCTTTATTTTTGTGCAATTCGATTTGAAGTTTAAATATTATGAATTATTTAAGTTCTTAATCCTATTTTATATAATTGGGTGAAGAAACAAACTAATTCAATTACTGAATTAAGCTTAGACTGAATATTACTTGATTTGAAAGTTTTCAAGACAATTGTTATTGGGAGTTTCTACGCCACTATCTTATCAATTAATATTATTATTTCAATAAATTTAAATAATTAATCAAATTATAAAAGAGTCTGCGGAAGTTTTGTGTGATGGTAGGTATATGCAAAAAATTTGAAACCTAAATCAATTAAGTTGATCAGTTTCTATCTCTGCATTTATTATGAAAACTTATTGAATTCGATAAAAAATCGACAGAATCGACCGAGCCAACCACTGATGATCGATTTTAAAAAATATTTTTTTCTATAACTATTAAGTAGTCGGGTTGATCGTGATCTAAAATTCAATCAACCAGATCGATGCTCATACTTAAGAGATAAAATTTTGATTCATGAAAATAAATAATTACATAATCAATAATAAACAAAATTTAAATTAATTTTACAATTATGTTTTTGAATCAAACACAAAAATGATAAACTTAATAAGTGCAAAATAATCATATTGATAGAGTAATGGATTTGTCATAACAACAATAAGCATGCTTCATTCAATGGGCATGCACAATTTAAGTTTTTGTGTACTTGAGTGAATCCGAATTAACAATTACAAATACGTCTTATATTATTTTTGTTGAAATCTTTACTATTAGCATGTACAAGGATAGCAATAATTCCAAATTTTCACTTAATTGATAACCTGAGCTTATGGGAAACGTCATCTCATAAAGCGCCAAAGCGAAACAAATCATATCAATAATGAAACAAAAATAAATAATAAATCAAAATGATTAGTGCACGCGTTGTTATGCAACGTGCCATTAGAGACACGGTTCCAGACGGGACCCATATAAATTCTTCATCTGTAAGATAATACATTTAAAAATAAATAAAAAATTGTTATTATCACCGCCACGTAACCCTCCTGTATTTCCTCCGTAAATTAGGGTCTTCCCATTCAATATCTTAATAATCTCATCCTTCCTTCTCGATTTCTTGGCAGCTAGTTTCCAATTCAAAATAATTTTTCTTTCTTTTCTTCAGTCTTTTTTTTTGATAAATTCTTTTCTTCAGTCTAATATATATATATATATATATATATATATTTTAATTTATCTCCGAATTATATTCGAACTTCTGAATTATCAGCATAAACAAAATTTCAGTACCAATAAATAAAAATTGCTTTGTCTAGCTACTATATATATGATGGAGGCAACCCAGTTGTTATCATCTTCAAGGCATTTCCAGCAATCATTTTGTCTCAGGCCAGTTGGCTGCCGGAAAAGTCGTGTTGGAGGTGGGTTAATAGCGAAAGCAAGACATGGAAGAGAATATTGGGGTAATAGTGTGGATGAGAACATGGTCATATTAAGGAAAAGAATTAAAGAAATGAAAATGTTAGAGAAGAGTAGTAGCAGTGATGATGAAGCGCCATATTCAGATTGGATGGAGTGGGAGAAGCAATATTATGTTCATTATAATGAAGATGTTTGTAAGGCTATGGGGTTGTTACAGAATTATTTTATGAATGTTAGACCAAGTTTGGGTATTGGAACCCTCCTGCTTGTCCCCTTCTGCATGCTGTTTTCTGCTGGAATTGTGTCGTTTCATGCTTTAGAGATGGCTAAGGGACTCATATTTGGGTTTCATTAATTTCATCTGATGATACATATATAAATTAATATTCTTTCCTTGCCACAGATGTTTTAGGTTGTAACTAATTGATATTAAAATATCATTTTGAGATAACTCTTTCTCTTTTTTTTTTCTTAAACCGATGAAGATTTCATGTTCATGGGATAATTCATTGAATAATTTCTTCAGTTCCAAAGAGATGTAACTTAACCCATCACGAACCTATCTCGATAAGAACCTAAAAAAAAAAAGAAGGGATTCCTAGAACCAAAACATTCAACAGCGATGAAAATATAATAAACATCCAAACTACCCAAAAACTCCTGAAGTTAAATGTTTAGAATATGATAAGAGATCCTAAAAAAGGTTAGTAAAGAAAGATAAGAAGTCAGTGAAAGAGAGCAAAAAAAAAAAAAAAAAAAAAAACAAGCCAGTTACATCTAAGACTAAAACTCGACTTAAAACTAACAGGAAACTCATATTAAATCAGCTCTTCACAATAAAAAGCACCCAAGATAAGCTATTTAGAATCAATTTTACTTTTTTTTTGTTATTTAATTTTAAAGTTAATTAATTATACAAGATACAATAATATGTGAAAATTAAAAAAAAAATTATTTTCATTAATTTGCTTTCTCAATTTTTTTTTCAAGATTCAAAACTTCTTATTATTTGACACTAGGAAACAAAAAAAAAAAAATTATACCAAACAGGCTCAAATTTAATATTATTAATTTTAATATTATTCTATATTAAAAATAATAATTAATGGGCATACTAATTAATTGATAACAATATATATGCTCTGTGACGATGTTGTTAGAAAAACGTTTAGTTTTATATAGGGATGAGTTTTATGCATAATGTGTGTGTGTGTGTGTGTGTGTGTGTGTTTTTAATTATTTGATAAGCCAAAGAAAAATATTAAAGAAAGCTAGTACAAGAAGGTAAAAAGAACCATTGTTTTTATCTGCAGCAGATACATTGATATAGCTTGTTGAAAGCTTTGAAAAATTTCAATGAAGCTATGATCCAATACACATTAACGATACAGTAAAAATTTTCACATTCATTAAATACCTATATATAAATGGGTTCAATGTAAATGCATGCACTTTCTAACATTAATTTTTTAATTTTTAAAATTTTCTTTCATAATTATATAAATGATCAAATATGATATTAAAGAGAAAATCAATCCATGCACTGCATTTATTCACATGTTTAAACTTTATTCTTTGAACCTTGTCTTATTTATGATTCATCATCACTTCGTAAATACCATTTAAACTCTTTAATCTGAGTTTTAATAAATTCAGACATTAATTGTTCATAACAGTTTTAGTTAATTAGAAGACGCTTCATTTTGTTGATTGTACGTAAATTAAAATTTGAATATAAATTCTTGTCAAAATGTATGAATGAACCCAAACCCCTTGACAAAAATGCAAATTTAATTATTTAAATAAGTAACTATATTAAAATTTGATAGAAAAAAATTTATTATTCTTATAATTTTATTTAATTTAACTCTAAAAAATAATTTATACCATATATATATATCATATGATAAATCTATTTATTTTTATTTCCGGCTTTTAAAGCTTGGCATAGTTTTAGCCTTATGGGATGACAATAAGTTCATTGATTAGTTAGAAGTTAATTCAATATTTTCCCAGTATATGAAAACGACCATCCGTGCGAAATCTATTGAAAACCATGAAAGAGAATATATATATATATATATATATATATATATATACAGGGGCGAAGCTATATGTTATAGAAAGGGGACCATTTTTTTTAAAAAAATCTTATAATAATAATAATAATAATAATAATAATAATAATAATAATAATAATAATAATAATTTTTATGCCTCCCTTATAAATTTTAAATTGCATCATGTTCTTTAAATCACTTTTAAAGAGTTAAAAATAGAAATTAGGAAAAAAGACAAAGTTTGCAACCAAATATAAAAATACGAAAAAAATTGAGAAATAATATAAGATTTGAATTTTTTTATTTTTTTTAAATTTGTTTTTATTTTTTTAAATTTGTTTTCTTTATTTTTATTATTATTATATTATTTTTACTTTTAATATTGTGTGGTTAGTTTTGTTTTAACTATTGTTTTTTAATATATATATATATGATTTAATTTAATACCTTTTTTTCTTTATTTTATTTTTTAATGTATCATCAGAAAATTTGCAAGTCATGATTCTTAAAAATATTAATTTTTGAATGCATCATCAAGCAAATTTCACCAAAGATAAAATTGTCAAAGCGAAAGATGAAATTAAACTAATTCCCAAACATATTATTTTTTTAAATGTGTTATCAAATAAAATTTGCCCTTCTTCTATTGAAGCTCTCGCTTCACCCTATATATATATATATATATATATATATATATTGTGGGCGCCGCCAACAAAGTTTGTTGAAGTTTTCTTGGCCAATCAACTTTGACCAAGGAAATCAAAATATACAGGCGCCGAAATTTTTGAAGGTGCAGCAGCAATTTTAAAATTTGATGGAGGCGCCGAAATTGTTGAGTAAACAGCGCCGAAATTTTTGATTAACATATAAAATAAAAAAAAAAGAGAGAAGACAAACTGAAATTCTCATTATATGCGTTTTCCCTTGCCTATAAATAGGCAAGGGATGTTAAACATATTGCATCCCAAAAAAAAGAGAGAGTCTGTGAGTATTAAAGGAAAAATAAAGAGTTATATTGTAATTCCTATTATTTTCTTTTAATAAAATTCTTCTATCATTGTCCGTGGTTTTTTTACCTTAATTCGTTTAAGGTTTTTTCACGTAAATTCTGTGTCTCTTTTATCTTTATTTTTATCAAAATTTTAGCTGTGTTCTTGCTTTATCTGGTCCGTTTTTACAACAAGTGGTATCAGAGCTGTGGTATTTTGAAAAACCAAATATACCACGAGGAAGAGAAAATTACGTGGAGTTTTTTGGTGTGATCCGTTTTAAAAACGGGCGTAAACACGCGAAAGTTGTAAATAGTAACTCATCACTATTCACGTGTTTTTTTGAATAGTACTGTAGCAAAAATTTTGAATTGTAATTGCATATTACTGTAGCAGGTCATAAAAGCAACCAATCAAGTGAGCCGAGCACTGTAGCATATCACTGTAGCAGATCACTAATTTTTGAAATAGTGGGAGCTAATTTTTGAAGATAAAAGCAATGGCGGCAAAATTTGAGATTGAAAAGTTCAACGGGAGAAATTTCTCACTGTGGAAATTAAAGATAAAAGCTATCTTGCGAAAAGATAGTTGTCTAGCGACAATCAGTGAAAGGCCGCAGGGATTCACAGATGATACTAAATGGAACGAGATGGATGGGAATGCTATTGCAAACCTTCATCTTGCACTTGCAGATGAGATCTTGTCCAGCTTAGCAGAAAAGAAAACGGCAAAGGAGATATGGGATCACCTCATCAAACTGTACGGGGCCAAGTCATTACATAACAAAATTTTTCTTAAGAGGAAACTTTACACCTTGAGGATGTCAGAATCTACTTCAGTGACGGAGCACCTTAATGTCTTGAATACTCTATTTTCTCAGCTTACATCTTTGGATTATAAAATAGAGTCACAAGAACGTGCAGAACTTCTACTCCAAAGTCTACCTGATTGGTATGATCAACTCGTCATCAACTTGACAACTAATGTTCAGCCTGATTCTCTGGTCTTTGATGATATAGCATCTGCTATCTTGGAAGAAGAGAATCGGCGAAAGAACAAGGAGGACAAGCAGGCAGGTTCACAACAAGTGGAAGCTTTGACGATGATGAGAGGAAGATCAACAGAACATGGCTCAAGTGGGAGTCACAATCATGGGAGATCAAAATCAAGGAGTAAGAAGAATTTTAAATGCTACCACTGTGGCAAGAAAGGTCACCTGAAGAAGGATTGTTGGAGTCTGAAGAATTCCAATTCTCAAGGGAACGTGGCAAGCACTTCAGAAGATGGAAACGTGTTGTGTTGTGAAGCAGCAATATCAACAGAGAGCAGGAAGAAATTTGCGGATGTGTGGCTTCTTGACTCAGGAGCAACTTATCATATGACCTCTCGAAGAGAATGGTTCCATCATTATGAACCTATCTTAGGAGGATCTGTGTATAGTTGTGAAGATAATGCCTTAAAGATCATAGGCATTGGATCCATCAAATTGAAGATGTATGACGGTACAGTTCGTACTATTCAAGGAGTGCGACATGTGGAAGGTCTGAAGAAGAATTTGTTATCTGTAGGAGAGTTCGATGATCTTGATTGTACTATCAAAGTTTGAAAAGGAATCATGAGGATTAGCCGAGGAGCGCTTGTAATTATGAAAGGAGAAAAGATTGCTGCAAAGTTATATATGCTTTTGGGAGAGACTGTGCAAGAAGCAGAAGCATCTGTTGCTTCAAACAGTTCGAGTGAAAGATCTGCAATGGTGTGGCATCAAAAGCTTGGACATATGTCTGAACAAGGTATGAAAATTCTTGCTGAGAAAAAGTTACTTCCAGGCCTTACAAAGGTGTCATTACCCTTTTGTGAGCATTGCACAACAAGCAAGCAGCATCGACTAAAGTTCAGCATATCCAATTCTAGAAGCACGAATATTCTTGAATTAGTCCACTCTGATGTATGGCAAGCACCAGTTTCGTCACTAGGAGGAGCGAAGTACTTTGTGTCCTTCATCGATGATTACTCCAGAAGATGTTGGGTGTATCCTATCAAGAGCAAGGGAGATGTATTTGCAACTTTCAAAATATACAAAGCGCGGGTTGAACTTGATTCAGGCAGTAAGATCAAGTGTTTAAGGTCAGATAATGGAGGAGAATATACTGGGAATGAATTTGATAGCTTTTGTAAACAAGAAGGCATCAAAAGGCAGTTCACTACGGCGTACACTCCACAACAAAATGGAGTAGCAGAGCGGATGAACAGAACTCTGTTAGAAAGAACAAGAGCAATGTTGGGAGCTGCAGATCTTGATAAGGCATTTTGGGCAGAAGCAGTCAACACCGCATGTTATGTGATTAACCGGTCTCCATCTACAGCAATTGATCTAAAGACTCCAATGGAGATGTGGACAGGGAAGCCAGTGGATTATTCAAACCTCCATATATTTGGAAGTCCTGTGTATGTGATGTACAATGCCCAAGAAACTACGAAGTTGGATCCAAAATCCAGGAAGTGTTTGTTCTTGGGATATGCTGATGGTGTAAAGGGGTATCGTTTGTGGGAGCCCACTGCCCACAAGGTTATCGTCAGCAGGGATGTTATCTTTTTAGAAGATAAATTGGAAAAAGAAGGTGATAGCAGTTTGAAAGAAAATTCAGAGACTACAATGGTACAGGTAGAAAAGAAATCCACAGAAGAAGATTCTTCTGAAGCAGAACCAGAGCACGAGGAGGAGGAAGAGCAAACTGAGTCTGAAGAGTCGGAGCTTGGAAAGGGAAAGCGCACAAAACATACACCAGTCTGGCAAGAGAATTATGTTATGGGCAGTAATGTTGCTTATTGTCTTCTAACTGAGGAAGGAGAACCATCAACTCTCCAGGAAGCAATGAGTAGTTCAGATGCGTCTCAGTGGATGGCAGCAATGCAAGAAGAAATTGAAGCCCTACATAAGAACAAGACTTGGGAGCTTATGCCATTACAGCAAGGAAGAAAATCTATTGGCAATAAATGGGTCTATAAGATCAAAAGAAATAGTGATGACCAAGTGGAGCGGTATCGTGCAAGATTGGTGGTAAAAGGGTATGCTCAGAAAGAAGGGATTGACTTCAACGAAATATTTTCTCCTGTAGTTCGGCTGTCAATAGTTCGTGTAGTCTTGGCAATGTGTGCTACACTTGATTTACATTTAGAACATCTAGATGTGAAAACAGCTTTTCTTTATGGAGATCTTGAGGAAGAAATCTATATGCTCCAGCCAGAAGGTTTTGAAGAAAAAGGAAAGCGGAACTTGGTTTGTAGGTTGAACAAATCTCTATACGGTCTAAAACAGGCGCCGAGGTGTTGGTATAAGAGATTTGATTCCTTCATCATGAGCCTTGGATACAACAGACTTAATGCAGACCCTTGTGCATATTTCAAGAGGTTTGATAAAAGTGATTTCATTATTTTGCTGTTGTATGTAGATGACATGTTGGTAGCAGGCCCCAACAAAGATCATATTCAAGAATTGAAGGCACAGTTGGCTAGGGAATTTGAAATGAAGGACTTGGGACCAGCAAACAAGATTCTAGGGATGCAAATTCACCGAGACAGAAACAATAGGAAGATTTGGCTTTCTCAGAAGAATTACTTAAAGAAGGTCTTACGACGCTTCAATATGCAAGACTGTAAGTCAATTTCTACCCCACTTCCTATTAGTTGCAAATTATCCTCCAGTATGTGTCCTAGCAATGAAGAAGGAAGGATAGAAATGTCTCGAGTACCGTATGCATCAGCAGTGGGGAGTTTGATGTTCGCAATGATTTGTACACGACCAGACATTGCACATGCAGTGGGAGTTGTAAGTTGGTACATGGCGAATCCTGGTAGAGAGCATTGGAGTACTGTAAAGAGGATTCTAAGATATATTAAAGGAACCTCAGATGTTGCATTATGTTATGGAGGATCAGATTTTATTGTCAGAGGATATGTTGACTCAGATTATACAGGTGATGTTAATAAAAGTAAGTCTACCACAGGGTATGTGTTCATTCTTACTGGTGGAGCAGTAAGTTGGGTATCAAAACTGCAGTCAGTTGTGGCAACTTCAACAACAGAAGCAGAATATGTTGCAGCTACTCAAGCTAGTAAGGAAGCAGTCTGGTTGAAACTAATCATGGAGGAACTCGGGCATGAACAAGAGAATTTCTCTATTTTGTGACAGTCAGAGTGCCTTGCATCTTGCAAGGAATCCAGCTTTTCATTCTAAATCAAAACACATACGAGTCCAGTATCACTTCGTTCGTGAGAAAGTGGAAGAGGGCATTGTGGATATGCAGAAAATTCATACGAAAGACAACCTAGCAGATTTTTTGACAAAAGCAGTTAACACTGACAAGTTTATTTGGTGTCGATCCTCTAGTGGCCTGATGGAAGCATAAGCATCATGGAAAGACAAGGAAGAAAGAATGGTGTGAAGATATGATTGATCCTCAATCAAATCTTCAAGTGGGAGATTGTGGGCGCCGCCAACAAAGTTTGTTGAAGTTTCCTTGGCCAATCAACTTTGACCAAGGAAATCAAAATATACAGGCGCTGAAATTTTTGAAGGTGCAGCAGCAATTTTAAAATTTGATGGAGGCGCCGAAATTGTTGAGTAAACAGCGCCGAAATTTTTGATTAACATATAAAATAAAAAAAAAAGAGAGAAGACAAACTGAAATTCTCATTATATGCGTTTTCCCTTGCCTATAAATAGGCAAGGGATGTTAAACATATTGCATCCCAAAAAAAAGAGAGAGTCTGTGAGTATTAAAGGAAAAATAGAAAGTTATATTGTAATTCCTATTATTTTCTTTTAATAAAATTTTTCTATCATTGTCCGTGGTTTTTTTACCTTAATTCGTTTAAGGTTTTTCCACGTAAATTCTGTGTCTCTTTTATCTTTATTTTTATCAAAATTTTAGCTGTGTTCTTGCTTTATCTGGTCCGTTTTTACAACATATATAATGTGCATTTTGTGTAAATAAAGAGTAGTTAACATACGATATTCTATTTTTTTTAAACATTGACTATATATATTATTCAGAAAAATTCAAAATTATTTTTTAAAAAACTAATGAAATATAATTTGACATTATGCAATTCACAAAATTTAATTGAATTTATCTTGAAATTTTTATTAAAAAATGGTTTCAATATATAATTCACCCAGTTGTGACCTCTATATCACTTTCAAGGCTTCATCTATTTAATTTGGAGGAAAAGTTTCGATGTAGCCAATATTATACAGGTCAATTATAGTTAACAGTTCTAAAGTAAGAAATGTCGAATAATCAAGGAGAGAAAATAAAATAAATATATCTAACTTTTCAATATTAATCTAAATTAAACTAAGCATATAATTAAATAAAATACAAATGCAATGAGAAAAGAACCTAGAGAATTTAGACTTTGAATGATTCTCAATTCTTGTGGTTCATTGTACTCATGCAATTGTTCAAGAATATAAGCATTTAAAGATGTTTCTTATTTTATCCAAATTCTAAGTCAAGATAAACTACTCATTGCAGCTATAAATATTAACTAAATTCATGAAATTCTTTGGACAAGTATAAAAAATATGGATCTAGTCATATCCATTTATCCATATGATAACTTTTCTTGATATATCAACTAATGAATAAGTACCATTTTCACCCTTTTTACATCATGTAGTATCTTAAATTATTCAAATAGTAAATCAATACTATAAGTTCAAGGATGATAAATTAATTTCAAGTAGACCATCACAAATACAAAACAGGCATAGCACCACAAGTAATCAAACCAATTTACGTTTAAATTCTAGATGGGAATTTAATTAATCATGACAAGATTAAGAAAATAAATCATAAAATTATTAAAATCAATAAAAGATTCATTACAAATGTGAAATGGGTTTCGGAGCAAACTCCACAGATAGAAGTTTCAAGGTAGAAGATGGCTCGCCTTAAATACAAAATCTAAAAATCGTCTTTGAAATATTAATTTATGTGGAATTCAAAATTAGTTTCACGTACAAAATTCTTGGTAAGAAACCACTTCTCTCGCACCAATGCATGGGCTCGTATGTTTGGAAATTTTTTACTTGGTTTTTCTTCAATTTGAGAAATTAGAGGGGCCAAATAAAATGCATGGCCTTGTGCCCTTTTACGTAGCATGGCCTCATGGTCTTTTTGGACTGGTCATCAAAGATAAACTTTTGGATAACTTTTGGATGAGCTTGTGCACCATTTGTTGCACTATTCTGTGAGTTTTCTTTATGCATCTTTTGTTGTTTTTCCTTGCACCAGTTGGTGCATTTTGAAATGCTCTACCTTGTGCGCTGTGCCCTAGTAGCTTTTACCTTTTTTTTTTTTTCTCTTATAATCCTACATTTTCTATTCAAAATTGGGTCTAGAATAAGAATTAGTGATTAATGATAATTATATTAATTTATTCATTCGGCTAAACACACATAAATTGAGAAAAATTAACGCAATTGTAAAAGGAAATATAAGGTATATTAGGCTTTCAAACTTAGGCTTGAAGAGCGCTCCATAAATCTAATATCGCAACATTTGTAGAGGAAGAGTTAGAAGGGTTACGCTTTTAACTTTGGCAGAACTCTTCTAATGTATATATATGTGCGTAATTATGGCGTTGGAGAAGATATATATTACTAGGTAAGAGAGACTAGAAGAAATTTACCGTCTTGCAGTTTATATTTTTCCATCTCTTCTATGGGGATTACTGCCTTGCAGACGTAGCAGAAATAAAGAATAAAATAAAATTAATTTCCTGTTAACCTGTGTAGTTTACGAATGCCAAGGAAAATAAGCTTCAAACAATTACTAAGTCAAGAGTTTTGAAAGCTTGGGAAGAATAGAGAAAATTTTCTTTTGAAAATTTTTATTGATTGTCAAAATCTGCCTCTTAAATATTAAATATGCAATATATATGGTTTAGTATTACAAAAACCCTGACACATCAAATGAATAAAATTACTAAAAAGACCACATATTGTCAAAAAGAAAATAAATAAAATATATATTAAAATAAAATATCCTATAAATAGATATAATGCCACTAATGATGACTCGATTCAATATTTTCTATAAAAATAAATAAGAAAATAAAATTTACCAAAAATTACTATAAATAAAAAAATACGTTTTTATTAGGCTGAAGTGTCAAGAAGAAATTACAATATATACAACCTTTTAGGTTTTATTTTCATTTTTACTCCACTTGCGTTTTATTTTCACTTTTAACTTTTTATTTTTTTAGTTTTAAAATATTTTATATTTTCTTTTTATAAAATTACAGTACAATTTTGGTTTCCATTTTCTTTCTATTTTCGTTCGTCTCTCCGAGTGTTCAATTTTCTTTATCTTTTCATTTTATTTCTTCTCTCTGGGTTTTCAGTATCCATTTTCTTTCTTTTTCGATCATGGTTTCTGCATTTTCTCCACTTTCCTTCTTTATTTTTATTATTTGAGTAACTATTTTTCTCTTGATTCTACTGCATGGTTAAGTCTCCGTTTTCTGTTTGCAATCGTAGAACTCCTTCTCAAATTATTAGATTTTTGAAAAAATCTTCTATTGTTAAGAATTGTCCGAAAAAATCTGATAGTGATATAGGTAAGAGTTCGTCTAAAACGTATGGTAAGAAATCAATGAAGAAGTCACCCAAGAAGTCTGTTATTGGTGTAAAATCTTATCCTAAAAAGGTATTTTTACTGTATTGCAGTTTTGAGAATGTATATTTTTTTAATTTTTTTAATTTTTTAAAGTATATTTAACAAATACAGAGATTTTGAGTTGTGTTTTAATCATAGTTAGTAATTTTTTTCAAGTGTTGGCTGATAAAAATTTTTATTCTATTAAACTTGGTTTTATGATAAAGTTTGAAGTTATTTCTAATTTAAAGTCTGTTTTAAGTTCTAGTCAATTAGAATTATTCTGTCAAACATCTTTTGATTTTGTTTTAGATATTCTTCCTTTTAAGATTCAAGCGCAGCTGTTTTATTCTTTGATTTTGAGGGAGGTGAAGTAAGCTAATCCTAAGCAGATGGTGTTTAATTTTGATGGTGTTAATTTGGTATTTGGTATTCGTGAGTTTGGTTTGGTTACTAGGTTGAAATGTGTTGGTGATAGGAATAAATTTTTATTTTCTAAAGATGATAATGAGTTGGTTTCTCATTATTTTGGTGATAATTTTATAATTTTTAAGTTTGACATTTAGAATTATTTTCTTAAAAAAAAATCGAAATGTGATGAGCTTACTGTTAAAGTTGCTTTTTTGTATGTTTGCATCTTTTTTTTTTTTTTATCTTCTCCTAAGGATAAGTTGGTTCATAGGGTGAATTTTGATATTATTGATAGTGGTAATTATTTTGATTATCTTTTGGGTTGGATATTTTGATCTTACTATCAATAGTCTTTAACAGAAATTTAGTGAGACTATTAAGAAGCGTTATACTAAGTTTTATAGATTAGTTGGATTTCCACTTGCGCTTCAATGTTGGTTTAATGAGTATTGTGCATTGCTTGGTAGAAAGTTTGGTGTAAAAGTTCAGAGTTGTTTTCTTCATCTTACTTATTGGTCTTTCGATTCTAACCCACATTTGAAAGATTTTGAAGATATTCTCTCTCGTCCTGGCTTGGAGATATGTTTTTATCTTATGTTTTTTTATATTCTTTGATTTTTATTATCTTCTTTTATCCTGTTTTTATTTATTTACCTTTTTTGTATGTAGTTGGATTTAGTAAATGTTTATCCAAATGAAGTTAAAATGGAGAAGTTAAAGTTAGGTATGCTGTATAATGTTGTAGAGGATGAAGATATTGATGAAGGTGGTGACAATGTGAAAAAGATTGATTGTGATGCTGACAATGCTATTGATTTTGGTGATACTGTTGATGGTGTTGATGTTGGAAAGAGTAAAAAAAGAAAGTCAAATACTGTTCTTCATGCGCATTAATAGTATGAAAAAGGAGTTAACTAATATTTCTTTTAAACAAGAAAAGTTATTGAGTCAAGTTGTTGATGTTTCTTTGAAGCAAGATAAATTGGATAAAGATTGAAGCCTTTAAAAAAATATTAAATCAATGATGTTTGTATTTGATAAGAAACTCAGTGAAGTTTTTGATTTGTTGGTTGGTATATCTAAGAAGATTATTTTTGAGGTTTTTTAATTCTTCTTTTTTTTCTTTTTGCAATTACATATAAGCAGTGTTATTTTTAATTTTTACACTTATTTTTTAACTATATTTTTTATAGGATAAAGTTAATGAAGATGTTGATATTATTAATAGTGATAATTCTGTTGATTTTAAAGATGATTCTAATGATGATAATGATGATAAAAAATAATTTGAGGTATGTTCTTTTGGATTTTTGAAATTTATTTTGTTGGTATATTTGTTTAGATCGTTTTTGTACTAGTTTTTAGTGTAATTTTATGTGTGTTTTAGTTAATGTTTTAATTGATTTTTGTTTAAAGTGTGTTTAAAGTGTTGTTTTTAGGTTAAAGTGCAAAAACACCCTTGGAAGATCAAAACAGTGCAAGAAAAGCATGAACCAAGCAAGACAAGGCCAAGCCAAATCAAGCTTGGCTGTGTCCCTTAAAGAATGAAGAAAACAGAGCTTGACACACCCAAGAGACACGGCCAAGCCACTGGCCGTGTCTCATCCAAAGAGCAAAACCAAAGAATCCAAGAAAATAAGCAAAAATGAAGAAGCAGGAAGAGACACACTTAGAGACACGGCCAAGCTTGTGGTCGTGTCACATGACACGGCCAAGCCAAGAACAAGCTTGGCCGTGTCTCATCTTGAGCCAAAGAAGAGAAGAAAAAGAAAGAAACAGAAGTGAACACACTCAGTGACACGGCCAAGCCACTGGCCGTGTCACATGACACGGCCAGCAAGCTTGGCCGTGTCCCATTTCATGCCAAACACACTTAGAGCAAGCAAAGAAGGAAAGAAAAGAAGCAGAGGTGAACACACCCAAGTGACATGGCCAAGCCAGTGGCCGTGTCACATGACACGGCCACTAACTTGGCCATGTCACCCCTTGAGACCAAAAGGAAAGAAGAAAAGAAAGAAGCAAGCAGTGAAGGACACGGCCAGCTAGCTTGGCCGTGTCACCTCATGGAAAGAAAGGAAAGAACAAGAGACACGGCCAAGCCACTCTTAGCTTGGCCGTGTCACACCTTAAAAAGTTGAATTCTTCTACACGAAGTGGGGGACAAAGTGGGGAACAAGGTCTTGTGCTTACCAAAAGAAATACTAAACAAAGAAATAGTGGGGAACAAAGTGAAATGGTGTGAGTTGGAAGGCATGTGTGTGTATTTTTGAATGAATTAAAAGGAGAGGAAGAGGAAATTGGAGGGAGTTTTTTGTTCTTGGAACAATTTCTGCAAAAATGTGGGAGAGGGAGAGAGTGACACTCTCCCTTGTCCCTTCACCTTCATCTCCATTTCCATTCTCTCCACCTTCTCCATCTTCCATCGATAAGATCTTTGAGGTTCTTTGGGATAAATTGGGTTAACAAGCTCTTGAAGGTTGAAGAAGCTTCATTGAAGGGATTGGTGACTTGAGAAAGCTCCATTCCATCTTCCATTGGTGACTTGAGAAAGCTCCATCCAAAGATTTGGTGACTTGAGAAAGCTCCATTCCACATTGCAAAGGGGAATCAACCATTGAAGAGGGCTTGAGTTCTTCATCATACATCAAGTGGAGCTAGGAGGAAGTGTAACACCCTTATACCCTATATACGTACAATACATATTATCAGCATATGAAAATACGCATATACGGTATAAAAATGTCACAGACCGATTTAATAAAAAAATTTTACATTTCTGTTTTAAGATTTCAAATACTAATATATAAAATAAATAGTATATAAATATTCTTTGCTTGTTATAGGAATCCAAAATAAATATTTTATATGAAAATCTCTGGAAAAAATTTGCCAGATTTTTGTTTGTAATTTGAACGTTTCCAAAATCAATAAAACACAACCTGCATAAAAAAAACACTCCAAATAAAATCAATTAACCAATACTTCTCAATTTCTCCATATTTTCTCAAAATACTTATATATAGGTATATATATATCAACATTACATATAAAATCCCATCTTAATCAAAATTATTCAAATCATTCTTTACAATTTACAATATATACTTCAAAAACATATCATAACATGTATAATATAAAAAATGTACATGCTGGCAACTGGCTCTGATCTTGATGTACCCAAAACAACTCTTCAAGCTCAATAAATACAAACCTAGACCCGACCAGGTCTAGTAAAACTCTCCAGCTCTCCCAAAACGTCCATGACACCTGCGCGACGAATTACAATCGCGCTAAGCAGAAGCCTAGTGGTACAAACTTTGATAATAATAAAAATGTAAAGTAATGCCAATGCACAATGCATATAGAGGTCACATCATTTCACTTTCTTATATTTTTCAAATATTTCATACTCACAACTCATAACATTATATTGCTCAATTGTATCACAATTCATAATTCACATTAAAGCAAAGACAAGCATGGGCCCAAAAAGGATCTAATATGCTATTCAAATTTCAGAGTTACTGCTTTGGTCCATAATGACACCATGTGTCTAGCCCGTAGGCAATATATATCCATGGATAATGTAATAGCCCCAGTCTCTTGAAACTCAACCCGGCTAGACCCTTAGGCCCAAGTATCTTGGTCCTCAACCCGGCTAGACTGTTACGGTTTTTGAGGCTTATGACCCAGTCTTTTCACCCCAAAAACATCAAATTTATCATTTATCAGCTAGGCTCGGCTTATGACCCGATCTTTTCACCTGCCCAGCAATTCATAGGCATGCCTCCAAACCCAGAACTCTGAAAATTGAATAACATACTAGGCACACAATTAATTCATTTATCTCATTATCAAATACTTTCACAATTCATTTCTCATTTTATTTCTCATAATCAAACTAGGCTCATTGCCTTATTTCCACATTTTTTTTTTCATTTTCTCATTTTTCACATCTTTCTCATTTTTTTCACTTTTCTCATTTTTTTCTCATTTTTATCCATATCAACTCATTTCATTATTCCACATATCTCATTTTTGCATTCACAACACATTACCCAATTACTTTTGGTATTTTCATATAATATGCATATTTCACACTTTACACAATTTAGCCATTATCAATGGCTTTTCATAATGCATTTAACACATATATGACATTACAAATGTCATAGCACATTATTCATACTCCATCAAAGAACCAAGTAGCTTAACAAATTTTTCAACCAAAATGTGTTAAGTCCAAATGTCATGCAAATATAAACATTATACTCAAAGTTTGTACATACCTCTACTAGCAACCCAAAGCAAACTTAATACAACCTCCAATCATATCCTTCCAACTTGCCCTTCACCACATGGATGAAGCAAATCAACCTCCCTCAATGCCTATACCAAATGTGATCATACATAATCATTTAATATCATATTCTAAGGTATTCTCAACATCAAACCATAATTAAACATCACTCTAAACCAAATCCTAAAATTAAGCTTCACCTCACTTTAACTTTGTAAAACCATATCAAGCCATTTAAATTAGTGTTTTAAGTTTATTAATACCTTTAGAAGCATATTTTAATACATTTGAACCATTCACATTATAAAAATACACTCTTATATACAAAACCATAAAATGGCATAACCTTCCCCCATTGAAGGTTTTCCATTCCAACACAATCCATTACTCATTTCAAGCTTACATTCATCACTTTTAATACTAAACAACATGCTTAAACAAATAAAATCACACAATTCAACCACTTTGGAAAATCACTTTTCCAAAACCCTAAATCTCCACTTCCATTCTCAAACTCCAACCAAACACAACCAAATCCAATATTTGACTTTAAAATACTTGTTTATGTAACAAAACAACTCATTGAGAATCAATTTACACAATTAAAAATCATGATTTCAAAACCCCAAAAATTACATAACCCTAAATTCTCTCTCTTCATCAATCTTACCCAAACTCAACCATTTCTTTAATCCAACCTTAAAATCATTGTTAATCACTTAAAATAACTTCATATATTCCCAAATAGACAATTAAATCTTAGAACTTTAAAAACCCAAAACAAACATAATCACAATTCCTATGAAATCCAAAGAAAGAAGTTGAGAACTTACTAATTTTGGTGGAAATCACCAAAAATCCACTTTAAACTTGTTGAATCCTTCAATTTGTGGAGTATGGAAGATCAAAATTCTTGAATTCAATAGCTATGGTGGCCGGCCCTTGATGGAGAAGAAGAAGAAGATAAAAACTTTTAAATTTTCTTTTTCTTTTCATCTTTTATTTTTAACCATGTATATATATATTAAAATAATTTAATAATTAATTATATAATTATTTATTTAATAAATTAAAAGTCATAAATTTTCTCTTCCATTCAAAAATAATTTATTTTTGAATTATTTTATTAATTTTGAATTTCTAAGATTTAATTACTAAAATACCCTTTTACTTTGACTTTTCTTTTAAAAAGTGTTGACTTTTATATGTTATGTATATTTTACATATATATCACATATATTATCCACTTTTTCATTTAAAACCCCTTTATTTTTCATTTAAAATCATTAATTTAATTTATCCATTTAAATTATAATTTATTTTATCAAATTTTCAAAAATTAGCACTTTTCAAAAATTTTAGGATATTACACATATGCACAAGTAATGTTTATCTTATATACACATCAAATGTACCTTATGTGTGTATTAAATGTTAAGTATGTAATGTATTAATCCAACATATGCAATTAATATACCATATGTATATGTTATGTATACTCTAGATATATATATATATATTGAGTATGTACAATTTATCTCTCCAAATACTTATTTAATTTCTCCAAAATCACAGATGTTACAATTTTCTCCCCCTTAAATAATTTCGTCCTCGAAATTATCCAGTATAGTAATAAATCATCCAAATCATTATTTTACCAAATTACATAATTTCTATTCTCCCCCTTAGGTTCATTCTTAATTTCCTTTTTACCATTCCCTAACACATCATTATACTGTCTATTTACTCGAACAGTCACAACAAATTATTATATCTTCAATCGAATTGTCATTAGATAAAATTAATTCATCTCCTTAATATATATACACCACACATTGCACTCAAGATATCTGATCACTTCATTATCTTATAAAAATACTCTCATCACCTTAAATTCAAATGTAAATAACTTTTATCTTAACACAATAATTTTACATATCTTCATTTTGATCCTACTCTTTATACAATTACCACATATTAATTTAATATCACCATTATACACAACAAAATCTTATTTCCTTATTAAAATTCATTCTAATTATACTATAACTAACACTTATTCTCTTATAATTATTTGAAACTAATATAACTTAGCTCCTTTCATATGCATATACATATCAAAACGCTGTATTATGCACATTATCATATAGCTTGCATATTCTTAATTCAATTACACACATTGAATTTCAATAAATACTTGTAAACTTATTACATTTTGTATCAATTGATCTAACTATCATAATATAACCATCACAACTTTATTCTATTTTGACCAACCTTTAGTCTATTTTAAATTCATCAATTTATTTTCAATTCATGACCTAATTCTATTAGATCAAATTTATTCTCAAATTTTAATTCTCTTCGAATTCATCATTACAGATAATATTTACTTCCCCTAGTCTTGTTCACTTTAAACGTCACTTTCATCAACTTATTCATTTTATACCACTTTCAAACACATTCAATATAGCTCTTATGCACATTTCATAATTCCTTTCATTTACCCCTTTTCTCACATTTCTTATAGTTACCATATTTACAAAAATCACTGTTCTTACACATCATTTATAGCTTATTATATTTTCACAATTACCTTCTGTTTTCTCACTATTTATGGTCATAAATAAATTTTTACATAAAGTTATGAGTCCAATTATACCAGCCACAAATCTTGCTTGTATCTCATGAAACAAAAACTATCAATTTCACTTAATATATTTCACAATTGTATCATCTTAAGTCCCCATCTGTAGGTTACAAATAAACACCGCCTTCACTATATTATTATTATTTTTTTCTCAAATAGCTCTTATCTTGAAACTACACCCATATCTTAATGGTCACACTTCCGTGGCATTTTAAAATTACATATAAGTTCTTTAAACTCTTACTACATGAAGAGTTAGCACATTTCAGTTTTGTTTCAAAGCAATTTACTTTTGCTCACTTGATCATCATTAGCCTAACTCATGTTTCAACAATATTATCATTAACATCTCTTATATATACACATTCGTTCATATGCTAATTTACACAATTTTCATTTATTACTCCATTTCTAATCTATCTCTTATAAAAATTTTCATTCATATATATATGTATATATATATATATTTATTTTCATACTTTCTTCATTATACTTTCCTTTTCCTTACAATCTCTTATTTATACGCATATACTTTAGGCCCCAAAACACTATACAATCATCAAGTTCAGTTGTTAAAATAACAATTTCACCGTCCAGCTCTGTTCGGGTCCATTCTCAATCTCAATTCATCACATGACCTAACTCTACGCAGTTCAAGACCTAATCTCTCTTAGGTCTATTAATACATGCAATATCATTCTCAATATCACCAGACGTATTTGTATAAGGTAGTAAATACTCAATAACATTTTTTTTATCATCCACATACACATTCGTAAGTCATAATCACAATGTGACTTACTTTTCACATTTTCTTATATATCATATTTGTGTTCATAAAAAAAAATCTTATCACACAAATCATACAATTATACTCAATTCCTCTTTTACATATAACCTATACAAAGTTAACATTTATCACCTTTCAGAGAACATTATCACTTCTCATTCTTTTGACATTACTTAGGTTATTCATCAATTCAACATATATATACACTCTGACCACAACATAATTATCATCTTCCTTATTTAATTGCCCATCTCTTAAATAAGTTTCTTATTATATATTTTATTTTCTAACACTTCACATAAATCTTATTCACGTTTCCAATTTGACATCTCTCACACACATTTTTTTTTTCAATTATTATACCCTTCATATCTATTTTCATCATTTCCAATTCAAGTACCTAAAGTAACTCATTTTCACTTGCTTAATCATTTCTCTTTATTTCATAATAAATTTCTATATTATCAACCACATTACACCTTAGTTATCACTTTTATAAATAATATTACTCATTCAAAATTACTTCCATGCTTATTAAACATTAAACTATCAATATTTAAACAATCTTCATCAAAATTCTCTTACAACTCTAAATTTTCAACTTACTACTTTACTTAAACTTCATTCTATTAATCTCATTTTCAAGAGCTAACTTTATAAGCATTACCTATATATTAATATAACATCAAAATACATCACTTTCACAACTATGAAAACACATTTCAAAAATTCAAATTCCACATAATACAACCAACAACATGAACCTCACTAAATTTCATCCTTATCACATTCTCAATCTTAAGATCATAACATTTACTTTTAAACAATACTAATTCATTTCCTTACACTAATTAGCATAATCCATTTAGATACTTTAATTTTACACACTCAACCCTAAATTATGCATCATTGTTCCATAATAAATAATTCGCTATCATATATGATTTCACTCTTTGATTTTAATTATGAACTCTTTGTTGAAAATTATTAAAAACTACATATTCCTTCTATACTTATACCCATATGCATATAAATTTTTATAATTTTCTTCATTCATTTGTCTCATAAAATTAATTTATTACTTATTTACATAAAACTGCATAACTTCCTCAATTTCATGTCAATCTCACTTTTTATTTTTATATTCCTTACCAATTCTTTATAAAAGCTTGTAAAATATATCCATGTGCACTTGACACATATATGGACTTATATTTAAAGTTTTAGATTTTTCCAAGTTGATTTAATATATTTAAAAATTAAATCTTCCAAAATCAGAGAATCTGTCTCTTTAATAATTTCTCTGGCAGCACCCGGTTGTCCATTTTTTTCAGGTATCAAACCTTAATAAAACTTCATGAAATTTTATGCATATGTTATAGGAATACATATGATATTGGGTGTAAATTTTCATATTTTTCTGGGTGGGTTTTCCATAGTTTTTAAATATGTTTATCAATTTCTACAGATTCTGAGTTTCTGGAACTCCTCCAACAATCTGTGTTCTTCTACCTTTCTTAATTAGTAATTCATCTTTAAAAATTACGAAATTTTATACATTAGATTCTAACATATAGGAAAACTTTTCATTTAAATTTTCAAACTCATCCAAGATTCCTATATTTATTTAAAAAAAATTCAACAATATCATTGTACAGCATATCTATAAAATTTTCTGCAACTCTCATGTCCATTTCTCAAACTTTTTATTTCAGATCATATATCATTTCATAAATTATTTTTTTCTTAATTCCACTTATTCATCAATTGATTCAACTATGAATCTTAATTTCGAATAGAAGTTCTAAAAATTCTTAATCCATAAGGTCCAAAATGATGCTTCTACTACGCCACTCTGATCTATGCAACCCAGACGCCAACTCAACTCATATCCATTATATCAAATGGACATTGCCACATCAGGAATCAGATAAATTACCAGTGCCAATGCATGCATCACAATTGAAAATTATTTTTTTAAAATTCCAAATTTCTCTCTTTAACAACCCACCTAGGTCGAGAACCTCAAGCCTAGGCTCTGATAACAAAATAAATGTAACACCCTTATACCCTATATACGTACAATACATATTATCAGCATATGAAAATATGCATATACGGTATAAAAATGTCACAGACCGATTTAATAAAAAATTTTACATTTCTGTTTTAAGATTTCAAATACTAATATATAAAATAAATAGTATATAAATATTCTTTGCTTGTTATAGGAATCCAAAATAAATATTTTATATGAAAATCTCTGGAAAAAATTTGCCAGATTTTTGTTTGTAATTTGAACGTTTCCAAAATCAATAAAACACAACCTGCATAAAAAAAACACTCCAAATAAAATCAATTAACCAATACTTCTCAATTTCTCCATATTTTCTCAAAATACTTATATATAGGTATATATATATCAACATTACATATAAAATCCCATCTTAATCAAAATTATTCAAATCATTCTTTACAATTTACAATATATACTTCAAAAACATATCATAACATGTATAATATAAAAAATGTACATGCTGGCAACTGGCTCTGATCTTGATGTACCCAAAACAACTCTTCAAGCTCAATAAATACAAACCTAGACCCGACCAGGTCTAGTAAAACTCTCCAGCTCTCCCAAAACGTCCATGACACCTGCGCGACGAATTACAATCGCGCTAAGCAGAAGCCTAGTGGTACAAACTTTGATAATAATAAAAATGTAAAGTAATGCCAATGCACAATGCATATAGAGGTCACATCATTTCACTTTCTTATATTTTTCAAATATTTCATACTCACAACTCATAACATTATATTGCTCAATTGTATCACAATTCATAATTCACATTAAAGCAAAGACAAGCATGGGCCCAAAAAGGATCTAATATGCTATTCAAATTTCAGAGTTACTGCTTTGGTCCATAATGACACCATGTGTCTAGCCCGTAGGCAATATATATCCATGGATAATGTAATAGCCCCAGTCTCTTGAAACTCAACCCGGCTAGACCCTTAGGCCCAAGTATCTTGGTCCTCAACCCGGCTAGACTGTTACGGTTTTTGAGGCTTATGACCCAGTCTTTTCACCCCAAAAACATCAAATTTATCATTTATCAGCTAGGCTCGGCTTATGACCCGATCTTTTCACCTGCCCAGCAATTCATAGGCATGCCTCCAAACCCAGAACTCTGAAAATTGAATAACATACTAGGCACACAATTAATTCATTTATCTCATTATCAAATACTTTCACAATTCATTTCTCATTTTATTTCTCATAATCAAACTAGGCTCATTGCCTTATTTCCACATTTTTTTTTCATTTTCTCATTTTTCACATCTTTCTCATTTTTTTCACTTTTCTCATTTTTTTCTCATTTTTATCCATATCAACTCATTTCATTATTCCACATATCTCATTTTTGCATTCACAACACATTACCCAATTACTTTTGGTATTTTCATATAATATGCATATTTCACACTTTACACAATTTAGCCATTATCAATGGCTTTTCATAATGCATTTAACACATATATGACATTACAAATGTCATAGCACATTATTCATACTCCATCAAAGAACCAAGTAGCTTAACAGATTTTGCAACCAAAATGTGTTAAGTCCAAATGTCATGCAAATATAAACATTATACTCAAAGTTTGTACATACCTCTACTAGCAACCCAAAGCAAACTTAATACAACCTCCAATCATATCCTTCCAACTTGCCCTTCACCACATGGATGAAGCAAATCAACCTCCCTCAATGCCTATACCAAATGTGATCATACATAATCATTTAATATCATATTCTAAGGTATTCTCAACATCAAACCATAATTAAACATCACTCTAAACCAAATCCTAAAATTAAGCTTCACCTCACTTTAACTTTGTAAAACCATATCAAGCCATTTAAATTAGTGTTTTAAGTTTATTAATACCTTTAGAAGCATATTTTAATACATTTGAACCATTCACATTATAAAAATACACTCTTATATACAAAACCATAAAATGGCATAACCTTCCCCCATTGAAGGTTTTCCATTCCAACACAATCCATTACTCATTTCAAGCTTACATTCATCACTTTTAATACTAAACAACATGCTTAAACAAATAAAATCACACAATTCAACCACTTTGGAAAATCACTTTTCCAAAACCCTAAATCTCCACTTCCATTCTCAAACTCCAACCAAACACAACCAAATCCAATATTTGACTTTAAAATACTTGTTTATGTAACAAAACAACTCATTGAGAATCAATTTACACAATTAAAAATCATGATTTCAAAACCCCAAAAATTACATAACCCTAAATTCTCTCTCTTCATCAATCTTACCCAAACTCAACCATTTCTTTAATCCAACCTTAAAATCATTGTTAATCACTTAAAATAACTTCATATATTCCCAAATAGACAATTAAATCTTAGAACTTTAAAAACTCAAAACAAACATAATCACAATTCCTATGAAATCCAAAGAAAGAAGTTGAGAACTTACTAATTTTGGTGGAAATCACCAAAAATCCACTTTAAACTTGTTGAATCCTTCAATTTGTGGAGTATGGAAGATCAAAATTCTTGAATTCAATAGCTATGGTGGCCGGCCCTTGATGGAGAAGAAGAAGAAGATAAAAACTTTTAAATTTTCTTTTTCTTTTCATCTTTTATTTTTAACCATGTATATATATATTAAAATAATTTAATAATTAATTATATAATTATTTATTTAATAAATTAAAAGTTATAAATTTTCTCTTCCATTCAAAAATAATTTATTTTTGAATTATTTTATTAATTTTGAATTTCTAAGATTTAATTACTAAAATACCCTTTTACTTTGACTTTTCTTTTAAAAAGTGTTGACTTTTATATGTTATGTATATTTTACATATATATCACATATATTATCCACTTTTTCATTTAAAACCCCTTTATTTTTCATTTAAAATCATTAATTTAATTTATCCATTTAAATTATAATTTATTTTATCAAATTTTCAAAAATTAGCACTTTTCAAAAATTTTAGGATATTACACATATGCACAAGTAATGTTTATCTTATATACACATCAAATGTACCTTATGTGTGTATTAAATGTTAAGTATGTAATGTATTAATCCAACATATGCAATTAATATACCATATGTATATGTTATGTATACTCTAGATATATATATATATATTGAGTATGTACAATTTATCTCTCCAAATACTTATTTAATTTCTCCAAAATCACAGATGTTACAATTTTCTCCCCCTTAAATAATTTCGTCCTCGAAATTATCCAGTATAGTAATAAATCATCCAAATCATTATTTTACCAAATTACATAATTTCTATTCTCCCCCTTAGGTTCATTCTTAATTTCCTTTTTACCATTCCCTAACACATCATTATACTGTCTATTTACTCGAACAGTCACAACAAATTATTATATCTTCAATCGAATTGTCATTAGATAAAATTAATTCATCTCCTTAATATATATACACCACACATTGCACTCAAGATATCTGATCACTTCATTATCTTATAAAAATACTCTCATCACCTTAAATTCAAATGTAAATAACTTTTATCTTAACACAATAATTTTACATATCTTCATTTTGATCCTACTCTTTATACAATTACCACATATTAATTTAATATCACCATTATACACAACAAAATCTTATTTCCTTATTAAAATTCATTCTAATTATACTATAACTAACACTTATTCTCTTATAATTATTTGAAACTAATATAACTTAGCTCCTTTCATATGCATATACATATCAAAACGCTGTATTATGCACATTATCATATAGCTTGCATATTCTTAATTCAATTACACACATTGAATTTCAATAAATACTTGTAAACTTATTACATTTTGTATCAATTGATCTAACTATCATAATATAACCATCACAACTTTATTCTATTTTGACCAACCTTTAGTCTATTTTAAATTCATCAATTTATTTTCAATTCATGACCTAATTCTATTAGATCAAATTTATTCTCAAATTTTAATTCTCTTCGAATTCATCATTACAGATAATATTTACTTCCCCTAGTCTTGTTCACTTTAAACGTCACTTTCATCAACTTATTCATTTTATACCACTTTCAAACACATTCAATATAGCTCTTATGCACATTTCATAATTCCTTTCATTTACCCCTTTTCTCACATTTCTTATAGTTACCATATTTACAAAAATCACTGTTCTTACACATCATTTATAGCTTATTATATTTTCACAATTACCTTCTGTTTTCTCACTATTTATGGTCATAAATAAATTTTTACATAAAGTTATGAGTCCAATTATACCAGCCACAAATCTTGCTTGTATCTCATGAAACAAAAACTATCAATTTCACTTAATATATTTCACAATTGTATCATCTTAAGTCCCCATCTGTAGGTTACAAATAAACACCGCCTTCACTATATTATTATTATTTTTTTCTCAAATAGCTCTTATCTTGAAACTACACCCATATCTTAATGGTCACACTTCCGTGGCATTTTAAAATTACATATAAGTTCTTTAAACTCTTACTACATGAAGAGTTAGCACATTTCAGTTTTGTTTCAAAGCAATTTACTTTTGCTCACTTGATCATCATTAGCCTAACTCATGTTTCAACAATATTATCATTAACATCTCTTATATATACACATTCGTTCATATGCTAATTTACACAATTTTCATTTATTACTCCATTTCTAATCTATCTCTTATAAAAATTTTCATTCATATATATATGTATATATATATATATTTATTTTCATACTTTCTTCATTATACTTTCCTTTTCCTTACAATCTCTTATTTATACGCATATACTTTAGGCCCCAAAACACTATACAATCATCAAGTTCAGTTGTTAAAATAACAATTTCACCGTCCAGCTCTGTTCGGGTCCATTCTCAATCTCAATTCATCACATGACCTAACTCTACGCAGTTCAAGACCTAATCTCTCTTAGGTCTATTAATACATGCAATATCATTCTCAATATCACCAGACGTATTTGTATAAGGTAGTAAATACTCAATAACATTTTTTTTATCATCCACATACACATTCGTAAGTCATAATCACAATGTGACTTACTTTTCACATTTTCTTATATATCATATTTGTGTTCATAAAAAAAAATCTTATCACACAAATCATACAATTATACTCAATTCCTCTTTTACATATAACCTATACAAAGTTAACATTTATCACCTTTCAGAGAACATTATCACTTCTCATTCTTTTGACATTACTTAGGTTATTCATCAATTCAACATATATATACACTCTGACCACAACATAATTATCATCTTCCTTATTTAATTGCCCATCTCTTAAATAAGTTTCTTATTATATATTTTATTTTCTAACACTTCACATAAATCTTATTCACGTTTCCAATGTGACATCTCTCACACACATTTTTTTTTCAATTATTATACCCTTCATATCTATTTTCATCATTTCCAATTCAAGTACCTAAAGTAACTCATTTTCACTTGCTTAATCATTTCTCTTTATTTCATAATAAATTTCTATATTATCAACCACATTACACCTTAGTTATCACTTTTATAAATAATATTACTCATTCAAAATTACTTCCATGCTTATTAAACATTAAACTATCAATATTTAAACAATCTTCATCAAAATTCTCTTACAACTCTAAATTTTCAACTTACTACTTTACTTAAACTTCATTCTATTAATCTCATTTTCAAGAGCTAACTTTATAAGCATTACCTATATATTAATATAACATCAAAATACATCACTTTCACAACTATGAAAACACATTTCAAAAATTCAAATTCCACATAATACAACCAACAACATGAACCTCACTAAATTTCATCCTTATCACATTCTCAATCTTAAGATCATAACATTTACTTTTAAACAATACTAATTCATTTCCTTACACTAATTAGCATAATCCATTTAGATACTTTAATTTTACACACTCAACCCTAAATTATGCATCATTGTTCCATAATAAATAATTCGCTATCATATATGATTTCACTCTTTGATTTTAATTATGAACTCTTTGTTGAAAATTATTAAAAACTACATATTCCTTCTATACTTATACCCATATGCATATAAATTTTTATAATTTTCTTCATTCATTTGTCTCATAAAATTAATTTATTACTTATTTACATAAAACTGCATAACTTCCTCAATTTCATGTCAATCTCACTTTTTATTTTTATATTCCTTACCAATTCTTTATAAAAGCTTGTAAAATATATCCATGTGCACTTGACACATATATGGACTTATATTTAAAGTTTTAGATTTTTCCAAGTTGATTTAATATATTTAAAAATTAAATCTTCCAAAATCAGAGAATCTGTCTCTTTAATAATTTCTCTGGCAGCACCCGGTTGTCCATTTTTTTCAGGTATCAAACCTTAATAAAACTTCATGAAATTTTATGCATATGTTATAGGAATACATATGATATTGGGTGTAAATTTTCATATTTTTCTGGGTGGGTTTTCCATAGTTTTTAAATATGTTTATCAATTTCTACAGATTCTGAGTTTCTGGAACTCCTCCAACAATCTGTGTTCTTCTACCTTTCTTAATTAGTAATTCATCTTTAAAAATTACGAAATTTTATACATTAGATTCTAACATATAGGAAAACTTTTCATTTAAATTTTCAAACTCATCCAAGATTCCTATATTTATTTAAAAAAAATTCAACAATATCATTGTACAGCATATCTATAAAATTTTCTGCAACTCTCATGTCCATTTCTCAAACTTTTTATTTCAGATCATAAATCATTTCATAAATTATTTTTTTCTTAATTCCACTTATTCATCAATTGATTCAACTATGAATCTTAATTTCGAATAGAAGTTCTAAAAATTCTTAATCCATAAGGTCCAAAATGATGCTTCTACTACGCCACTCTGATCTATGCAACCCAGACGCCAACTCAACTCATATCCATTATATCAAATGGACATTGCCACATCAGGAATCAGATAAATTACCAGTGCCAATGCATGCATCACAATTGAAAATTATTTTTTTAAAATTCCAAATTTCTCTCTTTAACAACCCACCTAGGTCGAGAACCTCAAGCCTAGGCTCTGATAACAAAATAAATGTAACACTCTTATACCCTATATACGTACAATACATATTATCAGCATATGAAAATATGCATATACGGTATAAAAATGTCACAGACCGATTTAATAAAAAATTTTACATTTCTGTTTTAAGATTTCAAATACTAATATATAAAATAAATAGTATATAAATATTCTTTGCTTGTTATAGGAATCCAAAATAAATATTTTATATGAAAATCTCTGGAAAAAATTTGCCAGATTTTTGTTTGTAATTTGAACGTTTCCAAAATCAATAAAACACAACCTGCATAAAAAAAACACTCCAAATAAAATCAATTAACCAATACTTCTCAATTTCTCCATATTTTCTCAAAATACTTATATATAGGTATATATATATCAACATTACATATAAAATCCCATCTTAATCAAAATTATTCAAATCATTCTTTACAATTTACAATATATACTTCAAAAACATATCATAACATGTATAATATAAAAAATGTACATGCTGGCAACTGGCTCTGATCTTGATGTACCCAAAACAACTCTTCAAGCTCAATAAATACAAACCTAGACCCGACCAGGTCTAGTAAAACTCTCCAGCTCTCCCAAAACGTCCATGACACCTGCGCGACGAATTACAATCGCGCTAAGCAGAAGCCTAGTGGTACAAACTTTGATAATAATAAAAATGTAAAGTAATGCCAATGCACAATGCATATAGAGGTCACATCATTTCACTTTCTTATATTTTTCAAATATTTCATACTCACAACTCATAACATTATATTGCTCAATTGTATCACAATTCATAATTCACATTAAAGCAAAGACAAGCATGGGCCCAAAAAGGATCTAATATGCTATTCAAATTTCAGAGTTACTGCTTTGGTCCATAATGACACCATGTGTCTAGCCCGTAGGCAATATATATCCATGGATAATGTAATAGCCCCAGTCTCTTGAAACTCAACCCGGCTAGACCCTTAGGCCCAAGTATCTTGGTCCTCAACCCGGCTAGACTGTTACGGTTTTTGAGGCTTATGACCCAGTCTTTTCACCCCAAAAACATCAAATTTATCATTTATCAGCTAGGCTCGGCTTATGACCCGATCTTTTCACCTGCCCAGCAATTCATAGGCATGCCTCCAAACTCAGAACTCTGAAAATTGAATAACATACTAGGCACACAATTAATTCATTTATCTCATTATCAAATACTTTCACAATTCATTTCTCATTTTATTTCTCATAATCAAACTAGGCTCATTGCCTTATTTCCACATTTTTTTTTTCATTTTCTCATTTTTCACATCTTTCTCATTTTTTTCACTTTTCTCATTTTTTTCTCATTTTTATCCATATCAACTCATTTCATTATTCCACATATCTCATTTTTGCATTCACAACACATTACCCAATTACTTTTGGTATTTTCATATAATATGCATATTTCACACTTTACACAATTTAGCCATTATCAATGGCTTTTCATAATGCATTTAACACATATATGACATTACAAATGTCATAGCACATTATTCATACTCCATCAAAGAACCAAGTAGCTTAACAGATTTTTCAACCAAAATGTGTTAAGTCCAAATGTCATGCAAATATAAACATTATACTCAAAGTTTGTACATACCTCTACTAGCAACCCAAAGCAAACTTAATACAACCTCCAATCATATCCTTCCAACTTGCCCTTCACCACATGGATGAAGCAAATCAACCTCCCTCAATGCCTATACCAAATGTGATCATACATAATCATTTAATATCATATTCTAAGGTATTCTCAACATCAAACCATAATTAAACTTCACTCTAAACCAAATCCTAAAATTAAGCTTCACCTCACTTTAACTTTGTAAAACCATATCAAGCCATTTAAATTAGTGTTTTAAGTTTATTAATACCTTTAGAAGCATATTTTAATACATTTGAACCATTCACATTATAAAAATACACTCTTATATACAAAACCATAAAATGGCATAACCTTCCCCCATTGAAGGTTTTCCATTCCAACACAATCCATTACTCATTTCAAGCTTACATTCATCACTTTTAATACTAAACAACATGCTTAAACAAATAAAATCACACAATTCAACCACTTTGGAAAATCACTTTTCCAAAACCCTAAATCTCCACTTCCATTCTCAAACTCCAACCAAACACAACCAAATCCAATATTTGACTTTAAAATACTTGTTTATGTAACAAAACAACTCATTGAGAATCAATTTACACAATTAAAAATCATGATTTCAAAACCCCAAAAATTACATAACCCTAAATTCTCTCTCTTCATCAATCTTACCCAAACTCAACCATTTCTTTAATCCAACCTTAAAATCATTGTTAATCACTTAAAATAACTTCATATATTCCCAAATAGACAATTAAATCTTAGAACTTTAAAAACCCAAAACAAACATAATCACAATTCCTATGAAATCCAAAGAAAGAAGTTGAGAACTTACTAATTTTGGTGGAAATCACCAAAAATCCACTTTAAACTTGTTGAATCCTTCAATTTGTGGAGTATGGAAGATCAAAATTCTTGAATTCAATAGCTATGGTGGCCGGCCCTTGATGGAGAAGAAGAAGAAGATAAAAACTTTTAAATTTTCTTTTTCTTTTCATCTTTTATTTTTAACCATGTATATATATATTAAAATAATTTAATAATTAATTATATAATTATTTATTTAATAAATTAAAAGTCATAAATTTTCTCTTCCATTCAAAAATAATTTATTTTTGAATTATTTTATTAATTTTGAATTTCTAAGATTTAATTACTAAAATACCCTTTTACTTTGACTTTTCTTTTAAAAAGTGTTGACTTTTATATGTTATGTATATTTTACATATATATCACATATATTATCCACTTTTTCATTTAAAACCCCTTTATTTTTCATTTAAAATCATTAATTTAATTTATCCATTTAAATTATAATTTATTTTATCAAATTTTCAAAAATTAGCACTTTTCAAAAATTTTAGGATATTACACATATGCACAAGTAATGTTTATCTTATATACACATCAAATGTACCTTTTGTGTGTATTAAATGTTAAGTATGTAATGTATTAATCCAACATATGCAATTAATATACCATATGTATATGTTATGTATACTCTAGATATATATATATATATATTGAGTATGTACAATTTATCTCTCCAAATACTTATTTAATTTATCTAAAATCACGGATGTTACAGGAAGACTAGTAATCCTACTCTTGGCATCCTCACAAGGGGTTTTTATATTCTCTCTTTTAATTCATTTCTATTGTTGTTGTTGTATTAAGAGATTGATATTGCAATGGACAATTTGTATTTGTTTTATATTGAGTTGAATGTTTGTTCTAAATTGATGATGTTGAGCTAAATACCCATGCCTAGGGTTTATAGTATATTTGGTTGAATGTCTTGATTTGATATTTCTATTGATGTTCCTTGGTGATTGGTTGATTGTATTGCATTAAATGCTAGGTTGATAGATTAGCTACCTATTGATCTTTGAATATTGGATGACGGACCGAGAGGTGAAATCCGATATCGGAACTATATAATCGACCACCCTATGAATGAATTAGAAATATAAGTTCTAGGGTTTCATTAATTTGATAATGTGAAATAATTGGTTATTGCTAATTCATGAATGTGAGAACTAATGGATGGGTAATTGACTAATTAACCTTAAGGAACATATTAATTTACAAGGTTATGTTAATGGACAATTGAGAATTGAGCTTTGATTGAATGGACCTATAACCCTAGGCACCTTCCCAAGAATCAATTTGATCTTGTACACCCATCACACACATTAATCTTTACGCACGGTTAATTTTAGGTTTAATTATTCTGCACCAATCCAAACAACAAACCTCCGTATTTAAATAACTTGTCAATCAAGCTATTACGAACCACACCTTCTTGGGGAAACGACCTTGGGGCGATCACCTTTGCTACAGCTACCTCGTATACTTGCGAGTGACGCTTTGTAGTACTACTTAATTTGAGCGTAATAAGTTTTTGGCGCCGCTGCCGGGGAGGGTTGTCGTAGTAGTAATAGTTTGAATTTTTTTTATTTAATTGTTTGTTTGTTTTCTTTGAATTGTTTGTTTGCGTTATTTGATTTTCTTTCAATTTAATTTTTGTTTGTTTACTTTAAGTTTTTAAGTGCCTTGTGTAAAGATGCAATTTTCAAGGCACGAAGGAGTTTATGATAGGAACGACGATTCTGAAATGGCATGGCAATTAGCAGAATTGACGAATCAACTTAAGGTGCTAAATGCAAGAGGAATAGCACCTATGCCACGCTAAGAGATATGTGCAGCATGTGGCAATGTAGGCCATAATGCAAACACGTGTTCAATGGGTTTTGGACAATACCAATAATGGTAAGAGGAAGAATATGACTACCAAGGTTTCCAGCAAATGGGTAGAAATGACCAATATTCCAATCCTTACAACCCAAGCTGGGGAAGCCAACCAAATTTTTCTTGGGAAAATCAGCAGCGCATTCCACCTCCAAATTTTTTTCAACCTTACCAAAGAGACTCTTACTCTCAAGAGCAATATTCAAATCAAAATTACCTTAAGACACCCACATTTGAAGATAGTTTGAATGCCTTCATTCAAACTAGCGCACAAAATCAAGATAAACTTAAGGAATCCACTTTGGAAGATAGTTTGAATGCCTTCATTCAAATTAGCTCACAAAACCATGATAAATTCGAGAAATCCACAGTGGAAGATGATTTGAATGCTTACCTTCAAGTTAGCACACAAAATCAGGAAGTGAGCAATGAGAGGTTTGATTCTTTGGAGGAATTATTGAAGAGGGTGGAAATGCAAGTTGGGCAACTGGCACATCAACTCCAAGCACACCAAAAGGAGGAATTTCCTAGCCAATTAGAGCAAGTCAAGGTAATCACAAATTTAAGGAGTGAACATGTGATATATAACAGTTTTTGTGATTCCTTTGATGCAGGAACTAATCAAGAAGAAGATGGCGAGGAGATACAACCAAACATAGAGGAATTAATTCAATCAAAGGAGGAGGAGAATTTGGACTCATCAACTTCATCACATTCGTATGAACCTCCGAATCCTTTGCCACCAATTCTATTCCCAAGTTGGCTGAAAGAAGAGGAGCAAGGTAAGCAACTTCCTAACATCTATATTATGCACTCCCAAGGAGAAAGTAAAAATAAGCTTGAGATGGGTATGCCTTTAGAAGAAGAACATGAAATGCCCAATTTAGAACTTGAGGAGTGTAAGCTAGTTTTAGATGCTGAGGTTGTTGAGAAGGGACTTGATATTGTTAAAGTGGATGAAGAAATGATTCAACTAAACTTGGTTGAACTTAAAGAGTTCCCAAAAATCATCTCCTCTACTCTTGGTGGTGAAGAAGAGCATACAATGGATAGAACCATGTTGCAAAATGAAATAGGATTTTACAACGTTCCTATAGCACTAGAGGATCACCCCGAGGCGACCTTCACATGTCCCTTTGAGACATGTTCTCTTCAAAGAATACTATTTAGGGGTTGCTGTACATCGGGTACATTTCAAAGTTACATGTTGTTCATCCTCTCAGTCATGGGCTCCAATTGCATTATGGCTGGAAGGAGCCCTACACATCGCATATGGGAACGATGAAAATTAGGTTTCATCTAAACCTCCTTTGAAGTATGCATGCTCACATTGAGGACAATGTGAATCTTTAAGTGTGGGGTGCATTTTGTGTTTTGTGTTTTTACTTTTAATTGCATTTTGTGTTTTTGTGTTTGTACTTTTAAACTTGTTTTTGTTTAAGTTTTCGTTAATGTTTTTGAATGTTTTTCTTTGAATAAATGAATTTTAGGAAGTTCAATTGTTATAAAATTGTTGATAGATGACCTTTGAAATTTTGAAGCATGAATTTGAGAATTGAGTAGAATTGGTGCTTATTGTCAATTTTGTTGGTTTTCGCTTGCATTACCATTAACCTAGTGAGGAATTGAGCCATCAACTTATCATTATTGTTGTGGGTAAACATCTTTGATTGATGAGTTGCTAGAACTTGCTTTGACATACATTTTAAGATTACATAAAAAATTTCAATTTGGCATCAAAATGATTAAGGCAATTAGGTGAACCCACTTTGGCTTAAAAAGACCAACCCTATCTCTAACCTTAGTTAGCTAATTTTGAGCCTATTTTATTTTTCCTTTTCTTTCTTTTTCACAACACCATTAGCTTGAACTTTATTGTTTAACTCTTATCCTTTCATTAGGTCAAGAGCATTTTAAGAGCGTTTATGACCGAGTGTTGTGTTGAATTAAGTGTGGGGTTAAATTTAGTAGGTTTAAGATTGCAAAGCAAAATTAAAAAAAAAAGAAATATATATATAATAATAAGAATAATTGTTGTTCTTATTGGAAGGGTTGGAATAAGTTGAAAATATCATTGCAATATTTAATAAGTGAGTTCCCTTGAAAAGCTCTTTAATGTCAAGGGGTAGATGAAGGAAGGTGTTTGGGATTGTTGGGTTATGTATATGATCGGGTACTTCATTCTTAAAGTGCTCTTGAACTTAATGATTAAGCTCACATTTCCTAAATGCCATGCCTTTACCTTAGCCCCATTACAACCCAATAAAGACCTTTTGATTGATGCTTGATTGTTATTTTGTGATGGAAATTTGATTGATAAGCAAGCCTATGGCAATAATCTTTCATTGATTGTTATGAGTGTAAACACCACCATGATCAAACACTTGTAAGAGTTGGTGAGGGAGCGACAACATTGGTTATGCATGGAAATCCACTTAATTTTATTGGTGTCAATTTTGTTTGATTCGATATTGATTGCGGATTTAGGGATAGGGAAGTCTTGATGCATCTTCATAACTCTTGGACTTAACAAAATTTATCTTGTTAGTGTGTTTTGATTTTAGCCTTGCTTGGGGACAAGCAAGGAGTTAAGTGTGGGGTATTTGTTTTGATCATTTTTGTACTAGTTTTTAGTGTGATTTTATGTGTGTTTTAGTTAATGTTTTAATTGATTTTTGTTTAAAGTGTGTTTAAAGTATTGTTTTTAGGTTAAAGTGCAAAAACACCCTTGGAAGATCAAAATAGTGCAAGAAAAGCATGAACCAAGCAAGACATGGCCAAGCCAAATCAAGCTTGGCCGTGTCCCTCAAAGAATGAAGAAAACAGAGCTTGACACACCCAAGAGATACGGCCAAGCCACTGGCCGTGTCTCATCCAAAGAGCAAAACCAAAGAATCCAAGAAAAGAAGCAAAAATGAAGAAGCAGGAAGAGACACACTCAGAGACACGGCCAAGCTTGTGGCCGTGTCACATGACACGGCCAAGCCAAGAACAAGCTTGGTCGTGTCCCATCTTGAGCCAAAGAAGAGAAGAAAAAGAAGGAAACTGATGTGAACACACTCAGTGACACGGCCAAGCCACTGGCCGTGTCCCATTTCATGCCAAACACACTTAGAGCAAGCAAAGAAGGAAAGAAAAGAAGCAGAGGTGAACACACCCAAGTGACACAGCCAAGCCAGTGGCTGTGTCACATGACACGGCCACTAGCTTGGCCGTGTCACCCCTTGAGACCAAAAGGAAAGAAGAAAAGAAAGAAGCAAGCAGTGAAGGACATGACCAGCTAGCTTGGCCGTGTCCCATGAAAATTGAGGGACACGGCCACTAGCTTGGTCGTGTCACCTCATGGAAAGAAAGGAAAGAACAAGAGACACGGCCAAGCCACTCTTAGCTTGGCCATGTCACACCTTAAAAAGTTGAATTCTTCTACACGAAGTGGGGGATAAAGTGGGGAACAAGGTCTTGTGCTTGCCAAAAGAAATACTAAACAAAGAAATAGTGGGGAACAAAGTGAAATGGTATGAGTTGGAAGGCATGGGTGTGTATTTTTGAATGAATTAAAAGGAGAGGAAGAGGAAATTGGAGGGAGTTCTTTGTTCTTGGAACAATTTTTGCAAAAACGTGGGAGAGGGAGAGAGTGACACTCTCCCTTGTCCCTTCACCTTCATCTCCATTTCCATTCTCTCCACCTTCTCCATCTTCCATTGATAAGATCTTTGAGGTTCTTTGGGATAAATTGTGTTAACAAGCTCTTGAAGGTTGAAGAAGCTTCATTGAAGGGATTGGTGACTTGAGAAAGCTCCATTCCATCTTCCAAAGGCACAATCAATTGAAGGGTTGGTGACTTGAGAAAGCTCAATCCAAAGGTTTGGTGACTTGAGAAAGCTCCATTCCACATTGCAAAGGGAAATCAACTATTGAAGAGGGCTTGAGTTCTTCATCATACATCAAGTGGAGCTAGGAGGAAGACTAGTAATCCTACTCTTGGCATCTTCACAAGGGGTTTTTCTATTCTCTCTTTTAATTCATTTCTATTGTTATTGTTGTATTAAGAGATTGATATTGCAATGGACAATTTGTATTTGTTTTATATTGAGTTAAATGTTTGTTCTAAATTGATGATGTTGAGCTAAATACCCATGCCTAGGGTTTGTAGTATATTTGGTTGAATGTCTTGATTTGATATTTCTATTGATGTTCCTTGTTGATTGGTTGATTGTATTGCATTAAATGCTAGGTTGATAGATTAGCTACCTATTGATCTTTGAATATTAGATGACGGACCAAGAGGTAAAATCCGATATTGGAACTATATAATCGACCACCCTATGAATGAATTAGAAATATAAGTTCTAGGTTTTCATTAATTTGATAATGTGAAATAATTGGTTATTGCTAATTCATGAATGTGAGAACTAATGGATGGGTAATAGACTAATTAACCTTAAAGAACAAATTAATTTACAAGGTTATGTTAATGGACAATTGAGAATTGAGCTTTGATTGAATGGACCTATAACCCTAGGCACCTTCCCAAGAATCAATTTGATCTTGTACACCCATCACACACATTAATCTCTACGCACGGTTAATTTTAGGTTTAATTATTCTCGTACCAATCCAAACAACAAACCTCCGTATTTAAATAACTTGTCAATCAAGCTATTACGAACCACACCTTCTTGGGGAAACGACCTTGGGGCGATCACCTTTGCTACAGCTACCTCGTATACTTGCGAGTGACGCTTTGTAGTAGTACTTAATTCGAGCGCAACATATGAAACATATACTTTCATATAACTTGTACATAATGCTTTTATTGTATTTATTTCTTCATATTTTTAATAGGTATATATAACATATACCTTTATATACCTTCATATTACTTGTGCATAATGTATTTATTGCATTTATTTCTTCAGATTTTTAATTAGATACATATAATATATACCTTTATATACTTATATATATCTTCATATAATTTATATATAATGCTTTTATTGTATTGTTTTCTTCAGTTTTTTAACTAGGTATATGTAACATATACCTTCATATGTTTTTTTGTGTTATACAATACTTTTCTTTTTCGTTTTTCTTCAGATTTTTATGTAGGTATTTATGTACTTTCATATAACTTATATATAATGCTTTTATTGTATTTTTTTTTATATTTCTAAGTAGTTATATATAACATATAAGTTCATATACCTGTTTATTACTATATATAATATTTTTATATTTTGTTTTTCTACAGTTTTTTATGTAGTTATATGTGACATATACCTTCATATACATTTATACAACTTTTAAGTAATTTATTTTTGTAGATAAAAGAAGGAAATGTTTATGTGGATGTTGAAGATGTGCCTGGTGTTGTTAAAGATGTTGATGATGATATTGAAGACAATGCAGATTTTGTAAATAAGGTTGTTTCTGATGTTATAGCTGGTTTTTCTGCTGTAAATGAGTTTGATGATGTTAAAGTTGGTGAAGAAAATATTGTTTGCTATTATGTAAAGGGAATTGGTGAAGAAAATATTATTGAAGGTGATGTTATTAGAGATAAACCTATTAGTGACTTTGGGTTTAATGAAAAAGATGTTTTTGCTTTTGATGTTGCTGGAAATTAAGATGAAGTTGCTATTAATTGTGATGCTTATGGTGTTGTTGGTGAGAGTGCTTGTTTGTTGCTGATGATGTTGGTGAAATTAAGTTTAGTAAAAAGACCGTTTCAAGTTCTTCAGAGTTTAATTCTAGTTTCTTGGCTCAAGTTGACATTGCTGATAATGGTATTAATGTTAGTAATAAGTTTACTCCAGCTGTTTCTAGTTATGATTCTTCTTTTGTAGCTGAAATTGATGAAATAGAATTTAAAATGTTTTAGAAAGTATTTTTTATTTAAATTTTTTTAAGTAATATTATTATTTTTTTTATTTATCAGAATACCTTTAATGTTCTGGAGGGAAATGATGAAAACGCTGCTCAATTGATATTATCCTTGAAATCTTCTCAGGTATTTTCTTTATATTCATTTGTAATTTTTTTATTAATTATTGATTTTATTTTTTTAATAAATATTATATGTGTTAGAAGTTTTAATTTTTGAATTTTTCTTTTTTTAGGGTAATACTGATCGTCTCAATTTTTCACTTGGTTTTGATGATTCTGATGTTAATGCTAAAAGAGATGTTAAACTATCTGCTGTTATTAAATCTCCTTACACTACTGAATTTGGTTATTCTAGTAAGGGAGTTTGTGAGGCTAAGATTTATATGGTTTTAGATGACGATTTGTTAGGCGAACCGAGTTTTGTCAATCGTATGCCATTTGATCTGTGGTTGGAGAGAGGATTAAACAAAAGAAAGAATTGGTAATTTTTTATTATTTTTATTTATTTTTATAATTTATTATTATTATTTTAATATATTTTTTTATTTTAGTAAAAATTTATACTACAAGAATGAAAAGGATATGTTCAGAACTATAGATTTTTCTATTGCTAGTATTGATGATAAAGCTTTTTTTTCATGATATTGCTTATACTGGTAGTTTTTTGACTGATTTGATAAGTTTTTATTTTATTTTCTTTTGTTTGCAGCTTTTATTTTTTTATTATTTTTTGTTATTAATTTGTTATATATATATATTTGCAGCATATTGATATCTTACTTTATTATCTAAGGAAGAAGAGAAGATATAACAAAAATATCAAAGTTAAATTCAGCACTACTGACTTATTATTTTATCATAATATTATGTGAAAATATAATAAGTTTGTTGATTCAGGCAGAGACATGAAGGTTTTTTTAATTAATGATAATGTTGTGGCGGACTATATTTCGGGACATCTTTTATTATGTAATCGTCGTTGGAATGAGATTGATGATATTTTTATTCCTATACATCAAAGTGATGAGAAACATTACATTCTTGGACGCTTATCTATTATAGATAGGTGTATTTATATTTACAATTCCATGAGAAGTGCAAGAAACGACAAAGCTATTGTTGATTATTTGAGACTATTTTATGTTGTTCTTCCATATTATCTTCATATGTTTGATGTGGTGAAAAATAGAGATGACATTAAAAGGGAAGTTTATAATGCCAAGGGTGTTTTTGATGCTCTTGATATGGTTATCGTGGATTCAGTTCCAGTTCAAGTTAACAGGTTTTTATATTTTTTTATATTTTTTTGTTTTTTATTATCTTATTATTTATTTTAATTTTGTATTTCTATTTTTATAGTGATTGTGGTGTCTTCATGTTTGATTTCACGAATTTTTATGTTCATGGTTTTAAAACTTTGTCGAAGGAGTTTGATGTGGATTGATATCGAACGAGGTTGGCTTTTTTATTGTACACTCATGGTATGGGTAAACTTGATGGAACTATTGAAAGCGGTGATGAATTATTAAGAAGAGTTAAAAGGACGAATGCCAGGAAGAGGAAAAGGAAATTACAGGCAGAAAATGTTGAAGAAACAAGCAAATGATATTTGATGTTTTGATCTTTTTTGTTATAGCAAAGTTTATAACATATGTTTTTTGTTTTTTCAATTTTTGGTACAGTTGTAAATATTTTAGGATTAATGAAAGGTATATATTTTTGTTCATATTACTGCTGTATATTTATTTTATAAGCCAATAATTTTATGTAGTTATATAATTCATGTAACTTTATATGCTGTTGTACTATAGAATGTAAACAATATACAATCTGATATATGTAGGAAATACCTATATATGATAATAAATAATAATTTTTATAGTGATATTCTTTTTTTACGAATATAGATATATGAATCATATACTTACATATACCTACATTTATTCTTCATACTTGTAATGATTTAAGGAGGCTTTCATATAGGTATATGAAGGTGTATGAATCTTATACTTACATATACTTACATATATTCTTCATACCTATAATAATTTAAGGAGGCTTTCATATAGGTATATGAAGGTATATGAATTATATACTTACATATATCTACATATACGCTTTCATTTAGTATATCTTCAGTCTTCTTTGTCAATGTTGTGAATATATATAATGCTACATTTATGTTTGTCTAAGTATATTCTTGTAGAAGTGATCTTAAATATTTCAATAGAGAAGTTATTGGCAATAGGTATATATAGGTATATGGTACATATAAATTCATATATTAAAATAATAATAGATATATATTTTATCTTTTAAATGTATTATTGTATTAACTTGTAAATAATATATAATATGATATTTATAGAAAATACCTATATATGATAATAAATAACAATTTTATAGTGATATTCTTTTTCTATGAATATAGGTGTATGAATCATATACCTACATATATCTACATATATTCTTCATACCTGTAATGATTTAAGGAGGCTTTCATATAGGTATATGAATCTTATACTTACATATACCTATATATATTCTTCATATTTGCAATGATTTAAGGAGGTTTTCATATAGGCATATGAAGGTATATGACTTATATACTTGCATATACCTATATATACGCTTTCATTTAGTATATCTTCAGTCTTCTTTGTTAATATTGTGAATATATATAATGCTACATTTTTGTTTGTCCAAGTATATTTTTTTAGAAATGATCTTAAATATTCCAATAGAGTAGTTATTGGTAATATGTGTATGTAGGTATATGGTACATATACTTTCATATATTAAAATAATATATATATATATTATCTTTTTAAATGCATTACTGTATTAACTTATAACAATCATCTTATTTAATTAAATTTGTCTCACAAAATGATATATCATGCATATATATATATATGATATATTTATTTTGATGCATTTCTATAAGTTTTTTATTATGCCCCTGTTGTCTACATTTGCTACATTTGTTGTTACTGTCCCATGCTTCTTTGTGCCTTCTTTTTTTAGGTCTTCCAGTCTTGACTTTGAATTCTGGTGGTAATACTATAATTCTTTTTATTTCATCTGGTATAATCCATGTATTTTGATTTGCAATTGGAAAAACAGTTGCTGCATAAGTTTGAAGAAATGTTTCTTTAGTATAGTATTTTGGGCAGTACAAATAAGAGTCTTGATTCATTTCCATCATTATTGCAACTGCATGCTTGCATGTAATTTTATCTATTTGGAATTTGTTAAAAATGCAAGTTCTTTCCTTCAAGTTAACTACGAACTGAACTTCATTGTCCATGACTTTATATAAATCTATTGTTGATGGTTTAACCTGTCATTTAAATAATTTTTTATTAGTAATAAATTTATTCATTTAAATGTTAATATTTTAAAGAAATAAAATATATCATGAATATAAGTAGAACATAAACAATATATAATCTGATATATATAAGAAATATCTATATATGATAATAAATAATAATTTTATTGTGATATTCTTTTTCTACGAATATAGGTATATAAATCATATACCTACATATACCTATATATAATCTTCATACATGTAACTTTAATGATTCAAGGAGGCTTTCATTTAGTATATCTTCAGCCTTTTTTTTGTCAATCTTGTGAATCTATATAATGCTATATTTTTATTTTTCCAAGTCCATTCTTGTAAAAGTGATCTTAAATATTCCAATAGATTAGTTATTGGTAATTCTCTTGCAGCTTTATTTGCAGCATTCAACGATTTAACAATATTTGAAGTCATAGTCCAGTATCTATTGCCAGTTGCATAAACTCTTGCCCGTTTGTCGTACCCAATAGTTTCCAAATAAGATAGATTTCTTTCATCAACATTGTTTAACTCTTTCATGTAATGTGTGAAATCTTCTATAGTATATGCTCTTGCTGCTTTGAAGAATAAATCTTTTATTTTTTTTATTTCTTCTGAAGTTTGATTTCAAATTATTTAACAAGTGAAACATGCAATAACCATGCATAGCTTCAGGGTAAATATTTTTCATGGCTTTAATGATACTTTCATGTCTATTAGAGATCACACACATTCCATTTCTAAAGCCAAATATTCCTTTTATATTTTTGAAGAACCATTCCCATGAATCATCATTTTTAGAGTCAAAAATTGAGAAAGCTAGAGGGAGAATTTTACCAAAAGCATCTTGTGTTGACGCCTTGAGTAATGTCCCACCATATGTGCCTTTCAAAAATGTTCCATCCACTACCATTATAGGTCTGTAGTAAGTCCAGCCTTTTATCAATGCATCTAAAGAAATGTATTCATAAAGAAATGAGCCATTTTCCTTTTGTTTCAGTTCTGTAATTGATACTGGATTTGTAGTATTTATCATGTATAAAAAACTTGAAATAAGTTTGTAAGATTTATCTAGTTTGCCTCTAACTTTTTCTAATGCTTTTTCTTTTGCTCTCCATGCCTTCATATATTTGAGGTTTACACCATATTCCTCATTCATGTCTTTAGCAATATCTGCTGGAGTATAAGATCTCTTGATGTCTAAATACTTTATCTTGATGCATTCACCAATTACCGAAGATGTTGCTTATCTATGGTCACTCATTGTAATTTCTAACGAGCAAGTATGAACATTATGATATTTTTTCACCACAAACAAGTTCTTCTTTTCTATTTTTACTGCTCTCAAAAACCCTTTGCACTATTTATCATAGCAAACTGCAACATATTCCTTGTTGCATGACTTTTTAACTTTGTATTGAAAATGATTTTTTATTGCAAACAGGCTCACTACAAATTTAAAAGTCTCTTTATCTTTGTAGATCTGAACTTTTTCAATGTCTAGATTTGTTGCATTGGTAATTATTGATGATGATTCACTGTTAACTTCTTCTGAATTTTGTTGGTCTTCTTCTTCAATTACACTTTTGCATAATGCACAAAATCAATTACAACATTATTTTCATGTGATTTTGTTAAGCTTTGTCCTGATTTCTAAGGTGCATTGTACTGCTGATAGAATTCAGATATACTCATTTCTAAACCTTGCTCTTCAACTGTTATACATAGTGGTTATTTCATTATATCTGATTCCTTCTTCTTCATCTGGATGTAAAATAACAAACTACTATCATCTTGAATTTTTAAGACTAGATATCCAGAAGAAATCTGATACTCCACTCGTATTTTTGATTCTTCTGTATTTTTTTAGTTACAACATAATCATTTGCAATATTTCTTCATATGTGCATTCTCCAGGTATAAGAATTCCATTTACTTCAAAATCTGTACATTTTAAGTTGTCCCATTTACCATTATGTGGAATTAATGCTGAAATTGTCCCCATTTTTTACATGTATAAAAAAATAAATGCTTTTTATAAGATGTATTTTTATATAATATAATCAAACATATTAAAAATATCAGGATACCAATATTCTTCTTAAAAGCATTACTTACATCTATGAATATGCTTCATATACCATCATATACTGAGTCATAGAGCGTTATATACTGATATTTATTTTAAATAAATTCATTTTTCAATAGGTATATACTTAATATACCCACACATACTAAAATTAAAAATTTTAAACTAATAAAAATTTTAAATGCATTACTTATGTATAAATATTTTATTCTTATACAATCATATACCTACATATTCTAAAATGAAAATATTTTAAACTGATATTCATATCAAATACATTACTTTACATTTAGGTATATGTTTCGTATACCTAAATATTCTAACAAACAAATATGTGAACTAATTTTCTTTTTAAATCCATTGCTTACATCTATAAATATGCTTCATATACCATCATATACTGAGTCATAGAGAGTTATATACCGATATTTATTTTAAATAAATTCTCTTTTTCAATAGGTATATGCTTAATAAATCTACACATACTAAAATTAAAAATTCTAAACTGATAAAAATTTTAAATGCATTACTTATGTAAAAGTATATTATTCATATACCATCATATACTGACACAAAATCTGTAATCTGATATTCATTTTAGGTCTATACTTCAGATGCCTACACACACTGATACACACATGCGTAAACTAATTTTCTTTTTAAATATAGTATTTATATGAAAATATACATTTTGATAATCAATTTTTTAAACTGATATTATAGCATTATTAAAATATTTTTATATGTAACTTTTATATTTTATATTTGAAATCACAACAAATATATATTGTAGATCTAAAATATAATGATAATATAATTGTCGAACTGAAATTTAATTGATTTTAATACCTGTTGAATCAAAATTGTTGAACTGTTCTGTCTTCTCTGTTTTTAGATTGTTGACCTTCTTCTTCTTCTTCTTGAAATTGTCTTATTTATCGATTGAATTGATGTTTAGGCTTGATAAGTGAAAAAGTATATTCGATTTTATGTTCAATGAAGTTTGTTTTTTTAGATATGATATAATATCGTATTTTTGTTAAAAAAATAAGTTAGTTAGCGTAAATATGAAAAGAAAAAGATTCCACCGTATTTTTGAAAATGGAAGTTAGTTTTAGGTTAGTTTTGTAATTACCCCAATTGTCAAACATCACCATAAAGCTATGAGTTTAATTTGTTAGCCTATTTTCCATTGGGCTAGACAAAAACAAAATGCTCAAATTCAAATTATTTTTTGGGTAAAAAATGCCAAATTGTGACTAAAATACTTTTCAGTTAAATTGTTTTATGATTGATGAAATCATCTATTTTGCCTTCTATTATGCATCACTCGACATTTGAAAAAGAGATTTAGGATCACATCCCATGATAGATGCCTAGCTATTTAACTTCTTTTTTTTCTTCTCATTTTTTTTAGAAATTATGTTCGAAAGGTATGAGGGGTTGAAAGCATGGATTTAAAAATGTCATTCATTGTACTTAACGAAAAGAGGCACATTTCTCATGATTAAAATTACATTTTTTCCCATCAAAACATAACTTCATTAAAAGTAAAAAAGAGTACACAACAACCTAAGATAGCAAAAGGATGCCAACATCTTGGTTTATCCAACCCATTAAAATTAAGGGTGTTCTCAGGTCAGGCTGGGCCAGGTTTCACCAGCCTATAGCATGGCCCGAGAACTTCTCAAGGTGCATATGTCAGCCCGTGGCCTAACCTCAAGCCCAATCGGTTTATAAATTTTTAAAAATTATTATTTTAATTTTTGGAAAATAATTTAAATAATTTTTCCACTTAATTTTTTTTCTTTTTAAATTTTTGCACACATTGTATCACCATTTTCAAATTTAGTTTAATTTTTTTAGTGGCTACTAGCCATTTTAAAAATTAAAATTCATATAAATTTCATAATTTTTTTAAATTAAAAAAATTTAAATTTTTTAAATTAAAAAAATCAAAGTCTGACTTATTTATGATAAAGTTTAAAGTTATTTTAGTTTTGGGCTAATGAGCTTAATTAGTTAGTTGTTTAGTATAGGACTACTAAAAAAAATAAAATCAAAATTTTTTGGGCCTAGCCGAGAATTTCGAACCATAACCCGAGGCCCGACCCAACTCGAGTTCGGGTCTAGCCTTCAACCTAAAGTCCAACCCTAAATAATTTTTTAGCCGGCCTAACCAGACCTGAACCTCTTGTGTCGGGCCAAATTTTTTCGACCATGAATTTTTTGAACACCCCTAATTAAAATGAAAATAATGGGTTTGGTAAGTATGCAATATTCAACTAGATGAAAGAAAAAAATATTTAATACATTTTTATTGTTTTAGCCACAATTGAAATAGTAAAAATTAGACACAAGTTAGTATGTTCACATATATTAAATGGCCTATAAATAGCCATCTTTCATTCACTTCAAAGCACACAAATAACAATAAGAGAGAAGTGAAAAAATAAGAGCAAAAAATTCAAGTAATTTTTTAGTAAAGTTTGAAGAGTGATTCTCTAGTTTCTTGGTGTGATCATTCAAGAAATAGTAAAAATTAGCTAGAGGGATATTTATATAATTTCTCCATCATTGGTAATCTCAAGTAATTAAGTGTGGATTACTTGAGAATTTGTTGTACTTGATTCATTTGATTAGTGAATTTTATTTCGGAGCTTATCCCATGATTTTTTTTCTCTATACTGAAGGATTTTTCACATTAAATTTTTGTCTCTTATTCTTGTGATTGTTCTTTGCTTGCTACTGTATGCATTAATTTATACAATTAATTATCGACTAAGAACACAACGAGTGATATCAGAGCTTGGTTTTTTGTGTGTGAAATTAATTGTGTAAATTATAATGAAGGAATTCACAGGCACTATGATTAAATTGTCAACTTCAAATTATTTAATTTGGAAGTCAAAGATGGAGGACTTTATCTATTTTAAGGACCTGTATGATCTTATAAAATTAAGATCTTTTATGCTAAGTAAAAAATCAGATGATGATTGGGAGAAGATGCATAGAAAAACTATCATACTATTGAACAATTGGTAGATAATAATGTCTACCATTATATAAGTAAAGAAGTTGATGTACAAAAATTATAGAAAAATCTAAAAACCATGTATAAGAGGAAAAGTGCCCAAAATAAAGCTTTTATCATTAGAAAGCTTGTGAATTTAAAGCTAATGGATGAACGATCAATTGGATAACACTTGAGCGAGTTTCAAGAATTAGTAAATTAGTTGAGCATCATGAAGATAGCCCTAGATGATGAATTGCAGGCATTATTGCTCTTGAGTTCCTTGCCATATAGTTGGGAGACCTTGGTGGTGTCTCTTAGTTACTCTGCTCTAAGCGGTATTTTATCTTTATCATTTGTAAAGGACAACCTTTAAAATGAGGAGAATAAAAAAAGGATATGAGTTTTGATACTTCACAGGCTCTTATTACAACCACAAAGAGCAGGGGTAGAAGTAAAAGCAGAGATCCTAAGGAGCATTATAAATCTAGAGGTAAGTTACAATCGAAAGAAAATTTCATTTTTTACCACTGCTGCAAGGAAGGGCATATGAAAATCATCTGCAAAGTTTGGAAAAGGGAACATAATGATGACAAAAATCAAAAGAAGGCGGATGATCAAAATACCACCGCAACTGTAGCTGATGATAATGAAGATATGGTTGTACTCTCCCATTTTAGGGAACATAACAAGGTTACTAATTCTAATATAGAGTAGGTTGTTGATTCAGCAGTATCATACAATGCCACACCAAGGAAAGACGTCTTTTACTGTGTACAAAGCAAGTAATTTTGGCAAAGTAAAGATGGGTAACAATAGCTAAGCAGATATAGTGGGTATTGGTGATGTCTGTGTTCAACAAATGTTGGTTACACGTTGACTCTAAAGAATGTGTGACATGTTTTAGATTTATGTTTGAATTTGATTTCTACTCATGTCTTGGATCTAGATGGTTATTACATCAGCTTTGGTGACAAAAGGTAAAAACTCTCCAAAGGTTCAATTGTGATTGTTAGAGGTAACTTATGCTACACACTCTACAAGACTCAAGTGAAGACGATCAAAGATGTACTGAATGTAGTTGAAGATGATACTTCACTAGACTTTTGGCATAAAAGGATGGCTCATATGAGTGAGAAAGGATTGTAAATTTTGGCAAAGAATCTCATTCCTTTTGCCAAAGGTATATGTCTAAACCATTGTGATGATTATTTGTATGGCTAACAACATAGAGTCTCCTTTAGTAGTTCCTCTGAAAGAAAAAATAATGTACTTAAGTTAGTTTATTCTGATGAATGTGGTCTTATTGATGTAAAAACTTTAGTAGGTAGTAGATATTTTGTTACTTTTATTTATAATGCTTCTCAGAAGGTTTGGATGTTTGTTCTGAAAATAAAAGACCAGGTTCTTTAATGTTTTAAGCACTTCCATGCAATGATGAAAGAGAGAAGGGAACATCCTTGAAGTGTCTTCGCAGTGACAATTGAGGTGAATACACTTTAAAAGAGTTTAAAAATTACTGCTTAGAGCATGGAATTAGACATGAGAAAACTATTTTTGGTACTCCACAGTATAATGGTGTAGCTAAAAGGACAAACAGAACTATCTTGGAGAAAGTCAGATCTATGCTGAAAGTGGCTAAACTCCTTAAATGAAAACAAAATTAAAAGGAACAAATTAAATAAATAAGGCACTCAGAATGTGAAAACATGTCTTTTACAACTTTAGCACCCAAATAAATAAATATAGTTTAATTAAATAAAATGAGCAAAAAAAAAAAACCAAAATTCATCATTCTTCATAAAAGCATGTAAATCAAATAATCAAATCTAGAGTTTAATCTTAAGTTAGCTTTAAACATGCAAAATTAGAGTTTCTAACCTAAAACTAGGGTTTTAATTATCCAATTAGGGTTTTATGATACCATTAGGGTTTTGATTTGGAAAGTGTGGTTTTAGGTTAGAAATTAGGGTTTTGGTGTTTTAGGATTATGGTTAGGAATTTGGGGTTAGGTTTAGGCGGATTAGGGTTTTTGGTTATTTACTGACTTAGGAAATTAGGGTTTTAGATTAAGAAAATAGGAAATTAGGGATTTTGGATTGGAAATTAGGCAAATTGGGTTTTGGATTTTAGGATCAAGGTTTTAGGGTTAGCATTTTAGGAGTAGGGTTTTAAGGTTTGAAGTCTTGAATTTACATATTTAGGATTAGGGTTTGATGCTTATTTTGATTACATGAACCACAACCACTGCATGTTGATTTAGACAAGTATATATTCTAAATATACAGATTGCTACTAGGTGGATCTAAACATAATGTATTATAATAGAAATTAAAGAATAAAAATTGCCATGGGGAGTTAAATTAACTATTGAATTAAAATAGTTTCACTTACTGAATTCATTCAAGGCTACTGCATATTTTAATGGAAATTAGATTTAGAAAACAGAACTTGCGTCGAAGGCTCTACCAAAATTAATATATCAAAACAAATTTGCTTATGTTATTGCCTGCACCAATTTTAGTTTTTGGCTGGGGACTACCTTGTTATTGCTTCTGTGTTAATTGTTGCTGCATCTCTTTTTTAATTCTTGTTGCTCCATGTTAATTCTTGTCGATCCTTCTTTCAGTATTAATCTCTGTTATTTATAGGCAAAGACAGTTTAAAATAAAACCCTAATACGCTAATCCGATGGTCAAAGCTAAGTCAAATCTTAAATAGAAAACTTAATAAACCGAGTAAAGGTCAGGTAATAATAATTAAAAGCCAAATTTTAAAGACCATAGAGAATCAGAAATTCCTTATTTGCCATGGCCCATGGCAAATTGGCTTGTCCGATTCATCATGGTTTTACTTTTAAAGTCTGGTCTAGCTTGGTTTTGCATTTAAAAAATGAATTGAACCTAATTTGGTCTTTAAATAATAAATCAGACTAGGTTTAGGGCTTTAAAAATTAGACCGACTTACTTTAGGCCTTTTAAAACTAGAGCAACTTATCTAAAAGCTATAAAGTATGTTTAAACTTTTTAAAATCAGACCAAATTTAGGTTGATCTTATTTAATTGGGATTGGACTAGCTTAGGGCTAAAATTAAGGGCCTGCAATTTTTTCCCCTGCTTGAATGATCTTGATTTAATTTAGAAAGTAAAAAGCAACATGACTTTGAGTTGATTTTGGGCAATGATGGGTTTTGGACCTAATATTGGATTAGCAGAATTCTGGGCTCAAGACTGAATTGGTTGGGTTCTAAACTTGAGACAAAATTTGATAGGTTCAGGACCCGAGACTGAAATTAGAATTATGGACCTGAGACTTAATTTGGGTTCTGGATTCGAGACTAAATTTAGGGTTCTTGACCCGAGACTAGATTTGAATTTTAGACCAGAGACTGAATTTGAGTTCTGGACCCATATTTATTTCTGGACTCAAAATTGATTTGGATTCTGGACCTGAGTTGGTTTGGGTTCTAGAATAAAAAATTAATTTGGGTTCTAGACCCTGATTAAGTTTCGAACTCGAAAATAATTTAGATTCTGGATCCGAGTTGATTTGGATTCTGGACCTGGATTGAGTTCTGGACTTGAGTTATCTACAGGAAAATAATTTCAACAATCGGCAAAATTTTAGTAAAAAATTCAGCTATTTTTTAACTATCATTTATACTGGATATTCCCCATATACCATTGCCCTCTGCCTGAAAAAATATATTTTATTGCTAAAAATATATATTTTTAGACACGCATAGATATCTTTTACTATTTAAAATTTGGCCTGCATCAAAAAATAATTACAAAAATTCCAACATTGGAAAAGAATTCAACTTACTTGTTCAATTATTGAGAAAAGTATATAACTTACCTTTCACATATAGTATACTTATCTCTGATGCAAAGCAACAAAGATGTAACCGTCAATTATTGTACAAATGCATCTTACCTTTTTTATTATTGTGCAAAGTATCAACACTATGCTTCTCGTCCCCATCTGTCAATTAAAGTCTAAAGTATCTGCACTATTCTTTTCTTTTCTTTTACTTTACTTTTCATCCTTTTATATGCATCGTTTTGCTATTTAAATGTTTAGACACCTATTTTCTTTGCAATTCATTCATTTGAGCTTCATCCTTTGCATTTTAAACTTTTAGTGTTCTCTAAACTCCTTTCTTCTTCATCTTAAACTTCCAGCATTCATTAATCAATTTTAGCTTACAAATGGAGGATGTGCAGCATACTTCAAGGATAGGGCCCAGGCCCGTTACTTAACTGGTGGACCATATTTGAATGCAGAAAAATGGGATAGTTAATCTCCATCGCAGCTCGGTTGAAAGATCTGAGGTAGGTGCTATGTTGCTGTAATCTAAATATTTATTTGCACAAAATTGAATAATATGTTTTTTGACAAGAAAAATAGACAAATATGCATAAATTTACAAAATATAAATGCACAAAAGTTTTTATGTAAAGACATATAACAGTATAGAATTTATTTATCAAATAATAGAAATTTACAAAAAAAAATTTATTATTATTTTTTATTTATATATATATTGAATATTTTGATGTTTTATTATATATATTTTTTAATTTTGGTTGACCAATATATGAAAATGAGTCTACAAAATTTAGGCAGCAAATATATGCATGAAAATAAATTGACGGGAGTTATGTACCTTGTCTAACTTACCTATCTGATGACATCACGACTCCTATATCGTTCGCAGTGGAGGGTGAGTTTATAAAGCCCGCTAGTGGTACAAACGGGCACCACGTCCTGTGAAAAGAAAGATTAGGAAATGTTGCTTTGAGAATTTTGTCTTTATATTACAGATAAGAGGTTTTCAAATTGATAGGAGTGTGGTCCAAGCACTTGCAGAGCAGTGGATGGACACCAGTTATACTTTTCATATGCCTATCAAAGAAATGACTATTAGCCCAGTTGACTTTACTGCTATAACAGGCCTTTGGTGCCACGGGATTCTAGTCCCTTTGACTGATAGAATTTTAACACCGGCTAAAATTGGACAGTTGATTAGCGTGAAGTCCAGGTTCAAAGGATCGTATAAGATCAAATACGAACAAATTTGAGACTACTGGATGAACTACACCAGACCAGTATAAGGGGGATGAGCTGAACAATATACCTGAGGGTTCTTGCTATATTTATTAGTGTTGATCATTCTTAAATTTTAAAGCCAAATTTTAAACACCATAACAAATCAGGAATTCCTAATTCACCATGGCCATTGGCTCATGGCGAATTAAGACTCCCCAATTTACCATGAGCCATGGTTCATGATGGCTTATGGTGAATTGGGGATCCAATTCGCCATTAACCAAAGGCCATGGTGAATTAAGACTCCCTAATTCGCCATGAATCAATGGTCATGGAGAATTAGCATGTCCCAACTTGTCATGGTTTTACTTTTACAGTCTGGTCTGGCTTGCTTTTGCATTTAACAAATGAATCGAACCTATTTTGATCTTTAAATAATAAATTAGACTAAGTTTAGGGCTTTAAAAATTAAACCCACTTACTTTAGGCCTTTCAAAATAGAACTGACCTATCTAAAAGCTATGAACTAGGCTTAAGCTTTTTAAAATATGACTAAATTTATCATGGCCTTCTTTAATTGAGATCGGACTAGTTTAGGGCTAAAATTAAGGATCTATACTTATGAGCTTGTTGAACTTTCAGAATGTAGAAAAGCCTTGAAGAACAAGTTCATGTGCAAGTTTAAGATAGATGGAGAGAAGCTAATAAAATACAAAGCTTGTTTGGTAGTAAAGGGTTTCAATTAGAAGAAAGGGGTTGATTTGATGAAATCTTTTCTCTCGTTATGAAGATGAGCTCTATTCGAATGTCTGACTACTAGCTTGGATCTTGAGCTTGAGCAGTTAGATGTGAAAACTGTATTCATTCATGGTGATTTGGATGAAGAAATATACATGGAGCAACCAGACGGATTTAAAGTAAAAGAGAAAGAACACATGGTTTGCATATTGAAGAAGAGTTTGTATAGGTTGAAACATGCTCCGAGACAGTGGTATAAGAAATTTGACTCTTTCATAGTAAGTCATGATTATACCAGAATATATGGAGATTATTGTATGTACTTCAAGATATTTTCAGATGGTAAATTGTCATTCTTTTGCTCTATATGGATGATATGTTGATAGTAGGACAAGATGCTACAATAATTAGTGGTTTAAAAAAGGAGTTGTTTGGCTCCTTTGATATAAAAGATTTAGGACCAAAATGAAAAATTTTAGGCATGCAGATTACTCGTGACAGGAATGCCAAGAAGTTGTGGTTGTGACAAGAGAAGTATATTGAGTAGGTTCTAAGCAGATTCAATATGAAGAATGCTAAACTAGTTATAGTAAGCAAGAAATCTTATCCTTCTACTCAAAAGAAAAGAGAAGAAATGGCAGCTATCCCCTACTCTTATGCAGTTGGGAGTTTAATGTATACTATGATTTGCACCCGATCAGATATTGCTCACATTGTTGGTTTAGTCAGCAGATTTCTTTCGAATCCCGGTTAAAATCACTAGGAGGCATCAAATGGATTCTCAGATATTTGAGAAGTACTTCTAAGATGTGCTTATTCTTTAGAGGCTCAAAACCAATTCTAGAAGGATATACAGTTGTAGATATTGTAGGTGACCTTCACGATAGGAAGTCAACTTTAGGGTATATATTTACTTTTGCAGGGGTAGCTGTATCATGGTAGTCTAAATTGCAAAAGTATGTTGCTCTATCCATAACTAAGGCATAATATATAGCTATGGCTGAAGCAAGTAAAGAGATGCTTTGGTTGAAAAGGTTTCTCGAAAAGTTAGGTTAGAAACAAGGTGAGTATGTGATAAATTGTGATAGTCAAAATGCTCTAGATTTGAGCAAGAATGCCATATACCATAGTCGAACTAAGAATATTGATGTGAGATACCATTGGATTTGTGAAGTGGTGAATAATCAAGAGATGTTATTAAAAAAAATCACACTGGCAAAAATCCCGCTGATATGTTGATCAAAATGGTGACTCGTGAGAAGCATCAGTTCTGTACCAAAATAGTGGGACTGAGTGTTAATTGAGCAATGGATGTGTGAACATCTCCTCATGGGTTGGAGAGGGAGATTGTTGGTTTATCTAACCCATTAAAATGAAAATAATGGGTTTGATAAGTATGTAATATTTGACTAGATGAAAGAAAAAAAATATTTAACACATTTTTCTTATTTTAGCCACAATTGGAATGGTAAAAATTAGGCACAAGTTAGGATGTTCACATATATTTGAAGGCCTATAAATAGCCATCTTCCATTCACTTCAAAACACACAAGTAACAATAAGAGAGAAGTGAAAAAATAAGAGAGAAAATTTTAAGTAATTTTTGAGTCAAGTTTAGAAAGTGATTCTCTAGTTTCTTGGTGTGATCATTTAAGAATGAGTAAAGATTTGCTAGGGAGATATTTATATATTTTCTCCATTATTGATAATCTCAAGTAATCAAGTGTGGATTACTTGAGAATTTATTGTACTTGATTAGTGATTTTTATTTCGGAGCTTGTCTCGTGATTTTTCCCTATATATTGGAGGATTTTTCACGTTAAATTTTTGTGTACAAGCATATGAATTTAACAAGAGATACAACTGCTAATGTCACACTCCACTCTCATATTTATAGGGGTTAACTTAACCTGTAATTTGACATTGTCTTATCTAAAATCTTAAGAACCATAATAACTTACTATATATTTATAATTTATAATTCCAAATACTTAGTATCTTCCAAATACACATGTCTATAGGTGTATAACAAATAAATCATCACTTAGCAAATATTATTATCTTTTAGTACATCTTTAATATTATTTATCACAATAAAATAGACAATCCTTTAGGGAAAAATGATAAATACTAATTTATTGGTCAAACCTCTTCCGTACATTAGTGGAAATAAAAGTAGAGGGATTCTATAGGATCTCAAATATCTGAAATATTAATATATTGAAAGGGTGAGTCCAATTAATCAGTGAATAGATAAATACGTAATAAGAGAAAACAAATAAGGTTTAAATAATATATGTAAGTATTTACATATATCATCATTAATCAACCAGACAAATAATACTTCAAATCTCAAACATAACTTTCAAACATTTCTTAGTTTTTAGAATAATGTGAATAATTAAGCTTAAAAATCATTGTATACGTTCAAATATAATTTCTTACAAATCTCTCACAATCTAAAGACGCATGATCACTTACCTTGCAGCCTATGGAGTAATAACTGTCAATACACATGACACCCAAATGGCAAACCACTCAAGATACACCTCAAAGGCTATGTATATACCAAGCTTTGTTCCCAAAAAAATAGTATTTTTAATTCTATAAACACTTATCATCAAGCTGTAATCATGTAGCTAGGATTATAGTAAGAGTGCATATACATTATTATCCAGTCATAGTATAATCAATCACAACCATATATGAAAAACTCAACTACCATTATTTATTTTCAATTTATTAGAAAATAAGCAACATTTAAAAATAAATCATCATTTAAAATTTTATAAATTCTTTCCCTTAAAATCATATATATATATATATATAATATTTTTAGAAATATAATATTACATATTTATCCACTCTCCTAGACCAAAGACTGTACTCATCTAACCAATAGTATCCCTTCTATATTCTATTTTTGCAGCAGAATTCGTTTATAAAATAATATAAAAATAATATTTAATTTAAGGTATAACAGAATTTATCAGTTACTATGGATGTATGCTATGAAAAAAAATACATGAAACGGTCCTTAAATTCTAATAAAATTTTGACGGAGTTTCGATGTAATTCAATTTTTCCAAAATTTTAAAAATAATACTCCAATAAGTATTTTCTCAATTGTTAAGCTAATTGCCCATCTTAATCCTCTAATAATATTTTCAACGACTCAATATAATTTGGATATCTAAAATTCACTAATATAATATGCTAATATATAATTAAATTATATTAATTTAGTTTATTTATTTTAATAGTTTAATAATATTAATTATAATATTTTTATTATTAAATAATTCATTCATTCAATTGCGTTTAAATAATATGTATTTAATCTTTGGAATTTAAAAAAAAAAGTTTTCATATTTGTCTACAATTAAAATAAATTAACATATATATACATATATTATGTCACAACCCAACCCGGGGGCCACGACCGGCATGCAGCCAAACCGAAGTCCGACCACATAAGCCTTAGAAACATTCATAACAATCTAAGTGCAAAACAGTTCAATACTTATATAATCCTCAATCCTAGTTCAAATGCAAACCATCAATATAATCAAATCACAAAAAAATTATTTGGGAAATCTAAAGCAGACAAGTTCTATTTATTACACAAAAAGGGATTCGGATTCAATCCGCCCAAAAGTTCAATATCCGAAAATCTCTAAGCAGAAAGACCGATAAACACAAACGGAAAACCTGATCGACTTCGCCAAGAAGAGAAAGAAGATAGACGAAGGCAATCACTGTAAACCTGCAAGATAATCTGTAAGGGTGTGAGCGCTTTATATAGACGTCCAGTAAGTCTAATAGAGGCAGAGAAACATCTAACAGTTATATAAGCAGTACATATAATACATTCACAAATTAAGCAATCAAGATGGTGTGTCGGGGTCACCAATCAGTAAACAGTACCTTATAACTCCTCAGTACAGTACAATAATCAGTAATTAGGCATGTAGCCTTAGTAAACAGTATAGGCATTAAGCCTCAGTAGCAGTATAGGCATTAAGCCTCAGTAACCTCCTTCCCCTTCATGACACACCATCACACAGCACAAGTAATATCAAATTCAATATTCTCACATAAATACAATCACATGCAAGTTTCTCTGTCTCCTAAAACATGAGTTCGAAAGAATACTCTAGTGAATATATAGAAAGGATAATATATTATAAGAAGGGTTTATATATATATATAGGTTGTTAGCAAGTAGCACAACACAAACAGTTCAAATACACCTTACCTGGTCTAACAGTCAGCTAAGCAATCCGCCACCCTAAGTCTGAGGTGTTGCTGGACCACCGCCTAACCATTAACCATCAATTAACAACCACCCTTACAAATGTATGCAAGTGAAAATGGGAATGCATGACGTGAATGCACACAATTCAATAGTTTCCATAACAAGGTTAAACCTTTTTTGTCAATCAATCACAACTTAACCATCATAATACCACACCTTTAAACTTGCTTTCCAGAATATAAAACATCATTAAAAAGTCCTTATAATTTAAATTTATCAAATACCTTACTTAAATAATCAATATACACAAGATACAATTTTACCGATAAACCTGAATAACGAGTGTCAACTTGTAAAATTCAAAACAATTAACCAGTATATGCAAAATTTATAATTTTCAACCAAAAGTTAATTTGATATCTAAAAAGCATCCTACCAAAATTTCATAATTTTTCGAGACTTAGAAGTCCCTCAATCAATTTTTATTCATAACAGTATACAGCTCACAAGGTATACTGACAGCAGTAGAAAGATCTAATTATTTCAAAAATATAACAATAGAAACATAACCCAACATATTTTTCTTGTAAATTAGACTTCCAGAACTTCAACATATATGAAAATCAAATCTAAAACATTTTTACACATTTTAATATGAATTTCGAAAGTTACAGATGATGCAATCGCACCTACAGTACAATTCTTCAGACAATAGTAACAAACTTGAATTTTCCAGAAATATACAATGCTCCAAAATCCCAAAAACTATTTTTATCATAAACTAGACTCAATATCTAGCCACAAATCTAAATTTTAAATTTTTATCATGATCCAATATTTAATTAAAAATCGAGCAACATACAGCACTAACATCAAACTTGAGCAGAGAATTAAATCATCCAAAAACTCAAAGAAAACAATTAATTTGAAAACCCTTATACCCAATTTAATTCAATCAAACCCTAATTCAATACATTCATCAAATTTCAGAACCCAACACACTAGCCCAAATCAATTAATTCAACACCAAAATCCATCAAAACAATAAAAACCCCAAAACCTAACCTATTTTGTAAAAATCAATTTAATTAAATAATAATTCGAATTTAACCAAATTAATTAAGAAATACCAACCCAATATGATACTAATATGAACTAATCAAATGGAAGTCGAAATAATGCAAAAGGAATCAAGAAAAACCTCAAAAACACCCAAAAACTTGAAAAATCGAGCTGCTGGACAGGACCCAAAATGACAGGGGCGAGCCAGCCCGCAGCACGCCAAACGACGGCCTCCGCACGCCGAAAGACAGGAGCATGCCTCGCCGAACGACGCATGCCCCTCGCCAAACGACACCGGCACCCTACGCGCGCACTGACGAAACAACAGGACTCTGATTTTTGCTCCCAAAACCAAATTTCTCCCCTTTTTTTCAAAACACCCAAAAATAGAAGACAAAAAACATTACCCCCTCTGACATTTAGGCCTATTTATAGGAAAACAACTCTTCAAAATTATACTTTTACCCCAATCTAATTTATTTTAATTAAAAACACCCCAAAACTATTTATTTTTATAAAAATTTACCCAAAACCATAAAATTCACAAAATAAACTCAAATTTATTTTTAACTTCAAACTTTAACCCAAAATAATTTATAAATATGTTTTACGCATAATAATACCCGAAAATATCAAAAACTACAAAAAATCCAAAAATGACGAAAATACCCTTGGCTCCCAAAAATACAATATTATACTCAAAACGACCGTCTCGTCGTCCTGAGTATCAAAAAAATAATCAAACCATCAAATTATGTTCAAACAACATATGAGGGCACAAAATGACTATTTTGCCCCTATACTTAAAATCATTCAAAAACCAAGTGTTTTACAATCTAACCCCCTTAAAGTAATTGCGTCCACGCAATTGAATCCAACATAATCATTATCCATCAAAAACTGTCATTACAATAGTTATACACAAATCCGGATGGTATCGTCTACTTAGTATGTGTCGTTATGGTTGATCAGGCCATAACCACAAGATACCAAGCACTAATGACCATTCCAGGTTTGATCCATTTAGAGTTCATTAAATAAAAACCAAATTATCAGATAACCAAAACAAAATCAATGAATAGCGCTTAGCGCTCAACCCAGTCAATATCAGTGCCAATCAATCGAGTATAACATTATCTTTGTTCATTTTTCCAATCCATAACAATATTAATATACTGTACCTCTGTAACCAATAACAGAAATATTCCGTAACTCAACATCATTACACATACACTTTTCAATAAGATCCATTGCATACAATTGTCAATCATCAGTCACAAACAATATCATGCGATGTATGAGTATGATGTTATGCTGGTATGCAAGTGCTCTAACACTAAAACTGAAGAATATTACAGTCTAACCCCCTTAAAACGATTTCGACCACGAAATCTAAACATACATGAAGACTCAAATAGATGGGGATATTTAGCTTTCATAAGCTCTTCGGCTTCCCAGGTGCATTCTTCAACAGAATGATTGAGCCAAAGGACTTTCACAGAAGCTACATCCTTAGAACGCAACCGCTTGACCTGACGGTCCAGAATAGCCATTGGCTGCTCCTCATAAGAACAATCATCACTAATCTCTACAGTGTCCGGAGCTAGCACATGATCAGGACTAGGTATATACTTTCTCAACATTGAGATATGAAATGTCGGATGCACAGAAGCCATATGAGGTGGTAAATCAAGCTTATAAGCAACATCACCAATCCTCTAAAGAATTTCAAATGGACCAACATACCGTGGAGCTAATTTTCCCTTCTTACCAAACCTCATAACACCCTTGAAAGGTGAAACCTTCAGAAACACTCTATCTCCGAATGCAAATTCAAGATTTCTTCTTTTCAAATCAGCATAGCTCTTTTGTCTACTAAAAGCAGTCCAAATACGGTCTTGAATCACTGGTACAACCTCAGCACTGTATTGCAAAAGTTCAGGACCCTCAATTCGACGCTCACCAACCACCTCCCAATATAATGGAGTCCTACACCTTCTGCCATACAGAGCCTCAAATGGAGCCATACCAATACTAGCCTGATAACTGTTATTGTAGGCAAACTCTACCAAAGGAAGATGATCTGCCCAACTACCACCAAAATCAAGAACACACAATCGCAGCATATCTTCCAAAGTCTGAATAGTCCTCTCCGACAAACCATCTGTCTGAGGATGAAAAGCAGTACTGAAATGAAGATTAGTTCCCAAACCTTCTTGAAGCTTCTGCCAAAATCTAGAAGTAAATTGTGGTCCTCTATCAGAAACTATAGAAACTGGGACCCCATGAAGACTCACAATTATGTTGAGATACAGTTTGGCATACTGCGACACTGTGTACTTAGTATTTACTGGAAGAAAATGAGCGGACTTAGTCAATCTGTCAATAATAACCCAGATAGAATCATGCCCACCAGGAGCTTTAGGCAAACCGACAACAAAATCCATATTGATTCTCTCCCATTTTCACTCAGGTAGTGGTAACTCCTTAAGCAATCCCGCAGGCTTATGATGTTCATACTTAACTTGCTGACAAGATAAGCATTGAGAAACAAACTGTGCAACATCATTCTTCATCCCTTTCCACCAGTACAACTGCTTCAAATCCCGATACATCTTGGTGGAACCTGGGTGAACTGTGTACTTAGAGAAATGTGCATCCTTAAGGATATCCGTCTTCAAATCATCTACCTTAGGAACACACACCCTAGTACCAAACTTCAAAACACCTTTAACATCTATAACAAACTCCTTGTTCTCACCGACTAAGACTTTCTGTCGTAAAATTTCCAAATTCGCATCCTTACTTTGCTCAGAAATAATCCTGTCAAGAAAATTTGGCTTCACAGCCAAACTAGCAAGAAACACCCCTCTACCATTCACAACTTCTTTGTCAGACATATTAAATGTCCAACCCTCATCAAGCAATTGGTAAATCTCAGAAATCAAGGACCTCCTCGTCAAACAAATATGTGACAAACTCCCCATAGACTTGCGACTCAAAGCATCTGCCACAACATTTGCTTTTCCAGGATGGTACTGAATATTATAATCATAATCTTCCAGAAACTTTATCCACCTCCTCTGCCTCAAGTTCAGATCCCTCTGCGAGTAAACATATTTGAGATTCTTATGGTCAGTAAAAATCTCACATGTGACACCATACAGATAATGCCTCCAGATCTTTAGTGCAAACACAACAGCAGCCATCTCAGATCATGCGTAGGATAATTAACTTCATGCTTTTTCAACTGTCTTGAAGCATAAGCAACCACCCTACCATGTTGCATCAACACACATCCCAAACCAATACCAGATGCATCACAGTAAACAGCATAGCCTTCATTGCCCTCTGGCAAAACAAGTACAAGTGCAGATGTCAACCTTTCTTTCATAAAGTTAAAACTCTCCTCACAAGCATCATCCCAAACAAACTTAACACCCTTGCGAGTGAGTTTAGTCAAAGGTGCTGCAAGTCGAGAAAAATCTCTAACAAATCTTCTATAATAACCAGCCAAACCCAAGAAACTTCGTATCTCTGTAACTGTCTTTGGTCTTGGCCAATCCATGACTGCCTCAATCTTCTTTGGATCAACCTGAACACCCTTAGAAGATATAACATGACCCAAGAACACAACTTTATCCAACCAGAATTCACATTTCGAGAACTTGGCATAAAGTTTATGTTCCCTCAGAGTTTGCAAAACCAGCTTCAAATGTTCCTCATGCTCTTCTTTAGTCTTGGAATACACCAAAATATCATCAATGAACACCACAACAAACCGATCAAGATATGGACTAAACACCCTATTCATCAAGTCCATAAAAGTAGCAGGGGCGTTGGTAAGTCCAAAAGACATTACCAGAAATTCATAATGACCATACCTTGAGCGAAAAGCAGTTTTAGGTATGTCACTCTCTCGCACCCTTAACTGATGATAACCAGACCGAAGATCAACCTTTGAGAAAAACTTCGCCCCTTGCAACTGATCAAACAAATCATCAATCCTTGGTAATGGATATCTGTTCTTGACCATCACCTTGTTTAGCTGCCGATAATCAATACACAACCTCATGGAACCATCCTTCTTTCTCACAAAAAGAACCGGAGCTCCCCAAGGTGAAGTACTCGGTCGGATGTACCTCTTCTGTAACAAATCATTCAGCTGCTCCCTCAACTCTTTAAGCTCTGCCGGTGCTATTCTATAAGGCGGCATAGAGATAGGATTTGTGCCGAGTACAAGATCAATAGGAAACTCAATCTCCCTTTCAGGAGGTAACCCAGGCAAATCCTCAGGAAAAACATCCACAAAATCTTGCACTATAGGGACGTCTTCTGGTTTAACTTATTCTTTCTTCACATCCCGAATAGATACAAGATAGGCGTCACAACCTTTACGCAACAACCTTCTAGCTCCCAAAGCAGAAATCATCTGACAAGGACTAATGGTCTTGGAACCATGGAATGTCACCGACTTACCTTCTTCATAATCAAATCGGACTATTTTAGCCCTACAGTCAACATTAGCTCCATGACAAGCTAACCAATCCATTCCCAAGATCACATCAAATTCCAACACAGATAAAACAATCAAATTTGCAGCTAAATCTGCTTCCTCAACTCTAATCATACAGCTACTATAAACATCCACCGTCTCTATCTCATCCCCCAGTGGTGTATGAACAAACAAAGGCTCAGCTAAAAGTTCATGTGATCTAGATAATCTAGATGCAAAGCTAGGTGATATGAATGAATGAGTAGCTCCAGGGTCAATAAGAACATGTGCATCAAATGAACATATAGAGAGTGTACCTTGCACCACATTATTATCAGCCCGAGCTTGCTGAGTATTAAGATTAAACACCCGAGCATAATTTTGATTCTGATTCTGGCCTTGGTTCTGATTCTGAGCATTGTTCTGACCTGCTGGCAAAGCGGGTACAGCATTCTGCTGCTGATTATTCTGGTGATAACCCTGATTCTGCTGACCTTGGTAGCCTCGATAACCTCCATTCTGTCGTCTGCCATTCTGATTATCTCGGCCTCCATTATAACCTCGACCACCATTTCCTCTGCCATAACCATTGCCATTACCAATATCGTTGCCACGGTTGTTGTTACCCTGATTCCCTACTGGTCTCACATAATTCTGCTGCCCTCCTTGATTCTGACCGCGCTGAGAATTAGGACAATCTTTCACCTGATGATCCATCCGTCCACAACCTAAGCATGCTCCCATCTGTCTCCAGCAATCTCCTGGATGACGATTACCACAAAACCCACAAACAGGATTCCCCTGATTCTGATTCTGCGATCGGTAAGTCTGTTGTTGACCACCTCTATTATTACCTCTCTAATCTCTGTTCTGTCCTTGGTAGCCATGCGAATCATTAGGTCTACTTCTCTTCCTACTAACATCAGTAGTATCCTCAGTCCTGTTAGTCTTACCTCTGTTTTCCAAACCCAGAGCTGTGTTCCTAGCCAAATGCAACTCAGTGTAGTTATGGCTAGCAACAAAACCATAATACTTATTGTTCAGTCCCTCCATGAATCTGCGAGTCATCCGAGCCTCATCCTGAATCAAGTGTGTAGCATACTGTCGCAGATTCTAAAACTTCTCATAGTACTCAGCTATGGATCTCTCCCCTTGCTTCAACCTCTCAAACTCTTGGCCTTTTTGCCACATAACATTCTCAGGTATGAAATTCTGCATGAACAAGTCCTTAAACTCATTCCAGACATGAACCCTATCTCTGATCTCATCATCGAACCATACCTGAGCTAACTTCTTTAACTGATGACCTGCCAACTCTATAGATCTATCATCAGTACAGTTGAGAGCTAAACAAATCCGACGTACCTCATTGATGAAGTATACCGGATCCTCAGTAGCAGAGTTGGAGAATGTAGGTGGGTTCACTCTGATAAACTCATTTAATTTCACATACTGGGGTTCAACAATAGGTGGCTGATCATTGGCTTGCCCAGCATTCTGATTCATATTCTGCACCATCTGAGCAATTCCATTGGCAAGAGTCTCCATAGATCTACCCATGGTCATCATAGTAGTCATAAACTGCTCCTGACCCATTGCAGCAGCCGGTGCAGTCTCCGGTACAGGATTATTCCCAAGAGTAGGTGGCTGAGGATCAGGCACAACTCCTGCAGTATTAACATTCCCTGATGCAGCTCTAGGAGGTCTTCCAAGTCCACGTGGAGGCAGATTAGCACCATTTGCAGTTCCAGAAGTTCCAGCACCAGAGGAACCTCCCCCTATCTGAATTCCAGTACTTCTTTGAGACATAACTCCTGATATTAGTATAAGCATATCGGTTAAAGCGGAAGCAAAAGAAACACAGAAAGAATTTTTCCTAATGATTTCCGGATACAATTAGACAAATTATAAGTGTGACTGAATCTTATGGCTCTGATACCACTTTTGTCACGACCCAACCCGGGGGCCACGACCGGCATGCAGCCAAACCGAAGTCCGACCACATAAGCCTTAGAAACATTCATAACAATCTAAATGCAAAACAGTTCAATACTTATATAATCCTCAATCCTAGTTCAAATGCAAACCATCAATATAATCAAATCACAATAAAATTATTCGGGAAATCTAAAGCAGACAAGTTCTATTTATTACACAAAAAGGGATTCGGATTCAATCCGCCCAAAAGTTCAATATCCGGAAATCTCTAACCAGAAAGACCGATAAACACAAACGGAAAACCTGATTGACTTCGCCAAGAAGAGAAAGAAGATAGACGAAGGCAATCACTGTAAACCTGCAAGACAATCTGTAAGGGTGTGAGCGCTTTATATAGACGCCCAGTAAGTCTATGAGAGGCAGAGAAACATCTAACAGTTATATAAGCAGTACATATAATACATTCACAAATTAAGCAATCAAGATGGTGTGTCGGGGTCACCAATCAGTAAACAGTACAGTATATTATCAGTCACATCCGCCCTTATAACTCCTCAGTACAGTACAGTAATCAGTAATTAGGCACGTAGCCTCAGTAAACAGTATAGGCATTAAGCCTCAGTAGCAGTATAGGCATTAAACCTCAGTAACCTCGTTCCCCTTCATGACACACCATCACACAGTACAAGTAATATCAAATTCAATATTCTCACATAAATATAATCACATGCAAGTTTCTCTGTCTCCTAAAACATGCGAGGCTGAGTTCGAAAGAATAGTCTAGTGAATATATAGAAAGGATAATATATTATAAGAAGGGTTTATATATATATAGGTTGTTAGCAAGTAGCACAACACAAACAGTTCAAATACACCCATAGAACTTACCTGGTCTAACAGTCAGCTAAGCAATCCGCCACCCTAAGTCTGAGGTGCTGCTGGACCACCGCCTAACCATTAACCATCAATTAACAACCACCCTTACAAATGTATGCAAGTGCAAATGGGAATGCATGACGTAAATGCACACAATTCAATAGTTTCCATAACAAGGTTAAACCTTTTTTGTCAACCAATCACAACTTAACCATCATAATACCACACCTTTAAACTTGCTTTCCAGAATATAAAACATCATTAAAAAGTCCTTACAATTTAAATTTATCAAATACCTTACTTAAATAATCAATATACACAAGATACAATTTTACCGATAAACCTGAATAACGAGTGTCAACTTGTAAAATTCAAAACAATTAACCAGTATATGAAAAATTTATAATTTTCAACCAGAAGTTAATTTGATATCTGAAAAGCATCCTACCAAAATTTCATAATTTTTCGAGACTTAGAAGTCCCTTAATCAATTTTTATTCATAACAGTATACAGCTCACAAGGTATACTGACAGCAGTAGAAAGATTTAATTATTTCAAAAATATAACAACAGAAACATAACCCAACATATTTTTCTTGTAAATTAGACTTCCAGAACTTCAACATATATGAAAATCAAATCTAAAATATTTTTACACATTTTAATATGAATTTCGAAAGTTACAGATGATGCAATCGCACCTACAGTACAGTTCTTCAGACAACAGTAGCAAACTTGAATTTTCCAGACATATACGATGCTCCAAAATCCCAAAAATTATTTTTCTCATAAACAAGACTCAATTTCGAGCCACATATCCAAATTTTAGATTTTTATCATGATCCAATATTTAATTAAAAATCGGGCAACATACAGCACTAACATCAAACTTCAGCAGAGAATTAAATCATCCAAAAACTCAAAGAAAACAATTAATTTGAAAACCCTTATACCCAATTTAATTCAATCAAACCCTAATTCAATACATTCATCAAATTTCAGAACCCAATACACTAGCCCAAATCAATTAATTCAACACCAAAATCCATCAAAACAATAAAAACCCCAAAACCTAACCTATTTTGTAAAAATCAATTTAATTAAATAATAATTCGAATTTAACCAAATTAATTAAGAAAAATACCAACCCAATATGATACTAATATGAACTAATCAAATAGAAGTCGAAATAATGTAAAAGGAATCAAGAAGAACCTCAAAAACACCCAAAAACTCGAAAAATCGAGTTGCTGGACAGGACCCAAAACGACAGGGGCGAGCCAGCCCGCAGCACGCCAAACGACGGCCTCCGCACGCCGAACGACATGAGTGCACCTCGCCAAACGAAGCACGTCCCTCGCCAAACGACACCGGCACCCTGCGCGCACACTGACGAAACGACATGACTCTGATTTTTGCTCCCAAAACCAAATTTCTCCCCTTTTTTTCAAAACACCAGAAAATAGAAGACCAAAAATATTACCTCCTCTGACATTTAGGCCTATTTATAGGAAAACAACTCTTCAAAATTATACTTTTACCCAAATCTAATTTATTTTAATTAAAAACACCCCAAAACTATTTATTTTCATAAAAATTTACCCAAAACCATAAAATTCACAAAATCAACTCAAATTTATTTTTAACTTCAAACTTTAACCCAAAATAATTTATAAATATGTTTTACGCATAATAATACCCGAAAATACCGAAAATGACAAAAAATCCAAAAATGACGAAAATACTCTTGGCACCCAAAAATACAATATTATACTCAAAACGACCGTCTCGTCGTCCTGAGTATCAAAAAGACATTCAAACCATCAAATTATGTTCAAACAACATATGAGGGCACAAAATAACTATTTTGCCCCTATACTTAAAATCATTCAAAAACCAAGGGTTTTACATATTAAAACTTATTTAATTTAGTTTCCAAGATAAACCTATATTAACATCAATAATAACATTATACTATAAATAAATAAAATAACAATAAAATCGTTTACTTAAATTTTCTTATTTTGTTACACTTTATAATAATAATAATAATAATAATAATAATAATAATAATAACAACAATATACAATTTATTTATTTTACAATAATTTATTCTAAATTTTTAATAATTATTTATAATAAAATCAACAACAACAATATTATTATTTTTATTATTTATTTAGATTTTTAACATTATTTGATTAATCACAATTATATAACAACTAATTTTTGAATAGATATAACAACTATTTAATTACCATTATTTCAAATTTATTAGTTTATATTATGTTTGACTTTAAATGATAATAACTAAAGTAAATTTAATAATAATAATAATAATAATAATAATAATAATAATAATAATAATAATAATAACTTGTTTATTATAACCATAACAATATAAATTTTAATAAAATATTTAATTTTATGAATCTCCAAAAACAACATATTTACCATTTAATATAATCATTATTTAACTCAATTTAATTAATAATTAGTAACCCTTATAATAATATGATTCAATGATATTAATAAGTTTAAGTTTTCTAACCAATAACTAACTACCAATTTATCTTCTTCCAATAAATTCATCAGTTTCATATAAACACACATATATATATATTGATACAGAAGAATCTCAAGAATTGCAAGTCAATATTTCAAAAGAGAAAAATCAGTATTGTTTCCTTAATAACTTAGGTGAACTTTTGGCAATTTCCAAAGGAATACCATAATCAAGATTTACCAAAGGAATAAAAATAACACTGGCACATCCCATGAATTAAGCTAGCCGTTGCATACTAATTTGTTATGGGTTTTTCTGTATAAATAAAATCTTTTGTATACCTCATGGTGCAATGTGAATGAATTAAAATATTCTTTGAAATTTCTTATATATATAATTTAAATATAATTATTTTATTCTACAAATTACTACTAAATATTTATAACTCAAATATTTAATTTATTTTAATCATACTTTATGTCAATATTTTCATTTTAAATTTAATACATATATATATACTTATTATCTAATTATTTTCATTATTTTAATTAATTTATTTTAAATTTTCATTCTAGTCACAACTAGTTAACCAATTAATTATAATTATTATTTCTAATTTCATTTTATTTCATAACCCCTAATTAATTATAATTATAATTATTTTTAAATTTCAATAAATAATAATAATATTTATATAGATATTTTTCTAAACTCGTTCAAAATTAGCAAATAAGATATTAAATCGAAGCTCATAACGATAGGGTTTCAAAACTAATAAAATCGTAGGAAAAGCAGATCGGAAAGTTTTCAGAAATCACATCGAAAGTTCACGCCGGTGCTGAATTCAGACAGCGCGTGCATCGCCGAACGATGGGTGTTGGTAGTGATTCCGGTGGTAGCCGACTCTTCATCGATCGACGGTTCTGGTAGTTCAATGAGTGTCGGTCTTCAGTGATGGAAGGCAGCATATCGGAGTAAAAACCAACACTCCCTCTTCTCTCCTCTCCTCCTCTATTTTCTCTTTCCTTTCTCTCTCATTTATTCTTCTTTAATAATAATAATAATAATAATAATAACCAACTTATAATTTCTCTAATAATAATATATCCTATAATAATTCAAGTGCACTATTAGTTTAATAATTCTTCTAGTAATTCACCAACCAATAATACAATCCATTATTCAATCAGACTTTTAAATAATTAGTTAGTTAGTCCCTCTTTTTTTGTTTGCTAGTAATTATTATCATCATTATTATCACTTTAATTATTATACTTTATATTATTTGCCATCATTATTATTATTCTTATAATTATTATTTTTATACATACTCTAATAATTTATACATTGCACATTAATTATTTGTTTATTTATTAATTAGCATTACACTTTAATTATTTGTTTGTTTATTAATTTGTATTATTATCATTATTGTATATATATATTTTTTACAAGATATTGCAGCTAGAGAAAAAGGACCACAACCACCAAAAACACAATGAATATCAGGTCCAATAATCCTCATATTTTATATCTACGAGAAATAATGAAAGAAAATAAAAAGCTCTCAACTTGGAATTAAAACTTCTAAAATTTGAAACACCGGCAAAAAAAAAAAATAAAGCTTTTGGAATTAGAGGTTATAACTAGAGTTGAGCATAGTCTAAAGATTTGAAAATCTCCGAAATCAAACTAAAGTTCAAAGATTTTAAAATAATTAGAATTAGAACCGAATTAAAATTTAAAATATTTGTATTATATTATTTTTAAAAAATCAGTACGGTTCGGTTCGAATATTCGGTTCCAACGAAGCGGTTCTGGTTCCAAATAAAGACGGAGATTTGAAATTATTTTTTAAAATTAAATAATAAAATAATATTTAACTGTTTTAGCCATAAAAAAAATGAAAAGTTAAGTTAAACTCCAATATTTATATTACAAACTATTCATAAAATTAAAATTTCTAATATCTAGTATCAAATAAAATTATCTAAACTCCAACATTCACATTATAAATAATTCATAAAATTAAAATGTCTAACATCTAGCATCAAATAATATTATCTAAACTCCAAATAATTACAAATTTTAAATAAAATGCATAAGTAATTCACTATAATTTTTCATTAGTATTAATTATTGTTAATGTCCATACTCATTATTGTTATTAAAAGCTACTAATATTATTACATTGAGTTACTTCATTAATTACAAATTATTATAATTAATATGAATTACTATCATTAGCACTAGTTGTAGAAATTATTTATATAAACATTTTAATAATTATATTTAGATATAAATTTTGAAATTAAATTAAGAAAATAATTATTTAATTATCTTTTTTATTTACTTATGTTTAGGTTAATACTCATGAACTTAATATTATGAATAGAAATAAAGTAATTTTTATAGTTTAAAAATGAGTATTATAAAAATATACTAATGATATCTATATATTCAATTAACAAAAAATAAAATAAAGAAGTCAAGATATATCTATATATATAAAGTATAACATAGAAAATTAGAAATTTCAAAGCGAAAATATAACATGACATTATATGATTAATAAAATAATTCCAATACATTTTAAAAATATCAAATATTAAGTAATAAATCAATAAAATATAATATAATTCCATATTATCAATAATAAATTGTTATTCAGTTTGATTCGGTTTGGTACGGTTCTCAGTGCATGTATAGCCTAATATCTAGAATCCATGTTCAGCTCTAGTTATAGCGAAAGCCTCCATAGCAACCAATGGGCATGCCAAATCAAAAGAGCTTGGGAGAAGGTTAGAGACCTATGGTTTGGACCACAAGGATTATAGTAATGAAACTGCTTCTAATAACTCTACAATTGCAATAAACATCCTAAAGAGCTTGCTAAACTGAAAAGGAAACAAAAATGAAAAACAAAAAACATCCTTTAGGTATCCTTGAAATAAAATTAAAAAAATCATTAGTATTCCCTCATAAAGCAAAAATTAGGTCAATGATTGGGTGGTTCAACAAAAACCATGAAATCGAAACACCCATGGCTATAGAGTGCAAGAGGACCATGCAAGGGTTTGATCTAGGAGGAGAAAAGCTCAAACCACCATAATAACTAAAATAAAAACAAAAACAAAAAGAAGATGGGGGTGAAGATGGAAGATGTAGTCGCCGACAGCTCTAGATCTTGGAAGAAAAGAAAAGAGAACTCTATAAAAAGACAAGGACTTCACAAAGGAAGAGAAAAACTTCAAAAGGAAAAAGGAAGGGATTATTAGAATTTACAATATCTATAGTGTCACACCCCATTCTCTTAATCATAAGGGTAAACTTATCTAATAATTTGACATAATATTAATTTATTATAAGATCATCATTCATAATTTAATTACTTAATATTCTTCAAGTACACATACTTGTATTATCTAATAGAAACTAATATTCTTAAATACATCTTTATTATTATTCAACATAATAATATAAATAATCTTTAAATAAATCTAAACGATAAATATGCTGGCTCAACCTCTTCTACATGCTGATAAAAATGTAATATAGGAATTCTATCGGATTATTATTTAAAATCTGAAATATTTATAATAAAGGAGTGACTCCAACTACTCAATGAATAGATAAATACGTAACAAGGGGGAACAAATAAGAATTAAATAATATATACATAAGTAAGTATTTGCATATATCACCATTAATCAGCTGGATAAATTAAACTTAGAATCTCAAACATAACTTTCTAATATTACTTAATTCTCAGAATAATATAAATAATGTTGTTCAAATATTATTTATATATACTCAAATATAATTTTCTACTGATCCAACTTCAATCAAAGGGCGCATAATTACTTACCTCGCAAGCCCAAACAAAAATAACTTAAATATACATGTGCAAAGCAAAAACCCCAAAGGATAAATAACTATAAATTTAATTTCTATAAACACACGTTATCAAGGTGTGATCATGTATGATTATAGCAAGAGTGTATATAATTATTTATCCTGCAATAATATAATCAATCATTCACATATATGAAAAATCTAAACTACTATTATTTGTTCTCAATTTATAAGAAAATAAATAATATTCAAAAATAAAATTATCACTTTGAATTTATAATTTTTTTTTCTTAAAATCATATATATATAATACTTTTTAAAATATAATATTATATATTTATCCACTCACCTAGACCAAAGATTGTATCTAACTAACCAACATGATCCCTCTTATATTCAATAATTGCAGTTGGATTCATTCCTAAAATAATAGTTAATTTAGGTATAACCTAATTTTTATCAATTACTATGGATGCATGCTATGAAAATGACGTGTGTGTATAGTTATTAATCATAGCGAAATTTTGACAGAGTTTCGATATAATTTGGACTTTTCTCAAATTTTCAAAAATAATATTGCATTGAGTATTTTCTCAATTTGTCAAGCCACTTGTTCTTCTAATTTTTTCAATAATATTTTCATTAACTTAATGTATTTTGAATATCAAAATTTTACTAAATATTTATAATGTTTCGATATACAATTAAATTATATTGTTTTTGTTTATTTATTTTTATAATTTATTAATATTAATAATATTTATTTATTGACTAATTTATTCAATTACGTATTAAATAATATCTATTTAATATTTGATATTACAATAATTTAATACATATATTTATTCTTAGTTTTACATATAAATTTGTGTTGATAGTATTAATAATATATATATATATAATAAAGAATTCATTAAAATAACAATAATATCATTTACATAAATTTTCTTATTTTGTTATACTTTAAAATATTAAAAAATAATGACACTAATAATAACGATAATATTATTAATACTATTTACTTAGTTGGTAATATTATTTGATCAATTCTTTTTACTAAAATAATTACTTAATTATCTTTATTTTAATCATAATAATTTATATTAAATGTAATAGTAATAATAATATCAGTATATAATTTTTTTACTTTTCAATAATTTATTTTTATTTTCTAATAATCACTTATAATAAAGTCAATAATTTTAATAATAAAAATAGTAATACTATTTATATAACTAAAATATTTATTTAATTACCATTATTTTAATTTTAATAATTTATGTTAAATATATTACCAAATAATATTAGTAATAATAATAATAATAATAACAATACTAACTATTGAAATAAACTTATAATAGACTTAAAAGTAATAGGTTTAATATATTGATGATAGTAGTAGTGATAAAAATAATGATTATTTTAAAATTGACAATTACTAATAATTATAATAAATTTAATAATAATATTTTAATAATACTTTATTTCTAAAATAATAAAAATATTAATATTTAATTACTATTTAGCGTTAATTATGTTTTAATAATTATTATTATTCATTCTTAAATGAAGATAATAATAATTTAACTAAGATATTTATAATAATATAAACTTTAACAAAATATTTAATTTTATAAATTTCTAAATACAATATATTTATCATTTAATTTGATTATTTAATAATTAACTGATTCAATCTAATTCATAAATAATTTAATTAACTAAATTTAATTTGTAAATAATTCTCTTATATGAATAATAACTTAATAATAATATTTAATATAACTTAATTAACAAAAATATTTATTTATTATATGATAATTAATTTATTAATTTTATACATATTATTTATTAATTTTATATTTAAATATAATTAATTTATTCTGTAAATTATTAACAAAGTTTATTATTCAAGAATTTAATTTATTTTAACCATAAATATTTTTATTTTAAAGTTAATATACATATACTTATTTCTCTTATAATTACAAATAATTAATCAATTAATAAACAACTACACATATATTAACAAAAATTCTTAAGTATAATTTAATAATAACTTTAAATTTACTAGCTAACAACTAACTATTAATTTTATGAATTTATCAATAAATAAATAAATATATATATATAATATAAGCAATTTATTCTACAATTTACTAATAAATATTTATAATTTAAATATTTAATTTATTTGATTATACTTTATATTAATATTAATATTTTTATTTTAAATTATTCACATATTCACTATATATTTATTTTCAATATTTAATTATCTTTTTATTTTAATTTTTTTTAAAATATCATTAATAAACTAATTAAATTTATTACTTCTAATTTACTAATTTCATTAATCTAATTAATTTCTTTTAAACTAACTATTTATTATTTTTATTATTTGTATATATATGTGTGTGTGTTTTATTCAAAATTTACTTTCTTTTAATTACCTCTAAATAAATCATAATATGTTACATCTAAATTTCATTTTAAATCATAAATTTTTAATTAATCAAAATTTAATTAATTATAAATAAATATTAAAATTTCAGGTTTTAATATATATAAATATGTGACTTTTTAAAACTCATTCATAATTAGCAAATAAGATATCAAATCAAAGTTTATAAAGAGAGGATTCTAAAATATCTGAATCGTCGAAAAAAGATATAAAAAATGATCAAAAAATTAATCGAAACGTGCTACCGACGGGTGTTTTGAACTCCGGTTCGGAAGGAACATGCAGGTCGATCCAGCGGCCGTTCACGGTAGATCAGATAGGATTGAAAAGCTCGTCGAGTGAGCTTCTGTGATAGTCGATGCTTGTAGATCAGCGATGACCGAAAGGCGACTAATGAAAGGAAAAACCGACTGCTCCTTCTTTCTCTTTCCTCTTCCCTCTCTTTCTCTCTCTCTCTATTTCTCTTTCTCTTTTCTCTCTCCTCTGTCTCTCTTTCTCGCTCTCTCTTTCTTTCTCTTTCTCTCTTTCTTATAATAATACAACACTCATGTTTCAGACACTTCAATAAAGCTCTACACTTAATTATTTAGGCTCTCAATTAATATTTCCACTAACAATTCAAATAATTATACCCACTAACAAAATAAAATTTTCTAATTTTAATTACTGTTGTATTTATTATTATTATTATTATTATTAATCATCATTATTATATTATTATTATATAATTTTTTTTTGCTAATAATTATTACACCAACTAATAGTTTAACTTTAATTATATAAATATATATTTGTTTGTTACTAATTATTATTATTATTATCTTATTTTTATTCATCCACTATAATTATTAAATCAACTACTCTTAAATTATTTTTTTAGTTTGTCTCTTAATATTATTAATATTATTATTATTTTTTTATAAGTTATTACACATAACCTGCTAATTAAAAAAAAAAAGAATTTATGATACGTGCAGCAACTTCTACGTTTCATGATTGTACATATTACTTTTCTACATTTGAAATCATAACTATTATATATATGGTTCTCGTCTGTTACTATTGATTAATTTTGTTAAAATATATATATATATATATATATTAAATAATTATATTATACATATAAATATTTCAACTAAAATTTGAAACTATATATATGTTGTATTTAAAATTTGATCAAAAATTAAAATTTTAATATAAAATAATTATTTTATGGATTAATGAAGCCCATGACTTTATTATATTTATTTAGCTAACATAAGTTCAGTTAGATACATAATTTTATATATTCATACAATTAATTGTGACCTGAAGCAATTGATCATAACTAAAAAACAATGTTTGCTTATGGATAAAGTGAGCGAAAAGGAAGAGACGTTGTTTTTTAGGAGTGGAAGAATCAAGAAGAAGAAAAGGACAGAGAAAGGATAGAATTAGTGAGAAAAAGTTATATAATTAATTGGAACTTACTATTGGATTATGTAATTCCACATGAAATACCATGCCTATTTAGGATTTTTTTTAGCAAATTAATTTGGTAAAGATATCATTTTTAGATTGCAGACATATCGGATTATATATCAAATTAATTTGAAAAAATAATTCACATAAAGTTCGAATTAGTATGCAGGTTTTAAATCAGTTAATTAAAATTTAGTCATTTTAATATTATTTTTCTAAAAATAAAAATAAAAAATTTTCGTATTTATTTTCAAATTATAATTTTAATAATGATATTTATACAACTTCCGCCGGTAGATGAAGAAGATTGTGTTTTTCCTTGTGTATTGTAATAATTAGGGAAATATAAGAATTAAACCACTAACTCATCCAAAATTTGGTCCAATTGAATCAATCTAACTCTAATAATTCATCACATTTACAAGTTTTTCTTTGATATTTTAGAAAATCCAAATAATTTCTAATATTGGGATATAAGTCCAATAATATAGTGTTTGTAAGAACATTTCTAAAGGAGATATACGATACTGCTTATACACTTTCTATGCATATTAAGTATTTTGTATGTGAGATGGTCCTTTATTATAGTCATTGCTAAAACATTTTAGAATGGGAACATGAGTTAAATACACTAAAAATTTAAGTGCACTCATTTAACATTTTAAATGTAATAAAATTACTATAATAGTATATGATTATAAAGTTAATTATATATGATTTTTCTTTCTTAAAAAGTATAAATATTAAATTCTGTAAAATTATATGATATCAATTTATAAAACCCCAAATTAATTAAAAGAACACAATAAAGAATATCTCAAATTAGAAAAAAAAAAATCTCTAACTATGACCCTAAGAAAGTGACTGATACAAAGAAAAAGTAATGAATATATCATTTTAATTAATTACAAAAATAAAATGCTATAAATATTGGAATAAATAATAGTATGTTATAATTTTTCTTTTTCTCCCAATACACTACATACACCATTAGCTCTAAAATTCATAAGTCTGCCTTACCCTACAGTGAATATATTCAGTAATTCAATATAAGATAAAAATATAGATATAAAACAAAAGGTGTCGATATTTTTTTATGAATAAAAAAAATCTATAAAATAACTATCTTTATTGATTTAAATATATGAAGTAAAGGCATATATGGGAAATTAAGAATTTTACAAAATTCATAATCCAATCTTTTTCCTTTTTCTTATTTTAGACTTATGTCTTTGAAATCACACTTTAATTTCTTTCCGTTGAAGTTGCTTACAGAGAGGCCTAAAAGAAAAAAAAAATACCATTGCTTCTCCAAAGAAATTTCTTCTCAATTTTGCAAAGATTGTGAACTTGCATCCACTTATATTTTTGCCATGTGCCACAATCTAAACCGCGTAACTGATTTCCTGTTATTTCTATAAATACCCCCAATATTTCTCCTTTTTCTATAAACACCACAAGTAATAGTTTTTTCTTTCAATTTCATTAATGGAAACAACAAAGTTTCTGTCCTCGCCACAGCTTCTGCAGCAGCCGTATTCCTTTTGCCGTCGAAAAAGCCAATGCATAGCATATAATAAAAGAGATTTTGGAGGTAACATTGTTGATGAGAATATGATTAAACTTAGAGTACGTATTAAAGAGATGAAGAAAATTGAGGAATGTGAAAATCCACCCTCTCATTGGATGAAGTGGGAAAAACACTATTTTTCTGATTATAATTATTATAATGATATTTGTGAAGGATTTGGCCTTTTGCAAAACTTATTTATGAACATTAGACCAAGCCTCGCATTAGGGATCGTTGTTGTTGTTTTAATGAGTGTTCCCTTCTCTGTTTTCTTTCATGTTTTAGACATCATCAAGAGAATTTTAATTTGGGTTTCATTTCTAGTTAACTACTAATTAAGTAACGTCGGTGGTGTAAAAAACCTTTTTTTTTTTTGGGTTTTCTATATTTGAAATTTTTAAATGGGCCGTCAAAGCCAACTAATTATATGTTTTTTTAATTATATGCTAACATTCGATTATTAAATTTATGTTTTAGTGATATGAATAATTAGCAGTAGATAACTAACTTATTACGATTCAGTTGAACTTGATTGTTATCTAAAATTTTAGTTGAAGAAATATATATATGTGTGTGTGTGTGATGAAGGGATGGACTTCAAGGACTCCAATCTAAGTTTAAATTTAATGTGTCACACCTATTGGACTTGCAAAATCAAGAAAAATGACTAGGCTCCAGTAGAGAGTCACCGATGCTTAAGTCAATAATTAGAAATAACCGAACTATATAGTATTAAAGAGCATTAATGTTCGAACCTCTTCTCTATAAAAATTTATACCTATAGTTTGAAAGTTAAGACAATTTTTGCAAAGGTCAGTAGATTTTCAGGGAGTGTTGACTTTGTGGGCAGATTTTTCAGATGTGTCGGTGTAGTGCTGTCATATCAAAGTATATTTTATCATAGTTCGGCTGTAGAGTTCAAATTTATCTACAATACCGTAATATATACTTCAGTCCAGTTGAATAGTTCGGTCACGGAGTTTGGATTTATCTACAACACCACAAGCCCCCCCAAAATAGACTGACATTTATGTCAAGAAGAGGTATAATCAGAGTTCGAAAAAATACGTATCGTATGTTTAAAGGATATGATGTTCTGTTTGCCAAAGTGGGGTGGGCGAAAAAAAGAACCGAGTTTCCTGCCAAGCACAGTAAATACAGTGTGCCTATAAATAGGAGAAGGAAATGACGATCATTTACTAATTTCAAATGTTGTGATAGTTCTGTCATTCTGATAGTTCGGTCGTTCTAATAATTCGAGTATTCTGAAAGACTTGAGACTTCAAAATCTAGATTCGGTGAGTACTATTTTATCTTAATTTTATTTTTAGAATTAGATAGTTCATATAAAATGAGTTCAAAGAGTGAGTTTGTGTCTATAGATAAACAAAAAGTGAGAGAAGAGTACGTATATTATAGCGACTCTTCTAATAATAGCGTGGAGAGCTCGGTTAATAGAAAAAGTTTAAAAAATATCGAGATGGCGTAGATGTGGGAGAAAGAGGTACAACAACGCAACCCACCCTATTGAATGAGGAAATAAAAGGGGAAAGGGTCTCAAATGTACGGGTGTGTTCAGATTGGGCATGTGTTAAGGATATTGAATCAACCTTAACCGAAGAAGAATTAAAGGGTATACAAGAAAATTATAAAATCCTCGCCGAGTATAAATTAATTCTTCCAAGCAGTAATGTGTGAGGTCATGATACCCTTAAGGCAAACCAATTAATATTATACGAAGACGATTTCAGAACAGAAATTCGCTTTCCTCTAAGTCTGTTAATATTAAGTTTTTTTAAAGATAAACGACATTTCCCTAGGGCAACTTAGTCCAAATGCTTGGCTATTCGAGCTTCTCTGTAATCTAATTGGTATAGAAGTCTCTCTTAGGGTGTTGGCCACATTATGTTTTATCAAGGCTTGGCCAAAGTCTGATTAAGACTTTTTATTTCTTCAAGCCCGACTAAGACTCGCATTGTTTACTGGGAAACCAGACTCTTTGAAAGTGTGGAAAGATCTGTTTTTTATCTTGGAAAGGGTTAGGGTTTTAATGCCTGACAAAATGGAGCCGAGGTAGAAATTGGCCAAACATAAGAAGGGAAAATTTGCATGCGGATGACCAAGCTATATTTGATAAGATAGCGCAGGACATTCAGAGAGAAGTTGAATATCCTATACTTAATTGCAAGATACTTTTCATTAAGAAAAGACCCAATTGAACCACGCCCTGAAGATTGGGCTAGTAATACTTTTTGATATCTTAGTAAGTTCGTTCGGTAATAATATTCTGATTTTTTGTGTTTTTACATAAATGGAGAAAAAAGAAATGAAGGATGGTATAAAATCACTCTAGAAGGCAAGGACCGAGACCCACAAAGGCGTCTAAGCTGAAGCATGGGAGAAGAGAAAAGGTGGAGATTCTAGCAAAGGAGGGGAGGAGAACCTTCAAAGAAAAAAAGAAAGGAAAAAGGGATTGCAAGCGGCGAAGGTAGCATTCAATTGATATCTCTTATCTGAGCTTCATTAGATCTGATCGGAGATAATCTTACACTGCTACCAAGTCAAGGTGGAGGGACTCCAGAGGTCTAGAGGAATGAAAGTCAATTTAGGGGTCCAAAAATAAAGCATGAAATGGACCCTAAAGAGCTGATTGAGGTGATGGTTAAAGGATTTGCTTCCCGTTATGAAAATGATTTTTCTGTTCATGAGCCAGAGATTGGGTATTTCAGTAGAGAATATCTGAGAAATATTCCGCGAAAAAATAATTAATTAAAAACCTAAACCCAAAGGAACTATTAATTCTGTATCGATCTGAAGTTATCGAGATAAGCAATTGAAACAAACCTAACCTTATTCGATGTTGTATGATATACTAATTATATTGATTGTATTGGTTTTGTAGCATGTCCTCTTCTGTCAACATATTTAAGATCGATATGCCGGGATAGCGGCTGTCTATGAAGAAATAGAAGAAGAGGTCGAGTCTCAAAAGAAGAAAGAGATTGAGATGGAGCATCGCCTGACCAGAGTAGAAAAAGGGCTATAGAGGCCAAGCTCTGGACTAAAAAAGTGAAAAAAGAACTAAAGCAAATAAAGGACGTTCTTGCCATTGCTCAAGGATCGTTGGCAAAAGAGCAAGAAGCATTAATTGAACTTAAAGGAAAGATGGATAATGAGATGGCCAAAAAAAAAGAGGCATTAAACAAGCTCAAGGACAACATGGATGATCAAATAGCACAAGAGATCGTCAAGTTCCAAGAGCTCAATTTTGCTGAACTAAAGAAACAATCTCCTGAAGGGGAGTTTGACTGGATTTTTGATGTCGACCTCGATCAAGTTCCCGATGAAAGATCAATGATGATGATGATGAAGAGTTTGCAGCACAAGACAAAGTTAGTAAAGATTAAAGCGAGACTCTTCTCTTTTTGTTGTGTAAGGAGGATAGGAGAAGCTCAGTAAAATTTTGTTAATTGTAGAATATTTAATATATGTACTGGCACATAAGTAAATTTTGAAATTTAAAAGAATATATTCAATTGATCCTTTTATGTGATTCGAGTATTTAATTATTTGCATATTTAGTTTGGTTCATACGTTAGTGAATAACCCATATTAAGCATAACATGTAACTACAGAACAATTATCATATTTAATTGAATAAGTATTGCAAGCTCGACGCACATGGTACTATGAGCCGGATTGTAAATATTATGAGCTCGATATGCAAGGCACTCATAAATGATACAAGCTAGGTGTGCAATACACTGTGAGTTATTTTAAAATGATACAAGCTCGATGTGCAAGGCACTGTGAGCTAAATTTAATGTTCGGTAATCACAAAAAACTTATAAAGGAACTCTGATAATGAAGATTTTTATTTTTCATCACGCTCATAAGCATTAGATTACATGAAAAATATAAGAGAAAACATAAATACAAAAGCTTGGACCAAATTATTTTTCATCACCTGAATTTATTAAAAATAATTTCTCAAATTATGGGAATTTCAGGTTCATGGGATGTCTTTGCCATCTGTAGTTTGTAACTTATATGCTCCTCTCCTCAGAACCTGGGTGACCTGAATGGGTCCTTTCCAGTTTGCTCCAAGTTTTTCAGGTCCAGCTAACCCCTGTGTAGAAATGGTTCTTCTCAAAATCAAATCTCGTTTGATTAATTATTTGGGACGAACTCTTTTGTTATAAAAATTGGCTACTCAATTTTTATAAGCTTCAACTCTGATCCTAGATTATTCTCTTTTAAATTCCAACATGTCAAGGTTATGCCTAGAATTTGATTATTGCTCTTCTAAAAAATTAAGGACTCTGGTTGAGGGATTCCAATTTCTATTGGGATAACTACTTCAGTACCATAAGTCAATGCAAAGGAAGTTTCTCCAGTAGCAGTTCGGAGAGAAGTATGGTATGCCCACAAGACATTATACAATTCTTACGTCCATAAACCTTTGGCTTCGTCAAGTCTTTTCTTCAATCACATCAAAATCGTTCGATTTGTGACCTCAGCTTGGCCGTTAGTCTGAGGATAGTAAACTGAAGTGAATCGGAGGTCAATCTTAAGCTCCGTGCAACATTCTCTAAACTGCTTGCAATCAAACTATTTTTCGTTGTCAATAATCAATGTGGGAGGGATGTCAAGTTTCGTAATAATCACTTTTTAAAGAACTTAATAATTGCTACTGGAGTGATTGAGGCTAGGGGAAAGGGACCCAAGATGCCCATCCCCCACTGAGCAAACGACCATAGACTTCAGATAGGCCTCTTTTCAATGATAGGCTGATGTTGTAAGTTGACATACTTCTGGCATTTTTTGCACTTTTTAACTAATTTTTTTGCATCAACATTCATGGATGGCCAAAACTAGACTTGTCTCAATGCTTTCTGAGCTATTGCCCGAGCTCCTTCTTGGGCACCACATATTCCTTCATGAATTTTTCTCAACAAATAGTCACCTTATTCTTCAGAGACACATATGCTCCACGGATGGGAGAATTATCTCCCATACAATAACTCTTCATACATGGCATACAAATTGAACCTTCTAATAATCTTTTTAGCTTCCACCGAATCCTCTGGCAATTCACCAAGGTCAAGAAATTTGTAAATTAGAAGTCTTCAGCCCTCCATTGGTTCCACTGTCATGATTAATGAAATTTCATAGCTTGGGTTATGAATTATTTTAAACAACACTCCTTGTTTAAGGACTCCCTCCTTAGTGGCAGCAACTTTAGCCAGCTTGTCAATATGTTCATTCTCTGCACGCATAATCTGATGGAACTCCCATACACAACTAGCCTTTTGAAGAGTTGTCAAAAGGTCTGATATGTGCTCCTTGTATCTCACCATATTCGGTTCCCTTACTTCATATTTGCCAGTCAACTGACTAACCACTAATTAAGAATTAGAATATATTTATAAACTTTCTGGTCAAACTTCTAAACTAAGTCTCAACCCAAGGCAGACAGCTTCATATTCGGCTATATTATTTAAACCTGGAAAATTAAGCTTTGCAGCATATTTGATTTGCATTTTTTTTTCAAACTTTGAAGAATTGCTCTAATACCAGCTCCATTTGTGCCTGAAGTCCCATCTACATTAAGATCCCATGCTTCTTTAGAGGTTGACTGTGAAGGGTGTTCATAGAGCTATGTGATAAAATCCTCTAAGATCTGTGCTTTTATAGCCTGCCTGAGCTCATACCTGATATCAAATCTACCCAATCGTGTTGTCCATTTTGTAAGGCACCCTGAAGTTTCTAGTCACTAAAGAATTTTCTTTAAACAGGAATTAGTTTACACAATGATGGTATGTGCATCAAAATACGAAAGAAGCATTTTCGAAGCAGACCGTAAAGCTAGGGCTAATTTTTTTTTAGGGTGAGTAACGCAATTTGGCCCCTTTTAGGACATGGCTGACATAATAAATAGGATATTACTAACCATGTTCTTCTCTAATTAAGACTGAACCTACAGCTGCGGGCGATACCGAGAGATACAAATAAAGTTGCTCCCCTTGAATAGGTCGGCTAAGCAAAGAAGGTGAGCTTAGGAATTGCTTTAGTTCTATGAAGGCTTGTTGACACTCCTCATTCCATTGGAAGTTTTTCAAGTTCCATAAGAGCTTATAGAATAAAAGGCATCTCTTAGCTGAGCATGATATGAATCGTCCCAAAACTATAATTTTGCCATTTAATTTCTGCACTTCCTTAATAGTCTTAGGTGGCTCTATTTTCGTTATGGCCTGTATCTTTTCTGGATCAGCTTCAATGCTTGGTTCTGAGATGATAAACCCCAAGAATTTACCTAATTGTACTCTAAATGCACACTTTTCTGGATTGAGTTTCATGTTTTCTCGTCGAAATATTACAAAAACGTCTGCTAGATCTCTAGAGTGCTTTGTGAAATTTTGAGACTTAATAATCATATCATCTATATAGACCTCCATAGTGTGGCCTATTTGATTCTAAAAAAGTTTGTTAACAAGTCTTTGATATGTGGCTCCTGCATTTTTTAGACCAAATGGCATGACTCTATAGCAATAAGTGTCAATGGCTGTGATGAAAGAGGTTTTACTTTGGTCCTCTATTTTTAAGGGAATTTGATGACAGCCAAATGAAGCATCAATGAAACTATATTTTACATAGCCAGCTGTAGAGTCAATGAGACGATCTATATTGGGGAGTGGATACGAGTCTTTGGGGCACGCCTTATTCAAATCAGTAAAATCTACACACATTCTCCACTTGCCATTAGTTATTCTTACCAACACTACATTGGATAACCATTCTGGAAATAAAATTTTTTTGACAAAGCCCGCTTGTAGGATTTTCTCAACTTCTTACTTTGTACCCAATTGTCTTTCTGGTCTCATATTTCTTTTCTTTTGCTTAACTGGGATTGCTTTGGGATTTACATGAAGCTCATGTGTCATAAGCTCGGGTAAAATTCCTGTAATATCAATTGAGGTCCAAGCAAAGACATCTTGATGTTCTTTCAGTATTTGAGTAAGGGCGATCTCTTTTTCGTAATTGGACAAACTTACAATTTTGAATATCGTGTCTAGCTCAACCTCAATTTTCTTTAGCATATCAATAGGCTCAGGATGTTTATGATTGTCAGGGATATCAAGAGAATCCACTGGAAGCACGATGTTGGCATCTTTAAGAAGAGTTGTGTATGAATCCCGAGCTAACTGTTGATTACCTTTTATAACAACCACTTTATGATGAGTTGAGACTTTCATAGGCAAATTTCTTACTGAAATATATGCATCCACTCCTAACAATAAATGTCATCCAAAAATAATGTTATAGGCAAGGCTCATTTGTACTGTCATGAAATAGGCACGACAGTTGCGTACAACTGGTCCATCTCCCAATTGTACCTCAAGCATGCAAGATCCTTGTACAGGTACCATATGTCTGAACAATCCAACCAATGGTGCATTAATAGGTCTGAATGCCTTTGGCGACAAACCAAGGTTCGTGTAAGCATCTAAGGTCATCAAATTGACAGCACTGCCCGTGTCAACCAAAATTTGTTGGACCAGAAAGTCCTAAATTACAGCTTCTACTATAAGAGCATCAACCTATAGACCCATGACAGAATGTGAATGTTCTGGATGAAAAGTAACTACCGAGCTCCAGGATTTTATATCTCAGTAACAAAAAAAACCTTTTTGACCTTCCGTTTTTGCAAAATATTAGTGACATCATAGTGCTCTCCCCCTGAGATGACATGTATTACTCTAGTTGGGATCTTTCTAAAATTTATAATGTGCTGAGAGCTCGGTTCCCCTTGTTCACCCTGGTCATTGGGAGTGGTAACGAATTGTTTCAACTGACCTGCCTGAATTAACCGTTCAATCTCTTTCTTTAACTTGATATAATCATTTGTCTTGTGGCTATGACCCTAATGAAAACTATAATACAACTCTTGATTTCTATTTGGGTCATCTTTCAATGGCAGAGGCCAATTTACTTCAATATTTTATTTAAGCCAATGTAAGATTGCAGCTTTGGAAGTGTTTAAGGGTGTAAAATGTTCAGAAACTTGGGTGATGGGAAAAACATGGTTAGAGTAGCACGGGCCTGATGGTTTTTGAGAATGGGAAGTGAATTATTGCCAAGAGATATTTTGTTTGACTGGTTTGGGAAAATCTAATTTAGAAGAGTTTTACTTTGATACCTCAGGCTTATGAAATTCTACAAAAATTTCATGTGTTTGGTCTTGAGCTTGATGGGGGTAAAGCTCCTCCCATATTTAAGCACTCTCATCTGCCCGAATATATTTATAGGATCGAACCATGAGCTCTACAAAATTTTGAGGTGGATTCTTACTCAAAGATTGTGAAAATTGAGGACATTCAGTGTTCCAAATTAACGCCTCTAAAGCTATTTCAAAGTTCACTTTTGAAATTTGCCCACTGCTTCATTAAACCTATCAACATATTGTTGTAATGTCTCTTTGGGTTTCTACACAATTTTGAACAAGTTCGTCGAAGTTCGGCCGGGGTCAATGAAAGCCACAATTTTTTTTTTTAAATGAAAAGTTCAGTGAATTGGCTAAATTTATAAATGGAGATCGGGTCTAAATTCTTGTACCATGTCTATGCATTACCAATGAGAGTCTTTGGGAATAGTTTATATAGAGCAGTATTTGAAGTTATGTATAGCAGGGCAGTGTTGTAAAAATAATCAACATGTGAGCGAGAATCCGTTATTTCATTGAATTCCTTCAGCTTTGGCATATGAAAGCTCGGATAAACCTCGTTTAAATTTGTTTGGACAAGGGTGAATGAAAGGTAATGTCATATTGTAGGGCTGTACCCCTATGTATGTTTATTTTTTTCATCAACTAAAGCAATAACATCTGCTGCTGTCATCATGGCTTCTTCTTTTTTTTTTTTTTGCAATAAACTGGTTCAGAGGCTGATATGGGGTTAATATGTGTATGTGATGTTGAATGTTCGGTTAATAAATCTTTCTCCAAATCTCCAGTATTGATTCATAGGATGTATCATATTACTGCTGAGGTTCATAGTCATATTGTGATGAATTATAAGGGAGAGGTGTCTGATGAGTAGGTGGATGTAGAGTTTAGCATGTTGGAGGAGCAGGTTCATGTTCTAATAATGTAGATTGCTGTGGATTTCTAGTAACTTGTCCAAAAACTGTAATGAAATCTTTGAGTGTGGATGTGAGCTCTCTGATTGCTTATTCAGATGGATTTGAGGATTGTAACATTGTAGAGGTTATTTGTGCTATTGAAACAAATGATAGAGAAGGCTCAACAGGGGATACTTCCATTATGGCAGCAGATGATACGGGAAGAGAGGTTTCGATTGAAGATTGTTCAATTTGGGAATTATGTGTTGTGTTTTGAGCTGTTGGACATTGGGGTGTTTGTGGGAGTGGGGGTAGTCTGTTAGAAATTTTAGTTGAATTATGTAAATCGTGAATTAAATCTTGAGTCCTCTTATCCATTTCGAAAATCAGTCAGTCCATGCTCACCACACCACTGATGAAGGGATGAACGTCAAGGACTTCAATCTAAGTTTGGATTTGATGTGCCACACCACTTGGGCTTGCAAAATCAAGGAAAATGACCAGGCTCCAGTGAAGAGTTTCCGATACTTAAGTCAATAAATAGAAACAACCGAACTATATGGTATTAAAGAGTAGCAATGTTTGAACCTCTTTCCTGTGAAAGTCTATACCTATTTATAGTTGAAATGTGGAGACAACTTTTGTAAAAGTTAGTAGATTTTCAGGGAGTGTCAATGTAGTGGGCAAATTTTTCAGATGTATCGGAATAGTGCTGTCACATCAAAGTATATTTTATCATAGTTTGGCTGTAAAGTTCAGATTTATCTACCGTACCATAATATATACTTCAGTCCAGTTGTATAGTTCGGTTACGGAGTTCGAATTTATCTATAACACCAGTATGTATGTATAAATATAGGGTGATGGTGATTGTAAGTTATAGTAACGCCAAACTCTTCTAGATTGGATCCAAAGGAACATTTTGAGGATTATTTATATTGCATGCATTTCATTTGCTTGGAAGGAAACTGAAAAATATTGCTAGAGGAAAGATTGAGCCTAATTATTTGCTAGCTAAGGGATGTGCCCCCGCCTTCTTTTCTCCTTCTTCTTTAATTTTTTATTTGCTATGTATCCCAAGATCAATGTAATAGCTAGCTTTTGAAGTCAATATTTGTTACTTTATATATATATATATATATATATGTCACACCCTAACTCTCCAAAGTTAGGGTGAACTTGACTTGCTATAAATCTCAAATCATAACTTATTTATTTATTATTCCTCACAAATATATAATCATGTATAATATTTATTTCATCATCTACATCATTAAAGATAATCCAAAAAAATTAAACAATTTCTAAACTAAAATTAAACTAAAAATACTAGTTTGTTAGCCCAACTTCTTCTATATACAGAATAATTTCAACTTTAAGAGTTTACATTCTACTGGAATCTATCAAGTTGATCTTCAATAGTATCTGAAAATGTTAATAATAAAGGGATGAGTTTAACTACTCAGTGAATATGTAAATATATAACAAGAGAGAACAAACAAGATTTAATGATACTTAATAAATATTTGATCAATAATCAGCTGGATAATTAATTTTTGAAATCTTAAACATAACTTTTAAAAATTTCTTATTTCTCAGAAAAATCAGAAATAATTCAATTCATGCATCTTTTATATACACTCAAATATAATTTTTCCTGATCTAACTTCAATTTAAGGGCGCATGATGACTTATCTCGCAAGCCTAAAGAGATATAACTTTAATACACATGTGCAGAGCAATTATCTCGGCCAAGGATAATTTATAGTATCATTAAATTTATATAAACACATGTCATCAATGTGTGATCTAGTAGGATTATAATAAGAGAGTATACAAATTATTTATCCAACACAATATAATCAATCAGTCACATATATAAAAATTTAAACTACCATTATTTATTCTCAATTATAAGAAAATAATATAATTAAAATAAATAAAACTTCATTCTGAATTTAGTAAATTCTACTTTAAAAATCATATATAGATAATACTTTAAAAAATATAATGCTACACATTTACTCAATCACTTTGGCCAAAAGCTAAATTTATATAATTAATTGGATCACCTCTATAGTTTTTATTTCAAATACTGTATCCAACGCTAAAGTGATATAAGAATAATAATTAACTAAAAATTATCCTAAAAATATTAATTATTATGATATGCATGATATGATATGTATATAAAAACGAATCTTAAATTCTAATAAAATTTTGACAATATTTATCTAATTGCCCTATATAACATTTTTAACTTATCATAATTCAACAAAAATGCTAAGTAATTAAAATATTTTAATCTATAATTAATTTAATTCATTTGTTCTTATAATTTAATTATAATATTAATGTTACTAATAAATATATTTTATTAAATTTCTAATAATGTTTATTTAGTTTACTTATAAGTTATCCATTTAATATCTCAATTATATACTAAATTAATGTTTAATAACTCTAAGAGAATAATTTTATAATGATCTTTTAATTATAATTAATAATTTATTTATTTTTATTCTCCAAAAATATTAACTTATTACAATCACAATGATAGCGAAAATATATTTAATAATATATATATATATTACTAGATATATTCTTTAAATAGAATAATATCATTTAGTTTAATTTTTCTTATTTTGTCGTATTAAATTTTAATAAAAAAATATTAACAATATTGATACTAAAATTAATATTTGTTAATAATAATATTTAATTGCCATAATCATAACAAATCTTAATATTTAATTACTATTTAAAATTATATTTTAATAATTACTATGGTTCAATAATAGTTAATATATATTAATATTCAATTATATTAGTAATAATAATAAGAATAACTTAACTATTTAGGTGAACAATTAGTAGATATATATACATGTGGTTAATAGTAATAGTCAAAATAACAATATTAATAATTGTACTAGTTTTAAAAATTACTAATATTTATAAAATTTTATTTATAATACTTTTACTACTACAATACTAACAATATTACTAATTAATTACTACTTAACATAATTTATATTTTAAGAAATTTTATAGTTTATTTTTAATAATAGTAACATAATTATTATAACTATAACAATACAAATCTTAATTAACAATTGGTTTTAGAATTTTCTATAAATTCTAATTTATATTTTATTTGCCACCTAATTTAATCATTTAATAATTAATTAACTTAATTTAATTTATAAATATTTTTATTTAACTTAATTTACTTTGCAAAATAGAAGTGGGAAAAATAGAAAAGCCAATCGAACTCGATGCAAGGATTGTAAGGTTATTCTAGGTGAGACTTTGACCACTCAACATAGGTTAGTGGTTTTGGATATCAAGTTTAAGAGGTTGACTAGTAGGCCAACGAGGAACAATATTCCTGAGATTAGGTGGTAGACTTTAAAATGTGAAAAATAATTATTGTTCAAGGATGAGTTGGTCAAAATTGAAGGATGGGAGGAAGATGTGAGTATGTTATCAAATGATATGTGGATATGCATGTCTACAATAATTAAAGGAGTAGCTAAAAAGATTCTTGAAGAATCTAAAGGGTATGGACATCCTTTGAAGGAGTCTTGGTGGTGGAATGAGGAAGTGCAAAAAGCAGTAAGAAGTAAAAGGGAATGATATAAAAGTTTGCCCAAATGTAATAACAATCTTGCTTTTGAGCAGTACAAACAAGCGAAAAAAGATGATAAAAAGCAGTTAGCTAAGCAAGAGCACAATCTTTAGAGAGTTTGTATGAGAAACTTGGAATAAAAGAAGGAAAAAAACTATCTATAAATTGGCTAAGATAAGAAAAAAGAAATGTCGAGATTTAAACCAAGTTAAGTGCATTAAAGATAAAGGAAATAAGGCTCTGGTTCAAGAAATGTATGTTGCGAAAATGAGAATGATAAGATGAATGTGTGGTCATACTAGGATGAATAGAATCCGCAATTAGTGCATTAGAGAAAAAGTGAGGGTAACATCTATTGAGCATAAGATAAGATAGCATAGATTGAGATGATTTGGTCATGTGAAACGAAGACTTAGCGATGCGCCGGTTAGAAAAATCAAACAAGTTAGAGTAGATATAGCTAAGAGAGATAGAGATAGGCCTAAACTGACTTGGTCAACGGTGGTTCAAAATAATGTTATGATGTTACATCTATCAGAAGAGATAACCCTAAATCGTATTGAGTGAAAAAGAAGAATCCATATAGTCGACCCTAGTTGACTTGTGATTAAGGCTTTGTTGAGTTAAGTTGAGTTAATTTATTTTGGAAATAAAATTCGTTTAAATAATAATTTAATATTTGTATTTAATATATCTTAATTTAACAAACTATTTATTTATTATCTTTCAATTAATTTATTTATCTCATAATATTTTTATTTATAACTTTATCTCTAAAGTACCACCATTTATTTTATAACAAAATTTATAATTCAAGAATTGATCTTAATTTAACTATAGATATATTTACTCTAATGCTAATATACATATATATACTATTTTTATTCTAATTAATCAATTATTAAACAGCTATATATTTATGTATTAATAAAAATTCTTAAAGATAATATTTATTAACTAACAATAATATACGAATTCATAATTTTATTAACTCAATATATATATTATTTTATTCTACAACCTACTAATAATCTTTAACATGTTAAATACTTAATTTATTTTAATTATATTTAATATTTTATTTTAATTAATATATTTACTGTCTACACCAGTTAATTATCTTTTATCTTAATTCCTTCTTTAATAACAATAATTAATTAATCAATATATTTTTCAATTACCTTTATTTCAATTTATTCTTAATACTAATCTTAATTACTGTATAAAGTTTGATAATAATATTAATAATAACTATAATTTAAATAAATAATACTTTAATTTATAAAATTATTACTTAATAATAATAACATAGTAATTTATAAATTAGTTAACTAATTTCATACATATTTACATATATATATACACCATTAATTTATTTTTCAATCTCCACAAATCTGTCGGATTTTTTTAACTTTCTTGGTAGTTTTAATTTTTTAACTTTTTATTTATCTTTAAATCTTCACTTAAAACTTTAATCATATATACTAGACATATATCTGGACTTATATATGAAATTTCATATTTTTCTACATTCATTTGCTATATTTAAAAAATTAGATTTTCTAAACTAACAGATTCTGTTTCTTTAACGCTTCTTCTGACAATACCCATTTTCTAATTTTTTTTAGGTATCAAACCTTTACAAAAATTCATAAAATTTTTACCAAGTAACATATACATGTATAGAATATCTTATGTTAAATATCAGATTTTTATACTTTCATTTACTATATTTTTAAATTATATTTATTCAATCCTATTGATTATGTTCTTTCATTTGATACTCTGGCAGTGTCAATATTTGATTTTATTTTTATAACTAAATTTTTATTAAAATTTGAGAAATTATGACCAGACATATATATGATATTATATGTAAAATTTCAGATTTTTCTGGATTGGTTTATTATTATTTTTAAATAGGTTTCTCAATTTTTTACATATTATGAATTACTAGATCGATTCTAACAGTCTGTATTCTTATATTTTTATTAAATAGTAAATCATCCTTAAAAATTATGAAATTTTATATATCAACTCACTCTTAGTTAAAATTTCATACTCATTGAGCTTCTCTAAATTAGTCTAAAAATTTGTTCAACTCACTTTACATAATAGGAATAGAAAATTTCAGCATGCATTATCAATCTATTCTTTCCTACTTCACCTTCTTTATCAATTAAATTATTCTTTAAATCTAATTGAATATAAATCATAACTTATAAGTTAATTTAAATTTTATCTTTGTAAAGTTTTTAAATCCAAGGTTCAGTTCTGGGAAGATATGGATGATATCATGCAAGGTATTCCGGATAATCAGCAAATCTTCATTGGTGGGGACCTTAACGGGCATGTTGGTAAGGACAGTAATGGTTATGACAGGGTCCATGGGGGTTATGGTTTTGGCAACAGGAATGAGGAGGGAAAGAGCATTTTGGATTTTGCGGTGGCTTATGATCTAGTGCTGGCGAATACCTGCTTTGAAAAGAGGGGGTCACACTTGATTACCTTTAAGAGTGGACGAACCCAAAGTCAAATAGACTTCATACTTACTCGAAGACGGGACAAAAGTAAGTGTAAGGATTGCAAGGTCATTCCGGGTGAAGCATTGACGGCGCAACATCGTATTGTGGTTTTAGATGTTAAGAATAAAAGTAGCTGGAGGAATGATAAGAAAATATTGGAACCAAGGATAAGATGGTGGAAATTGAAAGACCTAGCTCAAGGTACCTTTAAGGAGGAGTTACTAAAGGAAGAAATTTGGAACCTTGAGGCTAGTGCAGAGGACTTGTGGACAAAAATGGAAGGTGACATTAAGAAAGCAGGTAGTAAATTGCTTGGGATCTCTAAAGGGGCAGGGCCTCGACCGCACGATGCATGGTGGTGGGATGAGGAGGTTCAAAAGGCTATTAAGGCTAAGAGGGAATGGTATAAAAAGTTACCGAATGCGGTTAATAGCGAGGCCTTTGAGGAATATAAGAGGGCTAAGAAAGAGGCAAAGAAGGCTGTTAGTGTAGCTCGTGGCAGAGCCTTAGAAGGGATTTATCAAAAGTTAGGTACTAAAGAGGGAGAAATGGGCATTTATAAGATTGCAAGGATGAGAGAAAGGAAAAGCAGAGATTTAAGCCAAGTCAAATGTATAAAGGACGAAGATCAACGGGTGTTGACAGGAGATGTTGAGATTAAGGAGAGGTGGAAGGCTTATTTTGAGCAGTTATTCAACCCTGAACATGAACAAGATTTTCAAGGTCTTCATGCAACAAATGATTATATCAGCTGGTCTAGGAGGATCTTGCATAGTGAAGTAAAAGAAGCCTTGAAGTATATGAAAGTTGGTAAAGCTTGTGGCCCGGATGGTATTCCTATAGAGGTTTGGAAGAACCTTGGAGAGGTAGGAGTTGCCTGGTTAACTAAACTCTTTAATGCTATTGTGAAAGGACGTAAGATGCCAAATGCCTGGAGGAAGAGTATCATGGTACCCATATATAAAAATAAGGGAGACATTCAATGCTGTACAAATTATCGGGGTATCAAACTTATGAGCCATACTATGAAATTATGGGAAAGGATTATTGAACACAGATTGAGGAAGCTTACAAGAGTTTCGGAGAATCAGTTTGGGTTTATGCCAGGGAGATCTACCATGGAGGCTATTTCTCTTCTAAGAAGACTAATGGAATTGTATCAAGAGAAGAAGAAAGATCTTCACATGGTATTTATTGACTTGGAGAAAGCCTATGATAGAGTACCAAGAGAAGTGTTATGGTGGGTTTTGAAGAGGAAAGGAGTCAACGGCAAATATATCAACATCATCAAGGACATGTATGAGAATGCATCCACTAGTGTGAAAACACCTGGTGGAGACACTGATGCTTTCCCTATTACTACCGGATTGCATCAAGGTTCGGCCATGAGTCCATATTTATTTACCCTGGTTATGGACGAGCTAACCAGAAGCATACAAGACGATGTTCCTTGGTGTATGTTGTTTGCTGATGACATTATTTTAATTGATGAGACTAGTGCTGGTGTAAACCGTAAGTTGGAAGTGTGGAGAAAAACCCTCGAGGACAAGGGTTTTAAGTTAAGTAGAAGTAAAACGGAATATATGCACTGTGAGTTCAGTCTAAGGAAGAAGCAGGAACATGAGGTTAAGTTGGATGGAGTTTTGGTTCCTAAAACCAAGCACTTCAAATATTTGGGTTCGGTGTTCCAGAATGATGGCCGTATAGATGAAGATGTGGCTCACAGAATACAGGTAGGGTGGTTGAAGTGGAAGGGTGCGACTGGGGTTCTATGTGATAAGAAAATACCTCTGAAAGTGAAAGGTAAATTCTATAGGACGGTTGTTAGACCTGCGATGCTCTATGGTAGTGAGTGTTGGGCACCAACGGGACAACAATTGCATAAGATGAGTGTGGCAGAAATGAGGATGCTAAGATGGATGTGTGGACATACCAGACTGGACAAAATTAAGAATGTTCATATTCGACAAAAAGTCCAAGTAGCGGACGTCGGAGATAAGGTGAGGGAAGGAAGACTTAAATGGTATGGGCATGTTTTAAGAAGACCTCCTAATGCTGCGGTTCGTAAGTGTGAGAATTTGTTGATTGAGGGGGCTAGAGGTCGTGGCAGACCTAGAACTGTGTGGAAGGAGGTGATAGCAAGAGACTTACGTGCCTTAGATCTTGATGCGGATTTGATTAATGACAGACTTGAATGGAGACGTAAAATCCGTGTCTTGGAAGGGGCCTAAGGCTGGAGTATCTTTTTTGGTGTCTTTTGAGCTTATTTTGTTGAGAATCCATACAGCCGACCCCAACTTGTTTGGGATTAAGGCTTAGTTGTTGTTGTTGTTGTTTGTAAAGTTTTTAAATTAAGAATCTTTAAAATACTCACCTCTTTAAAGTTCTTTTGATTAGCTATTATCTTTCCAAAGAAAAACTTCATCTTAATCCAAAATCTTCTAAATTTTTGCTCTAAGAATAGCCCTCTCTTCCTCTCTTTTCCCTAACTCTATCTACCTCTCACGTTTTCTCATTCTTTGTGTCTATCTTTCTTTCCTTAATAATTGTCATAATAGCCATTAATAATTATAACTGTTAACAATTAATCATCATCCAATTTTGAAGATTCATAATACATTTTACCTAATTTTTTCCACTTTAAAAATATTTTATTTTATTTTATTTTAATTTTTTTTACCTAATTGTTTCCATTAACAATTATAATTAAATCTTTGGTGATTTTTACTATTTTATCCACTAATAATAATTAAATTCTTTTAAATTTTATTATTTTAACATCAACTTAATTATTATTAATACTATTATTTTATTTATTTGTTTATTTATTTATTTATTTATTTCACTCTAATTTTTATCATGATTAATGTCATATAATTATTTATTTGTTTCTTATTAATTGTTGCACTAATTTATTAAAAATTTTAACCTTCTAACAAAATACGGGATATTACAATATATATATATATATATATATATATATGACTTAAAAGGCTATGAGCTGAATCTTGAAACTTCATTTTTCTTAATGTAAGTTTTTATGAAAGGCTCAAAATCCTTGAAATATATAGTGTACGTATCTCATTTAGGATTTTGATATTTTCTTTAATCATTCGTACCTTTAAAAAAAAAGGAACAAATATGCTTTCGTGGTAACAGAAGCTAAAATATGATTAAAAATTTACTTACCTGACTACTTATGTGGGATATTATTTTATAGCTAAAAGATCATGCATCAACCTAAATTACTTTTAAGAATAATTTAAAAAAGAATAAATAGGAAATAAATTATTGAAAACAATTATAAAAAATTTATAAAAATATTCTATAAAAAAGTTATAAAAATACAATATATGTTGAGCATATTTGGCAAAAGTAAAAAAAAAAACTTAAAAAGCATTAATATGAATCCAAATCTGCAAATATATATATATATATATATATAAAGATAATGTAAATAATATTTTTGTAAAAAAAATATTTTATGTATTTTACTCTTCATAAATATATATATATATATATATATATAATACATTGGAACAAATTCAAATTGGCCTCTAAAATTAGAGGAAATTATACTATTTATTATTGTTTGAGTTTCTTTAATCATTTTGACTACTTTTATTTTTCATATTTACTGTTTATTGACTTTTGGTTTTCAAGAACACGCCTCTTTATTTCCCTTCCTCTTCTTTATCTTTCTTTTGTCTCATTTATTTTCGTTCTTTCACTCAACTATTGTCTTTTCATCCTCCATAGTCACGGTCACTTCTTCGTCACTGGCGCCTCTTCTCCTCAATTGTCGATTCATTTTTTTTATTTGTTTATTATTTCATCAAAATTAAATTAGCGCTAATTCTCTAAAACCTTGAATTTAATTTGAGTTAGGGTATAAAGATATTGTTTTAGGTTTTTTTCCAAACTCAGACACTTGCTAAAACTGGAGAATTTTCATTTAAATTTAGCAATTTGAAGAAACATCTCAACTTTGCTATCACTTATATTCAATTATATAGCTAATAATTCTCAAAAAGTTCAAATATGCTAGGATAAAAATTGAGGGTTTCATATATAATAAAGAAGCACAAGCCAAAACAAAATTTAAGCTCAAAAGGGTAAACTAATGGAAAATTTCAGAATCAGGTGGATATAGGGATTAAGCTAGCCAAAAAATGCCTAAATCATGTTCTCTTATCCTTAGCAAAAATCATATTTCACCTTGAAGACCATTTTAAGCATATTATAAGCTCAAGCATGATATTAAGGTTTTCTAACAGGATTATAGGAGCAAATGCCCTTTCTAAGTAAATATGCACTCCTAAAATCATGAACTCAGTATACTAAAGGAGAAAACTATAATAAAGAATGTATACCCTTACTCCTCAAAGTTTATCGGTCAAAATGCACATAGAAATTTATACCACTTAGTAAATTTAGATTAAAATCTTTATCATCACTGAAAATAGTCCACAACAAAATCAATTATAGCACGATGCTTTTCAAATAAACAATCCACATATCCTTAATAAGTCAAAATTGTAGAACAAACAAAATCTATCAATCCACACTCAATTTCCACAACTAGGATCTAAACCACCAAAATAATCAAAATAACAAAGAGATGCATCCATGATAAAACAAATTCATGATCAAGAATTCTCAACAATCCTAGCAAAAACACCAAAACCAACATTCATTGTTCAAAATACAAATAAAGTGTTGGGATTAACTAATAAAAATAGAAACAAGTTGAGAAATAGGTTTATCAAAAAACTTCACTATATGAATCCCCCCAAATATAGACTGGACATTGTCCTCTATGTCCAGAGGGAGATCACTAGTTTCCTACTAGGGATCCTCTGATAGGGGATTTGGTCGATTAGTTGTTGCATTGTGAGATTTTCTGCTACTAAGGGGGCTAATGTGTCTTGAGGAGGTTGTGCTTCTAGTGTTTGTTCTCTTGATACCCTTTCTTCCATTTGCTTTTGCTTGATCACAATATAATCTCTTCTTACCTCTACCATTTTCATATTGACCAAGCTTGTCATGTCTACCCGTATGAAAACTGTGACTAGCACTAGAGGTGAAAGATCAATGCCTAAAGCTAAAGCAATCTTTGTTATATATCCTCTTATAACTATGGATCCCTTTTATTGTTTTGAAACAACATTCAATCATTTTCAAACCAATTCCCAACATTATACCTTCATCTATGTAGCATGCAAAACAAAACATAGAGCTTATAACTATTTACTACTCTTGTGCTATCTCCCTGACCAAAACCTAAATTAGCCAAAACCTAATGGACATATCTATGTATTGGTTTATTAAATTTGACGTCTTTGAGGCACTAGAATTGTATTGAGTACTGCCCCCTAACTCTACCTAAGTATCCTATTCTTTATAATTTCCATATTTTTCCTATGAACCTAGGTGACTCTCAATTTTTAGAAGTTCATTCATTCGATCAATATGCAAAGTGAAATTGTGGTTGGCTAGTGTAAAGGCAATTGACCTTGATTTCCTAAATTGAGTGTCTTTATTAACATATGTGAAAGGAACTTAGGAATTTATAAACTAACTCAAAGTAAGTGGGGCAGTTAATCAAAACAAAGTTTTCTAAATTGCATTTATTAAAAAGCTCCTAAACCTCATAAAACCATTTCAACTTTCTCAAGGTAGGTTCATCTATATATCTAAAGGAACTACTTTTCTTTATCGTAGAATCTCATACCTTTTTCTTTGAGTGTCAGATTCAAAAAAAATGGGTGAAAATTGACTTACCCATGGAAATGGTGTTCTAGGCCTAGGTTATGGCGGGGGTGCAGGTGACCTTCGTAGTGGTGATGGAGGTGGAGATGGAGAGCCTTCTTCAGATGAAAAGGATGAAGGAGGAAGAACAATCCTAGCTTTCCATGGTCTCAGTGGAGTAGGAGACTGCCTCAAGGAAGAGGATTCTCACTTTCCTTTCAGAGCTTCTTTTTATGATTAAGACTCTTGGTTCATAGAGGCATTTGTCTTGACTCTAAAAGAAATAAAAAATAATTAATAAGTGAAATCAAGAAGTGTAATGCAATTTCTCCAAAATTCGGCAATCATTTCCTGAACTATACCAAAAATTATTCAAAATAAATAATGTATGTTATACCAATCTCAAGCCATATTACAATTCAAAAGATCAGCCAAAATCTCTAGATCCAAATAGTACCTTGCAAAGATTTAACAATTTTCCTCGATAGCTTGTACAGAAATAACAACCAACCAAAATAATTATGGGTTTAATTAGCCAAGATATCAAAATTAATAAAAAAAAAATCCTCCATAAAACTCGAGCCCAATAATTAATCTTCACAAGAATTGATGTAAACATTAAAGCGTAAGTCAAAAAACTTCAAAAATCAAACAAAAATCACAATTACTCATTCAAAATATCGAGATTTTTGGATATTAACAAAAACTAAATAGTTCTTACCAAATGTCTTCAAATCCTTGATTTTAGTGGTTTCTAATCAATCAATCCTTGTTTAGATCACTTGGGTAATTCAATTTTTCATGAAAATTGAAGAAATTTTGTTGAAATTAGAAGAGTATAAAGAACTAAGTGACAAGGAGAGAGGAGTTGGGCTGGAGGAGAGAGAAACTGAGTGAATAAGGACCAAAGAAAATAAAACCTCCATTTTATATTTTAGTTACACACAGACGTGTGCACCATAACTAACACGCCCATGTGCTTTTATTTTGAATCTGCCAGTCTCGCGCTTTTGATCTTCTATAGCTCTCATATATACACCGGCGTGTGTACCATAACTGACACGCCTATGTATAATTTTCCAAGTCTGTCTCCTTTTCACCATTGGGATCCAGTGTCCATTTATTTTACACAGGTGTGTGGAGCTAAATGGATATGCCCATCTAGATTTTTTTTAAGAAGCTTACAAATTCTACAAACAATCACCCATTAGTTCAAAACATCAAATAAAATACAATAAGAATAGAGGAAAAATTACGTAACTTAAATAAAAATTTAAAATACTAAAGAGACAACTAATTAAAGGAAAACTTGGGTTCTTTCCCAAGAGCACTTGTTTAAAGTCATTAGTATGACTTATTCAGTAAAGGTTAACTTCTCAAGTAGCAAAATGATGCCTTTGCAATTGATTCACCAATGAAGTAAGGCTTTAGTCTTTGCCCATTCACTATAAATATTTCCTTCAAGTTATTTTGAATTTCCACTGCTTTGGATGGATAGACTTTCATTCCCTTGAAAGGTCCTGACCATCTAGATTTGAGTTTTCCTAGAAAAAGCTTTAATCTAAAGTTAAATAAAAGCACAAGTTGCCCTTCATGAAAAGTCCTTTCTCGGATATGCTTATGATACCATGCTTTAGTTCTTTCCTTGTACAACTTAGCATTTTCATATGAATTAAGCCGGAGCTCCTCAAGTTGGCTAAGTTGGAGTAGCCTTTTCTCTCAGGCCGCTTTCATATCCATATTTAAATTTCAAATTGCCCAACAAGCTTGGTGTTCCAATTCAACTAGAATATGGCAAGCTTTCCCATAAACTAATCAATACGGAGACATCCCTATAGGTGTTTTAAAAGCAGTTCGATAAGCCCATAGAGCATCATTCAATTTAAGTGCCCAGTCTTTCCTAGAATTACATACTATCTTCTCTAAAATCCACTTAATTTCTCTATTAGAAATTTCTACCTGTCCGCTCATTTGTGGATGATAAGGTGTAGCTATCTTATGGTGAACCTCATACTTCTTAAGAAGGGTTTTAAAAGTTTTTTTGCAAAAATGTGACTCTCCACCACTAATAATAGCTCTAAGGACACCTAATCTGGAGAAGATAAACTTATTATAAACCGGATCACCACTTTCAAAACATTGGTTGGACTAGTAATTGCTTCTACCCATTTTGAGACATAATCAACTGCTACAAGAATATATTGGTTACTCAGAGAAGAAGAAAATGATTCCATAAAAATCAATGCCCCACACATCAAATAATTCAACTTCCAAATAGGGTTCAAAGGCATATAATCTTTTCTTGAAATATTTTCCATCCTTTGATAACGATCACATCTCTTAACGAAATTGTATGCATCTTTATACATTGTCGGCCAAAAGAATCCAGATTGCCATAACTTAGCAATTGTTTTTGAGGAACTTACATATCCTCCACAGTCTTTAGAATGACAAAATTCAAGTTTGGGTTGGGACTCTTCTTTTGGAGCACATCTGCGGATCACCCCATTACTACAATGCTTGAACAATAAAGAATCCTCCCACATATAATGCTTCACCTCAGAGAAAAATTTCTTCTTTTGATTAGAATTAAATTCAAAAGGCACAATCTTACTTACCAGATAGTTGACAATATTAACATACCAAGGAAAAATCCCTTTTAATGTATAAAGTTGTTCATTATGAAAAGTCTCATTGATTGGATTTTCCTCTATATCCATTGTCTCCAACTCTAGTCTAGAGAGATAGTCAGCAACAATATTCCCCAATCCTTTCTTATCTTTTATCTCCATATTGAACTCTTAAATAAAAAACACCCAACAAATTAAGCGTTGCTTTGCCTCTTTTTTGTTCATGAGATATTGGATATATGCATGATCATTATATATAATAACCTTTGATCCAATGATATAAGACAAAAATTTATCCAAACAATAAACTACCACAAGCATCTATTTTTTTGTAGTGGCATAATTTACTTGAGCATCATCAAGCAATCTACTAGCATAATAAATGGCATAGCATCTATAGTCCTTCTTTTGGCAAAGTACATCTCCTATTGCATACTCACTAGCATCACACATGATCTCGAATGGTAAAGTACAACCAGGAGGAGCAATAATTAGGGTTGTGGTCAATGCTTTCTTCAACCTATCAAAAGCAATAAGATAATCATCAGAAAAATGAAACTTAACGTCTTTACTCAATAGATCACATAAGGGTTTAGAAATTTTAGAAAAATATTTTATAAATCTCTTATAAAATCTGACATATTTAAAAAAATTCCGGATATCTTTGACATTGGTCGGTTAAGGCAACTTCTCAATGATTTCAACTTTGGCTTTATCAACCTCTATTCCTTCTTTGGAAACTTTATATCTTAGGATTATCCCTTCTTCTACCATGAAATGACATTTCTCCCAGTTAAGAACAAGGCTTGAATCCTCATACATTTCAAGTACTTTAGCTAAATTCTGCAAACAAACATCAAATGAAGGGATAATAGACAAACTAAAGGACATTCTCTTATAAGTAAAAGTTTCAAAAGGACAAGTAAAAGTTGTCTTGTCTTGATCTTATGGAACTATAGGTATCCAAAAATACCTTGAGTATCCATATAATAAATAAAAGAAAGAATTACCAGCTAACCGCTTTAACATTTGATCAATAAAAGGTAGAGGAAAATGGTCTTTTCGAGTGGCTTTATTTAATTTTCTATAATCAATACACACTCTCCAACCTATAACTATCCTAGATGGAATCAATTCATATTTTTCATTCCTAATCACAGTCATTCCTCCTTGCTTTGGTATAATATGTACCAGACTTATCCAAGGGCTATCTAAAATTGGGTAAATAATACATGTATCTAATAAATTAGTAATCTCTGCCTTAACTACCTCCTTCATGTTAAGATTTAACCTCCTTGCATCCATAACTGGATAGAATTATCATCCATCAAAATTTTGTGCATACACAGAGATGGACTAATTGCTCTTATATTAGAAATAGTTTAACTAATAGCCTTCTTAAATTGCTTAATCACACCTAATATTTGTTATAATTGATCCTCAGATAATTGAGCATTTACAATTATAGGTAAGCTATCATTAGGTCTTAAAAAGGCATATTTCAAATGTGAAGGTAATTGTTTCAACTCAAGCATTAGAGGTTTTTCAATTGAGGGGTGGTGGTAAAAATGTAGATTTTTCTATTTCTTCAAATCCCCTAAAAGCTATGGGTGATTTCATTTGCGAAGAATAAGTAAAAGCTGCAATCTCTTAATTTTCATCTTCTTGAGTTGCACTAAGGATCAAATAAGCCTCTAAAGGGTCCTCTCTATACTCTTTTTCATAGAATTCTTGAACTAAATTATCAAGAATATAAACCCTAAAGAAATCATCCATAAAACTTGGTTCTTTCATTGACTCACTAAGGTTGAACTCGACTTTCTCATCACCTATTTGCAAAGTTAATTTTTCACCCTTAACATCTATCATGGCTCTTGCAGTTGCCAAAAATGGTCTCCCCAATATTAGAAAAATTTCAATATCCTCTTCCATTTCATGAATAAGAAAATCAACATGAATATAAAATTTATCAACTTTAACCAACACATTTTCCATAATTCCCAAAGGAAATTTCACTGAACGATTTGGCAATTGAAGTGCTATCTTTGTGGGCTTCAAATATGTGAATCCAAGCTTCCTGCAAATTAAATTTAGCATTAAACTCACATTTACACCTAAATCACATAAATCTTTATTAAAGTCAAAGTTACCAATTGTACAAGGTATAAAAAAACTCACTGGATCTTTCAATTTGGAAGGAAGTTTATTGAGCATCATAGCACACTCTTCAGCGAGGGCAACTCTTGCATTTACTTCAGCGGATCTTTTATTTGAAAGAATCTCCTTCACGAATTTGACATATGAAGGCGTTTAGGCAAGAGCATCCGTAACAGGTATATTGATTTTCAATTGCTTGAACACTTCGTGAAACTTTTCATACTGCTTATCTAACTTCTTCACTTCTTTCATAGAGGGAAGTGTTGCACTTTCCTCCTTCTCTTTCTCAACTTCTTTGTTTTTCTCTTCTTCTTAAGCTCCATCTTCTTTACTGGTTTCATTTTTTTGTGGAACAACCTCTTATAGTTGCTTACCACTTCTAAGTGTAACCTCTTTGTAATACTCCCTAGGATTTACTTTTGTTTTGCTAAAAATAGCTCTTTGACTCATTAAATTTTGAAGAACTAGTAAGTTGTCCAGTTTGCATCTCAAGACTTCTATTTTGACTAGCTACTTGATCCATTCGTGCTTCTAACTAGTTATATTGTTTGTCCAACTTGTCAAATCTTTCACTAGATACAGAAATGAATTTTTCTAAAGTAGTCTCATATGTCGATTTATTGCCTTGGTAATATGTTTGGCCTTGATTCCTATTTGGAAATGGTGATTAATATATCCCTCTTTGGTTGAATTGGTTCCCTTGATTTCCTTGGTTGCCATGATTTTCACTCCAGGATAGATTTGGGTAGTTCCTCCAAATAGGGTTGTATATGTTTTCAAAAGGAAGTTGTGGAACTATATTTTGATCCCCTATAAATTGCACTTGTTTATGAGCTAGACATTCATAAGATTGTTGGTTATCACCACACCCTTCACAACCTATTATAGCAAGATTAACATATTCTAGCTTCCTAGCTATGGCATCAACTTTAGCAAAAAGTAGTGAAATGCCATCCACTTCATGCATACCGGCTATTTTTTTAGGCAAAGACCTCTCACTAGTCCAATGTTAATTATTTGTTGCCATAAACTCAAGTAATTCCAATGCTTCAGCTATATTTTTGTTCATAAGTGCACCTTCAGTAGCTTCATCTACTGTACTCCTCAATGGTCCTATTATCTCATTATAGAAAGTTTGAATAATTAACCAATCTGAAATTCCATGGCGAGGACACTTTCATTAAAAGGTCTTTGAATCTTTCTCTTGCTTCATAAAGTGATTCTTCATCATACTGCACAAAACTAGTAATATCATTTCTAAATTTTTTGATTTTCCATGGAGTAAAATACTTGGCTAAAAATCCCTTAGAAAGATCATCCCAAGTGGTGAAACTTTCAGCAGATTGACCTTGCAACCATGCTTTCGTCTTATCCTTTAATGAGAACAGAAAAAGACATAGCCTAATTGCATCATCACCGATTCCATTCATTTTGATTGTATCACAAGCTTCTAGAAAATTTGCCAAATGAGCTATAACATTCTCATGGTCTAAACCATAAAAAAGTTATTGTTGAGCGATATTGATGACGACTAGTTTAAGTTTAAAATTTTTTGCATTAACTGCAGGGTGGACAATACGGGATCTAACTTGCGAATTTGGCATGGCGTGTTTTCTCAAAGTGAGGTTTCTCGATTGAAGTTGCTAATCTTGTGGATTCATCATATTTACTTCTTCGTTACTGTTTTCTTGCACTTCAACCCAATCCTCTTCTTTTTGAGATTCTTGCGCCTGAAGTTGTTCTCTTTTTTCTCTTTCTAAGCGATGTCTCTCTTTCTTTGCTTTATTATTCTCTCTGCATGGCCTCTCAATTTCAAGATTAAACTCTTCCAACACTACTTATTTATTATTACGTATATAATTCCTGTAAAAAAGAAAATAAAATTAATAAAATTCCAAATTAATAATCTACTTGAACTTAATGTTATCAAAATATTTGTCTTCCCCGGCAATAATACCAAAAACTTATTAAGTGCATAGTGTATGTGTGTCGAATGGTGATTAGGTGCATGGTATCATAACACATAGTAGAGTGAGTTTACAAGTGTCGTATCCGCAGAGAGAGTTTGTTTTAAATAACTTAAATTCAATTAAACTATTATTCGGAACTAACCAAACTTTTAATAATTTAATTAACTAATTAAATAAAATCAACTATTGCTCTAGATTGAATGCTAGATAATCAATAATAATAAAGTAAGATTATGTTTCATCGGAGTTTTTCTTAGTTTTTATAATTAAGTTCATTACTTAAATCTTAGATATCTAAGTATCACTAAATTCATCAACTTCTCTCTCAAGCAATAGGAATGTAATTGAAAAAACTTAAATCTCTATTCTCATGAGAGTTAAACAATACCCAATCCATAGAAACAAGACACAATGCATAGATTTATAAGAAATTATCTTATCTCTAAGGCAACCACTTAAAATTATTGATTCCATATCCAAAATCATATTCGCTCGTATTTTATATGATTCAATAGATTTAACAATTAGTGGCTAATCAATTGCTAATAATGAAAATAAAATCTACAAATCCAAGATCTAAGAAATACCTCAATAAATATTTATATAAATGAATTGACTTATCATCCAAACATCTAAATCTACCTAATCCCACAAAAGGGATTAGTTATTCATAGCAAAATTAAACATAATCACTAAAGAAATGTAAAAACTAAATAAAGAATCCATAATTTTAACTTTTCAATGAACGAAATAAAGAAGAAATCAAAGAAGTTTAAAATTAAAATTGTAAACCAAAAATAATTGCTTAGTCTTGATGAATGAATCTTTATAGAAGTGGTTGAATCCTCCCAAAGCATTAGCCTTTTCTTTTCTTCTTCTCCTCTCTTTGTTGATGTAGATTTTATGAGATGGAGAAGAAGTACTCTATGGTGGTTCCCTATTCTCTCAAAAAAAAAAAAATTTATAGTGTCCCTCTTAACAAGTTTATTGGTTTCATTTTTTTTTTTTTGAACAAGTAAACCAAACATATAAACCAAAAATAACACATTTGAACAAGTTTTCATTATAGTATATAACCAAACATGAGATTATCACTTTTCCTATGGGGCGGACATAGGGAGAATTCTTTCTCCGTTGACTGAGACGAGGTAGGGAATATATTCCTCACTCATGCATTATACCTGCCCCCACGAGGACACAATATATATAATATATTAAATCTATATAATAATGTATATATTAATATAAGATGTATATTAATATAATGTATATTATATTATGATATATATATATATTATATATTATGTTTATTGTATTTTAATTATTTATACAAGTGGAATAAATTAAACTTGATATACTTTATTTTATTATATTTTTTATTATATTAATTATACATAATTATTATATTATTATAATATATAATTATTATGGATTATTAAATTTTTTTATATTATTAAAGGAGCAGGAATTTGCCACCTGTTTATTTGATAGGAATAGGGCGGGTGCAGAGATAGGGATTATTCTTTTGTCTCGGCACCATTTCATTGTCAACCCTAATTATAGATCTGTCTTTAATTTTATATATTGATTTATTTTTTATATGTTATTTTATATACCTCATATATTAATTTTTATAAGTTTTATATGAAATATATACAATATGTAAAATTTAACAGGGAATGACAATATTATAATTAATGTCTCTGTATTTTTGTAATTAATACTTGATTTCCGTATTCTTGAAACTTTTTCAAAACACCCTATGAATAAAAATAACCTCTTTTTTTTCTCTTTTTTTTTTTTAGTTTTGCAAATTCCCTTAAAATTAAGGAATTGGCTAGCAAATAATGTCTGTCCAAGAACCTAAAAAGGGTAGCTTGTTTGGGTGGGCTCCACACACATAGTAGGCTGAGACGACTACAATAAAAGCCATGGGTTGGGGCCTCCAAAAAAAATAATTATATGCTATTTCAGAGATAGCCACTCAGCATGCTAAGTGTTTATAACGAACCAATGAGATTCTTACACATTAAAAATATCTGACACGTAGATTAAATGAAATAAAACAATTTTAAACCTTAATCTATGTGTCAGATCTTTAAGGACTGATGTTGATTTGTTTCATTTAATGTGTCAGATATTTTTAATGTGTAAGAATCTCATTGATTTGTTGTAAACAGTCAATATGCTGAGTAACTACCTCTGAGATAGCATATAATTATTCCTCCAAAAGCCATTTTAGTATTCATTTGACCCCAACTGCTCATTCTCGTGAGAAGCCACACAACATAATTTGGTAGTTTTCTTCTATTAATTTCGATTTTACTATAAATCGTAAAGTATCAAAGTATATACATCCAGCATTTTAATAAGATATAGGGATTGATATATATATATATATATATATATAATGTCAACTGAAAAGATAAGTTTGAATGTTGCAGAAAATTCTTAGCCAACAACGTTGCATAATCTTGGGTTGTAGACATGACGTCGACTAACTGAAAGGACATCACATTATATGAAGAATGTTTTAAAAAAAAAAATGGTGGAAACAACGCTAAAAATAAACTCAACTCACTTGGAATTAGTACCCATTGCTTTAGTCTTCTTACTATTTTTTTTATGTTGTTTTACAATAAATTGATAATATGAGTCAATATTTTAAATATTCTATTAAATTTATTTTTGCAATTTAGTTTAAAACACATTATTCACCTTAAATTATTAGGATATTGATAAATTATTAAAATAATAAAATACATTAATATATTCTTGAAAGACAACGCATGTAATTTATTCAATAATTTTTATCCCTAAATATTATATGAAGTCAATTTATTACCATAACTGAGAAAAGAAATTTGAGGCTTAAGGTCTAGTAATTAAAAAAAAATCTAATTTTTATGGATTTTTTTTTTCCAAAACTTTTAACACAATCAATTTTATTCTGATTTTAAAATTTAATTTAATTATGTCCACGAGTGAGAAAACTATTGAAATTGAATTAATAGCTAATATTATATTTTATAATTGAAACAAAATGATATAAATATATTTTATTTTTCCATCCAGCTTTCACCTTTTCCTCATAATCTCTCTCTAAACTTCATATTTTTCATAAATTATGAACTACTGATTACTGTATTAAATTTTTAGAGTTGAAAGAAAAGAAAAAAAAAGAAACATGAATTTTTGTTTTTGAAGTGGGATCATGGTGTAAAAGGGAAGAAAGTTGAATTTCATAAATTGAGGAGAAGAAATTTATAATAAGAGAAAGAGAATAATAAATATTGTTCTTTGGCAGTGAAAAATCATTGGTGTAGACAGATAAAAAAAATACTATATTTATATATTTATTAATTAAAAGCTCGTAAATAAAATTGTTGAAGTGCTTAAACTTTTGGATTTTTTGGAGTGATTAAGCGGAAGCTTAAAGGGCATTGATATTGAATATATATGTTCATATTCAAATTTTCTTCTGAAAGCAGGATTATTTGTTTTGAGTTCTAACTCTCCTGCAATTATTGATTTCATTTGGCATAATTTCATTGGATCTTAATATAATCTTTAATCCATCTATCACCATGTGTATATCTACCACATAAACTGCCTACGCGTGTAAATAAAACATTAAATTTTGTCTATTTTCAAGATTTAGGAAAGATTCTATCAAGCTAAGGCAATTATATTGATATTAATAATTCATAACTTATATAGATATATCCTAAGATTAACTTTAAAATTTATTTTTCATAAAAGAAATTTCTAAAAAATTTATTGGAATACTGGAGTTTGACCCATCTTAAAATTTTCCTCTTAAAACTCAAAACTCAAAAATTTTATTTTTATATTTTATATATTTTCTTATTAATTAGAACCTTAACTTTTAGATCAAAGAAATATTTGTACATGAGAAAATTACATATAATGCAATAGAAAAATATTGCAACCAACACATTTAATAGCCTTTCTTTTCTTTTTTTTTTCCTTTAAAAGAAAAATATATTACTTTGGTTGGAGTGTTATAAATAACACTCAAAAAGTGAAATGAGATGGCAATAATTTATTATCCCTGAACCAGAGGTCTTGACATTTTTAAAGCTTGAGAGTAAATACTTTAATAGGTTTGCCCGAAATAAATACACATTAGTTTTGAGATTCGTCTGTAATGGATTCGCAAAGCAGATTCAGATAGTAGGGGGTAAATTTTTTTTTTTTAAATTACTAATAAATTTATATTTTATTTTATTTTTATATTAAAAAATATAAATAGTTAATATTAATATTAATATTTTATTTTATTTTATTTTTTATTAAATATTTAAATATTTAAATTTTTATTATTTTATTTTAATATTTTAATATTATTTAAAAAATTATATAATATATGCTATTTTTTAATATTATTTATATATTTTTGAGATATTTTAAAAAAAATATTTAAACTAATTATTTTTAATAAATTTATGTGATAGAATATTTTTTATAAAATCAAAACATCAAATTTTAATTTACAATCAAATTCTAAAATAATTAACTTAATTATCAAAACTTCAAATTTCAATTCATAATTAAATATAAAAATTATTAGTCTAATCATCAAAAATTTAAATCCTAATTCATAATCAAATTTTAAAATATAATTAATCAAATCATCAAATAATAAATTAGAATTTATAAATTAAATTTTAAATTAAATAATAATTATAAATTTTTATAATACTCAATAATATTATCAAAATAATAAATTAAAAATTAATTTTAAATTTATAAAAATAATTAATATTTAAAAATTAATTTAAAAAATATATATATATATAATTAATCTAATGTATACATATTTTTTTATCTATTATATATAGATTTTAAGATTCATCTAAAATGGATATGTCGAAATAAATTTAGATTAAACTGTAATTTCCACTATAAAATACTGAATGATTTAAAAAAAAATAAAAAGATATAAATAGTTTCATTATCAAAGAGTGCTCCCTAACCCTAACCACTTCAGCGAATTTATCTTCATCACTGCATACGTCCGTTTATACATTTTTGTGGAGTACTATCAAAATCCAAGACTTGATCTCTTTTAAATATCTCAACTGCCTGCCTCTGTTTAATTGAATTGTGAAATTGACAAGTGTACACAAACCCATTTCCGATAATCATACTATATGATGATATCAATTTAAAAAAAGGGTCCCAGCCTGACCTATTTTTGAGGAAACGTGGAGATATTTGATTATGCCAGAGAGAAAATACATCATCTCAGTTAGTCCATAATAACTTCCATTAACAAAGGCCCACCTGACTAACGACCTTTTATTTTTTAAGTAATCCATACAGAATAAGAATATAAAACTAAGGAAACTGTTTGGTTTTAAGGAGTCAGGCTTTTACAACCTTTTTCAATCTCAATACCTCTTGTTATTATTTTATGTTTATTATTCTTTTCTAGCGAAGACCCACATCAGTATTTGTGTTCTTGTGAAGTTTCTTGATATTTTCCTTCTCAGATCGCACTATTAAAATTGTTGATAACCCATTTCTTGAAATTCTACTTCTTGTTTTTCGTATATGAGTTTATAACGATTTCTGGCTATTCTTGATTAAATAAAAAAATATGGTGGAATCTTTACTTCTTGTGTTCCATAAAGAGATGAAATCTCGAAGAGAACAAGTTCTAGCTGCAATATTGCCTCTATTAAAACTTATTACACTTGCTCTGTTTGGTTTCATTCTTACCAAATTCCATTTTGTCCCTAAAGCCACTTTAAAACTTCTTAGCAAGCTTGTTTTTGTTCTGCTTTTGCCCTGTTTGATATTCACTTACCTCGGTCCATTAATCACTCTTCAAAAAATCATCCACTGGTGGTTCATTCCTGTAAATGTAATTATTAGTACTACAATTGGTTGCGTAATTGGATACTTAGTGGCTTTAATCTGCCGGCCGCCGGCAGAACTTTTCCGATTCACAATAATAGTGACAGCGTTTGGAAATACAGGTAATATCCCACTTGCAATAGTTACATCAGTGTGTCACAGTGCTGATAATCCTTTTGGAACAGAGTGTTCTGAAAATGGTATAGCTTATGTTTCTTTTTCCCAATGGGTTTCTGTAATTCTTGTTTATACTCTTGTTTACCATATGATGGAACCGCCAATTGAGTATTATGATATTGTTGATTATAGTGAAGAAGAAAGAGAAATTGAAGAAATAAATATTGATGATTACAGTAGACCACTTCTTGTAGAAGCAGAGTGGCCAGGAATGGAAGATCAAGAAACAGAACATTGTAAAACACCTTTAATTGCAAAACTCTTCAATAGTATTTCAGGAATTTCACCAAGAGATGTTCTAAATCTTGATGATGATACAAGAGAAGAAGAGGATATAGAGTCTGAAAAAAGTCCTACATCAATTCGATGTCTACCAGAAACTCAAATGGTTAGAAAGATTCGAGTTGTTGCAGAGCAAACACCAATTCATAACATTCTTCAACCACCAACAATTGCTTCTTTATTAGCTATTATTGTTGGAGTAATTCCTGCAGTGAAAAATTTCATTTATGGTACTAATGCTCCATTAGAATTTATATCAGACAGTTTGTCTATAGTGTCTGAGGCAATGGTTCCTTCTGTTATGCTCATTATGGGAGGAATGTTAGCAGAAGGTCCTGATCAATCGAATCTTGGTATTCGAACAACGATCGGTATAATTGTTGCAAGGCTTTTTGTTCTTCCTGTGATTGGAATTGGAGTAATTTATCTAGCTGATAAATGGAATTTTATAATTCCTGATGACCAAATGTATCGGTTTGTGCTATTGCTGCAATATACAACTCCAAGTGCTATTCTATTGGGAGCAGTGGCAAGCTTGAGAGGTTATGCAGTTAAAGAAGCTTCAGCTCTCCTCTTCTGGCAACATGCCTGCGCTGTGATTTCACTTTCATTATATCTGATTGTGTACTTTGATCTTCAGTTTTCGTATACCTAAGGTTACTACTGAGTTTTGTCAGATTAATGTTTTCTGTATGGAAGCGAAGAAATTATCCTGTCAGAAGCAGAGAAAAAAATGATGAGTTGCTAATTAGGAGATGTATAAAACTTGCCAGATTTTGTTTATTTCTATTATTATCATCTCCAATGTCTGTACTCCTATTTCTTGCCTAGACCCAATTTTATTTGGAACTAATTTCACTGTAAAAACATCTCATCTTATATGATTATGATCTCTTGCATGACATCCAGAGTGGAAATAGATGAATTAAATTGCGTTTTATTTTTTTGTTTTACCATTGTACTAAGGACCAGCTACTTGACATTGGCCTTTGTGATTGTGCACTGCATGACAAATAAATCATTTCTCGGTTTTCAAATAATATTCCGTAAAAAATCTTTAGCATTTTTGTTAATTGTATTTTGACAAATAATCTTTAGACCGTAAAAAATAAAATTCCATTAGCATACTCCAACGGTCGTGGTGACAATCAAATAGAGGGATTGCAGGCTGTACAAAATTAGTATGCAAAGCCATAGTCGTAGAGAGAGATGAAAGAGGTAAAGCTACTGCTTATTTAGGGTTTTTTTCTCCTTTTTGTTTATGTGGACTCTTACCATTTGATTTTGACTTCACACATTTTTCATCCTTTTCACCCTCTCCCTCTATCTTCTCATTTCTTATTCTTTCTTTTAGCTTTGATACCATAGTTATAATAGAAAAGTACGAGTATTTTGAACGGCTGCACCTTAATTTATTCAGAATTTTTATAGCCTTCTATAGACTTTTGTTCAACAGCAAATACCTTAAAAATAGCAACGAAAAAAAAAAACTAAAAACTTGGCTACCCGGCCAAGTTTTACATAACTAATTCTTAAAGACTCGGAAATTGATTTGACTCAACAAACTAAAATTTTTAAATATATAAATATAAATATATATGTATATATTCAACAGTAATAAGAGGTTGGAATTTGAAATGTAGTTAACAAGCTCTATCACCTAAAAAAAATCACTATAATGAAAATAATAGTAACAATAATAAAAGAATTGGTCCATTGCTTATCTCATTGGGATTTTTTCAAAAATATCCTAAAAAATAAAAATATTTTTAAAAATATCCCTTTTTAATTTCAATTTAAAAAAATACTATTCTTTCAACTTTTAATTTTAAAAATATCTTTTTTTAGAGATATATTTTTAGTATACATTTGGTATATTAAAGGTATATTTAATTTTTAAAAATATACATTGAGTATAGATTTAATATATTAAAAATATACTAAAACTATAAGATATTTTTTGAAAAAAAAAATTAAAAAGTGTGCTATAGAGTAATTTTCTCTATTTCATTCACGTCTCTTCTTTATACTAGCCTCAAAACCAATTGTATACAAGCCTCCACATCTTATAGTCTCCACATCTTATAGTAAATGATGAGAAAATTAGACTATATGTCATTTTTTAAAATATATTTTTTCGCCTCTGAAATTTATATATTTTGCGCATCGGCCCTCTAAATTTTTATTTGATGACATTGAACTCTTCAACTATACGAATTAGTAACATTAAAATATTTTTTTTTAAACGGAGGTTAAATGGGTGCTCAACACTTGCGGTTAAAAATCATGTGTTTGAAAAAAACGTCATGTGATAGAGGGTCTATAACTAGGAATAGATTTAAAATGGCAAAATTGCCATTAGTCTACTCTTCCTCTTCTCTTCATCTTTTCTTTCATTTGACTACTGTTTATCTTCTTCTCTTCTTTTTCTTCTTTATTTTTTTATTGTTTAATGATATGATGGATTTATCCTTTGCTTTCTGTTCTAATGTTGTAATCTCAAATTTCTCTTGCACCCTAAAAAAAGACTTTGCCGTCTAATTGCTCTATAACTTATTACATTCTATTTTTAGGAAAAAAGAGAGTTGGTTGTATGTTGTAGTTGATAGAGAAAAAGCCAAGAAAATTTATGAATTTTGTAAGTTTCTTTCTTTTTTGCGAATTTTTATTCAAAATCATGAATTCAAATAATTGTAATTTTTGTTTAAAATCATGAATCCAAACACAACATATAACGTCTGAAATTTTATGTTGTGATTTTTTATACTATATATATATATATACTGAAATGTGTAGAATATTATATGTGACCTGAGTATTTAGAATTGGTAAAAAAAAATAAGATTGGATAAGTCTTAAAAAGTAAAAAAATTAAATTCGGATATGAATTTAATTGGTATTTTCGAAAAAAAAAATTTAAAGCAGTAAAAATTATGAAAATACCTCTATAGCCCTAAAATAAAATTTTACCATAATGGAATATGGAATATGAGTAATAGAGTTTTAAAATAATTAAAGTAATTATTTTTATGATTTTACGGAGTTAAAAACCGAATTAAAAAATAATTAAAGAAAGTAAGTGTACCGAAATTAAGATACATGAAATACATAGAATTAAAACCTAAGATATTATATAAAAGCTAATTTTGATTTCTCTTCTTCTTCTTCTTCTTTCAAAACCGAAATCATCACTATCTACATCACCATATCTTCTTTTTTCTTCTTCTTCTTCCATTTCTTTACTTAAAAATCTAAGGCTCCTTTGAAAATATTCAAGATTTTTATGGGAATTAATTATTTAATGTGTGATTTTCTAAGAACAACACTATTAAACCAAAAGAAATTAAGAAAAAGAGAAAAGGGGAAGTTAATTAAAGAGGTTAGTGCCTGTATATTTAATAATTTGCTATTATTTGGATTTTCATTGATTTTAATTGCTTATGGAAGGTTATGAATTGATTAATTGGGTTTAATTGTGAAAGAAAGTGACTATGAGTTAATTTGTGAAAGGATTTTATTATGGAATTTTGCTACCTTAAAAGCAAATTAATATTTGTGGTATATAAAGTATGTCTGTTTTTTAAATGAACTGCGTTTAGTTTTAATCAAAGAAGAATCTACCTAAATGTATTATTAAAGTTTGAAAGACAATTGACTGATGACGAAAGGAAGTTTTTACTTTAAAGAATTGATTCAAGCTAAGTTGTTATTTTGATTGTGAGATTGACTATAAGTGAGTAAATAAATAAATTGCTTGAATTATACTAGTGAAAAACCTAGTTATCAGATAGAATAACTAGTCATAGTGTAAATTTCTATACTATTACTGGGTATATTGTGCAAATATGGTACAGATTGTGTCATTACTATTACTGGACCATTGACCACATTGACTGATGTAAGCATAAGTACTGCAGAGCTTATGCTGAGTTTTTCTTCTTCTCTTAAATTCTGTTACTAGGCATTTAATTGCTATCATTGAACTTGTTATTCGAGTCAAGGGTTTGAAATCTTAGCTTGGATTTATTTAGTTAAATAATTTGTTTAAAAATTGTGATTTTTGCTAACTTTGTTATTTCAATTCTTTTCTTATGATATAAAGTGGCAAATTATATATATACAAGCACCACTAAGCAATTTACTTAGCATATTAGATTTTCTGACATGTAGATTAGACGGACCAAAGTGGGTTCAACAAGTAAAGTGTTGGAGATTCAAAGATCAACTGTTGTACTAAGGTGTCTAATTGAAGGATTTGTATTATATTTTAGTACAGTTCACATAGTGCATATTAGTTATATGACAGTTGTATTATAATTATGGTCAAATTTGGATATTGTATATAATGTATATTATGGGTGTGATGTATGTTTTATTTTGAACTTGTGTTTGGGTTATAAGAATTTATTTTGGAGAATGTATATATATATATATATATATATACAAGTTGATACAAGATTGTGATAGTTTCTTGGATTGTGGTTGATTATGGATGAAATGGTGTAGTTGTTGTTGAAATTGATTGTGAGGAAGATAGAAGTAATTTTTTCTACAAGCGGTGTTTGGTCGACAGAGAAATTTGACAATGAATATTACAAAGAAAACTCTACCAAAATATTTAGTAGATTTGTTTTTAAAGTTCATTTAAAAATTGGATATAGGATTGTTAGGTTGTGGAATCCATTTGTCTTCTGGATCTCTGATTTTCTTCTTCCTTTCCTCTGGAAAGATTGTAAACATATCCCACTGGCGTGGTTTTTGAGATGTCGTGGTCGTGGGTTTCAAAACTTCTCTGAAAATTCTCTTTTTCTTATTTTTTTTAAGTTGGCAGACTTGATCTGAAATCTATGGTCCTGGTATTTAAATGTAATAGGCGTGGCAATTGACTTTTCTGTATTTTACCCATTTTCTTCTAATTTTTGTACCACCTTTAATTAAAATCTCGTTTCTTGACCTTCCATGCAAGAATATGAGAAATTCTAACTCCATCAAAGAAATTTAATCAAATTCAATTAAAAAAAATTAAAAATAAAGTTAGAATTACACAACATGTTAGGCAAAATATAACTCTACCAGAAAGAAGTATGGAGTTTTTATACTTAAAGCAGACGCAGTTGTTAGTATTAGAATATAAGAGATAGTTTATTCATCTTAGCAAATACGTTCCTCAGTTAGTAATATCTGAGGAAGAGAAATGTAGGCAGTTTGAGCATGGTTTAATTAGTCAGATCCGTGTCTATCTAGTGGCACTAAGAATCAAGGAGTTCTCTACCCTTGTCAATGAAGTAGTGGCTATAGAAAATGACACTAAACATTAGCAGAGTAGAAGACAACAACAACAAAGGAAAGGATCACCTAATGATCATCAGCATGGTGGTCAGAAGAAATAAAAAGGTGTTCAAACACAGACCCATACTCAGGGATCTAGCACAGGAGGTCACACTAGTAGAGCTGGTTTCCAGAGATCTCGAGTGATTGGGTCTAGTACTCCTACAAGCTCGTCTTCACAGGCAGTTTCTACACCTTATCAACACTATGGCAGGAGGCATGGTCATGAAGTTTGTTGGTGTTTGACTGAAGCTTGTTTGAGATGTGGCTCTAAAGAGCACAAGCTCAAGGATTGTTCAGTAATGAAGAAATCTAATGCTACTAAGGGACAATGATCCGTACAAGGATCACAAATACGCCATAGACCATACAAAGTTGGCCAACCTAGTGCCAACCACTAGAGAGAGTCTAAGATAGTTGACAGACCAACAAACACATGGTAATGTGCCAACCAAGACCTATACTATGAAGGCAATGAAGGATTAGGATATTACATATATAGTTATTGGTAAATTCATCTTATTTGGCCTTAATGTTTATGCTTTATTAAATCATGGTTCTACACATTCATATATATACATAGCTATAGCCTCAGGAAAGAACATGAATTAGGCCATAGTGTGATATTAAACAACTTGTATCAGAACTATCTAATTAGAACCCATGACATAGAATTTTCAGTTGATCTTATTGAACTTCCATTTCATGATTTTGATGTAATTTTGGGAATGGACTGGTTATCATAACATCAAGCAGTCATGGATTGCCATTTAAAAACTATGACTTTAATGATTCCCAAACACGGTGATGTTATTGTTCAGGAGGAAGGTAATTTTATCCTTTCAATTTGATTTTGAATGCTAAGGCCGGAAGATTGATTAGGAAGAAATGTGAAGCCGATCTTGCTTATGTGGTTGATACTCGACAGACAGGCAAGACTTTGGAACACATATCTATAGTGTGTAAATTTCAGATACCTTTCCAGAGGCATCACCAAGGGTAGTACCAGACAGAAAAGTATGAGTTTGTGATTGATGTTATTCCTGGTACAACACCGAATTTCATATCACCTTACAGCATGGCACCTCTGGAATTGAAAGAATTAAAAGTGCAGCTTCAAGAACTGTTTGATAAAGGGATCGTCAGACCTAGTGTGTCACCCTGAAGTGCACTAGTTTTGTTTGTGAAAAAGAAGAATAGTACACTGCAATTGTGCATCAAAAATAAATATTCACTTCCTCAGATTGATGATTTATTTGATCAACTGAAGGGAGCATATTTTCTCCAAGAATGATCTTAAATCAGGTTATTATCAAATGAAAGTTAAGAAAGCTGATGTTTCAAAGACAATTTACAGAACCCGGTATGAGCATTATGAAGTTTTAGTCATACCATTTAGTTTGACCAATAAATCACAACTTTTATGGACTTGATGAACTGGGTCTTTATGCTTTATCTGGACCAGTTTGTTGTTGTTTTTATTGACGACATACTGTTTTATTATAGGAATAGAGATGAGCATGATAAACATATGAGGATTGTGCTATAGACACTAAGAGAGAGCTAGCAATATGCTAAATTGTCAAAGTATGAATTCTGGTTAACAGAAGTGTCATTCCTAGTACGTGTAGTATCAACTGATGATATCCTTGTGAAGATTTTGTCACACCCGAATTTTTATTAAAATATAATTAAATAAATAATTTGGAGGGTTAAGTGAGTTGTTAGAAGAGAAAATATGCTAATTTATATGTTAAATATAAAAGAAACATACATAAAGTATAAAGGCAAAAAATGTAAATGGTAAAAGTCAAAGATTAAATAGAAAAAGGTTAAAAAATTAAAAATAATAAAATAATATTCAAAATTAAATAAAATATGGTTGGAAGATTAAAAATATCTAATTTAATAATTAATTAATTATATAAAAGCATATAATTGACTAGGAAGAAAGAAAAGTCAATATAACCTATCTTCTTCATCTTCTTCCATTCTTGGTCAAATTTTGAAGGGTGTCTAAGGTGGGTTTTTGCTTCTTCAATCTATCATTTTCTTCAATTTTTTTCAAAGGAATTAAGGAGATTTTGAGAAAAGCTTAAGTAAAAGGTAATATTTCTTTGGTTTTAGGAAGTTTTCTTGAAATATATGATTTTGTGTAATTTGAAAACTTGATGGAGTATGGGATAATTGTTTAAATGGGTTTTAATGATGTATTGTGATGTGTAGACAATAATTTTATGGTTAGTTGGTTGTTTTGTTTAGGTTTGGTTGAAGTTTGGATGAAGAAGAGGTGAATTTAGGGTTTTGGTAGAAAAATGGCAAAGAATGGGTGTTAATTATATTTAATTACTTAAATTGTGTTATAATATCATTTTAAAGGCATAAAAGAGCTCAAAATGGAATTAATTAGAATAGACTTCTAAAATTAAAGTGCATCAGAGCAAAAACTTAAAAATTTAAAGGAATATGATAAATTAAGTTTAATTAGCTAAAGTGTATAGAAATATGATACTAATGAAGTATTTAAATTTAAAATGTGATTAGGGGTTGAGTAGATTGAGTTTGTCCAATCCAAGTAGTGAAGGACACTTTAGAAAAGTAAAGGAAAAGGGGTAGACTTAGCTTGGAAGTTGCTTTGAGTGAAGGTTAGTACATACTTTAATAAATATGTATTGAAATGCATTGTAATGGCATGCTACATTGTATGTTGGTATTGGTACTATGTTACTTTGATGTAAGTATTCATATGTAAAGTACATGGTTATATGTTTAAAGGTATAATTCACATAACACATTAATTTTTAAGCCATTTTAAGATGGTCATTGGTATTATTGAATGTGCTTGTGAGAAAAAAATATTTTAATGCAATTTTAAGAGCATATTAAGGCCACATTGTGTAAATGGCATGGAATATAATACTTACAATGAAAATATATGGAAATGTGGTGAAATGATGGAAAAGTGCCAAAAAAAATAAAGAATGTCTTAATTGACTATGTTATGTAAAAGTGAGAAGTGATGCTTGTTACCTTATATAATATTTTGTTATAGAGTTTTATTTTTGGCAATATGGATATGTCATGCATATGATATGATTTTCCTTTGGGATAGACTCTGAGCATCACTATTAATGATGTTTGCCTTTGGGCTAGCGCTGGGTGTCACTTATGATATTATTGTCTTTGGGCTAGACACTGGGTATTAATAGAACAAAATAATATCTCTGAAATCTGAATATTATATAGGGTCATTTAGGCTCAATGCATGTGATTGTGATATATGACAGAGTTATAAGAATTATGCATAAGTTTTAAAATGTATTTGCATGACACATTGTCTTTTCAATTTTTTTTATTATCAAAGTATGTATCGCTAGGCTATTAGCATAGCTATTTGTTTATCACGCTGGTGACAAGGTTGATATAAAGAGCCTTGTTAGACCTGATAGGTCTAGGTTTTTGGGTCACTAAAAGTTTTTGGTTAATTGCCACTAGATCGAGGTCAGCTGTTGAGATATAATTACTTATTTTGTTGAAATATGTGAAACATATTATAATTATATACATTGCATGCATATATGGAAAATGTTGTAAATTTTAAAGTTTTTGGCTAAAAGTTATAAACTTGGAATACTTTTGTATATTTATATATATTTACATATATTTGAGTATTTTGGAGATTGATGGAGTAAAATTTGATTGAATATTTTTGGAAGCGTTAATTTCATGCGGGTTGAGTTGTTTGGATTTGGAAAACGTTCGAAATATAGATAAAATTCTGACGAATTTTTTTCAGATATTTTTCTTTAAAATTTGTATTTTTGATAATTAATCACTAAAGTGTATATTTATTTATCTATTAAAGTATAATTTAAGAAATAAAATATTTTTCTTGGATTTAGGAAAAATTATGATAAGGATGTTGATATTCTTATATTTTGTATACGTATCTTACATATATAAGATGTATGTATTATATATATATATAGGGTATAAGTGTGTTACAGATTTTGTAATTTATAATTTATAATTTTTGTATACTTTTTTTTGTGTAAAAAAACCTCAAGAAACTTGACTTAAGGCACAACTATCCTTGAGTAGGAGACTTTTATCCTATCATGATCTAACCATCAATGAAGATCAGTAGAAGCACTATTCAAAACATGAAGGCCAACTGAAAACTAAAGAGCAAATGAAGCAATCCAATTTGCAATAAAGACAACCATCCTATGGACATGAAAAAGATGGACTTGCCAATCTAGCTTGAGGAGATTTCAAATGCCAGAAGCAGAGTGAGCAATTGTAGATTCTTTGACGTTAATAAGAAGCATTCTTGTAGCACAATTTGCTTAAACAAGCAATCTTCAAATCCTTGAGTTCCATTCCATGAAGGAATTGAAAGAGGCCCCAAAGTTTAGCTTTGAGAATAGAGCATGATCTAATGTAAGCTAGCTACATAGTTGTCATTTTGGTCTCTAATGATTCCACTTGCACCCGCTTATGGAGTCTATCTATTCCAAGCCCCATCCATGTTGAGCTTCAACCATCCCTAGCGATGGCAATTGATGAGTGTCGAAACTACAAAAAATAAAGTTCTTATTCCTAAATAAATTAAATTGTAGTAGTGGTGAATAATGTCAAATTGACAGGGAATTGATTACTTATTTAAATTTTTTTTGAAAATAAAAAAAATAAAAATTAAAGGGGGTTTGTAAATAAATAACTAAAATTAAATTAAAACTGAAAATTAAACTAATAAATTAAAGAATAATAAAACTAAATTGGAAAAATAACAATGAAAAAGATTTCAATTGAAGAGAATAATTTTATTTTCAATTCTTGGATTTAATCCTTGATACGAAAATAAATTTTCCTAAATTTTTAATAAATCAGCCTAATGTTGGACAAGCTCTCAACATTAATCATTCTTTAGATATTAAATTAATTATAACATTTCTAATCAATTCTTGTACATAATATATCCTATAAGAACATCTTTAGTATCTAATTATTGATAACTTTAAGAACTAGAAAAATCTTATTTTAACCAATAAACTCAACTACGTAATTTATTTAATTAGATTATGTAACTTCTTAGTATTACATCTAATTACTACTAATATTAAAAAAAAATCAAGAATAATTACGGATTTAAATATTTTAAATGGTGATATATTATTTAACTAATCAAATAATGGGCCCTATTGATTGAATAACAATATAATAATATAAATAAGCTATTGAAAATATATAAATACTGAAATTAAGGGAAATAGAAGAAAGTTTAATTAGATCTCACAAATTCTTGACGAATTGAAACCTTTATTACCCTTCAACTGAATGGAGTTTAGTTGATCTTGCTTTTGAAAAAAGAAAAACTAGATATATTGAAAATAAATTTGTCAAAAAAGCGAACAAGAGTTGGCTAAGGCTACTGCCTCTTTGGCTATTTATATCATAATTCCTAAAAATTTACTATTCTAATTATAATTAGGAAAACAATAATAAAGATAAAAATATTAATTAATGTCTCTAAACAATATCCATCTAATAAGGAAATAAATAGTTAATAATATCTCTTGATATTTGCCAAAATTTGTAATTCAAACATCCAAAAAAAATAAAGATTCCCAGTTGTCGTAATATTTCTTTTCTTGCATCAGGTTTGATTCCAACATTGTCCAAGGCTTATGCATAAGGCTTATGTCAGTAGATTTTTATATTTTTCTAGCTTTTTACTCAAATTTTTTCATCTGATTCTAGTCTTTCTTTCTGTTACTTTTTCTGGAAAAAAAAAACTTAAAAATTAGTAGAAAGACCTAATAACAAGCCTAATTTACCTCCTAAAATATGAATGATATTTGATCGTTATCAACAATGAATTGATTATTTTTTGATACCTGATCCGTTTCAATATGTTTATATAAGGTATGAGTTATTTATAAATGGATTTGAGTATATACAAGTAGTGTTTTTACTACTCGTGATAGGTTCGGGTATTTATCCTTAGGTATCCATTACCCGAATTTAGTTATATATTAATTATATTTTATTAAATTTTAATTATATATTTATTAAATTTTATTATAATTATGACATTGTGTGGTATAAAATTATTTTAATAAAATTATATTAAATTAAATATTTATTTGTAATTATTTAATTGAGATAACTATAATTTTATAATTTAAATTTTATAATAATTTAAAATTTTTTATATTTAAACAGGTAATTAAATTGGTTCGAATAGTAAATGAATAGTATTAAATAGGTTTGGGATAGATACAGATATAAATAATTTTTTCAGGTATCCTATCCGTTGTCATTCCTAAGCATCTCATCCCATTGGATACTTTTAATATATTAGATATACACATCTAGAAATAGAACATATACTAAATATATAACTCTGAGAATGAAGTATTTTTTATATTAAACATTAAAAAGTGAGTTTTTTGTGGAAAAAAAAAAGAAAAATGAGTATTTTTAAAAGAATTTTTATTTTTGAGGCATTTTTAAAGAAATTGCTAAAAGATTTAGCCTGAATTTAAATAGAAAGAAACCCAGAAATTTAATGGCCAGAAAATGGCCTTAGATGCAAGGGTAGCACAACAGTCTCAATCACTTGCTTACTCGGTTGAGGAGAAAGGAAAAAAGGAATCAAACTTAAATTTATAATTGATGTCTAAATATATACCGCGGAAATAGGAAGCTAGTATTGAAAAATTAACACCTATAATTGAGTCGGCAATAATTGATAAATGATCCACTTAAATTAATTGGCTTGTTAATTTTAGAGGTTTAGTACATAATAGAAACTCATTTACTATAAGCCATAGCCTATATGAAAACATCTAAGTCCATCTGGGGGCTCAAATTCGTCAGGGTTCTAATAATTAGTAGGATGATGCTGCTAATGGTTTGTGAAATGTAGAAATTTCAATATGAAATGTTATAATTTTAAAAATGATTTTAATGTTAGTATGTCAGCAGAAGAGAGAGAATTTAGTAAGAGGCAAATTATAATTAACTTATGAAAAATTTGCATGAATAGAGTCATTCCTTAATGAGTATTAAGCCATGCCATAGTAGGAATGGCAATGGCCAATGAGTTTGGATGTGAATGTGGGATGGGCTTCTCATTTAATTTCTCTTGTTTCATCATTGGGGAGGAAGAGGGGATAAGATATGATTACCCATTTCTTCTATTTTATATTTTCAATCCATGATTACAAAATTAAAATTAAAGATATAAGTAAGCCAAATATGGATCATATATACATATAACTCATGCTTAGTCCAAGCATATTATGAGTTTTAAATTGGGGAAATTACATATCGTAGACCCATTATTTTTGCACCAAAAAATTTCAAGTATTAATAGATTTGTTAATTAATATTAATTAATTAATTAATTAATTAATTAGTTAGTTAATTCAGCAATCTATTAATTAATCAAAAATAGTGATGGCAAAAGGTAGGGAAAGAAGTAAAAATATAAAACTTAGTGTCTGGACGAACACGTCATATCACATAGCGAAATTGACATATCACATGGCAAGCTCGCCATGGCTCGGCCCTCCCCTTGGTCTATTGATTTGAAAATTAAAAAGAGATAAAATTTTTGAAATTAAATTTTTTAAGATCAAATTTTTGAGATTAAAAATTAATAAGATGATTTTTTTGCGATTGAAAAAGTTTTAAGATAAGATTTTTTTGGGATTCAAAAAAGAAAGATTAAAAAGGAAAGATCAATTTTTTAGGAGAACACATAGAAAACGTAAAGGAGAGAACAAAAGAGACAGTACTGTGAACAAAAAAACACAAAATCAGAGTTTTACAATCATATGATGTTAACCATATCTTTAGTAATATAAAATATGGTTTTAAGCAACTAAAATTAAAACGAACACATTGTTTGGTCATATATATATATATATGTAACCAGAACCTAATAATAATTTTTCCTATTTTAATAATCACAATAATAATATAAAATAATTAATCCATGCAAAACATGCTAAAATGATCAGAATAATCACAAAGAATCATCATGCGACAAATTTTAATCAGTCTATGCATAAAAAATAATAGAAATCATACCGATGACGTCAGTTCCTCCAATTTTTGGTTTTGACTGGATTGAATTCATTATTCCAAATTGGAGCACCTTCGAATTTTTTATCCAATGTTAGAATAAAAGATTTCTCGGGATTTGGTTAATTTAATAAGTCAATCTTTTATTATGAATTATATAATGACGACTCTACAACAAAGGCATCGTAGTAAGTCCCTTAGGCCCGAGAGCATGTTTGCTTTATTTTTCAAAAATATTGATATATAAGGACTAATGTTATTACAACTGTTATATCCTTTTTACAGTCTGAGTTCATAGCAAATACCATAACCATACCTTCATCACTTTAATCTCTAACGTAAAACCCTTGAAATCATGAAAGTTTTAAGACTCATTAGCCTATGTTGTGTATGAAATCATACATAAGGATCTTGTTAATAGACTCAAAGATACTTTACCATCTGTCATATATGAGTCTTAAGTGCTTTGTCCTGAGCATCTTATTATTGATAATAGGATAATTTGATTTGAGCCTTCTCACTATATGAAAAAAGTGGTAGAAGAGATTATAAGAAAAGTGGCGGTTTTAGGAGATATTCATGATATCAAAATAGTGAGAGGTGGCCAAGAGATTTTTAAATAATAAACTTGAAATTATAAGAGTTAATATTCATTTTAACGTAAAGAGTTTACAACCATAAATTTAATTTAAGTAGAAGTTTTAAATACAGCAATATTGTTAAAATAGTCATGTTTAAATTTAGCATATAAAATAGTATAAATACATGTTATAAATTTGTATTTTAATTAAGCAATTTTATAGAATACATTAAGAAATATTGTATTCTCTTCATTTTTTCCTTTTGTTTGTGTGTGAATTTAAAGTGAGTGTCATCATGTTTCTAACAAAGTAATATCAGAGCCACTAAAGTTTTTAATGGCATCAAAAGGAGCATCTCTTTCTTCTCAATATCTACAACTTAACAAGACTAAATATGAAAACTGGTCAAATATTATGAAGGTCATACTTGGTTTTCAAGGAGCATGGAAAGTAGTTAAGAAAGGTTTTGAAGAGCCTAAAAATGAAGAACATTAAATCAAGTCCAAAGAGATGCTTTGGAGAAGTAGAGGAAGAAAGATCAATGCACACTCACCATCATTCATTAATGTTTGGATGATGACATATTTGAAAAAGTTGCAAATGATACAATATCCTAAGAAGCATGGAAGACACTACAAAACTCTGTTATGGGAGTTGTCAAAGTAAAGAAAGTGCATCTTCAAACTCTAAAGGCTGAGTTTAAATCTCTCATGATTTGGCAGTAGTGAATCCAATGAAGAAGTTTAAAGAAAAAGTAAAAAAGCATCGTCTCATTGAAAAGATTCTTAGTTCACTTAACTCAAAATTTAACCATGTTGTAGTAGACATTGAAGAATCTAAATATTTAAACTTCGAGTCCATTGATGAGTTGAATAGATCCTTACGAGCTCATGAAGAAAGAATGAATCAAGAAAAGCAAAAACAAGGGGAGCAAGTCTTACATTCAAAACTATCATTGAATAATGATAATAGAAAAGGCCATGGACATGGAAGAGGACAATGGCAAGGATGAAATCATAGTTGCAGAAGAGAAAGAGGAGATGAGCAATATTCTTCTTAAGAGAGAAGAAATCAAAATTTTCAACAAGGACATGGAAAAAGAAGAGCAAGCGGAAGAGGGACTTCTGAAAGAAGTAATGAAGCAAAAGTTAACAAAATTCAAATTGAATGTTATTCTTGTGGGAAATATGGACATCATTCTTAGGAATGTCGAGCTAAGAATATAGAAGAAGAAACAAATCTCATTATGTACAAGGAAGATAAAGATGGAGCAATACTTTTACTTACAATTAATGAAGAGTTGAACGCTAAGAAAAGTGTGTGGTACTTAGATAATGGAGCTAGTATTATATGACCAATGATAAAAGAAAATTCATAGAATTGGATATGAAAATGATAGGTCATGTGTACTTTGGAGATGAATCAAAGGTAAAAATTAAAGCTAAAGGCAATATTTTGTTAGAATTGAAGAATGGTAGTCATAAGATTCTTCTCAATGTTTATTATATTCCTAAATTTGAGTATTGGGAAACTTATGGAGTGTGGTTGTAAAATAAACATGGAAGATCTATTTTACGGCTCGAAGATAGAGAAATGAACCTTCTTGCTAAGGTTTCTATGATGAAGAACCATATGTTCTTACTAGACATAAAAATTGTTGGAGCCATGTGTTTAAAAGCCCGTGTTAAAGATCCATCATGGATTTAGCATATGACACATGGTCACTTGAATTTTGGTGGGCTTAAAGACTTGGAGTAAAGAAAATTGTTAAAGGAATTCTGACAATTGATCATCCTGGTCACTTGTGTGAAGCTTGCTTACTTGTCAAGTACTCAAGAAAGAGTTTTTCAAAGAAATTTGAATCACGAGCCAAAAAACCACTTTAACTCATTCCTGTAAATGTTAGTGTTCCAATCAAGCCCTCATCCCTAGAAAAAAGATTATAATTTTGTTACTTTTTATACATGATTATTCATGAAAAACATGGGTTTACTTCTTAAAGCAAAAAAATGAGGCTTTTAAAGGATTTAAAAGGTTTAAGGCACTTGTTGAAAAAGAAGATGGCTATGAGATTAAATCTCTTAGAATTGACATAGGAGGAGAATTCACTTTTAATGAATTCAAGGCATTTTGTGAGACACATGGAATTCATCGTCCATTGAATATTCCAAGATCACCATAACAAAATGGTGTTACTGAAAGAAAGAATAAAAAATCCTCAATATGACAAGAACTATTTTGAAAAGTAAGTCAATGCCAACAAAATTTTAGACTAAAGTAGTTGCATGTGTAGTTTATCTCTCTAATCGTTCGCCTACCAAAAGTTTTGGAAGATGTAACACCTTAAGAAGCATGGAGTGGATAGAAGCCAACTGTGTCACACTTGTGAGTTTTTGGATCTATTACTTATACCCACATCCTAGAATAAGAGAGATCAAAACTTGGTGACAGGAGTATGAAACATTTATTTATTGACTATAATGAGAACTCAAAGGACTACAAGCTCTTTGATCCAGGAAATAATAATGTCATAATTAGTAAAGATATTGAATTTGAAGAAGAAGCAACAAAGGATTGGAGTAAACAAAATGAAACTGAAGTTACTTATAATTTAATGCCATATTTTTATAAGGAAGAAACTCCAACGCAAGAAGCCTAAGGGGAAGTTATACCTTCGACAACACCAGTTTTATCCCTCTCTATGTTAGCACTAACTTTTCCTTCATCAAACTCAAGTGAAGGCCTATGTAAATATCAAAGTCTTGCTAATATTTATGAAGAAACTGAAAGGTTAGAAGATTTTCATCTATTTTGTTTATTATCTAAAGAAGAACCTTCAAGTTTTGAAAAAGTTGTAAAGGATAAGAAATGGATACAAGCCATAAAGGAAGAAATTCAAGCTATAGAAAAGGAATAACACTTGGAAGCTCACATTATTTTCTAGTGGTCATCAAGCAATCGTTGTCAAATGAGTGTATAAGATTAAAAAAAACTCCAAAGGTGAAGTATAAATGTATAAGCGAGACTTGTTGCCAAAGGATATAGGCAGAAATACGACATTGATTATGAAGAGGTGTTTGCCCATTTAACTCGTTTGGAGACCATTCGGTTAGCAATATCACTTATAGCATGGAATCAATGGAATATACACCAATTAGATGTCAAATATGCTTTCTTGAATGGATATACTAAGGAAGAATTTTATGTTGAACAACCTATGAGATTTATTATAAAAGACCATGAAGACAAGGTGCTGAGACTAAATAAGGTTTTGTATAGGTTAAAGCAAGCTCCAAGATCTTGGAATAGTCAAATTGACAAGTATTTCCAAGATAATGGTATTCAATGATGCATGCATAAGTATGCCCTCTATGTGCAGAAAGAGTAAAGAGAGGGTTTGTTTGTTTGTATTTATATGGATGATCTTATTTTCACAAGTAAATATTCAAGAACGTTTGACTAGTTTAATAAGATGATAACATAAGTATTTAAAATGAGTGACTTAGGTCTCATGTCTTATTATTTAAGAATGGAAGTTGTCGCACATGGGGCAATGGAGAAGCCGGCGGATATATAAATTTAGGGTATTTTTTTAATCGGCTTTTATGTAGTTATTTATTTATGTGTATCGGGAGTCGCCACCAATCAATTATAAAGTTTGATTGGACACCTATTAGTGGCCTGCGATTTCAGAGATATGGTTCAAAGAGTTGATTATGCATAAGGAAGAAAAAATATTCTACAACGCCTAAATTCGATATTATAATTATTGTGATATTTTACTATTTATTATTTTTTTGTACTCGTGAGATGGATTATATTCACTGTCTGAGTATAAATTCTTATTATTGTATTTGTTTTATTATTCCATATTTCCATTATTGTATTCATTATCTGGACATAAATATTTTAAATACATTTCATTATTTAATTTTATATTTTTAGTTTTATTACCCTCGTGGATATATTTTTATTTATTAATGGTTAACTTAATTCTTATATTCACTACTTGAATATAAGAATTTCATACTGTTAAATGATTTAATATTTATGAAATTTATTATAATTGCCTTTAAATTATGTCCACTTCCTAGACATAGCTGTTTTAATTTTTCTTTTTAATTAAATATTTTTTTATTTGATATTCGCTAATTAGTATCCTTTTATTATTTTTTTGAGGAAAATTTATTTTTTTTATTGAGATATACTTGAATTCAAAGCTTGATTTCAAAAGCCTACATATCCTCTTGACGAAATCAAAGTCTCGTTAGTTCGAATTAACATATTTTTGTATCCTTATTATTGGGGTTGTTGTTGTTGTGGTGGTGCTGATGGTAGTTGTTGTTATTATTATTGTTTCCTAAACAGAATCTTTTATCTTATCACCTTATTGAAAAATTATTATTGGCTTACTATTTATTATTTTTGATGTATTGTTACGTTCTACTTAATACTATTACAAAGCGACTCTCGCAATTATACGAGATGGTTGTAGTAATGGTGGAACGTCTCAATGTCGTCTCACAAGGAAGGTGTTTCTTTGTAATAACTTAATTGAAATAATAAAATTTAAAATTGAGTGTATGTTGTTGGAATGATAAAAGAAATCTAGAATTACAAGTAAAATAAATAGCGGTTGCACAAAATTGGTTCAAACTTTCAAAAGGATATCTAGGATTTACAATTTGATTTAATCAAATGTTTAATTCTCAAATTACTATTAACATAATCTTGTAACTTAATTTATTTCTTGTGATTAATTAACAATTATCAATTTATTAGTTATCACATTCATGAATTAACACCACCAATTATTTTGAATTTGTAAATTAAGATAACCCTAGAACTTATATTTTTAATTCATTCTTAGGGTGGTTGAATATATAGTTTCAATATCAAATTTCATCTCTTGGTTCTTCATTCAATATCTAGAGATTAATAGGTGGCTAATCTATCAATTTAATATTTAATCCAATGCAATCAACTCACAAAACAAGGTTTATTAATGGAAATACTTGAATTAAATCATTAAATCAAATCTATTGCAAATCCTAGGCATAGATAATTTAGCTTATCATCATCAAATCAAAAGGCATACTCATCTTAATAGAAATTAAATCACAAATATTCATTGAAATATTAATATTCATAACAAATCAACAAAATTTTGAAAATGAATTAATTGAACTAATTCAAAGAATAGAAAAACCCGGTTTGAAAAAGACTAGAGTTGATCTCCTCTTACTCTTCCTCCACCCTTGCTTGAGTTTGATGAAGATTAAAAAGGCTACCTCTCCTCTACTTCTTGAAAAATCCTCCTAAACTAATCTTAAGAGAGCTTTTCCTTGGAACTAAGAAGAAGCATAAATTGACCTAAAAAATCCTTGCTCAAAAATTGACTCCCCCCTTCTTCCTCTCATTCCTCTATTATTTAATCCAAACTCCATCCTCCACCACTCAGTTACAAATATTTTTTTATTTAAACTCATGCTCCCCAACTCACACCATATTCTCCACTTCTATTTGTTCCCTCTTTTTTATTTTTAAACTTCTCTTTCCATTAAAGACAACTCAACTTTTTATTTCTTTTTAAGATAACATTTATGTTGTCTCCTCAGCCTTATCCCACAAACAATAAGAAATTTTTTTTTTCAAACACAGCCAAAAAAGAGTTGTCTTGGCCATGTCTCTCAATTTTTTCTTGGACACGACCAAGTTCTATGGTCATGTTTGCTTCTGCCTTCTTTTGTGTCCTATTTTCTTGAGTTTGTGTGGAGTGACGCGGTCAGGATAACGACTGTGTCCTCTAATCGAGTCTCCTTCAACTTTTTCTTCTCTTATTTCTTAAGGAAGAACACACCTTGAGTGATTTCTTGTATTGGCCGTATGGTGTGACATGGCCGTGGACATGACTGTGTCTCACCACGTGTCCAATTATGTGCAAACTTCAGGTTATTCTTATGAGAGACACGACCAAGCTTCAAATTTTGTCTTGGCCATGTCATGTGACAGTCAATGAAACGGCCAAGATGATGAGTGTGTTGAGCTCTACCAAAAATTTCAATTCTCTTAATGAAGGACACAACCAAGTTTGGACCAACTTGGTCGTGTTAAATGTTTTCCTTTCAATTTGGCTTCAACAAATGAACTTAAGCTTTATTTTTCACATGTTCGTGCTCCAACCTAAATCACCAAAATTCTTCAAACAACTTAACAAACATATTAGAAAAAATAACTAAAAAGTAAATAAAATTACCCTAAAAACACATAAAAAATATCACAAAATGTATTATTTATGATTAGTATTTTTAATAATTATATTAACTTTCTGAATATAATTATTAAACTTATTTATTTGATATTTTCATTGGGCATATCCAAATTTTAGATTTATTTGACAATGGTTATATCCATGGCTTAGATATAATAATTTCATTTTTATCATATTTTTATTGTTGGTTAATAGAATAAAACATATAAAATAAAACATATTATTTATAACTAACCGGTAAATAATAGAATTAAAAAAATAAAACCAACTGATTTAATGATTTAAAATAAGACCCAATACTTAACCTTACGATTTAATGAGAGGATTTTGATAATAATTTAATTATATTAATGTTATGAATTTTATTATTATTTATTGATTTTATTATTGTATTAAAAGGAAAATAAGGAAAGAAGAAAAGTAGAAAAACAATATATAAAAAGGGCAAAGTAGAAAGCAAAATTAGCAACTATTTAAAAAAAAAAAATTAAAGTAGATCTTTACTGTGACTTACCTTGGTTTAAGAAGAAAGGATCCAAAATTTAAATGAAAATGAATATATTTCAATTTTCTTCTCTTAAAAAAAGGGTAAAATAAATAAATAAGCAAAAAAAAAGAGTGGAAATGGAAGATGTATTCAATCAATTTTTCTTAAAATAATAATAATAATAATAATAATAATAATAATACTAACAAAGCAAGCTTGAAACCATGGAATAAAACTTTTTAAAAAAAACTCTAAAGCCTAAACACACCGTTTCACCCTTATGAAAAATAAAACAAATACTAACCCTAGCTTCTACCCATATATAAACTTCTTTTTTTATCCTTCTTTACCTATTTCATTTTTTGCCGTTCATTCCCCATCCCTTTTATCTTCTTTTCTTATTCTTTTCCTTGCTCCTAATAATGCTCGTCTTGGGTTAAATCCTGACCATTGTCTCCTTCAGATATTCCATCACAGTGAGATTCTTTTTTATATATATATTTTTTTTGTTTTTCCTTTCCTTATTAAATTGTAGAATAAATGTGTTCTTTTTTCTTTGATTAATTTAAATTTGTTAGAAAAAAGATTAAATACACTGCATATTTGGTTACATATACTTTAAATCAATCCCTCATATGCTTGATTACATTTTGTTGTTTTTATTACTATTTATCTTAAAGAATTTAAACCCTGCGTTCATTTAGGATTTTGAAAGTTTTAGTTTTTATCTAGAGATTGATTTTCCTTTTTGTTCTTTTTTTATATTGCTCCTACAGTTTTATATTTCTTTTACAAAGCTCTTTTCCTTTTTTTTTTTGCTTAAGGAGCAAAGAGAATGGATTTCTACTGTTATGTGCAAAAATCCCCAAAACATAATTCATGTAAAATTAAGTTTTTTTTTGTATCTATTGTTTCTGTATTTCTATCAGTTGATCTTTTATCCCTTTTTTATGATAGTGCGTTTTGTGTTAATGTTCAATATGTGGGTTTGTGAATGTTGCAGCCAAGTTTAAGATTTTGTGTGATTATGCTAGTTGTATGCACTTCCTAAATTTTCATATACCATACACTGCATATGTATACAAATGTAATCACTTTCTGGCCACATTTTATTTGAAATCAAATTTGCAGTAAAAGAAGTAACACTTAATTTGAAGTAGAAAAATTAGGCCACGAAATGTTTACTTTACTGTGATCTTTACTTACTGTAAAAATATTGAGCTTGTGTGAGTTATTATTTATTTTCAAGTTTCTATGAAATGCATTTTCTGTTCCTAATAGAAATTTGAGTTTCTCTACAATCTCCTCACCCAGGAAACTATATTTTTTTTTTAATTTCTACTTTCAATTTTCACTCTTTTCTCTTTTCTGTGTTTTTCTCTTTATTTTTATGTGCTTCTTTTGTATATTTTCCTTCTATTTTCCTGTTCTCCCCTTTTTTGTCTTATCATAATTTTCATTGTTATTTTAAAGGATTTTGAACCCGAATATTCATTGCAAATTTATATATGTATCTACTGTGTTTCTTTTCATGACTTTATTATTATTATTATTATTATTATTATTATTATTATTATTATTATTATTACTACTACTACTACTACTACTACTACTACTACTACCACTAAACGTATTTTTATGTTATTTATGCTAGGTTTTGACGTTAAGTTCATTTTTCTCTTATGTGTATGTTATTTCTCAAACTTTCATTATGATAGTATCTAATTTTCTTTTTATCATCAATCTTGTATACTCGTGAATGCTGCAGATGAATTTAAGGGTTTTATATGTGTATGTGGTTATGTGTATTGCAATTGTCAACTTTAGATTTTTATAAAAAGTGCAGCCACTTCCTGATTGTCCTTTTACCTAAGAATCACATAACTAAACTTCACAAAACGTATATAAATATGCAGTAGAAAATTTAAAGTTTATGGTGTACTTACTGGATTATAGGACTTTGATTGTTGATAATGGTTGGATTCCTCTTGTCACTTGCTTTGATTTTTTAGATTATATTAAATACACTTTCTATATTTAATAAATTCTAAAGTTTTCTAATAATTTCCTCTACCATGAAATTACCTCTGAATCTTCTCTCTATTTTTTTACTCTCCTCTTTTTCTATCTTTTTTTGTGTTTGTTTTCTTTCCCTATTTATAGTGGAAGTAATTTTTCATTTCCTATGTTTGCATTTTTCCAAGTCTTTAATATTCCCTTTTTTATTTTTTTGCAGGAGCATGCTTGCTACTCTCAAAATTTTGACCTGCACTCTTTTATTGTTACTTGCAATTTGTCTTTTATAATTGAAGTTTTTATATTTAGAATGTTAGAAATATTATATTTTTTTAGTAATTTTTATCTTTTATTAATGATTTTACTTAATTTATTGTAATATTTTTGTAAAAAAATGAGTTATTACAGAAGTGAAGTAGATGTAAGATGGTATATTTATATCACAAGAAGACTATACAAAGGAGATACTCAAGAAGTTTAATATGTCAGAATGCAAGCCTATTAGTACCTCCATGGAAAGTGAAGTGAAATTGTCTAGAACAAAAGAAGACGTAGATAAAGTGGATCCCATTTTATTCAAAAGTCTTGTAGAAAGTCTATGGTATTTGACTTACATAAGATCAAACATCCTCTTTTAAGTAGTCCGGTAAGCCACTTTGTGGAAAGACCATCAACATCTCACATGAAAGCAGCTAAGAGGATTTTACGTTATCTTAAAGGTACATTAGAATATGGAATCTTCTATTCATCCTTAAATGATTTCAAGTTGATGGGTTATTGCGATAATGATTTTACTGAAGACATTGATAACAAAAAAAGCACAACTGGTTTTAAGTTCTTTTTGGGAAATAGCTTGAACTTACAAGTCTAAATACGTTGCGACTACATCTTGTGCATGTTATGCTATTTAGCTATGAAGATTATTGAAAGAGCTTCACTTCGAGCAAAGTAAATCAACCAAGATCATGATAGATAATAATTCTGCTCAAGCCTTAGCAAGAAATCTTGTATTTCATCATCAAAGTAAATATATAGATATGAGGTATCACCTTATCTGAGAATGCATTGAGAAGAAAGAAGTTGGACTAGAGTATGTAAGAACCAATGATCAAATTGCTGATATATTTATAAAGCCGCTCAAATATAATAATTTTTAGAAATTGAGATTGAAACTTAGAATTACGAAGAGTTCTGTTTATAAGGGGTGTTAGATAATAAACTTGAAATAGGGAGAGTTAATATTCATTTTAACATAAAGGCTTTACAACCCTAAATTTAATTTAAGTAAAAATTTTAAATATAGTGATATTGTTAAAATAGTTATGTTTAAATTTCGCATATAAACTAGCATAAATACATGTTGTAAATTTGTATTTTAATCAAGCAACTTTATATAATACATTAAGAATAGATTCTATTCTCTTCCTTTCTTCCTTTTGTTTATGTATGAATTTAGTTGAGTGCCCATCACATTTGTTTGCTAAATACTTGGCTTAATTTAGTCTATTTTGATCATAGGCAGTCAAATTGAATAGAACTAATATTTGCATCAAGTTACATTTTGCAGTAACTTAATTTTTGGAGAAATTATAAAAAATTCAATCGGACCATGAAGAAGCTTGATCGGACCATTGCCTAGAATTCAAGTAAATTAACACAGAAAGATTCATGAGAGAAGGCCTCTTAATTACTCACCTGACAATAGAAAGTTTGCTTGGAACAACTTGGAGTCCAACCGTACTTTTGTTTGAATTTTTGAGAAAAAACTTTCAAAGAGTTTCATGATCATAAGTACTCTCAATTTTTCAGAGTAACATGATAAGTTCCTATTGGACCAAGCCAGCTTGCTGAAATTCTAAAAAACTCTAGTAAGTTTCACAGCCAAGGGTATTCTTATATTTTGTACATACCTCTACAAGTATGACCGAACCATTGCAATGGATTTAAAATTTCATAACTGTTATTTTTTCACTTAATTAGTGGATGCCACGTGTATTGGCCGTTAAAGAATTTTTGCCATAAATTTAAAAAAATTTGACCAAATCAGCAGTAGTATGACCATACTTTTGAATGTATGGCTGGAAAATTGGTGGTCCAACCATGAATTTACTCTGAACAATAATTAAAGAGTAGACAAGTCAAAAAACACGTGCTCACCTACCGATCCACTTTTCAAATGGCTAATTGAAGGCTTAAAGGTTATAAATACATGAAGGAAGTTCATTTTATAGATGATTTAAGTTTTAGAAAGCTAAAAAAACAATTATTATCTCTTTGTATCAAAATTTCTAGTTGTATTCTTTGAGTGTTGGGTGTGAGCATTAAATACCATTATATAAGTTTGAGTATAAGCTTTAAAACACTTAAGTTTTAGAGTGAGCCTGAAAAAATTATTATTGGATTATGAGAAAATTTCTCAAACCATGTGAAAGTTTGGTGTGAGCTTATGAAAACATCAAGTTAGGATTGAGCTTGTAAAAATCTAAAGCTAGTGAAATTCTGAACTTGAATGTTAGGGAGTGGACATAGGATTGATTTGATCCAAACCACTATAAATCTCTTATGTCCATTCTTCTCTACTCTACTCTACTTATTGCTTTTATTTTTTTTATTTCTCACCATTTCTTCAAAACAACAAACTCACTCCCATCTTGGTTGTTATTTTGAGACAATAATTGGTATCAAAGTCTCAAAATTTTAAGAAGCTTAAAGGTGAAATTTGATCTGTAATGGCAGCTATTCCACCATCTGGCTCTACTACTTCAACTTCTTCACCTACCTCCACAACTCAATCTCATGAAAATCTCAACTCTTATCATAGACTTTACTTTAATTGAACCGATTTCTCTTGTTGAAAATTTAATATGTATTTTTTCTTAGATAGTGAGGGAATTGAGCTTTAGAAATGTGTGCAAAATAAGTAGAAACCTCCTACTCATGAAGTTGATAGTCCTCAAGTGCCTCTTCTTAGAGAACAATGAATGAAACTCAAGAAAGAACTCTCTACAAGAACAATAGAGCAGCCTCTATTTTGGTGAATTCTATGACTAGAGAAGAAGTTGGAAGCATCTAACATCTTACTAGTGTGTATAGAATTTGGAAAACTCTTGAAAACTATCATGAGGGTACTATCTAAGTGAGGTTCACTAAGACACAAATGCTTATGCATTCATATGAACTCTTCAAAATGAAGCTAAATGAAAATGTCACTGAAATGATAAATCAATTACTTGTTATTATCAACGATTTAAAGAAATACGAAAAAGTATATGATCTGGGTAATGTCAATAGCAAAATATTGAGAGAACTTAGAGCTAAAAAGAACTTTGAGTCAAAGATTTCTTCAATTGAAGAAGCTCATGACCTTAGCACTCTAAGGACCGATGAGCTAAATAGAAAACTCCTCACCTTTGAATTGCATAATAAAAAATTAGATGATAAAGGTGAGAAGGACAAAAGGAAAGCTATAGCTCTCAAAGCTACTAAAGAAGTTGAGAGTTCAAGTGAAGAAAGTAGTGATGAAGATGAAGAAATGACCATGCTGTCTAGAAGAGTATGTAAATGGAAAAGAAAGAGGAGAATGCAAGCTAATAAAGGTAACTTCTCCAAATCCTCTTTCAAATAAAAAGATAAGAAGAATGAAGTTAAATGCTATGAATGTACTAAACCAGGTCACATAAAAAAGGATTGTACAAAATTGAAGAACAAGAAGAAGTGGGACAGGGAAAAGAAAAAGTCTCTCAAAGCTACATGGGATGATGATTTTTCAAGTGAAGAAGAAGAAGAAGAGGAAGAGGAAGAGGAAGGAATTACAAGTCTTTGTCTCGTAACTTTGGGAGGTGATGATGATCACTCCAATAAGGTAGATACTCAATCCTTAAGTTTTAATTGTGACAATATTGATAATGCTTTAGATGATAGTGATTTAGTCAAGCATATGAACCTAAGAGTCCAAAAATATTTCTTTAAAATAAAATTCTATAAAGAAAAATACTCTAAGCTAGAAAAGAACTTTATTTCTTTAAAAAATTCTACTCTTAAATTGAACACCTCAAATGAACAATTAATGAAGTCTACTGATGAAGTGTCTAAAAATTCACATAGCTTAAAAAACATAACTAAGGACAATAAATTCTTGAAAGATGAAATAAATGAACTCAAAAACTATATTTCAAAATTTCACAAAGGCAAGGAGGCCTTAGATATATTAATAAGTGTTCAAAGGTCACCATCCTCCAAATATGGTTTAGGGTTCAATGACTCTACTACTACTACATCTAATGTACTAATATTTGTTAAAGCTTCTACAACTCAAACCTCTAGTGTTAAAGTTGTAAATAATACAAATGCACATAATAAACCTAAAAGTCCCAAAAAGACTACTCAAAGCTCACTAGGCTCTAAAACTAAGTTGCGAAGAACAAATAATGCATATATATAAACAAAGCATAAGCCCGTGTGTTTAAATCTAGCACTGCGTCTTTAAAAAAAAATAAGTAACACAGTCGTGTCTGATAAAATGATTCTCCCATGCATTTAATTTTAATTCTGCCTTTATAAAAAAATAATTTTTAACATTTCTCATACACTCAATCCTTAAAGTCATTCAAATGTAACATTAATAATAAAAATTTAACCAAGATTCTCATATGAACACACATTAGTTCTGTATATACATATAATGTGTAATTGTTGTAACGTACAAAAGTTCCATAATTATCTAAATATATATATAATCTAACCACATTACCCCTAATATATACAATTGCCATTCAAAATATAGTAATTCTGCTATGTGAACTATTCAAAACACATTATACAAATACTTCTTAGAAGACCTTTTGTAATGCATTTGATTTGGATCTCTAATATCTCACTTAACAGGCTCTTCTTGTCTCATTTGATCTACACGTCAGAAATAAATCTAACACACTAAGCAAAATGTAGTGGTGCTTAAGTACTCATAATATGCCAAAAATTAAATAAGAAAGATAACTTTGAACTATCATTATAAAAGTAATAAAATCACCACTTTACACTTTAATAGAAATTTGATAAATTTATATATATTCAATACATACAACCTATGAAAGACCAATGTTCAATAACTTTATCAAACTAGTTACATAGCAAACTATTCACATCTTATGCAATTCTTCTTAATTTGCCCGTACACACTGAATTTAAATCTTATGTTTGGATAACGGGTCACTGATGACAAATTAATGCTCACTATCAAATATATGGCCAAAGACCCACTGTTAATGTAATATATCCACTTTTGACAAGTATGCACACTGTCACTGTTGACACTTTGTGTCCACTGATGGCACAGAGTGCCCACTATCACTGTGGATATCAACCCAAGCTAGGTTTAATATTAATATGATTCAAGTAATTCATTATTCATTCATTCCCAATTTATCATTCAATTACACATCACTTTAATAAACAATACTTTAAACCATACTTAGCATTTTCAAGGTTCTAAAGTCTCTTGCAAACTAACTCATAGATGTTTTCCACAATTCTAACTTTCCAAATTGATAATCTTGCATACTTTTGAGAAAAACTTATGTTATAAATATTAGTTAAAAAAGAAATTACATTAAAAAATAAGAGATGGAGTGTTTTAAGGGTGAAAAAGAAGAAAATTAGGGTTACATATCAGACACGGGCGTGCCTAAAAAAAATCCAAATGCCCTTGCATATCAAAATGTTGTTGGAAGTAAAGTTACAGTAGTTGAAAAATTCACATGGCCGTGCGGAATAATCCACACGCCCGTGTGTTTTAAAACCATGCTGGAAACAAAATTACAAACACTAAAAGATTCATACGGCCGTGTGGAATAATCCACAAACCTGTGTGTTTTTCTCAGCTTCTTCCAAACTCTAAATATTCACTTTTTAGTGAGCCAAAGTTGTTCCAACTTATATTTTAAGCCAAACCAATATAAACACATTTAATAAATATAGTAAAAATGAACCCAAAACCAAACTTTTCATATAAATAGGATCCATACCCAACACTTTACACAAATCCTCAATTAATCAAATCTTTAGCAAAAAAAACTCAATTCAAATGAATCAATTAACTTATTCAAATACTAAAATTCAAAGAAAATTAAATATTTACAAATTATAATACACAAGCACATACCTCTTTCAAGAACTCTCCTCTTTTCTCTTGTCTTCCTTCCCCTTTGATTATTGGATGATAATCTTATCTATTCTCTCATAAACTAGTGGATTCCTATGAAAATTTGAAGTTATAAGTGAAGATCTCCATGATTTTGATGTATAATGATGGAAGAAGATAGAAGAAAAGAGAGATGATGATGGTGAAGAGGTGTTTAGCATGAAGATGATGAAAGAAGAATAAAGAAGCTTCTACGTGACCCTTTATATAGTATCTAAAGTTTGATTAGGTGAAGGCATGCCCACTATAACTATGGTGCACCTGCTCTCTTAGTTTTTAATTTTAATTCGATTTTTAGTTCCGTAAAAATAGTTTCTTTGATTAATGTTAAACCCTACTATCTATATTTCATATCCTAATCCAATAAAATTTAATTCTAGAGTCACAACGGCATTTCTATAAATTTCTATCACTTTAGAATTCTTTTGCAGAAACTCCGATTTCATCCAAACCTAGATCAAATTTTAACTTTTTAAACTTAACTCATCCTATTTTCCCACTTATTTTCAATTTTCAAGTCATTCTCATTACTATACCTAATCTATTATGAATATATATATAGAAAATTACTATTTAAAATTTCAAACATTACAACTTTACCCCTTGTATTTATATATTTTATATTAAAATAGATACTTTAGTGACTCGTCCGGACTCGGTGTGACTCAGTGAATTTGTATTTATAAATTAAGAAAAATATGAGTTCAAGAGATTATACGGTTAAATTAAGAGTTTAAGAGATAAAATGATAAAATGTTATAAGTTCAATGGGCTACATATATTTAGCCTCATAATATATGTAAAAATATTTAAAAATTATATATTTGAAAGTTTTTATTAAGGAGCTGTGAACAAAAAAATAAAGAGACAAGTAAAATTTAAATTGCAAGTATCTTAGTGTTCATGGAGATATGAATAAACAAAAAGATAAAAAAAATATAATATTATAAAAACTAAAAAGCGAAGAATAGAGTTAAATACCTTTTAAAAATTCAGTTCCTTAATGCTAGTTGATTTCTCCCTAAAAAATATCTCAATTTTGGTGATTGGTGGTTGAGGAGTAGAACTTGGAAGAGGGACCCGACACTGTTATTTATTTATTTATTTTGTCTCTCAATGACTTATTTTGTACTATTTCTTTGCAAATTGAAATTGGTATTTAAAAAATATAGGATGAGCCACTTTAAAAAAAAATGATTAGATGGCTCAAAATTGCTATGGACGGGCCAATTTTAGGATAATAAGTTGTGACTAGCCTCAAATTATTAGAAAAAAAACACTCTTATTATGTTTTTTAGTATTTTTTTATTAGAAATATTTTAATTATTTTATTATAAATTTATAATAAATTTATTATAAACTATATAAAATTTATGAACTTATACATAAATTTATTATAAACTCATTGTAAATTTATTGTAAACTAATAAAAATATAATATTTTGATAAATATTTTATAAATTTTGGTATTTTAGTAAATAATTTATAAATATGATAAATTTAAAATTATTTTTAATTATTTTTATATTTTTATCAAAAGTCCAAATTATTATAATTATATTAGTTTTATATTTTTAGTGGGATCAATTTAAAAAAATTTGTAAAAATTATATGTCTTACTTTTTTTTTCCCTTCAAGTTGAGTGGAGTCAATTGACCCCACTAAACATAATATAGCTACGTATGACATAAGATTAAAGCAATTTTACAGATATTTTTAATTTTTTTTGGCTCAATAAAAAGTGATTTTACAGATATTGATCAATTATGAATGTGTAGCATAAAAATTATATATAATGTGACTCAAATATGTCTATTTCTTCTAACTGATCCTATCTTAATTAGTAACATATAATAAAATAAAATGTCAATCAACACACAATTAACAAGCAATAAAAAGTTGCATGATGAAGTGAAAGTATTTGTCTGCACAATTAACTGATCAAGTAAAGGTATTTTGTCTGATATCATATTCACAACTGCTATCGCAGAGAATTAGAGATAAAATTTTAGTAAAAAGTGGAAAGAGAATGTTCTGTCATTCACATAATTAGAAGTACAAAGTATCTTGTTTATATACAATGTTGGTTATCAAAAGAAAAAATGCCAGCTCTAACAGTACAACTAACTAATACTACCTAATTACAAACTGAAAATAAAACTTACTAAATTTGAGATGATGTCTCCTTTAGTGAAAGGTCCGAAAGTTATTTTTAAATAACTGATCAATCTAATTATTTATAAAAAATTGGAACATAAACAACTGATGCTCTAATATTGGTGTTCGAAATTAAATCCATATAAATAAATATTCAAATTTTATCTCTGATGATAACCACAATTATTCACTTTGTATTTGTATTATCAGTTTTGAAGAACAATCATTAAAGAAAAAATATTTTTGTTTTTCACATTTTAAAGGTCAAGCTTTAACATCTCAATCTTACTCTCTTTTGTATATGGAGTTATGGGAGAAAATAGCTACGGAGGAAGCTCAAAAAGATGTTTTCTGTAGCTCTTTTGATAATTAATAATAATAATAATAATAATAATAATAATAATAATAATAATAATAATAATAATATCATTTTCCCAAAATATATTAAGTTTGATTTTACAAATAAAATAAAATTTCTCGGATTATGCTAATTATTCAAGATTAGTTATCCTTTCTCATTTAAATAATAATTTAATATTATCTTAATAATATTACTAATAATAAATATTATAATTAAATAATATTTATAATAATATTAATTGGTGGGTCTATCCCATTTTAGGCAAACTCGACTCAAAACCAACAATAACATTACAAATTACTTCCTCCATTTTAATTTTTAATATATATTTTGATCCTTAACATTTTGAAATTTATAATTATAATTTTTGAATTTTGCGGTTAACAGTTGATTATAAAATTATGAAATTTTAAAATAAATTTGATTTTACTCCTTTAAATTTTAAAATAATTACACTGTAGTCCTAAAACTATTAATTTTTGAAATCCTTAAACCTCTCAAAACCTCAAAGTTTCTTTTTCTTTTTTTCTTTTTGGTTAATTTACATCCACTAAAATTTATATACAGTTAATATACTGGGAATATTCAAATATATATATATATATATGCTGGGAAAATTTGATGCTCCACATTAAGTTCTCGATTTTTCTTTTCTTTTTTTTTTTAAAATTCCTTCACATTGTAAACTCTGTTAAAGATTAAAAAAAATTAAAGAGAATTTATTTATAAAAAGATATAATTACTAACAAATTACATTAGTTTTTCAAGGTATTAATATGCAAAATTTTAAAAATTTAGAAGCACAAAAACAAAATAACATTCAATTTGTTGAAATGGCATGCATGCATTGCCAATTTGCCATGCTCCGAACTGAAAGAGAAAACAGTTATCTTCTCTGTTTGGCATTGACATATCTATATATTGATTGCTCACCATTAGTTCTCTGACATGAATAGGTCCCCAAACTCTGAGTCTCCAATTTTTTCTGGTTGATTATATATGTACAAACCAAAATCTGTTTGTGACCTCTACGTATATGTCAACATATAGTTCTCCCAAATTATATATGAGTTATATCATAAGATTTGGTGGTAAATTTTGATAATGTATTTTCAATTAGTAAAGATCATATTAAACATAGAGTTTATGCATCATATTCAATTTATTCTTTTATACATTGAAATTTTATTAAAAAGATTAAAATTATCAGAATTCAAATCTACAATTTCTTGCATTACAAGATAACCATTCATTAAATTATTAATAAATAATTTTAAAACTTAATTCGTATAAATATACATTAACGGTAAAATTAAAAGATTTATAAGTGAGAAAATCTCTGAATCAAATCCTAATGTCTTCTATGCAAAGCAGATCTTGACCATAGAATTTGTAGGCCATGCACTGCAATATTAGTGAGTTCTGTTGTGACTTATAATTGAAATGTCTAATATATAGTACAGGACGTTGGAGAATAAATATTCTTCAGATTTTGAACTTATGCCGACCATTTATTTAATTTGTTAATCGCTTCTGTACCTTTTTCCTCCTTGATAATGTTTTTGTGAAAGAATTATCATTATGAGAAGTGACCAATGAAGCAAATCAACAACACAAGTTAGATAAATTAATAATTGTTCTTTAGTGAAATAAATCCTCACTCGTCAAATAAGTGATTCCCATGCTATAAATTTAGATAATTATTATATATATATATATATATATATATTAATAGATTCTCCTGTACTCAATAATTCTATCTATTTTCTATGTATAGAAAAATTTTAAAGTGGGGTGACTAGTAAGATTTAAATTTGACTATATATATATATGAAATAGGAGTTTGAGTATACTTACTAATAATTAATTTTCATGGGTTGATTTGAATATAAAACAAATTTAAGAGAATCAATATATAGTTTGGTGGCCAACAACGTGTGTTGTTCTCATTTAGATCTCCAGTTCGAGTTCTAGATGTTACTTCTCCTCTGTATATAATTAATTAAAAAAACAATTTTAAGAGGTTTGAATGTGAGCTGCCCAAATATGTTCTACAAATGATTAATAACTATAAAAAGCAATAAAGCTTTGGTCTAATAGCAAAATCAAAATTGAAGTATGAAAGGGCGAAACTCTGATTTTTAAGTTTGATTCCTAATTTTTATTGAATTTGTATTATTTGATATATTAAAAACCTCTTTAAGTAACAGAATTTTATGGAACAAATGAGAAAGGTAAGCTCTAATGTGTTTTTTTTTATTTGACTTCATTCATGAGATGGTTCAAAATCATAATAGTACAATTTTGCAAAATACTTCATATTTCTCAACCAAGAATTCAATGAGTTAATAATTATTTTAGAGTGAACCAAAATCATATTATAGATCGTTAATAATAAAAAAAAACAAAGAATAGAGTATTAATTCTTTATAATTAAAGTGATATATAGAGTTAATCTGGATAAGGCTTCAGCCTCCCACAAAAAAAAAAGTGTATATATTTAGAAAATATATTGGTTAGTATATCATAACAAAATTATCATAATTTTATTATGTGATATATTTAGTTACTTAATTTTGTATGCTTGTATTCTTTTGTGTTATTTCTTTAAAAAAAAATTTATATGGTTAATTAGTAAAGTGAACTTGCACTAAATTGTAAACTAGATTAATCCTTGTAAACTCTATCTCTATTAAACTATTAATATCAAAGAAGACCCATAAAAACTAATTATAATATGAATCCATGAAAGTGACATGACTTAAGCAAAAATCAAATAAGACAAGAATGAGCATGGAAAATGTAAATTAGGATCAAGAATGGTGGGGTTTTGGTGTTATAATATATTACATAGTTTTCTTGCATAGTTTTCTTGGTGATCTGATCTCATAATATCGTAAGCAACTGCATGCATGGGCTTTTTGGTATACCAAACTTGTGTGTCGGTCACCTGCATGAGCCACTAGTTAATAGGCACGTGGCATCACATCCCACGCCAGTTTGTGTAATAAGATTGCTTAGAATTAGGCACATGAAGGTGATTGCTATTTAGCAAGCATGTACCCATTTCACTTGGCATGCCTACATGTGTTTGGATTTTGGTATCTCACTTATAATATGTCTTGTCCCTTTTACTACTAATTCCCTTTATTCCTTTTCGTATCTCACTTACACTAATTTATATATTAAGAAATTATTTTTTTATGTATTAATCATAAAAATAGAACGCTACTCAATAAAAAAAAATTTCTTTTAAATGAAACTCATGTATATATTAATTATAAACCACTATATAATCCATTTATATATATTTCTATCATCAAAATCAAGAAATTCTCACTTTTAAACATTAGTGAAAGGGAACATTTTTTACTCCAAATTTAGGGTAAAATCATAATAAAATATTTTTTTTCATCGGAATCCCTCAAACTAATCAAGATTTTCATCTTAAAGAATAAGATTTGCAGGGCCACCCCATTCCCTTAAAATGATTAAGAAATTTTGATCAGCTTAAAGACTGAGATTATAAGCCATCAGGACTTCGGCTTAGGTATGGCAATTTAATCCCCATCTTATAGATGTCCATCTGCTTTTTCTCGATTTGAATTTGAAGTTTTTACAAAAATGTCAGAAAAAATAAAAAAAAAATTAATTTATCATATTTTAAAAAAATATGTTCAGATTTATAAAAATTTATGATTAATTTATTAAAATACCAAATTTATATTATTTATTATGAGTTTATTGTAGGTTTTTTATAAGTTTATTATAAATTTATCATGAATTTATTATGAGTTTATAAATTTAGGTAGTTTATTATGAGTTTATTATAAAATAACTAAAAAAAACTCTAATAAAAATGAAAAAAAAAACTTATTCAAAATGTGGAGGATGTAATTTTTCCTTTTGAATTTTACACTCTTCATTTAATTGTGGGCTGAATATGAATAATATAATTGTACCATATAATTTCTCCTGAATATGAACTTAAAATTGGGCAAATTACATCAAATACCACAATTTAAGCTGTGGGTTTAATTTATACGACAGGACCTTTTTTTTTATTCTGTGATTTTGCCTTTTCTATTTTACATTTTAACGTTGATTTTTTTAAAAAAAATATTTTGTTTTTTATTTATATTTTTTATTCATATATAATTTTTTATATGTTATGTTATTATAAATATATTACATAATAATATCTACCAAATATCTACACTATATATATAACAGCTACTAAACATATACGTAATATCTACTAAACATCTACAGAATTTATTTAATACTTTTTTAATTTTTTTTAATTTTATAATTCACACAATATACATACAATCTCCATATAATATCTATATAGTATACACATAATATACACAATAAATATATAATATATGCACAACGTCTGCCAAAAGTCTATATAATATATACAAAATATACACGCAATATTTATATAATAAAAATAATATTTTTTTAAAATTTTTATGTGTATAATATGTAAATTTTATTTAAAATAAATTTAATAATTTTTATTAATATATTTTTATATTTTTTACTTTTTTATATTTGTTGTGAGTGCTATTTGTCATTTACAATTAAAATTAAAATTTTTTTTTATAAAAATTAATACTTTTATATGCTGAAAATATAATTAAAAATATTAATTTTTATTATTTTATTAAAATATAATTATTTAATAGTGAAGTTTGAAAATAAAAGGATAAAAATTGAAGTAAAATATTATTTGTAGTGAGAGAATATATATTAAAAAAAACCTTCTTTTAATGAGAAATTAGATATTTTTGAAAATTTACTCTAATTTTTTTTAAAAGTGTAAATATTTTTATTTTTTATAGTATTTTTGAGATAAAGTTTGTTTTTAAGAATATTTTTATAAACACATCCTAAAAGGGCCTTTTTACATAGTTATCTTAAGTTCTATTTTAAAAATATTACATTTTAAAAATTTTTCAAAAATAATTTAAAACTTTTTTATTTATTAAAATACTTCCTCATTTCAAATAATATTTTATTTACAAAAGTACATTCTCTCTCACTTCAAATAATGATTACTTCAATTTTTATTTTTTTAAAATTTTACTATTAAATAAATATATTCTAGTAAAAATAATAAAAATTAATATTTTAAAATACATTTTCAGCATATAAAATGTATTATTTTTTTATAAAGGAAAAATTTTAATTTTGATTTAAATAAGAAATAACATTCACAAAATTTATATAAAAATAAAATATAAAAAATATTTTAATAAAAATCATTAAACTTATTTTTAAATAAATGTTATGCACTGTATACATAAAAATAAGTTAAAAATATTAAATTTGTTGTGTATATATTGCATATTAAGTTGTGTGTATATAAAATAAAAAAAATTAAGTTGAAAAATTAAATTTGTCTTATGTTATGTGTATGTTTAGGTTTGATGGATGCATATTATATATATATTGTGGATATATTATGTATATATGTATATGTTGTGTTATATCATATATATATTCTATTACAATTGATAAAATATTTTTTATATGTTGTTTACTTAAATTGTATATGTTGAGTATATGTTTGTACTTGTTATATATATACTGTGTATGTGTGTATATATTTATATATTTTTTGTGTATATTGTGAATATGAGAATAATAAAATTATTCATGAACAAAAAAACAAAACAACATAAATAAATAAAACAACATAAAAAATAGGTGACTTAATAAATAAATAATAAAAAAAGAGGCCGCACTGTATAAATGAAAAAAAAAAATCAATAACTTTCGTATAAATAGAAAGGAAAGACACTCTATCATGAAACTGAAAAAATAAAAACAAAATTGGGTATACTATGTGTAGACCATTGATTTTAACACTTGTTGATTAATTTATAAATTAATTAATTAGTATTAATTAATTGATTTATTTATTTATTAATTAATTGATTAAATTAATTAGTTGGTTTATTAATTTATTGGACGATTTAAATAAGGTTCGTTTAATATAGAAGATAAAAAAAATTAAACGAAAGAGGCTTGCTAGGTCGTGGGCCATGGCGAGCTCGTTGTGGCTAGCTCGGTTTCGACCTTAAATTAAGATAATATTTTAAAATTAAAATCTAAAAATCTATTTTTCAAAAAACAAATAATAAGATTCTAAAGATTAGTTTTTGAAATTAAATCTTTAGGATTAGATGATATTAAGATTGATTTTATCATATTTTTGGATGGATTGATTTTTTAAAATAAGGTATTTTAAAAGAAAGAAAAAGAGGCACAAAAAGGACAGAGGAAGATAGAAAAAAAAGGAAAAGAGAGCAATAAAAAACAAGAGAAAAAAATTATTACTTCAACAATAGAAGAAGACTGCTGGAGGATTCCAATTTCAAAGGCAGAAAAGTGGATTTTTGGACCATAATTTTAAAGAAGGTGTGCTGCTGAATGAGTGTAATTAATATTCTTTAAAAAATCATTCTTTAATTATTAATTAATACTAGTGTCATTTCTAAGTTTTTTTTAATAGTAAACAATAAATTTCATTAAAGTGTAAAAAAGGCACATACAGCCCAGAGATTATAGAGCAACACAAGAAAAAAGAAGACTATCAAACACCCTCTTATTCCACATGAGCTTGCAGAAAAAGTATAACAATCCCAAACTAAACAGTCATAGGTAAATATAAAGACGACTTACAATAAATACAAGGTGTAAAGCCTTAAAAAAGAAGGTACTAAGAGCACCCGTAGTGCGAGGCTCATTTTGATCCTAGTCCCTTTATGGGACTGAGACTGTGGAAAAAAGACGGGGCAAGTCCCACGTCCCACCTTGGTGGGCGACCAGTAAAATTGCAGCCCTTCATAAAAAAAATTTAATGTTAAAATTTAACATACAACGATAACTTTATTACCATTGGATGCTTGTCAAGTGCAACGCTGATAATTTTATTTATTTATTTATTTATTTTTTAAATTTTCATCTATAAATATAACTATTTTTTATTAAATTTTATTTCTCCTACACTCTACTAAAAATTTTATTTCACCCCACTCTACTAAAATTTTACTTCTCTCACTCTATTAAAATTCATCTATAATCAAATTAATATGCACTTTCACAAAAAAAAAAAAAAAGGATCCAAATCAATTCTATGCCAATTCTTTTTTTTTTTAATTACATGCAAAATTTTAATTTTTCTCAAAATCAAAATTTTTCACAATCTCAATCTATAAATCCAAATCTACCTCAAAATTCAAATTTTCAAGTTCCTTATTTTACTAATAATCAAAATTTACAAGCATATCAATTTTCATTTTTTTCCAATTTTACTCTATCTTTACAATTTCAAACTCAATCTAGTTGTGAAATTCAAATTTAACCAGTGTAGGGGGTTTATCTAATCGAATTCCTCAAACGCCCATTGTTTTGACTCCAAATTCATCATATGCACCATTTTCTAACAATGATGTTAGAGATGATATAAACATCAACAATGATAACATTAACATCGAAATTGTGCAAGAGAATACTAGTCAATAGTGATGGGATGATGATAAGTTCCTAATTATTGCATAGTTAAACAAGTCAATGGATCCTATTGTTAGTACAGATAAAAAATGCATTTGGGACCCGAGTCCATCAATACCATGAGGAAAGCAATTCCAACATCATCAAAAGAGGGTCAAATGCAATGAAAAAATGATGGTATAGGATCAATCATGAAGCTCAATTATTTAGTGGATGTTACGATCAACTAACTCAAGAAATAGGGACCGGTTCAAACATGGACAATATAATAGAGTTGGTTCATCAACTCTATCTTACTAGGATTAAGAAGAAATGTAATTTTGTGAGGCACTAGATTGAGCTTCAAAAGGAGCTAAAATGGAGAACTCCTTCGACTAATAGAGGAGGTTCCAAGAGAACAAAAATAAGTGTTAGTGGAGCATACTCATCATCATCAAATCCTGAAACAGCAACAATCAATGATGTTATTGAGTCTCTAGTTCATCCAAAAGGCATCAAAGCAGCTAAGAGGAAAAGTAAAGAAAAATCAAAAGCTATTGATATTGGAACCTTCATTAAGGAAAAGATTAAAGCAATTAAACCAAATGTAACAAGAAAATTATCGATAATTGAGGACTGAAAAAATGCTAAGCAAAAGAAGGACTTAAAGGAAAGAGAGATAGACATGCAACTCCTTTTTGCAAACACCTCCTCAATGAACCCAGTCCAATGAGATATTCATTCTAAGTTGCTAGAAAAAGTTAAGATAAAGTATAATATTAATTGAATATTTGCATTTATGGTTATGTAGCGTTTTATTTTTTTCCAATATTATATAGCTTTTCAATTATATAATGATATTTGCCATTGTAATATATTTTATTATTTGGTGTAATGTTATTAGTATTTAAAAACTATCCATTATAAATTAGCCGTTAAAAAATAGTCGTTAAAAATTTGCCGCTAAAAAATAGCCATTACAAACTAGCCGTTATAAACTAGCCATTACAAACTAATATCTCCTTTTTATAAACTAGCTTTAATCACTTACCAATTAGTCATATACTCTAGAAACATTTCTCCATCTACAACCAACAATAAAAAATCCACTATTTAAAATGTCTAGTAACTCTGATAAACCAAACAACATGTCATGTAAATCTTCTAACCTCTGCAAATTTGATTTCCAGCATAGTTTTGAGACAAATGGGCTTGTGGATATTTCAACACGGCCGTGTGAATTTTTCAGCTTTTGTAATTTCATTTCCAGCAAAGTTTTTATATGCATTGGCATGTGGATCCAATAGACACGCCCATGTCTGTCTTGTTTCCCATGTTTTCCTCTCTTTTAACCTTAAAATATTTCATTCCTTTTCTTTAATATAATTTTATTTCCAATTAATTATAATAATATATATTTATCTCATAAATATGTAAGATTATCAATGTGGAAAGTTAGTATTGGATAAAGAGTGTAAGGATTGGAGGAAAGTGATTATTTATAGTATGTCAAGTAAATATATTTTTAATAGAATATGGGTTTGAAAAGTATAAGGCTTGGAATATTTTAGAATTAAAGAATTTGATATTTTGAAAGTAAGGTTAAGTTTATGTTATTTGAAGTTATTGAAGTGCTAGTTATTTAGTTTAGAAGTGATTTATTCTTTAAAGTCAAATAGCTATATAAAGTATACTACTTAGGAAATTGGAGTGAGAACAAATTATTTAATAACTGAAAGTGTATGTGAAACTAAATGGTTAATCCACTAGAGAAATACTTTGAGTTAAGAAAGTTATATGCAAAGTTATATGTAAAGTGTTTATATAGTTATAAGGTTAAATTGTGCTAAAATAGGATGATAAAAAGTATGAGGAACGAAGGTATTATTGATTAATATTCAAGGTTTGAACGTAATTATATATATTTGAAGAAAGTTTTATATTAATTATTTGGTTTAGTAAATGAATTCTTTATGAGGAAAATTAATATATGTTCTTTAATGATCAAAATATTTTTCAATGATCAAAATAAGTGTATAGTTAGAGAATGAATATAAGATAAATGTATGAGATTAGTGAATTGTGCATTATATATAAGGAAATAAGATAAAAAGATTGATATATTAAAGGACTATAGCTGATTTTAAATAGTTGGGATGACGAATTAAGGAACGTAAAGAGAAGAATAAAGTAATTAGTTTTATAGTAGGGATATATGAGGTAGAAGTACACAAGTTATATACCTTGTGTATTGTTGACAACAATATTGTTTGATCATTTAAGACGGTTCATTAATTATATACAAGTGTTTAGAGGATTAAATTGTATTGATTAATGATAATAGAAAGAAAGGAATTGATAATATAAAAAGAAAGAATCCAGTGAGATTCAAAGTAGTTTAATCCTTCTATTGAAATGATATCTCAAAGATCAAATTAGTAATATATATATATATATATATATTAAGAAAGTAAATGTTCTGTTGCAAGAAATTAATAAGAGTTTATAACATAGAAATGCACTGTTAGTGAAATACATCTACATATGTATATATAGAAATACATATATATTGATATATATGTGTATTAAATGTGATGAATACATCATATATATTTACACAAAATCTTAAGGTAAAATAATAATTCTTGAATTCTTACTATATTAAAGGAATAACTAAATAAATAGAAGCATGAATCTATTTAGATTTCATTATTATAGTGATAATGTGAGAGTGAATTGAAAGATAATGATTAAGGAATAAATAAGATTAGTCAAATTAATTAGAAACAAATATGATATATATATATATGATCATATGGTAAATGTAATCGAAATAAATGTTTATATCCTATAAACTTATTGTGATAAACAAATAATTTAAAGAGAAAGTGTTTTATGACAGTAAATATTATAATTGATGGATTAACTTGGAATGGTGAAATAAAGATATAGCTCGATTAGACTGATGTTAAATACAGCTTTTGGGTTAGATGGCTAGCTAGAGGATGAATGACCATAGTGATAGTGGGCACTCTGTGCCATAGAGGACATCTCTGTGTTCCCAGTGCTACTGGCATTTATGTCATTAGTGGACGCTTTGCATCATAGAGGACTTTTGGTCCCTTTCTCTATAGTGGGCTTTTAGCCATATACTTACAGTTGACATTTATTTGTCATCTATAACTCGCTATCCAGACCTAGAAATTTTAGTTCAGTATATGAAGGTAAAAAAATATATGAAAACGTTGTTTTGAATATGGCAAGAAATGTAAAATAAGATTATAAGTCAATTTTTTAAAATTGACTTGCAGTGTTGCAATATGAAAGTGAGTGATAGTGTATATAATAGTATTTCGAATGAAAAGTGCATATAGTAATATTTAAAAAAATGATACTTATTGAAAAATACAATAAGTATAATATGAGCAATGTTAACAGATGTGAAAGCAAGTCTTAAATGAAATAGGTTAATAAGAGAAAAGTTGCAATAGCGAAAGTGTAGTGTAACATGATTGATTTTTATAAAGTTAAAATTATTATTTTGTGTAATTAAATATTGCATTAGTTTGTTATTGAGAATACCTGATATATTGAAATATTTTGTTAAAATTGAGTTTCATTACTATATTTTATAAATATTTTATTTAATATTAAATGGTAAAATATATTTATACAAGCATCACTAAGCGATGAGCTTAGCGTGTTGGGCTCTTCTAACACGCATGTATAGTGGATCAGTGGAAGACTAATAAAGAAGCGAAGTTTCGAGAAGACTATAAATGTGAACTGCTCGAATAGTTTCTGATACATCTAAAGGTTGTATAATTCATTCAAAATATTTGGAGACTGCATAAATTTGTTTGTAGTGATTGAATGATATTTATTTAATGAAGTTTTACTGAAGTTATTGAGATTTGTTTGAATAATAGAAATTCAGAGAGAACTTTTAATGTTTGAAATTTTCAAGTAGTGAAAAGTGCAGAAGTAATTGTTTCAATCTTTTATCTAAGTGTTATCCATATTTATTGAAATGTAAATGTTGAATTGAGCCAAAACAACATGAGTATTTAGAGTAGCATCTTCTGATAGTTCTAATATAGGATTATCAAGGGATGTTACACTACTTTTGCAGAAAATTAGGTGTACCCTCCCTAGCTGTTTCAGAGAAGGTTTTGAATGAGAAGGCATGTCTTTCTTTGTATTATTGATACTCTCTCAAGTTTTGATCCATATTTTCAGTAAATATTCAATATAATAGGGAAAAAAGGAATTTTCCCTATGCAAAAATGCACAGCTGCAATTCAAATATTGGCATATGGTGTATAAGCTGACGCCGTTATGATTATGTGCGAATAGGAGAGAGCACTGCAATTGAGTGCTTAAAGAAATTCATTGAAGATGTGATTTTGGTATTTGAGAGTGAATATTTAGAGAAGCCGAACTCAGATTATATCCAATAGTTGCTACAAATTGAGGAGGTCTGCGGCTTTCCTAGTATGATGGGTAGCATTGACTGCATGCATTGGCAGTGAAAAAATTGCCCTAAAGCTTGGAAATGGATGTATATGAATGGTTATAAAGGGATTCCAACTATGATTCTTGAAGTTGTGGCTTCACCTGATTTATGGATATGGCATGCATTTTTGGAGTCGCTGATTCAAACAATGATATTAATGTGTTAGATAGGTCATTGATGTTTGATGAAGTGCTTGTAGGTCGCGCTCCACAGGTAACTTACACTGTGAATGGCAATAATTAAACTTTTGGGTACTATTTGACAAATGGTATATATTCCGAATGGATAACATTTGTCAAAATAATCAGCCGACCATAGGGAGACAAAAAGAAGCTATTTGTGCAGTATTAAGAAGGTTGCTGAAAGGAAATAGAGCAGGCATTCAGAGTGTTGCAAGCTCAATTTGTAATAATACGTGGCTCTAAATAATTTTGGTACAATGACAATATTGCAAGAATAATGAGAGCCTGCATCATTTTGCATAATATGATTATTGAGGATGGAAGAGACACATATGCCACGAACTTTGATCAGCTTATCTCTTATGATGATACCGCGAATAATTTATCACAACCAGAGTTGGGAGAGTAACAATTTCGCTCCATATGAGAGGTATATCAAAGAAATATTCAACTTTGCGATAAATAAAAGCATCGGCAACTACAAGCAGACTTAGTATAACATATCTAGCAATTCCACAATGCCAATTAAATTAAAACTTATGGTTATATAAATTTTTAAATATGTAACATTATTTGTAATTTTAATTTATTTTATAATTTGATGTTTGAAATTATAATATATTGTTTTTAATTATGTAGTTTGTTGGTGAAAATATCATTTTATTTATTAAGAATTAATTTTAAATATAATAATTTTAAATTTCTAATATTTTTACATAATTAAATATTAACCTAATTAAAATTAATTCAATAATTTATTTAATTAAATCAAATAAAATTTTTACATAGATAAATAATTTTATTATTCTATCACAAAATAAATTAATATTTAAAATTTAATTATTAAAATAAAATAATAAATAATATTAATATTAATATTTAAAAAAAGATCCACTAAAGTAAGACTTGACCCTTTTTATTAGAGGACAAAATAAGGTTGGTAATGGTGCAGGAAATTCCCGCTTTCCCAAGAATTTGCTCCGAACAGAGTGGGGATTCCCCTCCATCTTTCCCGTGGGGGGCGGTGACGGAGAACATTCCCTTCCCATTGGACGGAACGGGGCTGGCACAAGAAATATACTCTCCGCCTGTGGAGACCTGATATAATATAATATATATATATTAAAATATATAATATAAATTATATTTATATATTATAATATATATTGTTTATATATTAATATAATATATTATATATTATTTATATCATATTTTAATTATTTGTACATGTAAAATAATTATATTACAATATATATTATATTTTTATATTATAATATATAATATATATATTAAATATAATATATAATATACATAATATATTATATATTATTTATGTCATATTATATACTCCCCGCCCGCAGAATTTCCATTCTTGGTCGGACGGGAATGGAAAATGTTCCCGCTACTGCCTTGCCTTGTTATCAACTCAGGGCAAAATTCCACTTTAATTTTAGTCTTTTTTTTTTCCTTAAATGGCATGTGAGTGGGATCCAAGTCCCTCTTATTGTGGATGCTCTAACCTTCCCAAATAAGAAAAGCCCATGAACCCTCCAATCTAAATACGAATTAAGTTTGGAGAAAAAGGACTAAATCTTTTCAAATGGGTCAACAAAGAACGAACTCAAATATAGTTCTGGTGAAGAAATCCATTTTTAACATGACTGACTACAAAATTGTCATACTCTATTAACTATACACACACACACACACACACACATACAAATAATGCTCCCTAGTATTTCATTTTAGCAAATCATGAGTATTTCTGAAGACTAATAGTAAGCTTTTATTTCTTATTCAACAGGATCAAATAATTGTGCTCTAATAATATATATACACTGATAATCATAAATATTAAATAAACATATATTAATTAGGGGTATATTATAAAATTAATAACTTAATCATATTCTTAAATAAGAAATTTAAATTATAATTAGAGAGAAATAAACAAAAAAATATGACTATCTTTTAAAAATGTTTTTAATGAAAGTTTGATTGATTTAATATTAATATTATTTTTGCTACTAAAATTTTTAACTATTTTTTTATTAAATGGGTTTTCATTTATATTTTTTCTCCAAATTAAAATATTCTCTTGCAATTCTCAATTTGGCTCTCCAAGAGAATACACTTTTGTTGAATTTCAATCTCTCAATTCTCAATTTTTTGAACTTCAGTATAAAATATTATTTTTTTTATCAAATTTTATTTTTCATAAAAAGACTATCTCTAATTTTCAATTTTTGTAATAATCTAACCTTCAAATATTTTATTCTCACGAATTTCCATTTGTTGTTTTATCTTCTAATATAATATTATATATATTGATTATGATTTTCAAGGGAAAAACAACATCATCAAACCATGAATCAAAATCCTAAGTTTAGGAATTTAAGTTTTTTTTGTTTGCAATTTAAATATTTATTAAATATGCAAATAAGGAAAAATATTTATTTTTTATAAATATATTTTTATTGCATAAAAAAATATAATTACTTTTAATTATTAAAATATAATTTAATGATAAAAAATATGTATTATTCTCATTTAAATTTTACATACATTTTCTCTCTTATAATTATGTAATTAATAAAAAGGGAACATATTATTGGCTTTTAAAAAAATTATGGCAACTACAATAAACAAATAAAAATGATGGTAAACAAATTCCCACGTCCCCACATCATGGTGGAACCCACATCCTATCTTTGGGTCCCAACTATTTGATGATGGTAATAAATTCAAAGAACCAAAAATAATAATAAAACAAATAAAAAAAAAAAGGAAGAAAGCCCCTCTCACGGCTCGTATACAACAAACAAAAGAGGGGAATCGTGGAGGTGGCAGTCGTGGGTTTTTTCGGTTAGAATCTCCTACCTTTTCTCTCTGGCTCCCCATTCTCTTACTTTCCTACCACTGCGAAAAAAGGATAGAAAATGTTTCATTTTTTAAAAAATGCTTAATTTTTTTTAAAAAATAAATAGTCGGTTTGTGAGTGACATTAACAACAACACTCAATCTCTTGCTTCGTTTCGAGAAACAGACCCGACGAAGAAAGGGAAAGATTGTTGCTTTCTTCTATCATATAGAGTAACAAACAATCCCATTCTTATTCTTGTAAGCCTCTCTCTCTTTAATATTCAGTCTTTAATCTTCTTCACTTTTTATCAATGTTTCCATTGTCAAGGTGATAGCTTTTCTCATTCTCTCTCTCTCTCTTTTGTTGGGTATCTAAAAAAAAGTTATTTTACTAACTTTTTCTTACTGGGGTTTTTTTCTTTTTTTAAAAGGGCTTTTCTTATTTTCTCTGTTTAATGCTTATGTTTTGACAAGTAATATTTTTTATAATGTGGGTTCAATTTTAATGTGTTTGCTAATATAGGCTTTTGCGTTCTGGGATTTCTTCTTTGAAGGCAAATCTATCATATCTTTCCATTAATAGATAATGGTATTGCTATTTTCATTCTTTTTTCCCTCTTTTTCTTTTTGTTGTTTGGCTCTATGTATACAATTTTTCTTCTCTCTCTTGTGGTTATTTTGGCTGTGATGCAGTTGGGTGCTACTAGTACTCTTTTAATGAGTGACCACAACCACTTTTTCGGAGCTATCTATTTCATTATACCTGTTTGCATGTGATGTGCTATAGATTTCCAATATTTTGAACTATCCATTGCATTTTGTAAATAAACATATGATATTGGTTTCTAATCTTTTGTTAAGTACTTGTTCATTTCCTGTACTGTTCAATTGCTGAGATAACAGGATAAAGGCAAAATAAATAATACTCTGATTAATTGTTTTTCTTTTCTTTTTCTTTTCTCTCTTTTTAGTTTTGTAGAAAAAAAATCCTAAAATTGTCAAAATTTATGCCAAATGCTAGAAATGTTTGACAGATTTAATTTATATTGATATTTTTCTTCTTTCTTCTTCTTCTTCTTCTTCTTCTTCTTTTTTTTAACTTTGCTGGTTCACGGTTAAAGTTTGTTCTGATTTGTACTACAGGAATGTTCTCCGATATTTAAAACTTCAAATCTTGGCTTTTGGTGAAGGAGAAAAATTGCATATAGGGTTGGCTTGGATCTGAACATCTGTTCTGTTTTCAAACTTTTATGAACAATTTTTTATCATTCAACTTGAAGAATGGGGGATCATTTTGTGTTGCTGGTAGATCGGTTGCTAACTGAGTCCACCCTTGAAGCTACTATTGAGAGCAGAAGCCGCTGGCAGCAGGCCACCCCCTCTGCAAGCCAAGATAATACTACTAACTTTTCACCCCACAGAATGGATTTAGATTTTAGGTCATCTCCAAGAAAATTGGTAGACTGTAGGATTTGCCATGATGAGGATGAAGACATAAATATGGAGGTACCATGCTCTTGTTGTGGCAGCTTGAAGGTCAGTTGAATGTCAGGAATGATTTTTGTTTTGTTTTGTGTTTTTTTTTGGACTGAATCTTCAGAACTAATTATATTTGGAAATAGCACTGTTGGTTATTCAGGCTTAAAAAGACTTGTCTTGGTTTGTGTTTTTTCAAGCTTTCTTTAATTCTTTTGATATTTTCATGAAATTCTCAAATTGCATAAATCTCAACTGCTGCAATGTAGTTTGTTAATAGATTGACAAATAATGCAATTGAGAGACTTGGGCGGTGGAAATTGATACTGGCAAATATCGGTGGTAGCGTTGGGGAATACTGGCAGTAATGGCGGAAATGAGTGTATATTATTATAATCACTAAGGTTATGGTTGCATAATGGCATTGCGTTCCCCTACATAACGGTGATTACAGAATCTCATAGGCATATTATAATACATTATTGCATTCTTATTCAATGAAACGAGTTAATAAGAGTATACTATAATTGCTATTTAGTATTTTGAGTGTATCCTACCAAATACATCCTAAATGACAGGATGGTAATGCTTTATCACTAGAAAAGCCTTAGATAATTAGACTTGCCTGTTCAGCACTGGATAACATGTCATTGTCATTAAAAGCATTGTTGGAATTAAGATGCTGCATATGAAAATCATATTTAGATGATATTCTGAGTTAAGTTCCTGAATTTGGCCAACTGCTCACCTTTTCACCCCAGTTGAAGGAGAAGAGAACATCCTGTATTTCAATTTGTTGTTGAGTGACTAAAGCATGAGTAAGGTGCATTCTCATTCTACACTAGAAGATTCCCTGCATTAAACTTTTGAATGAAATGTTTTATTCTAAGATGCTACCAATACCATTTTTATAAAAGGGTGCAAATCCCTGAGTACGGAAATTGGATGAAGAATTTTGGTGATAATTTTACTTATGTCATACCTAAGCACCCATTGAATGAAGATGATGGTTATAGCAATAGTACTGTTCCTGATTAAAATTTTGTTGCTATTTTCTGAAATAGTTCCAATGATGTTACTATTTTCTCATTACATTTATATGTTGCAGTATGCTCACCGGAAATGTGTTCAGAGATGGTGTAATGAGAAGGGTGATACTGTATGTGAGATCTGTCACCAGGTGCACCATTATATTCTTTTCTTTTGTATCCCTGTAATTTCTGTGTTGCCTTCCTACCAATTTGAAATAAGTATTCAGTACTTCAAAAATTGCTAATTGTAGCAATTTACGCCTGGTTATACTGCACCGCCCCCTTTGTTCCATTATGGTGGCATCCCTATGAACTTCAGGTAATACGCTCTAAACTCATTAACTATATATGCTCTCCAACTTAGATTTTCATATATTTCACCAATGTATTTATCTCTGTTTCTTTAGTCGTTGTAGAAAATAATGGTGTGAATATAACTGGGGATTCTGTTCTCAGGGGAAATTGGGAGATACCCAGAAGGGACTTGAATAATCCTGGATTTTTAGCAATGGTTACCACAGACCATGACTTTATAGACTCTGATTTTGATGAGTATTCAACTCACTCTCCTAGAAGCCTGATGTGCTGTCGCATTGTTGCTATTATTGTACAACTCGCTCTTTTCTCATTCTCTATATATGCACATTCATGCATATTACTTGATGTCATGGCATATGCAATATTTTTACCCAGTGAATAATTAAAATCAAAGGTAGATCTTTGACTCTATTAGTTTGGGCAATTTTTTCTTAAGTTGTAGGTCTCGATCACTGATTTTGCTAAATCATATGGGCCTTATAAAGTGCTACCAATGAAACAAATGCTTTTTTCTTTGTTAATTGGTTTCAACAGCATACAGTTTTGCAGTTGGTATGTGCAAGAGGGGCAAGATAGTAGATACTAGAACAATCCTGAAGTAGGCATATACGGGTTAAATCATCTAGTCTTAACATTGTGACTATTGGAGTCTTGTGTGACCATGTCTCGTATTTGTTTGTTGATTAGACTCTGATATTCCTTCTGCAACGTCATATTTGCTTATATTAATTTGCAGTTTATGGTTCTTTTGGTTTTACGCTATATTCTTCCAATCATTATTAGTGGAGCTGAAGATTACTCAACAACACTGTTCATGGTGAGGGTAGATAAATGGTCTATTATTATCATTATTTTTTTTTATCAAGATTTAAGATTCTGTTTTAGCCTGCTGCAGTGTAAATTTACAAATATATCTCTTCTATTGCAGTTACTAATATTGAGGACTATCGGTATTCTTTTGCCAATTTTTGTCATGGTTAAAGCATTTACAGCTATCAGGCGCTGTCGTCTGCATCAGGTCAGTAATGATTAATGTCATCGAGTCTGAAACTTTAGCATTTGTTACTTGTTAGGGTGTGGTGCATAATTCAAGTCTTAGAAATGTTTGCCAGGCCTTGGATGTCCTCCAAACTATTCTGAGGCAGTTGGCAATGCCTGCCTCATTTTGTAATGCTTTATTGGTGTTAATAATGGCGCCAAGAAAAGTCCAAAGTGCCTCGTGTGATTGCACAAATATTGCTTGCCAAATTTCTGGACCTTGAACATCAAATCTTTTGAATTTGATTTCATAAGATGCACAGTTTGTTTATTTATCCCTGATTAAGGTTCTAAATATATCAATTGCTTTCTGATCTTATATGCACAAGGATCCTGGTTTCGCGCTTGCTGCATCAGATGAAGAAAATGAGTTGCCACAGCTGCAACCTCATTCACGTCTTGTTTACATTCGGTGATAGCCACAACGACCAATCGCGTAAAGAATCGTAAACAGTGTACAGGAGAGGGAATCAAATATGGTTTCTTAAAATTTATATTTGGTGCTGAAGAAAGCAGCAGCATTATCATCATTGAAAGTGTGCAAACTTTGCTTTTAATACAGCAAAAATCAGCAGGAATTAATGTTCCAGAAAAGCATATTATCATTAATTATGAAAACTATGTACAGTTGGTTATTAAGCAAGCATATGGAAATTGCTGCTCATGAGAAATGATTGCAGGGAATGAAAGATGAATATAATGTTATTTTAAAATTAATAGAAATATGAATTTATAGTTAATACTAAAGAATTGAATTGCTGATCTGATTAGTCTAGTTTAACAAATATTTGTTTTTTTTAAGATTTATTTTACTATATTTAATTTTGAATTAATTTTGCAATAATATAATGTTAATTTCATTATTTACGCAGTGAAATTAAGTATAATACAATTTTGTAAATTATAAAATTTAATATTTTAATAATAATTAATGACTCCTCAAATCGTTATTTTATTTCTATTAATTAGATTTAAACGAATAGGATGAGGAAAGAAAGAAAACGCTGAATTAAATTCTTATTGGACCTTTTTATGGTGTAATATTTAATAGAGAAAAAAACAATTAAGATGATACAATATTTATGGACACTAATTTTTTTTTTTTTGGATACAAAAGAGGGTGTCACCCAATTAGATATTCACAAGCCGTGGCCAAGCCACTTGAATCATGTCAGACCGAAGTAAATCCGCTATCTCTGCAGGAGCACTATCCAAAATGAACAAACCAGGACGGCCTTGGCCTGCCATGTTTGCCAATTTATCCGCCACTTGATTACCCTCCCGATACGTGTGTTGGAGATGAACAACCCATGGGTACCCAAGTAAAACTTTAGCTCTTTGTCTGAAATTTGCAAAACGGACATTCATAGAAGCAGGGTCTTGGATTAGCCGAAGACATTCAAGGGAATCCATTTCAAGAATGATTTTCTTGTAGCCTGTATGGACACTAATTTTTTAACCACTTTCTAATTTATTTAGTAAAATTAAAAAAATATTTAAAGTATCTTCATATAATTATATTTAAAATTATAAACTATTTAAATCTTATATTTGTGTAACCTTTATGAATTTAGAATATTATTGGTACTTTGAATTAGCTCTTTTCTTTTTTCTTTTTTTTGATGAATTGAATTTGCTCTTTTCATATTTAATGATATTGGTTTTTATATAAAGAAAAATGCGATATTTCTTTTTATAAGTATTTGGTTTATTTTTTTAATGGAAAATATATGATCTATAATTGAAAAAAAAATATTAATTATCAACTTCGCTAATATATTTTATAATTTTTAAGGAATTTTTATTTTCAAAATTTATAATAAAAATTAAACTAAAAGATACTTGTAAAATTATAAATTCAAATTACAATTAAATAATACAAATTTTTAACATTTAATAATAATCTAATAAATACTAATATTTTAAATTTAGCATTAGGTAATAGTAACTTAAAAATTAATATATAATAATCAAATATATAGATAATCTTTACCAATTAATAATGCATTTAGAAATTTCTGAGAGAATTTTACAAAATTATTTATTCATTTTTTTCTTTTAAAAATTTAAATCAAAGTTAAATATGAAAAGTAATTTCAAATATTGGAACAATGAAATTGTATAATCAAATATGTATCTGCTTATCTTCATATTATGATAATGAAATAAATCATAAATTATACTTTTTATATTTTTATTATATATAGAATGTTAATTTTTTTTACCATAACTTATCAGTTTTTAATTTGATAATAAATTTAATTCAAGTTAAATTTAAAATGAAAATAGTGTTTTTAATTATTAATTAGAATGAGATAAAAAGTGAAATTAGCTCTTTAATTTATATTAAGTTTTCAATGTAGTCTTCTTTCAAAAAAGTTTTCAATGCAGTCTTTAAATTAAAACTTTTCCAAATTCAATTATTAATTTAATTTGTAATAGTTTATTTATTAAATTAACAAAGTTAAAGAGTTTTATTACTCCAGTTGAAATTAACGACTAAATTGGCAATTTAAAGTGTAAGTTTAAATTTTAGTTTTGTGTTTTAATTTAATAATTAACAATAAAATAATATTTTATTCTTAATTTTTCCAAAAGTAAATTTGAAATTTAAAATTTAGGTAATTAAGATCAATCAAATTAAAAATTTAAGATAGATTTATGGATTATGGAATCGATTAGCTTTATACATTTTATAATTAATCCTAACTAACAATCCTAAAAAAGTTTAAATTATTACATTATGTAACACATAAACATAATAATAATATATATAAAAAACATTAAAGAAAAAAGAAAACTAAATTTTATCCAGAAAAACAAAAACAAAAGCCGAGGACAAATTTTCTTACATGGCACTCTCTCTCTCGCTCGTTGTACCAAAGGATTAGGATATTCAATTTCCACAATTAATTTTTTTCTTCTTAAAATAAAATTATTGATATTATATAAATTTTTTTTTTAAAAAAAGGAAAATGTTAATAAGCAAATCTTATTTAAAAAGATAGAAAACTTTTGTTTTTATAAGTTTATTGTTTTGGATTAAAATTAACTAAATAATAATAATATACTTATTTCTCAATTCTTTTAAAAGTGTGTAAAATAGAAAATTTGGAGCTCAAAATCAAACCAATTCTTTATTAAATTTGATGATGAGAGTTTTCATTAATTTATTAAGATTTATTTAAAAAATACTATAATATTCCATATCCATTTGTATTCCCATAGCAATAAATAAAAAAAAGTTGATTAAGGTATTAGATAAATTAATAAAATAAGTTAATTATATATATTAGTATTTTATATATCTATATAGTGCATTTTAGGATTCATTAATATAATTTTTCTTTAAAAAATATTTTTGATGTAAAAAAATTAAAGCAAGCCTCAAAAATTCAATTTAGTGGAATAATAAATTATAAAATTACAAAAAAAAATTATAAAGAAAGTAAAAAAAAAAAAAAAGAATCACTTACGGCTATCATCCATCCATCTGTTCTCTAACATAATACTTGTTGCACCCGACTTTTTCTCCTTTATCCCCCATATCTTTTATTTTTATTTTTATTTATTTATATTATATAATACAAAAACTCAAAAAACAGTCAAAAATTCAAAATCTCTCTCCATCTCTCTTCAAATTTGGTTCTCGCTTCAGGAACTTTGATCCAAGGTACGTAGCTAGGGCTCTATTTAATCTCGAACGCTGAATTTGTTTAGTTTTATTCATTTTCTTGATTTTTTCTCTTTATATATATATATATATATTTTAATTCTATTTGTTTTTCATGTTTGAATTGAGAAATTTTCTGTATTTATTTTGATCTAGATCTATCAAATCTATGCCCTGGTTAGTAAATTTATGATAAATAGTTAAATAATCTCATAAAATTTGTGGTAATCAATTAATCATTTCATTTATTGATTTTTGTCCTCTGCTATTGGCAATAATTCAAGTTTGCTGAACCGCATTTGTTATGTCATTATTGATTGTTTCTGTTCTGATTCGGTAATGAATTTAATTTTTTTTTTTTGTGTAGAAGGATATTATGTCAGACATGGAAGGTGTCAAAGAGCAAGAACATGTGGAAGGAAATATCCCTGATTCCATACCCTCATCTCAAGAGGAGGTTCTGATTTATTTAAAAAATTTTATTTTATTTTTTTTGAATACCCAGAATTGAATATAAATGCCTTTGAAACTTTTCTTATCTGCGTTCTTATCATTGCAGCATTTTGTTTTTTTGTTTTTTATATGTTTTTTGTAGGAAGAAGCTGTAAAGAAAAAGTATGGAGGAATAATGCCCAAGAAACCTCCACTAATTTCTAAGGTGATTTATTTTTTGCCTTGTTAGAATTTTACTTTGACTTGTATTTTGTATCGTCAATATCTATCTTAAGCTTTGAATTTAAATTCAGGACCATGAACGAGCTTATTTTGATTCCGCTGATTGGGCACTTGGAAAGGTATTTATATTGATTTGTTATTCAGTTTAGGCGGTTAGGTTGCGAAGCTTCTCATGAGATACTTACTATTGTCAATTGATGCATTTATGTATATGTTTTTTTTCCAATGATAACAGCATGGTGGTGAGAAACCTAAAGGACCACTTGAAGCCCTTCGGCCAAAATTGCAGGTATTATTTAAGATTACATTGCTTGATACTTCATCTCTCAGGCTTTTTCCCCTGCATTTTTTATTTTTTATTTGATATGCTTACAATAGCCATTCTTTTATTTTATTGTCGATGGATGATTGCTGGTATTGTTACTACCATTTTGTGGATTTTATGAGACATATTTATTTTTAAATCTAATTTCTGGGTAGTAGTATATATTTTCTACCTAAATTGAATGCGTTTTTGGGCTGGAATTTTATGAAAGAAAAATAAAGGACATTCTAATATGGAAAAGTCTACCTAAATTGAGCTCGCTATATATGGGAAGCCTACCTAAATTGAACTCGCTATTGAGCTGGCATCGTGTGGAAGAAGAAAAAGGCATTCCTATATGGGAAGTGTAGGGGACAGATGTTCGATCTCTAAAGAGAAATCATAATAGAAAATTGGAAATACCAAAATCTTAAACCTCCCAAAGGAAAGGATCAAGAGAATTCAAGCTTAAAATTGGTTTAAAAAACAAGATAATTTAGTTAGAACTAAGGTTTTAAAATTCTCCATTTACTGCTGTGTTTTTCTGACTGCTCTTGTCCAACAAACAATATAATAGATGAGGCGGACACATCTCTATCCTTGTTGCTGTCTAATTATTGCTCCTTAATTTAAACCTTCCATACTTGGCAACTTGTTGATCACCGTGCTTGACATCTAGAAAGTGGTATTAGAAGGTTTTGCTTGCTCCTTGATCACCAGGCATGAATGCCAGAGGTCTTACTTTGATCAGGGCAGGCAGTGAGCAGTATGCAATTGAAATCAGAATCAGGCCACTTTCTAACTTACATGTTTATGTTAGTATAGTTTAATGGGATTTTGTAGCTAATCTTACTATATTCTGTTGAAGCTGGTAAAGTGGTAGGATGATGGAGCATGATTGAAGGAGAAAGCGGGAGGGCTCTCTAGGAAGTGAGAATTCTTCAATGGCATTTCTTCTTATGCTTGTGTCCACAGATGAAATTAACGTCTCTGTATTATTAAAGGTTGGTATGGTAGCAGATTACAGGTCACACTTCCTTCTTTTGGGTGGGATGGATGGGTATGCAAGAAAATGTACACTGAGAAACAATGGGTTTAAGGAAGTGGATCTTTATTGATGAAATTTGGTCTGGTATTCTAAACACTCTTATCTTTTTGGTCATATGGGTGGCTGGGCGTTCTCATATTCTGTAGATTCATCTTTTTGACCTACTTTTAGATTCTAGAATATAATTATTTGCTTTTTCTTCTTTTCTTTTCTTCTATTTTGATGTTTTGTTGCATAACTTTCCCATATTATCTTCCTTCAAGGTGGTAGTAAATGATAACAAAACAACTCAATTTTGTAGAAGTTGAGTTTTATTTAACCATATGCCTTCGAAATAAATGATGCCTTTTATCTGCAATCTCCAGCATTTTGATTCTTAGTGAAATTTACAACTTCTCTAAGTGAGTCTTACTCTACAAAAATAGAAGAAAAATGCTGTTTCCTACCATTTGATTTCATACTGTACATCTGCTTATCACAAACATGTGTCATCTTTTCTTAGTATCTTCCTTATTAGCTATCTTCTTAACCAATCAAATTAATTCTCTCTGAGGATTAGCTATCCTAGAGTAATATTTTTACTGATGCTTTTTAACACACTGTCTTTTGGAAGTTGAAAATCTCATGCTTCACCTAGACCCTTTTCTCTATATCTGCTATTCTCTTGAAAGTCACCTCTAGAGATTAGAGATAACCTTTCCATGGTTGTTAAATTTTAGCAAAGGCAAAGCTAGGTCGGGTGACCAAGTAATAACTTGCCTATACTGAAATGGTCTAACTTTGACTACATTCGTAATGTAGAAACAAGGTTATCTAATTAATAGAAACATTGATGACTGATATGACATGGCCTGGGTTTATCCTTTTTCTAAATCTGAAGTGCTTTCCCTGGTCCAGCCAATTATATTCCAATATGGGCCTTTAGTGATGGCTGACATTGCCGTTATTGGTGTTCAAAAAATGAGAAGGGAGGGAGGAAGAGAGAAGGGAGAAGAGGAGGGGGGGAGAGGGAGAGTTGGAGGGACATATTAATGGACAAAACAAATCAGTTAATTTATCATCTCAAGCACTTCAGTTATATATAACATTGACTTTCTTTTGCTTGCGTTTCAAAAAGGCACAATTGCAGACAACTCTGATATCAATCTTTTCCTTCTCAGCCAGGATGTAATTGCTAGGCATAAAATTACTTGTTTATCTATTTTTTGCTGCAATGCAATTTTTATTCTCTTTGATGCTTGTGACTTCTATGTTACTTTTGTTTTGGGTGCTTATTTTGCTTTATTTTTTGGGCATGTCTAAAGCCTACACAGCAGCAGACACGATATCGAAAGTCTCCTTATGCCCCATCAGATGGTGAAGGTGTGTATGATCAATATTTCTAGGCTCAAAGCTTGTAATGTTCATATGATCAATCTTGGTGATATTTTCTTATAAAGAGAAGGAAACTTACCCATCCCTCCCTTTATGCAGACGCAGGAACTTCTCCATCTGAGGATGCAACTCCCAATGAATAAGAAATTACTGTTGGACTTTTGATCTAGTAAGGAATTCTGATTGTTATTTTAATACCTAAATAGATGATGAGTAATATTTCTGTTATTTCGGAGAAATAAAATTATGGATATTGTTGAGAAAAAACAAAGACACATTTCATGAGTCAGAGAGTGTACGATTTGTGTAATACTGGTAAACATTACATAATTCAAGCAGCTTTGTCGGTGTCATGAAACACAGTTAGGCTAAGATTCAATAGAGATCTCCATCATGCATTATTAATGTCTGTCAGCTCCATGCTTTAGAAATGAGGCTTATAGAGGAACTTCCAACCATTTTCGACGGGCTTGATCATTGCTTATTGCTGCCAAATTTATCGTCTTATGGGTCATATCTTTGGGTGAGAGTATGCTTATGTCTCTGCTGCTTAGTTATTTTTTAAGATCAACTAAAGCATGAGTGTTTACAAAGTTTAGAAACCAGTGGACCATTATCATTAGCTAAACCTCTAATAATTGTCGTTTGGCTAGAAAAGCCTGTCCAATTCAAAAGGAGAGAATGATATACATAGATGCCAGAACTCTAGTAATCATCATGGTTGGTATTTGGACTTAACAAAACGCAAGCAAATATTGATTTACTCGGCTACAAATTTGCTTTGTTTTCGACATTGACTTTGCTACTGGAGGGCCAATTGTTATATTCATATTGCTGTTTGAAATGTCAGCCAAATCATAACTAGAATTCCATCACTGACCACAATTGCAACTACCAGTTTGGTTGTCCAAGCCAGTGAATGATTTAAATTAATCTTATTCATGCTTGAAATATAAGTTTTAACTTTTCTTTCCTATTTCTCCAATTATTTATTTTTCAATGCACAATTGAAAGAGGTATAATGTTTATTAGCTCATTCATTGATCTACAAATGAAAAAAAAAAAAAAAGAAATAAAGAAAAGAAAAATATTGAATAGCTAATGGTTAAGGCACCACAGCAAATTTAATTGTTTGCGGCATATCATGAAGTCATCAATTAAAATTGTTGTTCTTTTGAAGATATTTTCCATTAGAACATGCCAATGATAAAAGTTCGAGCAAACTTCACTTCTTAATTTATATAAAGTTTGGAGTCTCTGTAGAGTTAAATTATAGATTTATATTGTCATTTTCTAATTTTATTACAATATCATTCCTAAACTCAAAGTTCAATTCTAAGATAATAAAATGAAATTAATATATCTAAATTTTATTCATTTTCACGTACTGCATTAAATTTATTAGCTTAGACCACTGACAATCCTTAAATAAATTAGGTGAATTATATAAAAGAAAACAAAATTATATATTCCCTTTACTCAAAATTAAAATTTAGTGAGCAAATACTACTAAAAATAACCCTTTCTAATATCATGACAGAATGTGGATCATGAAGGTAGAAAATTTTATGCTAATAAAACACTTATAATTAAAAATCTTTTTATAATATTTGACAGTATTATTAATATATTAATATACATATGCTGATATTTATTTATATAACTATTGTAATTAATTGTTACTTTTTTATAGTCTTGTTATAAATATTTGACAGTATTGTTAAGATGTTAATATACGCATATTGATATTTAGTAATATTATCAATTTGCTGTTATCAGTATATAGTCACTGTTAATTATTACTTTTAACAGTATAATATCAAATGATATTAAATTGATATTGTTAATTCAGTGAAAATTTTTTTGAGCTTTTTTCTTTCTTTTTAAAATGTGGATTGATGAACAGAACATAACATTCAATTAAATTTGAATCTTTCATTTTCCCCATCATTTTCATTGATTCAATAAAAATTTATAAACTGTAAAAAAAATTCACAATGGACATTAATGTCGTTTGCAGTCACCATCATCTCCATTTCCAAAGGGGTAGTCCGAAATGATAACTTGATTAAAATTTACCAAATGAATGAACAGCTTAAAATTAAATTAAATTAAATTATATATATATATATATATATATATATTACACTCTCATTGAAAACCAAAGAAACATTTTTTTCTTCTGAAAACTTGAGAAGAATCAGTCTTTACAGAATGAAACCAACATTTTTCTCTTCAAGTGCTGCTTCAATAATTAACCTATCATTCAAGCAAACTTCTGATCTCATCCTAAAAGTTCGAGCTCATAACTATAACTATAAAGATGAAGGTACGTATAGGCATGTACATGTGTAATTTATAGAACAATTAGGTGATATCAAAAGACTTTAAATAGAGTCATATTTCTTAATCTAATCTTAATTGATGAAATAATTAATAAGTGAAGCTGTTTTTATTTTTCTTTCATTTATAGGAAAATCAAGTAATAAAAGTATAGTTGATGCAAATATGAGTGTTCTGAAAAGGAGGATACAGCAAGAAAAGGTTTCGAAGATGTTGCAGAAGCAAAATGGATGGAATTATTATTCATCAGCTGGGTATAGCTCCAAAGTAGTAAAAAAGGAAATTGATGTGTTAGAGCATTTGGAGTTTGCAGGTTTTGTGGGTGCAACTTTTGGTATGACTTGTCTTAGTGGGACTTTTTTCATTTGGTTGGTTTCTATTTTAGTTCATTTCAGTTAGTAACTCAATTTGTTCAAAATGCAATGTGATTTGTTATTCCTTTTCCTTTTCCTTTTTTTCTCTTTAGGGTTTATAACATGTTTGATTTAATTATTAGTTGATAATTATCGATAAAAATAAGGATTACTAAAATTTTGTGAATTATTACTGTCAAAATGTTAAATGGAGATTAAAGGTTAATTTATTTTTTGTATATTATTATAATTTTTAGTTTTTCCTTTCTTTTTAATGTGTGATATAAACATGAAGAATAAAAAAAATTAGTAGTTGAAAATCATAACTAATTATTTTCTTATATATTTGTCCAATAAAAAATTATTTTCTTATATAATTATTCAAAATTAATTTTGTGAATAGGCAATTTTTTTTATAAGTAATATAATCGGAATTTAAATAAAAAAACAATAATGTATTATATATAAGTAAATTAAAAAATAAAAATAAAAATAAAAAAATGCTGTGCAACGGTCCATGACCATTGCACATGCAGTGGCTGCATGTTGCAATGGTTTGGTCCAACAGGTTGAACCAGCTATTTCAATTTCGATCTGGAATGTCGGTCTAAGGGTTTGAAAAAACAATAAACTTGAATAAACTTGAATCAAATCTTAATATAAGGTTTAGGTTTTGTTTTGACCATGGTGCTGTGCACCGAGTATTAATAATACACAAATTACTTGCTATTATATAAATAGTGTATGAAATATTATACTAAAAATAAATTTGAAGAAAATTCTCAAAAAATGATGAAGTTACAAATTGTTCCTCTTAAAATTCAGTCTCCTTAGACAGAAGTTTACTCGGATAATTAATAGCATAATATAATAAAACAATTACCCTTTATAATAGTTATAAAATTGAGATAAAAATAGCACACCATATTTAACGTGGTTCACCATTTTAAATTTAAGCTATGTTTACGGGAAAAAATCCAAAATATGTTCTTTCACTATTGAAAATAGTAGGATTGCAAGAGAGATTTTTCTAAAAATAATATTTTAGAAGCACAACATTTAAAAATGAGATAATTCTAAAATAGTAACTTAGTATTTTTCAAACGCCCAAAATAAAATTATACTATTTTATCACTAAAAAATTATCTTACACTCAAATTTTCCTCTCCCTCTTTTAAATTTCTCTCAATCTCTCTATTTTTTCTTATTATAACTCATGCACCAAATTGGGAAGGTAAGGCCATCTATTTATAGGCCTTCCCTTCCTTTATCATTGCCACAATTGGTGGCATTTTTTTTTTTATAATACATACGTTCAAAAATAGCATCTTGCTAATTAAATTGTCAAAAAATTTGGTGTGGTCGGTACAAAGATTGGCACCGTCCAACAATTCCCCCTACCAACCACATGGATTAATAATCATTCCTGCAGATGATCGACAGAACTCGAGTTTTTCTCTCGTAAGAATTTTTGTCAATATGTCTGTACTATTCTCTTCAGTGTGAATATTTTCAAGTTATAAAGGCTTCTTCTTCAACACATTTCTGATATAATGGTATCTCACATTAATAACTTTTGATTTGGAATGGAATGAGGAATTCTTTTCAAGATAAATGACACTTTGACTATCACAATAGAGTAAATATCTGTCTTGTTGAAACTCAAGTTTTTCTAAAAGCTTTTTCATACATAGGAACTCTTTACATGTTCAATTGCAATAATGAATTCTACTTCAGTTGTTGAGAAAGTAATACACTTTTGTAGCCATAATATACCCCCCTGCAACCTAATATAGACTTTCTTGAGTTAACATTGCCTACCATATCTGCATCTATGTGTGTTAAGCTAATATAGATTTACCACCTTCAAAGCATAAGCATATTTTGGAGGTTCCACAAAAATATCTCAGAATTCATTTTACAGTAGCCCAATGTTTCTCACTAGAATTTGAAAGGAACAAACTCACTACTCTCACTGACTGAGCAATATCTAGCCGTGTGCACACTATGACATACAACAGACTCCCACATGCTGAGGTATATGGAACTATATCCATCTTTTTTTCTTTTTTTCTGTGGAAAGACACTGTTTCAAAGTTAATTTAAAATGATTAGCAAGAGAACAACTAACCGTTTTAACTTTATCCATATTGAATATCTGAAATACTTTATCAATATATTTCTCCTGTATATAACCACAATTTTGTGACATCTCTGTTTTTAATTATCTTCATGCTAAAAATTTATTTTGCTGGCCCTAAGTCTTTCATAGCAAAAGACTTGTTCAACTGCTTCTTCAGACTGTTGATTCTGAAAGTGTTTTGACTAACGATTAACATATCATCCACATAGAGTAACAAAATAATAAAATTATCATCGAAAAATTTCTTTATAAACACACAGTGATCTGAAGTGATTTTCGTATAACCTTGCTCTCCTATAATTGATCTAAACTTCTTATATCACTATCTTAGTGTCTGTTTCAAGTCATATAAGTTTTTCTTTAACTTGCAAACATAATCCTCTTTTTCATTTTCTTTGAAACCCTCCGGTTGTTCCATGTATATCTCTTACTTTAAGTCACCATGAAGGAAAACAATCTTTACATTAATTTGCTTGATCTCTAAGTCGAGACTTGCAGCTAATCCCAACATTATACGAATGGATGTCATCTTAACCATCGGTGAAAAGATCTCATTAAAATCAATCTCTTTCTAAAACTAACATGCAAATTATTTTCTATTATACAAGTAAATAATATATAAAATATTGTATTAAAAATAAATGCCAAGAAAATTTTCAAGAAAGGCTGGAGGGGTCATAGACGGTTTCAATTAAAACTCAGTCTCTTTATATAAAATTTTACTCTGATAATTAATAGCACAATATAACAAAATAACTGCCATTGATAATAGCTGTAAAATTGAGACAAAAATAGTATAACAAATTTAATATGGTTCACCTTTTTAAATTTGGATTACGTTCACGGGACAAACTTTGAAAAATATTCTTCCACTATTAAAAATATGGGGATTATAAAAGATAGACTTTTCTATAAATAAAAAATATTCTAGAAGCACCACACTCACAAATGAGATAATCTCAAAATAGTAGCTTAGTATTTTCGAAACATTCAAAATAAAATCTCACTATTTTATCACTCAAAAATTATCTTACGCTCAATTTTTTCTCTCCCACTTTTAAATTTCTCTTAATCTCTCGACTTTTTATTATTGTAACTCATGCACCAAATTGAGAAAGGAAGGCTATCTATTTATAGGCCTTCCTTTCCTTCATCATTGTCATAATTGGTAGTATTTTTTTTTATAATACATAAGTTAATTAAATTGTCAAAAAAATTTAGTATGGTTGGTACAAAGATTGGCACCGTCCAATGTATGATTTCATTTTTTACTAGTTCTGAGCTAGTTTTAACGATTCAATTTCAGTCTGATTTTGATTTCGGACCTTAAACAAATAGAAAAAATTCAAAAATTCTTATACAAAAAACTTCGAGTTAAATTTTGCATCATTTCAGTTACATTTTTTTATTTAATTTTATATTTTTAAAAATATCTTAATATATATATGAATCATTGCTATTATACATTTTTATTGAAATCAAATATTAATATGATAATTTTGAATAGTAATATGAAAAATATATATTGGCAAATTAAAAAAAAGTAATAAAAACATTTGCAATTCCCTATGTAATTTGATATGTTATTGGACATCGATGTTTGTATTCCCATTTTAATGAAACAATTTTTATTTTTTCTCTTGACCATCCAATAAATTCATCTTAAAAGTTGCACTCTAATCTAAATTTGAGCCGGTTAAACCGTTTATGGGGTAAAACATAAATTTTAAATAATTCAACAAAGGTGGAAAAACATTCCAACTTATTATGGGTTAGTTGCCAAAACAATAAATAATATATATACTTTTTTTTCACAGTGAAATTAATTAAAATATTGCATCTCCACCTAAATCTCTTTTTGTTGGGTGCAACAAATCTACAACTCTTGTACTGTTGTACAAACTTGATAATTAGGAATAATAGTTTATCTATTTTTCATTCATTGTTTAATTCCTTGCTCCAACTTATTATTATTTTTTTAAAAAAATAATAGTTAAAAACTGATAAGGATTTAGAATTATTGTTAACTTATGAATCCTTTGTATATTAGGATATAGAGTCTCTGTTGTAAACATAAGTCCTAATCCTAAATTGATTGTAGATATGATCTTATATATATGTGTATTCTGTAATCAATAAAATCAAGAGCTTGAGTTTCTCTCAATTACATAGCTTCTACATGGTATCAGAGCTGTAAAAGCTTTACAACAATTTTCTTCTATCCCTTCTCTTTTGCTGCCAAATTCCAGATTCTCGTTTTCCCCTTCTAAGTCGGCAACATGACTGAACAAACACCAGCAATCACCTCGACATCATGTTCAATTTCTTCAACATCTGAATTTGTTATGTCTGGAATAAAATCTTCTATTATTCCCACAATCTCTTCTGTTACCTCTGTTCAAATTTCAAACATCACACAATTCATTACCATTAAGCTTACTTCTTCGAATTACTTGTTATGGAAAGCTCAAATTATGCCGCTTCTACACGACTATCGACTAGCATCACATGTCGAAGGTTCAACAGAAGTTCCGCCTGAATTATTGCCTCATGGTGGATCTAATCCCGCTTATATGGAGTGGTTTTCTCAAGATCAAATTGTTCGTAGTTGGATAAATTGTTCCGTTTCCGAATCAATTTTTCCTCAAATTGTTCGGTGCATAACAGCTAAGCAAGCATGGGAAAAGCTTGCTCTTATCTATTCCACTGGTTCAAAGATGCAAGTTCAGCAGTTACGAAAGCAACTCAAACGCTTATCTCGTGGTACTGACAGTATTGATGTTTATATGAAGAAAGCTCGGTCTCTTTTTGATCAATTATGTGCGTTAGAAGGTTCTATGTCCGAAGAAAATCTGGTGTGTGATGTTTTGGAAGGTTTGGGACCAGATTATAGACCATTCACACGTGCTCTTGAGGCAAGGAACTCCCTTATAACGTTTGATGAACTATATGCACTTTTGCTTAGTGAAGAAGCACAACTCAAGCTCGACTCTGTTGCAATCAGTTCAGCAGTTCCACCTACTGCCCATTACGTTAATTCAGGCCATGGAAATCGAGGAAGAGGTCGTGGTTACAGAGGACGTGGAGGACAGTCCTTCAACCAAGGACGAGGTTATGGTCAATCGTTCTATAATTCCAATTTTAGTCAATCTCAAGGTCGCGGCTATGGGCAGTCATCTTATAGTTCTGGACAATCATCTTCAACTCTCACATGTTTTAATTGCAATGGAACTGGGCACATCTCTCGCCAATGCCCTTCACCACGCCAACACCCACAAGCCAACAATGCCAAAACTGAAACCGAACCTTCCTCAGCTTGGACGGTGGACTCCGGCGCCAATTATCATCTAGCTGCTCAATGGGAAAACATTGCTCACTCTGTTCCAGTTCATGATAACACAACACTAACAATAGCAGATGGTAAAACTCTTCCTATTCTTTTTCGTAGGTCGTCTATTATGTCTGTTAATGGTCGTAATTTTCTTATGAAAGATATACTTTACTCACCTGCTATTTCTAAGAATTTGTTGTCAGTGTCTGCTTTTACCACTCACAATAATATGTCAATTGAATTTTTCCCTGACAAATATTTTGTGAAGGATATCCCCACGAGGCAGGTGTTATACAAAGGCCAGAGTAAAGATGAATTGTATCTATTTGCAATGCAGCAAGTTCGGTCTTTTTCTCCAAAAGCTTTTCCAGCAACCGTTTCGTTATGGCATGAACAGCTAGGACATGCAAATATTCGAGTTGTTCATGATGTTCTTAAAAATAATCATCTTTCTTTTGATTCAAATAAACAATTTCAATTTTGTCATGCTTGTAATGTGAGCAAGTCACATAAATTACCTTTTTCTGAGTCAAATTTTCGTGCTCAACAACCTTTTGAATTGATTTGTTCTGATGTTTGGGGACCTTCTCCTGTTACTTCTGTTGATGGTTATCGTTATTATGTTATTTTCTTTGATTATTTTAGTAAATATTGCTGGCTTTATTTTCTTAAACAAAAATCAGAAGTCTTTTCGATTTTCATTCAGTTTCGCAGTCTAGTTGAGAAATATTTTGGGCTTCCTATAAAGAATTTTCAATCTGATTGGGGGGGGGGGGGGTTGAATTTCGTTCTTTAACTGCATATCTGAAAGAAAATGGGATTAGTCAACGTGTCTCTTGTCCTCATACTCCTGAACAAAATGGTTGTGCTGAACGTAAACATAGGCATATTGTAGAACTTGGTAGAGCATTGATAAATCGTGCATCTGTTCCCTATAAATACTGGACTTATGCTTTTGACACTGCTGCATATACTATTAACAGACTTCCATCATCATCTCACACTGGGAAAACTCCATATGAAACTTTGTTTAGAGAAAAACCCAATTATGATGAATTACGTGTTTTTGGTTCTTTGTGCTATCCATGGCTTAAGCCTTATACACCTCACAAATTAGCACCAAGGTCATCTCGTTGTGTTTTTCTGGGATACAGTAAGGTCCATAAAGGGTACATGTGTCTTGAACTTTCTTCTGGTCGTTTATTCATCTCACGCCATGTGTTGTTTTTTTGAACAGGATTTCCCTTATGAGAAGCTAGATAATAATGGTGAAGAATCCTACAAGTCCAACGTCCATTCCGTTACCTCCTATACCCATACTTCAAAATTCCCAGCCTAGCATATTGGGACCACCACCAAAATGCAGCTTTGCTGCCCCAAACAGTCCACAAAACGGCAGCACACCCCACACAGCCCAAACTCCCCTCACCCCAACACAGTCCGCCACGTCCAACCATGAAACCTTAACCCCAAATTGCACCATACCATTAAACACAAACCAAACCGAGCTGATTAGTTTCTGCCAACCTGAACCCACACCTACCTCTCCATTACAACCTTAAAACACTATATCTCTTCTCTCTGACTCGGACACAACCAATCCGCAACAACAAGCTGAAATTCAATCTTCAATTATACCTTCAGATCCAACACCAGTTCCACTAGCAATTACAACACATCCAATGGTTACCAGGCAACAAACAGGCAACTTGAAATCGAAGATTCCATGGACACCAAAATCGCATACTGCGATTATTTCAAGCATGGTACCAACTTGCTACACTCAAGCTATTAAAGATCCACTTTGGAGAGAGGCAATGGTACAAGAACTTAATGCATTAATACAGACAGGGACGTGGGAATTAGTACCACGCAATAAAGTACAGAACATAGTTGGCTGCAAATGGGTTTTTCGTATTAAACAAAGGTCTGATGGGAGTATTGACCGATACAAAGCAAGATTGGTTGCAAAGGGATATCATCAACATCCAGGTATTGATTATTTTGAAACTTTCTCTCCAGTTGTTAAACCAACTACTATCAGAATTATTTTATCTTTAGCTGTATCCTTCAACTGGCCAATAAAGCAATTAGATGTATCTAATGCTTTTTCTTCATGGAGATTTGGACAATGAAGTTTATATGGAGCAACCCCCAGGTTTTTGTGACAAATCTAAACCAGATTCTGTGTGTCGTTTAAGACGGTCTTTATATGGTCTTCGGCAAGCACCACATCAATGGTATAAGCGTTTATTCAATGTCCTGCATCATCATGGATTTCGTGTATCACCTGCGGATCAGTCTTTATTTCATTATGTTAAGAGAAATATCACTTTGTTCGCCTTGGTATACGTTGATGATATCTTAATAACAGGATCATGCATCAAGACTTTGCAACATATAATCCACTCTCTTAAATCGGAATTGATGTTGAAAGATTTAGGTTTACTTGAGTATTTTCTGGGAATGGAAGTTGTTAAGACCAAGGAAGGGCTTCTGTTGACGCAACAAAAGTATATATTGGATCTGTTGCAAAAAGCGAAAATGGGAGAATGTAAGGGAATGTCAACACCAGCATCTCCTAAAGATAAAAAAACAGCCATGGCAGGTAGGCCTTTTTCCGATCCTTCTCTATATCGAAGCGTAGTTGGCGGGCTGCAATACCTAGGTTTAACACGTCCAGATGTCTACTATTCAGTCCATAAAGTTTCACAGTTTCTTCAAGCTCCGACTGAAGAGAATTGGTGCTCTGTAAAACGCATCTTGCGTTACCTCAAAGAAACACAAAACCATGGACTTTTTCTTACAAAATCAAGAACAACGACAATAAATGTGTATTCAGATGCTGATTGGGCAAGTGATACTGGTGATAGAAAGTCCACAACTGGATATGCAATTTTTCTTGGTATTAATCTTATTTCTTGGTCTTCCAAGAAGCAACAAACGGTTGCCAGATCTTCTACAGAGGCTGAATATCGTGCGATTGGTTTGGCTATTACTGAGTTAACTTGGATTCAATCCTTGTTAAGAGATATTGGATATCGAACCATGGACATTCCGAACCTATGGTGTGATAATATAGGTGCAACATATCTCTCAGTTAATCCTGTATTTCATGCTAGAACAAAGCATTTGGAAGTTGATTTTCATTTTGTCAGAGATAAGGTTCAAAAGAAAGAAGTTTGTGTCCGGTTCTTATGTTCAAAAGATCAAATAGCTGACATACTAACCAAGCCACTACCCAAAGCACGACATAGAGAACTCAAGCAACAGTTGACAATTCGACCATTTTCTTGTGATGCTCGAATTGAGGGGACGTGATAAGGATTTAGAATTATTGTTAACTTATGAATCCTTTGTATATTAGGATATGGAGTCCCTGTTGTAAACATAAGTCCTAATCCTAAATTGATTGTAGATATGATCTTATATATATGTGTATTCTGTAATCAATAAAATCAAGAGCTTGAGTTTCTCTCAATTACATAGCTTCTACAAAAACCAGAATTACAAGCATTTAGTATCATTCATTTTTCCTTAACTAATTAATATTTTGTTGAATCAAAACTATAGTAAATGAAATCTTCTTTTTTCATTTTTTTTTCTTAAGCCAAAAAATTACTTGTTATTTCCCTTCTAAACCTGTCTCAACAAATCTCCAAACTCATAATTATTGTAACATAAAAATCTTCAATGGATATATTATTCAAGAAACCAAAATCTTTGATGCTCTTCCTCTTTCAATCAGCTTTGATTTTAACCTTGATTGGATTTCTTTTTTTTTTTTTCTTTTCTTCTTTAATGATCTTATCTTTCTTCTGCTCATATATATATATTAACGCATTTAAAAATTAATATAAGATGTGCTAATTGCCAACCCACATGGCTATCTACACCAAAAGTTGAAACCTATTGGAAAGGAAATGAAGCAAAGTTTTTACATACAATGATTGTCTTTTCTTAACAATGGAGATCCACAGCAAATTATTAATTTTGTTTTGAAAGAAATTCCCAACATCAAAACATGGTATGGGCTAACACTCTGGCTCCACTATTTTTGAATATTTTTAATTGTATGAAAATTATTGTACTGTTTCATTGTTACTTGTTAATTAATATATGTATATATATATAAACCTTGCTATAATCTTTTTATATAATATCATTGTTAAGAATTTCATTCCTGCTTTACTTGTGGAGCTATCCGACCATTTTTCAACTTGTCGTATTTTTTATTTTGTTAAATGATTTGAATTTATACAGATTAAAAAAATTAAAAAATATTCTAAAATCTTATCAAACTTGAAATATTTTATCCTTTGAAGTAAAAAAGAATGAAAAAAAAAATCTATAAATTTCAATTCAAATAATGATTTAAATTATTAATCATTCCAATTTGGTAAATTTGAGTTTGAATAATAATTTAGATTATTAATTATTTTAATTTTTCACATTTTTGTTTTGCAGAATAATAATTTTGTATTAATTATATGTGGAGAAAGGAATAACTAAAACTCGAACTCTGTATCTAAACAGAAGTAACACACGTTTCTTGTCATCAAATTAACCTTAATGGTTTATAATAATAATTTTTGTTAAAACTAAAATAATAATTTTTAAAAAAATTGACACCTACCCTCGTATTTTTTTAAATTTTTATTTTTTTACTAGAGCTATTTTAATTATTTTATTATAAACTCATAATAATCTCATAATAAACTTATTATAAATTATATAAAATTTGTAAAATCATAAAAAATAAATTGCAAACTAATGAAAATTTAGTATTTTGTTAAATAATTTATAAATTCTAGTATTTTGATAAATAATTTATAAATGTGTTAAATTTAAAATTTTTTTCAGTTTTTCTTATATTTTCGTAAAAAGCTCTATTTTTTTATGAATAACAAATAGAACCTTATTTCACTCTTCAGTTTGTACATGTTTCTTAGCTCTCCCTTCTTTGTGTATATCTCATCAATAATTCATTCTTTTACTTCCAAACATAAATTCTCTTCTTTGGTTAGATCTACCTCTTCATGCCTCTTCATTAATTCGTATTATAATTTTAAATACTCAAAATATATATTATAATCTTCCATCATTTACATGATTACATAAAGATTTCTACAATATATAATAGTGAATGTATAATTGCCAATTATTAAAAGAACTATCACATTTTAATTATAATTTTTTTTGTATAGTATGAGAGATTAAAAAATTAAAAACAAAAAAGTCGATTACGAAATGCTAGTCAATGGCATTATTAGCTGTAAATGATATTATATACTGCTTAATTATCAGCGGTGTTGAGCTTAACGCAAAATAGAAAATGCAAAAGCTTGGAAAGTTCAAAAAGAATTCTCCTCTATACACCTTGAGTAAACGGCTACACTGAACTTAATTAGGCCCGTGACACCTTAGGATAACTTGTTAAATTATTAACTAGTCCTTTATGATAAAAATAACAACATATAATCAACAAATAAATATAAAATAATTTATATATAAATTAATAATAAATTTTATTATAAAAAATATAAAATAAAATATTTATTTAGATTTTTACAATAATTTTATTAGGGTTGTAATCGAGCCGAGCTTAGAAAAGCTCAAATTCGACTCATCATAAAATAGTCAAGTTCAAACTCGAGCTCAAATCAAATCCGACCTGAGCCCGAACTTGTATCGAATCAACTCATATATCATGTATCTTGAATTTGAACTCGAACTTGATTTAAATAAATTTAACAAATTCAATAAATTTATTTTAATTTTAATTTTCATTTATTTTTTATAAATTTTTATAAAAGATATACTAAAATTTATATTTTTACGAAAGATGAATAATATAATTATATATTAATAAAAATAAAATATTATATTAATATAATTTTATATTTTATGATAAATTGTAAAACTATTTTATATTGTATATTATTTAATTTATTTACCACATATATCATATATTAATAAATTATATAAATTAAATTAGTTAAAAAATTAATACATTCACATACATTTATATATATATATATTAAATTATATATATTTTTAATCTAATATATTAAAGAGTTTAAATCACGAGCTTTTAAATGAGCCAGCTTGCGAGCTAACGAACTAAGTATTTCATAGTTTAAGCTTGGTTCATTTAACAAAAGAACAATTCGAGCTCGAGCGTGAACAAGCTTTTATTGAGCCGACATTCAAGCCGAGCTCGAATAGCTTAACTCATTTATAACTCTAAATTTCATTGAAGTAATTGTGAGTAAATATATATATTTTTTATTTCATAACTAGATATTTGCACTCATCAATAATAAAATCTACACATATTTTTGTTATAAAAAATTATGAATTCTATAAAAAATGAGAAAAAATAAATAGAAATTTAAGTAATTTTTTTCAAACAGGGAGAAAAATGAGAGTTTGATGATTTATAATTATAGATTTATATTAAAATTATTATTCCATAAGTTATTAATGTATAATTAATTTGTTAGAAATATTAAAAGTAATATTTTTATTATTTAAAATTTAAAATATCTATTAAGAGTCATATAAATTATTTTTATTATAAATAAATTATTAATTAAATTAAATAATTATTTAAATAAATTATTAATGTATAATTAATTTATTAAGAATGTTAAAAGTCATATATTTTATTATTTATTTTCTTTAAATTTCTAGAAATATATAAACTAATCATTATTATAAATAAATTATATTTTTTAAACTTTTTAAATTTTCAAAAAATTATGAATTAATCAATATTATTTAATTATATTAATGTGTAATTAATTTATAAAAAAATAAAAGTCATAAATATTATTTATTTAATAAATATTAATTATATTGATTTATAATTATTTAATAGAAGATTAAAAGTAACAAATATAATTTATTATTAAATATTAAATTTTATATAAATTATTAAAATTAAATAAAAATTAATTAAAAATGAGATAATATTATTTTAAAAAATTGATGACATGTCATCTTTGAAAGATTTCTTTAATCCCGAGATTATATATATAAATATAGATATAGATATTTTCCACATTAGCTCTTAATGTGAACATATACTAGTTAATAGGGAAATGACTATTTTTATTAAAAACTCATTATCTAAAGCAGAGTGCCTAAACAAAGTCAGAGAAGATATTAAAAAAAAAAAAAAAGCAGAGTGCTTCTAAGCTACACAAAACTTATGCGATAGATCCAACAACCAAAACACTTCATTTTCAATTGAAAAAAAAATTAAAAAGGAAATTAAAAACCTAATGAAAATAGGAAGAAAAATATGAATACGAGGATTTATAATCATATATCTATATTGAAATTATTGTTAATATTAATATTATTATAACATAAATTATTAAAATTAATTTTAATATTATTATAACATAAATTATTAACATAATTAATTTATTAGGAATGTTAAAATTCATATCTTTCATTGTTTAAAATTTTTCTAAATAGGATATAGATTACTTATTATTATAAATAAATTATTATTCAAATGAATTATTTAAATAAATTATTATGTATAATTAATTTATTATAAATGTCAAAAGTAATATATTTTTATTATTTAATTTTTAAAATTCTAAAAATTTATAGATTATTATAAATAAATTATTTAATTTATAATTAATTTATTATGAAGGTTGAATTGTATTTTTTAAAATTTCAAATTTCTAAAAAAAATACATACATCAATTAATATTATTAAATTATATTAATATTTAATTAATCATAGAAGATTAAAAGTCATAAATATGATTTATTAATTATTAAACTTTAATTTTATATAATTATTAAAATTAAATAAAAAATTATTAAAAAAGGAGAAGTATCAATTTTTTAAAAAGTGATGATGTGGAAGTCCCAAAACACTTCTTATTCATTGGATTATATATATATATATATATATATATGCAAACTCAGAAGAAATTGAAATATAATCTTAAAATTGAACTAGAAGAAATTAAAATTAATAAACCGCACTAAACATTTGGTTGATTTGGAATTCAATCTTAAAATTGAACTAGAAGAAATTCTTTTTCAGAAAGAAATTTTGTGTACCCAAAAGTCTAGATGTCAATAAGTCTTTGGTGATAGGAATATCTCCTATTTCCATGTTAAAACTATTGATAGAAGAAAACATAGTAAAATTGTGATGTTCAAAAGATGACTCGAGTTAATGGCAAGAGGATGAGGAAGCTTTAAAAAAATATGGCGCTTTCTTTCTTTAGAAATTTGTATGCTAAAGATGCTAAAGTTGTTCCCAAGTATTCAATATCGAGCCATTTTCCTCCTCTCCATTCTGACATGCTAGGAAGATTAGTGGCTTCTGTAATAAATACTGAGATTTGACTGGCGCTCTTTGATGTGCAGCATCTTAAAGGCCCTAGGAGCAATGGTGTTCATACTGCATTCTATCAAAATCAATGGAATGTTGTTGGTATCTCGATTTGTAGTATAGTCAGATAAGTTTTCTCTCATGGTTGTTTGGAACCTGGTATAAATGAGACTCTTATTGTCCTCATTCCTAAGGTTGCAAAGCCAACTTGTATAGAATTTCGACCCATCAATCTCCTGTATACATGGAAACCAAGCCAAGCAGCACAAAGTACTTGGCTCAAACCATATTGCTGGGTACGTTCAAGTGCACCAGGCCAGACTAGATTAGAGTAATTGGCCTATTGGGCTAGCCCAGTACGACAAGACAAATGATCCAGCCAGCACGATTTGCCAAATTAAATAAATATATTATATACTTATTTGGTTATAATTGCACATATAGTTTTTTGTAATTAATAATAAATGGCTAATGAATTAATGATAGAGTAAGATGTTCAATGCGTATTATTTTTACATCAAATAAATAATATTATATTTAATTTAAAATTAAAAAGTTATTTTTAAAAAATAGCCATTATTAAATTAATAATTTTTCACTATGTTTTAGATTAGGATATTCTAAATAAAATTATATTTTTAATTTTTAAAATTAAATTTATCTTAATATTTACATATTAAAAATTTTTTAAAAAAATTAAACTTTTAAAATTCTTCAAAATTTTTATATTTTAATTGATATCATATATGGAAATTAAATTATTAATTTATAAATTAAAATTTTTATATGACTTTAGGTAGGTCAGGCCTAAAATTAATAGTAAAATTCATTAAAAATAATTAGACTAGCTCATATATTAACATGATGCAACATGATTCTGCACGACACAATTATATAAGACCAATGGATCGTATTGGACCATTACTTCTTAAGTTTTGGCACAACCCAATTGACAAGACTAATTTTTGGACCATAGCAGCATTATGCAAAAAATTCCCAAGCATGATGAATTAGAGATGGGCTAGCATGTCATATACCAATTTCTATGTATAGTCTCCTGAATGTGACACTTGAATGTGACTTACAAAATTATCATGAATGTAATCACCAATAGACTTAAAGAACTTATGCTCCATCTAGTGCTCTCTACTCAAGCAAATAATTTTGTGGTCGAGCGTAAAATCACTGATAACATCAAGTGGCTCAAGAAGTGATCCACTCCATGAGAAACAAGAAAGGTAAAGAGGGATGGATTGTAATCAAGGTAGACTTGGAGAAGGCCTATGATCATTTGAGATGGGATTTCATAGAAGACACTCTTAAAGACATTGCCTTTCCTCAACATCTTATTAATGTCATTATGATGTATATTTCTTCTTGTTCTATGAAAGTGCTTTGGAATGGTGTAGCTATTGAAAAATGTATACCCTTTAGAGGCATAAGCCAGAGTGATTCTCTTTCACACTACCTTTTTGTTCTCTACATGAAAAAGGATGTCTCATCACAAAACCAAGCTTATGGAAAGCCAATTTGGAAACCTATTGTTCTTGGAAGGAATGGGCCACCTCTCTCTTACACATTTTCTTTGCAAATGACCTAGTTTTACTTAGTAAAGCCAATAGAGAGTAGGTGATGGTGATTAATTCGATTCTTTAATATTTTCATGATAGTTTAAGATGAAAAATTAATACCAGTAAAACAAAATATTTTCTCCCCCAATGTTGAATTCAATGAGATGTGTTGGATTAATGAGAAGTTTGGATTTCAGAGTGCTAATAATCTCGGTAAATTCCTTAGAGGGCTCTTGCTTCATTAAAGGGTAACCAATGATACCTAGAACTATATTCAGAAGAAGATTAAAGCTAATCTTTCGAGAAGGTGTGCTAGTATGCTTTCTATGGCAAGTCGCATCACTTTTGCCAAAATTTTCATAGCCTCTATTCCCTCATGTGCAATGCAAACTTTAGCCCTATCAAAGAAGTTCTGTGATGAAGACACTTTGTGTAGGGTTACTCTAATGATAATAGAAATTAAACTTTTTAATTTGAATGAGATGTGTGAACCTTGTAGCATTGAAGGCACTAGTTTACGAAAGATGAGAGAGCAAAACAAGGCCTTTTTGATGAAGATACATTTGTTGTGATCACGAAGTCAAATATTCTCTACGTTCAGGTGTTGAGGAGTAAGTATAATTGGAACATCAATATCAATAGTGCTTTCAAGAAGAGATCATGTTCTCATTTATGAAGTAATACAAGTGTGGGAGGGTTTAAAGTTAAGTGTCTAGTGGAATATAAGTATCCTCACCTTCAGACAACTTGAAGACCATGAACTTCCAAAGAAAGGTAAGGATTTAGTAAATTCTAAAGGTCAGTGGCAATCTCCATGAATAAGTGTATCGGCCCTATAGCTGCTCATAAGTCTGAAATCCTGATTAGCTGGGTTAAGATTCCCAACGGATGAATCAAAGTTAATAGTGATGGTGCATAATGTGCTAATGTTGATCTCTCTTGCTCCGAAGGTATTATCAGGAATTCTAATATGAATTGGCTAGGGAATTTCAGTAGGAATTTAGGTAGATGTACAATTCTGCAAGCTGAGTTGTAGGGGGCTTATGATGGTTTTCAGGTTTCCTGGAACCTTAGTCATCAAAAAGTCATCTTGGAAATGGATAGTTCGCTTGTAATGGAGTTGATTAATGCAGAATATGCAACCATCAATGGACAAAATTCTCTGGTTTAGGCCATTAAGAACCTTTTGTCCAGAAATTGGGAGGTGCAAGATATTCTTACCGTGAAGCCAACAGGTGAGCAGATTGGTTGGCCAACTTGGGCTTTTCTCTTTCAATTTGCTTTCTCCAGTGCTATCGTGTTTCTAGTGGCCTTTATCAGTATATTATGGATGACATTATAGGCATCTCCTGGCCAAGGATGTGAATGAGGATTCAGTAGCCTTAGGAGTGTTTGCCTCTTTTATGTAAAAAAAAAAAGGCTAGTGGGATTGGACAAGGCTTGAGGATTCTCTTTCAATTGGGATTTTACTTCAAATCGTTGTAGTGTGTCATCCTTGTAAGGAAGCAAGAGCTGACATTTGTTTCTGGGGGCTTACAGGTTTTGGTGCATTGGCTATGTTTCGTATGATCAAGCTCCTCGACAACTAAGGTAGACTATCATGAAAGACCTAGTAAGTGTTTCTTTTTCCAGATTATGTGTAGTGTTTTGTTTTTAGGATTTTGCCTCTTTCTTGCTATAAAAGAAAAGAGAACAAATTGAGAAAAATGAATATTCACCAAATTTCATTTGCTTATGATATCAAAGATCTTAAAAGAAATAAGATGGATCTCTTATGTGTAAATTTGACTTTTGAATAGCTTCTTAAACATGTAAGATAATCAAATGTGAAACAAAATGTTAAGTCTTTATTTGACAAAGTTTCTTTAAATTTCTAAGTTAATGGCTTGATTCTTTTGGGTTCTCAAGAAAAAAATGGTTAACCTTAAGAAAGAATATTCTAGTGAGAGATAGAAGATGAGAATTTATAGAATGAAATTAAGAATAGTTGTAAGTAAGAATGTTTGCCATATACTGTATGCTTTGATGGAAATAGAGTTACACGATACATAAGTGTCTCCTTCTCATTGATGCACAAAGGACTTCACTAAGATGGGGTATATAGGGCATTGGGATATCAAACTCTTGCTATTGAGTCACTTGCATCATCTTGAAATTTTGTTCTATTTAGAATGATGTGGAAACTTGTCCTACCTTCATATGCTAGAGGCCAACATTCTTTGAGTTTTAGTGTTGATAACCATTAATTATGGCATGGTTAACTATATGAGAGGGCTTCAACTTATTGTCTGGTGAAGTTAGCTTAGAGTTGGACCAAGGAACTCATAAACGAGGCTCAGTCTAGTGCAGGAGCATCTTGTTGAGACATTTTTATAAGGATAGTCTCATCTTGAGCGAACCTTGAGGGGTCTTTGTCATAAGTCATTTTCAAAAATATCTTCTTTTGGCCTTCTAGATCCATTTATACTCTCTTGAGCGGTGTACTTGGTGTCATGTGCAAGGCCTAAAGGTAATAGCTAGATTTATTTCTTATCAAAAGTTTCCTACTTTATTAGGACAAGGCCGAGGCTAGTTGTAGTGAGAGTAAGAAACTTTAGTTGAGGCTTTCTTCAAGAAGGTCATGCCATTCAAGTTGAGCTTGATTACTCTATTGAGGCATAAGTTACCAAGAATGGTCCTCATGAGGTTATTTTGAATGTTCTAAAGCCATGTGACCTTTCATACAATGCCAACTAGTACAACATTGCTTATGAAGGGAAGTTGGCTGAAGCCTTTTGCCACCTCTCCCATTTAAGACCAGAAATTTATGGTGTTTCAATCATGCTTTTTGGAAAACATAACTAGTGCATTTCAATTTCATAGCTATGACTGAGAGGTGGTTTCCCAATGTTTTGAGATTTAAATATCCTGCTATAATTGTTACAATCCTTAAAGAAAGAAGGGAATGTAAAAGAGATATAATGATTGAACTAAACGGCCCCTATAATGTTATTTGATAATTTACAAATCTTTAAAGAAAGGAGATTGATTTATTTTCTATTTGCCTAGGCCTTGAATGGCTTATTAGACCTGCAAGACGAGCAAATGAGCATCGAAGTGCCAAGTTTGGACTTAGCAAGGCCTATATGATCCTTAAGTTAATGGCTTGATCTTTTTGAGTTATCGAAAGAAAATGATCACCTTGAAAGAAAACACTTTAATGAGAGAAGGGGGTGAGAAGTTGTAAAATGAAACTGAGAATAATATTAGGTCAAAATGTTTATCTTATACTATATATTTCAACATAAATGGACTTGGTTGATACACAAGTGTCTCCTTCTATTAGTACGTAGAGAGTTTAACGAAGACAGGGTGAACAAGCCCTAAGGCATTACACTCTTGCCTCATGTGTGTTAGAATTAATTTTATATTGTTAAAATTAATCCTCTAATTAATCATAAGTGTGGGCTAAATATATTTAAATATTAAATGTGTATTGCATTCAAATTAGAATAGTCAAATTGAAGTTTTGATCAAATTAGGATTGTTGACTATTAAGGTGTCCTACTCGTAATAGGATTATAAGTGTAGAGACCATTAAGTAATTTCTATTTTGTTGAAGAACCAAAATAGAAATTAATCAATTTATTCAGTTATAAATAAGGGGTCGTGGTCTCCGGGGGAACATAAGAATTTTAGAGAATATTACGTTCCTTCAGTAGTGCTTCCGCATAACCTAAAGTGTGTATCTCCTAGAAGGCGACAAACCCCAGAATCGTCTTCAGCACCAACATACGATGATGTCAAGTACGTAATTCTGCCCTTTGCAATTTAATTTGAATAATCTAGTGATCTATGCATATTTTAGGTTTTAGGGGAATTAAGTTTTCTTCCCCTTTCAATTGGTATCAGAGCCCTCAGCTAGGTTGCTAGATTTTCTGATTAAATTTGCGGTATTGATTCTAGAAAATTAATTCGGTGATTGTAATTTTCTAGAATTAATTTGAAATCGAATTTAGTAATCTGAAATCAATTTTGGTTTGATTTATTTTTTGGTTAATTAATTAGTTTAATTAATTTAAAAAAAATAAAAAAATATTTGGAAACTGTTCTTCACGAAGAACAGTTTCGATTTGGGGGTTTTTTGGTGTTGGGTGATTTGATGTTGTGTTGATCAGATTTAGACCGGCGGTGGCGTAAGGGAGGGTTAACACCCTCATTCGGTGGTCGCCGGCGGTGGAGAGCGGTGGAGAACGATGGAAATCGTTCGGCCGGTGTTCCGATTTTGTGATTTTGTGTTTTTCAGGCGATTCATTGCCGTTCATCTCCAACAGAAGATGGCCGGAGGTTGTTCGGTGCTCGAGCAACCGTCTGGAAGCTGTCACCGGCGGTGGACGACGTTGGATTGAAAACTGGAGCAGGCGGCAACGAAGCGATGTGCTTCGGTTTGGAGACGATGACCTAGCTCGAAAACGGCACCGTTTTGAGCCAAAGCGCTGCGTTTGGAGCAGTGTGCAGCCCTAGCTCAAAACGGCACCGTTTTGATCCAGAACGGTGTTTCTCTGGACCGGGTTAAAACAGAAAATAAAATATATTTTTAATATTGTAAACAGGTTCTCCAACTTCGGATAATCCGATTTTGACCCAGAAAGTTTTGTAATTCTTATTTTCACCCACAAAACTTTTAATTTATTTAATTTTTAGCCCAAAATTTTATGTTTATTTATTTTTGGCCCAAATATTATTTTTATTTTTAATTAATTAATTAAAGTTTATTTTTATTGCAATATTTGATTGAGTTTAAATTTAATTAATATAAATATTGCAATCAATTTATTATAATTTGAGAATTTTATTGAGTTTAAATTTTGGTATTTTAATCCTGATTGTGTCTAATATTTTTAATAATAAATTAATTGAAGCAAAAAGTCGCCAAAGTGACATCTATTGTGTAAATTGATTTATTTGGGATATTAGACAGGTGTATTAAAATTCATTGCGGATAGTAAACCGGCCCAAAGGAAGGTTGCTATCTGGCTGAATTGAGAATACATGTACAGTGATAAATATGTGATAAATATTATGTTTTCATCCATGTGGATAATAAATCGGTCCAAAGGAAGGTTTAATATTTGACAAGATTGAATTGTTAATATTTGATTGCTGCATTGAGTTGCCAATTACAGTTAATGTTTTATATCCAAAGATGAAAATATTAATATTGTGCCGGTATCTTGTTTCCAATATTTGAACTCTATTATTGTTTGTTTCATTTATTTTGTGGATAGTGAGCTTATATTAATTTTTGTCACTTTCTATGATGTCAGCTAGCATGCCGTATAATCCTAACACTGTCCCTATGCTTGAGGGGTCAAACTTTGGTTCATGGAAATCAAGCATCATGATTTATCTGGGTTGTATGGACTTAGACCTTGCGTTCAGGATGGACGAACCTGCTCCTCTTACTGAAGTGAGCACAGATGCTTAAAGGGTTCAATATGAGAAATGGGAGCATTCTAACCGCTTAGGTCTTATGATCATGTAGCAGGGAATCCCAGAACATGTTCGAGGAGCCATTTCTGCTGAAGAAAGTAATGCTAAAAACTATCTTGCTGAGCTGGAGAAGGTCTATGTCAAAAATGACAAGGCCGAAGTGGGGACGCTTTTAGCAAAACTCACCTCCATAAGGTATACTGGCAATGGTAGTGTTCGGGAGCATATACTGAACATGTCTCAAATAGCCAAGAGGCTAAAGGTCCTAAATTTGGTTTTACTAGATGACCTTTTAGTCCATCTAGCTTTGAATTCTCTTCCACCACAATATGGACAGATCAGGACTTCATATAACTGTCAGCCGAGCAAATGGACTCTTAACGAGCTCATTGCTCATTGTGTGGATGAGGAGGAAAATATGTTGGCTACTAAGAGAGAGTGTGCTCATCTGGTCTCTTCAGCAGCTAAGGGCAAAAACAAAAAAAGAAAGAATACTGCTGAAAATAAAACTGCTGATAAAGGTCCTGTGCAAAAGAAGCCTAAGGAATTAAAATGCTTCTTCTGCAGCAAGTCTGGACACTTAAAGAAGGACTGTCCTAAATACGTCACATGGCGTGTCAAGAAGGGTAAGTACCTTGTTTTAGTCTGTTCTGAGGTTAATTTAACTTTAGCTCCTAGAAACACTTATTGGATGGATTCTAGTGCTACCGCTCACATAAGTGTTTCATTGCAGGGTTGTCTGAGCTACCGAAAGCCAACTGACGGTGAAAGATACGTCTATGTGGGAAATGACGATCCGGTGGAAGTGGAGGCAATTGGGCATATTAGATTGTATTTAAGAACTGGATGTTTTTTGGATCTTGTAGATACTTTTGTTATTCCGACATTTAGACGAAATTTAATTTCTGTTTCTTATTTGGACAAATCTGGTTTTACTTGTTCATTTGGAGACAGCTTATTTACTTTATCTATGGATTCAAAAATTTTTGGTACTGGCTTCTTAAATGCATGTGATAATCTATATATGTTGGATATTAATGATTCTTATAATGAAACCCTGCAGGTTAGTACTATAGGTACCAAAAGGAAGCGAAATATAGATAATTCAGCTGAACTTTGGCACAGACATTTGAGTCACATATCCAAATCTAGAATAGAACGTCTTGTGTCAGATGGTATCCTAAACACACTTGATTACACAGATTTGGACTCCTGTGTTGAGTGTATTAAAGGTAAACAGACTAAACAAAAGAGACTAGGTGCCAACAGATCATCGAATGTCTTAGAATTGATACATACGGATATCTGCTGTCCATTCCCTACAGTAACAAGGAATGACCAAAGATACTTTATATCATTCATAGACGATTACTCACGTTAGGGGTACCTATATCTCATTCATGAGAAATCTGAGTCTCTGGACATTTTCAAATCTTATAAGGCCGAAGTTGAAAATCAACTCGGAAAGAAGATTAAATCTATTAGATCTGACCGTGGAGGTGAGTACTATGGTAGATATGACGGTTCAGGTGAACAACGTCCAGGGCCATTTGCTATTTTCCTGCAGGACTGTGGTATAGTCCCTCAATACACCATGCCTGGTACACCCAGCATGAATGGTATATCTGAGAGGTGTAACAGGACTTTTATGGATATGGTAAGGATTATGATTAGTCATTCTTCCTTGCCTGAGCCTTCGTGGGGGAGAAGCATTGAAAACAGCAGCTTATCTTCTTAACAGAGTACCAACTAAAGCAGCTACAAAAACACCTTATGAGCTTTGGACTGGACGAAGCCTAGTCTAAGGCATCTTCATGTTTGGGGATGTCCTGCTGAGGCTAGGCCTTATAAGCCTAATGAGAAAAAATTAGACTCCAAAATTGTTAGTAGCTACTTTGTTGGTTATTCTGAGCCATCTCGGGGTTTTAAGTTTTATAATCCTACTTCCAGATATATTTTTGAGACGGGAATTGCAAAATTCTTTGAGGATGTTGAGTTTGGGGGGAGAAGTAAGGTTAGAAACATTGTCTTTAAGGAAGGATCGAGTCAGGAACACTCAGTGTCGATTCCCATCATTGCTCCTAGCAATGTTCTGGTTCCTGCGCCTGTCACTGTTTCAGAAGCACATCAAGTTCCAATACAAGACAATGTTGAACAACTTCCTCATCAGGATGAAGAAGTCATTCTTCCTCAAGTACAAGCTCAACAACCTCAAGAATTTGAGCCAGAACCTGTGCCTTTAAGGAGGTCCACTAGAGAGAGAAGAAATGCTATTCCAGATGATTATGTAGTATATCTTCAGGAACATGAGGACACTGTAGACATGGTGGAAGATGATCCAATAAGCTTTCATCATGTCATGCAGGATCCCAACTCTCACAAGTTGATTGAGGCAATGGGTGAAGAATATAAATCTATGCAAGACAATCAAGTTTGGGATCTTATCCCGTTACCTGAAGGAAAGAAACCTATTGGTTGCAAATAGATATTTAAGACCAAAAGGGATTCTAATGGTAATGTGGAAAGATATAAGGCTCGTCTTGTAGCTAAAGGCTTCACTCAGAAAGAGGAGATTGACTGTAAAGAGACATTCTCTCCAGTTTCATTGAATGACTCTTTTAGGACAATCATGGCTCTAGTTGCACATTTTGATCTTGAGTTACATCAAATGGATGTGAAGATTGCATTTCTCAATGGAGATATTGATTAAACCATCTATATGGTGCAGCCAGAAAACTTTGTGTCTGGAGACCCAAAGCGACTGGTATGCAAATTAAAGAAATCCATTTATGGACTCAAGCAAGCTTCTTGTCAGTGGTACTTCAAGTTCTATGAAGTAGTTGTCTCTTTCGGTTTTGAGACAAATGTTGTGGAAGATTGTGTGTATCACAAGTTCAGTGGGAGTAGGTTTATCTTTTTGGTCTTATATGTGGATAACATATTGCTTGCTACTAACTGTAAGGACTTGCTGCACGAGACCAAAGTCTGTCTCTCAAAACACTTTGAGTTGAAAGATTTAGGTGAAGCTTCTTTTATATTAGGGATTTAAATACATCGAGACCATACTGGAGGTATTCTTGGATTATCACAAAAGGGCTATATTGAGAAAGTGCTCAAGAGATTTAGTATGCACAACAGTAGACCAATTGATACCCCAATTGCTAAAGGAGATAAATTCAGTCTTGATCAGTGTCCAAAGGGTGAACTTGAGATTCAAGAGATGAAGAAGATTCCTTATGCGTCAGCAGTTGGGAGTCTGATGTATGCTCAAGTTTACACTCGTCCAGATATTTCATTCATAGTTGGCATGTTAGGGCGATATCTCAGCAATCCAGGAATGGATCATTGGAAAGGAACCAAAATAGTCTTGAGATATCTTCAAAGAACGAAGGGACATATGCTCACATACAGGAGATCAGATCAGCTTGAGATAATTGGGTATACTGATTCTGATTTTGCTGGATGCCAAGACAGTAGAAAATCCACATCAGACTACATATATCTCTTGGCTGGTGGTGCTATTTCTTTGAAGAGTGTGAAACAAACTCTTGTAACTACCTCCACCATGGAAGCAGAATTTGTACCAAGCTATGAGGCATCCAATCAGGCAATCTGGCTGAGGAACTTTGTCACAGGGCTGTGCATTGTGAATGGCATTGAAAGGCCATTAAAGTTATACTGTGATAATAACTCAACAGTTTTATTCTCCAACAACAACAGAAGCTCTTCTCGATCGAGACACATTGGGATAAAGTTTCTAGCTGTGAGGGAGAGAGTACAGAGTGGACAGATATCCATAAAGCATATTGGAACGAACTCCATGATTGCGGATATGCTCACTAAGACAGTGATACCAAAGGTTTTTCATTAGCACACTACTCATATGGGTGTCACATTATTTGAAACTGATTAGTTTCAGTGGGAGTTTGTTCTTTATGGTTACATTATATTTGTATATGCTCTATTTTATAATGGATATTTTTTGTTATGTACACTCAGTTTCTGCAGAAAATAAAGTATTTATTTTGTTACACTCTATATTATTATTGATTAATCTCACTAAAGTGTGACCAGTTGGAAACAGGCATGATTAGATCACATTACATGTAGTTTCCATGCTACACTCCTATTATTGATCTATGTCATTTGAGAGTATTGGTAATATGATTGATGGTGGTTTGAGTCACGATGAATGTGGCGACTGGCCCTTCAGTCCTTTATCGATATAATCAATGGACAAGATTGTTTTTGGGGCACTTTCAGTATGACTGCTTTTATGAGCTCATTAAGGTATATATATTTATATTTAATATATATGTTAGCTCAAGTGGGAGATTGTTAGAATTAATTTTATATTGTTAAAATTAATCCTCTAATTAATCATTAGTGTGGGCTAAATATATTTAAATATTAAATGTGTATTGCAGTCAAATTAGGATAGTCAAATTGAAGTTTTGATCAAATTAGGATTGTTGACTATTAAGGTATCCTACTCGTAATAGGATTATAAGTGTAGAGACCATTAAGTAATATTTCTATTTTGTTGAATGATCAAAATAGAAATTAATCAATTTATTCAGTTATAAATAAGGGGTCGTGGTCTACGGGGGAACATAAGAATTTTAGAGAACATTACGTTCCTTCAGTAGTGCTTCTGCATAACCTAAAGTGTGTATCCCCTGGAAGGCGACAAATCCCAGAATCGTCTTCAACATCAACATACGATGATGTCAGGTACGCAATTCTGCCCTTTGCAATTTAATTTGAATAATCTAGTGATCTATGCATATTTTAGGTTTTAGAAGAATTAAATTTTTTTCCCTTTCAACGCGAGGATAGCATTATGGTTGGATATCAAGATTAGGCAATTTTTCTTGAGCGAGAGGTTGACATTATCTATGTTTCAGTGTTGATAATCATGAATTGTGGCATGGTGGAGCATATGAGAAGTTTCAACTTAATTATTGTCAAAAGACTCTTTTGACAAGGTACTTTCATAGAGATGATATCGAATAGTCTTAAACGAGTCTCGAGGAATTTATGCTTTATAAATTATTTTTGCAAATATTTTTTCAGCCTTCTAAATTCATTTATGCTTTATTAATAGGTGAGCCTTATGCCATAAAGACAATAGCTAAAATTTTTTATTCTTGATGGCTTTATTTCTACCAACCTATTGATTAAATTATTATTAAGTAGGCATTTAAGCTTGATTTTTTTTCTATTATATATGCATGCTTAACAGCTAATTATTATATATGCTTACAAGATAATACTCCAATCCAACCATATAACTCCAGAATTTCCTTACTATTGTTTAAGCATCTATATTTTGACTTCAAATTGATATAAGGTTGTCAGAATAAAATTATTGATTTTTAAAAACGGCTAAATGATGGTTGGAAATCCATGGAATGATATGCACACGGGTTACCGTATCAATGAATTAAAAAAAAAAATTGAAACTATTATTAAAAAAAAAACAAGTTTAAAAAAAACAAAAAAAATATAATTTAGTATAATTATGTCAATTTAAATCTCACCTTTTATAAATCCATCTTTGGAAATTTATTTTTTTATAATTTTTTTTATCAATTATATCACATATTATTTTAACATTGAAAAAGGAAATTCCGACCTGAAATTTTGTTTAAATCGAATATGCGATATTGTCAAATTAAGCTTGAAATCATATATAATTATAGCACATGTTTAATTTTAGAATGAATTTTAATTGAACTTGCGTCAAATTTTAATTTTGTTTTGAAAATTCGTCAAATTTTAATTTTGATATGATTGAAATTTGGTGGGCATATTATAATTACATTGATATGTTGCAGTGTGAATTTTTTTCCAAAAAATAAAAAAGTCTAAGGATAAGAAAATAATTTTAATATTAATGTCATATGAGTCATCTTCTAATTCATGTTTAAGTAATCTACATAACATTTAAAAGAAATAAAAACTCAATGTTATGATAATAAATATTGTCTGATTTATAAAATTTTTATAATAACAAGTTTTCAAATAACACAGTTATAAGTATTTGACAACATATTTATCGTCAAAATATATATTATCTTTTATTATATAATATTATCAATATTATTACGAAAATTATTATTAATATTAATTATAATATGAAATTCAATATTAATCATTTCTTGTAGGAAATTAAGGTTAAACAATTTTCACTAACTCTTCAAAATTAATAAATAAAGAGAACAAAAATATTGTAAATTGTAATACTTACAATATTGTCATTTCTCCAAAGAAAAAAAGAATATAATATAGGTACGTAGTACTTATATATACATTTCGTGGCCGCCTGGTGCATAATTTAATTAATTAATTAATCAAAATTTTGTTTGGACCTTTCATGAATTAATCTTATACACATTTTTTTATATGGCATATATATATATATGTATATATATGTATAAATATATAGTTATGCTTCTATGTTGTCTTCAACTACAACACCTAAGTTTGACCACCAAAATAATATAGCATTTATTTTTCAGATAAAAAGAGCATAGAGCCATCAAAACTAATTACAGCTCATTACGGAACACGACCACTACTCTTCCAGTTTCCACTGTTTCTTACATTAATCAATCAAAATTCCCCAAACAAGAAAAACCCATCTCATAAAAAATAATTTCATTTTGTGGGTTTGTTTTGTTTTAGAGAATTAAATCTTATATATTGAAGGCTTCTGAAGATAGGTAGCTGCAAATTAACCATTTATATACATAAATATGGCTTCTTCCCTACCTTGTTATTCAACTATTATCAAGCCATCTCAACACAAGCTCATGGTGTATCGTCAAGCCAGGCAACTTAGAGCCCAGAGCTTTAGCGACGAAGGTAACTATATAATTTTAATTCTCTACCGATGAGTTTCAAGTTAATCGAGCTATAATTGTCTTTAAAACGGTGAGACTATATGTTTAAACTCTATTAACATACTTGAAAAAAAAAATCTTGAAATTTTGGTTATTATTATTATTTGTTTGGTTCATTGCACAATGTGAAAGAAGTAAGAGAGAATTAATGAACCTTGAAAATGGTGTGTTATTGTTTTGTACGTAATTGAGTGCAGGGAGGTCATCAAGTGATACGGTGGAAGCAGATTTGAAGGTTTTAAGAGAAAGAATACAAGAAGTTAAGATGAAGGAGAGACTCGAGAGATGTTGCACATGTGAATATGGTTGGAATTATTCATCTGGGTATAATTATAAGCTCAAAAAACAAGTGGGTTTATCTCAGTTTTTTGATATTGTAAGTTTGGTTTTTGGAACTATTGGTTTCACTTGTATTAGTGGTACTTTTTTCCTTTTACTTGTTTCTCTTATTGTTCATTTGAATCAATAGATCGTTAATTCTAGTACAATATTGTAATTCTAATAGTAAAAATCTTCAATATACTCAATAGTTTATTTATTTTGTAATACAGAAATAAGTATTTCAAATTTTGAAAATTTAATTTCAGTACATGAGACAAACAAAAGTACAGTGCTCCAATTACCATCATTAACTATTTATTCACTCAACCTAGCTAATTGTCTAGCTTATGAAGTTGATATAATTATACATATATGGATTTGGTTAATAATTTCGTCAAGATTTTGTTTGTATACAAAAATACAAAATAATTAAATAATTAAAATGGCTTCACCCTTTCTTAGGAAATAAGTTTTGGTAGTTAGGTTCATCTCTTTAAGTATGGCTGAAGAAAATAAGGAAAAGATGGACTCAGCCATTTCACTTTACAGAGTAAAGTTTGTTTCTTAATTAGTTTCTTATTTTTGTCAGAATTGTTATTTTATTCAGCAAAATGGCTAATTTTATTTTTTTAAAATGTGAAAATATTGTATACTTTTCAACATTGGATTGAAAAATTAAATTAAAATACTATAATAAAAAAATTAATTACTAAATTCAAACACTTCCAATATTATTAGTATCCCTTCCAATTTTGCCAAATGTAACATTAACGCATAATAACTGGCAAAAAAGAAAGAAAACAAGGAAAAAAGTTGCAGAAGAAATGCACTTTTATAACTGAATTAATTTGCTATCATTTTTTTTGTAGATAAAAAAATATTGCTTTTTTTAGGGCTGCTAATTTTAGCACGACTAACGATTCCAATATAACACGTAATAAATAGACCAATTATAAAATTTATTTATAATACATCAAATAAATACATTTAAACCGCAATGATATATTATAACTTATTTAATGTAAATATATTTATATATAAATTACGAATGATATATTTCATAATACTGTGCAAAAAATGATATATTTCATAATTAAAAATTGAATTTAATTATTTTTAGAATATAATTATATTAAAATTAAATATATTAATAAAATTTTACAATAATATATATATTCATATGTTATATTTTAAGGAAATTTATTTCAATATATATATATCAACTATAATAAATATTCTTAAATTAAAGTTTAAAATTTTAGTTGAATTAATAAATAAATAAAATTAAAACTAATCATTTTAATATTATAATAATACTAACACGAAAACGATTATGATCATTTAAAAGGGTAAATATTTTAGTTGATGCTAGGATGCTAATATTATACAATAGAAATATACTTTTTTAAAATTATCAATTAAAATAATTATTTTTCTCAAAACATTTCTGCTACTTATTTTAAGCATTGCCACGCATTTGAAATACTTTTTTTTGTTATTATATCTACTTATGGCAGATGGGAGCTGAAGCATACAACACCATCATACAATTTTTTATTTTTGAAATATAATATAAAAATGTTGAATAAAAACAAATTTCTAACATGTAATCAAACAAAAAATTAATTGCAATTTTACATTTGGAAACAAATAAGTTATTAACTTTTTAAATAAATTAAAAAAAAAATTATACATATTTTTTTCGGCTCTTTCTATAATCTAATATATATATATAGTGAAATTTAATCTGCATATTTTAAATTTTAATCCTACTCCACATTAAAATTTTTAATTTATCATTCTCAAAAAAAATTTTAATTTATCAATAAACAGCCTTGATTTTTAATTAACGTTTTTCTATTTTTAAATTCTGAAACTTTCCCTCATATAGAGAAAAATAAATAGTAAAAATACTATTTTTATTTGTCTCCATCCATCCCTTCCCAATTGGACAAATTAAAGAAATGAATATAGTTGCTTAATTTCCAATATAATCATTAATTATCTTTGGTAATCTCTACTTAATTTATTGACTCAAGAATTAGCCATGTTTAAATAGTCAAATCTTTTGAACTACGTGCAAATTCTATGATCATTTCTGACCAATTCAAATCAAAGTAGAATTTTTTTTTTAAGAATTTACAATTAATAATTAATAAATTTTTTTTGTCTCTCCCTAAGAATATAATTATTTATTTACCTATTTTTGAACTTTTCCACCAACAAGATGAAATTTTAAAATACCCTGAAAACATTTACACACCAAACCATTTTTTTAATCCTCTAAGTTTTTGTTTAAATTTCCAGATTAATTATCACATGGATAATAGAAAATCTTTTGATGGATTTTTATTTTGTCTCTTGTTGTGGGCTTATTCCATCTAGTTTCAGCTCTAATTAAATATATATATATATATATATATATTATGTTATTTTAATTTATTTTTTAAAATTTTAAAATTATTTATTTTTAAATATAACTTAATATACAATTTTTTTCTTGTTCTTAACTTGAGAGCGAGGGTGTTCAGCTAGTTATTGATGGGCGGTGGCCCTATCCCTGTTTGTTCTCATTTATTTTCATCTACCATTAGACTTTTATTTATTTTTTATTTGTTTTATATGTTTTTATTTATAATTTATTTTTAAAATAATTTTTAGATAAATATAGATCTAAAATTTAATATTTAATATTTTTTAAATTTTATGTATTTTTTATTTATAGTTTATTCTCAAAATAAATTTTCTAATCAATATAGATATGAAATTTAATATTTATTCTTATTTTAAATAGATGTTTATCATTTTCTAATAGAGATTTAAAGGTGATTTAATAATTTTTTTTTATAATTAACAGATAAAATGAGTGTCTTGTTAAAAATTAAATTGCCCATAGTATATTATCATTATTTATTGTTTGTATCGAATAAGTTTAAGTAGATTTAATAATTTCAATAATTATGTATATTTTATGTATTTTAAAATTATATAATTTTATTTGTATTTTATTGATATTCTTTTTTATTTATTAATGAAAGTTTTTTTTACATTCCAAAAAAAATTAACCCATATATATGTATATACTTCCAAAATACTATATATATTATGCAGTTATATATTAAATGTATACTATGATATAATAATTATTGCAGGATTGGAAGTGAATATTTTCAAGAAATAGAATTTTAGATTTTCAGTAAATTTGAGAGAAAAAAAGTGGATTTTTTCTTAAAAATATTTCAGTTTGTAGAATATTTTTGTACAAGACCCCATTAAGTTACTTCATTGCCATATTAATGACAAATTTTATATGTTATCAATTTCAGTATATAATTAGAAAAGAATTCGAGTGATGTTGTGTGTTATTAAAAATTATAAAATTTGATATAAGTTAACTGGATTTTAATATTAAATTTTATAATTTTTAATAATTTTTTTTTCTTTTTTAATAAGAAAAAAATGCTGATTATAATCAACGATGAAATAATGGTCTTTTAAAAAATAATAATCTAATATTAAAGATTGATAAAAAAAAAGTAAAATAACATAGACACGCTAAAATAATAAAAAATAATATCCTATAAAATCAAGCCCCAAAATATGAATATTTTTAATTTAATGCATAAAAAACTTACTTGAAATTTAAATATTGACATGGGTATTTCTAATTTAATATCTAAAAAAATTTAATTTGAAACATAAATATGAATATGAATATTTTTAATTTAATATCTAAAAAAATTTAATTTAAAAGTTGAAACTTAAATATTAATATAGATATTTTTATTCCAAGGTGCGTTTAGTTTAAACTTTAGAATCGAAATCGGAATCAGAGTAAAATATAATCGAAATTAAAATGATTATTTATTTTTTTATTTAGTTTAAATTGAAATCGAAATTAGAATTACTATTTTTTTATTATTTAAAAATTAAAAGATATATGATTAGAAAAAATAAAAAAAAAGATTTTTTATATTTTATTCTAAAAATTTAAAATTTTATTAAAAAATAAATAAATTTATTTAAAAATTTAAAGATATTATAATTAAGTAGAATTAAATTTATTTTGTTTAAAAATTTTAGAGATATTTATAATTAAAAAAATAAAGTAATTTTATTAATTTTATTCTAAAAAATAGATATTTTTTTAATTTTTAATTTCAGTTAGGAATCAAATCTAATTAACAAGAAAGTAGCAGGAAAACACTCATTTTCTTTTTCGAAATAATAAAATTTACATTATTCTTTTTATTTTGTCTAACCAAACAATAATAATAGGAATAATCTATTCTTATTCTCATTTCCACACCCAAACAAAAATCCTCTAATATTAAAAAAAAATTTAATTTTAAACATATATGACAGGTGGCATGATGAGAATGAGGCAAATAAAAAAAAATTGTGTTAATGACTAAAAATATATATTCATTAAATTTGAATCACAAAAAATAAGATTGGAATTGCTTAGTTTTTTTTTTTTTTTTTCTAAATTCATTTATAATTGTTTAATTAATTTATTTAATTTTATAAAAGAAATTAAATGAATCAGAGTCCAACATCATCAATGTTAATCTCTAACTAATATTACACAAACAAACAAATTGTGGTCATAATATATAAAAGCAAATCCTCTTATTATTTTATTTGTATAAATTTCACTAATTGATAAAAAATCTTATCATAAAAGGGGATGGTATAAACTGTACGTCCCTTCCATTGTCATTTTATACAATTGCTCAAATAGCTTAGCGAATGAAATCTCTCGATAAATTCCAAAAACAAGTGACATAAACAATATGGGTAACATTCAAAAGTTCAATCGGTGCAGATAAGTTCCTTAACAGATTGAATATTTTTGAACGTTATTTATATATAATATACATATAAGTAAATATGGTTGTTTAATTTGAAATTATTGAACATGATCTCAAAGATTGGATATTTTTTAAATTATTCATTAAGTACAATTGTTCTTGAAAATTGAACTTACAAATTTTGATGAAGATGATAAAATTTGGATCGGATCATATTTAGTTTTATAAGTGAATTCTGTTGTTGATGACCAAAAAAGATTTTAAGACAGATTCGAGTCACTTTCATATTTTAGATTGAAAATAAAATTTCAAATCCAATTGGTTGTGTTATAATAAATTCTTTTAAAAAAAATAAAAAATTTCACATGTGTATTTAAAAATTTAACAATAATAAGCATTACAATTTAAAACATGAATAAAATATTTATAATCTTTATATATATAGTACACTAACAAATAAATACCTTTCGTTGCCTACACATATAATAACATATCAATAAAATAACTAAACTAAATAATTCTAACATATTTCGATATCAATATATTTCTTTTATTCGAGTAAGTAATCTATGAGTGTTAAACTTTTAAATTTTAAGATGATAATGCTATAATATAAAAATATTTAAATAAAATTTTAAAGTATAATATATTTATTTATATCAAGCAAAATAAAACAAATTCAAATATAGGTTGTTTTTAGTTTTTATTGTTATAAAAATACATTAAATAATAATTAAGCTTATTCTTTATATTAAATTTATATAAATTAATCATGTAAAAAATGTTTTACTAAACTATAAATTTGATAATAAATTATATTATTAAAATTGATTCAATTTAGTTAACAATAAATTTAATACTAACCTTTTTTTCTACTTGTTCCGAATCAATTTAATCCGTTCAGATGAAAAAAATAACTTCACCCTTTCGATTAATTTTTTTTGAACTAAACCTTTTCGATTAATTGACCCTAATTATTCGGACGGATTTAAATTTAATTTTTCAGATCGGGTCAAAAAAAAGCTCTCTCGACTAGAGACCTGATACTCTAGCTTTACCGACCACGCTCATCACAATTATCAAACACTAATGAAATTCGGTAATAATTGCTACCATTTTTCATCAATCAGTGCAATGTAAAGCTCAAAATTTGGCATAAAAGAACTCAACAGTTGCAGCAATCATGGTGAATTTGATGGTCTCATGAAATCTTGTTAAATTATCACTAAGGTGTCAAATCTTGGATTCAACAATTCATTTTCAAACACATTGATGAGCTTCTCAGAAGAGGACGACTTCCATAATGTAGAGCCGTTAAAACTTCACAAAAGCAAGATAACAAAACCTAAGCATTAAAACTGCTTGCGAGAAACAAATGTTTTTAGCACCGAAGGAAAGCCACAGTGGCAACGCGTGAGCCCACTGATCCACCGAACATGAATGTTGGGTATGTTTGAACATGATTGAGATATCGAAACACAGAAGGATCTCCAGACGATTGATCCTTTGGAATGCCTGGTCCTTGTGACTGATTAGTCCTTTGATTGAAATTTTCCACTTCTTGCACCAGCTCGTCCTTTGTACTATTACACGATGTAATCACCTATTGTTGGGATTTAAAGAATGGAAAGTTAAAATTATTAGTTGGAGTTTATGTAAAAGGGAGTATCTTTTTGCAATAATTAAGCCTCAATAATGATGCTAACCAATATTCCACCAGATGCAACCAACTTTGAAACAGAGTCCCAGTACATGATCCTACAAATAGGGATGAAAATCAGATTAGTTTTCTACCACATACAATATTGATTTGCTCGTAATAGGCAATGCAAGGTATAAGATTCCGACACAAGGTCAGGATTACTTGATCCTATTAGTTACCTTTTGATAGGGCCATCAGGATGCAGGCCGATAGCATCAAGAGTTCCTTTGTCCATGACAAGCTGGAACTTTCTTTCTAACTTTGTTTCAAGAACATCATCAACCTAAAGACCAATTTTCATTGCAAAGGTTAATTATATATATAAGTAATCCAGTCATTAATTGAAACAAATACTTTGCGTCAATTATAACATACAAAAAAGTATCAGAATACAGGAGCATAGGTGATCCTAAATTATGCCGTTCAATGCCATTCAAGATTGACATAAAAAAGATTTAAATGAACTTAAATAACAATTTAAACAAGCAGAAAATTCAAAATTTGCAATTGTGAGGAGCAGTTGTCAAAAAAATAGTTTAAAGAGAATACATGCTCAGTTCTGTAAAATTTCACAAAGAAGCAAAATAATTGAGGGAGTAAAAAACCAATGGAGTCAGAAGTAGACCTTGCGAAAAGGAAATGAAAAAAAGAAAACATGAGATTTGATAGCAGACATTCTCAAAATATAGTCACTAGATTAATTGGAAAAAAGATTAATCCATGCTTTGTTAATCAAATAGATCAACAGATATAGTTTCTAATCAGACAAAATATATTAGAAATGCTCCACTCCAAAGCCCAGAAGTGACCTTTCTGCTGCCTATCTTCTTCAGCTAATCAATGAACTTCTCTGTGCAATGCCCATTGGATTAATTTTATTTCATGAATTCACATTTCCAACAAGTCATGTCATACGACCCACAAAAGTAGGGCTTGTTAAATCTCAGTTTGAATTCATCAAAACTTTAATTTAATGTTGGTTTCAATTTTCTTCCTTTAGATTGGTTAATGAAATTTGAAAAGACAGAACTTGATAAGAACAAAGAGTAATTCTTTCAGGATATCAGTCCTTGAGCCAAAGCTTAGTATTTCTGTTCCTTACCAGCCAAAAATATTGCTCTAAACATTATATATTTTATCGGACTGGGAAATAGGAATCCAAATCACAAAAGAAAGAAAAGACAATCAGCAAAATTATAGAACCTAAGGACTACTGTCTATTTGATTACTATATCACAAGATCCTAAAATACTTCCACCTTACCATTTTTGAGAAAGAAATCCATTAATGGTGCTCCAAGAAAAGGCTATTTTGGTCAAAGAAAAAGTAATGTCTAATACTTACTGTGAAACTTTGTATTTATGGAGTTCATTAATAATTCTCCTATTTAGGATTACTAGTCCATACAAATGCTAAAGTTATTCTCCTGTTACTATCTAGAATATCAGATAACATTTACATCCACAAACACCTCTCTCCTCCTCGCTCTAATCACACCCTATACCCATGGTGTCATAACACAAATGTAGACCTTAGTTCCTACATATTTTCCTGCTTTTCTCCATTATTTTACTCTCAAAATAATCTTAAATCTCAAATCGCAGCAGCTTCCCATTACTGCATCCTGGTTTTGACATTCTAGCCCACAGGATAGACAACTTTTGTGTCTTAAAATTCTAAAATATTTTTTTTGAATTTCGATGTTATGGAGGATCGCCTATGTAGGATCTAGATAGGTGTTATGACAAGTGCTCTATTTTTGTTCCTCCCCTCACACTTACAAAGCTTTCTTTCTGTTTGAGCCAAAGAGAACCTTTTAAGTGCATCCCGATTAGTAACGAGAGCGGGGAAGCTAGCCTATTTAAGAAAATTACAAAAGATTACAAAAATTGACATGTTTTCTGCAGTCAAAGGACATACATAATGTGGTATAACCTGGTGTAGAACATTTAAGATTTCCCCAAATGTGCCTTTGTGATGCCTGAGGGTTTGCTAAAGTAGGCAATCAACGTTAGGGATTCGAAATTTAGGGTTTCAGGACATTGTAGACTAAATGATGTTTAAGGTTTCATGCAGTAAAGGATTAGAAAAACTATAGAAGCATTACAGCATATAAGTCAATGGTATAAAATAATTTTGCACAAAAATATAAAACAATAGGCCATGATTTTATGATAATCTCAAACTTTTTCATACCAAAAAGTTGATGTTGGAAAAACCATCACGATTGGCAAGGCTCTTGGCAAGGTCAATTGCCGCATCACTATAATCAACTCCAGTTAAATCAGAGAACCTGAAGCCAAAGACAACAAACTACATCTCATCGCAATCTAGTTGAATGCACTGATAAATGCTAAAAGAATAATATAAATAAAATAATATAAAAGAAAAGCTTTGGCCAAATGTGGATAACAGTTCTATAACAACTTCATCTCACGACAGATATGTAGTAGAGAGGTTATTTTATAATTAATGTTCATAAGGAAACAAATGAGCAACAGTACCAGACCGCATAAATGGATGTGCCAATGTATGTGTGTAAATAGTTCTTCACATTTCAAAATGTACTGGATATGGTCATTTCAATATATTTCCTTCCTCTTCCATCTACCTCTTATAGCACAAATTTTCTACCATTTGCTTTCTTGCCCCAAAAAATGTCATGAAAGTTTATAATTCTTAAATTTACACTCCTGGAAAGCATTCAATAATGAGAAAATATTTTGAAAACCTTGATTCCTCGAAATTTAAGCATTTCTAAGCAATCAAGTACCTCATCCACATAAATTCTGCATTAAACTTATGATTTATATTCTTTCAATTTACAAAATGTTCCTTGGTGTATGTTATTTGCTGATGACATTATTTTAATTGATGAGACTAGTGCTGGTGTAAACCGTAAGTTGGAAGTGTGGAGAAAAACCCTCGAGGACAAGGGTTTTAAGTTAAGTAGGAGTAAAACGAAATATATGCACTGTGAGTTCAGTCTAAGGAAGAAGCAGGAACATGAGGTTAAGTTGGATGGAGTTTTGGTGCCTAAAACCAAGCAGTTCAAATATTTGGGTTCGGTGTTCCAGAATGATGGCCGTATAGATGAAGATGTGGCTCACAGAATACAGGTAGGGTGGTTGAAGTGGAAGGGTACGACCGGGGTTCTATGTGATAAGAAAATACCTCTGAAAGTGAAAGGTAAATTCTATAGGACGGTTGTTAGGCCTGCGATGCTATATGGTAGTGAGTGTTGGGCACTAACGGGACAACATTTGCATAAGATGAGTGTGGCAGAAATGAGGATGCTAAGATGGATGTGTGAACATACCAGACTGGACAAAATTAAGAATGTTCATATTCGACAAAAAGTCCAAGTAGCGAATGTCGGAGATAAGGTGAGGGAAAGAAGACTTAGATGATATGGACATGTTTTAAGAAGACCTTCTAATGCTGCGGTTCGTAAGTGTGAGAATTTGTTGATTGAGGGGGCTAGAGATCGTGGAAGACCTAGAACTGTGTGGAAGGAGGTGATAGCAAGAGACTTACGTGCCTTAGATCTTGATGCGAATTTGATTAATGACAGATTTGAATGGAGACGTAAAATTCGTGTCTTGGAAGGGGCCTAAGGTTGGAGTATCTTTTTGGTGTCTTTTGAGCTTATTTTGTTGAGGATCCATACAGCCAACCCCAACTTGTTTGGGACTAAGGCTTAGTTGTTGTTGTTGATGAGGGGCATGGTAATCTGTGAAGATTATCATATAAAAAAAATTGATGTTTTTAGGTGACCACCTCAAACCAGATTTATAGGGGGGTGGAGTCCAACCCAAATTCCAAATGCATAGACTTCTTAGAGATACATTTATTTAGTAAAATTCTGTTGACAATAAATTGCCTGTCATACAGGTTAACCCTAGTTGTATAATTCCTCTTCAATTTTAAAATAAACCCTGATATTAACCCAGTATTTTCAACCTTAGAAAGGTTTATATCGATAGTAGGATGCTCTAATTTTTTTTTAAGGCTGTTCTACATAATTTATCGACCAAAGGACAAACTAGATTCACAAAGCTTTATTTACTTCCTTCAAACCTCAAATTTAACAGCCCCACCATACCCAACCCAGAATAAAAAATTTATAGAAATTGATAAGAAAGTTGTCCAAAATTAACAAATCCTGTTAACAAAAAATAAAGTGTCTAGATACTGTTATGAGATATCTTAGGTGATTTACATGGTTCAAGGTTCTAACTTGCTTAGTAACTTCTGTCACATGCCCTGTGGTGTGTGTAAAGGGATAAATAAAAAACTCTCACACCAGAAGCCTTAGGTTGCAACCTCATTGACTAACAGACTGTTTCTGAGTATCAATAAATTTCTGAATATTAGGCTTGACTTTCAGTACTTTCCTACATTAGTCTCCAAGTTACATATGTATATTGTTCTCATACAGAGGGAAAACTTTATCTGAATAAACATGACTATGATTCAATATTGCATCTTTATAAACTAATCTAAAATATTTTGGTTGACTTAGCATATAATACCAGAACTACAGGCAAAGTCTCAAAGTGTACCCCTGCTTAACAAATTTTTGAAGTAGCAAACCATTGCCAGTTCCAATGTCAAGTACACTCCAGCTAGCCAAATATTTATCACCCTGTTCAACAGGTTCAGACTTGATATCATCAACATGATTTGGAATGTGACCTTGTGAAATCTCAACGCATAAGCGCTTGGTCCAAGAAACAACAACATCCATGACATCAGACCCAAACCTAGGGAAAAAAAATAACAAATAAAATAACAATGAGTTTCAGATAGCAGTCACACACCACAATAACAGACTAACAGTACAACAAAATCTCATCCTTGGATGTCTTGGCCTTCTTTCATATCAAATTCACAATAAATTCTATGATTGATATACCATGAAATTGATATTTTAGAGGCTAGTAGCACCATGAATAACTCTCACCTGAAGAACAGAAGAAAAAATAAAGAGATTGGGAAAATTCAAGGAAATTGTCATTTTACAATGATTATTTCTGATTTTCTAATGGCAAGGATAACCTCATAGGTGCATCCCAATGCCCATAATAGAGTCCATATTATAGGCATAATAATTGATTATGAGATATACTGCTAGATATATTTGGATCAGAGGTTGAAACTTGATACTGCTGAATACAACTGGAATGGAAAAGAGTCCCAATTTCAAAATGACTTGCCCACCCAAAATCTAATAACTAATAAGTATATGTTTGAAATTACTATTTGATATTCAAATTAGTTCCTTTTTTCCTTGATGTGGATTATCGAGAGAACCACCATGATTGATTTTCCTTGAAGAATAATAATATCTATTCTATGTAAAATGTGCTGTTTAGTCATAGGTTCTCGATGTACTTGAGAGAGATGAAACTGAAAGCAATTCATCTTAGATCAAGCCAAGTTATTCTTTGGAAGCACTTCAAGTGGAACAAAAAAAAAGGTATTTCAGTGCACAAATGCTCCAGCAATGAGCAGGGTCCAGAGAAAAGTTGAACCCATTAAGTCAGTGCACAAATGCTCCCGCAATAAGCAGGGTTCAGAGAAAGGTTGAACCTATTAGGTCTAATATACACAGCCTTTCCTTGCAATTGTAAGAGACCGTTTCCACGACTTGAATTTGTGATCTCAGATTATATGGCGACAATGCTTACAGTTGTGCCAAGGCTTTTCTTATTCAAGTGCAAAAAAATAAAATAAAAAATAAAAAAAGTTAAAGACATAGAGTGCAGCTGAGGAAAGTTTTAAATTTCCACACTGTTCAGTAATGGTATCATGCTTTATTTTCATGTACAACGAGCATGAGAAAATTTACTTGAAGTAACAGCAAAAGCACTGGATAAAGGAATGGTTACCATATTTCACCAGTATGACCATGTTCACGGAAGTTTACTAACTCATCTGCATATGCAGCATCCCAATAACTCTGAAGGCCTAGCATAGATGTCGCTCCTTCACCGTCTTGCTCCTCTTTGTCAGAACTGAGTACATAAAAACCAAATGTATGTACAGCACACAAGCACCCAAACCCAACAAGAATTTTCAATGTGAACATAATAAGCATATATGCAACAGTAATTTGCTGCGTTTCCAGATCTAGAACTTATGTAGGGATTCTGAAATTGAGATGCTACACATGGCAAAAAATAATCCATCCTTCTTAATTATAAGATGAAAACAAAAAGCTCAACTATTATCTAGAAAAATAGCCACGACATAATGACTTGGGAAGAAAAGAAATGTTCTTTAAAGCTCTAAATTCAACCCTACTACTAAGCCATTGCAGAAGAAGTATAAAAAATAAAATCAGTAACTCTGAAAATTAAAAATAAAAATAAAACACTCCTTCACAAATTTACACTCCACATTAAAGTTAAGCGCTTTCCTTTCATAAAAATGTATTGGATATTCAAACAATCCTAAAAAAAATAAAGATTGAGAAACATTTAATACCTTTTATTTTTAACTTATTAAACAAATTACATTTCCAATGCCCAATAAACTACATAATTAATCAAATGTTGCCAAAATTTACATAAATCTCCAAGACAAGGAAAACTAAGAAAATGAAAAAAAAACGCAAAATAATTTAAAACCATAACAATTGAGTTTCCATAAAAATTTCAACCCAGAAATTATGTTAATTGAAAATTACACGCTACATATTTGTTATTTACGCAAGCATTAACTTATAAATTAACACCGAAAAGTCGTAATCGTAGCTGCACCAATCAAATTACTTACTGCATCATTGCGAATCCTCTCAAATCCTAATTAATTGTAAATTCCGTAACTTTCCTAGATCTTCAGCGCAACCAAACCCTAATTTTTTTTAAAGAAGGAAAAGCAGTAACTGGATGAACAGAGGTGAAAGTTACTTGTAATCAGAAGCAGCACGGAAATTGGCGTTGAAGAGAGCCTCGGCAGCATCAGCGTGACGTTGATCATCATCCAAAGTACTTCCATAGTCACTCTTTATGGACCAGGAATCCGCCGCCACGGACCTCTCGTCATCGGAAACCAGATCTCCAGCGCCAGCTGCGGCTGTAGCAGCTCGGGCTTGCTGCTGTGAGATGTCCGCTTCTTCCGGTTGCAAGCGTATTCCGGCCATCGGAAGTATAGGATTTTACTAAGAGAAGAATTTGGCTGTCACTGAAGGAGAGAGAGAGTCGATTGTGATGTCAGGAAAACGAGTGAGCAGAAAATAGAAGTGGTCAACCCTTTTAAATGGGAATTAATTAATTAATTAAATGTATAACTTTTTTTTTTGCTCCTTTTCCCGTTTTGCGCCAATAATTAGGTAAATACCTCTTTTGTTTCGTTGTTCATAAATAATGCTATGAAAAAAAAATCAATAATTAATCAACTACAGAGTCTTATGATAACATTGAAATTTATTTATACTAAATGAGACATTTCCTTAATAAAATTAATCACAACTAAAAAATTTTATAATATCATTAAATTTTATATTTATACTAATTTAACACTTTCTTAAGAAAATTAATCATGAACTCGCAGGTTATAATGCATTTTGATAAAAATGGTTTGTTCAAATAAACACATTAAGAACACATTTAATTCGAAATTCAAAATTAAAATTAAAATGAAATGAAATTGAAATGTCTAATTATAAAAAAATACTTAAAATTTATCTATTTTTCCATTTTTATCATATTTTTTTAGTAAATGAGTATTTAAACTTATTTTTTCTTTTCAATTATATTCTTGGCTGGTTATATTTATTTTTTATTGAGGGTAACGATGACATGTTAGTCTTTATATATATTTTAATTATAAATAAATAAGCATTATTTTCATACTTTGCGGAAGTAATATGTATCTTTTTTTAATTATAAAATAATCGGAGAAGGAAGAGAATTTGACCTCAAAATCTAAGGGTTAAGGCATTTTTAAAAGATTCATCAAGTCCTAAGAGAAATTACATCAATCTATTTAAAGAAATCACATCTTCCATTATTTTACTAGCTCCACAGTCACATTTGCCACAAGTGCATCTTGGAGTAGGACTTAAACAATTCCAAAGTTTTCTCAATTTTGTGTAGTAGATGTTTACAAAGAAGTTACTTTGTTTAAGAATTGCAAATTCCTATTATAATTGAAAAATCCTCAGTTTGTTGTATTCTCCAAAGTTCTTCTATTTCCTTCCAAAGTTCTCTAGTAGATGTTGTATATATATGAAGGCCTCTCCTATTTCCTTTTTCATTCCATTTGGGATCCACAAAATTACCATTGAGTGAGTTTTACTCCACTGCTTGTATTCTTTAGTATCTTCTTTAAGAATTTTTGCTTCTTCAATGAATTCTAGTTTGTTTTGGGCATGTAGAGCTACCTTCCTGAATCTACTCTATGGAAGATTATTATCTTCATCAAAGAGATTATTAACGAAGACTATCCTAGTATATCAGATGTCTGTAGCAATGAAGGATCTCCATTGTTGGAGTTTCTAGCCATTCTAGAAGCTTGATTATTCTGAGTTCTTATTTCTTTCATATTGGTGAATCACACGCAATTAAGAAATCAAGATATAATTTCAAAGAAAAGACTATCAATTGAGATCAAGATCAAAACGAAACTTAGTTCTCCATAGCTCTAATACCATGAAGAATGAATGAGAAAATTCTATTGCTGATCTAATATATGTGGTACTTATACTATACAGCTGGCATTCCATACGTTTCTAGTAATAGAAAAGAAGAAAATATCGACAACTACTTAACAACTCTAAAACTAACTAACAAACCTTAAGCTTTTGTTTTGGTTTGTTAATGAAACAATGCGTTTTGTATTAACTTTATCCACTACTTGTGTTGCTGCGTTATACTAAAACACAGCATATAACTTAAATTTTCCTTCCTCCTGTCAACTCGATACTCTATGCACCACCATACTCTTCATAAGGCAGTAGAAGATATTAAGTAGCAGTAGCAAAATATCAAAAAAATTAGCAGAAAAGCATAGTTGTGGCAACAAGAATTACACAGTAGTGGCAAAAAAGTAATATTAAGGAAATTATACTAACCATTTTTAGAGTAAAAAATAGAGGTGCATTTTGGTCTAAAATGGAAATGCCTAACTTAGATAATTCTTGATTTAAAATGGAAGTATCCAACTTAGGTAATTCCTTATCCAAAATGGAGGTGCCTAACTTAAGTGATGGAGGTCAAAAATAGGAATGCCTAACTTATGTAAAAAAAGGTGTCTAACATTTGATAAAATTTCACCAACCTATTTTTGAAGCCTATATAAACCTTTAGATTTCATTTGGAGTGCATTCCCAAAAATTAGAGAGTTTGAGAGAGTTTGTGAGAAAAGCTTAAGAGAAAAAGCTTGTAAAAGAATTTTTGCGAAAAAAAAATTCTTAGGTCTAATTGGGTGTAAGTTGTGATTTATGAGTGTTGTAAACACTTTATATATTTTCTCTCTTCAATAAAATAATCTGCAGTAGGTCCAAAAATATAAGCACAATTGGCCGAACTCCGTTACCAAATTTATGTGTTTATTATTTTCGCTGTTATTTTACACTCTCACTAATCTGATTTATAGAAAAATCTGTGTAATTTTTCCAATAATTGGTATCAGAGTTGCTGGTTGAGAATTCTGTCAATTTTCTAATTGCCAAAAAAGATTCAAAGAAAGTTAGATTCGAGTGAAAGTGATGACTACAGATAAAAAGGTAAAAATTAAAAAAATTGATGGTAAAACTTTTGGCTTTTGGAAGATACAGGTTAAAGATTATCTATATCAGAAAATTTTTTATCAATTTCTCTCTGAAAAGAAGCCAGATGATATGAAGGAAGAAGATTAAAAACTTCTAGATATACAAGCTCTCGAAGTTATCCGATTAACATTATCCCACAATGTTGCTTGCAACATAGCAATAGAAAATACCACGACGGGTCTTATGAAGGCTCTCTCCAATATGTATGAGAATCCATCGGCCTCTAATAAAGTTCATTTGATGAGACGATTATTCAATTTGAGGATGACAAAAGATGCATCTGTAGCTCAACATCTAAATGAACTCAATACAGTCACAACCCAATTGAGTTCAGTTAGGATTGAATTTGATGAAGAAGTACGAGAATTAATACTTTTGTCTTCTCTACCAGAAAGTTGGAATGCTACTGTCATAACTGTGAGTAGCTCATCGGGAAGTGAAAAGTTGAAATTTGATGATATTCGTGATCTGGTTCTCAATGAAGAGATTCGATGAAGAGAGTTAGATGAATCGTCAATCTCTTCAATTTTGTATACAGAGTCAAGGGGAAGAAATTAAACCAGAAGTAATGGGTGTAACAAATCTAACCACCGAGGTAGATCAAAGGACAAGAGGTCCAAATCTAGGAATCCCAATAATTTCCACAGCTGAAAGACGGTCGAGTGTTGGAACTGCGAGAAGACTGAGTACTATAAAAATTAGTGTAAGAGTGCATCGAAGGACTAGGAGGTGATGGCAAAGGCAAATATTACTTCCACCTCAGGAAGAGATGATGCGTTGATATGCTCTTTGGAGAGCAAAGTGGAGTCTTGGGTGTTAGACTCTAGAGCATCGTTCCATGCCACTTCGCAAAAATAATTCTTTGAGAGGTATATTCTCGAAAATCTTGGAAAGGTATATCTTGGTGATGATTAATATTGTGATATTATTGGCAAAGGTGTAGTGAAGATTAAGTTGAATGGACCTATTTGGGAGCTGAAGGATGTTAAGAATATTCCCAACTTGAGAAAAAACTTAATCTCAGTAGGACAGTTGGCTAGTGATGGCTACACTATAATATTTCATGGTGATGATTGGAAGATTTCAAAGGGTGCAATGACTATTGCTCAAGGCAAAAAAAGTGATACTTTTTACATGACAGTAAGGGCCCGTTGTTCAATTGCAGTTGCGACAGAAAATGAAAATTTCAATTTGTAGTACCAGAGACTTGGCCACATGAGTGAGAAAGGAATAAAAATTATGCAATCATAGCGAAAACTTTCAGGTCTAAGTTTAGTTTAAATAGACATGTGTAAAGATTGCGTACTTAGAAAGCAGAAGAGGGTCAACTTTCAAATAAGTGGCAGAACCCTAAAGAAGGAAAAGCTAGAGCTCATTCACTCTGATATTTGGGGACCAACGACAACTTCATCCATTGGTGAAAAATACTAATTTGTGACTTTCATTGATGATCACTCTAGAAAAGCATGTATTTACTTTCTAAAGCATAAGTCTAAAGTGTTTGAGACTTTCAGGAGATGGAAAGCTATGGTAGAAAATTAGACATGTTTGAAGATTAAAAGGCTCATAACCAATAATGGAGGTGAATTTGAAGACACCATATTCAAAAAGTTCTACTATGAGCACGAGATTATAATGGAGAGAACCATGCCAGGTATGCCTCAACACAATAGTATTTTTTAGCGTATAAACCGAACATTAACAAAAAAGAGCCAGAAGCATTCGTATAAAGTCAGGTCTATCAAAGTAGTTCTGGGCAGAAACAGTCAACACAATAGCTTAATTGGTCAACTCAGGCCCATCGATTTCATTGGAGTATAGAATACTAGAAGAGATATGGATCGAAAAAAAGATAAAACTATCACATCTAAAAGTTTTCGATTGTGTAGCATATATGCATATTAGTGATCAAAGTAGAAATAAACTTGATCCTAAATCAAAGAAATGCATCTTCATAAGCTATGGTGATGATGAGTTTGGCTACCACATTTGCGATGATAAAAACAAGAAGGTGATTCATAGCAGAGATGTAATTTTTAATAAAAAAAATGATGTACAATGACAAGTATAAAATCGATGCCAGTGATACGAAGAAGAGTGAACCAATATTTGCAAATATAGATGATGTCTCAGATAGTCAGGTGACGAAACCAATTGTAGCAAGTCCTCAGCTAGAGAAACTCATTGAGCAAAACATAACAATCCGACACACCACAACCTTCTACTCTAACTCCTGTATTGAGAAGGCCTTCTTAGCCTCATATGCCCAACAGGAGATACATGAACTATTTATTGCTCACTGATCAAGAAGAGCCTGAATATTATGATGAAGGTTGTCAGACTAGAGATGCTAGCAAATGGGAGCTTGCCATGAAAGATAAGATGAAGTCTTTGATCTCTAACTAGACATGAGAACTAGCTGAGTTACCCATGGGGAAAAAGGTATTTCACAATAAATGGGTGTATTGGGTGAAAGAGGAGCATGATGGTTCTAAAAGATACAAAACCCGACTAGTTGTTAAAGAATCCCAACAGAAGGAAGGAATTGACAACACCGACATTTTTGCTCCCATTGTGAAGCTTAATACTATCAGATCAGTGTTGAGTATTATTGATATATATGCACCACCCAGAAGATTTTTCAGAAAAAGGGAAAGAAAATATGGTGTACAGACTTAAGAAGAGCTTGTATGGCTTGAAAAAAGCTCCAAGATAGTGGTATAAAAAGTTTGAAGGCTTCATGCATAAAGAAGGATTCCAAAGGTGCAACGCCGGCCACTATTGCTACTTCAAGAGATATAACTCAAGTTATATTATTTTATTACTTTATGTTGATGACATGTTAGTAGCAGGTTTAGATATGGAGGATATCAGAAGGTTGAAATAGCAATTGTCAAAGGAATTTAACATGAAAGACTTATGTCCAGCAAAGAAGATTCTTAGAATGCAAATAATAAGAGATAAGCAGAAAGGACTTTTACAGTTATCTCAGGTAGAGTACATCAACCGTGTTTTGCAGAGATTCAATATGGGTGATGCCAAGATAGTCAGCACACCCTTGGCCAGTCACTTTCATCTATCTAAGGATCAATCTTCTCAGATAGCGGAAGAGAGATAACTCAAGGCTAAGGTTCCTTACGACTCAGCCATTGAAAGCTTGATGTACGTAATAGTCTGTATAAGACCAGACATTAGGTATGTAGTGGCAGTGGCAGAGCCAGCCCCTCTGGGAGAGGGGGGCTAAAGGAGAAGAAGGGGGCTGAGGGAGGTTGAAGCTGAGGGGGCTGAAGGTTGAATACATGTCCGGCGGCCGGCAGGGGGGGTCGTCAGCCCCCACCCGACCCCACCTGGCTCTGCCACTGTGCAGTGGGAGTTGTGAACAGGTTTATGTCAAATCCAGAAAAAGTTCATTGGGACGCAGTAAAATAGATTTTGAGATATCTACGAGGCACCATAGAGATGTGTTTGTACTTTGGTAAAAGAAAGTTAAAAGTACAAAGCTATGTAGATGCAGACTTTGGAGGTGAAGTCGATCACCAAAAAAACACCATTGGTCATATATCCACTGTTGGAAATACAACTGTTAGTTCAATGTCAAGGTTACAGAAGATTGTTACTCTATCCACTACCGAGGTTGAGTATGTAGTAGTGACTGAAGCTAGTAAAGAGATGATATGGCTTCAAGGTTCGTTAATTGAGTTGAGATTCAAGCAGAAGAAGAATGTCTTATACAATGATAGTCAGAGTGTGATACACTTGGCAAAGAATTCAGCATTTTATTCTAGAACCAAGCATAATGGACTACGTTATCACTTCATCAGAACTCTATTGGAGGATGAGTTGCTAATTCTGGAGAGCATCTAAGGAAGCAAGAATCCAGCAGATATATTAACAAAGATAGTGGCTATCGATAAACTGAAGTTGTGTTCAACTTCAGTTGGCCTGCAAGAGTAACCCGACTAGAAAGATTTGCTGCATAGATCGAGGTGTGAAGACAGATTGAAATTAGTCTTCAAGATGAAGGTGTTTAACTTAGGTAATTCTTGGTCTAAAATGGAGGTGCCTAATTTAGATAATTCTTGGTCCAAAATAGAGGTGCCTAACTTAAGTAATGGAAGTAAAAAATGGAGGTGCTTAACTTAGGTAAAAGAGGTGCCTAATCTTTTGACAAAATTTTACCAGCTCATTTTTAAAGCCTTTATAAACCCTTTAGATTTTATTTGGAGTGCATTCCAAAAATTAGAGAGTTTGAGAGAGTTTGTGAGAAAAGCTTAAGAGAAAAAGCTTATAAAAGAATTTTTGTGAAGAAAATTTTTTTGGGTCTAATTGGGTATGAATTGTGAGTGTTGTAAACACTAAAATATAGCAGCAACAAATATATGACAGTAATGAGAGTGGGATGAATTCAATCAATTTGCTGCCTCTTATCAGCAGAATGCTTATTATCCCAACCGTTTAAGAACATAATTGCATTAGTAATCTCATTCAATCCTAAATTCACAGTTGTGCTCATCAATTAAAAAAGGATCAACATTATGCTCAAGATAAAAATAAAGCAAGGACCTTTGTTCGAGTATAATAAAAATAATATTGATAAAATCAAAGTTGTACATCCAAAGAGTTTGCAGCCAATACCCGCTTGAACATGAAAGTGAAACTTCATTGTAACATAAATAATTATATATTTTTTCATTAATAGGAAGATAATTAGAATTATCTCACCTCACAATTATTATTGAATTGGAACATTCATAAATTCAATAATATTGAATTGACTTAATTAAATTTATAATATCATATCACTTCCATTAGTCGATATTGCGTTTGAGTAAGATGAAGAAATCCGTAGAATGATGGCTTAGTCCATAAAATACTAAGAGATTATCTACAATATTTTTGGTAAAATTTTGAAATATTTTATCCATAATATTCTAACCAATTGCGAAATACTCTTTAGTAATCCTTCAATAGCTGATCGAACAAACGAGACAAGAAACTTGACATCAATCTCCGGATTATACTTGAGCATTTGACGATCCAAAATATTCAATCCTTCAATACTAAAATGGCCATTTCTCATAATAATGTCCTCCATCTCCTTAGGAGTTGACAAGTACAAAGATAAATTCAAGGAGTTTACCTTCTCTTCAACTATCATTCCCTATACCCCAAGTAATCAAGATTATTGTAATTAGAAATTAATCTCAAGTTACTATATATATATATATTATAAAGGTGATTCCTTTTGGAATTTAAAATCCGAAATTTTTACTGAAAGCTTATTACTATATATATCTCAAATATTCTTTTAATTTGCGAGTTAGATGTGTGAATTTTATAAGACATTACTATTATTTTGCAATTTTAACCATCTTTAATTATTTATCCAAATTAAATGCAAAATAGTAGGCATGTAAGTCATACTAGATAAGAGCAGTAAAACTTACAGTAGGAGTCCAAAATCTATCCATGTATGCTTAAACAAAAAGAGTATATATATTAACCCAAGAGGGGTAGCTCAATTGATTGAAGCAGAGCTGAGCAAGCGAAAGAAGACAATAGTTTAAATCTCACTAAATACACTCTTGGAGAGGGGCAAGGGGTCTTAATTTGCAAGCTACACTCCGAACATGATTAGTCATATACCTAAACTATTAAACGGATAGGAGTGGGTAAACATGTGAGATAACAAGAAAAAGTATTGTATATAATAACTAGGGTCATGCAGAATATCAATCCCCAACTAAGAAAAGAGTCTTAAATTATGTATATATGGTGGCTATTGATAAAATTAACAGAATTATATAAGATTAGAAAAAAATAGAAACTTAACATTTTTTTTTTATGATTATAACTTATATATATAATTCTATTATGAGAAATTACTGTTTTAGATTCTTACCCACATAGCCATGTCCATAAGTGTATTCCTCAAAAACTCAAGAAGAAGTCTGAGTAGTGTCTGAAACGGAAGGACTTCATCCGGACGGCCAGTAACCAGAATCACCATTAATCCACCACCCATAATTTCTTCAGCTCTAGCATCCAAGAAATTGTTCAATTCATTCTTGAATTGTTCTAAATATAACTTAACAACTTCTTTATTCAATCCAGAGCAATATATGCTTTTTTCATTCAAAGATGGAGATTCAACAATTTCTCTTAGAACCCTAGAAAGCCAATGTAAGGCGTAAGAGGCGTGAACAAAATGGATAGAGGACTTGGGAAAAAGACGATTATAAAAAGAACCAGGAACTCCTGCTGCAAAATACTTTTGATATGATGGTAGAGTTTTGAAAATAGTGTTAAAATCATTGTCTTCGAGATCATTAAAGAAGACTTGGAATTCTAGAGTTGAATTAGGGTTTTTACTATTTTGAAGTTGGGTTTGGTATTTATGATGTACAGCTTCTATAATGCTTTTTGCTACAATGAATGTGTTGGGTCCAGTTGAACAACCAAAATATGCTATTCTAAAAGTAGTTAAAGGATCAAAACAAGGGTCCTTAAAGTCAAGTTTGTTCTCAATGCCTTCAATCATCAATCTGTTTGCAGCATCCGCCCCTTCTTTCTGCAGAGAATGGATGTTATTTTAGCTAAAAATTGAAAACAGATTAACTAATTTGAGCCCAAAAGCTAATTTTAGAACTAATTGGACCATCACAACGAAAACACAGATAAATTGATTTGAACCTTAGATATCATTTCAAATATCATTACCTGATAAGAAGAGTTTTGAGCATAGGTGTTAGGGCCATCTCCGCCTACCATGGGATGTGATGTTTGAGCCATTTTGATCTTTCCAAGACTGTCTCTCTATTTATTATATCATCATAATAGCATGTCCTTTATTATGACTGCTGAATTAATTATCAAAATAATACAAGTAACGGGAAATGACCTAGAACTTATAATATTCTTGTTCTTCTATTTGAATGTCAGAATTTTATTTTTCTAATAAATTTTCTATTCAAGAATTATTTTTTTTCATGCATATTTAACAATTTAATGCAAATTTTCTCACAAATAAATTGAGATCTAATTATAATATTGGAAACAGATTGGAGTTTCATGTGATGTTCAAATTAAAACAAACAACTTGCACGTTGATCTATGCAAATAGTAAATAACAAAAATATTATTTTATTAATTTAATTCATTCTTGAATCTTCAAATGATACACATGCTGCATATGCATGAGATATTCTCAGCACGAAAAGATAAGCATATGATGACATGGGTATGATTGAAATATTCATTTTATTATTATTTGTGATAAATATTATTGGATTTAGCCAAAGCTTATCTGTAATTACGGAGTGATACCGTATGTTGAAGCAAAGTCAAGGCCATCCTCTCTTTCGGCAATATGATTTAATAATACCCGCTTGCACATGAAAGTGAAACCTCATTGTCACATAAATAATTATTTTTTTCATTAATAGAGAGATAATTAGAATTATCTCACTTCACAATTATTATTGAGTTGGAGCATTCATAAATAGAAATTCCATAACATTGAATTGACTTAATTAAATTTATAATATCACATCGCTTCCATTAGTCGATTTTGCATTTGAGTAAGATGAAGAAATCAGTAGAATGATGGCTTAGTCCATAAAATACTGAGAGATTACCTGCAATATTTTTGGCGAAATTATGAAATATTTTATCCATAATATTATCACCAATTGCGAAATACTCTTTTAGTAATCCTTCAAAAATTGATCGAACAAATGAGACAAGAAACTTGACATCAATCTCTGGATTATACTTGAGCATTTGAAGATCCAAAATATTCAATCCTTCAATACTAAATGGCCATTTCTCATAATAATATCCTCAATCTCCTTAGGGGTTGAAAAGTAAAAAGTTAAATTCAAGGAGTTTACCTTCTCTTCAACTATCATTCCCTATACGTAATCAAGATTATTGTTGTAAGAAATTAATCTCAAGTTACTATATATATATATGTTTTTTTTTTCTAAATTTGTCAAGGTATGTGAATTTTATTAGAGATTACTATTATTTTACAATGTTAACCATCTTTAGTTCTTTATCCAAATTAAATGTAAAATAGTTGGCATGTAAGTCAAACTAGATATATAAGAACACTAAAACTTGTAGTAGGAGCCCAAAATCTATCCATGTAAGCTTAAACAAAAATTGATCGAACAAACGAGGCAAGAAACTTGACATCAATTTCCGGATTATACTTGAGCATTTGACGATCCAAAATATTCAATCCTTCAATACTAAAATGGCCATTTCTCATAATAATATCCTCAATCTCCTTAGGGGTTGAAAAGTAAAAAGTTAAATTAAAGGAGTTTATGTAATATTTTGATTTTTGATGTACTTTAGAATGATAAAAATGAGAGAGCATATGGATGTAATGGGTAGATAAAATATTAGATGAATATTATATATGTACTGTATATATATTTGAGATACATGAGAAGGATAAATAGAATATATAAGACATATACATATACCTAACATATACTACACATATGCATGAGGTATACATTGGTGGTGGAAAAGTTAATTTTAATTATTTAATTAAGTAATTAATTAATTAATTAATTAATTAATAATAATAATAATAATAATAATAATAATAAAAGGGAAAGTAAAAAGTCAAAGGAAGGAAGAAGATGAGTGGTGGAGAATTTAAGTGGGAATTGTATATAATATTTTATTTATATAAGGATAAGGATGGGTAAAGAGAAGACAAGTGCTCTTCTTCTTCTTCTTCAACGTGAGATAGAGAGAGAGAGAGTAGGGACGAGTGAACTTTTCATGTTACATGAGATTTAAGAGGGATTAAAGAAAATAGCCAAGATTTGACAAGTAATTCAAGTAAGTACTTTCTTCTTGAGCTTATTTTATGAATTATATATATATATATATATATATGTAGCGTGCTTGGTATTAAACGCATGAATTTTCCTTTCTCCTATTTAGGTGCGCCGATATATCAGGGTATTAATCGATTTAATTATTGCAAAGACCTGTTGCACAAGATTGAAGTTAACTTGTCGGGTTGGATGAAAAAGATTTTATCTCAAGGAGGTCGCTTGCTTTTAATCAAGCATGTGCTGAGCTCCATTCTTTTACATATTATGGGAGCCATGGAACTTCCTAAAAAAGTTATAAGACTTCTTGAGCAAAAATTGGCCAACTTCTTTTGGAGTGGTGATGTTACACACTCTAAGTATCATTGGATTAATTTCAAAAAGTTGTGCTTGCCAAAGGATGAGGGTGGTGTGGGTATTCGCTCTCTTTCCACTCTTTAAGAAGCCTACTCGATGAAGATTTGGTGGCAATACATGCAAAATGAATCAATGTGGGCTAAATACATGCATCAACGGTACCATAGGAGGGGTGCTATGTCCTATCAAATAATTGATTCTAGTTCTTGGAAAAGAATCTGTAAAATTCACTCTTTAGCTTATGGTCTTTGTAACCATGATATGGACAGGTTGCTTTGGAGCGAAAACGCAGCTGGCATTTTCACTTTAGTTTCGGCTTATGATTGTGTCCGGAATCGACGGTCTACATCTTTTATAAACCAGTCCATTTGGAGCTCCACTATACCGCTCAAAGTTTCCTTGTTTACATGGAAGCTTATTAATGGTGCTGTTTCGTTGCCGGCAAATTTGATCCGTTTTGGTTTTCAGGTTCTTCCGACATGCTGTCCTTTTTGTCTGAGTGCTGAAGCCTCTGTTGATCATCTCTTTTATTTATGCCCTCATATAGTTAAGATATGGAGTTTCTTTGGATCTTACTTTCTAGCGGATATTTCTGTGCAAAGATCCTTGCACCAGGAGCTTGTTATATGGTGGATGACTTCCCATCCTAATTCTGTTATGGGTCGTCTTCGACTCCTTGTTCCGCAAGTCATAATCTGGGAAATATGGAAGATGTATGCGGACTGCATTTGGGGGAATGGTTCTTGCTACCCTGTGTTGCTATTTAAAAGAATTCAGCAGTTTGTCTATTCTTGGAGTATCTCTTACTCGCATAGAAGTTTTGCCTCTCCTCTGCCACGTCTGATTTCATCTGGTTTGATCAGTGACTGCTTCGGAAGGAAGAATTTGAAGCCAAGTATCATTCGGTGGAAAAAGCCTCCTCTGGGTTCTTATAAAATGAATGTGGATGCCTCCTATACAACTCATGGCGCTACAGGTGGTTGTATATTTCGTGCTGATTCTGGAAATGTCATCGCTGCTTTCAGTTTTCCTATCCACGCTAATTCCGCTTTTCAGGCCGAACTCTCAGCTGTTGCAGCTGCTTTGTCATGGTGCAAGACTAACGGATACTTTTCAATCCTCTTTGAAACGGATTGTAGTGATGTTGTGAAGGCGATTAATGAAGCTCTCTGGACGCATAATGGTTCGGTTGATTTGCGGTCTTTAGCTTCTGATTTCCATGCTCAACAAGCTTCAATTCAACACATATGCAGGGAAGGGAACCAGCCAGCCCATTTGTTGGCTTTTCTTGCTAGAATCCACAATGCTTTTCATATTTATATGTCCTTTAATTCTCTTCCTTCTATTATTAGGAGCCTTGTAATTTTAGAGAATGCTGGTACTCCCCATTTGAGATTTAAATATATAATAAGATAAAAAATTTTCGCTAAAAAAAATGTATGTATGTATGATACAGTTAGTGAGAAAAAGTGATGATTAATTGAATAATATTATGACAATGATATATTGATGTATATATATGTTGAATTGATACATAGATGAGAAAATATGATTAGATGTTGGGGATAAAAATGAGTAGTTGGAATTAAGGAAAAGAGTAAGGGTTTGGTAAAGTTGAGTTGGGGATTGAATGAATTGATATATGGATGATGGTATGAATAAAATATATTATTATTGTTATTATAATTTTGTGTTTATATTAACAAGAAGTAAGTAAAGAAGAGTAAGCTTGGGAATAACCAAAGATTTGTATATATGACTTCTTTGGTTTGTATATATGATCTTGAGTTTATATATATGATTTTGAGAGTGTGCATATTTGATGTAACATGGGTTGGAGTTGCTATGTGATATGTGAGTTTTGTATTGATGAAATGAAGTGAAAGAGTATTTTTGTGATGTCATGGGCGTACCTAGAGATTTAGCCTGACACGTCCAATGACACGCCCATGTCCCTGGGTGTATCGTAGTCACTGTTTTATAGAATTAAAGACATGTGCAGTGACATGCCCATGTCTCTGGGTGTGTAGTAGCTACTGTAATGCATGACTAAAAGTATGGGCAGTGACACGTCCATGTCTCTGGATGTGTCGTAGTTACTGAAAGGTGGTATAATTGACACAACCATTAACACACCCATGTTGTTAGGCGTGTCAAAGTTTTCGTAAGGCAGAATGAATAACACGGACAGTGACACGCCCATGTCTCTAAGTGTGTCGTAGCTACTGTAAGGCAGTATTAAGGACACGGGCAGTGACATACCCATGTCCCTAGACTTGTTAAAGTTATAGAAGTTGAGTGTGTCACTTAAAGAATTATGAGAAAATATATTAATTATGCTACATATTTGTATGTTGATGAGTCATACGGTGAGTGTGGCTCATGCTTACATGATGATAGTATAAAATGGGAAAATGTGGTTAGATGTCAAGTGTGAATTATAAATGAATAATGATATGATATGATATTAAAATGTATGAATGAAATGATATGGCATTGAAATGATGAAATGAAATGATATGGCATTGAAATGATTATATGAAATGATATGATATTGAAATGAATGAGAAAAATGAGAAATGAGGCAATGTGCCTATTTGAATGTGAGAAAATGTGAAAGAAATGGAAGATGAGTATTAGTAATATTTGCGACCTATGTATGAATGATGTGAACTAGTAATGTGATGCGATCAAGAGTGGTGATGATCACTGGAAAAGTATAAATGAAAGTGATGTTATATACATGTAACCTATATCATTACTTATCTAATTGTGTTGAGATTAATTGGATATGCGCAAGAGGTCCTGAGCAGAGCTAGGCCTAGAAGTGCATATGATAATAGATTTGAGTTGAGCTAAGTCTTAACCCGAGCAGAGCTGGGTCATGTATTTGAGATGATGGTTGACCTGAGCAGAGCTAGGTCATGTGATTGAAATTGAAATTGGACCCAAATAGAAACTGATAGTGTGACAACTAAACTTAGTAATTGCAATGATGTATGAGTGGAATCTGAAGCCCAATAGTCATGTACGAATATGGAATGTGATTTTTAATAATGTAATGATGTGTAAGTGGGATGTGAATCCCAATATTGTATTTGTGTATATTGAATCCCAATATTGTATTTGTGTAATTGTATATAAATATTGTTTATATATACCACTAAGCTTTGAAGCTTAACGCGGTTGTGTGGATCATGCAAGTAAGTAGATTACTGATCTGAGAGTCGGATATTTGTGCCACGTGAAGACTGAGGGTGTGAATCCCAATATTGTATTTGTGTATATTGAATCCCAATATTGTATTTGTGTAATTGTATATAAATATTGTTTATATATACCACTAAGCTTTGAAGCTTAGCGCGGTTGTGTAGATCATGCAAGTAAGTAGATTACTGATCTGAGAGTCGGATATTTGTGCCACGTGAAGACTGAGGGTGTACCAGAGACCAACTAGAAGGTGGTATATGCATGTACATTTCGTTATTCTGTAGTTTGACCATATGTATATGTATATAAGTAAATTTTTGGAAAGACAATGTATAAATGTATATATGTAATTAAATGAAAAATAATCTTATGATCTTATATATATTTATATATGTATTTGTATTAATACGATAATGAAAGGTTTGAATGGATTTGTAATGTATCATTCTTATGTCTTATATGCATATTGTACATATATGGGATATGTGTATAATATGTATATAAGATATAGGGGTGTTACAGTTTATCTTCTCTTCAACTATCATTCCCTATGAGTAATCAAGATTATTGTTGTAAGAAATTAATCTCAAGTTACTATATATATGTCTATGTTTTTTTTTTTCTAAATTTGTCGAGGTATGTGAATTTTATTAGAGATTACTATTATTTTACAATTTTAACCATCTTTAGATCTTTATCCAAATTAAATGTAAAATAGTTGGCATGTAAGTCAAACTAGATATATAAGAGCAGTAAAACTTGTAGTAGGAGCCCAAAATCTATCCATGTAAGCTTAAACAAAAAGTTTTTTTGTTTGTTGTCTTCTTAAAAATAAAATTTTGTTTGTTACTTGTATAAGTAATTATGAAAATAAATCGTTTAGCATCATTTATACTCTTAGTTAATTGTTGGCTTTTGCATGATTTTGTGCAATAGAACAGTCAGCCGACAAATAAAAAAAAAAACCCGACAATTTTCTTTGATAAAAATTTATATTTTCAAAAATGGATTTTAATTGTCCCGTCATTTTATAATTTTTATAAATCGTATTATTTAAAATTACAAAATAATATAGATAAAAATATTAAATTATAAAATTTTCTTTTATATTTGAGAAAAACAGTATATATATACATATATATATGTGGCTAAAATTATGAATAAATTGTATAAATTTATATACCTCATTGATAAAATTAAAAGAATTATATAAGATCAGAAAAAAAAATAGAAATTTAAGATTTTTTTTTATCATTATAACTCATATATATATAATTCTATTATGAGAAATTAATATTTTAGATTCTTACTAACTTAGCCCTGTCCATAAGTGTATTCCTCAAAAACTCAAAAAGAACTCCAAATTGTGTCCGAAACGGAAGGATTTCATCCGGACGGCCAATAGCCAAAATTACCATTAATCCGCCAACCATAATTTCTTCAGCTCTAGCATCCAAGAAAGAGTTCAAATCATTCTTGAATTGATCTAAATATAACTTAGCAACTTCTTTATTCAATCCAGAGCAATATATGCTTTTTTCATTCAAAGATGGAGATTCAACAATTTCTCTTGGAACCCCAGAAAGTTATTGTAAGGCATAAGAGGCATGAACAAGATGGATAGAGGACTTGGGGAAAAGACGATTATAAAAAAAACCAGGAACTCCTGCCGCAAAATACCTTTGATATGAAGGTAGAGTTTTGAAAAGAGGGTTAAAATCATTGTCTCTGAGATCATCAAAGAAGACTTGAAATTCTAGAGGTGAATTAGGGTTTTTATTCTTTTGAAGTTGAATTTGCTATTTATGATTTACAGCTTCTATAATGTTCTTTACTGCAGTGAATGTGTTGGGTCCAGTTGAACAACCAAAATCTGCTATTCTAAATGCAGTAGTTAAACGATAAAAACAAGGGTCCTTAAAGTCGAGTTTGTTCTTAATGCCTTCAATCATCAATCTATTTGCAGCATCCGCCCCTTCTTTCTGCAGAGAATACATGTTGTTTTAGCTAAAAATTGAAAACAGATTAACTAATTTTAGCCCAAAAGTTAATTTTAGAACTAATTGGACCTTCACAAAAAAAAAACACAGATCAGTTGATTTGAACCTTAGATATCATTCCAATTATCATTACCTGATAAGAAGAATTTTGAGCATAGCTGTTAGGGCCATCTCTGCCTACTATGGGATGTGATGTTTGAGCCATTTTGATGTGTACACTATTTGCCATAGAGACTGTCTCTCTATTTATAATATCATCATGATAGCATGTCCTTTAATTACCACTGCTGAATTAATTATCAAAATAATATAAGTAACGTAAAATAACCTATAACTTATAATATTCTTGTTTTTCTATTTGAATGTCAGAATTTAGTTTTCTAATAAATTTTATATTCAAGAATTATTTTTTTCATGCATATTTAACAATTTAATTAAAATTTTCTCACAAATACATTGAGATCTAATTATAATATTGGAAACAGCATTGGAGTTTCATATGTGATGTTCAAATTAAAACAAACAACTTGCACGCTGATCTATCCAAATAGTAAATAAAAATATTATTTATTAATTTAATTCATGCTTGAATCTTCAAATGATACGCATGCTGCACTTGCATGAGATATTCCCAGCACTAAATGATAAACATATGATGACCAAGGGTCTGATGAAATATTCGTTTTATTATTATTATTTGTTATTAATATTACTGGATTTAGCCAAAGCTTTTCTGTAATTACTGAGCAATACCGTATGTGGAGGCAAAGTCAAGGCCATCCTCTCTTCAACAACATCATTTAATAATATATGAAATATATATAATATAGTATTGTATGTTATAATACTGTAAATATTGGTTATTATTTTTATAAAAATAATACAAGATAATATAGTGAAATAAAATATTTATTTAATTTAATAATTTTTTTAAAATTTTAATAAGTTAATATAAATGAAAAATATTTTAAAAATACGTATATAGTATTTAAAAATTTTAAAATGAATTTCTTTGAAAAATAAAATTTTCTAATTATAGAAAATCACCAAATCAGTCGTTTCAAAATTTATAATTTTTAACTATGAGATTATCATAGAAAATCATACTATAAAAATGAAAGTCAAACCAAACAAGAAAACAAATCACACCATGTATTATGAAACCATGAAACAAAAAAAAGGTAAACTCTTCTTAATTACATGGTTCCTTTTGAATAATTTGTTGATATGATTTGAATTTTGTTGTGGGCGTGGGTGGTGTGTGTTTTGCTATGCGAAATACTGCAAGTGTATGGTATCATAACACGTAATAAAGTGATAATACAAATATCATCTCCACAAGAAAGGCGTGATTTGATTAACTTGTATTTAATTAAACTATTATTTAGAAATAACCAATTTTCATAATTTAATTACTTAATTAAACTAAATCAACTATTCTTTCTAAACTGAATACTAAATAATCAATAATAAATGAGTAAGATTATGTTTCATTGGAGTTTGTCTAATGTGTTTAATTAATTTTTACAATTAAGTTTACTACTCATATCTTAGATATCTAAGTATCATTAAATTCATCTACTTCTCTCTCAAACAAGAAGAATGTAATAGGAAAAACTTAAATCTCTGTTCTCATGAGAGTTAAACAATACCCAATTCATACAAACAAGATACCATTCATAGATCTTCAAGAAATTATCTTATCTCTAAAATAATCACCTAAAGTTATTGATTCCACATTCAAAATCATATTCAACTCTCATATTTATATGATTCAATAGATTTAATAATTGATGGTCAATCAATTACTAACAATTAAAAAATTAACAAATCTAAGATTTAAGAAATATCTCAATATATTTATGTATAAATAAATAAATCCATCATCGAAACATCCAAATCCATCTAATCCCACAAAAGGGATTAGTTATTCATAACTAAATTATACATCAAAGCAAAAGAAATATAAAAACCAAATAAAGAATCCATAGCTCTAATCTTGCAATATATGAATTAAATAAGGAATCAAGAAGTTTAAAATTGAAATTATAAACTAAGAATGATTGTTGAGTCTTGATGAATTAATCTTAGTTGAAGTAGTTGAATCTTCTCCAAGTCTCTAGCTTCCTCCTTTAATCCCCTTTCTCTATTATGAACTTGATGTTTATTTTTTTAGAGAAAAGAAGGTGAAGAAGACTTAGATCTAGGGTTGTCTTTCCTTCTCTTCTCAAAATGATGAATTTATAGTCTCTTCGTGGTTCTAAAAATGCCCCTAGGGTTTTGGTGAAAAGTGTTGCCTTGAAATTTACGCTTCTAGCTTCTTTCAGTTATACATGGGCATGTGGAAACATAAACATGGGCACATGGAAAGAAGGGCCTTTGAAATTTTGAAAATTTTGAAATTGGAAGACTTTGAGAAAAATACACGGACGTGTGGAATTAATTCCACACGGTCGTACATATTTTTCTGGCTCTGTCTCTTTTTCTTTTCGTTTTCCAGCAAGGATTTGATACACATAGGCTTATAAATTCAATAGACATGCCTGTGTGTATCCTTTAAATTCTATTTTCTCTCTTTTTAAACCTCCAAATGCTCTATTTCCATAACTCAATGCAATTTATCCATTATTCTATCATCACAAACAAAACCTCATAAAAGAGGGCAAAATATAAACCAAAATATATTACAATTTAGCAAATATTCAATAAAGTATATGATCATATATGAGATTATTAACTCTCCCAAATTTAGAATATTGCTTGGCCTCAAGCAATATGCTAAATTTATACTAAGACAAGTATGGACTTTTTTCCTCAGATGTTTGAATTCAAAATAAAAATTAAATTTATCATGTGCATCGAACTTCAATCCCTTAATTCAGTCAGTCATACACCATCACCACCTATCTTTAAAAGATTTAAGCTATTGCACTTTATATAAGCAAGTACTCTTACCTCTTACTAAGAATTCTTAGTTCTATTAAAATAAAACTTGTCTCATATGCATGCTTACAAGGTCTTCTCCACTAATTTTTCTTGCTAAATCAAAAAGGATCATGAGGACTTTGTCAACTTGTAATGGGGCTAAGAAGGGTATTGGCTAAAGTGAAGCTAAATTCTTTTTAACAGACAAAAAAAACTATCAAAGGTGACTAAACATTTAAATTTCTATGGTTTATTGATTCTTTCAGCTTCTTGCTGCAACACTTTTTCAAACTTAACTTGTTAATTCTCCCATACCATTAGTTTAGCCTGAGTTAGGGTATAAAGATATTAATTTAGATTTTTCTCCAAACTTGGACCTTTGCTTATCACGGGAAATATTACTCGGCACCTATAACTTTCCTTTTCTACCACTCTTAGTGACTTTAATAACCAATTGCCCTTGAAAAATTTAAATCCATATGGGTAGTCATTAAGACTTCATATCAATCAAAGAAAAGCAAGCTAAAATCAATTTACAAGACTCAAAGGGGTGACTAATAGTAATTTTCAAAATTTGGTGGATGTATGGAATTGGTTGGCCAAAAATGTCTAAATCATTTCCTTTTATCCTTAGCAAGTTTCCTATTTCACCTCAAAGACCATTTTAAGCATATTCTAGGCTCAAACATTAAATTAAAGACTCCTTATAAGATTAAAAGAGAATGAACCTATCTGTAAGTAAGCATACGCCTCAAGAGTCCCTAAATATAGTATACTAAAGGAGAAAAAATTTGTTATGATGGATATACTTTCTTCCTCATTAATGTCTATCAACCAATGCATAAGGAATTCTATAGCAACATTTAGCAAAATATCTATCATCATAGAAATTGGTCCATAATCAAAGATTGAAACTATCGTAAAGCTTGAATTGCAAAACAATAATTTCCAATCAACATTTCTTCAAATTAAGATTTCAAAGCACAAAATCCAGAATGTCAATTAAAACAAAATGTAACCTAAATTCAAACCAACATAAACGTTAAAAGCAACAAAATAACATCCAAGTTCACACTCTTGGCATACCAACATAACCAATATCCAAAAACCAAAATATAATCAAAATAACTCAAATTAGATAAGTAATAAAAAAAGAAAATAAGTGAGAAATAGAACACTTCACTTCATGACTTCTCCTAAACTTAGAATGGACATTGTCTTCAATGTCAAGGGGGAAATCACTGGTTCACTGCTGGTGACTCTTTTGTTGGTGGATTTGGAGGAGATGGGCCATAGTATCCCATGTAGGCAAAAAAGTTCTACATTTCTGTCTCTAGTATGGTGAGTTGAGCTAGTGTGGTATTGTGTTGATCGATGTAAGCAGGTTGCATATCATCGATTTTCTAATTCAACTCGAGCTCCATATTGCATTGTGAATTATTCTGCTGTTGAAGGAGCTGATGTGACTTGAGGAGGTTGTTCTTCTAGTGTTTGCTCTCTGGATATTCTTTCTTCCCTTTGCTTTTGATTGATCATAATACAGTTCCTTTTAACTTGCACCATTTTCATGTTAACTAAGCTTGTCATGTCTATGTTCATAGAACCTGCCACTAGAACTAAAGGTAAAATATCGATTCCCAAAGCCAAAACAATCTTTGTTATATATCTACCGATAACTATGGAGCCCTTTTTTTTTTATTAGTAACAACATTTAATCATTTTGCAAACCAATCCCCAACACTATATCCTCTATTGTTGAGCATGGAAAAGAAAACATAAAGCTCATGGCTATTGATGACTCCTCTTCTAAAAACTAAATTAGCTAAGACCTGATGCATATGTATCTATGTACTGGGTTTTAAAACTCTGACGCCTTTGATGCACTAGAATTGTATTGAGTACTGCCTCCTAATTCCACCCAAGTTTCTTGCTCTTTATAATCATTGTCTTTATCCCGTGAACCTGTGTGACCTTCAATTTCCAGAAGTTCATTTAACTTATCAATATGCAAAGTGAAATTATGGTTAGCTAGTTTAAATGAGATGGATCTGGAATTCCTAAATGGTGTATCTTTAGAATGTAAGTGAAGGAATTAAGGAATTCATAGACTAACTATAATAGGTAGAGCAATTGATCAATGCAAATTTCCCCAAGTTGCATTTGTTAAAACATTCAATCACTTCATCATACCATTTAAGTTTCCTTAATGTGGGCTCATCTATATACCTAGAGGGAACTGCTTTTCTTCGGCGTAGAATCTCATACATCTTCCTTAGAGCATCAGACTCAAAGACAATAAGTGAAAATTGGTTTACCTGAAGAGATGGTGAGCATGGTCAAGAGCTGGTGTGGGAGATGTCCTCGGTGGTGATGGAGATGGCGATCCTTCTTCATCTGAAGATAATGAGGGAGGGAGGACAATCCTAGCTTTTCATGGCCTCGGTGGTGGAGGAGATTGCCTCGAGGACGAGGATTCTCCCTTTCTTTTTGGAGCTCCCTTTTTGTGAGCAACGGTCTTGGTTCTCAAAAGCATTTTATCTTGATTCTGCAAGAAATAAAAGACAATTTACAATTGAAATCAAGAATCATAAAGCAATTGCTTTAATCCCGACAACATTATCCTTATCACCCCAAAAATTGCTCAAAATCAGTAATGTATCCCAAAGAAGTTTTCAGCAATACGACAATTCAAATAAAGAACCAAAATCTAAAAAATTTAACAATGATAAACCCAATTGGTCTCAATATCAGCAAGAAACCCTATAGAAGAAATAATGTCTAGAAAAAATTTCGAGTTAGATTTACAATGAGCTAGAGTCATTGCAATCTTGCAATAAAATTTGTTCAATTGGTGATGATCAGCAAAGCTTAAAGAAGTGGATGCAACACTTATAAAAAAAATATAATATCTATGACTCTATCAATTCCATCAAAGACATCAATAAGAATAACTAATAATCAACAAAAACCCCTGCACCTAAGTCACAGTGCACATGGATTCTTCTAATGTAATGAAAAAAATATTGAGAAAATAATGAAATTCATGCAGAAAAGAATCTAAATTTGAAAAGCCTGAACATGATTATGACATTTCACACACAACAGTCAAATATCCTTATGAACTCAAGAACTCATTAATTAAGAGAAGAAAAATCGCAAACCTAATCAAAATTCTCACTAATTTTGAATCCAATAAGTATTCTTCACAATAATTGATGAAAATATGAAAGAATAATTGAAAAACTTCAAAAATCATAAAGAAATATTAATTACCCTTTCAAAATTTGGAAATACTTAGACATCAACAAAATCCAAAATATTCTTACCAATTTACCTTGAATTCCTTGATAAAAGTTGATTATAATGATTAATATTTGTTTAGAGCACTTAGGTAACTTAATTTACTAAGAAAATCGAATAAATTTGGTTAAAAGTGGAAGAAGAAAGAAAATCGAGTGCAAGAGCGAGAGATCAAGTTTGAGGAGAGAGAAAATGAAAGAAAAAATGAGTGAAAAGATTAAATCCCTTTTTATATTTCAGCTCCGACGGCATGTTTGTCCCATATCATATGCCCACATGTTTTGATTTGAATCTGTCTCCCTTGGCGTTCAAGAGTCTCAATGAGAAAATGATCTATTTATCTCACTAGACACACCCTTGTGTTTATTTTTAAATCTGCCACATCACGCCCTCTCTGTTTAGTGACCATTTGTTATACACGGACGTGTTTTATTGAATTCACATGCCTGTGTGTATGTTATGAAGTTTGTATTTTCACAATTTAGCAACTTGTAGACCCTACAAACATAAATTAATCACACCATCTTTCAAAACTTTAACAAAATACGGCAAGGATAGAGGAGAAATTATATAAATAAAATCTCACAACATTAAAGAAACAAAACTAAATTTAAGAAAAACATTGGGTTGTCTCCCAATAGCGCTTGTTTAAAGTCATTAGCTCGATTTTTATTTTGAAACTCAGATCTTAAAATAAAAGTCTAAAGCCTTATCAATTTATTCACCAACTACATATGGCTTTAATCTTTATCTATTGACTGTAAAAACTAATTTGAGCTATTCTGAATATCAAGTGCCTCTGAAGGATGAATTTTGACTACATTGAATGGCCCTGACCATCTATACTTAAGTTTTCCAAAAAAAAAAAGTTTAAGTCTAAAATTGAACATAACACAAATTGACCCTCATGAAAATTTCATTCCCGATTATGCTTATTGTGCCATGCCTTCATTCTGTCTTTATACAATTTAGCATTCTCATATGAATTAAGGCACCACTCCTCAAGCTGACTCAACTGAAGTAATCTCTTTTCACCTACAACTTTCATGTCAAAATTTAATTGCCTTATTACCCAATAAGCATGATGTTCTAACTCTATTGGAAGATGCCAAACCTTACTAAAAATCAACCTATATGGAGACATTTCAATGGGTGCCTTAAAAGCAATTCAATAAGCCCATAGAGCATCATCCAATTTAAGTGCCCAGTCTTTCCTAGAATTTCTATTGTCTTCTCCAAAATCCAATTAATTTCTCTATTTGAAATTTCTACCTGACCACTCATTTGTGAATGATAAGGTTTTGCTACTCTGTGATAAACTCCATACTTTGTAAGAATGGTTTCAAAAGCCTTATTGTAAAAATATGAACCTACGTAACTAATAATAGCTCTAGGAACACAAAACCTAGAAAAGATAAACTTCTTCATAAACCAGATCACCACCTTCGAATCACTGGTTGGATTGGCAATTGTTTCCACCCATTTTGAAACATAGTCAATTGCCATGATTGCTCAAAGAAGAAGGAAATGGTCCCATTAAATCAATGCTCCACACATCAAATAATTCAACTTCCAAAATAGGATTTAGAGGCATATCATCCCTTCTCGAAATGTAGCCCATCATTTGATAATAATTGCATCACTTAATGAAATTGTGTGCATCTCTATACAATGTGGGCCAAAAGAATCTAGATTGTCATACCTTGGAAATTGTTTTTAAGGAACTTACAAGTTCCCCACACTCTCTAGAATGACAGAACTTGAGTATGAATTGACACTCATCTTCTGAAATGCATCGGCGGATAATCCCATCGCTACAATGTTTGAACAATAAAAGATCATCCCACATATAATGCTTTACCTTAGAGAAAAACTTCTTCTTTTGATTAGGATTAAATTCAGATGGCACAATCTTACTCACTAGATAGTTGAAAATATCATCATACTAAGGAAAATTCTCTTTCAATGTACATAGTTGTTCATCAGGAAAAGTCTCATTGATTGGAATTTCCTCTTTATCCATTGTCTCCAACTTTAGTATAGAGATATGGTCAGCAACAACATTCACTAGACCTTTTTTTTTTTTAATCTCTAATCTTTATATTAAACTCTTGAATCAAAAGCACCCAACGACTCAAACGTTTCTTTGCCTCTTTTTTGTTCATGAGATATCGGATGGCGGTATGATCAATAAACACAATTACTTTCGATTCAGTGATGTAAGATCGAAATTTATCCAAAGAATAAACTATCGTGAGTATCTTTTTTTTTTTCAATAATGGCATAATTTACTTGAGCATCATCAAGTAATCTACTGGAATAATAAATGCCATAGCATTTTCTATCATTCCTTTAGTAAAGTACAACTTCTATTGCATACTCGCTAGCATCGCATATGATCTCGAATGATAAAGCCTAGTCAGGAGGATCAATAACCGGGGCTGTGGTTAATGCTTTCTTCAACCTATCAAAATCAATGAGATAATCATTAGAAAAGTAAAATCTAACATCTTTACTTAATAAATCACATAAGTGTTTAGAAATTTTAGAAAAATCTTTTATGAATCTCCTGTAAAATCTAGCGTGTCCAAGAAAACTCTGAATTCCCTTAACATTGGTTGATAGAGGTAGCTTCTCAATGATTTTAACTTTTGCTCTATCCATCTCTATTCATTCTTTGGAAACTTTATGCCCTAGGATTATTCCCTTTTCTACCATGAAATGACATTTCTCCCAATTAAGAACAATGTTTGTCTCCTTGCACCTTGAAGCAATCTTGCTAAATTCTGTAAATAAATTTCAAAAGAAGTATCATAAATAGTGAAATCAACAATAAAAATTTCCATATAGTGTTCAACATAATCAGTAAAAATGCCCATCACACATTGTTGAAACTTAGCAGGTGTATTACACAAACCAAATAGAATTCTCCTGTAAGCAAAAGTACCAAAAGGCCAGGTAAAAGTTGTCTTATCTTGATCTTCTAGAGCTATAGGTATTTGAAAATATCCCGAGTAACCATCTAACAAACAAAAGCAAGAATTATCGGCTAATCACTCTAATATTTGATCAATGAAAGGTAAAGGAAAGTGGTCTTTTTGAGTGTCTTTATTTAATTTTCTATAATCAATGCACACTCTCTAACCTATAACTGTCCTAGATGGAATCAATTCATCTTTTTCATTTCTAACCACAGTCATCCCTCCTTTATTTGGTACAATATGTACCAAACTTAGGGTATGAGCTATTTGAAATTAGGTATGTAATACATGCATCTAACAACTTAGTGATCTCTGCCTTAACTGCTTCCTTCATGTAGGTTTTAATCTCTTTTATGCATCCACAACTAATTTACAATCATCCTCCATCAAAATTCTATGCATATATAAAGATGGGCTAATCCCTTTAATATCAGAAATAGTCTAACCAATAGTCTTCCTAAATTGTTTAATCACACCTAATGTTTGTTCTAATTTATCCTCAGATAATTGAGCATTTACAATTATAGGTAAGTTATCATTAGGTCCTCAAAATGCATATTTCAAATGAGCAGATAATGGTTTCAACTCAAGCATTGGGGGTTTACAAATGAAGGGGGGCGGTTGTAAAGATATAGATTTTCATATCTCTTCAAATTCCCTAAAAGATATGGGTGGTGTCATTTTCAAAGAATAGGCATAAGATGCAATCTATTGATTGCCATCTTCTTGAGTTGCACTAAGGATCAAACAAGCCTCTAAAGGGTCCTCTTTGTATTCTTGTTCATAGACTTCCTGAACTAAATCATCAAGAATATCAACCCTAAAGCAATTATCCATAAAACTTGGTTCTTTCATTGACTCACTAAGGTTGAACTCAACTTTATCATCACCTACTTGCAAAGTTAATTTTCCACCTTTAACATTTATCATAGCCCCCACAGTGACAAAAAATGATCTCCCCAAGATTAGAGAAATTTCAATATCCTCTTTTGTTTCAAAAATAACAAAATCAACAGGAATGTAAAATTTATCAACTTTAACCAACACATTTTCTACAATTCCTAATAGGAATTTCACAGAACGATTTGCTAATTAAAGTGTCATCATTGTGAGCGTTAAGTCTATGAATCCAAGCTTCCTGTAAATTGAATTTGGCATTAGACTCACACTTGCACCTAAATCATATATGATCGGAGCTCATGCCAGCATCAACTTCGGAAGCTGTTTCTGACCACTCACGTCGGCATCAACTTTGAAAGCCATTTTCGACCACTTTTCGACGATATTTTTCAGCGACACGAGTATTTTTAGAATCCTCTCGTCTTAAGCTTCGATTCGGTATATTACTTGTGAATTATAGATGAAGTTTTAAAGATTCATATATATATGCATGTAGATATATTTTTACACAAAAATAATAATTAAAATTTTAATTAGATGAATTTTAGTTTAATAGAAATCTTATGATTTAAAATTTGATGTAAAAATTATGATAAATAAGAAATAACTAGAGGAAGATGAATTTTGAATAAATACAAATAAAAGTAGTGAAAATAATGAATAGTTAGTTTAAAAAGAATTAGTTAAAATTTAGAAAATTATTAAATCAGAAATTATAGTTGATTAATTATTATTGTTAAAAGAGAAATTAGAAAGAAAGACAATTAATATTGTTAAACTTACATAGGCAGTAAATTAAAAATAAAAATATTAATATTAAGTATAATTAAAATAATTAAATATTGAGTTTTAAATATTATTAGTAAATTGTCAAACAAATTAATATATAAATTAAATTAATGAGATTATGAATTAGTAGTTAGTGAATTTAAAATTATTATAAAATTATGATTAAGAAATTTTATTAATAAACAATGATTTATTAATATATATATATATAAATGAATATTAATTTTAGAATAAAAATAATTATGGTAAGATCAAAATTAATTCATAAAGTATAAATTTTGTTATTAAACTGCAAAATTAATTGGATGTATTTTAGATATAAGGACATAAATAAATATATTTATGAAATAAATAAGTAAATTGAAAGATAATAAATTAATAGTTTGTTAAAATAAATTATATTAAATGCTACTATTAAAGTATTATCTAAAAAAGAGTTTTATTTACATATATGATTAAGTTAATTAAATTACTTATAAATTAAATTAAGTTAATTAATTATCAAATAATTAAAATTTGTGTTGAGTAAAATATAAATTGTATTAAGTAGTAATTAATTATTAATATTGTTAGTGTTGTAATGATAAAAGTATTATAACTAAAATTTTATAAATATTAGTAGTTTTCTAATATAATATTTAAAGTGTACTAAATGTTTACTTAAATAGTTACATTGTTATTATTATCACTAATATAATTGAATATTAATATATATTGACTATTATTGAACCATAGTAGTTATTAAAATATAATATCAAGCATCAGTTAAATATTAAGATTTGTTATGATTATGGTAATTAAATATTATTATTATTAAATTTATTATAATTATTATTATTGGTAAATATTAATTTTAGTATCAATATTGTTAATAGTCTTACTATAATTTTTATTATTATTAAAATTTAATACTATAAAGTAAGAAGAATTAAAGTAAATAATATTATTCTATTTGAAGGATATATTTAGTAAAATATATATAGATATTATTAAATATATTTTCACTATTATTGTGATTGTAATAAGTTAATATTTTTGGAGAGTTAAAATGAATAGATTATTAATTATAAATAAATGATCATTATAAAATTATTCTCTTAGAATTGTTCAACATTAATTCAGTATATAATTTAGATATAAATAGATAACTTGTAAGTAAACCAAATAAATGTTATTCAAAGTTTAATAAAATATATTTATTAGTAATATTAATATTATAACAATTATTATTATTATTAAATTATAAGAATAAATGAATTAAATTAATTGTAGATTAAAATATATTTTTGACGACTTTATGGATAAGTTGAAAAAGACTATATGAAATAATTAGATAACTATTATCGACATTTCATTAGAATTTAGGATTAGTTTTTATATATGTCTCTTATCATACATATCATAATAGTTAATAATTTTAGCATAATTTTTTTTATTAATAATTATTCTTATATCACTCAACAGTGGATATAACAATTGAAATAAATTATAGAGATGATACATTTGGATTTACAAATTTAGCTTTTGGCTAAGGTGAGTGGGTAAATATGTATCATTATATTTCTAAAATATTATATGTATTTATGATTTTATAAAAAAATTTACAGAATTCAAGATGATGATTTACTTTTGAATGATATCTATTTTCTTATAAATTGAGAATAAATAATGGTAGTTTAAATTTTCATATATGTGATTGATTGATTATACTGTACCGGATAAATAATTCTTATACACTCTTATTATAATCCTGCGAGATCGCATCTTGATGACAGATGTTTATATAAATTAAATATATTATAAATTACTCTTGGTCAGTTTAATTACTCTGCACATGTGTATTAAAGTTTTTTCTCCTTGGGCTTGCGAGATAAGTCATCATGCGTCCTTTGATTGAAGTTGGATCAGTAGAAATTATATTTGAGTATATATAAAAGTTGCATGAATTGAATTATTTATGATTTTTCTGAGAACTAATAAATATTTGAAAGTTATGTTTAAGATTTCAAGAATTAATTGTCCAGCTAATTATTGATTAAATATATATTAAGTATTGTTAAACCTTGTTTGTTCTCCCTTGTTACATATTTACATATTCACTGAGTAGTTGGACTCACTTTATTATTATTAATATTTTTAGATACTTTTGAAGATTAACTTAGTAGGTTTCATTAGAGCATGAACTCTTTAATTTAAAATTCTTCTGCATATAGAATAAACTGGGCTAATAGATTAGTATTTTTAATTTGATTTTAGTTTGAGAATTATTTAAATTTTGGTAGAATATCTTTAATGATGTAATAAATATTATAAATGATCATATACTTGTGAGAAATATTAATTAAATAAGTTATGATTTGAGAATTATAGAAAGATAAGCCCACCATAGCTTTAGAGAATTGGGGTGTGACAAGTTGAGTGCATTCTATGGGATTATTGGAGCTCTTAGACTATATCAAGCAAGAGTTTTCTCACTCTTGATGATTGTTTTTCACGACTCGTAATGCAAGCTTTTAAGGTAATATCTACCCTTTTATTATATATGGATATGTTCCAATATTGGTATCAGAGTCATTAGCTTGTGTTTAATTATATTTATCAAATTATTGTGTTTAATTGAATTAATTATTTTTTGCTAATTTGTTGATTAATTACAAGTTTTTGATCATGATCACATTAGCATGATTGAATTGGAAAAATTGTGTTTTTACTATTCTATGTTTGATATGACTATATCAATTGAAAGTAGGCATGTAGAGCTTCAAATTAATATATTATTTGCTCAAATCAAAGTTAAATTGGATAAGATATATCTTTGTCACTCGAAATTGAAAATTGATTAATTTTTTGGAATTAATTTAATTAAGATTAATCTACTGTGATATCTAAAACACTAGGATAAATTGTTCCTTAATTAATTGTGTCCTCGTTAATGGAATCATAGCCATAAAAATCCCCCACCTAATCAAACCCGATCGATCAATCGAATTGGCCTGCAAGATAGCACGTGAGCTTCATGTGTTGTGTATAAGGTCTGGGCTTCTCAAACCTAAGTCCAAAATGATATGTCATTTGGCCCTAGGGCTCCCTATCGTTGTGTCATTTGGTCTATGACCCGGGTTTGATAGGCCGGGTCTAATTTGTGCAAATTGACATGTCATTTTAGTGCGGGTGGCATGTTGTTTCAAGGAAACAAGGTGCCATTTTTGTGGAGGGGCCAAGTGTATTAACGGCAATGCTTGGTTGGCGGAATTGATTTTTTTTCGTTTTGCCTCCTTTGGATCTCATTTTTTCATCTTTTTTCAAATTGACTCCAAATTAGTTTTATATTTTTTGGTGATTTTTTTTAATTGTTCATAGATTGTAAAAATATTTTTATTTAACGCTATTTTAGTTGAAAATTTTATTTTTAATTAAAAAATTTATTTTTCACTTGGAAAAAATATTTTTCTACCCTAAAATAATTAAATATGTCAGTAAATATATTTGTATATATTTAGTGCCACTTTTAATAAAGTATATGTGCTTTACTTTTTAATTATATTATTGCATATGATTATTGTTCTTGATCTTTTTGTTTTTCTGTGAAAAGTTACAAAAAATAAATAACATAAGAAAAAAAACCATCTTCTACTGGCTATAGTGTTGTTATTCCTCTGGCCCTGTAAAACATAATAGCCATGAGAAAAAAACATATTGATTCTGTTATGTTTAGTAAATTTAGGTCTGATAGTTGGTTATGGTTAAAAGTAGGTATGAAAAGGACATCTGATAACTGTAATTTCTCATGTGTGGTTATTGTGCCTATTTGATTCACTTCAAGTCTGGCTCCGTTTGGCAAATGTTTATTAATTGGTTGGGATAGAGGTGCAAGACTATTTAACAACTTCTTTTTTGCACAAATGTGATTAAAAGCACCACTATCTATGATCCAATATGTTTTAGCTCTTATGGAATTCAATGATTTAATTACATTACTTGCAAAATCATCTACTTCACCAAAAGTTCATATAGCTGTCAGTTGTGACTTGCTTTGCCTTCATATATTTTGGCACCTTCTGTTTAATCATCTCAACAATTCCTTCTTGTGCTTTCCATCCTTAATCTTTTGCAACATTACTTGGTTCAATTCCACTCCCTGCTAAATGGACTTGAACTCTACTTTGTTTCTTTTGCTTTCTCATCCTAAGTTCAATATACCACTCAAGGTCTCCAATCAATTTCAAACACATTTCTCTCCCATGACCAGGCTTCTTGCAGTAATCACAATATAGTCTTCATTCATATTAAACTCCTTTCTTCTATAAAAACCTATCCTATACGCTTGTTTGTCATTATTTCCAGATCTCACAAACATTATATTATTCTCAACACTTTCTTCTAGCTGTATATTAGCTAATCTTTGCCTTTCAACTCTAAGAATCAGAGAATGAGCTTTACTCATTGAAGGTAAAGGATCAAGCATTAATATCTGATTGTTTTCCATTTCAAAACTCTCATTCAGCCTCATCAAAAATTGCATTAACCTATTCAAAGACACTGCATCTTTCATTTGCTTTCCTGCTCCACACTTACACTTTCCATATGTACAGTGTGGTGTTAGACTTAATCATCCCATTCATCCTACAATTTTTTGATTTTTGTGTAATAAGAATTAACAGAAAGATTGCCTTGCATTACTAAATTAATTTCTCTCTATAATTGATATAACTGTGGTCCGTTACATTTTCCATAATTCTCTTCCAATTCTAGCCAATGCTCTCTCATAGATATTGTGTAAATTAAGGCGTATGTTATTTCTTTATTCATATCATTAAGAATCCACCAAGTCACCATGGAATCTACCCTATTCCAACCCTCAAACTCTAAAGAATCTTCTTTAGGAAATTGAGCAGATCCATCTATGAAGCTCAGTTTGTTCTTCGGTCTCAACGCTATCTTCATCGATCTATTCCAAGTCAAATAGTTGCTTCCATTCAATAGACTTGTTACTATTGAGAATATGAAAACAAACAACCCCTTTGCCACAGCTTGCAACTCATCACCATTGGCATGAGAATATTCACATTGCAGCACTACCACCACTTCTACTCCTCAAATAATTCCAAAAGCATTGCAACCAACTGTAACAATTATCTTCTGTACAAAATATTCTTTTCTTCTACTCCTCAACTAGTAAATCTTTCATTAGTTGTTACCATAATATAAATTAATAACATAGCTCCACCACCTCTGTTATTGTGAGTGAGATTCATTAAACTAAATACCCTAATTTCTTTACTTGGTATCAGAGCCATTGACGGCTGGAAAAGACAACAACCCTACTACATTAAGTGTCAAGAATGATGGAAGAAAAAGCATAGATGGAAACAAGCAAGAAGGAACCATAGCAGTAACAACAATAAAAAATTTAGGAATCTCTGGAAATCAAATGGATTCATTCTCCATGGTTAAGTTGAACCATGAGACCTATCTGTTGTGGAAGAACATGGTGCTGCCATTAATTAGAGGAAACAAACTTGAAGGTTTTATAACAGGTGCCAACCCTTGCCCACCTGAGTTTATTGAGTTGCAGAAGGAGAAGAGGTCCCAATCGCACCAAACCCAGAGTTTGAAGAATGGTTTGGTCAAGACCAAATACTGTTGGGATGGATCAATAGCATGATGGAACCCACAGTTGCATCTGAGCTCATGGGTTACGACACCTCCAGAAAGCTATGGAGTGTAATTAATGACCTTTTTGGTGTGAAAACCAGATCCAATATTGTCTTCTACAAAAAGGAATTTGCAAAGATGCAAAAAGGAAGTCTGAAAATGGAAGAGCAAAAAGAAGACACATGCACCCAGTTGGTCTCACACCATTAGCTGAATCTAGAAATCGGTACTCACGCAAAGTCTCATATGTGAGGATAATAGAGAACACAAAAAAGTTGGGCTTGTTTCTAAGCAACTTGAGGAAAGACGTGCCTATGCACAACTTCTATCACTGGACATTTATGTCAGATAGACAAAAGCTTACTCTATGCATCCTCTTATATATCTTTTTTTAGAAATTTTATTATTGTAACTGATGAAAATTATTTATGGGAGTTGGTGAATGTCATTGCAAACATGTTTCCAAATTTTAAACATCGAATTTGTGTGAGACACTTGCATATAAATATGAGAGCTATATTCAAAGGAAAAGAATATAAAGACTTACTTTGGGCTTGTGCACAGGAAAAATACCCTAGTTGGTTAGAGAAATGTCTTGAAGATGTTGAAAAGAAATATGTGAAATGCAGAGAATGGTTAAGAGAAAGACCTTATGAGAACTGGAGCAGGGCTTGTTTCAAGACAGATGCAAAATGTGACATCACATTCCCAAAATGCAAATAACTCAAAAAATAAAATTTTTAATATACCCCATAGTTGTTGCATCCATAGAAATGTTGGCCTTGATTATCTTCTATCCATGACACTCGAAGGGGTGCAATATCACCGCATTCACAAATTAGAGTACAATATTTTGAAATTTTGACATAAGATGCATGCGACATGTTTTGAATTTGAGGAACAATAAATAAATCCAAGGGTTTCAAAGAAAATAAAGAAAGAAAGAAAGAAACTAATAATTTGAGCACAAATATAAAAATCGAATAAGATAAAAGAAAAACATTAAATAAACCCAAGATACAAGAATTGAAAACACAAAATGGTAGATATAGAGATAGAATGAGAAATGAAAACACAAAATAGATTTGGGGATGATTTTAAATACCCCTATACGTTGATCTGTAAGGAAAGATAAAGATGGGGTATGACGTGGTAATGGAACATGGCAATCTATGTGGTGCCACATAGGATTGCCATTAACAGGACAGAAGTTAGGGTCGAGGATGAAATGTTACAAAACATGTAATTTAGGGATGATGAGTGCAAAACTTGAACTTCAGAGATGATAAAGCAAGTAAGTGAATCTTCACGGACGATAGGTCTGAACTACTCGATATATAAGTAGTGTAGATTTGACCTTAACAGAAGCCAATTATTATAGTGTAAAATGAGATTTCAATCCCATCTATATAGCTACTGATTTGTATTTGGTCCAATGTTTCCAAAGTCCATGTAGTTTCTACATAGTATCGGAGCCAACTAATGGATTAACAGCTAGTTGATCCTAGACTAGAGTTTGGTCTTAGCTTTCACTATGCCATAATTTATTAGCAAATGTATTTTTTTATTTTAATTAATATTTTATTACTTTAATATCATGCATGTTAAAAACATGTAAATTAATATTGATTAGGTGATGAAATTAAAATTATGTATAATTTAATCATTGTATTTGTATTTATATTTAGAATAAGGTTCAAATATACCCTTGTACTATCGCAAAAATCTCACTTAAATATATACTCAGTTTTTTTATCCATTTAGACACATTTTTTTTTGTCAAAAATCGAACAACTAAGCCCCTAGCGTTACAACATGAAGTAATGGTCATCAATTAGTGGGGGGTTTTTGAATCTCTCCCTCTCTCATTATTTCTATGATTATTGTTTGAGTTTTCTTTGTTTAATTAGCTATTTCTGTGATTATTGTTGAAATCTTACAGGTTTTTTTTTATTGAAATCTTATTCCACCACTAGAGAACAAAGTAACAATTAGCAATTAATGGGTTTCTTTTTTAGATCATTGAAAAAGAAAAAACCAAAAGTTGAAAGGAAAGAATGCAAAAGAAGAAGAAATAAAAATTAACAAGCTTTTGATTTTATGTTATTAGATGGTGATGGTGGTTTGGGTGATGGCTAGATTTGTAATTATTTGCTTGCCTCAATTTTTCAGATCTTCATGATTGTTCAAGTTCCTTGCCTACTCAATATAATTTATGGTCCTCCATGCTTGAAATGAAAGAGGCTCATGAAGAGATGTGAGAATGAAGAAAGAACCAGAAATTGAAAGAAGAGAGTGAAGAAGAAGAAGAAATAAGAATTAACAAGCTTTTAATTTTATGTTGTTAGAGTTAATCTGCACAACGAGAGAAGATATAAAAATAGTTTTATTTTTGTACTTAATTATTATTGTTTTTTATTTTTATTTTTATTTGTTATTTTTTATTTTTTATAAACCAATAGGATTGGAACATTGTGCAAAAAAAGGGTAAGCCACATAGACTATGGTTTTTTTTACAGAAGGATATTGTTTATCATTATTATTATAATGACTAAATGGGGAAAAATATACTTATGAGGTCGAAATTATCCAAAAAAAACCAAAATCCATACATGCCCAACTAGCTAAACACCCACAAGTATGTGGAAAAACCTCATAATCTCAACGTACAAAAAAAAAAAAAAAAAAACAGAAAAAACTAGATAAATGAGCCAAAAACACATAGACTATGGTTAACGACAAATTTTTCTTCCATCATGGAAGGTGTTCATTTGTTCAATTTTTGACAAAAAAAAAATTCAGCTAAATGGATTAAAAAAAAACTTTGAGTGTTTAAGTGAGATTTTTGCGACAGTACAAGAGTTTATTTGAACCTTAGCCCTTTATATTTATATTATTTGTAGTTAAATTAGGAAATTACTTTAATTATTTATATAATATTAAATAATAAATAATAAATCAATATAATAAAAAATTATTTTTATATTATTAGTAATAAATTGATTATTAATTTAGCTATTTGATTCAAAACATTTCTTGGTGCAGATATAGTCTGAGATTCAAAACTCATATTATAAAGATTGGTGGTAGGTTAAAAAAAAAATCAAAAGTTAATGAAATTTTTTTAGAGAAAATTATACTATTTACTATTTTTAAATTTTCTTTTCAATTTTACTATAGTTTATTTATTTTTTCATTTTTAAACTTTTGTTTTTTTTCCAATTTACGTTATTTGTTGTTTTTATTTTCAAAAATATATTTCTTCGGTCCTTCTTTCCCCATTTTCTTCTTCTTCTTCTAATTTGACAGTCTTTACAAACAAATCAATGAGCAACTCTAGGCTCAATTCCAAGTATGATCAACAGCTATTGTTAGTAAATACCTAAATATAATAAAATATAATAACTGCATACTGATATTCTGTAATATCTTGTAAAAAAACTTTAATAATTATTTAGTTAAAGTTATTATTAGTGTAAAAAAATTTAATTTAAAATTTAATTAATAATAATAATAATAAAGTAGAACAATTATGTAAGAATATATATATATATATAGTGGAGTGTAAATAGTAATGCTTAACAAAAAAATAGTGGGCAAAATATTAAAACCACTAAAAAATTAATTATAATTAGTAGTGGAAATAATTAGGTAAAACAAAAATAAAATAAGAATATATAATAAATAATTAAAGTGGAGAAATTAGGTAAAATTAGGTACTTTTAATTTGAATCATTAAAATTTGAATGACCATTAATAAGATTAGTTTATTAATTGAAGAAGGGAAAATTAAAGAAAGAAAATACAAAGAAAGAAAGAAAGAAAACACAAAGAATGAGAAGGAGAGGTGGACGGAGAGACATGGAGAAAAGAAAAGAAAAAGAAAATAAAATAAAAAGAGAAAAGAGAGGAGAAGAGAAGATAAACTTGGTAGTTTGAGGATTGGAGATAGGAATAGAGAAAGATTTGAAGAAAAAATTTCAAGACTTATAAATAGGTGAGTGTTCTAAAGATTTTTAATTTAAAAGTTTTAGAAAGATAAAATTTAAATTAATTTATAAGTTATGATTTATATTCAATTAGATTTAAACGATAACTTAATTGATAAATAAGGTAAAGTAGTAAAGAATTGATTTATAATGCATGTTGAAATTTTCTGTTCCTATTATGTAAAATGAGTTGAATGGATTTTAGATTAATCTAAAGAAGCTCAATGAGTATGAAATTTTATCTGATAGTTTTTCAATGTGTTAAGAGTTGATATATAAAATTTCATAATTTTTAAGAATGATTTACTATTTAATAAAAATATAAGCATATAGTCTGTTAGAATCAATCTAGTAATTCAAAATTTGTATAGAAACCTATTTAAAAACTATAATAAAACATTCCAGAAAATTTTGAAATTTTATATACAAGATCATAAATATGTCTGAGACATATGGTTATAATTTCATAAATTTTAATAAAGGTTTATTTATGAAAAAAATTCAAATTTTGACTGCCAGAGTATCAAATGAAAAAATAGAATTAGTAGGATTAAATAAATAATTTAAAAATATAGTAAATGAAAGTATAAAATTCTGATATTTAATATAAACTATTCTATACATGTATATGTTATTTAGTTAAAATTTGATGAATTTTTATAAAGATTTGATACCTAGAAAAATTCAGAAAATGGATACTACTAGAAGAAGTATTAAAAGAACATAATCTAATGATTAGAAATACCTAATTTTTAAATACAGTAAATGAAAGTAGAAAAATCTAAAATTTTATATGCAAGTCCATATATGTATCTAGTATACATGATTAAAATTTTAAGTGAATATTTAAAGATGAATAAAAAGTTAAAATTTGAGATTGCCAAAGAAGTTAGGAAATCTATCTGATTAATTTGTGGAGATTGAAGAATAAATAAATGGTATCTAATTATATATATATATCTATGAATATGTATGAAATTAGTTAGCTAATTTATAAATTACTATGTTATTATTATTAAGTAATAAGTTTATAAATTAAAGTATTTATTTATTTAAATTATAATTATTATTAATATTATTATCAAAATTTATATAGTAATTAAGATTATTATTAATAATAATAAATTGAAATAAAAGTAATTAAAAAATATATTAATTAATTTAGTAATAATTATTTCTGTCATATAATTATTTTTAATGTAAATAGTTATTATTAATGTAAAGATTAATAATTAAATAATTGAGTTAATAATTAGTTATTAATTGTTAAATAAATATATTGAATATTTGATTTCTAAAGGATTTAATAGTTAAAGTATTATGTTTAAAGTTTATAAAACTAATTATTTATTTAAAATTTATATTAATTAGAATAATTAAATTATCATTATTAGTGTTATTATCATTATTATTTCTATTTAATTATTATTATATTGATTATTATTATTATTATTATTTAGAAATGAACAATAGTAATTATTAAAATATAATTAATATCGAGTAGTAATTGATTATTAATATTATTATAGTTGTAGTAATTAAATATTATTATTAAGTTTATCATTAAAAATTATTATAATTATTATGACTAACAAATATCAATTTTAGTATCATTATTACTAATAATAATATTATTATTGTGGTTATTATTATTATTATAGAAATTTAATATGGAAAAATAAGAAAAATTGAAGTAAATAATAATATTCTATTTAAAAGTTATTTTATAAAAGTTTAATGAACTATTCAAGTAAATTTATAATAAATATTAAATTTAAATAATTCTTATAATTAAAAGTAGTCATGTGAGTTTATGTTTAATAAAATAATAAGAAAATATATTATTTTCATTATTATTGTGGTAAGTTAATATTTTTGGAAAAACTAAAGTGAATAAATTATTAATTATAATTAAAAGATAATTATAAATTTATTTTCTTAGAATTTATTCAACATTAATTTACTATATAATTTAAATATTAAATAGATATCATGTAAGTAAACTAAATAAATATTATTAAAAGTTTAATAGAATAAATTTATTAGTAACATTAATATTATAATAATAAGAATAAATAAATTAAATTAATATAATTGATATATTGATATATTTTAAATACTTAGTATTTTTGGACATTCAAATTATGATAAGTTGACGAAAGCTATATGAAACAATTAGATAAAAAGGTAAATTATGATAATTAGAAAAATAACTGTCTTACACTAAAATATAGTTTAAACTTTTTTAAAAATTATGTGCACTATTATATTATATTAGTTTGACAATTTTAAGATATTCTTTAGTTAATAGTTATTTTATCACTCTATGAGTGGATTCAACAGTTGTGATAAATCATGGAGTTAATACAGTTGGATTTAAAAATTTAGCTTTTGGCTAAATTGAGTAGGTAAATGTGTAACATTGTATTTTCTAAAGTATTATCTATATATGATTTTTAAAGCATAATTTACTAAACTCAGAATGATGTTTTAGTTTTAAATGATATTATTTTCTTATTAAGCGAGAACAAATAATAGTAGTTTAATTTTTATATATGTGACTGATTGATTATACTGTGCTAGATAAATAATTCACATACACTGTTATTATAATCATATTTGATCGCATCTTGATAACAGATGCTTATATAAATTAAATATATTGTAATTTATTCTTGGCCGGGGTAATTGTTCTGCACATATGTATTGAAGTTATTTCTCTTTGGGCTAGCGAGATAAGTCATCATGCGCCCTTAGATTGAAGTTGGATCAGTAGAAATTATATTCGAGTGTATATAAAAGATGCATAAAATTGAATTGTTAATTTTTTTAAAACTATAAGTGTATATAAAAATAATATGATAACTTGAAATAAGAGTGAATTATATTGATAATTCAAACTATAAGGTAAATTTTGGATAAGTCATCATGCGCCCTTGGATTGAAGTTTGATCAGTATTTCTAATTTGATCTTATTTTGAAAATTGTTAATTTTTTTGGAATATCTTTAGTGATGTAGATGAGTAAAAAAAATATAATAAATAATGATTATATACTTGTGAGAAATATAAAGTAAATAAGTTATGTCTTGAAATTTATAACAAATTAAGTTCACCCTAGCTTTGAAGAGTTAGGGTGTGACATATTCTTTCTTCAAAATAATAGATATATATATCTTCATTTTTTTTAAAAAAAAAAAGCTCGAATCTTGGAAATACGTTTTTAAGGTTCGAACCCCTGACCTCTCCTATTAAGAGTAACATCAGGTGGCCAGTTGAGCTACCCCAACTGGTTATATATATATCTTCATTTATTAAGATATTACAACTGTATATTGATATTCCTTTTTAAAAGACAATATATATGTAGGTACAGTTGGTATATACCTAAATATAATTAGATATAACTGCTGCATTATTCTTTCTTCAAGACAATATGTATATGTAGGTATATGCTATATATACCTTCATATACTAAGATATTATTGTTGCATATTGATATTATTTTATAAAAGACAATAAATATATATAGTTATAGTTAGTATATACCTAAATATAATAAGATATACCAGCTGCATAATTGTATTCTTTTTTCAAAATAATATATATGTAGGTATATGTTACATATATCTTCATATACTAAGATATTACAACTGCATATTGATATTCCTTTTTAAAAGACAATATATATATTTATATGTAGTTACAATTGGTATATACCTAAATATAATAAAATATAATAGCTGCATTATGATATTCTTTCTTCAAAACAATAGGTATTTGTAGGTATATATTACATATAACAACATATAAGTGTTAAATTTTAAAAGAATATGAGTATAAAAATGAGATATGTTTAGTTATATATCGATACATGTTACATATAATATATACTTATTAAAATTTAAAATAATAACATCATAAAAGTGATACATATTTAGTTATATGTCAGTATATGTTATATATAACAATATCTATATATTAAATTTTAAAAAAATAAAATTATAAAATTGATATATGTTTAATTGTATATCGATATATATTATATATAATAACGTATATGTTGATATATGTAGATATATTTGGTATATATGAATATATATTATATATAACTAAAAATTAGCTACTAATTAATTAATTATGCTAATTTAGTTTAAATAATATATTATACATAAAACATGTTAATCAAAATAGTTTACATTATTTTATTTTTTAATATTTTTTTATTAATTATATATTTAATTGTATATGAGTATTTGTTATATATAAATAGATATACCAAAATGAATAACATTATATATTGGTATATATTACATATAACTAGATATAAAAGAACATATGTTATAAAAGAATAATTATATATATTACTTATATATGGGTATATGTTATATATATTTTAACTAAAAAATAACAGTATAAGTGAGTATATGTAGGTATATATTGGTAGATATATTTTAGTTATATGCTATATATAAGTAGAAACTTAATATAAATTTTTTTAATTTAATATTTTAAAACAATTAATTTGAAACTTGTCTAAAAAAATTAAAAATAAACAATAGAAATAATATAAAAAATAAACATACTAAAAACAAAATAAAAAATAAAAAACAAATAAATACAAAAAAAATAAATACAAAAAAAATTAATGTAACTAAATTAATTTAATTTTGTTATATAAAAATATGTATAAAGTATATGTGCTTGTTATCAGTTTTTTTTATCCCGCTGACGCGAAGTATTCGGTTGGCCATTCTTCCATATTTTTGCAAACTTAAATATTTGTTTTTCGTAAATTTGAAAAATGTTTTTAACTTCCGTGGATTTAAAAATAGTTTTAGATTTTAAGTTAGTTTTGTAAATATCTCATTTTTTTTATTCTGAATATTTTGAATTTGATTATTTAGATGGATTTAAAAATACAGACTTGAATGGAGACGTAAAATCCGTGTCTTGGAAGGGGCCTAAGGCTGGAGTTTTTTTTTTGGTGTCTTTTGAGCTTATTTTGTTGAGAATCCATACAGCCGACCCCAATTTGTTTGGGATTAAGGCTTAGTTGTTGTTGTTGTTGTTGTAGATGGATTTAAAAATCTTCAAGACGATGCTCAATGTAGGGTCTCACTTGGAAATTACGAGAATAATTACGGCAGCGGAATAATAAAAATGACACACAGAAATTTACGTGGTTCACCCTTAACTGTTTAGGATTACGTCCACGGGACAAACTCCAAATTTTACTTCCACTATATAGAAAAATAGTAGGCTTACAGAGAGATAAATGAGATAAAACTAAAATAGTGGCACACAGTATTTCCAAAAATACCCCAAAATAATTTTCTCACTATTTTTATCACTCCTATTTTTAGAAAACCTTCCTAAAACTAAATCTCTCAAATTATATTTCTTTCTGCTGTGTATTTAAATGAAGGTTAGCTTCTCTATTTATAGAGAAGCAAACCGCGTGAAGAGGAAGAGCATTTGCAATTTGCTTCTGAATGTTTCAAGCCTAAATATTTGACTTTTCCCTTTTTTTTTTCTTCAATTTATAATGTGTGGGTCCCACTTGAAGTGGGCACCGCCACAACAAATCTCCCCCTGCACACTTCAAGTGGGGACATTCACCATACTCTTCATCATCCCTGCAGCTGACCGACAGTATTCAAACTTGTCTTTTGGAAGAATCTTTGTCAACATGTCTGATCCATTTTCTTCTGTATGAATCTTTTCAAGCTGCAACAACTTCATCTCCAATACATCCCTGATCCAGTGATATCTGACATCAATATGTTTTAATCTTGAATGGAAGGAGGAATTCTTCCCAAGATGAATCGCGCTTTGACTATCGCAAAATATCAAATACCGTTCTTGATGAATTCCGAGTTCATTCAAGAATTTCTTCATCCACAGCAACTCCTTACATGCTTCCGTTAATGCTATAAACTCTGCCTCAGTTGTTGACAGAGCAACACACTTCTGTAATCTTGATTGCCATGACACGGCTCCCCCTGCAAATGTGATTAGATATCCTGTTGTAGACTTCCTTGAATCAGCATCCCCAGCCATATCTGCATCGGTATAACTGACTAAAAATGGCTTATCATCTCCAAAACATAAGCACATTTTAGTTGTACCTCGAAGATACCTGAAAATCCATTTCACTGCAGCCCAATGTTCCTTTCCAGGATTTGAAAGAAACCGACTCACTACTCCAACTGAGTGAGCAATATCTGGCCGTGTACAAACCATGGCATACATCAAGCTTCCAACTGCTGAAGCATATGGAATCTTTTCCATTTCTTCCTTCTCTTTATCTGTAGAAGGGCACTGTTTCGAACTCAGCTTAAAGTGATTAGCAAGAGGACAACTAACCACTTTAGCATTCTCCATGTTAAATCTTTGAAGTACTTTTTCTATGTACTTCTCCTGTGACAACCATAATTTCTTGGTTCTTCGATTCCTCGAAATTTTCATACCAAGAATCTGCTTTGCTGGTCCCAAGTCTTTCATGGCAAAAGACTTACTTAGCTGTTTCTTCAAGCTATTAATCCTGAAAGAATTCTGACCAACAATCAACATATCATCCACATAGAGCAAAAGAATAATGTAATCATCATTAGAGAATTTCTTCATGAAGACACAGTGATCTGAAGTAGTCTTTCTGTAGCCTTTCTCCCCCATAACAGACTCAAACTTCTTGTACCACTGTCTCGGTGCCTGCTTCAAGCCATACAGGCTCTTCTTCAGTCTACATACACAATCCTCTTTTCCTTTTTCTACGAAACCCTCTGGCTGCTCCATGTATATTTCTTCTTCCAAATCACCATGTAGGAAGGCAGTCTTCACATCCATTTGCTCGATTTCCAGATTAAAACTGGCGGCCATTTCGAGCACTGTCCGAATGGATGTCATTTTCACAACTGGTGAAAAGATCTCATCAAAATCAATACCCTTTCTTTGACTGAATCCTTTCACAACTAGTCTAGCTTTGAATCGTAGTTGGGAGCTGTGTTCTTCCTGCTTGATTCTGAACACCCACTTGTTTTTCAAAGCTTTCTTACCTTTAGGCAACTTCACCAATTCAAATGTTTTATTCTCATGCAATGACTTCATTTCATCTTGCATGGCTTCAATCCAGTTCCTTTTGTGTTCACTTCCCAATGCTTCTTCAAAGCATTCTGGTTCTCCCCCGTCAGTTGTCAGTACATACTCATTGAATGAATATCTAGTAGATGGTTGTCTGACTCTACTAGATCTTCTTAATATTTGAGAACCTTCTGGTGCTGGTGGCTGAATATGAACACCATAATCTTCATTTGGTTCATTCTCATTAGGAACTTCTAGATTTTCTAACTCTGGTACTTGTTCTTGTGGAACATTTTCTTCATCTCCAACTTGTCTCTGTTCTGTTGTTGGAGGAACTATCTGCACATCTGTTGAATCACCATCAGATCTATCGGCAGTCTGCTTCTGAGTCTTATCAACATCTTCAATAGTCTGATTTTCAACAAAAACAACATCACGACTTCTTACCATCTTCTTCTGGACTGGGTCATAAAACTTATAGCCAAATTGGTCTTGGCCATAGCCAATGAATACACACAGTTTGGTCTTGACATCAAGTTTAGACCTCTCATCCTTAGGAATATGCACGAAGGCTTTGCAACCAAAGACCCGCAAATGATCATAGGAAATATCTTTTCCTGACCATACTCTTTCTGGAGTATCATACTGTAAAGGAACACAGGGTGAACGATTTAAGATATAAACCGCTGTAAGTAGAGCTTCACCCCAAAATCTTTTAGACAACTTTGCATGTGAGAGTAAACATCTGACTCTCTCCATCAAAGTTCTATTCATCCTCTCAGCCAAACCATTCAATTGCGGTGTCTTGGGAGGTGTTGTTTGATGCCGAATACCATGCTCTTTGCAGAAAGCATCAAATGCCCCAGTGTATTCTCCACCATTATCTGTTCTGATGCACTTCAATTTCTTGCCAGTCTGTCTCTCAACCAAGTTTAGAAATTGTTTAAAAATATCTAAAACTTGATCTTTAGACTTCAAGGTGTATACCCATGTCTTCCTAGAATGGTCATCGATAAATGTTACGAAATACCGATTTCCACCATATGACATCGTCAATGGTCCACACAGATCTGAATGTACCAGATCTAACACATTCTTCATTCTGGAAGGCTGAGATAACTTGAAAGCTACTCTGTTTTGCTTTCTCGCCATGCAATCAGGACACTTCTCTAAATGGACTTTATCCAATCCAGATAACACATTCTTTCTCGCCAGAGTTGTCATTCCTTTCTCACTCATGTGGCCCAGTCGTTTATGCCACAATTCAACTGTACCGTCATTCTCCGCTACATTCAAACTGTCTGGGGAGAGTTTAGCATACATCACGTACAGCTTTGGATCTTTTCGTCCTTTAGCTACCACCAATGAACCTTTGGTGAGCTTCTACTGACTATTTCTGAAGGTGCTACAGAAACCTTCATCATCAAGTCTACCAATCGAGATTAAATTTGAACGCATGTCTGGTACATGCACAACATCTTTTAGAATTAATCTCGCACCATTTTGTCTCCAAATAAACATCTCCTTTTCCGACAACTTTTAATAATTTACCGTCCGCCATCTTTACCGCACCTAAATTGCCTGGTGTGTAAGATGAAAAATTCTCTTTTCGAGATGTTGCATGGAGCGTAGCCCCACTATCAATCACCCAACTAGTCTCTTGGGTTGTAAGATTAATAGTATCTTCAATGATAATTTGGAACTCAGCAATGACATTGGCTTCATCGTCACTGCTTTCTTCTTTCTTCGCTTTGCCTTTGATCTTCTCTTGATCACTTTTGAACTTCCGGCAATACCTCTTTATGTGTCCCTTTTTCCCACAATGATGGCACACTATATTAGCAAATCTATTCGATTTACCTCTGCTCTTGTCTCTTGTATTTGAGCTTCTAGATTGGCTCCTCCCCCTGGGATGATTATTTCTTTTAGCGTCTGCTAAAAGAATATCTGACTGAGACGAAGAAGGATTTTGCGCTCTGCGTCTCATTTCTTCATTCAGAATAGCATTTTTAACAAATTCCCAGCTAACTCCACTATTTGGTGTAGAGTTTGTAATCGATATCTTCAAAGTCTCCCATGACTCTGGTAAGGAGGCAAGCACCATAAGGCCGAGGATTTTATAATCAAACTTTATGCCCATAGTTGACAACTGATGAATAGTCGCTTGCATTTCACTTAAGTGATCTGCTACAGAAGTGCCTTCTTGATATTTGAAGTTCATCAGTTTCGTCAAATAAAATAACTGGTTATTGCCGGATTTTGAGGCATACAGCTCTTCAAGTTTGTTCCATAATGTCCGGGCATGAGTCTCATTACAAATGTGGTTGTACACATTGTCATCGACAAACTATCGGATATAGCCGCAGACTTGCTCATGCTCGAAAGCCCATTCTTCATCAGTCTTGTCTTCCGGTTTATTTGAACTAAACACGGGCAGATGCATTTTGGTTACCATGAGGAGATCTCTCATTTTATTTTTCCATATATGGTAATTTGCGCCATTTGGACTGATCATTTTACTCGTTCTAGCCTCCATAGCTTTTTCAAGAATTTATGTGAATAGTACCGTATAAGTGAATAGTACCCCCGTATACGTGAATAGTGACGTATTCGTGAATAGTATTTGTACAATGAACAGTACTTGTATATGTGAATAGTAACTGTACACGTGAATAGTACTATACGTGAATAGTGATGGGCTTTCTTCAACGGGCCAGGAATAGTAATGAATAGTACCGTTACTATTATTCACTATTCATCGCTAATTTAATTCTGCAACTGCTTTCCGAGCGGACTGCGTCAAAAAATTCGTCGTAATTTTCTCTTCCTCGTGGTATATTTATTTTTGAAATATAACCACAGATCTAGTACCGGTCTCTGACTGGCTGGACTTTAAATCAAGTAATAGATTAACAAAATTCCTTTCTGATTTGGAAGGTCAGACTAAGCTGCAACCACAGAGCATACTCAGAAAATTTTAATCAAAAAATACTTGAACTCCGATACCGCACTTGTTGAACCGGGCTCTGATACCACTTTGTAGGGTCTCACTTGGAAATTACGAGAATAATTACGGCAGTGGAATAATAAAAATGACACACAGAAATTTACGTGGTTCACCCTTAACTGTTTAGGGTTACGTTCACGGGACAAACTCCGAATTTTACTTCCACTATATAGAAAAATAGTAGGCTTACAGAGAGATAAATGAGATAAAACTAAAATAGTGGCACACCGTATTTCCAAAAATACCCCAAAATAATTTTCTCACTATTTTTATCACTCCCCTTTTTAGAAAACCTTCCTAAAACTAAATCTCTCAAATTATATTTTTTTCTGCTGTGTATTTAAATGAAGGTTAGCTTCTCTATTTATAGAGAAGCAAACCGCGTGAAGAGGAAGAAATGCAAATTTGCAATTTGCTTCTGAATGTTTCAAGACTAAATATTTGATTTTTGTCTTCTTTTTTTTTTAAATTTATAATATGTGAGTCCCACTTGAAGTGGGCACCGCCAGAACACTCAACACTAGTATAAGATCAAAGATGTATATCCAATAAAGTTTGCAGTCAATAATCACTTGTACATGTTTACGGAACTTCATTTTATTACAAATTATTATTTTGATTATCATTAACAGAGAGATAATAGAATCTAAACTAACAATATATCATTGAGTCAAAATTTATGATTAGCAAATAAAAATAATTTCAATAATATTAAATTGACTTAAACTAATAATGAAATAATTATAAATAATACAAAAATATCATATTTCTCTTATTAGTTAATTTTGCTATTGCGTTTGAGTAAGGTGAAGAAATCCGTAGAATGATGGCTTAGTCCATAAAATACTGAGAGATTATCTGCAATATTTTTGGCGAAATTTTGAAATATTTTCTCTGTAATATTCTCACCAATTGCGAAATATTCTTTCAGCAATCCCTCAAAAACTGCTCGAACAAGCGACACAAGAAGCTTGACATCAATCTCCGGATTATACTTGAGCATGGGACGATCCAAAATATTCAATCCTTCAACACTAAAATGGCCATTTCTCATAACAATTTCCTCCACCTCCTTAGGGGTTGAATAGTACAAAGGTAAATTGGAGTTTACCTTCTCTTCAACTATCATTCCTTTACCACATGTAATCAAGATATTGTAAGAAATTAATATGAAGTTTGCCTCCAAACAAAAAATTAGAATCTTTATTCTATTAAATATTGTACATTTTTTTAATTTGATATCTATTGAAATTTAATTAAACTCGAATATATGTTAATAGCTGGCAAGTAAGTCAAACTAGATAAGGGTAGTAATATGCAAATGATGATTGTTTTTCTTTTTAACTTCTTAAAAATAAAATTAGGTTTCTAACTTGCGTCAGTAATTAAGAAAATTAATCGTTTAGTATTATTTATGCTCTAGGTTAATTGTTGGTTTCTGCATCGTTTAGTAGAACAGAATTCGGTTGAAAAAAAAACTAGCAATTTTCTGTGGAAAAACTTACTATGTGTTTGTCTAGGTTATAGATTTTTTATACTAAATAATATAGATAAAAATATTTAATTATAAAATTTTCTTTTGCATTTGAGAAAACAGTGTACTGTAAAGCAATAGCCAGGGTGCATTCAGAACACCGACCCTTAATTTAAGAAAAAGTCTTAAATTTACGCTCTCTCTCAAATAAGAATATAAAAAAAACACAGAAATTTAACATTTCTTTTTCTTAATCATTATAATGTTTTAGATTCTTACCAACACGGCCATGTACATGAGGGTATTTCTCAAAAACTCAAAAAGAACTCCAGATAGTGTCTGAAACAGAAAGGTTTCATCTAGACGACCAACGTTCAGAATAACCATTAATCCACAGCTTACAATTTCTTTAGCTCTAGCATCCAAGAAAGTGTTTAAATCCTTCTTGAATTGATCTAAATATAATTTAGCAACTTCTTTATTCCACCCAGAGTAATATATGTTCTTTTCATTCAAAGATGGAGATTCAACAATTTCTCTTGGAACCTTAGAAAACCACTGCAAGGAATAAGAGGCATGTACAAAATGTATAGAGGACTTGGGGAAAAATGATTGTGAAAAGAACCCGGAACTGCTGCTGCAAAATATTTTTGATATGTGGGGAGAGTTTTGGAAAAAGTGTTAAAATCATTGTCTTTGAGATCATTGAAGAACACTTGAAATTCTAGAGTTGAATTAGAGTTTTTGTTCTTTTCAAGTTGAATTTGGTATTTATGATTTACAGCTTCTATAATGTTCTTTACTACAACGAATGTGTTGGGTCCAGTTGAACAACCAAAATCTGCTATTCTAAAAGTAGATAAAGGATCAAAACAAGGGTCCTTAAAGTCGAGTTTGCTCTCAATGCCTTCAATCATCAATTTGTTTGCAACATCTGCCCCCCTCTTCCTACAAAAAATGCTTGTTATTTTAGCTGAAATTGAAAATGTTGAAAAATATAAATAAATCTCACATTAAAAAAAATATTAAAAGATATAGTGACATAATGTAGATTCTGAAAAAAGAATAAATAAAATATTAAAATATATAAAAAAGAAAAATAAATATATATAAAATAAATATATATAAAATATATATAAAATATATAGAAATATATATATATAATAAAAATATATGAAATTCATATTATATAATATAAAATATAAAATATATATAGAAATTAATTATATAATTAAAATTAAAATTGTTTTTGTATATGATGAGGATCTAATACCATTTGCATAGACACTGATTTGTATATAGCTCAACGCTCCCAAAGTCTATGTAATTTCTACATAGCATCAGAAACGGGTAATAAACTAATCGCTAGATAATTTTGAATTATAGTTTGGTTTAGTAGAGAATGTAGATATGTTAATAACTCAGGATCTCAGAGAAAATAGGCAGCAGGGAATCTTGATTTGTTGATAACCTAGGGTCTAAGAGAAAATATGCTTATGTAATTTGTGATGTTTATAAATAATTTGACATTATAAGAAAATATTATAGAAAATATAGTGACATAAATAATTTGTGATGTTTGGCAAGTGTCAATTGCACTTGTGGGAGAAGGTTGTAGAACATAATAATATATAAATAGTGTAGATTTGACCTAAATACAAACAAATTGATTTTGCGTAAGATAAGGTTTCAAATCTATTTGTATGGTCATTGACGTGAATTTAGCCCAACACTCTCAAAATTCATATGGTTTATAAAAAAAACAGATTAACTAATTTGAGCCCGAAAGTTAATTTTAGGACTGATAGGAACTTCAAGAAAAACAAAGAGTTGATTTGGACCTAAGATATCATTTCAAATATCATTACCTGATAAGAAGAATTTTTAGAATAGCTATTAGGACCATCTCCACCTACCATGGGATGAGATGTTTGAGCCATTTCGGTCTCTCCACCATTTGCCATCTGATCTCTTTCTATTTATTTATAATGTGATATCATCATGATCGAAATATATATATTTATATATATCATCTCCACCATGCATAGAGATTGCCTCTCTATTTATAGACAGATATCATCATGAAATGACATGTTCTAGTTTTCCCATTTGATTGTTTGTAATATTGTAGTTTTCCCATTTGAATGTCTTAATTTTATTTTTTCTAAAAAATAAGAATCTCCGAGTTTTATTTTTTTTATGCTAATTTTTCTTTAAAAAATGTCTATATGCAGGAAAAAAAAATTGTAAATAGGCGCTTTTGGATTTTGTGTGACTAGAACTGCGAAAATTTACTAAAATGATGCGCAATATGGCTTTATTATTATTATTATCATACTACTTAGATTTTTTTAAGTATTTGCCTTCAATTAACACTTCCATTAATTCCATCTCTTTCTCTAACTTTTTTTTTAAAATTTTATTTTTCCATAATTAAATAAAAATATTTCATTTTTTTCTAAATTTTCTTTTCAAGAATTATTTTTTCATTGCATATTTAACAACTTAATTAAAATTTTCTCACACACGCATTGAGATCTATTATTGGAAACAGATTGGAGTTTTATGTGATGTTGAAAATAAAACAAAAAACTTGAACGTTGATCTATGCACATGGTAAATAAAAATAATATTATTTTATTATTTTAATTAATTTTTGAACCTTCAAATGATACAATATTAAAAACATATGTTGCACCTGCATGCATGAGACATTCTCAGAACGAAAAGACAAGCATTTGACGAACAATAACCAAATCAAATTAAAATTAAAAAGATAAGGATTAAAATATCTAAAAGTAGTTTTCTAAAATTTAACTACTAGCTAATAAATATAGAAAACTATTTTCTAATTTTCTAAATGGAAAATATTTTTAACTAAACAATAAATTCTATTTTTCAATTTTAGTTAGTTAAGTGCACGGATCATAGCAAGTAGTAAAATGATAATAAAGATCGTTCCTAAAGAGAAGTAGCTATTTGACTAACTAAAATTTAATTTGACTATTATTTGAAAATAATAGATTAAGTTAATATTTTAAAAGTTATTATTTAACAATCTCTAATTTAAAATTTAAAATTAAATCCAAATTTAAAATTAAATTAAACTAAGATAATTATCTACTAATTCAAACTTCAAATTAAAATTTTAAATTTTAAATTCAAATAATTAAGATAAATAGGTAAGATTCGGTTTTATTAGAATTATTTCAAATCGGTAAAAATAAATTTTCAAACTAATTTAAATCTTACTTGAATCAAAGTGATCAATTTCTTAAATTTTAATCTTCCTCTTTCTCAAGCAAGAAAATTAATGATTGGTAGAATTTATAAGTTTTATTTTCATGAAAAATAAACTACACTAATATTTCAAGTTCAAAGGAATTAAATTGGTCTCTAGATGATTATTTTATCTCTAAAATAAATTTTTAAAATTATGAATTTCACAATCTAAAATCATACATAGCTTTCACTCAACATATGATTTCAATTTAACATGCAATTGATGGTCAATCAATAACAAGTATTAAGATTAAAATCAACAAAACGTTAATTCAAAACATGAATGAAACAATATGTTAAATATCCATCATTCACAAGCCTAAATCCACCAATCAACTAAGAAGATTAGTTACTCATAATTAAATTAAACATAAGAACCATAGAAATTAAGAAACCAAACATGAAATCCATAATTCTAATATTCAATTCAATAAAATAACAAAAGTATTAAAGAAATATAAACTTGAAATTCTAAACTAAATATAAAGTTCAATCTTGTTGGAAAAATTCTTGTAGAAATGGTGGATTACTCCTAAAAGCATCAACCTCTTCTTCTCTTTGATCTCCTCTCCAATAGTGAATGAAGCTAATCATAGAGACAAAAGAAAAGTGTAGAAGAGTTACCCCATGAAGGCTATTGTCCACTCTCTCAAAATCTCCCCCACCTAAAAACAGATTCCTACTTCCCAACTACCTCTGCCAAAATTCAAATTATATTTTTCAATCTAATTATCTATCATATAGAAACCTTATCTCCATTTGAATCCTTCATCAAAGTTGTAGCCCTTGAAGATTATCTGACTTTAGGCTTTTGAATCACTTATTTGAACTTTGGAAGCCCAAGATATGACCCAAATACACTTAGTCATTCGAATTGAAATTCTGTTTTAGCATATCAGGCCTAATTTTGACTTAATAGTTGGAGGTCCAAACAATCTTAGATTTTAATGAACTATACCTCTCTGGAAAAATTGATATGTTCTCTACAAACTTTATGAAAATAAATTTTTCAATCTCGAACTCTATCATCACCGAAATCTTTATTGAAGCTTTAAAGGTTCAATCTGTCGAAAATCTCTCTTTTTAAGAGTCCTACAAAAATTAATTCAAACTAAGATTTATTCAAAAATAATGAACTTAAAACACATAAATAAGCTTAGAATAAATTAATTCAACTCAATTTCATACTAAAACTGATACAAAAATATATGGTCAATATGCACTTATCAAATTATTTCACACTTAAATTTTTGCTTGTCCTCGAGCAAATTAACTATCATTAAATCAAATCTCAACAATCAACCAAACATAATTAATCAAAGAAAAATAATAATCATTTATCCTCAACTAAAAAATACTAAACTTCAAAGAATCATAACTTTAAACACTAAAATTATATCAAACCATAGCCATAAAAAATTTATCATAACTTCATTAATCCAAGAATATAGCAAGCATCACTGAGTAGCCAACTCTACACAATAATTGAGGATCAATACGAACTATTTGTTTAACATTATTATATATATTTTTAATTAGTACATTTTATGCTCCATCCCATTATTCTTATTATTTTCTTTTTTTTAATAGTGGATGTATTTTATACTCCATTCCACATTTTATTACATAAAGCGAGTGCGTTTTACCCATCATCTCGCAGAATTTTTATTTTTATTAATTAATTATATATAATTATCATATCATATCCCCATATAATTAAACAATTAATTACCTTAGTGATACATACCAACTTAAGAATCAATGACATTACGATAAACTCAAAAGACTATGATAAAAACAATTATAACTTTTCTTTTAAAAATAAGTGCTCTTAATTTTTAAAATTTTTTAAGATCATAACCTCATATATTCCATGCATTAAATTAAAAATAAATAAAAATTATTTTAATCTAGTTAAAAAAAATTAATTATTATGTTGAAATCTAAAATAACAATAATTAACACACTCAATAACAAGTAAATAATAAGTATGAATCAAAAATAATCAAATAGATTGCAAAATATGAGTAAAACAGATTCTAATATTTATTAAAAACTGAAAATTAAATTTGGTACAAATAAAATAAAATAAAATAAACATTAAAACAAAAGACAACCTAACCAAATATCATATAAAACAAACTAATAATAAAAGTTAACTACTCTCCTCTCATACTTAATCTTTTCATTGTCCACAATGAAAAATAAATAACCACAAACAAGAGAAACCATAAATAATAAGAAAAAGATATAATAAGAAAAAAATAAAGGATGAAGGCTTCCTTATATTATGGCGACACTGGAGGTGATGGAGTCGGAGAAGGAACAGACAAACCTGAAAGCTCTATATACTTCATTAACTTGTAATTATGATATGTTTGGCTGCTTTCCATGTTGATAATTTCTTTCCAATGCTTTTCACTCTTAAGGCCATGGTTGAATGATTTGAGTAATGGGTAAAGTGTATTTTGTAAAAATTTGTGTGACTATAGAAGAAACTGAGTGAATTTTGGGGGCTTATGGTTAGGGATTTGGGAAAAAGAATATGGGAGTGCGAGAGAGAGAAGAAGAAGAAGAAAAGAAATAAATGAGGAAGAAAGGGGATGATTGGGTTTTATGTTAAAATATATTTTTTAAATCGAGCAGCCCATCGCGATAGTGCCGAGTGGCTGCTGCAACCACGCAATGCACTAGTGTTGCAAGCTGGTGCCCTTTATGTTGCGATCGCGCGGCATGGCCTGATCTCGATAGTGGCTTCAACCAATCAAAAATTCAGTAGCGCGATCTCACTGCTCCTATGATGAGGGGTTAATCTCCTTATGGCGGAATTGAAATGAACGGCGAGATCACGATAGAAGCTTATTGCATTTTCTTTTTATTTTTAAATATAAATTAAATTATTTAATAAAAACTCAATTAAAATTCACCTCTTTCTTTTCCACATTCGTTATTGGCTTAACAAATAAAAATAAAACATTAAAGAATATAATAAAATTAAAATCTTAAAATACTAAAAATTATGCAAAATCAAATATTTTGCTATCACTTCAAAAATTTTATTTCTCCCAACCTGCAAAACACTAATAAATTCAATTAATAACTCTAATATTATATAAAACAATTATTAAAACTTTAAGTTAACTGAATCAAATAAATTAAAACTACTAAAAACACAAAGATTTAATGAAAATAAAGAAATAAAAAATTGGGTTGCTTTCCAAAAGCGCTTGTTTAAAGATATTAGCTCGATTGTCCATGTCTCTCAAGGCGAAAATTGATAGATGACTTTCTTGTTTGCAATTTCATGCTTCCCTAACTCTTCAAAATCATACTTCTTTTTAAATGGAGTTGATGGTAGGGTTTTTCAATCTAAAATGTCAATAGCAAACCTATTATTTTTAACTTGGGAATTTATATTCCACTCTTCTTGATAAGTATCTTTTTTATTTTTCTTTTTAGGACCATCATGCATTAAACTGTCAATAGTGTCCACTAAAAAATAACTATGTATTGGGGGTAGATTATTCATTGATTTGATTATATCGAATTCTACTTTATCATCCCTAACTCTCAATGTCAACTTTCCTTCTCGTGCATCAATTAGTGCTTCAGCAGTTGCCAAGAACGATCTTCCAAGAATCAATAGGATTTCCATATCCTCTTCCATCCCTGGAATGACAAAATCTATGGATAAGTAGAACTTGTCTACCTTTACTAGCACATTCTCTATAATCCCTAAGGAATATTTAATTGATCCATTAGCCAGCTATAATATCATCTTTATAGTCTTTAAATCGATGAATCCAAGCTTCCTACAAATAGAATTTGGTATTAGACTCACACTAGCACCTAAATCATAAAGTTTTATTAAAATCAACATCATAAATAGTGCAAAGTATAGAAAAACTCCCTAAATCCTTCAACTTAGATGGGAGTTTATTTAGAATCACTGTACTATATTCTTTGGTGAAAGCAACTCTTGCATTTTCTTCAATGGATCTCTTGTTGGAAAGAATTTGACATATGAGGGTATTTGAGCAAAAGTACCTGCAAAAGGTATATTGATTTTCAGTTGCTTGAATACTTCAAAAAACTTCTCATATTATTTCTCCACATTTTACTTTTGAAGCCTTTGAGGAAATGGTACAGGTGGCACATAAGGCTTCACTTCACTCATAGAAGGGAGTGAATCTCCTTTCTCTTTTTGCTTCTCAGTCTCTTTATTTTGTTCATCTTTTTTAACTTCTTTACCTTATCTTTTTTATTTAACCTTCCTTGAAACCACCTCTTGTAACTACCTTCCACTTCTAACTGTAATTGCTTTGCAATGCTCTCTGGGATTTATTTCTGTTTTACTAGGCAAAGCCCTTTCACTTCTTGAATTTGAAGAACTAGCTATTTGCCCAATTTGCACTTCAAAATTCTTAGTTTGACTCGCAATTTGATCTATCCTAACTTCCAACTTATCATATTGCTTATCTAATTTGTCAAACCTCTCACTAAAAATAGAAATAAATTTTTCTAAAGCAGTTTCATATCCCATCTTGTTGTCTTGATAATTAGCTTGACCTTGACCCTAATTTGGAAATGGTGGTTGGTACATCTCTTTTTGATTAAATTGGTTCCCTTGATTTTCTTGGTTGCCTTGATTTCCACCCCAAGACAAATTTGGATGATTTCTCCAACTAAGGTTATATGTGTTTCCATAAAGGAAATTGTTGAGTTCTATTTTTATTCTCCACAAAATGCATTTTTTCTTAAGCTAGACATTCAAAGGATTGGTGGTTTTCACCATGCCCTTCACAACCTGCAGTGGCTTAATTAACATGTTCTAACTTTCTAGCTAAGGCATCAAACTTAGCTGAAAGTAGTAAAATTCCATCTACTTCATGTACACCAGCCACCTTCTTAGGTAAAAACCTTTCACTAGACCAATGATAATTATTTACTTCTATGGACTTGAACAATTCCAATGCTTCAGTAGTATTTTTGTTCATAAGAGCCCCACCTGTAGCTACATCAATTGTACTCCTCAATGGCCCTATTATCCCATTATAAATTGTTTGAACAATTAGCTATTCTGGAGTCCCATGGTGAGGGCACTTCCTTTGAAGGTCTTAAAATCTTTCTCATGCTTCATAAACCGATTCACCATCAAATTGCATAAAACTAGTTATATCATTTTTGAATTTTGCAGCTTTTTTAGGTGAAAAATATTTTGCCAAAAATCCTTTGGAAAGATCATCCCAAGTGGTGTAAGTTTCAGCAACTTGTCCTTGTAACCAAGCTTTTACCTTGTCCTTCAATGAGAAAGGAAAAATGTGTAGCCTAATTGCATAATCATTAACTCCATTCATCTTGATTGTGTCACAATTTTTCAAAAAATTTTGCCAAATGAGCAATAGCATTTTCCTAGTATAACCCATTGAAAAGGTGTTGTTAAGCCATATTGATGAGCGTTCGTTTAAGCTCAAAATTGTTAGCATTTACTGCAGGGCGAGTAATGCTTGATCCAATCTAAGCATTATGCATGGAATGTTCTCTCAGAGTGAGATTTCTTGGTTGAATTTCATCTTGTTGGTCACCCCTGTTTACTTCTCTACTTTCTTCTTTTAGAGACTCTTGTGCATGAATTTGTTCCCTTTCTTCTCTTTCTAAGTGAAATCTCTCCTTTCTTGCTTTATTATTCTCTCTACACTATTTTTCAATCTCAGGATTCAATTCTTCTAATACAACTTGTCTATTACTGCACATATAATTCCTGCAGAAAAGCAAAAAAAAAAAATAATTAAGATAAAAATTTAAATTAACAGTCTCTTCGAACTTACTGTTATCAACTTAATTTCTCCACCCCCGGCAACGGCGTCAAAAATATATTGAACAATTTTTGTATGTTATAGCTCAGAACCGCAAGTGCACGGATCATAATAAGTAGTAAAGTGATAATAAAGATTGTTCTCACAGAGAATGAGCTATTTGACTAACTAAAATTTAATTTGACTATCATTTAAAAATAATAGATTAAGTTGATATTTTAAAAGTTATTATCTAACAATCTCTAATTTAAAATTCAAAATTAAATCCAAATTCAAAATTAAATTAAACTAAAATAATTATTTACTAATTCAAACTTCAAATTAAAATTTTAAATTTTAAATTCAAATAATTAAGATAAACATGTAGGATTATGTTTCATTAGAATTATTTCAAATGGGCAAAAATAATTTTTCAAACTAATTCAAATCTTACTTGAATCAAAGTAACCAATTCCTTAAATTTTAATTTTCCTATTTCTAAAGCAAGAAAATTAATGATTGATGAAATTTATAAATTCTATTTTCATGAACAATAAACTACAATAATCTATCAAGCTCAAAGGAACTAAGTTGGTCTCTAGATTATTCTTTTATATCTAAAATGAATTTCTAAAATTGTTGATTTTTACAATATAAAATAATATATAGCTTTCACTCAATATATGATTTCAATTTAACAAGTAATTGGTGACCAGTCAATAACAAAAATTAAGATCAAAATTAATAAAACTTTAATTCAAAATAAGAATGAATCAGTATGTTAAATACCCATCATCCACATGCCTAAATCTACCTAATCCCACTAAGGAGATTAGTTACTCATAACTAAATTAAACATACGAATCATAGAAATTAAGAAACCAAACATTAAATCCATAATTCTAATATTTAATTCAATAAAATAACAAAAGTATTAAATAAATGTAAACTTAAAATTCTAAACCGAATATATTATTCAATCTTGTTGGAAGAATTCTTGTTGAAATGATGGATTACTCCCAAAAGCATCAACTCTTCTTCTCTTTGATCTCCTCTCTAATGGTGGATGAATCTAATCATAGAGACAAAAGAAAAATGTAGAAGAGTTACCCCAGGATGGCTTCTGTCCACTCTCTCAAAATCTCTTCCTACCTAAAAGCAGACTCCTACTTCCCAACTACCTATGCCAAAATTTGAATTCTATTTTCCAATCTATTTATATATCAGATAGAAACCTTATATCCATTTGACTTCTTGATAAAAGTTATATCTCTTGAAGAGTAGATGAATTTATGATTTTGAATCACCTCATTTGGATTTGAGAAGCCCAAGCTATGACCCAATTACTCTTAGTGGTTCGAACTGGAATTTTGCTTCAGCATCTCAGGTCTAATTTCGACTTAGTAGTTGGAGATCTAAACGATCTTAGATTTTAATGAACCAAACCTCCCTGAAAAGATTGAGATGTGTTCTACAGACTTTATGAAGATAACTTTTCTAATCTCGAACTCTATCATCACCGAAATCTTTATTGAAGATTTGAGATTTCAATCTACCTAAAATCTTGATTTGCAAGAGTCCTACAAAAATTAATTCAAACTAATCTTTATTCAAAAGTAATGAACTTAAAACATATAAATAAGCTTAGAATAAATTAATTCAACTCAATTTCATGCTAAAACTGATAGAAAAATATATTGCCAATATGCAATTATCATTTTCTATAACTAAACATGTCACACCCAACGCTTATAATACTAGAGGTGAACTTAACATGTAATCTGACAGTGTCTTCTTGAATCTTAAGAAAATCTCAATATTAAAACTTGCTACAAACATCTATATACAATATGAATATTTAATATTTTTCTTATACTCTTCATTATTCATAATCCATACTGTCATTGCTAAATACATAACAATGGTATTCACTCAAATCATTACACGACAACTTCAATTACTATAATATAAAAATAATTTTATTGATTCAACCTCTTCTATACATTGGTGAAAATAAAAGAAGAGGTATTCTATCAGATTATTCTCCAACTGTATCTGAAATGTTTATATATTAAAAGGGAGAGTCCACTACTCAATGAATAGATAAATACGTAATAAGGGAGAACAAATAATGTTTAAATAATATATATATATATGTATTTGCATGTATCACCATTTATCAGCTGGACAAATAAAACTTAGATTCTCAAACATAACTTTCTAACATTTCTTAATTCTTGGAATAATACAAATAATTCAATTCAACTATCATTTGTATATACTCAAATATAATTCTCTACTGATCCAACTTCAATCCAATGGCACATGATGATTTACCTCGCAAGTCCAACGAGAAAATAACTTTGATATACCTCCTAAGTGTAATTCATAATATCATTAAACTTATATAAACACCCGTCATCAAGGTGGGATCATTTATAATTATAACAAGAGTATATATAATTATTTATCTAGCAATAGTAAAATCAATCTTTTACATATATTAAAAACTCAACTACCATTATTTATTCTCAATTTATAAAAAAATATCATTCAAAAATGAACCATCATTCTGAATTTAGTAACGTTTTCTTTTAAAAATCATATATAAATAATACTTTAGAAATACATATTACATATTTATCCACTCATCTGGATAAACGATTATATCTGTCTAACAAACAAGATCACTCTTATATTCAATAATTGCAACTGGGTTCGTTCCTAAAATAATATAAAATAATATTTAATTTGAAGTATGACATAAATTTTACAAACTATTATGGATGTATGCTATGAAAATGACGTGTGGTATGGTTCTTAAATTCTAGCAATATTTCAGCGGAGTTTCGACATAATTTGGACTTTTCTTAAATTTTCAAAAATAATACTCCATTGAATATTCTCTCAATTTGTCAAGTCACTCATTCTTCTAATTTTCCAACAATATTTTTAATAACTCAAAGTATTTTGAATATCAAAATTTTACTAAATATTTATAATGTTTCGATATATAATTAAATTATATTATTTAGTTTATTTATTTTAATCATTTATTAATATTAATAATATTTATTTATTAACTAATTTATTCAATTACGTATTGATTAAATCTTTAATATTACAGTAAATTAATACACACATATATGTATGTATACATATACTCTTAGTTTTCAAAATAAGATTGTGTTAATAACAATAATAACAATATACATACTATACTAAAGAATTTATTAAAATAACAACAATATCATTTACTTAAATTTTCTTATTTTGTTATTCTTTAAAATATTTGTAATAATAATAATAATAATAATAATAATAATAATAATAATAATAATAATAATAATAATAGTCATATTCATAATATTTACTTAGATGTTAACATTATGTAATTAATTTTTATTATTAAAATAATTACTTAATTATCTTTATTTTAGCTATCATCATTTATATTAAATTTAATAGTAATAATAATACTAATATATAATTATTTACTTTTTTAATACTTTATTTTATTTTCTAATAATCACTTATAATAAAGTCAATAATTTTATAATGAAAATAGTAATACTATTTATATAACTAAAATAATTATTTAATTACTATTATTTCAATATTAATAATTTATGTTAAATCAATTACCAAAATAATATTAGTAATAATAATAATAACAATAATACTAACTAGTAAAATAAATCTATAATAGACTAAAAAGTAATAGTCATAGCATACCGTTGATAATAGCAGTAGTAAAAATAATGATAATAATATTAATATTAGTAATGAAATTGACAATTACTACTAATAATAATTATAATGAATTTAAGAATAATTTAATAATAATTTATTACCATAACAATAACAATATTAATAGTTAATCACTATTATATTTTGACAATTATTTTTATTCATTCTTAAGCGAAAACAATAATAACTTAATTATTATAGTTATAACAATGAATTTTTAATTAAATAATTAGTTTTATAAATTCATATAAATTTTAATCATATTATATTACTACTTAATTTGATCATTTAATAATTAATTAGCTCAATTTAATTTAAAAATAATTTAATTAATTAAATTCAATCTGTAAATAAAAATTCTTATATAAATAATAATTTGATAGTATTATTTAATATAACTTAATTAAGAAACTATTTATTTATTACCTTACAATTAATTTATTAATTTCATACATATATTTATTTATATTCTCATTTTTAAATACAATTAATTTATTCTGTAAATTATTAACAACATTTATTATTCAAGAATTTAATTTATTTTAACTATAAATATTTTTATTTTAAAGTTAATATATAATCATTTTCATTCTAATTACAAATAATTAATTAACTATATATATATTAACATGAATTCTTAAATATAATTTATCTATTTAATTTTAATGAATAAATAATAATTAGAATTCAATATTTAATTAGTTGTATTCATTAAGTAAATTTTCATTTTAATTTTTTACATATATTTATTATCCATTTATTATCATTATTTTCTTGTAAATATCCTTAATTAATTAACTAATTAAATTTATTACTTCTAATTAACTAATTTCATTAATTTTAACCAATTTCTTTTAAACTAACTATTTATTATTTTCATTTTCATTTTTAATATTTAATTAATCATAATTATAAATTTTTAATATATATTTATGGATTTTCAAAACCCCATCTATAATTTACAAATGAGATACTAAATTAAAACTCGTAATGAAAAAGTCTCAACTGTACAAAAATTGCTGAAAAATAGATCGAAAAGTGGTCAAAAAGTTGATCGGAAGTTCCACCGACATTACCACCTCAGAGAAATTCAGTCGCTGCCTAAGCTTCACTCCAACATCGGACGGCGACGTTTTCAGTGGAGGTCGATGTGGCAGTTGGTGGCTTCTTGGTGGTCTGGCATGTGTCACAAGACGATTACCGGAAGGCAACGAACAGAGCTAAAAACTCTCACTTCCTTTCTCTCTCTATTTTTATTTTTCTTTCTCTCTATCTCTCTTTCTTATCTAAATAATATTTATCTCAAATTATTTTTTTTTTTGCTCTGTATCCAAGTAAACCCAATACAATTTAATACTATTTCTAACAATAATTCTAACTTTAATCATTTTATTTTTTTTTGTTCCCCACTTTAATTAATTATTTTAACTTTAATTATTTTCCCCACTTTCATTAATTATTTCAACTTTAATTATTTTTCCCCACTTTAATTATTTACTCCAACTTTAATTATCTCATGTTCCCCACTTTAATTGATTATTCTAACTTTATTATTCAATTTTTTTTCTTAAATTATTGTTATCTTTACATATTTATATATTATAAATATAATATATATATTTAAATTATTATCATCATCAACCACTCTTATTATTAATTTAAATTTTTTTTACAAGTTATTACAAAACAATCCCATAATGTTCTAGTTTTTCCATTTGAATGTCTAAATTTTATTTTTTTTTATTTTAGTTTTCTAGAAAAAGGAGAATGTCTAGATACAGAAAAAAAAAAAATTGCAACTAGATGCATTTGGAATTTTTTGCGACTAGAACTGCGAAAATTTGGTAAAGTAATATGTAATATGGCTTTATAATATTAAGATTTTAAAGTATTTGCCCTCAATTAACGCTTCCAATATTAATTCCTTCTCTTTCTCTAATTTTTTCTTTTTTTTAAATTTCATTTTTCTACAATTAAATAAAATATTTTATTTTAATTTTTCTAAAGTTTCTATTCAATAATTATTTTTTCTTTTCACATTTAACAATTTAGTTAAAATTTTCTCGCAAATACATTGAGATTTAATATTGGAAACATATTGGAGTTTTATGTGATGTTCATTAAAACATAATACTTGCACGCGTTGATCCGTCCAAAATAGTAAACAAAAATAATATTATTTTATTATTTTGATTTTCATGTTTGAATCTTCAAATGATACAATTAAAAACAAATGCTGCGCCCACAATGAAAATAGATAACCATATGATGACATTATAGTTATAAAATATTCGTATTATTATTAGCATTTGTTATTAACATTATTTGATTTAGACAAAGCTTATCTGTAATTTCCGAGCAATAAAGTATGTGGTAGCAAAAGTCAAGGTCTTCCTCTCTTCAACAATTCATTGAAACACGACTAAACGACAATCGTATGATATTAATTGAAATTTTGATGAATTTGAATTATGACGTTCATCATACAATCAAAATAAATAAATAATTGGAAATTTTGTATGCATAAACGAATATTAGGGGAGATTAAATTTAAAGAGTGAAATATATATATATATATATTGTCAAATAAAAAAATTAAAATCACATATTCATTAAATGATATTTATAATTTATAATTAAAATAATTTTATAATATATTCTAACTGTTATATCTAATATAACTTATACAAAAAAAGAATATATTGCTCTTTTAAGTCATGAAAATTACCTATAATTGAATTTGTAGTAAATTTTTCTATAATTATATGTATATATATATATATATATATATATAACAACAGATAATCAAAAAGAAATTTATTTTCATTATTGTTATGAAACTTATTCATGTTTATATTGATAACTGAAAAGAATCATCTCATAGTAGCAGTAGAAACGTGGAGAGTAAGAGTAAGGGTTCCCACTCTCTATACAAGTGGATATGTTATGAATTAATAATAAATTAATTAGAAAACATAAATAAATGTTACATATTTATAAAAATGTTTGTTATATATATATATATATGTACATATAACATTTAAAATTTAAAGAGTAAAGATAATTAAGTTACTGACTTGGAACATGTTACATTGAATTTATTTAGTTATTATTGAAGAAAATTAGGTCAAAAGTTTAAATAAGCTATTGAAGTATGACCACTGTTTTGATTCAGTCTTTACTTTTTTTTGAACCGAATATATTTTTTATTTTTGTCAAAAATGAATTATTTAGACCTTTGCCATTAGAGGAAGTTAATTTATATTAAAAATGCTGAGTTGGTACTATGAAACTCACATATTTACTTTATATTTTTTAAACAATAAAAAATATATTTTTTTGAAAAATTACAAATATGAAAAATATATATTTTTAAATTATGAAAACATGAGTTATATAATCTATAACTCGTATTTTTAAAAAATCAAAATTACAAAAAATAATATTATTAAAGGCCGAAAGTTCCAATAATTTATATTTCTTGTTTTAGACTTATCATGCCATCGTATTAACTTCTACTTCTTTGTGAATTACGTCATTATAGACAGTCATTGCCATTTGTTGGCAGGCGGCTCTCCAACCATGTTGGAAACTCTGCCACTTCAATGAATCCAGCTTCAGTCTATTTTTGGACCTCTTTTCAGCCCATCCAAGTCTCATCCTTCTTGATTTTTGCTTCGCTGCCTTGGCATTTTGGTAGGTAGGGATGTAGTGCTAGGCTATGCTTCTACGTATTCAATGTAGATACGGCCATAGTTCGATTTAAAATTAGAGTTAAATTAGTCAAAATCAAAATTAAAATCTATCAAAATCAAAATTATAACTAAACCAGAATCAAAACCTTGATTTATGGTTTGGTTTAAGTTCATAATTTTTTAAAAATTATCGAACCAGCAATTTTTAAAATTTGAAATCATCAGCTCAAACCATTAAAAATTGTCAGTTTAAACCAGTAAATTAGTATATTTTATTTAGTTTAATGCACTTTGTTTATTTATTTTTTATTCTTCAATTTTAAATTTTTTACGAACCCTATAAATACTAATTATATATTAAATTTTTTCACATTTTCTAAATTTTTATTTATTTTAATTTTCTCTTTATTCTTAAATCTACATTTACATTATAATATTTAATATTCTCTAGAATTTATATTTTCTTAATTTACTGCAATCTAATTTCTCATTTTTTAAAAATATTATCTACTATATAGTTTTAATCACTTTATTTTATTTTATATTTAAAATTAATTTCTATTATATTTATATTATTTTAAATTTTTCTATCTTATGTATTATTATTTTTTTATTCAAGATTTTTTTACATTATAATTTCTAAAAAAATGATAAATAGTCAGGACTCAAATTTTGGATTAAGAAAAAAAATAATATAGTTGATGAATATTCTAGACCAATTGATATAAAAAATATAATTGAAAAAATTGAAATGATGATGATATATTCAACAATTGCATAAATATAATGAAAGAAAAATATGTGAATGTTAATTTTTCTTTAAAGTCCCAAAAGAATACATAAGCAATTTGCCTTTTTTAAGCCGCGTATGTATTCTTTTTCATTATTTTTTTAGTAAATTAATTTTAATATTTTTTTTACTAATTTTAATTTAAAATATATTTTTAACTTTTTAATTAAAATCACATGTAAACTGCTTTCTAAATTATTCCAAAACATTTTAAACCGTTGTAAAGTACTTTTGAATTGCCCATTTGAACTCTCTCTTCAATCTGTCTCTTGAACTGCCTTTAAATTGGGGTTCAAACCGGAATCGGCTGTTCCTAAACCGTTTTCAAACCATCATATAGAAGGTTCAACTTATGTTCAAGAATTTTCTAAACCGTCTAAACCGAAACGAATGGTTTTTGAATCGTAACCAGCGGTTTATGAACCGTGACCATGTCTAATTTTAGGCTTATCTTTATAAATCCATGTGAAAACTTCTTCATATTCTTTCAATATCTTTTCCAATTTGTTTCTCTCCTGAAAAGATAGATCTTGTGCAAGTACAAGTTTGCGTGGATTCGGGTCATTTCCTAAGTTGAATTCATTTGTTTATTATTGTATTAATGCAAAAAAAATGTTCATGGAATGCTCATATGAATACAAAGTGCCATTAGGCAAAACATCAAACAAATAAATAAAATTATTCAACAAATTAAACATATTAAAAGATACATCATCAAAGAGTTCAAAAGCCATAGCAACATTATAATAAAGTTACAAATTCAGAACCTACAGCTAGGGCTTCTTTGGTGAGCAGCTCTTCTTTGACTTCTTCCTTCTCTTCACCTTCAATTTTCAAGTTCCCAATCCTCATGATCTCTTTAAGACCCAAAACTTTCTTTGGCGATATTTGCAGTGTCTCTAACCTAGCTTTTATAACCTCATTAATCATGGGCTCCAAAGTGGACTGGTAGGTTTCCCTTCATCCTTCTTGCTTGCCACTTCATAGGGGTTGGAAAATTTGAAGATCATATCTAATATATGTATAAAACTGTCAAGAAACCTAAATTATTAGCTTAAACATTGCAAAATAAATATTTAACTACTAAGTAATAATATCATTATTCTGCATAATAAAACATGATTTTACAATAAATGTATATAGTTTTAGGATATATACCTATAATAAATTCCTCCTTCCTATACCAATATTAGAAAAAAAGTAATCATTGACATTTTATTGAATTAGACTTAATGACGCTACAAGCAAACAACAGACTGCGAATAATATGTGGAGACGAAAAGAAAAACAGTCTTCAATTTGGGAAGCGAAGAGACATTAATTTATGCAAAAGTTTTAGAATATTAATATTAAACTTTTAGGGTATATATAAAAGAAGATTGCAACTCTTAAAATTCCCCCTTTTCTTTGTTAGTTGATGGTCCTCTTGAGTAGCATGAATAGAATAGTGCTATAGTCGAACTCATCTGAGGCAGAGGGATTATCTTTAATTTTCTTGGCGAAGTGTTGGAATATTTTGTCCGAAATATTTGCTTCAATTTCAAAATGTTCTTCTAAGATTTTCCCAGAAATAGCTCTTATCATAGAAACAAGAAAATCAGTGTCTCCCTTTATATGACTACTCATCATGGGATGATTCAAAGCTTCCAATCTTTCAATTCTGAAATGTCCATTTCTCTTAACAATTTCCTCCAATTCTTTAAGGGTTGTCTCATACAATGGCAAATTGAAAGAATCTACTTTTTCTTCACGTATCACTCCCTGTACAACAATTCAACAAGCTCTTATTAATAAATATAAAGTTTCAACAAATAAATACAAGAAAGTATCATTAATTCTGAAGCTCCTGAATTTCGTCTTTCATGCTCAAGAACAAAAGACACCCAATCTATGCAAGAAATTCCCAATCTGAATTCAATATTTCATAAACAGAAAGATAATTAAGACATGAATTTTTGTTTATTCATACCAATTTAGCCATGTCTCTGAGAGCATCTCCCAACACATCCATAGAAACCCAAGGACGTTGGTCTTCATTTAACAAACCAGAAAATTGAAGAGCCATCAATCCTTCATTTACAATTTCTTCAGCTCTAGCATTTAAGAATCTCTCCATATCATTATTGAATTGATATGAATATGCTTTAACAACTTCTTTTACCAATCCAGAACAATATATACTTTCCTTGTTCAAAGTTGGAGATTCAACAATTTCTTTTGGAACCCTAGAGAGCCAATGCAAGGCATAAGAGGAATTAACAAAATGGATGGAAGACTTTGGGAAAAGGCAATTATAAAAAGAACCAGGGACTCCTGCTGCAAAATATTTTTGATATGAAGGTAGAGTTTTGAAAAGAGTGTTGAAGTCATTGTCTGTGAGATCATTAAAGAACACTTGAAATTCTAAAGATTGGGTTTGGTGTTTGAGTTGTATAGCTTCCATAATGTTTTCCACTGAAAAGAATGTATTGGGTCCAGTTGAACAACCCAAATCTGCTATTCTAATTGTGATTGAAGTATCAAAACAAGAGTTCTTGATATCAAACTTGTTCTTAATGCCTTCACTCAGCAATGCTTTTATAGCATCCACCGCTGACTTCTGTAGAAGACAAAAAATTATTATATTTCTAACAAAACAGAATATACAGGAAAAAAAAAAAAGAAATAGCAATTACCTGATAAGTAGAATTTTGAGCATAGCTGTGAGGACCATCTCCATCTAACATGGGACGAGACCCTTGAGCCATTTCTTTCCCTCTCTCTCCGCATCTGCAGAAGTAGAACACTTCGTCCGTTGGCTGTATATTTTTTACTGAAATATCTCTCCCTTCTATATATATATTGGCGCCATATTATAAGAAGCATTAATCTACTAGAACTATTTTCCTAATTTCATATTTGGTAATATTAATCTCATTATATTTGTAAAATATGTTATTTCACTCTAAGCTACAGATGCAAAAAGCGTCGATTTGGAGTGCAACGCAGCGTTTAGAATAATTAGTTTCCGCCGTAGAAGGAGCGGGAAAAATTCAAAACCTGAATTTTACGCCACCTAAGACATGCAATTGTGCATATAAACTGAAAAAGTTGGCATTTTGTTCTATAAAAATAAAAGAAAGAAAAACCTGGTGGTTCCATCAAACAGAGGAGGGCTAGGTGAAGTAGAATTGGGAGATGGAGGAAGAACCTCTTGGGCGTTCTTGTATAAACAACTTCACAAAGAAACAGGAAAATATTAAATGACGATTCAAGAAAATATCAAACGGTATATATGGAGAGTTAATTATATAAAGTCTGATAGTTTTTAATCTTACTGTGTTTCAGTTGCCATAGCAGAGCTTAATTAAAAGAAAAATGAACGTGATTTTGGCTTAGCCGGTGGCTAAGCTCTTATAATAGCAAGTTCTTGTTAGTTCTTGCATAGGTGTCACCTACTCACACCTTCTTACGCTGTAGTCGTGGCCCCTGGCTTCCTAACAACGTAGACACATTCTATTTGGCACCTTTATTTTTCTCCTTTTTAATTTATTTCTTTTAATTTATTTTTTTCTCTTTTTTTAAATTTATTTTTTAAACGAAAAATAATGTCAACCGTCGGCAACCGAAAAGGACAAGAAAAGAACAGCAAATCCAAGTAGTAGAAGAACGGGCAAGTCAAATCCCCAGTTAGACAAAGAAATATATGAGAAATTTTATGATTAAACAATGATTATAATTAGGCATGCTTAAGAGCGGTAATGTATAGAGCACCCACAAAAATCATCGAACACGAATTTGAATAAGTTCAAATTTAAACTACTTGAATATAATCTTATTATAATTATAATTTTATTACCTGTAATCTTTTCAAATCCATTTAATACTCTCGTTTATTATCTATATCCGCTTAAATATAAAAATATAAAAATATTATAAAATTTAAAATATAAATTATAATATTACAGTTAAATAATTATAAATAAAAATTTAATATTAACATAATTTATTAAAATAATTTCATACCACGTAATTTTATAGTTAAAATAAATATAATAAATATATTATTAAAATTTAATAAAATATAATTAATATATAATTGGACTAAGATAATGGGTACCCAAAGGTATATACCTAAATCCGATCTGAACTCATCACGAATAGTAAAAATACTATTCATCCACGACCAAACCCGTTTATAAACTATATATACCTTATATAAATAGATCAGGACGAACTGAGTACTTGAAAATATTTAAAAGAGAATTTTTGCGAAACAGTTTATGTGCAGTTAAGCACGGTCGTGGGCTTCCAAGGCCACGACCATAGAGTTCCTTTGGTGGTTGGAAACGCAATTTTTGAGCAACTCCTTCTCCAAATTGAATTCTTATTCAAGTGAAACTCCTCAAATCTTTTCCAAATCTTTTCCTATTCAAAATAGAAGATCAACAAGCTTCTATAAATACCAAAGCCTCATTCTCAATTTGGGGGATCCAATTTTTCTTTATAATTTTCTATTCATTACTTAAGAATTCTTTGAAGAGAGAAAGGAGGCTTGGTCCATGAAGAGATTCAAAATCAAGAGTTCTATTCAATCCAAAGACTTCACAAGTTTGATCTTTCTTATTTTCTTCAGTTTAAATATATCTTCAATTATTTTCTTTAGTTCTTTTATTTTTATTTCAAACTCGTGTAACTAAACCTAAAATTAATGTTAAATCCTTATATTGATTCTTCTATGGAGTAGTTCATTATATTTGATTCAATTATATTATTCTTTGATTATTTTATTATTTTTGAGCTTATGCTAATATATATCTAATAAATAAATGTTTTAATTTGAAATATTATGTGATGCAACGAGAGTGAAAGCATAACATTAGTCTAAGGAGATAAAAATCTTAAGTGAGTTTTTACTTTTAGATAAGGTAAACACTTAGAAGGTTGATTAAAAGATTCTCATAAAATTTAATGAATTGATTTAATTACTTATGATCACGAGAGTAGACTTAAGGATTAAATTTAATATGAGTTTTAGATTTTGAGAGAGACTATAACTTAATTTAGGATAATCCAACCATAATCAAATTGAGTTAAAACCCTAAGAAATCCATAGTTATTCAATTAAGATAGTATAACCCTAAGCTTTAAAATATAAGAGTTAGTTTAATCTTTCAAATTCAAGTTAGTAAATTAGTTTAATTCTAAATAAAAATTACTTTTCAAATAATAAATAATTTGACTGTTTGGTACTTAGGATATTCCTTCCTCGTGCGATGATACTTACTCACTACTATATTACTTGTTTTACAACCTGTGCACGTATAATTAGCGAGGCTAGGACCTAACAGGAAACTTCATTGTGCCTTAATAATAGATTTGTAGACAAATGTGGAATTACGAAGCAACAAAAATAATTAAACTTTTGAGGACCTTAATGGCAGATTGATGAACAAATGTGTTATAACAGGAACACAAATTAACAGACTTCCATAGCTTCTAAAGGTAAATTTGTTAACAAATGTGCTGTTACAAGAAAACAAAACCAATTAAACTTATGGGGACTTTAGTAACAGACTAATGGACAAATGTGTAAAAACCTAAACAAAACTAACAAGGCAATTTGACAAACGAACAAAGGAATTTTTCTCGAAATTGGTTGGTTGATTGGAAATCTATTCTAGTATTTTTGGGGCAGATTTTCGGTGTAAAATAGTGTGTCTCTCCATTAATTGCTTCTCCTTTTATTGTTGTTTCACATTGTGATGCCCTTTTCTTTGGTCCACATTCTTCTTCTCTTTTTTTTTTTTCGTTTTCTTTGAACCAAGTATTGTCCTTTGATGGGTAATAGGTGGGTTATCTTCTTCAACTATCTTCCTCAACTTTGAATTTTCCACAACTCATTTCTTCCACTTTTTCTTCTTAATAGTAACTATATGGGTTAGCTTTCTCAGATTTTTTCTACCATGGATGTGATTCCTCAAGCTTTGGCTGATAGGCTTCGACTACTAATTTTTAGGCCAGGCCCATTATTTTTCTTTATGCAAATAGTTGCCCCTCCCATTATTTTTCATGGTGCAAATAACTATCCTTCACATACCTTTGGTTCTAAGGAACTATAGGTATGGATTTCAAATCCTTTACATTGCTTAGAATTCATGCATCTTTCCTATGGCACCTTTTCGCCCTAAAGTTCACTGTAGCAACTTCGACAAGTGATTAATGGAATAAGAGAAACAATGTACCAAGATTGCCCTTAAGGAAGCTTTCATTACTGAGTTTGTTGATTCTTCACGGATTCAAAATTGCCATCCTTTGAAAAATCTTATCCATGCCTATTTCTCAGCTTCTCCTAACTAATCCTTTCCCGACTAGTCATAGCAAAAGTCCTTTTCAAATTTCAAATTTCTCAACACCCAATCCCTTTTCCCTTGTTGATGTCATGATCAATTCAAAATTTTAAAGTGTCGAACACACTCGTCATCTATCAAAGACATCTGGCGCCTAATTGTAATAATCTATTTTTAAATTATTTTAAAATGGCATTTTAATGATATAAATAGTTAAATTTATATTATTTAGTAATATACTATTTACATTTTAGAAAAAAAAATAATAAAAAAATAATATTATTAATTAAATAAATATTTAAAGAAAATTTAGAAAAAAAGAAGAGAAGAAAATAATATATATATATGTATGTATATGCATTTGTAAGAAAGAAAAGGGAAGGATATTAATTGAGGAGAGGGAGAGGAGTGTCGATAGGTTTTTCTCAGATCTACCATAGTCTGGCCATAATTTATCGATACCTTCAGCATCATTGAAAATTTCATCATCCGGCGAGTCCAACGCCACTAGAATCGTCATCGTCTAACATCAAAATTTTCTTCACTCGTCGTTCGAAGTTCTCCAGAGAGGTATTGTCGATAACAACTTTCTAACTATATTTCGACCATTTCTAGACCTCCGTTCTCGGTGAAACTAGTATTTTTGGAATAGTCTCTTTATAAGCTTTAATTTGGCTTATCATTTACAAATTTTGTATTACTTTTAGTTTTTGCCGGAATCCGGCGATGACGACCGTTTTCTGGCAACGGTGGCACTATTCTAACGATCTGAAATGTATATATATAATAAAATAAATTGAATATATGATTAAATGAGATTAATTATTATTAATTTTAGTATTTAATTGATAAAAATTAGTAAGTAATTAATAAACTGAAATATAATTTATAATTAGTAAATGATACTTATAATTAAAGAATTATTTACCTAAGATTTATGAATTAAAATGATTTTATGAATGATATTATAATTAGTTGATTAATTGATTGTAATTAAAAGAAAAGAAATTTAGAATCAATAAAAGTAACTAAGAATTACATTAAATAATTAAACTTAGTTAATCACTATAATTTTGAATATTAAACTAAAATATATTTGTTGTATAATGAATTGAGTTAAAAGTATTATTGTTGTTGTTTTTAATATTTTTTAAATGATTTATTTTACTGATTGATTTAGATTAATAATTTAAGATCTAAATATAGTTATTTATAGAATTGATTAGTTTTATTTAAATATAAGTATAAATAAACGTATAAATTTTGTTAATGAGAAGAAATTAAGTAGTAGCTGTTAATTACACTATTGCTATTAAATTAATACTTATGTAGGGATAATTAATTAATAGGTAGATTGAATTAATTAATAAATGGTTAAAGTATCATGTTTAAAATTTATAAAACTAATTGTTTAATTAAAGTTAGTATTGTTATAATTAAAATAATCAAGTTATTGTTATTATTATTATTATTATAGCAAAATAAGAAATTAAAGTAAATAATATTAATGTTAATAAATTCATTTTATTAATGTTATTATTATTATTATAAGTTATTATTTGTGAAAATAAGGTAAGTGATAAATAAAGACATCTCTTAAAAGTAATTTTCTTAAAATTACACAAAAATTAAATTAAAATATGTCTCAAAACTTAAGTAATTATTTTTATGTGAAAGATTAAATAAATATTATGAAACACAATTGAATGAATTAAATAGTAATATTAATATTACCATTATTATTATTATTATTATTGTTATTATTATTATTATTATTAAACTATTAGAATAAAGGAATTGAATTGATGTAATTTCATTGTATAGTGATATATTTTAAATACTTGGTGATGTTGGATATCCAAATTATGTTGAGAATGTTAATAGAGGCCCAGATGGGACAATTGAGTTGATCTTGACCGCTTGAGCTATTTAGAAGTGTTATTTGCTTGTTTTATTTCAGGGAAAAATGCCCTAGTTACAGGGGAGGCTCTGCTCAAATTTCGAGTCATTTGTCTATCTATATTCAATTAGTTCCTGATTATTGTTTAAAATAAATTTTTAGGCATTCTTCCATTTTCAGTTAGAAGTTATTGGATTTCGTCTACTATGAGTTATATATATTAATATAATATCCAGCTCCTTAATTTATGTTAATAACTATATTTGCATAAATGCATCGACTGCTTGTATAATATATATACATTTATTATTACAAGTATAATGTGTGTTGGGCATAAGTTGCTTGTGTTTGGTGCATATTATCTGTGTTTATCGGATAGGTTTAGGATGATATGAGACTACACGTGATCTAAGATATGGGTTATGACATAATATTATGACGATGAAATTAGGACTACTTAGCTACACCTATGACGGCAGACCCTATATATTAGATTCTAAGAGAAACGTGTAGACTAAGAGAGCCAGATAGGAGGGATCGGCTCCCAGTTCGAGGTTAGTGTGGCTCCATTGACTTACTCTTATCCTTGTACGATTATGTAATTTTGGTTGTCTGGTTGTTAATTGCATGAACATTATTCACATAGGAACGAAGTATTAGATTAATTACTATATAGTTCATTGAGTCAAATGCTTATTTCTATTCACCATTTTTCCTCTAGGTTGCAGGTTGAACATAGAAGAAATATTTTATCAAGTCATCATGATTTTCATTTCTCGGCATGAGAATTATTTATAAATATTTTATTGTATAATTATGTTATAATTATTTTCTAGAACTAGAACTCCGCATGATATTTCTTTCATTATCTATTTTCTTTTATTAGTTTCACTGTTTGATTAGATGTATTCATTAACTGATTTTTGGTGATGATGATATGATATTGTATTAGTCATGAAATGTTAGTAGGCTCATGGGCCCAGTTTAAGATAGTGATTGCTCTTACTGTCTAGATTTCTTAGAAAATGAGTTGGCATGCTGACTATGGATTTTGGAAGCCACATGCTTTCTTGTTCCCTAGTGTCGGTTATATGCTCTCAGGTTTGGGTCGTGACACTAACAACTTCTTCAATCCATCTAGTTATTCGATTTAAATCAAGGATTCTCCCCGAAATAATTTTTATCCTATTTAATTCACATATAACAAGTCTAGACCATTCATTATTGAGACCCATTCCTCAACATCCGACCCGTTTCATTTTTTTCTCTATTTATTTAGTACAACATTTTAATTTTTAACACCTAAAATACTTGTTTATATGTTGTAATACATGTTATGATATGTAATTATGAAACTGAACCCAATATGAAAGTCATCATAAACTTAATTTTATATGAAATTTAAATATATTTCAATAATAAGTTCCAAAAACTCACTATTAAAAGTTCCAAAATATCTTAAATACTTATAAGTAAAAAACAATTAAAATCACAACATAAAATATTTTTCAAATCATTCAAAATTCTACCAAAATGATCACTAAATCCAAATATAAATGATCACTGCATCCAAAACATCCATAAATCCTACAAAAATGATCACTAAATCCAAATCCTACCAAAATAAACAATAATTCTAAATACTCATATTAAGAGCCAAAAAAAATTATCAATCATTTTTCATCACTTAACAAGATTTAGGTTGGGATTAGAATTGGATGAGTCAATGGGTTGGCTTTGTGTGTACTGCGATTGGCATTGTTGGAGCAATGCTATTTGATGGTTGAATACCTCTTGTACTTATTGCATTTGCACACTCATCTCTTTCTGCATTTGGTGCCTCATTTCCTCCTGCATCCTTGTTCGCATTTGCTCTAAATGTTGATCAAACTGAGACTGTAGCTCTTATCTCATTGCATCAATTCGTTGTGTATTCTGGATGAAGGATGAAGTCCTAGTGAAAGATCCACCAGATCCATAAAAACAGAAGCCAACAATCCTAATCTATAAACTCTACTCTTTAAAGATCCACTAATAACATCATGAAATATGTGTGACTCATCTATACTCTCACTACTCTGGGAGAGCTGCTTTCATATGGACACCGGTCGATCATGTAATCGAATTCACAAATAAATCCACTTAGCAAATTTTTTTTAAAAAAAATCAAAAATTATTATGAAGATGTAAAATAAAATTGAATTAGATATATTTAATTAACATACATTCACACCTTTGGATCTCTAGACAACAAATGTATGCCCATCATGATTGTATGTGTGAGTATGTAGAAAACGCTCCTATGGGGTAGGCTATGATCCATTATTTAATGCCAAAACACAAGATATATAAAATTAAATTACAAGATAGATTTATTAACAAATATTTTAACTATTTTACTTTGAAAATGAAAGTACTATTTTATGAATTTTTATATACTTACTAAGCGTCAGTAATGCTCACGATGATCGAGCCTCCAGAGTGAGTAGAGAGAGCCTCCAGAGTTAGTAGAGACTCCTAGACCATTAGTAATAATAGAGTAATCACCATATCTGCATACCACTTTGCAGCATTCTTCCTCCAAGTAGCATGCACCTTGCCTTCATGCTCCTCATCCCAAACAAAATATTTTCTGCATTTAAATTAATTTTCATATTAATAAATATTATATTAATATATTTGAAATCAAATTAAAATTAAATTACTATGATTACCTTAAATTTCTTTCAGTAAAAATTCTTTGTATCAGTAGTGACAGAACCCCACCTGGCCCCATCAAAAATCTATTCGCTCAACAAATATCTTCGTGATTCTATGTGCAACAACATGAGAAGGCTCTAACATGCACATTTAAAATGTTTAGAAAATTGTAAAATAAGGAGTACTTATCAATCTAAACATACACAAGACATAAGGAAAAATTAAAGGAAAACTTACACATCTACATTAATAGTAAGCCATTTGAGATCCTTGACATCAATGGGTGCAACATATCCCATTATGCTTGGTGGTTCTAACATATCATCAACTAAAAGAGACGATAAAAGCATAAGATAATTGAAAGAAGATGGAGGCAGTGAGTTAGATGTCCCAACCACACTATGTGGCAAGGATAGATCAATGGATGAACTATACAATCCTTGCACCATCTACAATTATGAATACATGACTTATATCATACATGAATCTCCGGTTTGTGTGTATGTGTGTTGTAATGACAAAATCAAGAATATAGCCTTTAGTTATACATATTAATAGAAAAATATTTAACAATTGGAGCAATTAATTATAAATCTTAAATAATAAAGTGATATTAAGTTATTTAGTTATTTAAAATCAACAATTATTAAGTGATATTAAGTTATTTACATGTAGAACTAGACTTATAGAGAAAAATAATCTATAATCATTGAATCTAATTACAAGATAAAGACTTGTAGAGAAAAATAATATATAATCACTGAATATAATCGGAGCTAGACTTATAGAGAAAAACAAATGGAGCTATAGTATTCATACATTAGAAGGTAAACCATATAAAGCAAAGTAACATAAAATTAATCATCCAGTTTCACTGTAATCACTTTCGTCGGCATTTTCCTCATCACTTTCTTCTTCTGTATTAATATTGATTTTTCTTCATTTGATTCTACATTTACATCACCATCATCTGTGTCCAATTCAATCACAATAGAATTCAAATCATTTAATAGTCCAGGACCTTCAACCAAATCAGTCATATGGATTTCATGCTTGTACAATTCATCTTCTCGAAATGCAAATGGAGATTCATTCAAATTTTCAACTGAATCCAGCATATCTACAACGACCCTAACCTTAACCTTACAAACTGCAAGCAAATCAACTTTATTTGGTCTCAAAAATATGCCACTTGTGTAGCAAGGATGAATGGTTTGTACTTATTAAAATTTCTTATTTGGTTAACGTCCACTACATTACACTACTTATGTATTTTTCTCCCAAAGTTTGGAGTTAGATTGAACCAATCACACTTAAACACCCCTACTTTTTCTTTATGGGAAGTGTTGGATGCTCTAATATTAGAACTTCATTTAGTTGACCATAATAATCATTAGCATCTGATGTGTAATTTGAACCCTTTATACACACTCTAGAATTAATTGTTGCAATATCTGAGCTATGTGACTCCATGTGAAACTTAAATACATTAACAAAATATACAAAATATGATTTCACAGTCCCTAATGGACTTTAAGCAACATCCTTAATAATCTTGTTTGAAATATTTGTTGTGTTGTGCCTACATAACAAACATAACAATTTTAATTTAGTAATCATATTGATGAGCTAAAAAATTTTAGCAAACCAAACAAGATACACTTACAAAATTCCTAAACCAACGGGCAAGATTTGTCTTAAGATTATTATTAACATTGGCAATCGCAATATTAGGATGTGCATTTCGCAATTCCTCAACATACATGCTTGACAAAACAAAGATACAAAATAAGTATATATTCGATGTTTTAAAATATTAATAAATATATTCACACTCTGAATAAATTTACTTCATATAGGGTTGAACCTCTGGAAAGTTTAGTATAATGTACGTGTATGACGTCAGGTGCTTTCAATTCTTCCAAAAACTAATTGGTATTAGGAAATGTGCATATCCTAATTTAATAGTGCATTCAGTACACATGAGCAACCACAGCATTTGACTGTGACTTGGCCCCATACTTGGACCTCCGTCCACAGGACAATTGTTGCCACACATTGTCCTACAATCTCCCATCAGCAATTGCTCCCGCTGGGAATCGAACCCGTGATCTTGACTCTAATACCACTTGTAGGACCTTAGGCGCTACTAGTTTTCCCAAAATCAATTAGTGTTAGGAAAGGTGCATACTCTAGCCTTATAGTGCATTCAACACACACTAGCACCCATAACATTCAACTGTGACTTGGCCCTACACTTGGACCTCCGCCACCGGACAATTGCTGCCACACCTTGGCCAACAATATGTATGAGCAGCTTTATATTCCTCTTCTTTCAAATATCAAATCTTTATGTGACCATATGGTCGATGAAGATAAGTAAATGTGGACAAATTGACTCCAATATCATCCTCGCACCAATCATCATTATTCCAAGGCATTCTTCGCTCCCTTCTATAAAAATTGGCTCAAAATAATGTGAATAGAATGTAGAGCCTTGTTGCGCTCGAATTAACTCTACCACAAAGCGTCACTCGCAAGTATACGAGGTAGCTGTAGCAAAGGTGATCGCCCCAAGGTCGTCTCACAAGGAAGCTAAAGTGACTAATTGATTATCAAATTATAAAGAACAAGTAATGAATAAATTTAAATTACTAACTAAAGAAGAAAATTGATTGAAGTTTAAAACAAATAAAAGTAAACTAAGCTGCTGTTTTGATTCACTTGATAGAAAGGTCTAGGGTTTGCACTTCTCTGCTACTTATATGTATGAACGGTTATTCCTCTTAACTAATTTAATTTCAAAGATTAAATCTCAAACAACTCAATTAATCGAGTCAAGGAAATAAGCTCTCGCATTCAAACCTCTTTCAAATAATCTTGTTCCAATTGAAATAATCTTTTTAATAGGTTATATCTCTAATTCACCTAAGTCCCTAATTGAATTGTTCCAGTATTAGACTTCATCTCTCAATCCATCATCTAATACCTAAAACACATAATTGGTGGCCAATCAATTATATATTAGCAATAATTCATTCAATCAAGGCTAAAAGAAATAATTAGCTAAGAGAATAACCAATTCATACAATCATAGCAGATCCATACAAACCCTATACTAGATCAAATTAGTTCATGATGTTATCAAACAAACTCATCTCATTAATGTTCAAAGAAATCAAATTAGACATGATAATGTTCATAAACACATTTTCAATGAAAATAAAGAGAATAAGTTCGAGAACAAAACCAAGTTACAAACTCCTTGAAGCTTCTGAAAAATCTTTTGTTCAAATCTTGCAAGAAGGATGTCTCTATGGCTAAAACAATCTAATCTAAGCTAGTTTGATCCAAAGTATAATCAAAATCAAAGAACAAAAAGTAAAAACCCTAACTTAACTCTTGGACGGCTCAATTCTCTCTCAAAATCGCCAACAATCCCCAAAACCCTAGCTTCTCTTTCCTTTTATATGAATCGTCCGCTTTAAAATCTGCTACGGGCTTGGTTCATGAGAGACACGGCCAAGTTGCATGTGACTTGGCCGTGTGAGTGCTCTTTGGAGGGACACGGCCAGTGACTTGGCCGTGTCCCTTGCATGTGTCGCCTACTGTGAAAATTTTCTTCTTTCTTCTTTGGTTGAGTGACACGGCTATGTAGAGGTTGACTTGGCCGTGTTGGAGCTTTTTGGAGGGACACGGCCACTAACTTGGCCGTGTCCCTTGCCTGTGTTCGCTTCTGTGAGAGTTGCTTCATCTTTGCCTTTGGAACCAAGTGAGACACGGCCAAGTGAAGGTGACTTGGCCGTGTTGGGCTTCTTTGGAGGGACACGGCCACTGACTTGGCCGTGTCCCTTGCTTGTGTCTGCTACTGGGACTTGCTCTTCCTTTTTAACTTGGTATGGGACACGGCCAGTGACTTGGCCGTGTCCTCTGCCTGTGTCAGCCACTGCCCCTTTCTCCTTCAATTTGTTTCCTTGCCTTTTTTTACCTAACACAATACTTGCAACAAAACTTTAAACAAGAAATAAATAGACAATAACCAACAAAACATAAACACATACTAAAAACTAGATAAAAAATAACATAAACACTGAAATAAACTAAAATAACAAAATTAATAAAAACACTAAACAAACCGATAAAAAATAACAAAATACCTAAATAAAACAATAATTATCATAATAAACAAGACACAAAACTATAACAAAAACTAATAAAACAAGCCTTCTTCAACTATGTACATAGTACATATTGAGCCTTCAACTCTTACTTTATTCTTAACACTCAGTTTCAAATGTCGAAGGTATTTGTTCAATTTATTTAAAGAAATTATTAAAAGAATTTATTCAAAATTATATATTTAAAAGTAATTATTGAAAAAATCTTTGACATTATGTATAATTATATTTTTACCTTTCAAATGGATACATCCATTTGTATTGAACTGGACTGCCCAGCCTTACTTCATATGGCAAGTGTACTGGAAGATGTTCCATGGAAATAAAAAGCTAGGAGAAAATATTCTCTCTAATTTACAAATAATAATTGGAATTTCTAACTCCAATCCCTCCATGTCTTACACATTCAATTTTGTATTAGAGAGTTCTTTGAAAATAATACTCAGTTTAGTCAAAAAATATTATACATTGTTTGATAGCATCTCCCGAAATGCAATAGGCAGCAACCATTGCATAAAAATATGGCAATCCTGATTTTTCATTCCAAACAATTTATACTTTTGCATATCAACACACAGACACATATTTGACACATACCCATCTGCAAATTTTACATTCTTCAACCATTCACAAATAAAATTTTCCCTTGCTTATCCAAAGTGCAACACCTTTGGTTGTTTTCTAGTGTCCAAATTCTTCTCTAACTCCTTCCTATGAAAAAATAGTTTTAAATCCTCCATTGCCTTTGCATTATCTTTGGTTTTCCCTTCTATATTCCTCACAGTGTTAAAAAATATTTTCAAAAACACATTTCTCAATATGCATTACATCTAAGTTATGTTGAATAAGAAGAGAACTCCAATATGGAAAATCCTAGAAGATGCTATGTCTTTTCTAACCATACATTCGACATATTAGAGCATTTACACATTTAGCCTCAATTTCTTTTACTTTCATCAGAGCAAAATCATTTAAATCTTATAAAATCTACTCTCCGGACCTTATCCCTCCTAAATCAATTTTTATTATTATGAAGGGATGATTTATTAGTAGGGATTTTTTTTATGTTTATCGAACCAAGATGTCTTCCTGCTACTAGGAAGATGAAAAACTTGTGAATATTCCATACAGTACGGACAAACCAATTTCTTTATTGTATTCCAACTAACCATGGCCAAGGTTCCACTGAACCATTGAACCGGACTGGTGATTCTAGTTTAGTTCAATAAACCGAACCATAAACCATTATTTAAGTTTCAAAACCGGAATCAGAACCTCCTTTTAAGGTTCTGGTTTCAGTTCCAAAATAATTGAACAGAAACCGAATCGGTAATTCCGGTTCAAAACCAGCAAATTAAAAAAAAAGATGCAATGCAACTTTTTGGCCTGCTGCATGTTGCTACGCTCTGGCCACCGGCCAGCAACAACACTACACATGGTAGTGTGTCCAACAACACATTGCCATTAACAATGCACTATTGTGCCGTTGGCAACCTCTTTTTTTTAAAATATATATTATTTTTTAATTAATGTCTATTTTACTCTCACTAATAAGAAAAAAAATTTTGAGGGGTATTTTATGAAAATAAAAAAATTTAAAAAATTTATAAATACATTATCTTTTTAATTCATTTTCTAATTTTTAAACAATTTCTCTCAATAATCAAATTTTAGTTATCTAATTTAACTATAAATTCTTCAACTCTCAATTCTTTAATTTCTACTCTCTCAAATTCTTATTATTATTATTAGTAATATTTATTATTTATTATTATTGTTAGTAATATTTATTGTTTGTTGTTAATTATTATTGTTTTGTTACTATTATTATTTATTAGTATTGCTAGTAATATTTATTGTTTATTATTAATTATTATTAATTTGTTGTTATTATTATTATTAGTAGTAATTATTATTGTTATCATTGTTAAAAAATATTATTAATTATTAATATTATATTTATTATCAATTTATATTAAAATGACAAGTTCTAGTCATTTTGATAATATAAGTGATGATGAGCAAATTTCACAATAACATATTAATATTTTGGATGATGAGGAAGAAGTAGATTGCCAAGTGCATAACACATTTGATCAAAATCAATATAGTAAAATAAAAAATTAAAATTTAATATTTTCTTTTACATTTTTCTAAACAAATAAATGCGAAAGGCAAAAAAAGAGCACAATGTAATTATTGTTCCTCTTAATTTAAATTTGCAGAAAGAGGAGATTATGAAACATTATGAAGACATCTCCAAAAAAAATATCATGTTCAAGTAGGTATGGATAATACTCAAATACAATTGACGAATTTTGTACAATCGGGCTCATCATCTGCACCTGCTAAAAAATAAGGTCTTCACTATGACAAAAATGTGGTCAAAGACGAATTGCAAGGTGCGTTTGTGTTGATGAATTAACTTTTAATTTTGGTGAGAAAATAAGATTTACTACTTTTATTTAAAAATCTGTAAATCCTGCATTTCAACGTGTTTCTCGCTCAACTTTATCATGAACATTGTGCAAACTTTATGAAAAAGAAAAAAAAAGATTTATATACATTATTTTCAAATTGTTATTTTCGTCTTTCAATTTGTAGTGATATTTGGAGTGACCATTGACAAACACATTCATATATGGGTATTACATATCATTGGATTGATGATCAATGAAATTTACAAAAAAAATTACTTGCATTTTGACTTTTTAATGATAGACATACTTCCGATAATATATATAAAATAATAAAAAGTATTTTTGAAGAATATAATTTAGATCAAAGAATTTTTTCAATTTCTTTTGATAATGCTTCTGCAAATACTTCTTCTATTAATGATTTGGAACAAATTTATTGACCAAATTTAAGATGCAAATTTTTTCATGTTAGATGCATATGTCATGTTATAAATTTATGTGTTCAAAGTGGTTTGAGAACTTTAAATTTTTTGTATGAACCAATTAAAACTATATTAAATTATGTATGGTCTCATCCTCAATTATATAAAAGTTGGGATAAATTTTGTAAGCAATATGGTATGCCTTCTAAACGATTCAAATGAGATGTTCCAACTCGTTGAAATTCTACTTATAAATTACTTCGTGATTCATTTCTATATCGTGAATTATTATGTAGCTATTTTGAACTTAATTCTGCACCTATTATATTATATCATACTCAATGGAATTATTGTGAAAAAATGATTGATCTTTTAAAAGTTTTTAATGATGCTACTGAATTTTTTTCTGGTATTTATTATCCTACATCTCATAGTAGTGTTTGAAGCTTTAAATATTGTAATTATTTTTGATGAGTATAAAAATGATATTGAATTGAAAGAAACTATTATTGCAATGAAGAATAAATGGCTTAATTATTTTAAAAAAATTTCTTCTCTTAATCTTGTTACTTGTGTATTGGATCATCATGTGCGAATTGAAATTTTAACTGATTATTTAAGCAATTATTATCTTCTATTAGATTTAAAAGATGTGAATATTATTGGAATAATTGATGGGGTTAAAAGAATTATTTTGGACTTATATAAAGAATATGAATCAATATATGCATCAATGATTCCTGTATTACATAGATGTCAAAATGAGGATATAGATTCATCATATAGTATAAGTAAAACTGGTAAATTTTTAATGAAAAGACATAAGAGACCTAAAACTACTACCTTAAGTAATATTAAACTTGATACATATTTATCATCTAGCTTTGAATTTGATGGTGTAATTGGAGACTACAAGTTTTCCATTTTGCAATAGTGGAGTCAACATACAAGAAAATTTTCAGTGTTGTCTATTATGGCTAAGAAAATTTTTAGTTCTCCAGCCTCAACAGTAGCGGTGGAGTAAATATTTAGCACCTGAGGTCATGTGTTGGATGAGTGTCGATCAAGACTAACACCCCACTCATTGAAAGCTCAAATGTGCATCAATGATTAGTCCAAAACATCAATGCGTATACAAGATTTAAAGTATAATAATAATGATGATCAAGGTTTATATTATGATGCAACAGACAGAAGTACAATGGTGGTGAAAGCGACTAAAAGGATACTACAAAATTTAAGGTAAGAGAACTACGTGTTGGTTTTGATTCCTCTAAACTTCAGGAGGATATGTAGGCAGCTTAATTCTTCGTAATTAAGTTCAAGCCCTTTTTTTCAATTGTAAATTTTAATATTGAATAGTTTACAATTATGTAATTTTTTAATTAAGTTTAAACTTTTTTTATATAGTTTTTAATTATTTCAATTATTTGTATTTATTGAATATTTCAAATATAATATTAAATATTTATAATTATAATTTATGCAGTTAATTGATTTTTAGTAATTATGTTCAAATATTTTTTTAATTTTTTTTATACTTTAATTATAATATTAAATATTTATAAATAATATTATTTGATTTAACTTAAATAATATTATTAAATTTATAAGTAGTGTTTAATCTCATAAAAAAATATTATCATGTATCAATAATAGTATTTTTCTTTTAAATATATTTTTTAAAAAAAATCAATTTGAACTGGTGGTTCAAACCGAAACCGAAACCGAAATCGAACCGATTTTCAAGGGCCTACATCTTAACTAAACCGACTCTTATCAGTTAAGATTAAAGTTCACAAAAATCATAAACTAAAACCGATGGTTCCGATTAATCAAACCGTGACCATGGTTAATTCCAACCTAACAATATTTTCTAAGTAGGAAAATCATTGATGGTCCAAAGTAGTGCAACTCTCATTTGGAATTCTTATTTCCTAGAAACATCATATGTCTCTACACCAACATCCCATAATAGTTGCAATTCTTGATTTAATGGTTGCAAATACACATATAAGTTTTCCTTAAGATTTTGTGGTCCAGGAACAATCATAGTTAGGAACATATGCTACGGTTTCATACACATATCGAGTGGTAGATTATATGGGATAATCATTATTGACCAAGATGAATACTACTTATCTGACTATCCAAAAGGTTGAAAACTATCAGTGTATAATTCTAACCTAATATTTCAGCTACCAGATGCAAACAATGGATGAGATTGATTAAAATATTTCCATGCTTGAGAATCAGATGGATATGACATAACATCATTTTCTTGTAAATGCTCATCGTGTCATCTCATATGTTCAATGTAACCTTAGAAGCATATAACCGTTGCAATCTTGGAATAAGAGGAAAATAATATATCTTCTTAGGTGGGATTTTTCCCTATGTGATCCTCCATATGTTTTTTCCTTATATCCCAGACAGCCATAGAATTTGCATGTTGTTAGTTCACTTTCTTCACCCTAATATTACATACAACTCCAATTTCAATAACTAATCTTCTCTACAGGGAGTCCTAATGCTCGTACAAGTTTCTTTGTACTGTAAAAATTATTTATCATTATTTTACATCAAGAATAACCTTTTTTAAAATTTGGACAAAGTCATCATAACATTTTTCAAAAAATGGTTTTTGGAATTCAAAAGCAATAAACGAGCAACCACCGACAATTGAAAATTTCATTTACAACCTTGCCACAGTTTAATATCCTCTGCATCTAACATATCATAAATTCTGTTTTGCTTCAGGATTCAAATTTTTCTCTTGATCACCTTCAAAACCAAATTCCCTTCCACCAGCATCCATAACCATTTCATGGTATGGGATTGTCTGTTCAAACCACAGTTGGTGGTGATCTAGCAACTAATTCATGAACATTACTTCAAAAAGTATAAGGCTTCCCATTCCTATTCTATTCATACTAATCCGCCACAAATCCATTTTTTAACAAGTTCAAATGAATATCATTTTTCGCAAGGAACTTCCTATTATGATATTTGACTATTAGCAAATTGAAAGAACGTTTGCACATCAGCAACATATTCTGCTCTTATGAGTTCATGTTGATTGAGCCTATGATACATCAACAATCTTGAATTATCCATTCTTGCAAAATTGAATCCTAATAACATAAAATTAAACATTTTGTAATAATCATTTTATTAAACTAAACATTATTTTAAATTATAAGACTGCCTGATATCATCAAAGATTCAAAGGCAGAGACCTATCCCATTCAGGAATGCTCACATTTATATGACCGTACATAATTTGTAAATTTCGGCAGCATCTTTCCTCAGTTCTCCAAGTACATAAGATAGATAATATCATTATACCTATTATGTAGTCAGAGAGCAATAGAACACTAAGCATTGAAGAAATATATACACAATATAAAAATGGTCATAATGTGATACAAACCTAAATTGTCTGAATTGCACAATTCAATGTAATTCTCACGAGAGTATGAAAATTCCACTGAACAGGCACTGAGGTGTATTCTGGGTACATTGTAAATAATAATTTATGGAGTGGCATTGTTTTGCTACATTGTACGTGGGAAATGAATAATTAAGATTGAATATGCTCCTAATTCAGTCAGTGCTAATTTATGTTATCATTTTTATAATTAGTTGTATTAGTGAACTGTATTTAGAGTATTTGATAGAGACCTTACTTTATAGATTTTATACAAACGGAGACCAAATTATTGATTTGATAGCTGGAAGTATTGGGATTTTAATTTGCGGAGTTTTTTTTTTTTTTTTTTTTAAATGGTTGGCATTGCACAAAAAGTGATTTTAGCTTTTCGATCAAATTTTTTTTGAGAAATGATTATAGCTTTTAAAATTTGAAAAGAGCAAAATGCAAAGAAATTTCCATTGTCCCCCCTTATTACAAAAGATTTCTTTTTCATTGGAACACATGGTTCCCATGTCATAGTTTCCAACTACTTTAAGGCTTAATTGTTATTGGGCTTCTATGGCACACATGCAAATAATATATTTTATTAATTAATTTATTTTATTTAATAAACAGCATTTTTTCCACAATTATACAATTGCAATATAAATTGGCTTGAAACCAAATTTAAAATGAAAAATCACTAGAAAAATGATATTTTATCTTATTCTTTAATTTTTTTTTTAAAAAAAAGTATCACATAGTTTTGATATATTTTTAATATATAAGATGTAATTTCATGAATAATCAAGTTTACTATTGAAGGTAAAATGGCTTACATTCCTCAAATTTAATTCTTTGATAATTGATTAACTTGCTCATAGAAAAGAGTTTTGTTGGAAGGCAATTTTGTATAAATGAGAATAATATATATATATATATATACATATATAGATAGAGAGAGAGAGAGAGAGAGAGAGAGAGAGAGAGAGAGAGAGAGAGAGATGCCATCAATAATATAATTTCATGCACGTTAGTCTTCAAAATTTGTAGAATTTGGTTTCAGCTTTTAACATTATGGCAGACAAAGAAGGGCCTTTTACATTTTGATACTACTTTTCTCTTCTCTGTTTTGATATTTTATTGATAAGATGCTATCAATGTTTTTGTTGTCCATATTCAATAATAATAATTAATCTTTAGTTTCTGCCAGTTGAAGAGTAAGCTATATATTTTGTTTTAATTTTTCTAGTATGCACTATACTGTATAGTTGTATAATTATATTTATTTTTGATACATTAATTATATATAAATAATAAATTGGTTGTTTTCAAATTGAAAGTTTTTAAAGATGGATATATAAAATTCCAAAATTTAAATTTTAAGTAAATCTGAAAGAATGAAAAAAAAAATGAAAATTTCAAAATATTTTTGCTTTAAACTTAATGTATGTCAATTAATTTAAAAAAAAAAACTAATTCTATTAAATTCGTTATAACCATACTTCAAGGTAAAGAGGAAAAATATTTAAGAACTCAAAGAATAAATTTTTTTTTTGTGAATTCTTAGCTTGGATTATTGCATTTTAACTCTTGTTCATTTCCCATAATATAGCAAAAATAGACAGTCCATAGGAATTAATTATACGATTAGGGTACATTAACAATTAATATATAACAAAATTCGGTCATCCTAAATAGTGCTTGTTATGTGTACAAATATCATATGTGAATAAACAACATTCAAAATAGAAAAATTATAAAAATAAAGGCATACTTTGTACTCTATAAGATGCAGTAAATGCAAATCCAATTTGAAGGTCCAAAGTCTTCTAAACCCATCTACATTCTTCAATCGACAATAGAGATTCATAGAATTAGAAAGCGTACCTAGTTAGCTCATCGATCCATCTTTATAGCAACGCAATAATTTACAGTTATTTTTAATCGCAAATTGATGTAGAATAGAGAGCTTTACTTTTTATAGAACAGTTTGATTGAAAAGTGTCATAATGATAGTTTGGTAATTATTGCCAAAAGCTGATGTTGCAAACTGGGCGCTCTAAGAGCTTAACCTAATAAAAAATGGGCTAACGAATCAAAATTGTTTTGTAGTATGGTCCATTTTTCGGCTAAATTCTATCGTTTAGGTTTTCAAAAATGCATTTTACTGTTATGACAACTTAGGACATATTTTTATTTTCTTATTTAGAACCCTAATTTAGGACATAATATAGCAAAATAGACGCCATTTGGACATTTTATCTGTCTCGTTAAATAATATCTTTCTATACTTATAATTTTTTTATTTTGGCAATCTGTTAGATTTTGAAAACTTTTCTTATTTAGAATTAGGATTTTTTATAACCCTAAAACTTTATAACGTAATGTTTGAAGAAGTGTAAGATAATATTTAAGAATTTAATAACATGAATAATACTCTTTACCCTTGCTTATTTTACTTGCTATATCACAAATACAAAGAATCACACAACTTATGTACTAACATTTAAATATTAAAATTCATAGTACTAACAACCTAATTTTTTTTAAATCACAATTCCAACTAACATACAAGCAAAAGGACTACATATGTACTAAATTACAGTGTATTTGAATTTTTGTTGGATTTGTGGGATAGGTATTTGTATTTGCCATTAGCAAGTATTGCTGGAATATATCATTATTTGAGAAGACTTTCTTGGAAGTTTTTTATTATTGATTTGTGTACTGTCTTTTTATATAATAACATTGGTAAATAATTTATTTTTTTAGTTTCTTTTTTACAATAGTTAATATGGTTTTGTTCCAGTATATTCAAAAGAGGTTTGTAAGAAAGTATGGAAATGATCTGTCAAGTCCTGCACTCCTTAAAGTTCCTAGTGGTGCCAAGTGGGAAGTTGAAATTATTAAATTTGATGGTGAGTGGTTAAAAAGATGGATGGAAAGAATTCATGGAGTTTTAAGATAAATAGATTGTCTTATTATTACTGCTCAGTAATTATCGTCTTATTATTAATGAATATTGTATTGACAATTATTTACTAGAATGATGAATTATTATTTTTATATTAATTAATTTTATTGTTTTTATATGAAATACTGTTTCTTAGAGCAATTGTTACAAAATCATTCTGAATTAGTTTATATATGTCTATTGGGAACTCAAATTACATTAGAAAAGATTAATTAATAATGTCAACCTAAAAAAGTCAAAGAAATTGGATCCATTTGTTCAATAATATCTAGCTTGCCATGACGCCATAAAAATTGTCGCTACTTAGCCGCGGTTATATCCCCCTATTGTATAAATTTCATTTGTTTAATTTTTCCAGATAAATAGTCACATGGCACAATTCGTCGCGAACTCAGCGACGGATAAGACCATAGCAAAAATATTTACTTTTGGCCCTTAATATTCGCGCCACTGCATAGCAACACACTTTGCGACGGAAGATTTTTCTCTATAGCAAAAAGCAACACACTATTATTTTTGCGACGGTTTAGCGATGAGTTGTCTTCGCCCATAGCTAGTTCAATGCAAAAGTGTCGCAATGGTTTTTTAAACGAATTCAGTCGCAAATTCCGTTGCTATTTTGCTATATTTTTGTTCTGTTGCAAAAATCCATCTCAAAAATAGATTTTTCTTGAGATAGATGAGTTAAGGAGAGAGGGAAGAGTGAAAGGAGAACACCAACACACCTTGAAGACTGTGTGTGTCATACTATTACAACAATACTAAAAGGCCCCAACACGACTCAAAAACTACAAAAAGGCTCTCCTAAGATAAGCACACCTTATCCTATTATAAATTATGTCGCATATATGCAGTGGCGGAAGCAGGAGGGGTCGAGTGGGACTAAACGACCCTCTCTCGCCGACGCCCTCCTGCACATGTGGACAGATTTTGCTGTTGGTTCGCCGGTGATTTTTGTAGTTCGCCATTGATTGCAGCCCCTCCTTGGATAGGTTTTGCAGATAAAGGGAGCTCGTTGAAGAAGAGAAAGGAGATAAAAGCGAATCAGAGGAGGGAGATGTCGAGCAGTACAGATGCCGACTGACCAGCGATGCCGACGAGGAACGACCGACCACCAGTTGCTCCCCTCAGTCCAATACTCGTTGAGAAATTGCATATATGCAGCTATTTTTCTGTTAAAATTACCATGAAGCGATAAAAGATAAGAGGTGGAGAGAGGCAATGACGAAGGAGATATATGCCTTAGAAAAAATGGTACATGGAGAAAAGATAAATTATGTATCGCCTTAGGCAAATTTCAGCTGAGTTTCTAAAGATAAATTTCACATCGATTAAGTATAAGGTGGAAGTGATATATATAGAAATGAGCATGGCTTGGATTAGCAATATGCGTTTTGAGCTTAGAGATAAGTTTGGGCCCAAGAATAGAAACGTGTCGGTTTGCCCAAAGAGGACAATATCTTGCAAGGCTGGAGGCGTTACAACTTGGTATTAGAGTCAAGCCTTGTCTCTTTGGCCGGTGGTGAGGCAAACCTTAGTGTGGAGAAAATCTCAGTTGGGGCGCTGAATCCCTTAGGGGGTGTATGTAATACCTTAGGCAAATTCTAACTGAGTTTTTAAAGATAAATTCCACATCTGTTAAGCATAAGATAGAAGTGATATACATAAGGGTGAGCATATCTTGGGCTAACAAGATGCGTTTAAATTTAAAGATAAGTCTAGATCTAGAAATAAAACTATACGGACTTGCCCAAAGTGGACAATATCTTGCTAGGTCAGAAGTGTTACAAATTGCTTATAGGAAAGAGGGTAATCAGGGACAAGTGGGTGTTAAGATAAATTACTAAGCGGATGGGACGGTGAAAAGATTTAAAGTGAGATTAATGGTGCAAGGATTTAAACAAGCAGAAGGAATTGATTTTCATGCAATTACATTCGCACCGATTGTCAAATTAGTGAGTGTGCAAGTTTTCTAAACTATAGCATTAGCAAAAAGTTGGAAACTTCGAGGGTGTTTCTCAAAACTGGAGCTTTTCAGCTTATTGTGAATTATAAAGTGAATGTGAATAATGTATTTCTATACGTTGATTTATAAAAAAGTCTACATGAGATTACTTAAAGGTTAATTTAAAAATAAATTAAAATTAGAGGATTTTATTTAAACAAATTGAGTTTAAGATATTAATGATAGAAATGAAATAGTTCAGGAATAATTTGTGAAATTTACTCACAATAATTAAATAATAATTAACATTATGATAAACAAAGATGTGACTAGAGTAATAAAATAAAAAGAGTAGACAAACAAAGAAAAAAACATTAATTGGCCACAATACTATATTGCTTCTTTTTTTTTTTTTAATTTATTGAGTCCCTCTATTATAATTTTGACATATTGAGCTTATGTACATTGTTGTCTCAGGTTAAATTAGTCTTTTTCAATAGATTTTTTTTGTTGAAAATTGTACAAAGACCATGTAGAAAAAAAATATAGTACGTAGGCCAATAGATTTTTTGGTTTTTTTTTACATTAAAAAATTAGATTACGCAAGTTTCATGACGCTTCTGCCTCATGCACTAATAAACTGTTAAAAAAAACTAATGTAATATGATATAACAATACATAGGGAGTTAGTATATCAAAATTAGAATAGAATGCATTTTGCCTAATAACAATAAATAAAGAAGAGCCAAGAAGTCGACGGAATAGAAACTTCTCGCTACGTACTTCGGTGAAGATGGTTAAAAAAAATACTATAATCTATATATAATATATAAAGCTGAGGATTTAGAAACTATTTTCCTGCTGCCACGTCAGTGATTTAGTGCTTCATCCATATTCTAAAAGGAAACAAAAACACTCAAATTAAAAAAAACATTTTTTTCTCAACATCTCTCTCTTCTTTAAACTCCCATAACTAACCATTATCTGATTTCCGTTTATTTTCTCTCTCTGTCTGACTTTGGTATCCCATGAAACCATTTTGAGATCGAAAATCCTCAGATGGTAGCGATGGGGATGTTTCCTCCCCTAAGCATTGCCCTAGCAGAGAGATTCATCGAAGAAAAACACACTGAGATAGGTTATTTCTATTTGATTTAAATTTTTTTGGGGATTTCAATTTGTTTTAGGGTTTTAATTTATTATTTCTTCAATTGGATAAAATACATGCCAGGTTTTTGGATTGATATCGATTATTATTTAGCTTTGATTTTCATTTTACCTTTGTCCTTCTCCTTCTTTCTTTTCAGTTGCTTCATTGGAGACGCGAACGAAGAAAGAAGCTGGCTTTTTAGGCTATAGCAGCACAAAAAAAAATTTAACGATTTTATGATTTAATGCCTTCGGATTAGATTGAGTTCTAGAGGATTTTTCATACTAAAAACTGTGCCGACTTAAAAAAAAGGCGGCCACCGGCATAGGTCGTCGATGGCGTTCACTGCTAGGAATTAAGTTTTGTTGGGTTGGATAGAAATTTTGATTTCATGGGATACATATCTTATAAACTTATTTAAGGGTCATTACTGGTTATTCAATTTGTAAAATGCAATGTGTTTTTCTCTTCAGGGCTTAGGTTGCGTACCATACATGTTGCTCACTTGTGCTCAATATTGATTAGTCAATGCGTGATGGTGCAGATTTCAAAAAGGAGTTCCCTGGATCTGGTATCATGGCATTTATAAAGATCTCAAGATCAATTCAGTATGGCCAGGAAAAGATTCAACTATGGGTAAGTGGTTCGCTCTTTCAAGTTTTTATTTTTATTAATTTTATAGTTCTTGTGGAGCATTTATTCTATGTTAGAAATTGCTTGGGTGTCTTTCTATGATAATCAATCAACTTTCTATTGCTAGGGAAGGAAGAGTAGTATATTCTTTGAATATAGAATTAATTAGCAAATAATGTGTCTTACTTTCTATTTTCCCCCCTAAACTTATATTTACAGTTGTAGAAAAGTTCAAATTTAGTATAATTATCTTCAAAGTTCCATTACATTTACATCATATTTGAATATATTAATAGTGGCAGATTTGGATCCATATGTACCTGTTTCTATACATGACTATGGTATTGTATTTTGTATGCTATTGTAATTTGTGGACTGATGAGAATGTCAAATAATGGATGTTATTTTAAATCCAGCTGCATAGACTAGATCATTAATGTAGGCACTGCTGGTGGATTTAAGGTATGCCTTTCTTCTTGAATAGTTGATTCAGTTATCTTATAATCTTCCATAAACTTCTTCATGTATCCCCTATTATAGAGGTTTTTTTTATATTACTTTTTAATTGTTTACAGTTTAGCAATTGTGATGTGTTATATCAATTTTTTAATATGCCTTTAATGAAGCAAAGGACCTTCAAATTCATGTATTGCTATTCATAACCTTTATAGAACTTTTGATTGCCTAAAAATGAAATTACTATTTTGTTTTACATATTCTATTGCTACTCAAAATTGAAATGGTGCAATTTTAGGATTTTGAGTTTATCCATATTTTATTATTATTCTTGGCTACCGCCAAAATTCTTATTTTATGTGGCAAAAGATTAATTTCTATTTATCAAATATTTATTAAATTTATCAAAAAAATCTAGAGTTATAAAAACAAAAATGCATTACAATTTGTTATACACGTTGTGGTCCCTTTTAATGAAAAATAAATTTGTCTCTAATGCTAATAGTGACTTCACTATTTTTGGCCTATAAAATTGAAAAACTTGCCACCACAAACGTTTATAGTTAGACAACTATAAACATTTATCGTTCAATAGCTCAGGTGACAAAGGTCTTGCTAAAGAAGGAGGGTTTTGGTTCCTTTTTACGAGGTTTGATTCTATTTCTGTAAACTTTTCATTGTATCTAATTGAATAATTGAATTTATATTTGTAGTTTTAAGATCTATGTTTTAAATGCTTGATCTCTATCAGTGCTTGATTTGACTTTGCATGTGTTTTAACTGGTTTGATATTGTCAGTACAACTCAGCTTGGAATGAGCCACAAATTTTGCCTAAATATAAATGTTATATAAGCTATTTGTAGTTTTTGAAGTTCTGACCTAAATATTTGATATTTGTTTGCTTAAAGCACTTGAGTTCGCTGCATTAGATGTAGGTTTGATGATTGTTTTGTTCTGAAGTGATCTTCTCTAGAATATGGTTCTCATGTTTGAGTGGGAGTTATCAATTGTGTGTGTATGATATCTTGTGCACTCTCGGGCATTTAAACTAGACAGGGAGAGTTTTGTGCTATTACAATTTGCGCGTGCAACAGGTGTGGTCCTATATGATTGGAGCAGAAAGCAGGTAACACATGCCTAATATTATAAGGATGTCTCTGTTGTGTTTTGGAGTTTCTAATAGTAGAAAGATTTAATTTTTATTTGATTGCTGAAGAGATAAGTCATTGCCTTTTTTCAGTTCACATACATTACAGTACATGTAAACCCAGCGCATTTCATATCTGGCCTGATATGGTTAAATTGTTCTGGTTTGTGTATTTAAGTTTCTAAACTCCAAATTTTAGGAAAGTACTGGTGATTTATGTATAGATTATGCTTTCAAGAAATGTTTTGGGTGGATTTTTTTGGTGAGCAGATTATAGTATTGATACAAACTAGAATGCTCTTCATGTTTTATTTTTTAAAATTCTATGTTTGTTAAAAATAGCTTTGTTTGAGATTTTCTTTTTGTTACTTTCCATGTTTAACAATTCACTACGGTCTAAAAACCTTAATAGGACCCAATAATTTTTAATAAATGTGTAACTGTGATTCTAATAATTTTAATAAACTAACAGCAAATTTATGCTAAAAAATGTGAAAAAGTATTAATTGTATATAACTATATTTGATTGTGGCTTTAGTTGTCGTTGCAAATAATATGACTATTGTTATATAGAAATAACAATTATATATATGAATTAATTTGAATCATTTTATAATCAAAATAGTATTTAATAAAGGCACCTTCATCTTGGAGAAAATATAATTTAAGATAATAAAGCTTTATAATGTCTTTCTAAAAATATTTCTCATAAAAATTATCATAAAAAATATATAAAATGATCATAATAATTAATTAACTCTGTAAAATATTCTATTCAATAACAAACAAAAATAATAAACTTATTAAACTGTACCATGTGATATTATATTTGGGCATCACGCACTAGTTATAATAATAAAGAATGAGAACATAGAAGGAATGAGGAATGTGAAAGGGAATTAGTTAAACTCCCAATACAATTCTTTTGTTAAATAATATCCTGAATTACAATTAATTATTCTCAGCAACTTGTCAATCACACATATACATACACACGAGTCTAATTCATCGCAAGATGTCTAATATTATCCTTAGAGTCACCAATATATAAATCTATAATGAAAATAAATTATAAGAGAAAAATATTTAACCCATTACAATTAGCCAAGAACTCAAAAGATATCTTGAAAATCATAGCAATGATATTCAAACCTTTAGCTGGAAAAATTGAACATGATATCTTATATTTATGAAACAATTAAGAAATTTAAATTATTACCTTGAATATTATTAAATAAATATTTAACTGCTGAATAATCATTAGTCTGCGCATTACAATAAAGTCTATAAATACATATTTCTCCATATAATAAATTCAGAATAAATTTCTCATTTCCATGCCAATATTTTTTTTATAATATCCATACCAATATTAAAAAAAAGAAAAGAAAAGAAAATCATTGATCTAATTAATGATTGTATTATTTTATTGAAATAGACTTGATGACACTACAAGCATACAGCACATTCAAAATAATACGTGGAGATAAAAAAAAAAAACAGTTACTTATGCCTTTATTTCGGGATGAGAAGAAACATTAATTTTTACCAAAATTTTGGAACTCTGAGATGAAATTCGTAGGGATAAAAGAAGATTGCAACTCCGAAAGTACCCTAAAATTTGCCCTTTTTCTTTAGTAGTTGATGGTCCGCTGGAGTAGCATGAACAGAGAAGTGCTCTGGTCGAACTCATCCAAGGCAGAGGGATTATTTTTAATTTTCTTAGCAAAGTGTTGGAATATTTTATCTGAAATATTTGCTTCAATATCAAAATGTTCTTCTAAGATTTTCCCAGAAATAGCTCTTATCATAGAAACAAGAAAATCAATGTCTTCCTTTGTATGACTTCTCGGCATGGGATGATTCAAAGCTTCCAATGTTTCGATTCTGACATGTTCATTTCTCTCAACAATTTCCTCCAATTTTTTTTTGGGTTGTCTTGTACAATGGCAAATTGAAAGAATCTACTTTTTCTTCACTTATCACTCCCTGTACAGCAATTCAACAAGCTATTAATAAGAATATAAAGTTTCAACTAATAAATACAAGAAAGCATCATTCTGAAGATCCTGAATTTACTTTGTTCCGTCAGTATACTGTTCTCACATGACATATATATATATATATATATATATATATATAATATTTCCAATTTCCTCTTTTATGCTAAAGAACAAAAGGCACCGAATCTAGGCATGAATTACTCAATGAGAACACAGTATTTCAGAAACTGAATGATAATTAATATAGAAATTTAATTTTTTTTTATACTTACCAACTTAGCCATGTCTCTAAGAGCATCTCCCAAAACATCCATAGAAACCCAAGTACGTTGGTTTTCATTTAACAACCCAGAAAATTGAATAGCCATCAGTCCTCCACTTACAATTTCTTTAGCTCTAGCATTTAAGAATCTCTCCATATCATACCTGAACTGATCTGAATATGCTTTAACAATTTCTTTTACCAATCCAGAACAATATATACTTTCTTTATTCAACGTTGGAGATTCAACAATTTCTTTTGGAACCCTAGAAAGCCAATGCAAGGCATAAGAGGAATTGACAAAATGGATTGAAGACTTTGGGAACAGGCAATTATAAAAAGAACCAGGGACTCCTGCAACGAAATATTTTTGATATGAAGGTAGAGTTTTGAAAAGAGTGTTGAAGTCATTGTCTATGAGATCATTAAAGAACACTTGAAATTCTAAAGATTGGGTTTGGTATTTGAGTTGTATAGCTTCTATAATGTTTTTCACTGAAAAGAATGTATTGGGTCCAGTTGAACAACCCAAATCTGCTATTCTAATTGTGATTGAAGTAACAAAATAAGGGTTCTTGAACTTAAACTTGTTCTTAATGCCTTCACTTACCAATTCCTTTATAGCATCCACGGCTGACTTCTGTAAAAGAAAAATATTTATATAAAATCAATCCCAACAGCCCATCAATGCATATATGTATATATAATGTAATTTTTAGAATAAAAAAATCAATCCTAAATTTATTATATTCACTTAAAAAATAAACTCGAATATCAGATATTGATTTATACCCTTTAGGAACATAAAGAAAATGTGGGAAACCAAGTTCAGAATTTCAAGCAAATCACTTCATTTTTTCATCAAGTTACAACGATTATATGTTACAGTCATAGACACATACGTGCAATATTATACATATACAATAAATTTTTTTTGTTTATATCGATTAATTATAGATAAATTGATTTTTTTTTAAATTCACTGGAATCTATTTATATCTCTTAATTATTTATTTTTTCTTATACTTGTAACAAAACAGATTAATATGGACAAAAAAAAATAACAATTACCTGATAAGTAGAATTTTGAGCGTAGCTGTGAGGACCATCTCCACCTAACATGGGACGAGACACTTGTGCCATTTCTCTCTCTTCAGAACTCTACTTCTATTGGCTGTATATATATATATATATATATATATATATATTTATAGAAATATCTCTGCAGCTGTGCAGAATACTTCTACTTGCTGTACATTTATATAGGCGCCATGCATATTAAAATATTATATAATACACTCAATATATTATAAGAGGCATTAATCAATTACACTCAAATTATTTTCCTAATTTCTTGTCTGGTCATATTACTCTTATCAATTAATTCCATTTGACGAGAAATTATATTATACATCCGTTATACCAACCAATGTGGCATTAACATACTTTGAATAAAAATAAGCGAAAACATATATATATATATATATATATATATTTTTTGAGTCCGAACTTTATGTATTTTATGCATCGAGACCCTGTGTGATAATTTAATTTTTAAATTATTTTAAAACGTCGTTTTTTAGAAAAAATAAAAAAAACATATATATGAAACTATTTATATCATATATTAATTTATTATTTAAATTATGGAATCTAGTTTTTTTTAAAAATAATATAAATGATAAATAAAAATAATTTGTTATTTTATTTATTATAGAATATATATATATAATAATAATAAAAGGAAAAAAGAAAAAGAAAAGAAAATATATGTTTGTAGTTGGAACAAAGAGAGGAGAGAGAGAGAGACAGAAGATATTATTGAAGAAAGAAAGAAGATTTAATGGAGGAGAGAGAAAGAGTCTAAGAGGGAGAGAGAGACCGAATTGTTTTCCTTCAGTCTACCGTCATCCGGTGATCAGAGACCGGCACGTGCCGTTTGCTAAAATCACCACTCGATAACGAGTCGACAGCCATTTGAATCACCGCAAACGGCTGCCAGAGGAAAGATCACGCAACATCCAAAATGCTTGGAGGTGTTCCATCGGTAGCTACATTTCGATAAGATTTCTTGTCATTTTAAATCTATTTTTTCAGTGATTTAGGTACAATTGAAACTCTCTCTTCATAAATTTTATTTTAGTATATAGTTTGCAACTTTTAGATTACTTTTAGTTTTGACCGGAATCTGACGACAATAACTCTTTTTTCGGCAACGATGACCCTATTCCGAAGATAAATAATAATAAAAAAATAAATATAAATAATATATATAATAAATGATACTTAAAAGAATTGAAAATTTGTATATTAAGGATTTTAAATTAAAACTAATTAATTTTTTAAATAATAATAATAGATTGAGTTAATATATATATATATTTAATATATAAATTATGATTTAAATTATAATAAATAACTTATGATTGAGTATAATTATTATTTATCAGTATATAGAATTAATTAATTATATTTAAATATACATGTATATATATATATGAAATAGGTTAACCAATGGGAATAAAAAAATTAGTAGTTGACTAATTGAGTTATATTTTTATTACTATTATTAAATTATTATTAATACAAGGATTATTATTATTTATTATTTATTTATTATTTAATTGAATTAATTATTAATTATTAAATAAGTTAATTAATTATTTGATTATTATATGTATTATGTTAGAAACCATAAAATTAAATACCTAATTAAAAATTGTATTGTTATAATTATAATAATCAAATTAATAATAATAATAATAATAATATATTATATTATTATTGTATTTGTTATTATTATTGAAATTTACTATGGAAAAATAAGAAAATTAAAGTAAATTATATCTTTTTCTATTTGAAGGATAATTAGATAAATTAATCTCTAAAAATTGTTCAAATTAGGTTAAAATGTGTTTTTCTTTATTAAAAGAATAAAGTAATTATTTTATTATGGAAACTAATTAATCAAATAAATTTATTCTTAATATTATCATTCAAATTATTGGAATAATTAATTAAATTAAATCAATAGCATATCATGGCACATTAGATTTACAAATTTTTATTGGGCAAATCACACCCTCCACCATGATTTTTAAAATGTTTATTTTTTTATCAGGAGTATTTTAGCCAATTTATTTTAAATCCCCATAATAAAACTATGTAAAATTTATAAATTTATAATAAACTCAAAATAAAATCATTATAAACTTATTGTAAACTAATAAAAATATTATATTTTGGTTAATAATTTATAAATATGATATTTTGTTAAATAATTTATAAATATGATAAATTTAAAATTTTTTCAATTTTTCTTATATTTTTATCAAAAGTCTAATTTTACTGGTTTGTTAAGAATTGTGATGGAGGCTCAAATAGGACAATTAGTTGATGCTGACTGTTGTGGGCTGTTTGGGAGTGTTAATTTCTTGTTTTATTTAAGACAAAAATGCATTAGTTTAATGGGAGATTTTGCCAAAATTTCGACAAAATCATTAGAGTCATCCGTTTGTTTATATTATAGTAAGTTCTTGTCTATTGCCTAAAATTAATATTTTCAGGTGCCTTTTCCATTTCGATTAGGAGCTTTGAGAAGAATCGTTAAATTTCAGTGATTTTTGTATATATGTGAGTTATATATATTATTATAATACTCTGCTCGTCTAAATTTTTTATCAGGAACTTGTTAGATGGATAGCTCTGTTTGGCTACAGCTATAACGGCGGATCATATATTTTAAATTTTAAGAGAAACGTGTGGACTAAGAGAGCTAGATAAGAGGATTGGCTCCCTAGTTTGAGGTTTAGTATGACCCCATTAACTTACTCTTATACTTATATGATTATGTGATTTGTTTATATGGTTGTTATTTGCCTGAACATTATTTGCATGTGATCGGTATATTATATTAATTATTATATAGCTCATTGAATCAAACATTCATTCTTGTTTATCATTTTTCTTCTAGGTTGCAGATTGACCATGAAAAAAATATTTTATTGAGTCGTCCTGCTTTTTTTTCACAGCAGAAGTGTCATTTATATATTTTATTGTATAATTATATTATCTTTTTATTTTAAAGCTCCATATGGTATTATTCTCTATATCTATCTTTCTGTTAAATTTCGTTGTTTGATTAGGTGTATTTGTTAGACTATGTTGTTGATGATAATGTAATGTTGTTCTGATTGTGCATTATTAGTGGATCCATGGGCTTGAATTTGAGACCGTGACTGTTGTCACGATCAAGTTTTCTTAAATTTTGAGTTGTTAAGCTAACTATGAGTTTCAGAAGTTATATGCTCTCCTGTTTTCTTGTGTCGGTCATGTGTCCTCAAGATTGTATTATGACACATTGAATTTTATTTAGTGACATTGAATTCCTCAACTTTATGAGTTGGTAACATTGAATTCCTTTACGAGAGTGTTTTATTAGTTTTTGTTATAGATTTGTGTCTTGTTTATTATGATAATTATTGTTTTATTTAGATATTTTGTTAGTTTTTATCGGTTTGTTTAGTGTTTTCATTAATTTTGGTAGTTTTAGTTTATTTCAGTGTTTATGTTGTTTTTTATCTAGTTTTTAGTATGGTGTTTATGTTTTGTTGGTTATTGTCTATTTAATTCTTGTTTAAAGTTTATTTTGAGTTTTGTGTTAGGTTAAAAAAAGGCAAGGAGGCAAATTGAAGGAGAAAGGGGGCAGTAGCTGACACAAGCATAGGACACGGCCAAGTCACTGGCCGTGTCTAATATTAAGTTAAAGAGGAAGAACAAGTCATAGAGAGAGACACAAGCAAGGGACACGGCCAAGTCAGTGGCAGTGTCCCTCCAAAGATGCTCCAACACGGCCAAGTCACTCCAACTTGGCCGTGTCTCACTTAGTTCCAAAGGAAAAGAAATTGCAAATCTCACAGAAGCGAACACAGGCAAGGGACACGGCCAAGTCACTGGCCGTGTCCCTCCAAAAGGGTCCAACACGGCCAAGTCAACCTCCAACTGGCCGTGTCACTCAACCAAAGAAGAAAAGAAGAAGAAATTCTCACAGTAAGTGACACATGCAAGGGACACGGCCAAGTCACTGGCCGTGTCCCTCCAAAGACCACCAACACGGCCAAGTCACTGGCCGTGTCCCTCCAAAGACCACCAACACGGCCAAGTCACATCTAACTTGGCCGTGTCTCTCATGAACCAAAGCCGTAGCGGATTTTAAAGCGGACGTTTCATATATAAAGGAAAAAGAAGCTAGGGTTTTGGGGGGTTGGCAATTTTGAGCTGAATTGAGCCGTCAGAGAGTGAAGTTAGGGTTTTAACTTTGTTTTCTTTGATTTTGATTAAACTTTTGGATTAATCTAGCTTAGATTAGATTGTTCTAGCCATTGATACATCCTTCTTGCAAGATTTGAACAAGAGATTCTTCAGAAGCTTCAAGGAGTTTATAACTTGGTTTTGTTCTCGAACTTATTCCACTACAAAAAAAAAAACGCTATCTGCAACGGACAGAATCCGTCGCAGATCCGTCGCAAATCAAGATTTGCGACCGATCTGTGAGGGATACGATCCGTTAATAAAAAAAGGCGTCGCAATTTTCAATTTTGAGACAGGCCGTCGCAGATTGCAACGGATTTGCAACCACTCGGCGGTTGCAAATCTCGCGCTTAAATTTTCGCGGGTAAAGGGCAGCCGTCACAGATTTCCGTCGCAGATTTCGTCACAGATTTTCGTCGCAAATTCGTTGCAGATTGTCGTCGCAGTATCTATCGCAGATTCCGTCATAGATTTCAAATATCCGTTGCAGATTCGTAGCAAATCCGTAGTAATTTAATATTGATTTTTATTGGAACTATTTATATTATCAATTAATTTTATGAGAACTTTATAAATACATTTGGAACATTTAAACACAATCTAAAAAAAGACTAATTACATTGATAAAAATAATTCTTTTATTAATCTTCAATAGAATAAAATATTTTACAATTTAACTATACAAGTGTTAAGAACGCTACTATAAATAATCTATCTTGAAAATAACAATATAGATCTTCAATATTAAATTATAGTGCTGGGGCGTTCTCTCCTTATCACGTCTTTCAGATCCAGAACAACTTCAGACATTGGAGGCCTGAATTCTGGTTGAGTCTGCAAGACATACTTAAGGTTAAAAATGCGATTCTAAATAGATATGTAATGGAGTTCCTATCCTACATGAAATTTCTCGTTTTCAATACTCTACCAACAAATAGCAAATAAAAATGGCATGAAATACAGACTGTACCTAGCAACCACTTGCATTATAATGAATTGCATTTCAATGTTCATCAGTTTGCTCAACCCTCATGCGCATTTGCTAAAGCATTCTGAGAAACATAGATTAAAAAAAAGATGGTTTTTCCACTTCAATCTTACAACAATGTCAAAAAATGCTATTTACACGCTAGCATCTATAAGACAAATTTAAAAGAACTTCCAACAACACATTAATCAAATGTTTGGAACTACAAAATGCAATTGGAAGGTACAAAAGACAACCAAAAGAACCTTCTATAGTTTACTAAAATCTGTCGAAAATACCTACTAATGCCATACGCATGTCATGAATTTAAGTAACCATTGCCACAGAATGTCATGAATAAGACCAAACTACAGTAATGTGTTTAATTTATATAACATAAATTCCACCATGCCTTTTAAATATGCATGCATTCATGGTTTTCTGTTAGCATCTCATGTAAATATTCAGACTACATTTCCTGAACATCCAGATATTATATTTAGAAGTAGCACTTTAGACCATAGAATCAAAATTTTTAATAAAATAGGACAGAGGGAGGACAAATGACTAAACACAGCACGGAAAAGTGATTTTTGAAATTTTGAAATGCATATAGTCATGTATAAAGCACAAAGCAAATAATTTTGCAAGCATTTTGGTAATGTGATGAGGTTGTTGAGATAATAAACCTTTAATCTACAGCATGCATTATAAAGAACACAAATCCAAAAATTCCTAACACAAATGAATTATTGAAATTTTTAAGAAATTCATTTGCAAATCCTAGTGTTTGGTGGGGAATGAAGATACATTTGAATTGGCTACACAGTCCCAGCGAAATTGATAGAAGGTATGCAAACGAACTTTAAATTACAATTAATCCAAAAAACACGAAAATTCATTTGCAAATCAGTTTTGAAAAGCAGGAACTGGATCAATCTGTTAATTTTGTGTACAGGAATTGTCTTATAGAGCTCCCATTTAACAGACTCATTCAATGAGCCATCAAGTCAAATGAGGACATTGACAGATTCTTACTTCTCTAACTAAAATCCTAAGAACATAACTTTCAATTTGCTTACCCCATTCCAAGAATATGCAATAAAATCATATGAGCATAAAAATGCATTTTAACTACAAGAAGCAATTAATAAAGCATACAGAATAGAATTCACGTTTTAATAAATAACAATCATGTAGCCATGAGTAATAATTATATTACCTTATTGTGTTATAACTAGACATAAACCAAGCAGTGAAGTGGAAAGGGAAATCATCAATAGATTGATTACAATTTCTGCCACTCAAGGTCTGCACTGGAGTATGGTGCCTGATTCTGATGATCTCCTGCAAACTTCTCACCATCAAAATTTGGATAGGATCTAGATATTTAAGACAATAATTCTCTCATTAGTGCAATTCAGGACATAAACCAATCACAACAAATTAATCAGTGCAATTTAGGCAAATCAGGAAAAAAAAACAATTATTTCAAACAATGTGTAAATCATCATGTAAGTTAATGTTGGAAATGCATTAAAGGCTGCCAACCTTCAACTAGAGTGAGAGTTTGGTCAAAGTTTTAACAAATAAAGAAACATAGCCATCCATTAGAACGATGCAGTCATGAGAAAAACATGTCTGTTCCTCTTTCATATAGCACATTGGAACCTTGGATTACAAATTAGCAAATAAAAAACTCAGTAAATTTGGATAACTGTATATATCAAAATACAGTTATCGAAAAAACAAATTCGGGAGAAAAACTTAGTAAAGAAAAGTAAAACAATATATCAATGGTAAAAAATTGCTGGGATTATGATAGGATAAAAGTGGATTGACTCCACATAAGAATTACTTTACAGTGGATTTTCTATAAAGCATATCATTAAGCGTTACAACTTTCTTAAAGTTGAACCTTTTATTTCCCTCTTTTTAAAATATAATAAAAAAAATGAGAGATAAGTTCACACGTTTACGAAAAATGAATCATAGAAATAATGCCAGAAAGAAATTGCTGTATTTTAACAAATATAAGATCCAAATTATTCAATTTTCTTCGAAAGTTCACAATTAACCAAAACAAGAAGAGACATTTCCAAACAATACAAGCCGCATAATAACATAAAAATGAGAAACTAACATCTAAGATCTCAAATTGCAAAATTATCCTTTAAAATCAAGCAATTAAAAACAGATCTAACAAATGCAGCAAAACATAATCAAAATCAAAAAAAGAAACAACAAATTCGAGATAGACAATGTTGTATAACAATGTAAGAAGAAACAAACATACCGCAAAAGGATTGACCTCTTCTGCGTCGAAGGGGCTAGAATCGTAGCGACTCATCAGACCAAATAAGAAGATCTAAACTCGTGAAGTCCAAAAATACTATACAAAGATCAGTTATGGACATATAATGAGAGAGAGAGAGAGAGAGAGAGAGATGATAAATTGGAGATTTTTATTAGGTATGAATCGGATAAGGGAAATGTACAGTAGAAAATGAGAAGGCACCTGCTGAAAAGTGTTTGAAAAGGAAGGATTTTTCGTCGACGGGGTTGGGTTGTTTGTTTCGCAGGAAAATTCAGAAAAGAAAGTAGCAGAAAATTCGCGGGTGAGTGAGAGGTAGAAAAGGGAAGGGAGAGAAAATGAGAAATGAGGAGATTTGATAAATCGAATATGATACAGGGACAATATTTATTTATTTATTTTAAAATGTAAATAAATAATTTAATTCTATAATGAGAAATTTTGTTGCATTGCATTTGCTTGCTAGTATACTTTTCTTTTAATTGGAGGGTAAATTTTATTTTATTTTATTTTTAATAATGAGGATAGGATTTTAATAAAATTAATATATATTTTTTAATCAAGATATAAATATTTTGTGACGAAAATTTGCGTCGACCAGACAACCGTCGCAGATTTACTATGAATTTGCAACCGATTTGCGACGGCTTCCTCAAAATTCCTTCACTGTGTTTATCCGTCGCAAAACCATTGCAGATCCGTCGCAAATTTGTGACGGAAATTTTTCGTCGCAGATTTACGTCGCAGATTTGTGATGGAAAAAATTTTCGCGAAAAAATATACGCGGGTCTCTCTCGCGCCAAGTATCTGCACCAACTTTTGCGACGATTATTTGCGACGGAATGATTTTCGTCGCAGATCTGCGACGGATTTGCAACGGATTTGCGACCAATTTTACAAAATTCCTCTGACTCGTCCTTCCGTCGCAAATCCGTCGCAGATCCGTAGCAAATTTGCGACAGAAACATGTCCGTCGCAGATTTTCATCGCAAATGCAGAATATTTTTATAGTAAAATTTGCGACGGCAATAGACGGTAGCAGATCTCAATTGCAAATTGCTTTTTTTAGTGTTTTCTCTCTCGCGCCAAGTTTCCGCGCCAACTTTTGCGACGATTATTTGCGACGGAATGATTTTCGTCGCAGATCTGCGACGGATTTGAGACCAATTTCTCAAAATTCCTCTGACTTGTCCTTCCGTCGCAAATCCGTCTCAGATCCATAGCAAATTTGCGACGGAAACATGTCCGTCGCAGATTTCCGTCGTAAATGCCGAATATTTTTGTAGTGTTCTCTTTATTTTCATTGAAATTGTATTAATGGATATTATCATGTCTAATTTGATTTCTTTGAACATTAACGAGATGAGTATGTTTGATAGCATGATGAACTAATTTGATCTAGTCTAGGGTTTGTATGGATCTGCTATGATTGTATGAATTGGTTATTCTCTTAGCTAATAATTTCTTTAGCCTTGATTGAATGAAATATTGTTAATATATAATTGATTGGCCACCAATTATGTGTTTTAGGTATTAGATGATGGATTGAGGGATGAAGTCTAATACTGGAATAATTCAATTACGGACTTAGGTGAATTAGAGATATAACCTATTAAAAAGATTATTTCAATTATAACAAGATTAGTTGAAAAAGGTTTGAATGCGAGAACTTATTTCCTTGACTCGATTAATTAAGTTGTTTGAGATTTAATCTTTGAAATTAAATTAGTTAAGAAGAATAATCATTCATACATATAAGTAGTAAAAAAGTGCAAACCCTAGACCTTTCTATCAAGTGAATCAAAACATCAGCTTAATTTACTTTTATTCGTTTTAAACTTCAATCAATCTTTTTCATTAATTGTTAGCAATTTCAATTTCTTCATTACTTTTTATTTATAATCTGATAATCAATTAGTCACTTTAGCTTCCTTGAGAGACGATCTTGGGGCGATCACCTTTGCTACAGCTACCTCGTATACTTGCGAGTAACGCTTTGTAGTAGAGTTAATTCTAGCGCAACAAGTTTTTAGCGCCGCTGCCGGGGAGGCTAATTGGCGAAATTGTTTATTAGCATAGATATTTTAGATTATTTTTCATTATTTCCTTTTGATTATATTTTGTCTTTTGCTTTTAATAATTTCTTTTTCTAGAAATTTTATTTATGCAAGGCAGGAGATCACTCGAAGGAGAGCTACATCCATTTATTCTAGAAATTCAGAGAGTGAAAAGGAGCAGAGAAGAGTTTGAACTGTACACAGGATTTGATACTACAGAGGAGGACACTTCTGATTTTGAGTCGAAATCTGCACAATCTGTTAAAATGGCTGAAGAAAGGCAAAGAACGATGAGAGACTTTGCTAGACCTGTCATTGGAACTTCCACCTCTTGCATAAGACTGACAGATGCAGCAAGAAATTATGAGTTGAAGAACATTCACTACAACATGCTGCCGTCATTCTATGAAGTTCCAAATGAAAATTCTTTGAACTTTATTCGGGATTTCTACTCCACCCTCAACACTTTTCCATTGGGAGGATTAACAGAGGATCAGTTGAGGATGCGGTGTTTCCCATATACTTTGAAGGATAGGGCAAAAAGCTGGCTTATGATGTTGCCCGAAAACTCTTTGACAACTTGGGAGCAAGTTTACCACAAGTTCATGGGAAAGTTTTACTCTCATCAAAAGATAGCTGAATTGAGAGGGAAGATTGCTACATTCTCTCAATTTGAGGGAGAACCATTTCATGAGGCTTGGGACAGATTCAAGATGTCATTGATCCAGTGTCCACATCATCACTACCCACTTCAACTTCTGAATCAGTTTTTCTATGATGGTCTCACCCAGCAATTTCAGAACACTGTTGATAATGCAGCTGGGGGAGCCATGGGAGAAAAAACAGCTGATGAAACTTATGAGATCTTTGAGATGTTGGGAGCTAATTCTCAACAGAAAAGTGTAAGAGGAAGAAGTAAAGGGGTGAACCAATTGGAGGCCAATAGTGAGATGGTAAATCAGATAGCTGAGTTGACAAGGCAAGTGCAGATGCTGAACATGAAGAACAATATTTCTTCATCTACTCAAGAAGCGTGTGGAATCTGTGGAACTTTTGGGCATGGAGCAAATATTTGCCCCTCTGCATATGAGTCTTATGGGAATGAAGCTGAGCAAGTCAATGCCATGGGGGGATTTCAACCAAGGGCCCGGAACGATCCTTACTCCAATTCTTATAACCCTGGTTGGAGGAATCACCCAAATTTTTCTTGGGCAACAAATAATTCTCAGCAGCCTTTCCATTTGCTCCAGAGACAGAACCAACAGCAGGGTCAATCCTCAAATCAAGGGCAGTCTAAGATAGAGAGCTTGGAGGAAAGTTTACAAGCTTTCATCAAAGTCAGTGCTCAAAATCAAGAGATGACTAATAAGAGGTTGGATTCATTAGAAGCATCTTTTAAAAAAGTGGAGACTCAAGTAGGACAACTTGCACAACAGATGCAGATTCAACAGAAGGGGAAATTTCCAAGTCAACCTGAGCAGGCACATTCAGTGACTGTTCTTAGAAGTGGTAAGGTAATTAACACTAATGTTGAAAATAACTCTGTGAATGCAGGTGACGAAGGGAACAAGAAGGAAGGAGAACCAGAGAACAAAGGTGCTGGAGATATATCAATGGAGAAGTCCCCGTCAGCAGATTTACATAGGGCAAGCAATCCATACCGGCCTCCTATATCATTCCCTAGCAGGTTGAAAGATGATAAAAAAGATAAGAAATTTTCTAATATCTTCAACATGCTATCTAAGGTAAGTATTAACTTACCCTTACTTGAAGCAGTAAAGAATATGCCGGCTTATGCCAAATTTTTCAAAGAGCTGATCACCAAGAAAAAGAGGTATGAGCCGAATGAAAAGGTGATAGTTTCAGAGGTAGCTAGTGCTGTTTTGCAGCATAAACTACCTCCCAAGCTAAAGGATCCTGGTAGCTTTATAATTCAAATTACTGTGGGAAATGGAAAGGGAACTGATGGTATGTGTGATCTAGGAGCCAGTGTAAATTTGATGCCTTACTCTGTGTATAAAGAATTAGAACTAGGGGAACTTAAACCGACCAAAATGGTGTTGCAAGTAGCTGATAGATCTTTTAGATTCCTGAAAGGGGTTATAGAAGATGTGTTAGTTAAGGTTGGTGGGTTAATAGTACCTGTGGATTTCATAGTTCTTGACATGGAAGGGAGTAATCCTGCACCATCAGCACACACTATATTGTTGGGTAGGCCTTTCATGGCTACTACCAACACCTTAATAGATGTTAAAAATGGTAAGTTGTCAATGACTGTCTTAGGGCAAACTGTTGAATTTTCTATTTTTAACACTTCTCCTATTCCTATAACTGCTTTATATGAGGAATGTTCTTTAATTAATAGTGTTGAAGCAGTTGTTTCAGATGTTGTGTTGCAGACAGACTCCCCAGATAAATTGGAGCTGACACTGACTTTAGAAGAGGGAGCTAAATCAGTGAGGGAAACCCAAAGGTGCTTTAACCCAAAAGCATATGAGAGCTCGAGAGTTTACAAGAATCGCACTAAGGCAATTCATGACAGATTTATTGTGCGACAGATATTGAGTCCAGGTATGAAAGTTTTACTTTTTAATTCTCGACTCAGTCTGTTTCAAGGTAAACTCAAATCTCGATGGAGTGGTCCTTTCGAGGTAACTAAGGTATGTCCTTCTGGTGCCATTGAATTGCTTAACTCTAGAACCAATAAGATTTTTAAAGCAAATAGACATAGAGTTAAACTATACAATGAAGGATTTCAGGAAGTGAGGATCATTGACAGCACTTTGATCCATGACCCCTAGGCCTTGTATGATGTCCAGCTATATGACATTAAAGAAGCGCTAAATGGGAGGCAACCCATCGGTTTGCATTTATTTTTCATAGTTGTAATTTTAAATTTAGCAAGTTTTGATTTTATGTTTAGTCTAAATAAATGGAATGGGTGCTTTGATTGGTTTTAATCTTTCTAATGTGTTTCAGGGTTGATCGGAGAAGAGGTTTGCAATTTCTTTGATATTTGGTGATTTGTAAAATAAAAAAAAAAAGTTGAAAAGACAGAAGGAGACACGGCCAAAGGACTTGGCCATGTCACCTCAACAATTTTTATCTTTGTCATTTTGGCTGTGTCACTTGGACACGGCCAAGTCTTCACCAAAACTTGCTCTTTGATTTTTTTACTTTGCACCTCTATTTTCAGTAGCAGACACAGGCATGGGACACGGCCAAGTCACTGGCCGTGTCCCTCAAAAAGCACATGACACGGCCGTGTTGCCCACAACTTCACCGTGTCTCCCATCTTTTCACTTTAAAAAGCCACGATTTTTGCACAGATGTTCCATTAAATCCCTAAATTCCTGTTTCTTCATCTCTCTCGCTCTCTCGCTCTCTGTATCACAAACTCCATTCTTTTTTATTCCAAGCTCCAAATCTTCCATTAAACCTCAAATTTCTTCACCAAAACTAAAAATAATCCATTAAAACTTCTTCTTTTCTCATAAAATTTTGATTTGATCAAGTTTTGGTTTGAATTTTTCAGATTTCTAAAGATGCCAAGAACAAAAATTGTTTCACACCGCAAGAAGAAGAGGCCTACAACCGAAGGAGCTTCTTCCTCTTCATCAACTTTATCTTTGAAGAGAGCAAGTCTTTTGGCTCGGGATTTTTTTTCCGACAAGGCATGTTAATGATGAATCACTTGATGCTCTGCAAATTAAGACTAATTTTTATAGATATGTGCAATTTCTTGGGTGGGAGACTCTAGTCTCTTTGAGACCTTTGCAGTTTTAGGAGCTGACTTTGGAATTTCTGACATCTCTTAAGGTTGAAAGAGATGATAAGAAAATCTGCACTAGAATGATGTTTAAATTGCTGGGTAAATCATTTGTGCTGAATATTGAACAGTTAAATGCTATATATGGTTTCATCAGCATGGGGAAAGGTCGGTACCCAAGGAATTTAAACAACAATTTGCTTGGGGAGCTTTAGGCTCGGGTACTTATGTGGCCAAATCGGCCAAAGCATCTAAATTAAGAAATTCCGCTTTGAGGTATTTACATCAGTTTATGTCTTGTGGATTCTTTGCTCGGAAGGAGAGCCCAGGTGTGGTTGAATTAAGTGAGCTATTTTTCCTTGATTGTGCTTGTAATTCAATGCATGTTAGTACCGGCTATTGGTTAGCCGATATTTTTGATATTGTGGCTAATAAAAGAAAGGGGGCAAATTGTGTTGGAGGGTTGATTACCACATTAGCAGTAGCCCTTGTTGAGGATTTTGACCCGAGTACTAGTCGCATGACTAGGATTTTGGGTAATGACTCTTTGGATTTAGCTACACTTGAGAAGATGCACATGGTGGTGCATAGGAGAGGGATTTATGTGATGCCTTCAGATGAGCTTGAAGCACCGAGGGACAGGCAAAAGAGAGCACGGGTCGAAGAGGAGTCCGACTCGGATTCTCTAGATCTAGATGAGGATGCTCCGGTCTCGGAAACTCAAGAGGTACTTATTAGGATTGAGGCCTTGGAGGGCAATGTAGATAGACTGGAGGGCAAGGTGGATCATAACCATGCTGAGGTCTTGCAGCAGTTGGAACAGATTAACAGCAACCTTGCTAAGATCTTGAGTCTCCATCCCTCAGCTGCATCATCTTCACGCCCTCCTTTTCCATAAATTTTGAGTTCCTTGCTTTATTTTGTTTAGTGTATTTTTGTTATTATTTTTCGTTTTTGTTTTTCATGTTAACATTTTATATTTGGATATTTTATTTTTATATATTGTACTTTTGTTTTTGAACTTTTGTGTTTGTGATGGAAAGCTAGGGTTTTGCCTCACCAGGTACGATGGAAGACAGGTTGTCCTTTAACTCTTTTTATTTATTATTCTTGTTTTCCATTGAGGACAATGTAAATTTTAAGTGTGGGGTACTCTTTAAGCTTTCCTTTAATTTTTGTTTTGTTTGTCTTGTTTTGCTTATTGTGTTTGTTGTGCATGGCATAATTGTTGAAATTTTATTGATCTTTTTTGTGATTTTAGCATTATAGTTGAGACTTTAGTATCAGCATAGAAATGAGCATTTGAATTCATTCAGGATCAATTTTCACATTCTGCAATTTATGACATATAAATCTTTGTGAACCCACCTGTGTGAGTTTTGAGCCTCATAATTTGATATTATTTTCAATTGATTTTCTTTTCTTAAGTGTGCACCTTCATGATTTTGCATCTCTAAAGCTTGCTTTTGCATACTAATTGAACTCACATTATGATTTAATCTCAAGTTTTAAAATGATGAAGGCAAATTAGGTTAGCCCTTTTAGCTTAAAAAGACTTCCCTTAATATTGATTTCCATAGTGAGCCAAGTTGAGCCGTTGACCTTTTCTTGTTTGATCAATACAATTCTCAACTTAACATGTTCTTATTATCATCATACCTGCATTAAGGAATAGAGTTTTATGATATGACAATAGGGTGGTTTATTTCAAAGTGTGGGGTAAGCAAGTAAAAAAAAGAGAGAGAATGATATTGCTATTTGGGGGTTGAAATGCATACTTTGCACATTGTATTTGATTAAGAGTTGATTATTCTTTTCCTCTACATTTTAAGCTAGATGTTCCATGCAAGTTTATATTTTGTATATATATATTAAAATAAATATATAAATAAATGATAAAAATAAAAGAAAAAGAAAAAGAGAAAATAAAAAAAAAGAAAAAGAAAAAGATATATATTTGCAAAATCTATATATTTTCTAGCATTGGAGAATGTCGACTCATGTATTTTTCTTTGAGTATGCAAGTATGTGAAGTATTAATGGATTGTGAGTATGCCATTTGAGGGAGTTATGAATTTCTTAGCAAGAGTATTGTCTAATTTAGATACTCCATTTCTTGATGCTCCAGCCTAAATGTCTTTTCTCACACCTTTACCTTAGCCCCATTACATCCAAATGAAAGACCTTTGGATTATTTCTTGAGAAAATTAGTCAGGGAGATTGGATAATTAAGCAAGTTTATGGTAATATGCAGTCATGAGTGTTTTGAGTGATTAACCTTTGAAATCGAGTGAAACACTTAGATGAGAGATGAGATTTGTATGTCTGGATTAATGAATGAGTTAAGAAAATCTTGGATTGAAGTAAAGTGCAATTATTTATGCTGTGTCTTAAAGGATTTCATCTTATATGCTGGAATTATAGTTAAGGTTGTTTGAGTTTTTAATTTATGCCGTGTGAATTTGCTTGAGGACAAGCAAAGTTTTAAGTGTGGAGTAGTTGTTTTATTAGTTTTTGTTATAGATTTGTGTCTTGTTTATTATGATAATTATTGTTTTATTTAGATATTTTGTTAGTTTTGATCGGTTTGTTTAGTGTTTTCATTAATTTTGGTAGTTTTAGTTTATTTTAGTGTTTATGTTGTTTTTGATCTAGTTTTTAGTATGGTGTTTATGTTTTGTTGGTTATTGTCTATTTACTTCTTGTTTAAAGTTTATTTTGAGTTTTGTGTTAGGTTAAAAAAAGGCAAGGAGGCAAATTGAAGGAGAAAGGGGCAGTAGCTGACACAGGCATAGGACACGGCCAAGTCACTGGCCGTGTCTCATATTAAGTTAAAGAGGAAGAGCAAGTCACAGAGAGAGACACAAGCAAGGGACACGGCCAAGTCACTCCAACTTGGCCGTGTCTCACTTAGTTCCAAAGGAAAAGAAATTGCAAATCTCACAGAAGCAAACATAGGCAAGGGACACGGCCAAGTCACTGGCCGTGTCCCTCCAAAAGGGTCCAACACGGCCAAGTCAACCTCCAACTGGCCGTGTCACTCAACCAAAGAAGAAAAGAAGAAGAAATTCTCACAGTAGGTGACACATGCAAGGGACACGGCCAAGTCACTGGCCGTGTCTCTCATGAACCAAAGTCGTAGCAGATTTTAAAGCGGACGTTTCATATATAAAGGAAAAAGAAGCTAGAGTTTTGGGTTGTTGGCAATTTTGAGCTGAATTGAGCCGTCAGAGAGTGAAGTTAGGGTTTTAACTTTGTTTTCTTTGATTTTGATTACACTTTTGGATTAATCTAGCTTAGATTAGATTGTTCTAGCCATTAATACATTCTTCTTGCAAGATTTGAACAAGAGATTCTTCAGAAGCTTCAAGGAGTTTGTAACTTAGTTTTGTTCTCGAACTTATTCTCTTTATTTTCATTGAAATTGTATTAATGGATATTATCATGTCTAATTTGATTTCTTTGAACATTAATGAGATGAGTATGTTTGATAGTATGATGAACTAATTTGATCTAGTCTAGGGTTTGTATAGATCTGCTATGATTGTATGAATTGGTTATTCTCTTAGCTAATAATTTCTTTAGCCTTGATTGAATGAAATATTGTTAATATATAATTGATTGGCCACCAATTATGTGTTTTAGGTATTAGATGATGGATTGAGGGATGAAGTCTAATACTGGAACAATTCAATTACGGACTTAGGTGAATTAGAGATATAACCTATTAAAAAGATTATTTCAATTATAACAAGATTAGTTGAAAAAGGTTTGAATGCGAGAGCTTATTTCCTTGACTCGATTAATTAAGTTGTTTGAGATTTAATCTTTGAAATTAAATTAGTTAAGAAGAATAACCGTTCATACATATAAGTAGTAGAGAAGTACAAATTCTAGACCTTTCTATCGAGTGAATCAAAACATCAACTTAATTTACTTTTATTCGTTTTAAACTTCAATCAATCTTTTTCATTAGTTGTTAGCAATTTCAATTTCTTCATTACTTTTTATTTATAATCTGATAATCAATTAGTCACTTTAGCTTCCTTGAGAGATGACCTTGGGGCAATCATCTTTGCTACAGCTACCTCGTATACTTGCGAGTGACGCTTTTGTAGTAGAGTTAATTCGAGCGCAACAGAGAGCCGTTAAATGTGTGATTTTCACATACTATCAATTAAGGAGCTTAATGTCATAAAATTTAAGGGTTTAATGCGTAAAACACATAAAATTCAGGGGCCAAAAAAATATGTATTCCTTAATTTTTAATTAAAATGTACCATTTTGCTTTAGTAGTCACACAATTTTGATGACAATTGAAGTACGTGTTTAATTTTTATATAAAAAAAGGCTCAACGTGATCAAATAAAAATTCTTGAGCTTAATGTATAAAATACATAAAAAATTTTAAGGGCTTAATGCTCAAAATATATAAAGTTTAAAGGTCAAAAATGCGTTTTTTCTAAAAATAAATATAACTATATATAAGCAAAACTTTTTTCAAACCCAGTACTTCATATTTCAAATTTTATATTTAATATCTATTTAAAAATAATATAATTATATCAAATTTTATATTCAATATATTATTCAAATCATAATTAAAAAAGTAATTACAAAAATAACGATACAATCATCGCTAAAGTTAAAACTCACAACATGAAACATGTGAATACAATTAAAGATAATAATCTAACATGTGAGAAAGTTACAAATTTGAAAGACCATAATTTCAAAAGTAATTCCAATCCAAAGCATAAGTAATTACAACCAAGTTGCATCCCTAAATTCATTTATACATTTTGAAAAATATTCATTTGGTAGAAATTTTAGATCTTATGTTTACTGTATTTCATGCCCTATAGGACCCAAAATCATCCATATTATTTTTTAAAAAAAACTATGATTTTATTAATAATTTTCACTAAGAAGTGAGTAAATCTAAGCTATAAGTTATTTTAAAAGCTTAAATATGTTAATGATATTATCAATAAGTGATTGGTGAAAGTAATTTAACACTTTTATCCTTTAATTAAGATGTCACAAATTCAATACTTATAAATGGAGTTATCATTTGTTCGAGTATTTTACTCTTTAATAAATCGATTCAGTGCCAATATGATTAGTCCTAATCAGTGGATCTGGAATACATGTGATTGTAATCAAATATATTAATTATATTTTTGTCTTTTTACAATTAATTATTCAGATTTCTAAGCTAGCTAAAAGTCAAGTAGAGCTTTCAACAAAAATTAGGATTTCTATAGAAAATTTCACGATTCTCGCATGTGAAAAATTACCATAACATGTTATAAAACATGATAGATTCTATAAAGAGAAACGACACATTCATCAAGGCAATCATTCGACTAACATATAGTAAATCCATCAACATTCATTAAAATGATACCTTTAATTATCAACAGACAGGCAATCAAAATTCACCACAATATATTAATAAATTTGGTAAAAATAAATCCTCTATCTGCCAACAGTCAGCTAAAGGATCCCACCTCCCACATCCGTTGGCATATTAATATCATATAATTATCCCACTTTCTTCATCATTTATATTTTATATCCCATGTGAAATCGGAGAATTTAAAGTTGCATGTTAAAAATTCTTTTTGTCCCCGTAGTGATATCAAGCTGCATATTTACTTCTAAAATAAAATAATCCCCAAACGTCAACTCTGCATATTCACTTTTTAATAATTATATATAAACTAAATGATTTATAGATTTAAAATTCCTTATTTAATTATTAAATTGAATCTATTCATCACATGTGTGTGTGTATATATATATAATTGATGTTTCCAGTGGAATATAAAAATTAATTTTAATGCAATATTATTTGAACATCTATCATGTTTCGTATGTTTTATATGTTTATATTTCTATTTGATGTGAGATCCACGGGAAGGTAGTGTAATTGACCATCTCATCTTCCGTTAAATAATTATTATATTAATAGTTTTTCTGTGTATCAACTATATTATATAATTTTAGTTAAGTGTTCTAAATATTTTAATTTTTACAGAATATATTAAATAATTTGCCATAAATATACTATTTTCCATGGTAAGAAATAATAATTATCCTATGTTTTACTTCCAATGGCTTACAAAAAATAATAATAACTAAAAGGATATGGGAAATCATTTTATTCTTTTTTTTAGGGAGGGAAATTTATATGTTTGATTTATCAATTATGTGTTTTTGAGAAAATATTTTACTCCAATTTACTAGTGCTTTTATGATGTTGGTTATTCACATTTAATTCAACCTCAATAGTCAATAGTATATTGTAGCATTATTTCAACAAAATAACTTTTAATATAAAACTGTTGGTTATACGTGGCTATAGATAAATTGTATCTCATTAGGAACCCAACTATTTAGGAATGTGCATTTATATCTAATTAGGGGCAAATTTATCAAAATTGCTAAGTTTAAAGGGCAATGAATGTATTAAACCAAAGAAAAATTAAAAGTTTCTTTCTAACATGTGTTATGAGTTCTTCTCTTAAAGAACAAAAATATTGCTAAATGGACTAAATAATTGTAATGGATTTGTCTTCTTGGTAAGACAATGATCATTAGTACAGAATTACCTAAGTATGATACTTATGTCATTAAATAATAATAATAATATTGTGATAATAAAGTGATCCTTGGTTGAACCATAATTATTAAAAAGGGATATAAATAAGCATGTATCCAATAAAAAAAGCATCATGTTATTTAAACATTGGTGTTATCTTAAGAAAATGCTAAAATGATTGTTATTGAAAATTATGGTTTTATCTGTATTTGTTATTGTAATTAATAATATATGATATTAAAAAGAAAATTATGTATATGCGAGCACCACTAAGTAATTAGCTTAGCGTGTTCGAATTTTTGACACACAGATCAAATGAAATAGGGCAGATCCGGCAAATAAAGTTTAGAGCCTAAGGATCAACTGCAACATTAAAAGTGTCTTTTTGAAAAGGTTTTTGTATTATATATTTAATTACAGTTCACATAGTGCATATTGATCTATATGATAGTTATATTGTTTTGGTTACGGATGCGATTTTTGTTAAGAGCTGAAATGGTCAAGTTTATGGACTGTACATAATAAAAATTTGGGTTGGGATACATGTTTTATTTTGAGCTTATGTTTGGGTGATAAGACGTGATAGAATGAATTTATCTTGGGAGAATGTATAGATGTATGTATATATATACAAGTTGATAAAAGTATTAGATATTTGTTTTCGATTGTGGTTAACTATTGATTAAATAGTGTAATTGGAGTTGAGTTTGATTGAATAAAAGATAGAAGTGTCTTTTCTGCAAGCAATGTTAGGTTGAAGAAATTTTGGCTGCAAATATTATATAGGAAACTCTGTTAAAATTTTTAGTTGATTTGTATTTAAAGAGTTTTAAAATTTTCGGTCGGATTGTATTTTTAAAGTTTAATTAAAATTGGATATAGAATTGTTAAATATTATATAGCATTTTCTGACAGTTCTCTGACAGAATTATCAAGGGGTTGCTTCTATGGCTAAAGCATAAGCATCAACTTTGTAACACCCTTATATATTAAATACGAATAAATACATATATCTCATATATGTAAAATACATATCTATGATAAAAATGTACTATAAAAAATATTTGTAAAATTTATCATTTACTAATAAAAATATAACTGCTAAAAATTTAGCTTCAGTTGAATATAAATTTTTTTAAAAAAAAATTGCTAGAGTTTTGTCTATAATTCCAATAAATTCCAAATTCAAAAGAAGCACAACCTGCATAAAAATTGCATTTCCAAAATTCACACTTTTATAAAAACTCAACACTTCTTCATACTATATTCAAGCATTTATCTCTCATATAAACTGTACTTTGATTACATTTACAAAACTAAAATATTATTTACAAATTACAAACTCTTACAATGTACATGTACAAAATTCTTTAAACATTCCATGCATAATAAAACACCAAATATGCAGGTCTCGTGGCAAAATACTACCTTCAATGTTAGTTCCAAAACTTAGATTTGTCTAAAACTATCTGCACTTTACTACTCTGCACTTCAATTACCAGCGTGACGCATTTCAACCTCGCTAAACTCAAAAGTTTAATGGTATATACTTTGATAACAAATAATTATTTAAACAAGTACATAATTAACAAATTTGATAACAATACACACATTCACACATAATGTCACTTTAAAGGATGACTAATAACATCCTTTAAAGTGTGCCAACATATATTATGCCAAACATAAAAATTCTATTTAAATAATAGCAAAGTATGCACTAACATTTCTTAACTTTCAACTCAACCCAATATCATATTCCAAGCCTGAAATCTCAAAAGCCCTAAGCTTTACCACTTGTACCAATTTGGTTTACACTAGCCAAGTATGCACTAACATTTCTTAACTTCCAACTCAACCCAATATCATATTCCAAGCCTCAAATCCCAAAGGCCCTAAGCTTCACCACTTGTACTAATTTGGCCTACACACATATAAACCAAGAAACTAGCCAAATAATTCAATTAAAATCATTGCCATGCTTAATTTATATCAAACTACCATTAATTATTCAAATTCTATCAATTTCCCAGTAAAACCCTAATTTCTCTTCTTACAATCTTACTCAAACTTTAACATATCCAACTCATTTCCGTCATCCAAGCATAAAATCATAGCATAAACATTAAAATAACATCAAAACAATCCACTTTAACAATTAAGAACACCTCTATCAAAAACCTTAAATTTACCTATTCTACCTATAACCCTAATTTCACCAATTAAGCTCATCTTAACCAATAATCACTAAATTATCACATACACATCTAAGTAACTTTAAAACCATCCATTAATATAATTATAGATTCTTTCATTAAAAACCCAAAACTCTAATAACCTCAAAACTTAACAAAACAAACTTAAAGTAATAGAAACTTACCTAATTCTTGATTAAACTTCAAAATCACCCTAAATCCTTTGAAATTCTTGAGAAATTTGAATTATTTGATGAATAAATTCTTTCCCCCTTCCTTAAAATTTTGGCCACTCCATAAAGAAAAAGAACAAGATAACAATTTTCTATTTTTTTCTTCCTCTTCTCTCATCCACACTCACATATAATTAATTAATTAATTATTGTATTTAGATATTTATAATCCTCTTTCCTATCCATAATTACCTTTAATTTAATTTATTTTTAATTTTACATATATTTAACTCTTTATCTTTTTTACTTTTTTGACTTTTCACTATTCTTTATCTTTTAGTGAAAGTGTATATATTAGATATATGTTAGGTATATATTATGTATATATTATATATATTCAATGTATATCTTATGTATACATTAGGTATTTAATATACATAAACCTCTTGTAGATCCTTCACTTTGGTCCTAAAGCTAGTTTGCTGACGTACCTCAAAACCAGTGGACTCGACCGAGTCTCTCTTTTAGCTGGGATACATCTCCATCAAAGTGGAAAAGAGAAAACACAAGTAAGCATCATTTATCTGCAAATTAATCTTTTTAGTGGCATAAAAAATTATTAGTAATAATCATTGTCTAATGGTAATCATAATAATTGTGCATGAACAATTAATATTTTTAAGACCTGTTTAGCAAAAGTATATGAGAGAAATAGATAAAACTAAGCTTAAAATAAATTTAAGATATCATAAAAGTGCCAAAATAGATATTTGGAGCTTATTAAGTAAGCTTAGTATTGTGGAAGAAGAATTAAAAATATATTTAGTGCTAAAAATACATTTATAGGGCTTGTGAACTTACCTTGTTTGACTTACCTATGTTATTGTAGTATGACAACTGCATAATTTATGGCGGAGGAAACGTCCATAAAGTCTATTAATGGTATGACCATGTGCCACCTCCAGTAAGGAGGATGATTGAGGAATGTGGCTTCCAGGATTTTGTCTTGCAGTTACCATCTAGAGGGTACCATATTGATAGGAGTGCTCTGATGCTAACGTACCTCAAAACTAGTGGGCTCGACTGAGTCCCTATTTTAGCCGAGATATATCTCCATCGAAGTAGAAAAGAGAAAACACAAGTAAGCATCATTTATCTGCAAATTAATCTTTTTAATGGCACAAAAATTATTAGTAATAATCATTGTCTAATGATAATCATAATAATTATACATGAAAAATTAATATTGTAAGACCTATTTAGCAAAAGTATATGAGTCAAATAGATAAAACTAAGCTTAAAATAAATTCAAGATATCATAAAAGTGCCAAAATAAATATTTGGTGCTTATTAAATAAGCTTAGTATTGTGGAAAAAGAACTAAAAATATATTTAGTGCTAAAAATACATTTACAGGGCTTGTGAACTTACCTTATCTGACTTACCTATGTTATTGTAGTATGACAACTACGTAATTCATGGTGGAGAAAATGTCCATAAAGCCCGCCAATGGTATGACCGTGTGCCCCCTCTAGTAAGAAGGATGATTGAGGAATGTGGCTTTTAGGATTTTATCTTGCAGTTACCATCCAGAGGGTACTAGATTGATAGGAGCCCTCCATAATTAACTTAAATTTAATTTAATTTTCATTATATATATATATATAACTTTTTAACTTTTTGGCTTTCATCATTCTTTGTCTTTTAGTAAAAGTGTATATATTAAGTATATATTATATCTGCATTATATATATCCAGTGTATAGCTTGTGTATATATTAGATATACACTATACATATACCTCTCCTAACACTCTAATTACTTTTCCATATCAATTATCCAATTGTATTTAAGTTTACAGATGTTACAATCTTCTTGATTTTCATCATTTGGAGTCAAACTGTGTGCAGGACAAGCTTTTAAGGGATCTTCAATAAATTCTTATTCTAATATTTCTTGCATGCATTCATCAATACATCAATTATGTAGCAATCATACATGAAAGTAGGACTCTTGCATCTTTGGTGAGATTAAACTCCACTTTTTCATCTCCTATTTGTAGCGTGAGCTTGCCTCCTTAAACATTAATCATTGCTCCAACTTTGGCTAAGAATAGCCTTCCAAGTATAAGTAAAATCTCTGCATCCTCATCCGTGTCTAGAATCACAAAGTCAACTGAAATGTAGAGCTTATCCACCTTAACAAGAACATCTTCAACAACTCTAATAGGGTATTTAATTAATTGGTCTACCGGTTGAAGTGATGTCCTTGTTGATTGCAGATTGGTGAAGCCGAGTTTCCTTTAAAAAGAATTAGACATTAGACTTACACTAGCACCTAAATCACATAGAGCTTTATAAAATTATACTGCACCAATAGTACAAGGAATTGAAAAGCTCCCTGGATCTTTTAATTTTGAAAGAAGCTTATTTTGGATCACAGTGTTGCACTTCTCAGTAAATGCTATCTTTGCATTATCTTCAAGCTTCCTTTTATCGGATAACAATTCCTTGAGGAACTTCACATAGCTAGGCATTTGAGCAAGTGCATATGCAAATGGATAGTTGATGTGAAGTTTCTTGAACACTTCTAGAAACTTCTCGTACTACTTATCCAACTTTTGCTTCCTTAGCCTTTGAGGAAAAGTGGACTGAAGGCATATATGGTTTGTCAACTTCTCTTGGCACTTTCTTGTCTTTAGCTTTGACTTCTTTTTCATTACTTTCAAAAGAATTTGGAGTAAGAGTTTGAGTCTTCTTAGGTTGAGGGTCCTCAAGCTGCCTACCACTTTGCAATGTGACAACTTTGTAATATTCTCTTGGGTTAATTTCAGTTTGACTTGGGAGAGCTCCTTGATTGCAAGTGTTGAGAGAACTTGCAATTTGCCCCACTTGCAATTCAAGACTCCTATTCTGAATTTAGAGATGTTCCATCTTTGTTTTAAGTTTATCATATTGCTTTTTAATTTTTGTCAAATCTTTCAAAAGCAACTTTAATAAACTTTTTTAAGGCAGACTCATATGATGGCTTTTCAAGAGGAGGGCCTTGGTTTTGATTTCTTAGGAAGGAAGGTTGGTAGAGTACCTTTTTATTGTTTTGATTTTCCCAAGATAAATTAGGATGATTTCTCTAACTGGAGTTGTAAGTGTTACCTTGAGGGAAGTTTTGGCCCTATTTTGATTGCCCACAAATTGTAGTTACTCTATAATTCTGTAATTTGTTGTGTCATGGTTCCTTTCACATCCTTCACAAGTTGATGAAGATGATAAGTTGACATGCTTCAATTTATTGGCTATTACATCTACCTTGGCTACTAGCAAGGAAAGATTGTTAACTTCATGAATACCAACTACTTTCTTAGGAAGACTACACTCTGAGGTCTAATGATAATTGTTAGCAGCCATCTCTTCAATCAGGTCATGTGCATCCAAAGGAGCTTTGTTCATAATGGCACTTCCAGTTAATACATCTATAGTGCCCTTAATAGATGGATGAAGTCCATTGTAAAAAGTTATATCAAGAGCCACTTAGGCGCTCCATGGTGAGGATACTTCCTTTGTAAATTTTTGAACTGCTCCCAAGCTTCATATAAACTTTCTCCATCTTATTGTACGAAGATTGTAATGTCATTCCTCAGCTTAGTACTCTTTGCAAGAGGAAAGCATTTTGTAAGAAAAGCTGAGGTACGTTGTTCTTAAGTAGTGAAGGTGCCCGATGCCTTGGAGGCAAGCCAATCCTTTGCTTGGTCTTTTAATGAGATAGGGAAAAGTCGAGGACGAATGGCATCATCAGACACACCATTGACCTTGAAGGAGTCACACTTCTCTAAGAATTTGGAAATATGGAAGTAGGCATCTTCATGAGCAAAGCCATGAAAAACTGATTGCTGAATCACATTGATGAGTACAAGTTTGATATCAAAAGTATTTGCTTGCACTGGTGGTTTAGTGATGCTTAACCTTAGTGGTGGGTTAGTGATGCTTGACCTTCGTTGAGTAGTTGGCATATCATATTGCTTAAGTTTTATATTTTGGTTGTTCCTCCCGTTTTTCCTTCGTCGTCAGATGAGTAGACTTGATCTTCTTCTTTCTCTTCTAAAGTACCCGCTGAAGTTCCTTCCACTTTATCCTTCTTTTGTAGTCTTTCTTTCCTTTCCCTACTTTACTTACAACAAAACTTTTCAATCTCAAAATTATATGGCATAAGTTTGTGTTTAGATTTTTATACATATAATCCTAAAATCTGCAAGGAAAAAAAAAAGAAAACAATTAAAAATAAAAATCCAAACTAATAGCAATTCAATATTATTAATATTAGAATTGTGTTTTTGTTGAACTATTAGCATGTGCTATAGCTCAGTACCACAAGTGCATGGATCGTAATAAGTAGTAAAGTGAATGTAAAGATAGTTCCCATAGAGAAGAAATAAATTGAATAATTAAAATTCAGTTTGATTATAATCTGAAAACTAATTAATTAATTTTATATTTTAAAAATTATATACTTAATCCTTAATTTAAAATTTCAAAATCAAATTACAAATTTAAATTGAATTAAATTATCTATCCACTTAATTTCAAAAATTAAAATTCAAATTCAAATTAAAGTTCAAATTCAAATTTCAAATAAATTTAGATTAACAAGTAGGATTATGTTTTATTAGAATTATTTCAAATAGGCAAAAACTAATTTTCAAATTAATTAAAAACTTTCATGGAACAAAATTATCAATTCCTTAAAATTTAATCTTCTTCTCTTTCAAGTAAGAAAATTAATGATTGATAGAATTTATAAGTTCTATTTTCATGAACAAAAAACTACAACAATCTATCAAGCTCAAAGAAATTAAGTTGGTCTTTAAATTATTCTTTTATCTCTAAAATAAATTTCTAAAGTTGTTGATTTTCATAATCTAAAATCATACATAGCTTTCACTCAAAATATAATTTCAATATAACAAGTAATTGGTGACCAATCAATCACAAGCATTAAGAACAAAATTAATAAAATTTTGATTCAAGAAATAAAATAGTAATTAAATCAATTAATACCCATAATCCATAACCCTAAATCCACCTAATTTCACTAAGGAGATTAGTTATTAATAGCTAATTTGAAGATAAAAATATTAGAAATAAAGAAATAAATCAAAGTATCCATAACTCTAAAACTGAACTTAAAGAAATAACAAAGAAAACAAAGCATTAAAAATTAACTTTCTAAACTGTGATTGAATGTTCAAACTTGATGGATGAATCTTGAAGAGATGATTGAATCATACTCCAAGCACAATCTTCTTCTTCTCTCCGTCTTTCTAATGATAAATGAAGGCTTTTAAGTAAAAGAAAAAAATGAGATGGAGATCAATTTTCTCCAGGATAGCTAATGCTAGTTCACTATTCACATTCCTGTTTGCCTTACTAAAACAAACTCCTACTCCTATTAAACTTATGCAGAAATTTGAATTTAAACTTGCAAGCCAATTTTCTATCTGATAGAAACCTTATATCAATCTGACCCCTTTAGTAAGGTTGTATCTCTTGAAAAGTAGATGAATTTGAGAATTTGAATCACCTCATTTGGACCACGGAAGCCTAAGATATGGCCTAATTACTCTTAGTGGTTCAGACTAGAATTCTGCTTCTTTATTTTAAGCCCAATTTTGACTTTATAGTTGGAGGCCCAAACGAACTCAGATTTTAATGAACTAGACCTCTCTGAAAAGCTTGAATGCCCTCTATCAATTTTATGAAGACAACTTTTCCAATCTTATACTCTATCATCATGAAAATCTTCGTTGAAACTCTAAAGATATAATCTGCCTAAAATCTCTCTTATAAGAGTCCTACAACAAATTAATTAAAACTAATCTTTACTAAAAAATAATGCAACTAGAACACATAATTAAGCTTAGAATAAGTAAATTTAACTTAATTTCATATAAAAATTAATAGAAAAATATATGGTCAATATGCACTTATTAAATTCTCCCACACTTAACTTTTGCTTATCCACAAGCAAATTAGCAATCATTAAATCAAATCCCAACAATCAACCAAACTTAATTAACCAAAGAAAAATAACAATCACTTATCCTCAACTTAAAACACTAAACTTCAAAGAATCATAACCTTCCACAACTTCACAAACTAAGCACACTAATTTATTAAGGGGATTAACAAAAACTTTTATATCAAACCATAGTCACAAGAAATTCATCATAACTTCATTAATTCAAGAATATAGAAAGCATCACTAAGTAGCCAACTCTACACAATAATTGAGGATTAATAAGAACTACATATTTGTCATTATATATATTTTCAATGGGTGCATCTTATGCTCCATTCCATTATTATTGTTAATTTCTTTCTTCTCTTTTTTTAAATATATATATATATATGATGGATGCATTTTATACTCCATTTCACCTTAATTTTCTAAAATGAGTGTGTTTTACTCTCCATCTCTCAAAAAAATAATATATTAATTATACTCACTCCGTTTCATTTTAAGTGTCATGTAAAAACGGTGCATACATGCAAAGAAAATGATTAGTCATTATAAATTTCTTAAAAATTTTATTATAATTTACTTATATGCCCTTTTCTATCTTTCTCACCCCCTTATTCTCTTTCATTAATTAACAGGAGTAATATTGGAACTTTTTAATTAATGCTCTCTTGAATTTCTAAAAGTGACACTTGAAATGAAATAAAAAAAATTTTCTTACATGACACTAGAAATGAAACAGAGGGAGCATTAATTATGCATAATTCTCATATTATATCTCACATAATTAAATAATTTACTACCTTAGTGATATACACTAACTCAAGAATCTATTACATTACAATGAACTCAAAAGACTATGACAAAGACAATTTTAACTATTCTTTAGAAAATAAGTGCTCTTAATTTGTAAAAAAAATTTCAAGGTCATAACCTCATCCATTCCATACATTCAATAAAAAATAAGCAAAAATTATTTTCATTTAGCTAAAAGAGTTTAAATATCATGTTGAAATCTAAAATAACAATAATTAACATACTCAATAACAAGTAAAGTACAAGTAGTGATCAAAATTAACCCAATAGATTGAAAAAAAGGAGTAAAATAAATTTTAATATTTATTAAAAACTGAAAATTAAATCTAGTACAAATAAAAATAAAAAGATACAAAATTAAATAAGAATAAAAATAGAAGATAATCTAATCAAATATTATATAAATCAAACTAATAATAATAAGAGTTAACTAGAATCTTCTAAGCATCTCCCTCTTCCTTCATAATAGTTACTGTACTGAACTGTACTTTTTTAGGGATCTTAAGAAGTCTTCTTCTCTTATTCTTTTTTAATTTTGAAGGCCTGCCTCTCTTCCTTTTGATTGGTGCTGGCTCAGGTTTATCATCATCACTTGAAGTATCATCTAATACTGTTAAGCCAAATTGGGATCCATCATTTTCACAAACTTTCTTCAATTTTTTCCTCTCCACTACCTCATCAAGATCATAGTGTATTCATTAGGATTAGCATAAGCACGCCTAAAAGCATAGAAAGCAATGAGTTGTTCAGGTGTTTCTACAAGTGGATTTACATAAGGCTTTTCTAGATCTCAAATGCCGTCTCCATATTTCCAAACCCAAGTGTATAGACTTTCTTTATTATTCATCTTTCTGTATTCTAAGGCTTTACTAATAATGAATTAGAATTGCTAGGAACTCATCCTTATATAGAAAAAAATAAAGATTAATCCTAATGCCACTCAACTAAAGGAATTCTACTAAAACTCTGATTATTAAAGTTGATTAATTAAAAATAAACTTTTAGTTTACTAGGATTAGGAGTTCAAATTAAAATAAAAAATATAATTTCAATCCTAGATAAACTAAAACATCTAAAACCTAATGAAGACCTAATTAAAATATTTTTATTATTTTTATTTATATATTTTAAAAAAAAATTCTGTTTTTCTCTTTTTTTTCATTAATTTTGAAAATTATATATATATATTTCAATATTTTTTTATTTTTAATAATTTAGATAAAAATAGTAATTAAAGAAAAATTCACAAAATAAAATCAAACACAATAGCAAAACAAATTAAGCTAACTACTCTCCTCTCACACTTAAAATTTTTATTGTCCCCAATTAAAAATAAGCAACCACAAATAAGAAAACTACAAATAATAAGAAAAAGAAAATATAATAAGAAAAGGATAAAGGATGAAGGCTTCCCTGAGTTATAGTGAGGATGGAGGTGATGGAGTCAGAGGAGGATCAAACAATCCTGAAAGTTCAATATATTTTATTAACTTTTAATTATGATAAGTCTGGCTCCTTTCCGTATTGATAATTCTTTAATTCATGGACCCTAATTGATCTCCATATTGCCTCTGTTGCTCCTCTATAATATTCAACTGCGAGCTCATTTACTTATTTATTTTATCTATTTTATCGAGCCACTTTAAAATCTGTCGCCATCCTTGCTCGTCATTGTCATTATCATCACCTTCTTCTTCATCACTTTCCTCTTCATCATTTTCCTCATCTTCATTTGTTGGCTGGTCACTAGGTGGAGCATTACTAAAACCTCTTTGAACTAGGTTCTTGAAACACCTTCTTGTTGTGGGATCCTTCAACTTACTGCTTGCATCCAAAATCTCTGTACGACATAATGTGTTAAATGAATATGACTCTCCACTAATGCACTCTATTGAGGTATTGTTAGGATAAAAAATATTAACCAGTAATAATATCACCTAATGCTATGATGTTTTTACGATGTTCAGCAATAAACATCAAACTTTAAAAAATATGATATGTTGTAAATACTTTCTTATTCTTATAGGCACAATACAACATAAATAATTCTTGAACTGTCACTTTATTACTCTCTCTTTTTGCAAATACAAAATGACACATAAACTTATGCAACAACAATAAACTATGATCACAAATCAACCCATTAGGTGCATATCTAATGTTGAACGAATCAAACCCAGTTAATATTTTCTAGAATTTATCAATGTTGATTTTTTTTATAATGAGTACAAGCACCTCTTTTAGGAAAGCCTAAGGCTTTGAACATAACATCATGATCAATTACATAATCCACACCAAATATTCTATACTCTAAATTCTTATCTTTAGATTTTTACATTTTAAGGGTTGTAAAGAATTCAAGAGTTAGTTCTTTATAAGTGTCATATCTCTTTTGTATCAATTTCTCCCAAACTAATCTACCAAATAATTGTTTCATTCTATTATTAATATCCAAATGCTTAAAAATACCATGGCTAAAATATCTACAATGAGTAATATTTCTTAAACATAGAGAGAAATTTCTTACCTTCTTCTTGATTATAAATGGGAAAATGAGCATCAAAATGGGAAGATATATCTACCTCATCCTTTGAAGAACTTGAAACATTCTCCTTGCCTTTTCTTGATGTTCATTTCTTTACAATGCTTTTAAATCTTGAAGCCATTATTGGAAGATTTGAGTAGGGGGTAAAGTAGATTTGATAAGGATTTGTTGGATTATAGAATAAATTGAGTGGATTTTAGAAGGATTTAAGTGGATTTAGGATGTTTATAGTTAGGGATTTAGGGAGAGAGATTGGGGGTGTGAGAAAGAAGAAGAAGAAGGAAAAGAAATAAGTGAGGAGAGAGAAGGGGCCGGGCCAAATGTGTTTATTTATGTTTTAAAATTTTTTTAGTAACCATCTCGTCACGATCTCGACAGAAACGCGATATACAGCAGTGCGATAGCACTACTGCCTTGCGCGATAGCAGCAGTCTCCTCTGTCACGATCGCTCGGGATCGTGTGATTGAGACAGAAGCTTGCAACTAATATATTTTTTTAAGTTTTTCATCACAATCGTGCTAGCTGGCGCACGAGCAGTGAGCTCGAGCGATTAGTCTCTCGCACGAGCTGCTGCAGTGCGTCTCTATCACGATTGCGCGGTCCAACGCTATCGCAATAGTAGCTCTATGATGTCAATTGTTTATTTTAATTAATAACAAACACAATTCAAACTTACCTTTTCTTGCCCAATCTTCTCTACCATCGCTTTTGCTTGACAATAAGAATAAAAATAAAAATAATTAAAGAACATAGAATTAAAACACCTACTTGCAAAAATCAACAAACTAATTTAATAACTCCAATATTACGTAAAACAACTATCAAAACTTCAAATTAATTGAATCAAATGAACCTAAACTAATGAAAACACATAGATTAAACATAAATAAAGAGATATAAAATTGGGTTGCCTCCCAAAAGTGCTTTGTTTAAAGTCTTCAGCTTGACATTTTCTTTGATGCTCAAATATTAAAGTAACAAACTAAAGCCTTATCAATTGGTTCACCAATTATATATGGCTTTAATCTCTATGCATTAAATGTAAAAATTTTATGTGAGTTATTTTGAATGTCCACCACTCCTGAAGGGTGAGCTTTAACTATCTTAAATGGCCCTGACCATCTAGATTTAAATTTTTCAGGAAAACGTTTAAGTCTGGAATTGAACAATAACACATATTGGGCTTCACAAAAATTACGCTCTCGGATATACTTGTCATCCTATGTCTTAGTTCGCTCTTTATATAACTTAGCATTCTCATACGAACTAAGGTGCAATTATTCAAGTTGACTTAATTGAAGTAACCTCTTTTCACCTGTTGTTCTCATATCAAAATTTAAATGTCTAATTGCCCAATAAGCCCTATGTTCTAACTCTACTAGAAGATGACAAGCCTTATCAAAAACCTACTTATATGGAGACATTCCAATGGGTGTCTTAAGAGCAGTTCGATAATCCCATAAAGCATCATCCAATATAGGGTTCAAAGGCATATCATCTCTTCTTGAGATATTTCTTACCCTTTGGCAACGATCACATCCCTTAATAAAATTGTGTACATCACGATATATTATTGGCTAAAAGAATCCCGATTGTCATATCTTAGCTATAGTCTTGGAGGAACTAGCATGTCCTCCGCACTCTCTAAAATGACAAAACTCGAGTATAGATTGAAACTCTTCTTCCAGAACACATCTATAGATCAACCCATCACTTCAATATTTGAATAATAGAGAATCCTCCCACATGTAATGCTTCACTTTTAAGAAAAATTTCTTCCTTTGATTAGCATTAAAATCAAAAGGCAATTTTTTACTTACCAGATAATTGACAATATCCGCATACCAAGGAGAATTCCCTTTCAATGAATAAAGTTGCTCATCTGGAAAAGTTTTATTGATTAGGATCTCCTTCTTGGCCAATGTCCCCAACTCTAGACTGGAAATTTATCCACATTCTCTAGCCTTTCAATGGTCTGCAACAACATTCTTCAGCCTTTTTTTTTTACTCTAATCTCCATATTAAACTCTTGAATCAAAAGTACCCAGTGAATTAGGCATTGCTTTGCCTCTTTTTTGGTCATAAGATACCTAATGGCAACGTGGTCAGTGTACACAATCACTTTCGACCTAATAATATAAGATCAAAATTTATCCAAAGAATAAACCACCACAAACATCTACTTTTCAGTAGTAGCATAGCTTACTTGAGCATCATCAAGAAACCTGCTGGCATAGTAAATGGCATAGCGCATTTTCTCCTTCCTTTGGCAAAGAACAACTCCTGTTGTAAACTCACTGCATCGCACATGATCTCAAAAGGTAAGATCCAATTAGGAGGTGCAATAACCTGAGTCGTGGTCAATGCCTTCTTTAACCTTTCAAAAGCAATAAGATAATCATTAGAAAAAAGAAACTCAACATCTTTACTAAACAAATCACATAAAGGCTTTGAAATTTAAAAAAAAATCTTTAATGAAACGTCTATAAAATCCAACATGTCCAAGAAAACTCCGGATTCCTTTGACGTTTGTTGGTAGAGAAAACTTCTCAATCACGTCTACTTTTTCTTTATCCACCTCAATCCCAGCTTGTGAAACTTTATGCCCAAGGATTATCCCTTCTTCAACTATAAAATGGAATTTCTCCCAGTTAAATACTTAATTTGTTTCTTCGCAGCTTTGAAGCACTTTAACTAAATTCAATAAATAAATTTCAAAAGAAGTGGCATAAATAGTGAAAACATCCATAAATATTTCCATAAATTTTTCTGCAAAATTACTAAAAATTGCTGTCATGCATTGTTGAAATGTAGCAGGTGCATTACACAAACCAAATGACATCCTCCTATAAGAATAAGTACCAAATGGATAAGTAAATGTTGTTTTATCTTGATCTTTTGGAGCTATAGGTATCTAAAAATATCCTGAGTATCCGTCTAACATACAAAAGAAATAATTTCCAGCTAAGCGCTCCAATATTTGATCAATAAAAGTCAATGGAAAATGGTCATTACGAGTGGCTTTATTTAATTTTCTATAATCAATACACACTCGTCATCCTGTAACTGTCCTAGATGGAATCAACTCATCTTTTTTCATTTTTAACAATAGTCATCCTCCTTTTCTTTGATACCACATATATTGGGCTTACCCAAGGACTATTTGAAATTGGATAAATAATCCGTGCATCTAATAGCTTAACAATTTCAGCCTTAATCACCTCCTTAATATTAAGATTTAACCTTCTTTGTGCATCCACAATAGGTTTACAATCATCCTTCATCAAAATTCTATACATACATAAAGATGGACTAATACCCTTAATATCATAAATAGTCTAACCTATAGCCTTCTTAAAGTGCCTAATCATACCTTATGTTTGTTCTAATTGATTCTCAGATAATTTAACACTTATAATTATTGGTAGGCTATCATTAGGCCCCAAAAAGACATATTTCAAATGGGAAGGTAATGGTTTCAACTATTGCCTTCCCATTTGAAAGAGGGTGGTAAAGGTGTAGACTTCCCTAACTTTTCAAATCCCATAAAAGCTATGGGTGGTATCATTTGTAAGGTATAAGCGCAAGCTGTAATCTCTTGATATCATCTTCTTTAGTTGCACTACGGATCAAACAAGCCTTTAAAATGTCCTCTCTAAACTCTTTTTCATAGACTTCTTGAATTAATTCATCAAAAATATTAACTCTAAAATAATCATCCATAAAACTAGGTTCTTTCGTGGACTCACTAAGATTGAACTCTACTTTCTCTTCATCTACTTGCAAAGTTAACTTATCACCCTTAACATCAATCATAGCCCTTGCTGTAGCAAAAAATGATCTCCTTAAAATTAGAGAAATTTCAATATCCTCTTCCATTTCAAGAACAACAAAATTAACAGGTATAAAAAATTGATCAACTTTAGCCAAAACGTTTTCAATAATTCCCAAATAGAATTTCACGAAATGATCCGCTAATTGTAGTGTCATCTTTGTAGGCTTCAAGTCGGTGAATCCAAGCTTCCTACAAATAGAATTTGGTATTAGGTTTATGCTAGCACCCAAATCACAGAATGCTTTATTAAAATTAAAATTACCAATAGTATAAGGTATAGAAAAACTCCCTAGATCCTTTAATTTGGATGGATGTTTGTTGAAGATCAATGCACTATATTCTTTGGTGAGTGCAACTTTTTCATTTTCTTTAATGGATCTCTTATTAGAAAGAATCTCCTTCAAGAATTTGACATATGAAGGCATTTTAGCAAGAGCATCTGAAAAAGGTATATTGATTTTTCGTTGCTTGAACACTTCAAGAATCTTCTCATATTGTTTCTCCACTTTTTGCTTTTAAAGCCTTTGAGGAAATGGTACATGTGGCACATAAGGCTTCACTTCACTCCTAGAAGGGAGTGTCTTTATTTTCCCCTTTCCCCTTTTCCTTCTTAGTCTCTTTATTTTCTTCAAATTCTTCACCTTCTCTTTTTGATTCAACCTTCTTTTGAACTTCATCTTGTGACTGCTTCCCACTTCTAAGTGTAATTGGTTTGCAATGTTCACTGGAATTTATTTCTATTCTACAAGGCAAAGCCCCTTGACTTTTAAATTTAAAGAACTAACTATTTGCCAAATTTTCACTTAAAGGTTCCTAGTTTGACTTGCAATTTGATCTATCATAACTTCCAATCGGTCATATTGCTTATTTAATTTATCAAACCTCTCACTAGAAATGAAAATAAAATTTTCTAATGTAGTTTCATAACCCATCTTATTGTCTTGATAGTTAGCTTGACCTTGACCCCTATTAGAAAATGGTGGTTGGTACATCTCTTTTTGGTTAAATTGGTTGCCCTGATTTTTTTGGTTGCCTTGATTTCTAATCGAAAACAAATTTGGGTGATTTCTCTAACTAGGGTTTTATGTGTTTTCAAAAGGCATTTGTTGAGCTCTATTTTGATTCCCCACAAAATGCACTTGTTCTTGAGCTGGACATTCAAAAGATTGGTGGTTTTCACCTCACCCTTCACAACCTACAGTGGCTACATTAACATGTTCTAACTTCCTAGCTAAGGTATCAAACTTAGTTGAAAGTAGGAAAATTCCATCTACTTCATGTACACTAGCCACTTTCTTAGGTGAAGACCTCTCACTAGACTAATGGAAATTTTTTGCTTCCATGGATTCAAGCAATTTCAATGCTTCAGTTGTATTTTTATTCATAAGAGCCCTTCCTATAGCTGCATCAATTGTACTCCTCAATGGTTCTGTTATCCCATTATAAAATGTTTGAACAATAAGTCATTCTGGAATCCCATAGTGAGGGCACTTCCTTTAAAGGTCTTTAAATTTTTCCCATGCTTCATAAAGCGATTCACCATCAAGCTGCATAAAACTAGTTATATCATTTCTGAATTTTGCAGTTTTTCCAGGGAAAAAATATTTTGCCAAAAATTCTTTTGAAAGATCATTCCAAGTGGTGAAAGTTCCAGCAGCTTGTCCTTGTAACCAAGCTTTTCCCTTATCCTTCAATGAGAAAGGAAAAAGGCATAGCCTAATTGCATCATCATTGACTCCATTCATCTTGATTGTGTAAAATTTTTTTAGAAAATTCGCCAAATGAGCAGTAGCATCTTCCTGGTCTAACCCATTGAAAAGTTGTTGTTGAGCCATATTGATGAGAGTTAGTTTAAGTTTAAAATTGTTAGCATTTACTACATAGCGTGTAATGTTTGATCCAATCTGAGCATTAGGCATGGCATGCTCTCTTAGAGTGAGATTTCTTATTTGAATTTGATCTTTAGGGTCATCCATATTTACTTCTTCGTTACTAGAGTCTTCCAACTTAACCCTATTTTCTTCTTCCAGAGGCTCATGTGCACAAATTTATTCCCTTCTTCTCTTTCTAAGAGAAGTCTCTCCTTTCTTACTCTATTATTCTCTTTACACTACTTTTTAATTTCAGAATTAAATTCTTCTAATATAGCTTATATATTACCACACATAGAATTCCTGCAGAAAAGCAAAAGAAAACAATTAAAATAAAATTTCAAATTAATAGTCTCTTCGAATTTACTATTATCAAATTAATTTCTCCTTCTCCAGCAACGATGCCAAAAACTTATTGAATGATTAGTGTGTGCTATAGCTCGGTACCGCAAGTACACGGATAGTAACAAGTAGTAAAATGAATGTAAAGATAATTCCTACAGAGAAAGAGCAATTTGATTAACCAAAATTTAGTTTAACTATTATCTGAAAAGTAATTAATTAATTTTATATTTTAAAAATTAAATACTTAATCCTTAATTTAAAAATTCAAAATCAAATTGCAAAATGAAATTGAATTAAATTATCTATCAACTTAATTTCAAAGATTAAAATTAAAATTCAAATTAAAGTTAAAGTTCAAATTTTAAATAAATTTAGAGTAACAAGTAGGATTAGGTTTCATTAGAATTATTTCAAATGGGAAAAAACTATTTTTCAAATTAATTTAATACTTTCATGGATCAAAATTATCAATTTCTTGAAATTTAATCTTCTTCTCTTTCATGCAAGAAAATTAATGATTGATGAAATTTATAAGTTCTATGTTTATGAACAATAAACTAAAACAATCTTTCAAGCTCAAATGAATTAAGTTGGTCTCTAGATTATTTTTTTATCTCTAAAATAAATTTCTAAAGTTGTATAATATAAAATTATGCCTAGTTTTCACTCAAAATATGATTTCAGTATAACAAGTAATTGGTGGCCAATCAATCACAAACATTAAAAATAAAATCAATAAAATTTTGATTAAAGAAATAAAATAGTAATTAAATCAATTAATACCTATCATCCATAACCCTAAATTCACCTAATCCCACTAAGGAGATTAGTTATTCATAGCTAATTTAAAGATAAAAACATTAGAAATGAAGAAATAAATTCAAGTATCCATAACTCTAAAATTGAACTTAAAGAAATAACAAAGAAAACAAAGCATTAAAAATTGAATTTCTAAACCGTGATTGAATGTTTAAACTTGATGGATGATTCCTGAAGAGATGATTGAATCCTCCTCCAAGCATAATCTTCTTCTTTCCTCCGTCTTTCTAATGATGAATGAAGGCTTTTGAGTAAAAGAAATATTGAGATGGAGATGAATTTTCTCTAGGATAGCTGATGCTAGTTTACTATTCACATTCATGTTCACCTTACTAAAACAAACTCCTACTCCTACTAAACTTCTGCAGAAATTCAAATTTAAAATTGCAAGCCTATTTTTTGTTAGATAGAAATCTTATCTCAATCTGACCCCTTCATCATATTTGTATCTCTTAAAATGTAGATAAATTTATACTTTTGAATTACCTCATTTGGACTCCAGAAGCCTAAGATATGGCACAATTACTCTTAGTAGTTTGGAATGAAATTCAACTTCTATATTTTAAGGCCAATTTTGACTTTATAGTTGGAGGCCAAAACGAATTTGGATTTTGATGAAATAGACCTTTTTGAAAATCTTGAGATATCCTCTATCAACTTCTTGAAAACAACTGTTCCAATCTTGTACTCTATCATCATCGAAATCTTTATTGAAGCCCTAAAGGTCTAATCTGTCTAAAATCCTTGCTTATAAGAGTCCTATAAAAAATTAATTAAAACTAAGTTTTACTAAAAAGTAATGCAACTAGAACACATAATTAAGCTTAGAATAAGTAAATTCAACTTAATTTCATATAAAAACTGATAGAAAAATATATGATCAATATGCACTTATCAATTTTTCCCAGCAATAATGCCAAAAACTTGTTAGAGCCTAACCTAGCTAACTGCAAGTGCAGAGGTTATAATCAAGTAATAAAGTAGTAAGTTGAGTATAGTCCCATAAAGAAGGGTATTCTAAGTACTAACAAATTAAACTAATTATTATTTGGTTAAATAGAAATTTTGGAATTTAAAACTAAAAGTCAATTAAACAAGAACTAAGATTACTTTTGATTTAAATTAAATATTTTTGGTATTAGGGCTAGACTATCTCAATTGATTAACTATGCATTTTCTAAAGTATTGATTCAATTTTAGCTTTCCTTTAATTATTATTTGAATTCTCCTAAATTACGATCTAGTCTCTCTCAAGTACTAAATCTAATATTGAACTTAACCTTATATCTACTCTCGTGATCATAAGTAATTAAGTCAATTTATTAAGTTTAGTGATAATCTTTTATCAACCTTTTAAGTGTTTGCCTTACTCTAAGTGAAAACTTAACTTAAGATTATTATCTCATTGAACTAATGTTATGCTTTCACTCTTGCTTCATTATACAATATCTCAAATCAAATATTTATTGGCCAAATAAATTTTACATTAAGATTGAAGATAACAAAATAATCATGAGGATATTAATTGAATCAAATAAACATTAATTACTTCATAGATAAATCAATAAACTGGTCTAGCCCTAATTGGGCTTTAGTTACACATACTAGAAATAAAAAGTAAAAAGTAAAAAAAGAAAGAATAAAAGACACGATTAAACTAAAAACAAATAAGATAAATCAAACTTGAAGACTTTGGATTGAATTGAGCTTTTTGATCTTGAGTTTTTCCTTGGACCAAACCTCTCCTTTCTCTTAAAAGAATTCTTGAGAAAATAAATAGAAAAATTGCAACTAAAAATTGATAACCCTTATAGAGGAGGAAGCTTGGCTATTTATAGGGGCTTGGAGACTCATTTCCTAAGCAGAAAAATGTTTAAGAAATATTTGGAGAGATTTAAATTGAATAGAAAGTAAAATCTTAAAAGATTTTCCTTAAAAATTGGATTTTCAGCCGCCTCTCAAATCTCATGGTCGTGGTCTTAGGATCTACGATCGTGCTTAACTTTTTTGTAAACTAACTATGAAGATCTCTTCTAGGTAGAGGCTGAATAAACTCAACGATCATGGGCTGCAGATGCCACGACCATTTTCTTGAATACTCTTCTGGATCTTCACAAACTTCTTTCTTTTTCTTTGAGATAGTAGGCAAATGGATCCCATGATTGTGGCTTCAGATACCACGATCGTGTACTTTGGTTAGTCTCTGGATTACTGATTTATCTTTTGTTCCTTTTTAGGAAGCTGTGAAATGGAGTGCAGGGTCCTGGATTAATTGTTGTTCCATGATCGTGGTAATATATCAACAGATAATTACGGTTCCTATTCAAAAGGGAGCTGATAATTTTTGTTATAGTTGTATATAGATAGAGTCCTATTTTTGGTTGAGTTTTGTATGTAGATAGAGTTCTTCTGTAAACAAACTTTGCTATATATATCTCTAACCTTACACAGTAATGAATATATTCATTCAACCTCAATAATATTCTTTATGGTATCAAAGCTATAACTCTCTAACGAGAATCAGTTTTTTTTTTCGATCTTCTTCGTTCTTGTTGCTTCTACATCAGACTTTCGTCATGCCAGAATCATCTGATACACCATCTATTGTGCACTCCTTCGCACCCAGTGCTGCCAATGTTGTTCCTCCATTAAGTCAAATTATCACCTTTAATCCAGCCTCACAACTACCAATCAAACTTTCTCCATGTGTGGAAGGCACAAGTTTTAACTCTCATGTGTGGATATGACCTGCTTCACTTTCTTGATGGTTCCATTTCACCATCGAACCAAACTAATGCTGATTTTAAGGTCTGGTTTCGACAAGACAATCTTATATGTAATGCTTTAATAACATCTATTGAACCCACGACAGCACCGGCTGTTGCTTCGTCCTTGACTTCCAAGCAGGCTTGGGATCATCTACATACCACATATGCCAACAAATCTCAGACTCGTATCTTTACTCTTCGAGACATTTTGTCCAAAATCACTAAAGGCAGCAAATCAATCACTGAGTACTTGAGAGAGATACGCTCAATTTCAGACGAGCTAGCTGCAGTTGGTTCTCCGATTGATCCATCTGAGCTTACTGTCAAAGTACTCAGTGGACTGGGGCCGGACTATAAAGAAATAAGTGCCGCAATTCGTGCCAGAGACCCTATCAGTTTTGAAGAGATGCAAGACAAGCTTGCTGATCATGAAATTTTCCTCAAACATGAGGAAGCAAAAAAACCAGCAGCTCCTATTACGGTTCAGATTGCACAATCACCTAATTCCAGCTCAAATGCATCCGGTTCACGTTCCAGCCGTCGTTGGAATAATTCATCACGCTCAAGAACTTCTAGTGATCAGTTCCGTCCTCAATATTATGGCAATTTCAGACCATTCAGCAATAATAATCAGCAAGTTTTCCAAGGACCACAATAATAATCGCAAGGTTGGAGGCCTTCTAATCAATCCAGAACTCAGTGTCAGTTATGTGGGCGTTATGGACATATAGCATCTGACTGCCGTTCCCGTTCACACAATCATTTTGAAGCCAAAGCCATGTTTGCTGCAAATAACAGTCATGATTATAATCCATGGGTGGTGGACAGTGGAGCTAATCAACATGTTACGGATAATCCCATGAATCTTGCGCCTCCGCATGCATGTACAGGCTCCGAAAGTATCACTATAGGCAATGGTAACAGTATTCCTATCACCCATACAGGTTCTGTTTCCCTTCCTACACCCAACCGCAATTTTTCTTTATCTAATGTTGTTTGTGCTCCTGACATTAAAAAGAAATTAATTTTTGTTTCAAAGTTTACTACACAAATAAATACATCAATTGAATTCTTTCCCCATTATTTTCTTGTGAAGGATTTGACAACGGGGGCACCTTTGGTTCGCGGGATGAATAAAGATGATCTGTATGTGTGGCCGTTTCACCATTTCAAGTCTGTCCAGTTTTCTACCAATTTCGCTGCGTCACTACCTAGTCTTGAGGTCTGGCATCGTCGTCTAGGTCACCCCAATGTTCGTACTCTTAAGTTAGTGATACATTCTTATTCATTGCCTTGTGCTAAGTTTAATATGTTTTCTTCATGTAATTCGTGTCTCTGTAATAAGATTACCAGACTTCCATTTTCACATAATACATTAACAAGCACAAAGCCATTAGAACTTATTTATACGGATGTTTGGGGCCCTTCTTCAATAGAATCAATTGATAAAAAGCGGTATTATGTCATTTTTGTTGATCATTATTCGAAATACACATGGATTTTTCCTATTACAAAAAAAAAAGTGATGTCACATCCATATTTTCCACCTTTAAATCAACTGTTGAAAATTTCTTTGGGGTCAATATAAAAACTGTTTATTCTGATGGAGGGGGTGAATACTTAGGTCTTAAAAGTTTTCTTTCTTCCATTGGAATTCAACACATGGTGTCACCACCATACACACCTCAACGTGTAGCCCAGGCTGAAAGAAAACGTCGCCACATAGTTAAAACTGCCCGAACCTTATTACATCAAGCATCTCTTCCGTACAAATTTTGGTCTTTTGCATGTGCAACAACTTTGTTTCTAATAAATCGTCTACCTTCGGGATCAAGTTCATCAAGAAATTATTCGGGTTCAACATGTTCATTCAGCTGATCAACTAGCTAATTCATTGACCAAAGCACAGCCTAAAATACTTTTCCGTCAACATTTGTTCAAGTTAGGCGTTGTTGAGTTAACCCCTAACTTGAGGGGGCATAATATGTCAACAGATAATTACGGCTCCTATTCAAAAGGGAGCTGATAATTTTTGTTACAGCTGTATATAGATAGAGTCTTATTTTTGGTTGAGTTTTATATGTAGATAGAGTTCTTCTGTAAACAAACTTTGCTATATATATCTCTAACCTTACACAGTAATGAATATATTCATTCAACCTCAATAATATTCTTTACGTGGAAATGGTTTGTCTTCTGCCATGTTTCTTATTTTTCTTCAAATTTCAGCTTTAAATGCAATAAAACTCGTATTTTGTATATTTAACTATTGTACTGAAGATTAATTCTAACTTATCAAAGAAAATTTATTAAATTAAATTGAAAATAATAAAAATTAGAGTTAGAAAAAAATCATAAAATTATTTACAAAATATGATTTTAACAAAGTGCTTGTAAGCCGCTATGATTTTTAAATTATATATATATATATGTATATATATTGCAAGTTGATGTATCAGTATTTATTGTCCAGAAAAGAAAAGATGACCAATTATATCTCCTTTTTCCTATTTAATTATTATTTTATAATATTGCCTTTCTAATAATTTAATATTTGATAGCTTTGCAGTGTCTTTATCAGATGTACTTATATTATAAACTTAAAATGCAAATGTATCCAACTTTAATTTTTACTATAATAAAGTCCTCACCTTACTTTGGGTATATACCTATTTTTTTATAAAATAATCTTAATAATTTAATTATAGAGGAGAAACATCTAAAATATATTAAAACAGTTAAGAATAAAATTAAAAAACAAATAAAATATGTAATAAATAAATATAGTAATTGAAAAATCATAAAATAATTATACTATTTATTTTTTTTATACTCAATTAATAATATCTTATAACAATTATACCAATACTTTATTTACTTGCATTCAATTAATAATATTTTATTTTTAATTTTTAATTTATTTTTTTCTCTTTTAAAAAATATTAATTATCATTAAAATAATACGAGTGCGTCATTCTAGTATATATAGATATTAAGAAAGTAAAATTTTACTTGTAAAATAATTTAACAGAGTAAAATAATTAAGTTTATCTTGAATGAATTTTTTTTTTGACAAAATGAATTAACATTTAATTAATAAAAAAGATGTAAAATAGAAAAATATAAATAATTATCTATTTTTTGTTTTAAACTCTATTCTATTTTGTGCATAAAATGCATATTTTTTTAACATTAAATTTTAAAAATTAAATAATAAAAATATCTTTATTAATTTAAAAATTAATATTTTTTAAAAAATAATATTTTTATTTATTATTGCAAGTTAATTAAATATTAAAAAAATAATGTTCAATATATATTGGACAATATATGTTAATGAAGTGAGGAAGAGAGAGTGAGAATATTGTAAAGAAGTGAGGAGTAGAGGGTGAGAATATTGTAATATGTTAGAATAGTTAAAATTGGTTCATTTAAAAATTTATCGAGTTTTAAATTATATATTGGGGCAAGACAAAAAAAAAAAGTTGTACACAGGGACAAATGTATAGGTGTAAAATGGGACAGAGAAAGGGATATTTACTGTTTATATACAGTAAATTCCCTTCTCTTTTAAATTATAGAATAAATAATAGATATAGCCATAGCCAAAATGGAAATATTACGAATATTATATATATATATATAGCTTAATAAAAAAAAATTATTTTTCAATTTTCAATTCAAAGAATTATTCTAATAAATAATAAATAAAAAATATACTATATTAAGTAATATAAAAAAATTAAAAGTAACATAAAATGCAGATCATAACTCAGTTTAAAATAATTGTAAATTTAACGTATAAATTAGAGGAGTATGATATGTTGATAAAAATGCAAATCGAAACTCATTTTCTTGTCTTATATATATACACGCTGACACACATTAATCATACCATTATTGAGACGGCTCATTATAGACAATGTTGAATACGACAACCAACACTATTAGATAGTTACATTAACACAGTACAAAAATATTGGATTGAAGTAGTCATACAATTATCTATCATATATAACAGGAGTTTGGTGTCAGATACATTACTAACGCTTCACCATTAGATTCTCTTTGGGAATATGAAAGCAAGAGATGCATATCTAATAATCAGTTAATCTTGCGCTTGAGTAGGATAGACATGTCAAGACTTTGATCAGTTGTTGCCTTTGCCTTGTCCAAGAAGATCGAGAAATTTTCTGCATATATTTTTTTTGCGACATATTTGAATATTTTGTCTGCTATATCCTCATTTCCAAAGTGCTCTTTAATTAATCCTTGAAAAGCAGCTCTTATTTGCTTAACAATAAACTCAGTAACGTTGTCGCTAAGCTTTGGCATCTGCTGCTCCGAAGGGTGAATCAGATTTTCAATTTTTTCAATGCTGAAATGCCCATTTTTCTCTATGATTTCTTCCAGCTCTTTAGGCGTTGAACAGTATATAGGTATGTTGAAGGAGTCCACCTTGTTTTGGCTAATTACTTCCTATTTTAATCAATATTTATGAGAATGATATTAGATATATATAATAAGAGTCATTATTTATTCTTTAACATATATATAAATCTGTTTTAGCAATATTATATGAATATTGCTAAATACTTACCGACTTAGCCACGTGAAGCAAGATCCAAACATATCATATGCTAGACCTATCTAGGTCTGAGACATGTGGACTCCATCTGGACAACCCGCAATTAGAATAACCATTAATCCACCGCCCACAATTTCTTGAACTCTAACATTCAAGAAGTTGTTTATATCCTTCTTGAATTGATCTGAATATGCCTTAGCAACTTCATTTGATAACCCAGTACCTTTATTCCATGCTGGAGATTTGCTATCCACAATTTCTTCTGGAACCTTAGAAAGCCAATGCAAGGCGTACGAGGAGTGTACAAAATTGATAGTAGACTTGGGGAATAGAGGCTTGTAAAAAGAACCAGGCACACCAGCAACAAAATATTTTGTATTCAAAGGAAGGGTTTTAAAAAGGGTGTTGAAGTCATTATCTGTGATATCATTGAAAAAAACTTGGTATTCTAAGGTTGAAGAATTTTGAGACTGAATATGGTATTTCAAATTTACAGCTTCTATGATATTTTGCACTGCAAAAAATGTATTGGGTATTCTAAAATTTTTATTATGAATATACTCAATAATCTTTTTACATTCACATATAACTTTTTTATTAGACTTTTATATACCAAGCTTGTATGATAAAATTCTATTAAATTAGAGGTGTAACCTTAAGATAAATTCAGAAATTTTATAGAACAGATCCATGTCACACAAACAAAACAAGAAATAATTTTTTTCTTTATTTACATACACATAATTTAATACTTAAAGTGATTCCTATCATATAAATTCTATAATGTCAAATGGCAGTGACGATATTTTACTTCAAAATTTAAGAAGCCAAAATATATTGGAGAAAAAAAACATGCTAGGATAAAATATGAACTTCTGGATTAGTCACAATTATATATAATAAATCATATTTTCAAAAATTTGAAAAAACCAAATCCTATGTCATATAAATTTATTATTCGAAGTGGTATAAGGACTAGTTTGAGAGAATACTTTACTTCAAAATTTAAGAAGGTCAAAGTATAAAAAAAATAATAATAATAACTTGATTGAGAAGAATAAAAATTTTAGTTTTTCAGCGCCACATTTGAAGGAACTTATATATAATTAATATTTAATTAATATAAAGTTCTAAAAATTTTAGAAGCCAATGTATATATATATATTTTTAAAAAAAAAATGCATCAAATATGGTAATTAAAAATGTAGTTTCTTCAAAAAATACCCTAAAAAATAAAAATATTTTTAAAAATATCCATTTTTTTAATTTCAAAATATACCTTTTTTTTAATTTTTTAATTTCAAAAATAATCCTTTTTGGAGGTATATTTTGAATATACATTAAATATATTAAAGATATACTCAATTTTTACTTAGTATTTTAAAAATATATAAAAAATATATAATATTTTTGAAAAAAAATTAAAAAAATGTATTATACAATGTAATTTCTTCTTAAAAAAATAAATGAATTGGATAGGACTAGGTGGGAGGTTAATGGCCCAGTCTAGCCACCATGTCATACCGCCCTGATAAGTGAATCCAAATTTCAAGTCCACCAATTCTTCTGATTAATTAGCTCTCATTTATTTAATGCTTACTAATCTTGTTTTTATTTATTTATTTTCCTTAAAAGTGCATGAAATAGAGCATTAACAATTGTTAATTAGCTACTTAATTAAACTTAAAATAATCGGAATAATATATATTTAATTTCAAAACAGCTGACACCTGGACACATTAGAATAAGTATATTGAATACATTATTGAATGGAAATATCTCAATCTTTCATGAAGACCAAAATTTCTCAGAAAATAATTTAGTAATATTGAAGTAAATAATAAAGAATTTAGTCTTAGTTAACACATTAATCTATTTATGATCATTTTATTTTATGTACCTGATAGATTGAATTTTTAGCATAGCTGTTAGGGTCATCTCCACCCATCAGGGGCCATGCTCCTTGCACCCTTTTCATCTTTTCCTCCGCCATTTCTCCCAGTTTTTCAGCTTCTAGCTGCCAAACACGCTCCTGCTATATATATGAATGCATGTAGGGGCGAAACTAGCTGATCCCCTCCCCTAGCCCTTTAACATATATATATATATATATAATTTTAAATATAGAATTTTTTTATTATATATTATATATAATTTTATAAAATAATATTATATACATAATTAATAATTTATATTCATTTAATATATCTTAAAATTATATATAATTATATAAAATTAAAATTACATATATATAAAATTATACCCTTTTTATAAAATTATATACTTTTAATATATTCTTTTTAATTATAAATATATATAATAATATTTTTTAATATTTTTTAAAATATTAATTTTTAATTTTTAATAAAATTCTATAAATAAATTATTAGATTTAAGAATTAAATAAAAATATATATAAAAAATTTAATAAATGTTTAGAATTTAATAAATAATAAAAAAAATTTAATAGTAATTTATAATAAAAAATTTAAAATTTTATTATAATATTAAATATTTAATTTTATCTTTAGTTCGTTAAAATTTTTTTTAAAAAAAAATGGGATCCTTTTACTCAATTTTTGGTAAAAACTTACCTCCTCTTTGCTCGATTTTTGGTTCTCCACTAAATACATGAATGCTTGAGAAGAGAAGGGAAAAAAAATTTTGATATTTTTTTTTAACAAGAAATATAGCAAAATGAAGACCTAAAAAAAGAGTAAAAAGAAAAAACTCAATTGGATTCAAGAAAGAATTTACCTCTTATTTATTCTGCAATTATCTCGAGATATTGTGTGTTTTTTTTTTCAAATTAAACTACTACTTGTATATATTTATATAATTTTATGCTCATCTCAGCACCATGACTCCATGACACGTGTCATGCACATCATATCCGACGCTTGACACCTATACGATGAGTTATTGCCACTTGGAAGTTGGAAGCTATGCCTGAAAGTAAAATTAAGAGGTATGGTGAACTATGGATCATAGAAGATCTGTAATATTCATGTCTATACATTCTAGTATATTATTATTAAAATTGCAAGGGACTTTAAATATTTATTGCTTCAAATTAAAAAGAAAATTATAAACATAAAATATACATTATTTTTTTTAAATAATTTAAATTTTTAATTAGCAAAACAAATAAAAGTAATATTTCATTTGAAAATTTAAAAATTATTATTATGAGATAAATTTTCACTAAAATAATAAATAATATTATGAATAAAAATTATTTATGCAAATAAAAAGATATATCAAATCATATCTCAATAGTTACTGTAATTGAGTGAAAAAAAGAAGAAGAAGATATTGTAGTTTTATAGGAAAAATAAAATTAAAAGATACATATATGCATGATATGACATGTTAAGACATTGATGAATTTGCTTTATCAGAAATTAAGAAATTGTCCGCAGATATTTTTCTATCAAATGTTTGAATGTTAAATTTCTGTGGCATCCTCTCCAAAATCTTCTTTTTTCTTTTTTCATCACATACATATGAGGAAGGAAATATCTAATTAATATTGAAACAGGATATTTAAGTAAGGAAAATAACAATACTCCTAACCATGAAATTAACGATGGCAATTTTTTGCAATATGATAGATATTCGATTCTATCTAATCCTAATCCGATTGAGTAAGATTATATTCAATTTGTTAATAATTAAGATAAAATATGGATTAAAATAATTATACTCAGAGATGAGTTTGGGTTGGATGTATATTATACATAACTCCATTGGAAATCGATCTAATTATATTTTTCAGATATTTATATAATATTTAGTTTCAAATATTATATCAATAAATTTTATACAATATTTATTTAATATTAATTTATTAATTTATTTTAAATAAAAGGCATGAAAGGTGAGATGTATTTAATTAATTAAATTAATTAATTTAATCAATTTAATTTATTATTTATTAATTTAATAGATTATATTAATATTTTGATGATGATTTTATATTTTAAAAGATATTTATATTAATAAGGTCATATTTGATAATAATATTTTTTTATAATGAAGAGAGTTAACTATTATAATTTATTTTTTATTAATTTTTTATATTTAATTTTTATACACATATATTTTATAATCATACGTGATTTATGACACGACCCTACTCATTTTAGCCTGATCTATAACAATATCATTACTTACATCAAATTCAATCCGATCTGAAGTGGGTCAACTAATAAATAGGGTATACCATTTTATTTATAAAATTAGGTAAAAAATTTTAGAAATCCGATTTATACCTAACGTGTTGTCATCCCTACACAATAAATTAGATAGTGTGAATTATAGATAGCCAATTCTGTTATCTTTAGATAGAGTTAGTTACACAAGTTGACGTTTGTACAGCTTATATATGTACAGCTAACTATCAGCATGATACACATGAATATCATTTCGTTCATTTCTTCTATTGTTGAGTCAGTATTCTATCATGGTATCAGAGCAACAAAAGATCTCTGGATCTTGATCTTCTTCAATTTCAGATCTCTGGATTTTGATCTTCTTTAATTTCAGATCTTACTTCATTTCTTTCAATTCTTCTTCTGATTTTGTCATTGTGCTTGGTTGATTTTCTTCTAATTTTATTGATCTTATTCTTGATTCTCTCATTGTTTTCTGTAACAAAGTTGATCTTACAATCAAGATATTAATCATGGCTGCTGGTTCGAAGAACATTTCTAAGGAAATAACGATTGTGCATACCAATGATAATCCAAGCTTGGCTCTTGTTTCAACTCCTTTCAATGGAAGTAATTACAGAGTTTGGAACAAATCTGTGAGGATTGCATTAGCAGCAAAGCAAAAGTTAATGGAAGGATTAAGAAGCTAGCAGAGAATTCAACAGAGTTTGATACCTGGTTTGGAAATAATGCAATGGTAGTTGCTTGGATCTTCAACTCCTTGACAAAAGATCTTCATGATGCTTTCTCGTATGTTCAGTCTGTAAAAGATCTATGGGAGAAATTAGAAAAACGGTTTGGAGAAGCAAGTGGTCCACAAGAATATCAGATCAGGAGAGATCTGGCTTCTATTGTTCAAGGTAATATGTCCCTTTCAATGTACTTTACTAAACTGTGCAAGTTATGGGATGAATTAGGAAGTATTGTGCCTAATCCTCAATGCTCTTGTGGCAAATGTACATGTGATTTTTGTAATCAAATAATGAAGGTGAATGAGAAGCCTAGAGTTTTACAATTTCTCATGAGACTCAATGAGTCTTTTGATAATGTGAAAAATTAGATTTTAATGTTTGAACCTCTGCCTAGTTTAGATAAAGTGTATTCGATAGTTCAGAGTGTTGAGCAACAGAGACTTATGTCAACAAATATTTTGGAGACTAATGGTGTGACTACTGCTTTGCTAGCTACTACTAATTCACAGAGGAATGTTAACAGTGAAAGAACAGGTTATAGACGGAGAGACATGGCACAGCATGAAGATAGAGCATGTACATATTGTAACAGAAAGGGTCATGCAAGAGAGTCATGTTTCAAGTTGCATGGATATCCAGATTGGTACAAAGATTTTAAGAAAAAAAGAGAAGAGACTGGAGGAATTCGAACTAGAGTCAACATGGTTGATACATCTTTAGATGAAGAGTTGCAGTATACTGAAGATGTGTCTAAGGATAACTCTAGCATCTCTGTCAGAGATATCCTTCAAGAACTCACAAAGCTTCTCAGAGGCAAGGGCACTTCAGAGATTGATTTTTCTGGAATTGTGCAAGATCTGCAGGTATCTTGTCTAATTCTGAGTCTGATCCTAAATCTATCTCATGCCATAGCTCTACTGTATGTTATATTGTTGATTCAGGAGCTAGTAATCACATATGTGCTGTTAAGGGATACTTTGAGGAGTTATACAAGATAGCTCATAGACACACTGTTCATTTACCAAATGGAAATATTTTGACAGTTGAGTTATCTGGTTCTGTGGTTCTTACTATGGGTGTGGTTCTAGAAGAAGTTCTTTATGTTCCTAACTTTCAATACAATGTGCTTTTAGTCAGCAAATTGGCTAGAGACAGTGATCTCATTTTCATCTTTTATCCATCATTTTGTCTATTACAGGACCTCAGGACTAAGAAGCCTATTGTTGTGGGATATACAGCTAGAAATCTTTACTTTCTGAATACTAAATCTTTTGATATTAGTACTATTTTTCAATATCCGATAAATAATACTCCTCTTTATACTCCTGTAAATAGTTTACTGGATTCCAGTTTTTGGCACCAAAGGCTGGGACATCTATCACCTCTTGTATTGGACAAGATGAGTTTGATGAATAAAGATAGTATTTGTTCTAATCCTTGTGATGTGTGTGCTAGAACTTCCTCAAGATGGTGAAGACTCAGTTCAATACCACTATCAACCAGGTACGGACTGATAATGCAAAGGAGTTCCTTGGTTGTTCATGGCAAACCTTGTTGCAGGATTCTAGGATTCAACATCAAAAGTCTTATGTTTACACTCCACAGAAAAATGGAGGGGTGGAAGGTAAACACAGACATTTGGTTCAAGTGGCCAGGGCTCTGATTTTACAGGCTTCTCTTCCACTTACTTTTTGGGCTGAAGCTATTCTTCTTGCCACATACTTGATTAATAGACTACCTACACCTATTTTACAATGGTAGAGTCCTTATGGAGCATTATTTGATACTAAGCCTGGTATCAGTAATCTCAAAACTTTTGGTTGTCTCTGTTATTCAACTCATACAAGACTTGGGAAAGATAAATTGCACCTAGAGCTATTAAGGGTGTTTTTATGGGATATATACCTAGTCAGAAAGGATGCAGAGTCTATGACTTGGATAATTTAGATATTTTTATCTCTAGAGATGTGGTTTTTCATGAGAATGTCTTCCCATTTTCTGGTCAGTCTATTGATACAACTGCAGATGTGTTTTTGCCTCAAATATCTATTGATACATTATACTCGACCTTTATATCTCTACCTTCTCAACATACAATTCCACAATCTACCCCACAAACACAACCTGAACCTCCTAACCACATTCAAGAGACACAACCTACAATACAACAAACACAATTTATTCAGCCTCAATTGCAACCTCAACCAATCTGACTAACAAACACAACTTGCAAACCAGCGTGTTAACCAGCCATCATTACTTAATCCACGTATTAACCAACAATCTGACCCATTACCCGTTGTTAGAACTAGTTCTCATCCTAAAAAGAATCCATCATGGGTGCAAGATTTCATCACAAAAATAAACTCTGCTCATTTGTCTTCTCTACATATTCCCCATACTTTTCCTTTTTTGCCAAATACTCATCTTCCACAAGATCATGTTGTTTTTCTTTCTAATGTAACATCTGCAATTGAACCAACATCATTTTCGAAGGCAAACAGATCAGTTGAGTGGCAGAAAGCAATGACTGAAGAATTAGAGGCTCTTGAAAAGAACAATACCTGATTATGGCTGATCTTCCTCCAGGTAAATCTGCAATTGGATGTCGATGGGTGTTCAAACTGAAGCTTAATCCTAATGGAACAGTTCATAGATGCAAGGCCGGGCTTGTTGCTATTGTGGAAATTGGATTAATTTCTCACCAATAATATGTATAGTGTGTGAACAATTGCACCAACAATTATATCAAAAATAACTATTAAGAAATTAATAAAAAGAACATCAAAATTTAACGAGATTCGACCAATTTTGTCTTCGTTTTCGGACACCACCAAAATAATTCTACTAATATCAAAGAAGAATTACAAAAAAAAAAAAATAAAAGTCTTAATTTTTAGTATGATTTTCAAATGAGAGCTAATGGATTTATATAGACTTTAAAAATAGTTGGTAAAAATTAGACCCCTTCATTTTTTACTTCCATTTACTGAAGTTAAGCACATCTTATTTTTGACTTCCAATTCCTAAATTAAACACCTTATATTTTGACCCTAAAATTAATTAATCAATTTTTATGATAAATAAATAGCAAAAAACAACCGTTGCAAAGGGCTATCATCAGATTGCTTGTGTTGACTATAATGATAGCTTTTCTGCGGTGGCAAAAGTGGTAACTGTGAGAATTTTTATTGCAATTGCTGCTGCTAACAATTGGCCTCTTCGTCAAGTGGATGTGAACAATGTGTTCTTGCACGGCTATCTTGATGAAGAGGTATACATGCAAATGCCTCCAGGTTATAAACGAGTCAATCAGGACAAGTTTGTAAGCTTCACCGCTCGTTGTATGGTTTGAAGCAGGCGTCCAGGCAGTGGAATAGTGAACTCACTGTCTTTTTACTTTAGCAGGGATTTCAACAATCCTTGAATGATAATTTCTTGTTTACTCTTTCAGAGGATGGGTTTTTTTATGGCTGTTTTGGTTTATGCTGATGATCTATTGATCACTGGAAGCTCAAATGATGAAATTGAGAGTTTAAAATCCAAATTGGATTCTAAATTCACGATTAAGAACTTGGGTGATGCTAAGTATTTTCAAGGGTTGGAAGTTTTTCGTCATCAAAAGGGATTTTGGTGGATCAGAGAAAGTAAGTGCTTGATTTACTTAAGGACTCTGGATTACTGGGTTCGGAACCCAAATCTGTCCCTCTTCCTAAAGGAACTCAGCTCTTCTCTGATACATCTCCTCTGTTAGTTGATTCATAGAATTATCGAAGTCTTGTGGGTCGGTTATTATACTTGGGCTTTACCCGACTAGATATCTCTTTTTAGTATCCAGCAGCTTAGTGAACATGTGCATTCTCCACGAATGGTCCATTTGAAAGCAGCCCACCATGTTCTGCGATATCTTAAACAAGCACCATCTCTTGGATTATTCTTTCCTGCAGACAATCCTTTGCAAATTTCAACTTATTGTGACTCAGATTGGGCATCATGTATTGAAACCAGGCGCTCAACTACTGGATTCTGTGTGTTTCTTTGTTCTTCTCCTATTTCTTGGAAGACAAAGAAGCAGGCTACAGTGAGCCGGAGTTCAGCTGAAGCGGAGTATCTATCCATGGCATCCACAGTTTGTGAATTACAGTGGATTGTCCAAGTTCTTCAAGATTTTGGAATTAAGCCACCACTACCGCTTCCCCTTCACTGTGACAATAAAGCTGTTATACACATTGCTTCGAATCCGATTAGCGAACGAAACACTTAGACATTGACTGTCATCTTGTTTGGTGTAAGATGAAGGATGGATTAATTTCTCCAGTTCATATAGCTTCATCTTCTCAACCTGCTTTTCTTTTTATTAAAGCCTTATCATTTCCTCTGTTTTCTCATTTACTATCCAAGTTGGCTTGGCAGATTTTCACCAAAGTCCAACTTAAGGGGGGATGATAAATATAAAATTATAAATAACCTGTTATCTTTAGATAGAGTTAGTTACACAAGTTGACGTTTGTACAGCTTATATATGTACAACTAACTATCGGTATAATACACATGAATATCATTTTCTTCATTTCTTCTATTATTGAGTCAGTATTCGATCACAGTGAAAAACAGCTCTTATTTCAAAATACATGGTTATATATATATATATATATATTTTATGAAAGGCTGAACAAACTTAGCAATTTAAAGAGCGGCTCAGTGATAACCAGCTCCGAAAATTACTAAGCCAGTCAGATATTTTATTCATTCAAAGAAACCTTAAGTAAGGAGTTCCAGAAGAGTCTGAGAGTACAATGCCCTTTAAAATACGGGGCAAAGAATCAAAGGAAAGAAAATTACATTGTAAAGAACATAGCCGGCTATACCGTGCCAAGAAGTTAGCAGCTTGGTTCCCTTCGCGATGCACATGTGAGAATATAACACTGTTTGCTACGGCCAAGTATCTGATTGCGCCTATAATTCCCGAACTAACAGTGGAGCTTTGCAAGTTATTGATGGCAACTAAGGAATCACTTTCCAAAAGAAAAGAGTGAAAGTTCATATCTGATGCCCACTTGAGACCAAAGAAAATAGAGTGCAGCTCTGCTTCAGCAGCATCTTTTGCTGCCACCTGAAAACAGCAGGCAGCAATCACGTTTCCTCCCGAGTCGCGCAAGATCGCACCCCCAGCAGCTGATAACGGTGAGAAAGAAGCATCTACATTGACTTTGTATTCACCTGTCCGCGGCATTTTCCAGAAAACCAGCTTTACCTTTGTACCTCTGCTAATATCAGTTGGACAAAACTCTGGAAACAAGGTGAATGTTTTTGCTATTTTCGAAGTGCCATGAGCAATGCACCATTTGTAAAATAAATTCCTCACCTGTTCTATGATGGCTGGGGTGTAAAATGAACCATCACCCCATGTAATACTACAATATGTAGTCCAAATTACATAGAGGATAATTTGAGAAACACACCGCAATATAATACCCGAAGGTGATTGAGGGGAATAGCAAATCCACCATTGGATCAGCTCCTGTCTAAGCGATGGAGCTCCAGATCGAGGACTGAAGGATTCCCGAAAAAATTTCCAGACTTGTTGCACTTGAGAACAACTATAAAACACATGAGATATAGATCCTTCACCCGATAAACAGAATGGGCAGCATGAGGCCAACTGAACACCCATGCTTTGGAGACGAGATGGCATTGGAAGTGCTGACTGTAAAATCCTCCAAGATAAGATGGAAATTTTGAGTGGGATGTTGTTGCCCCAAAGCATACTAAAGGATAATGTAGATGCTCGATGCTGTCTCAGTGTATCATAGGCTTTCTTTAATACAAACGACTTCTTACCCGAATCATTCCAGCAAAGCCCAGTAGGTTCAACAGATATCATAGTAACAGCAACATTGTGGATGTTGCAAACCCTTTTCCATGTACTAGAATCCAAGGCTTTTGCCTGCATAAGCCCCTCATGGTGATATTTGGACCTGACAAGCCTAGACCAGACAGATTTGCCCTCTTGGTATCTCCACCAAAGTTTGAGCGAATAAGATTCCTGCAAGGTTTTTAAAGACCGTAATCCAAGACCACCCTCCTCATAGGGATGACATATTTTTTTGTAATTGACCCAATGGTATTTGCTCTTCTGTATGTCCGAAGACCAGAAAAAATCCGCAAATTTTCTTTCCAAAATGGAAATGATGCTCTTAGGAAGAGTCATGGCTCCTAATGTGTGAATCGGAATTGAGCTCAATACGTGCTTTATTAGTAGCAGTCTACCACCAGTCAACAAGAATTTCTTTGTCCATCCACACAGTTTAGCATCTATTTTATCAAGAAGATGAGCACAATATTGGGATCGGTTAATACCTTTATAGATAGGAGCTCCAAGGTATTGGAATGGCAAATCTTTACATGGAATAGAAAGGACTGATCGCATTTTGTCTTTAAAAGCTAACGAACATTTTGAGGAGCAGTAAAATGAGCTTTTTTCCAAATTAACCAGCTGGCCTGATGATTTCTGATAATCCTGTAAAAAACTCATAAAACGCTTAGCACTTTTAACATCTCCATTAATAAAAGTTAACAGATCATCCGCAAAGGCTAAGTGGGAGATGATATCACATCCTCTTGCAGTCTTATAAGGCGTAATAGCTCTATCTGAGATCAGAGCTTTGATTCCTCTTGAAAACCCCTCAGAAGCTAGGATAAAAAGAAGAGGAGACAAATGATCTCCCTGTTTGACCCCCCGAGTAGGACTAAAGGAACCGAAGCTGACCCCATTGATAAGCACAGAAAATTTAGTAGCTTTCAGGTGAGAGACAATTAAATCCACAAATTTACGTGAGAAACCGAACTTCAACAAAATGTCTTCCAGATAAGCCCATGAGACCCTATCAAAAGCTTTTGCCATGTCTAACTTTATGGCGATGTTATGTTCTCTTGTCTATCTATCAATGTCATGGATGAGCTCATTCGCTATTAAGATTTGATCATGAATCGACCTGTCCCTGAGAAATCCGGCTTGTTCTGGGGAAATAAGCATAGGCAGTATGAAGGACAAACGATTAGCAATAATTCTTGTACAAACTTTACTAAGAAAGGTTGCTAGGCATATGGGTCGGAATTGACCGAATGTGCTTGGATTCTCAACTTTAGGAATGAGAATGATGGTAGCTTTTCCAAATTCCTTTGGAATGGGAACTTCCAGAAAGAATTCCTTGACTGCACTGCATACATCCCAATGAATGATATCCCAACAAGCCCGAAAAAACTGGCCATCAAAGCCATTAGGGCCTGCAGCACTGTGAGGGTCTAACTGCCAAACCGCTTGCTTTATCTCAGTATCAGTTGGAACAGCCTCCATATATGGTTATATATATAACTATAATTCCATATATTAATGAAGCTACGATTATACTCATAAGCTGTAATATAACTTGTCAAAAAGTAAAAAAGTAAAAAAGATGCAATATAATATATTTATTTTAATTTAATGATATAAGAGACATCTCTTAAATTATAAATTATAAATTTCAATAACAATTGAAATAAATTTTTGATTTCACAATTTTTTATTGGCAGAGTAACTTAATATAATACTTGGTGGTTTCTTTCTTACAAATAATAAAGATTGCATGCCAACCTAGTACAATTGTATTGTAATATGATTATATTTTTATTTAATTATTTTATTTTTTATTTGGAGTATAAGAAAACAGAAACTGAAATTATAGGAAAAAATGAAAAAAAAAAAAAAAGAGAATAAGTATGCGAGTGAAAGTAATATAGTTATCTTCACTGTTACATGTTTTTTTTTTTTATAAGAAGACTTATTAATTTTATTTAAATGGGGAAAAACATAGAAAGGAGAAATATAACTTCCCAAAAGGCCAACCCCTTGCACCAAAAAACTAAGACTTCACCATTCCATGTGAAAAAACCCCAACTTACCCAATACTCAAGGTATGGATGTTGCCTACATGATAAAGAAAGAATAAAATACAAATCACATATGCAATAATGGGGTCATCAGAAGAGGCCAAAATTGGAACAACCCAATTATTTGAGAAGCACACGATTTCCAAAACCAAACTACTGAAATGTACTAGAATGCGAAGGCCCAAAGTACTGCAGATTTGTGGTCAAAATCTCAGCTCCACCCCTTTGCACCAAAGTGTTTATTGGCCATGCACAAGCAACGGACAATGATAAGAATGTATAAGCCTCCAAAGAAATCTTCATCATATTAGCATACTCCCTCTGAATATTCAGCAATAGAGTTATGGCAGACAAATACCAAGAATCCAATAAAACAAATTTAGAAAAAGAGAAATCGGGAAGGACTTATTCATATTCACATGAATAGGAAAAATAATATGGATCAAGTACTTCAGACTGGATTGACTTAAGATTAGACTGAATTTTGAGTTTGACAAAGGGTTCTTTTTATAAAATTAACCAAAAAAAAAATCTAATTTAAAAAAATACGGCAGTTTTAAAAAGTAATTACAAATTTATAAAAATAGTTTCTTCAACAACAAAAATACGGACTAACAAAGACTTAACTGACAAATTTCTTATTCGAACAAGACATTTTTCTTTATCTTCCCTTTCAACAATTAAGAAATTAGTATAAATAGAAGATTAATCAACAAAAAAATCAAATCTGAATCATCAATGAAACTCAAAAAATATTAAACAAGAAGAAATCAAAATCAATAACTAGAGAAAAATTAGATTAGAGCAAATTAAAAAAAATACGAAAAAATAAAATTTCAAAATAACTTGTATTAGATTCTTAAAAATACAAGTTTTAAAATTGAATTTAAACATATTTCAAGATATATATAGCCCAAATAAATCATCTATATATGATATATTTAAAAATTATAGATCTTATTCAAATTATTACTGTTGTATGTTTGATAGAAAAATATAAAATAAAAAATGTTAATGTATTATAGATATTATGTATATATTATAAAAATATAGAATAAACAGTATTGATGTTGTTGTAGAAATTGGATTATTTTCCACCAATTATATATAGTATATAAATAATTGCACCAATAGTTATACCAAAAATATTTTCAGAAAAGAGAGGTGAGTCACATTGGACATTTTTAAATACCAAATTTTTCTTTAGATATAATTTTTCTAGACATATAATTAATAGCACAAAAAATATCATTATAACTATACCTAAAAATAGCTACTAAATAAACATTAAAGAGAACACCACAATTTAACGAGTTTCGACTAATTTTGCCTATGTCCTCGGACGCCACCAAAATAATTTTACTAATATCAAATATGAATTACAAAAGAAAGAGAGAAGACTTAATTTTTTGGGATATCTTCCAAATGAGAGCAAAGGGTTTGTAGAGGCTTTAAAAAATAGGTTAGTGGAATTAGGTACCTCTTTTACTTAAGTTAGACACCTCTATTTTTGACTTACATTTTCTAAGTTAGTCACTTCTATTTTTGACCCAAAAAATGGTTAATAAATTTTCATGATAGATAAATAGCCAAAACAATAATTCTCTACCTTGGCTATTTTTCTATTTATAATATGCAAATCTTCTCTCAAAAGAAACTATTTTCAGTAGTATATTTAAAATGCGTTGTGAAGCGCTCATCTTCAATTTCTCAAAACATTGATCAAGTTCAAACAATGGTTGAACTTGACAATTATCCCTACTTTTGTCAACATATTTGCGGGGATTGTTAGTGGTCCGAATTTTCTGATGTAATATTTCACCTTCCTTCAAAATTTTACGTACAAATTAATACCGAATATTAATGTGCTTCATTCCTGCATGATAAACTTGGTTCTTTGTTAAATGATTAGCGCTTTGACTATCACAGTGTACTTTGATGTGTTTTTGTCTAATTTTCAGTTCACCAAGCAACCCTTGAACCCAAATTGTTTTTTTAACTGCCTCTGATATTGCCATGTACTTTGCTTCTGTAGTAGATAAGACAGCAGTTGACAGTAACATAGACTTCCAACTAACCGGCCCCTTAGCAAGTGTAAATACATAACTAGCAGTTGATCAACACTTATCCAAATCACCAGCATAGTCAAAATCATAGTATCCAACTACACATTGACCATCTTTCTCATCCCGCTCAAATATCAATCCAATATCTATAGTGTTCAGAATATACTATAGAATCCATTTCACAGTTTGTTAATGCTCCTTACCAGGATCATGCAAATAGCTGCTTCCAACTCCAACTGCTTGTGAAATGTCTGGCCTTGTACACATCATAATATATATCAAGCTACTAATAATATTTACATATGAAACTTTTGATATGTACTCTTGTTCTGCTTCATTTTTAGGAGATGAAGATGTACTGAGCTTCATATGAGGTGCAAGTGGTGTACTCACAAATTTTGACTTCATTCAAGCCAAAACGTTATAGTACCTTCTTCAGATACTATTTTTGATTCAAACAAAGCTTCCCTCTCTTCCTATCTCTGCATATCTCCATGCCTAAAATTTTCTTGGCTTCACCCAAGTCTTTCATTTCAAACTCCTGATTCAGCTCAGCCTTCAACTTCTCAATTTTTCCTTGATTCTTTGAAGCTATCAACATATCATCAACATATAAAAGAAGATATATGAAAAATTCATCTTGTAGCTTGTGCAAATATACACAGTGATCATATTTGCTCATTGTGTTCTCTTGCCTCATCATAAAATTGTCAAATTGCTTGTACCACTGCCTTAGAGATTGTTTTAATCCGTACAATAATTTTTTCAATTTGTATATCCATTTTTCTTCTCCAATAACCTCAAACCCTTATTGCTGAGTCATATAGATTTTCTCTTCTAAGTCACCATGTAGGAATGTAGTTTTTAAATCAAGTTGAATGAATTTCAAATCTAATTGTACTACCAAGGCCAATAAAATTCTAATGGAGGAAGTTTTACAATTGGAGAAAATACTTCATTGTAATCAATTCCTTCCATTTGAGCATAGCCTTTATCTACTAACATTGCCTTGTAGCAAACATTGTACTTATCAGAAATCCTTCTTTCTTTGTATATATCCATTTGCATCCAATTGTCTTCTTTTTTTTTGGCAGATTAACTAGCTTCTATGTCTGATTTTTTTCAAAGGATTGCATTTCATCATCCATAGCCTTCCTCCACTTCTCATTTTTTGAAATTTGGACAGCTTTACTGTAAGTATTAGGAATACCATTATTTGCAATTAGGGATGCATAAGCTACCATATCATCAAATAGAGCAGCTTTGTGAATATCTCTTCATGGCCTATTTAATGCAATAGATTATTGTTGTTGTGGAGGCTCTCGGGTTTGAACCTCTTCTTCATCTAACTCCACCTCTACTGTAGGATTGTTCATCTGTTTTATCATTCATTCCCAGGTCAATAATTCTTTTTTCAAACTCCACCTGATGCGGAGTACCATCTGTCTGCTGAACAATTTCATTTATCACCTTTTTCATTACAGTAGACTCATCAAAGGTAACATCTTTGCTAAAGATTATTTTTTTTAGACACTAAAGGCAAAATCCTTTCACACCAATGGTGATCCTCATAAAGAATACTTTCTTTGCCCTTAGATCTAATTTTGATTCCTTAACATATTAATATATAGTGGAACCAAACACACGTAAGGAATTATAATCAGTATTAGGTTTTTTAGACCACATTTTCAAAGGCATTTTACCACCAATAGCAACTGATGGTAAGCGATTAACGAGACAACATGCATATGTCATAGCCTCAGCCTAAAATTATATGCCCAATCCAGCATTGAACAACATACATCGAACTTTCTCCACCAATGTCCGAATCATGCATTTTGCCACCCCATTCTATTGTGGTGTATCTCTAACTATGAAGTGTCTAACAATGCCTTCATCTAGACAAAATTTCAAAAATGGATCACTTTTATACTCTCCACCATTATTCGTGAAGAGAAATTTAATTTTTCTGCATGTTTAAGTTTCCATCATCTTTTTCCATACGAGGACACTCTCAACACTGCATCCTTCATCTTCATAGTATACACATATACTCTCCGAGAGAAATTATCAATAAAAGTCACAAAATAGTGCTTTTCTCTCATTGAAGCTGTCTTGGAAAGACCCCATATATCTGAGTGAATATAGTCTAGAATACCGTTAGTATCATAGATTGCAGTACAAAGATTTACCCTAGTCTATTTTCCTTTGACACAATGCTCACAGAAATCTAACTTCTGAGATTACACTCCTTTTAGTAATCCTTGATCTGACAAAAGTTTCAAGGATTTATCGCCAGCATGTCCCAAGCGCATATGCCATAACCTAGTTATTTCCAATTCCTGATCATTACTGGAAGCTGTTGTTGTTGTTCTAATAATAGCATTACCTTGATAGTAATACAAATTATTATTTTTTTCTTATTCATTTCAATATCACCAGTGCACCGGAGATAATTTTTAATATTCCATCTGCTGCATTTACAATGAAGCCCTTTGATTCTAGGACTCCCAGAGAGATAAGATTCTTCTTCAAACTCAGCACATATCAGACATTTATTAGAGTCTTGATTGATCCATTATGATTCCTTAATTAGATTGAACCAATCCCTTTAATCACACATAGACAGTCATTTATTGTGTAAACAGTTGCACCTTATAGTTCTCTAAAGTCTAAGAACCAATCCCGATTGGGACACATATGATGGCTACAACCTGAATCAAGTAGTCATACACCAGAAGAACTTGTTGATGACACAATAGCTAATGAAAGGTACAAGTCTTCATCATCACACTCAGTTCTATTTGAATTCACGACAGCTTTTCCTTTATCAAATTTGCTTTTATTTCTCAGCTTAGGACAATCTATCTTACAATGTTCTTTCTCCCAGTAAAAGGCACATTTATCTTTAGATGGTCTGGATTTTGATCTCTCATTCTTTTGTCTCTTTATGCTTTGAGAACTACCTCTCACTATTAATGCTTCTGCTGCTTTTTTGCACTTCCTTTCTTGCCTTTCTTTCGCAATTCATAACTGTATAATGCAGCAGTTACTTCGGAGAGAGTCTTTAGTCTCTCCATGGAGTAGAGTTATTTTAAGAAACTCAAACTCCTCTAGAATGGATTTCGGCAACATCAAAGACAAATCTTCAACTTCAAAAGTCACTTTCAAAATCACCAAATCAGCTACCAACTGATTAAAATTGGTGATGTGCTCATTCATAGTAGTACCAAGACCATAAATGAAACGAAATAATCTCTTCTTTGGATGAAGATTATTTTGACTGCTTTTTCTTCAAAAAATTTTCCTCCAATAACTTCCACAATTTACTTGTGAAAACTTCCTTAGAGAAAACATACTTCTATTCTCTAGAAAGGCACGATCAAATTGTACCATATGCCATAAGATTAATGGCTTTCCAATTTTTTCATTAATATCTTTCAATTTCTCTTCTTCAATGGTAATGTCTAATACTTGTTGAAAAAGAGCATCTAGAACCTCACGTTATCATATGCCAAAATGACCCGTACTATAAAAAATCTTCACTGTAAATCTAGCATTTGACATAGCAGTCATTAGCCAAATTGACGAATTAGATACTGTCTCCTTTGCAGCGGATGATTTGCTTGAGTCGTCTCTCATCACTGCTTCAAAAAAATATTTAATAGCTAATAAATGTGAAATGCAAATAATCCAAGAAAATCTTTTCAGATGTGGAAGATCAAACAGGCAACAACCACACAGCATACTTAAAAAATCTTGACTCTAATATCAATTGTTATGGAAATTGGATTATTTTCACCAATTATATATATAGTGTATGAACAATTACACCAATAATTATATCAGAAATATTTTTAGGAAAGAGAAGTGTATCACAATGGACATACTTAAATATCAAGTCTTTCCTTGGACAGAATTTTTCTAGACATATAATTAATAGCACAAAATATCACTACAATTATATCTCAAAATAACTATTAAATAAATAATAAAGAGAATATCACAATTTAACGAGGTTCAACTAATTTTGTCTATGTTATCAGACACTACCAAAATAATTTTACTAATATTAAAGATAAATTACAAAAGAAAGAGAGAAGACTTAATTTTTTGGGATATCTTCCAAATGAGAGCTAAGGATTTATATAAGCTTAAAAAATTGGGTTGGTGAAATTAGGCACCTCTTTTACCTAAATTAGGCACCTCCATTTTTCACTTATATTTTCTAAGTTAGGCACCTCTATTTTTTACCACAAAAATGGTTAGTAAATTTTCAAAATAGATAAATAGCCAAAACAACATATGTAGTGTTTATGTTAAAAGAATAAAGAAAAAATATATGTTAATGTTATGTAGATGTTTTATGTATGTTAAAAGAATAAAGACTAAAAAGTGTTGATGTATTGTAAATGTTTAATATATGTTAAAAAAAATAAAAAGTGTTAATGTAATATGAGTGAATATAGTCTAGAATATCGTTGGTATCATAGATTGTTGTACCAAGATTTACCCTAGTCTATTTTCTTTTGACACAATGCTCACAGATATCTAACTTCTGAGATTATACTCCTTTTAGTAATCCTTGATCTGACAAAAGTTTCAAGGATTTATCGCCAGCATGTCCCAAGCGCATAATCCATAACCTAGTTATTTTCAATTCCTGATCATTACTGGAAGCTGTTGTTGTTGTTCTAATAATAGCATTACCTTGATAGTAATACAAATTATTTTTTTTTCTTATTCATTTCATTATCACCAGTGCACCGGAGATAATTTTTAATATTCCATCTGCTGCATTTACAATGAAGCCCTTTGATTCTAGGACTCCCAGAGAGATAAGATTCTTCTTCAAACTCAGCACATATCAGACATTTATTAGAGTCTTGATTGATCCATTATGATTCCTTAATTAGATTGAACCAATCCCTTTAATCATACATAGACAGTCATTTATTGTGTAAACAGTTGCACCTTATAGTTCTCTAAAGTCTAAGAACCAATCCCAATTGGGACACATATGATGGCTACAACCTGAATCAAGTAGTCATACACCAGAAGAACTTGTTGATGACACAATAGCTAATGAAAGGTACAAGTCGTCATCATCACACTCAGCTATATTTGAATTCACGACAGCTTTTCCTTTATCAAATTTGCTTTTATTTCTCAGCTTAGGACAATCTATCTTACAATGTTCTTTCTCCCAGTAAAAGGCACATTTATCTTTAGATGGTCTGGATTTTGATCTCTCATTCTTTTGTCTCTTTATGCTTTGAGAACTACCTCTCACTATTAATGCTTCTGCTGCTTTTTTGCACTTCCTTTCTTGCCTTTCTTTCGCAGTTCATAACTGTATAATGCAACAGTTACTTCATAGAGAGTCTTTAGTCTCTCCATGGAGTAGAGTTATTTTAAGAAACTCAAACTCCTCTGGAATGGATTTCAGCAACATCAAAGACAAATCTTCAACTTCAAAAGTCACTTTCAAAATCACCAAATCAGCTACCAACCGATTAAAATTGGTGATGTGCTCATTCATAGTAGTAAAAAAGACCATAAATGAAACGAAATAATCTCTTCTTTGGATGAAGATTATTTTAATCGCTTTTTCTTTAAAAAATTTTCCTCCAATACCTTCCACAATTTACTTGTGAAAACTTCCTTAGAGAAAACATACTTATATTTTCTAGAAAGGCACGATCGAATTGTACCATATGCCACAAGATTAATGGATTTCCAATTTTTTTAATTATTATCTTTCAATTTCTCTTCTTCAATGGTAATGTCTAATCCTTGTTGAAAAAGAGCATCTAGAACCTCACGTTACCATATGCCAAAATGACCCATACTATAAAAAATCTTCACTGTAAATCTAGCATTTGACATAGCAGTCATTGGCCAAATTGACAAAGTAGATACTGTCTCCTTTGCAGCGGATGATTTGCTTGAGTCGTCTGTCATCACTGCTTCAAAAAAATATTTAATAGCTAATAAATGTGGAATGCAAATAATTCAAGAAAATCTTTTCAGATGTGAAAGATCAAACAGGCAACAACCACATAGCATACTTAAAAAAATCTTAACTCTAATATCAATTGTTATGGAAATTGGATTATTTTTCACCAATTATATATATAGAGTATGAACAATTACACCAATAATTATATCAGAAATATTTTTAGGAAAGAGAGGTGTATCACAATGGACATACTTAAATATCAAGTCTTTCCTTGGAAAGAATTTTTCTAGACATATAATTAATAACACAAAATATCACTACAATTATATCTCAAAATAACTATTAAATAAATAATAAAGAGAATACCACAATTTAACGAGGTTCAGCCAATTTTGTCTATGTTCTCGAACATTACCAAAATAATTTTACTAATATTAAAGATAAATTACAAAAGAAAGAGAGAAGACTTAATTTTTTGGGATATCTTCCAAATGAGAGCTAAGGATTTATATAAGCTTAAAAAATTGGGTTGGTGAAATTAGGCACCTCTTTTACCTAAATTAGGCACCTCCATTTTTCACTTATATTTTCTAAGTTAGGCACCTCTATTTTTTACCCTAAAAATGGTTAGTAAATTTTCATAATAGATAAATAGCCAAAACAACATATGTAGTGTTTATGTTAAAAGAATAAAGAAAAAATATATGTTAATGTTATGTAGATGTTTTATGTATGTTAAAAGAATAAAGACTAAAAAGTGTTGATGTATTGTAAATGTTTAATATATGTTAAAAAAATAAAAAGTGTTAATGTAATATGAGTGAATATAGTCTAGAATACCGTTGGTATCATGGATTGCAGTACCAAGATTTACCCTAGTCTATTTTCCTTTGACACAATGCTCACAGAAATCTAACTTCTGAGATTACACTCCTTTTAGTAATCCTTGATTTGACAAAAGTTTCAAGGATTTATCGCCAGCATGTCCCAAGCGCATATGCCATAACCTAGTTATTTCCAATTCATGATCATTACTGGAAGCTGTTGTTGTTGTTCTAATAATAGCATTACGTTGATAGTAATACAAATTATTATTTTTTTCTTATTCATTTCATTATCACCAGTGCACCGGAGATAATTTTTAATATTCCATCTGCTGCATTTACAATGAAGCCCTTTGATTTTAGGACTCCCAGAGAGATAAGATTCTTCTTCAAACTCAGCACATATCAGACATTTATTAGAGTCTTGATTGATCCATTATGATTCCTTAATTAGATTGAACTAATCCCTTTAATCACACATAGACAGTCATTTACTGTGTAAACAGTTGCACCTTATAGTTCTCTAAAGTCTAAGAACCAATCCCGATTGGGACACATATGATGGCTACAACCAGAATCAAGTAGTCATACACCATAAGAACTTGTTGATGACACAATATCTAATGAAAGGTACAAGTCTTCATCATCACACTCAGCTATATTTGAATTCACGACAGCTTTTCCTTTATCAAATTTGCTTTTATTTCTCAGCTTAGGACAATCTATCTTACAATGTTCTTTCTCCCATTAAAAGGCACATTTATCTTTAGATGGTCTGGATTTTGATCTCTCATTCTTTTGTCTCTATATGCTTTGAGAACTACCTCTCACTATTAATGCTTCTGCTGCTTTTTTGCACTTCCTTTCTTGTCTTTCTTTCGCAGTTCATAACTGTATAATGCAGCAGTTACTTCAGAGAGAGTCTTTAGTCTCTCCATAGAGTAGAGTTATTTTAAGAAACTCAAACTCCTCTGGAATGGATTTCAGCAACATGAAAGACAAATCTTCAACTTCAAAAGTCACTTTCAAAATCACCAAATCAGCTACCAACTGATTAAAATTGGTGATGTGCTCATTCATAGTAGTACCAAGACCATAAATGAAATGAAATAATCTCTTCTTTGGATGAAGATTATTTTGACTGCTTTTTCTTTAAAAAATTTTCCTCCAATACCTTCCACAATTTACTTGTGAAAACTTCCTTAGAGAAAACATACTTCTATTCTCTAGAAAGGCACGATCGAATTGTACCATATGCCACAAGATTAATGGCTTTCCAATTTTTTTCATTAATATCTTTCAATTTCTCTTCTTCAATGGTAATGTCTAATCCTTGTTGAAAAAGAGCATCTAGAACCTCACGTTACCATATGCCAAAATGACCAGTACTATAAAAAATCTTCACTGTAAATCTAGCATTTGACATAGCAGTCATTGGCCAAATTGACAAAGTAGATACTGTCTCCTTTGCAGCGGATGATTTGCTTGAGTCGTCTGTCATCACTGCTTCAAAAAAATATTTAATAGCTAATAAATGTGGAATGCAAATAATCCAAGAAAATCTTTTCAGATGTGGAAGATCAAACAGGCAACAACCACATAACATACTTAAAAAATCTTGACTCTAATATCAATTGTTATGGAAATTGGATTATTTTTCACTAATTATATATGTAATGTATGAACAATTACACCAATAATTATATCAAAAATATTTTTAGGAAAGAGAGGTGTATCACAATGGACATACTTAAATATCAAGTTTTTCCTTGGAAAGAATTTTTCTAGACATATAATTAATAACACAAAATATCACTACAATTATATCTCAAAATAACTATTAAATAAATAATAAAGAGAATACCACAATTTAACGAGGTTTAGCCAATTTTGTCTATGTTCTCGGACATTACCAAAATAATTTTACTAATATCAAAGATAAATTACAAAAGAAAGAGAGAAGACTTAATTTTTTGGGATATCTTCCAAATGAGAGCTAAGGATTTATATAAGCTTAAAAAATTGGGTTGGTGAAATTAGGTACCTCTTTTACCTAAATTAGGCACCTCCATTTTTCACTTATATTTTCTAAGTTAGGCACCTCTATTTTTTACCAAAAAATGGTTAGTAAATTTTCATAATAGATAAATAGCCAAAACAACATATGTATTGTTTATGTTAAAAGAATAAAGAAAAAATATATGTTAATGTTATGTAGATGTTTTATGTATGTTAAAAGAATAAAGACTAAAAAGTGTTGACATATTGTAAATGTTTAATATATGTTAAAAAAAATAAAAAGTGTTAATGTAATATAGATGTCGATGGGTATCAAAGCCACAAAAAATAAAAATCTTATTCTCTAAATTAAATTGATTGTGGTAGTGGTGAATATAGTTAAATCCATAGTGAATTGATTATTTAATTAATTTTTTTTGAAAACCAAAGTGAAAATAATAAAAGTTAAATAGGGAGATTTTTATATTGAAAAAATAAAATTAAAGTAAAACTGAAAATTAAAATTAAAAATTAAATAACAATTAAAGTAAATTAGAAAATACAAATAGAAATACATTCAGTTTAAGGGATAATTTCAGTTTCAATTCGTTGAATTGATCTTTGATGCAAAGATAGTTCTTTCTAATTTTCAGTAAACCAGTTCTTGTCATTGGAGATGCTCGCAATAATCAATTATTCCTTAGATTTTAAATCAATTAATAGACACTCACTAATTAACTCTTATTAATGAATAACCCTATAGGAACATTTTTAGAATTTAATTCACTAACAGCTTTAAGAATTAAAAAGATTTAATTTTAACCAACAAACTCAACTATGTGGTTTATTTAAGTTAGAATATATATTTTCTTAGTGTTACACCTGATTGCTACTAATTATCAAAATAACAAGAACAATTACAGATTCAAATATTTTGATTGGGGGATATATTGTTACATTAAATGTACAACAGATCTTTTTTGAACAAATAGCAAAATAATAATATGATTAAGCCATAGAAAATATATAAATACTAAAAATTAAAAGAAAATAATAAATAAATCATTTAGATCTCACTATTCTTTTTTGAATTGAAGCCTCAATTACTCTTTCAACCCATTAAAAGTTAGTTGTACATAATTGAAAGAAAAGAAAACTCAAAATAAAATAAAAGAAATCTACTTAAACAATGGATAAAAGTCATGGACTAAAGTTCTCAACTAAAGTCGATTTAGGACTGCCCCCTAATATTTATATACACTCCAACTTGAGAAGAATAAATCCTAATAAAGATTTTAAATAGTAATCATCCTTATCTCCAAATAAGAATAAAAGAACAAAAAGATCTCAGACATCTTCCCAAAAATTACAATACCTCTTTATCTCAAATAGGTAGGAAATCCCGGCTATAGTAATTATCTACTTTGCATTAAGTCGAGTTAAGCCTTGCCCAAGAAGAGAAATTCTAGCAGTGATTCACATGACCACCTGTATGGTCATGCATCTGCCCATGCATATTTATGTCATCTAAACTTTTGATTTTCTTGTAATTTTTCTAAAATCATTTATCAACAACTCTTTTTAAGTACTTTCCTTCTTTAGCCAATACCTATTCAAATATATATTTCAAAACCAATAGAAATGTATAATAACAAGCTAAAATATATACTTAAAATAGACCATAAATATGCATAATATGCTTGCTATTAAATTCTCCCACACTTAAATTGTGCTTGCCCTCAATCAAGTCACAATCTTGAACCGTCATATCCATATTCATCCAATCATAACTCAACCTGCAATATCTCAAAACTCAAATTGAAAGGCAACAAAAAACTAGCAATTCATAGAACGCGTTTTTCATAATGCTACAAGAATGCATGATCAAATTAATTAAACATAATAAATGTAAAATGTAAAGAACATTGCAAAATTTAATATTTATTTTAATTTTCACTTAAAAGTTAATCAATACATAGAAGAACAACACTCAACCCACCAAGTTAAAAATATTTTATGCTTTCGACTCATGCCAAGAACCTAAAATTTTATTTAATTTATTTTGAGCACTTTTTATTACTTGCTTAAAATGTTAACATTTTTTTTAAGGGGAAACATTTGTAATATCGGCACCCGATTACTCAATTGGTCACAGTTTCAAGTAGCTACTAGCTCTACTCATAATTTTTTTTTATCAACAAAGTAAATTGTTCATTTGAAAATTTTGTGCTCTTTTATTATTTATTTATTATTATTTATTTCCATTTAGTTCTTGACACAAGTCTTTTTAGAATTTTTAACAAAACAAGGCAAATCAAGTAAAGACCAACTATGTATTAACAATTATTTAATATTGATTAATTAATTTTATTATAGGGCAAAATTCGAAAACATTTTATATAAATAATATCTATCAAAACAACCATTCAAAAATAAGTGGAAAGATGAAAAACAACCTAGAAATATTAGTTAATGCCTACCATGTCAGTTTGTTTTTCAAAACATCACACTTGAATTATTTCAAAGACAAAATGTGACTTTTGATCTAAAATCACAAAAATGGCAATGACAGCAGTAGCAAACTCAATAAATTTTGAAAAAAATTTGTCAAAAAGAATTAAAAACCTCAAAATTTTGAAATCTAATATTAGAATGCCCCTCCTCCACACTTATTTTGCACATTGTACTTAATGTATAAATATAGAAAATAAATAAAAGTTAAGAATTAGAGGACTCTCCTAAATTTTTTCTTGATCAAATTAGTGGAGTTGGGTCATTCGCTTCTTTTTCTCATGATTTTCGGTTGTGGATAGCGGCTATGCTCCATTACTGTGTACTATCATACCTAAAAAATAGACGGAGTAAAATTAATGCTACAAGTAAGGTGGAAGGAAGAAGATGATAAAATAAAAATAAATTAAACAAAACAAAAGAAAATAAAGCAAAATATATTTAAAATTAAAAATTGAAAAGTTAGGTTGCCTCCATACAAGTATCTTTGTTTAAAGTATTTGGCTAGACATTATCCTTATACTCTAGTGGACATCCCAAATTAATCTTTTGGGTATTGAGTATATAAGATCATTAATGATTGTTATTCTAGAGTCTGTTACTTTCCATTTCGGTGCCTACAGAACGAAGGTAAACTTTTTATGTGAAATAGGCATTAACTTTTAAAGGTTTGAAAGCTTCCATTTCGCACAATACATCCTACAATTCTTTATTCGTAACAAAATATTTCCTCTAAATTCTTCAAGATGTCCATGTTAAGATTTTTGCAAGGCACAACAATCAACTTATTATTTTTCAATTAAAAATTTTCTTTCTTCAAAGAGCATAAAACATCTATATTACATATATATAACACATCACTAGGATCTTTCATATCTTTATAAACTTTAAATTTAATAAATTTTCCATCAAATCCCATAGTGAGAGTACTATCATGGACATTTTTTTTTATCTTAATTGTATTAAGAAAAGGTCTTCCTAAAAAAACTTCAGAAGAGCTAAAAGATTTATCACCTTCCATATCAAGTACATAAAAATTAGCATAAAAATTTAATTAATTTACTCGGACTAAGACATCCTCTAAAACTCTTTCAGGGTTAACAATAAACCTATCGCCTAATTGAATCAGGACAAAAATTTTGTTTAAAGGACCAACATACAAAGATGAATAAATAGATAATGACATAATATTTATTGATGTTTCTAAGTCACACATAGCTCTTTTTATGCCTAAATTACATATATTACATGAAATAACAAACATACATAGGTCTTTGCACTTGGGAGGTAATTTTCTTTGAATTATAGCAGAAACACTTTATCCCATGCTTAACTTTTCATTACCATTGAGTTTATTTTTGTTGGCGCATAATTTTTTTTAATAACTTAATACATCGAGGTCCTTTTTTAAGAATATCAACTAAAGAGATATTTACCTCAACTTTGTAAAAACATTTCTAGAATTTCTTGCTCCTCCCTTTCATTTTTAGAATTGGCTAACCTTTTTAGGGAAGGAGATTGAATCACCAATGGCTTGGGCTTGTCAAAATCAGGCTTCACACTTTGCTTCTCATTTTGAATGATAACTTCAGGTTTCACTACAAAAATGTACCGAATTACCGACAAAAAATCTATCGACAATCATTATTTTTTTTTTGTCAAAAATTAGACTTACCGACATAAAATTTTTGTAGTCATATTTCTTGCCAATATCGGCATTCTCAATGGAAAAGTCATCAGCAAATATTACCGACAGAAAGAGCTTTTCTATCAGTAATACCGACAAAAAATAATTCTATCTATTTTATCGACAAAAAATCTGTCGGCTATTATTGAACACGGATCAAAGAGATTGTTAAAAAAAGTGATCTGTCAGTAATACCGATAGAATGAAAATATATGTCAGTAATGCAGACAGAAAATTTTGTTGGCATTATCACAGAAAATGACTTTGTCGGTAATTCTAACAAAACCAAATTTACCTAGAGAAAATGAATCTGTAGGTATTACTGATAAAATTTCTATCGGCAATGCATTGCAACCTGTCTATCTAATTTGCCGGCATATTATTAAATCAGTCGGTAAATAAAATGGATTTTTTATTATAAAATTTTATTATTTTTATTATTTTTAATTTTTATAATTTATATATAAAATTTATGAATGAATTGAATATTAAAAAGAATAAAAAGTATCAAAATAAAATTTATATTCAAATAAAAATTAAATATAATAAATTAGCAAGTATAAAATAAATTTACATAAAAATAATAAAATGTATATAAAAAGTATAAAATTAAAATATAAAGTACATATAAAAAAAACTAAAATCAAGTAGAAGCAAGAGGCGGTAGAGGAGAACCACCTGGAGGATATTGCTGTGATAGATCAAAGGTCTCTCGCATAATGTTGGCCATAAACTCTTTAAGCTGCTATTGGACCAACCTTTATATCTCAGTCTACATCTGCTCCTGCATCCAGATTTGAACCTGCTCCTGCACCTGGACATACAACTGCTCCTTTATCTATTGCTGAATAGTTCGATCATGCTCAGCTAACTGCTCCTTCAAGTGTTTGATCTCTTACAATAAAGTAGATGAACTAGAAGATGAAGAAGAAGTTGTGTTGACATACTGGGAGCCAAGTCCATACAACTTCTTCTTTTTCTTTTTTTCTCCCACAATAACTCTAAATAAGCTATCATCATTAATAGGCCTGTCAAACTGAGAGGCCTTCTCTGACAATGCAATAAAACAATCCTACATAATATAAAAAGATTATTAACTTTATATTTTAAAAATTAAAAAAATTATGAAATTACTTATATTTTACATCTTGGGATTGATAATCTATACATGAATGCCCGTTGTGACTCTTGGTGTGTGTATACATAAATAGCTCATAGTTGCTCGATAGCCGACCTAAGATAGACTCTTATTTAATTAAAAAAATATTAGTTTGATAACACTAATAAATACAAATGAAAATATTTTAAAAAAAACATAACTATACTTACGAGTTTATGGATAATCATAATGCTATCTGCTGTCTCCCGTGTGTGTGGATGGATCTATACCATCCACAACACTGGATAACCTATTTCATGAGGCAATGACATAACGTGTTTGCCCCTTGGAAGAGTTCTATTGGACTTGAAGGTTGGCTCATAACTGATCATCAATAAAAGAAGACTCTTTCCCCGCAATTTTAGCTTCATAAAGAAATGAACTCGAAAATGTTACATTGAATAAAAAAACTCAGAGGAAATATTTGCTCTAATTTGCAATGACTAATTAGAATTTTTTTTTCTAAATGCTCAACGTGCGAAACTTTTAGAGATGTTACAGTAAGTTCTTTTAAAAAATAAACTTAACTCTGTCAGAGCTTTCCAAACTTTTTTTTGGAAATAACTTCCTAAATGTAATGGGTAATAGTCTCTGTATAAATATGTGATAATTATAACTTTTCATCCCAAAAAATTTATATTTTCTCATATCAACACACCTCGACAATTTTGAGACATATTAATTATTTTTTATTACGATCTAAGGTGTAATTAGCTTTAGTATACCTCCCAGTCATTTCATCTTTTTCTAATTCCAGCCTTCTATAAAATATCCTTAAGTCTTCTCTTGACTTTGCATTATCTTTTATTTTAACATAATCGTGTTAAACACATTCTCAAAAATATTTTTTCAATGTGCATCACATCTAGATTATGTCTTATAAGATTTGAACTCCAATAAGCAAATCCCAAAAGATACTTTTTTTCCATCCATAATTCTGACATACACTGCTATTGGGATTTTTATTATATTTAATTACTTTTTGAAGCTCCAACTCCTCAATCTGAAACAACAAATTATCCCCATTCAATATCGATTGAGCATCTCTCCTTATTATAATGCTTTTTTGAAACATTTTTTATTCCTACTAAATAGATGATTTGTCTTTAAAACTTTATGTGATTATCAGACCAATTTGTTTTGCCCCAATTAGGAAGAGTAAATGCTTCAGAATCAATCATACAGTAAGGGCATGCTAATTTTGCCACAATTCTCCATCCAGATAACATAGCGTATGCTGAAAAATCACTTATAGTCCACATAAGTGTCGTTCTCAAATAAAAATTCTATTTTTTCAAACAATCAAAAGTCATGACTCCATCATTCTATAACTATTTCAACTATTCTATTAATGGTTGAAGAAATACATCAATTTGATGTTTTGGATTATAAAATCAGGCATGAGTAAAGTGTGAGTATTCCTGACCTCCAAGAGTATTGTTGTCTTGATGACCCAAAAAATTAAAAACCATCTGTACACAGATCCAAACTGACATTACAAGATTCAACTACAAAATCAGGATGTAGTCGGCTGAAATGCTTCCATGCCTTAGAATCCGAGGGATGACACATGACTCCATCTTTGTACTCATGTTCTTAATGCCATCTCATATGTTTTGTTGTAGTATTTGAAGCATATAATCTTTAAAGTTTAGGTTTGAGCAGAAAATAAAATATTCTTTTAAAAGGTACAAACTTTTGTCTGCTTGTAACATGACTCTATTTGAATATTGATTCTTTACAAAACCTACATATTCTATCTTCTTCATAATCACCCCAATATAACATACACCCATTTTTTGTAACATTCAATAGTTTTTACTAGCAGTCCAAGTGCTTGAACAATTTTTCTTGTTTGGTAGAAACTATCAAACATTTCATTATCTTTAGCTATAATCTCTTTGATAAATTGGATCCACTGATCAGAAGACTTTTTTATTATATGCTACTCAGGTTTCATATTCAAATAGTGTGCCATGAAAAAAAGCTTAGTATGTTTTTTACACCCAAGCCACACTTTCGCATCCAATGAATTTAACAAATTGTAGAACTATTGAGCTTCCGAGTTAGGAGCCTCATCAACTGGTTCATGCTAGACTTCACTAGTTCCAACTACACCGATATTTGGCATGCCCCAGTCAAACACATTAAGTCCAATAACATCATATATCATTTGTTAGTACAAGTTTTCAAACACAGATTCAAATGTACTATATTGTTGTGGAACCGATTGGTCAACTATATTTTCTTTACCACACCTATTCTAAATGAAATAATATGATGCAAACCCCCATTTGACTAAATGGAATTCACTTCATTTTCCAAAATCTCAGATGATGACATTTTATGCAAGGACAACAAATCTTATTACCTTGCATATAATCCCTTTGACTAGTTAGAAAAGCAACAAACTCTTCTATCCAATTAACAAATGTTATATTAAGAGTGCGTTCCGGATTGAGTCGTTCATATATTCAAGCACGAATTGTATTCATTTTCCATATGTATATAAAAAGACATTGTAATTAAATACTATAAATTAAATCTCCTTATTTCTTCCTTCTATAGGGTTGGGACCTACCCCATTTAAAAACACAATATATATCTTATTTAACATAATGTAAGAGTTTATACAAATTATGAAGAAAAATTCGACAATATTTTCCCTAGGTTCTCTAAGTGAACAAAGTCAAATATAAAAAATATTCAAAAATATTTTTAAATTTTGAATATTTATATTATTTGGTATATACTCAAAACAAAATGATAGAGATACTACATTTTTCTATAAAATCTGCATACTATCATATCTCACATTAATGTTAATTAAAATAGATATATATATTATTATTTCTAAACTGTCTAAATGGGACAATTCAGTGAGTTTTTATTTTGCAAAAAAAAAAAAGAGTAACTCACCAAATAAGTACTAAGGTTTATTTTATATTATCTCTCACATTACTAATCGATATTTAAATAGTGCACTCTTATATATGCTCTTTGGATATTTTTAATTATTATTTACTATATATTATGAAATTTCATAGGCTTAAATATATGCTCTTTAAATATTTATAATTATTATTTATTACATATTGTGAAAATTTATAGGCCTAAATGTATGCTTTTTGGATATTTTAAATTATTATTTATTATATATTATGAAATTTCATACTTCTAAATATTTTCTTTTTGGATTTCTTATTAAAAATATATTAGAATTTAGTATTAACTATCGGTTTACTAATTTATTTCAGCATTTACTCCAATGTATATCAAAATTAATTTAATACATTTAGATATTATGTTAATGAATATTTTTTAAAAATAATTATCTAACTTTTTAAAAATTATTAATTCAATGGTTATATATGGACTTATAACCAAATTTGATTTATATTTAGTAAAAAATTGATTGGTTATTTTCTATTGTTTTTGATATTTTAAAATTTTTTGAATTCGAAATAAGATAATATGGATTTCATTATATTTCTATTAACTATCGAGTTCAAATTATATCGCTATTATTTTTCACTCATATTCTAAAAATACATAAACTCATTTAAATCCCTAACAATGAACAAAAATATGTATATAACAAAAAAAAAATAAATACATATATATTTATATATAATAACCTAAATAATATAATGTAAAATATTAACCTAAAATTCACAAAAATTTCACAATTTCAATTTTCTAGTATATATATAATCAATATTTAATTTTTTAACTATAAACCTAACAACCACTAATATCACAAAAAAAAATTATTTTAAGCATTAATTTACTATAAATTAATAAAGTATCTTCTAAACACTTAATTTTCAATATTAATTAACATAAAATTCATAAAATTACACAACACTAAATTGTATTTTTTTTTAAAAAAACTAAACTCTAAAATTTTCAAAAAAAACCAAAATAAAAATATTTTTAAACACTAATTTCCTACAAAATAATAAAATAACCATAAAATTTTAATTCTTAATACTAATTAACTAAAAATCTATAAAATAACAAAAAATAATTTTAAACACTTATTTCATATAAATTAATAGAATAACCAAAAAATTTAATTCTTAAAACTAATGAACTAAAAATTCATAAAATTATAAAAAATACCCTAAATTATATTTTTTTACACTAAACCTAAAATTTTGAAAAAACATAAATTATAATTTTTTATCTAAAAACATAAAAATTACTAAAATAAAAATCATAAAAATACCTAAAAAAATCTAATACCCTAAAAATCTTCTAAATATACAAAAATTTCTAAAAAGTTTATGAAATTTTAAAATTCCCTAAAAATTATTCTGATTAATTAAAAAAATTTAAAAATTAGTTGAAAATTCTCAAATTTATAAAAATCAATTAATTTTACCTAAAAGTTTTAAAAAATTCAGAAAAATATCCTAAAAATATCTAACACCCTAAAAATTTTCTACTTTCCAAAACATTTCAAAAAATATAACAAAAAAAAAATTTGAATTCCTTAAAACATATTCTATTCAATTAAAATAAATTAAAATAAATTAATTATTTTTTAATTAAAATTCTAAAATTTGTAAAAATAAATCAAATTTACCTAAAAGTTTTTGAAAAATAAAAAATAATCTAAAAAAATCTAACACCCTAAAATTTAAAAAATTATTTTTTATCATTTTTATTCTGAAATTTTAAAAAATAATTAAAATTTACCTAATTTTTTTAAAAAATAAAAACCCTAAAAATCAAACAACACACATGCAAATATAAATAATCAACCTAAACTATAATATTGACAAACCAAGAAAAAATATCAAATTTATGATAAATAACAACAAATAAAAAAATTACGACTGAATTTAACAAAAATTAAAAAAAAAAAAGACATAAATACCTTCGTCTTCTTCTTCTTCTTCAAGCAAATAATAAAAATACGCTAAAGAAAACAGAAATAGAGGCATAGGCAAAGAAGAAGAGGAGGAGAGGGGTGGGGATAAAAAAATTTGCTTTATAGTTAGGAAAAATTTACTGAAAAATTTAAGTATTTTTCGGTAAATTTGCTGACATAATACTTAAATATGTCAAAAAATTTACTGAGAGATTTAAATGTCTCTCAGTGTTACTAACAAATTTATTGACCTCTCAGTAAATAGAAGTAAATGATGCAACAATTTTGCCACTGAGTGTACCGCTATTTACCAGTAGTATTACCGACAGAAATTATACTCTCTCAGTAAACTATTAAATTAGTATTTTAAGAATTATCTTTTCAATTTTTTTTGCTGACAGAAGACAGACATCTCTTGGTATTACTGAGAGAAAAAAATAATTTTCTCGGTAATGTGCAATAATTGAGGCATTAAAATTTTTGCCTATGTTTTCCTTTTATCGAGAGAAGATTTTCATGTCTCGGTATTTTTGACAGATTACTACTTCTCTTGGTAAATAGAAAGTTGTTTGTTAACATAAATGATATACTGACAGATGCTTCACTTACCGACAGAAGATTCTATACTCTCGATAATATTGAGAAAAATTAAATTTTTATCGGTATTACCAAAGGACTTAATTTCTCTCAGCAATACGCATACATGTCATACAATTGTTTAATTTACTGACAGATATCACTACTCTATCGGTAAATAAGTCAACAGAGGTATAACTCATGGAAAATAGATTACTGAGAGAAATACATTTTTTGTCGGTAATACTAACAGAATATTTTATGTTGGTAATACCGATAAAAATGTTATTCTCTCGGTAAGCAGGACTCGATTAGTTAAACATCTATTGACCACTTTACCGACAGATCTTTTTCTATTAGGAAAGTTTATCGTTAAAGAGTTACGCCAATAATTTGTTCTAAATATCACTGACACTTTAATATTTCTGTCGATATAATTTGTCAGTAATTGTTAACGCCATCGGTTGGTGTCATTATTCTCCATAAAATATCTGCCGGTAATCTATCGGTTTATTTTCTAATTTATTTTTTTTATAATTTCTCTTGGCATTTTGTCAGTATTACTAATAAAAAAAATTTTGTTAGTAAATTTCTCTCGTTAATCTGGTACATTATTGTAGTGTTTTGTCTTTTTGCCTTAGCTTTGGCCAAGGCTTATTCTTTGGTGCGAATTTTTCAACAACTCTTCTTTATTCTTCTAGGTAATTTCCCTTACATTTTGGTCTAGATTGACCACCATTTGAGAGGGCAATTCTCCTTGAGACTCCATCTTGTTTATAGATTATGCTAGTTGGCTAATTTGATTCTCCAAATTCTGAATACTTGATATTGTCTTCTGTTGAAATTCTTCATTGTTAGTCATAAATGATTTAAACATTTCGTTAAAAGAAATACCAGGTGTTGGTGGAAGTGATTATTGTTGCTAAATTAGCCATGGCTAAAATTGTAGAAAATTTGACAACTCCACTTCATAATTGAAGTTTGGATGATCTTCCCACTTCAAATTATAAGTATTACAATATGGATCATAATTTCAATGCGGTCGATCATCTTCTTGAAGTGTATGAGACATATTCATAGGATGTCCCATGTACGTGCAAATGCCACAGGCTCTAGCAATTGCTTATTACCTACAACCATGTTTTGCAACAAAGTAATTAGTTCAGAAATTTTGGATTCAAGAGAAGACATTTTACTACATTTGGAGTTTCTTACTTGTATCCAAATTAATGTAAAATGGCAGCCATAAAAAATATGGTCATGAAAAAAAAATAAAATAAGTTAGTCTCAATTCTCTGGCAATGTCATCAAAATTTGACGGGTATCGAAGCCACTAAAAATAAAAATCATGTTCTCTAAGCTAAATTAATTGTAATAATGGTGAATATGGTCTAATCTATATGGAATTGACTACTTAATTAAATTTCTTTTGAAAACCAAAGTGGAAAATAATAAAAATTAAATAGAGGAGTTTTACAATAAAGAATTAAAATTAAAGTAAAATTAAAAATTAAATAACAACTAAATTAAATTAGAAAATACTAATAGAAATAAATTTAATTAAATGGATAATTTCAGTTTTAACTCTTTGAATTCATCATTGATGCAAAAATAGTTCTTCCTAATTTTTAGTAAACCAGTTTTAGTCGTTGGAGATACTCATAGCAACTAATCTTTCATTAGATTTTAAATTAATTAGGACATGCTCGCTAATTAACCTTTGCTAATGAATAATTATATTGAACGTTCTTAGAATTTAATTAACTATCAACTTTAAGAATTAGAAGGACTTGATTTTAACTAACAAACTCAACTGTGCAGTTCATTTAAGTTAGATTATATATTTTCTTAATATTACATATAATTGCCACTAATTATTAAAATAACAAGAATAATTACGGATTCAAGTATTCCGATGGACAATATATTGTTAAATTAAATATACAACAAATACTTTTTAAATAAATAGCAAAACAACAATATGATTAAGCTGCAAAAATATATAAATGCTGAAAATTAAAAGAAAAGAAGAGAAGAGAGAAATTATTTAGATCTCACAATCTTTTATTGAAAGTTCATTTAGAGCTGCTCCCTAATGTTCTATATATACTCCTATTTAAGAAGAATAAAGCCCTATTTGAACTCTAATTAGGAAAAAGATAAAGATAATAAAAATCTTAAATAGTAATAATCATTATCGCTAAATATGAATAAAAGAACAAAAAGTGGTTTTGATATCTATCCAAAAATTGTATTATTTCATAGTAATTATTGCTTTGCATCAGGCCGAGTCAAGCCTTGCCTAAAGCTTGTGTCCAAGCCCTTCAAAATTTCAAGAAGAGAAATTCCAGCAGTAATGCTCATGACCACCTGTATGATCATACATCCGCCCATGCATATTTCTGCCATCTAAACTTTTAATTTTCTTGTACTTTTTCCAAAATCATTTATCAATAATTCTTTTTAAGTACTTTCCTTCTTTAGCCAACACCTATTTAAATATATTTCAAAATCAATAGAAATCTATAATAACAAGCTAAAATATATACTTAAAATATACCATAAATATACACAATATGCTTGGTATTAGATGCTGTATGTTTGTTAGAAGAATACATAATAAAAGTGATGATATATTTATAGATGTTTTGTGTATATTAGAAGAATACAAAATAAAAAGTGTTGATTTATTATAGATATTTAGTGTATATTAGAATAATACAGAATAAAAGTATTGATGTATTGTAGATATTTAGTATATGTTATAATAACACAGAATAAAAGTATTGATGTACTATAAATAACAATATTGATTCAACAAAATTTAGTATATATATTAAACAAAAATTCAAAATTTCAATGTCTAACATTTTTTTTTCAAACAAGAAAAAATGGAAATAATAACAGTATTGATTCAGCAAATTAAAAGGCAACAAAAACCAGAAAGAATATGGAAAAAGAAAAGAAAATAGATAACCAAAGAAAACCATCACACTATAAAAATCACGTAAAAAAGATGTCATGGAGCCGTTAACTGTTGCATAAAATGGAAAAAAAAAACAAAATAAATAGATGTGAAAAAAAGTAATATTTGAAAAAAAAAAAAGAACCGTATATTTGAAAACTGAAAAAAAAAAACAGGTATATCATGTTAATTCTTCCTTAATAAAAAATTCTTTAGCTGAACCAAACTCAACCTCTATTGCAAAATGGCACCGTATTACATTGGTTTCACATTGCAGAAGAAATCAATGTTCTGTGTTTGTATTTCTGGAGCTTCCTAGTTGATTTTTCCATGCCTTCTGACTGGACGAGCTCAGCCAAAAACTCAAGCGGCCCGAGTGTGTGGTGTGGGTCAGGCTGTAAGCCATAGCCCAAATTTATTTGGGGTTTTTTCAAAAACACCCTAAAAAATAAAAATATTTTTAAAAATACCCCTTTTTAATTTCAATTTCAAAAATATCATTTTTTTCAACTTTTAATTTTAAAAATATTATTTTTAGAGGTATATTTTTAGTATATATTTGATACATTAAAGGTATATTCAATTTTTAAAAGTATACATTGAGTATATATTTAATATATAAAAAATATACTAAAAATATGAGGTATTTTAAAAAAAATTAAAAAAGTGTACTATAAAGTGTAATTTTTTTAATTTATTTCGGGTAGCTGATTAAAGCTGAAATCCAATCTCGTGAACAATCCTATTACTTAGGTGATTTTCTTTAATTTGATAAAAATTACTAAAAATGATGTTTTATTTTTGATAAATTTTATTTATTAAAATAGAAACTATTTTTATTCATTTCATTATTATACAATCACTTAATAAAAAACACGACTATCATATTCAATTTGATTGGCGACATTATTACATAATATTACTTTAAATTTTTTGGGAACAAAAAATTAAAAGATACATATAAATTAATTTTGCACTTGAGTAAGAAAAACATGTCAAGACTTTGAGGATTTGCTTTGTCAAAGATTGAGATATTCTGTGCAACTTTTTTTTGGTGTGATAATCGAATATTTGGTCTGCAATATCATCATTTCCAAAGAGTTGTTTTACTACTCCATCATAAACAGCTCTTTGGTTCCTAACAATAATCTCAGCGCTGGGCTTCGACGCCACCTCTTTCATCTTCGGATTACTTAAAATTTCAAACTTCTCAATGCTAAAACTCCCATTTTTCTCCAAAATTTCTTCCATCTCTTTTGGTGTTGAAAAGTATATCTGCAGGTTGAAGGAGTCTACCTTTTCTTGGCTGATCACCCCCCTACATCAATCAATGTTACTCTATATTAAATCATACGTATTAATTGCTTAGCTTTTACAATTTTCCATAAAATTTTCAAATTATTTCAACACGTTCAAAGTGCCCAAACCTTTAGGCAGCAGTTATGATGAAATAGAGTACTATAAATTCTGGTGTATACCCATAGATCAGCAGTAAGCAATTAAACTGTATCACCACCTCTTACCAAGACTTAGATAACTCGAACCGAGCTATTTGTTTTATCCAGGTTTGGGATACTGAATTGGTGAAAAACGCTCTATGACCGAGCCTTTGCATGGGCTCGGTAAGTTGACTTTTACTACGTTTCTTGTACGATTCTGACACTTTTTGACAATTTTCATAGATTTGCTGGCATCTTTAGAGTTTGTCTCCTACCTTCTATCGATAAATAGAGGTAAAATGCCACAGGTAACGGGTCTCTTTTTGAAGTTATCAATTATATTACTGTTCCTGCGAGATAAATCGAGCCCTAACTTAGGCATCATAATTTTTCACTGAAACTCGAGCGTTTACTTTGTTTTGCAGGAAACTCGCCAATCACTGAACCAAGGAGCCGAGCTTGTTGACTTTTACCACGTTTCTCATACGATCCTGACACTTCTTGACAATTCCTATAGATCCGCTGACATCTTTTGAGTTTGTCTCCTTTATTTTATCTATAAATAGAGGTATAATGTCACATGTAATACTACAAAAAAACACGCTATCTGCAACGGACATAATCCGTCGCAAATAAAGTCTTGCGACCGATCTGCGACGGATACGATCCGTTAATAAAAAAGGCATCGCAAATTTCAATTTTGCGATAGGCCGTCGCAGATTACGACGGATTTGCAACCACTCGGCGGTTGCAAATCTCGCGCTTAAATTTTCGAGGGTAAAGGGCAGCCGTCGCAGATTCCGTCGCAGATTTCCGTCACAGATTTCCGTCGCAAATTCGTTACAGATTCCGTTGCAGATTGCCGTCACAGATTCCGTCGCAGATTGTCGTCGCAGTATCTGTCGCAGATTCCGTCATAGATTTCTAATATCCGTCGCAGATTCGTAGCAAATCCGTAGTAATTTAATATTAATTTTTATTGGAACTATTTGTATTATCAATTAATTTTATGAGAACTTTATAAATACATTTAGAACATTTAAACACAATCTAAAAAAACACTAATTACATTGATAAAAATAATTCCTTTATTAATCTTCAATAGAATAAAATATTTTACAATTTAATTATACAAGTGTTAAGAACACTACTATAAATAATCTATCTTGAAAATAACAATATAGATCTTCAATTATCATTTTCCATTGAATCATGACTTGCATCATCATTATTAACCTGCAAATAATATTAAAAAGAGTAAATGAAAAGAATAATATGATACACGTTAACAAAGTAATACTAACCGTGGTGTGTAGGCTTTTTCATTCAACTCGTGTAGCTGCTCAGGAATTTTGTATATACACAAGCTGTTTGTCGTCGGGTGCAGGTTTTCCAGCTCTCTTTGCATTGACTTTACTAATTCATTCACATCAACTATTGTCTGAACCGCTGGCGCCGTTGCCTGCAACCAGAAGAAATAGAAATTTTATTTTATTAGAACATATCAATAATTTTGCTTATGCTTCTAATCACATACGAACTAATTGCTACTCGAATAGCTCAATGCAACAACTAAAAGTCTTAAAAGATATCAAGATGGTTTAACATCTTGATATTGGAGATACTGAGAACTGCTAGAAACCAATACTTAATCTTCATTAGTACCTGCAACCTTCCTCATATGCAAGCCGTTTTTGTTTTTTGGTTCTCCCTTTAGAGTTGCAACATTTTTATAGGCATTGCCACAAGAAGATGATGCAGTGTCTGAGTCAGAGTGGTAGAATAGGAAGTAATCACCAGGTTTGATGCCAACTCCATTAATGAGAAAGAATTCTTTATCTCCTCTGCAGAAAACCAAAAGAACTATAAATTATTTTTTTTTTCAACATTTGGAAGAGCAAAAAGGAAAGGAAGGAGTTAAACAGTCACGAGCCACAATAAAAGTTCTTTTCACTGTTTATAATATTACAAGGCAAATGGATAATTTGAATTTCAACTAACTTCTATTTTCTCCAAGTATTTTGGGCAAATATATAGCAAAAAGTATAGATACAAAGGTTGTTCCATATCTTACCCTAAAACTGCATAAAATGCCAAGGATGCTTTTGATGTTGAACTCTCTGAGCCAGTAGAGCATTCTCTTCGTTGTATGACTCCAATATACAGATCATGAGGCTCATCATCATCCAACTGCACCATTTTTTTCTCTTTTTACTCAAGGAAGGGAGATTTGGAAAAACATAAAATTTGATTACACAAACATTCAACTATAGAAATCACAGTCACATGGTTAACTTGAACAAGTACTGCTAAATGGTCACAAACACAATTCAGCTGACCATAGAAGGAACAACAACATATTATAGTCAATCATGCTAATCATATCATCAAAGAAGAATATCCATAGGAGAACTCTCATAAGATGGTTGATCATAAGAATCCAGAAAAACTGACATGTTATACTAAGTCTAACTGCAAAGTTCAAACAATCAAATAAATTGAAGAGGTTTTAGTTCGTTCCCAAGGCAAACTAACTCGCAACAGAATATGCAAAACTCCGAAGTTAGAATATAATATTGAAGCTAATCATTTTCCTCATAGTCATAGCCATTTTATAAAATATTGAGGTCATTTATCCAAATCCCAATTTCTTATACAATAAGCCTTCGAGAAATACAAGCACCAGTAACCTGCCATTCTTCTCACTACCATCAAATACCAAGAGAAGGGAGACTCTAAAAATCAAAATAAAAACATCACCAAAAGGTTCACATTTTATATTTATGACAAAATTGTACCTGGTCATTAATATCAACTAGGAGGCCCTCACCATCAAGAATTTCATCTTGTCCCCCCATTCTAGCAGTGAACCATGAACATTCAGCATCTTTTGTTATAACACTAACAGCCTGGAGGTGGGGACCAAATGGTATTACTGACAGTGTGACATGAAAATGAGTTTCACCTATATCTGCACCTCCAAAAAAGTTTGGTAAGGATGAATAAATTAAATATAAAATTGGAAGATGGAAAAAAAAAAAAGAAGAGATGTGATGAAATAAATCTAATGTATTTTGCAACCTTTTGACTCCAACTATGATTTTTTGTTTCAAAATTTCAAAAATGCAACTTATTTGAAAACAGGATGCAGTGATTAATTTTAGATTCAATGCACTATAATCCAGTGGCGGAACCAGGAATTTTCCGAGGGGGGGGGGTCAAAATTTATACAGAATAAAAATTACAGACGAGTTCACAATAAAATTAAACATTTAATATTACAGTATCAGTAGTTCAAAAATTAATTTGTGCTATTAGGTTGACTACGACTTGAGAGACGATAATTGTATCCTACGAGTCTGCATTTTTTGAAAACGTTGCATAACAGCCTCATTTTCAATTTTTTAAAAAATTTCTCTCTCCACATAACAAATCAAACAGTCGCTCAAAAATTCATCTCCCATCTTAATGCGCAAATCCGTCTTGATAATGTTCATTGCTGAAAAAGCTCTTTCGACAGTAGCAGTTGCAACAGGTAAGACTAACGCCAACTTGATAAGCAGATATACCAAAGAAAACATAGTGTCATAACCTGTCTCAACCATTTTCTCAGCAAGAGCTCCAATATCATCTAGATCAGAGAAAGCTATATTTCTTCTTACATCAGCAATGTAAGTCTCAAGTTGATCTTCAAGTATCATCCGATCAGTAATCGTGAAATCATATGGATTTAGTTCAGCGAGATGAAGTAATTTAGATACCTGGAAGCTGGAGAATGAGTTTCTTGGAGAAAGACAAGCAATGCATGAAAGCAATTTCGTACTTGATTCTGTAAAGCGATTTTCCATTTCTTGAGCAATGAAATCAATAACCTGAAATTTGGATGAAATAATATTAGGTAATAGCATAATAAAAAGTTAAATATATTATTAATTAATAAAATAGTACCTGACAAAATATTTCCACTCGAAAGTGGTGGTAATAAGTAATTGGAGTACCAACACGCTTAGATCTTAGATAACCTGCATTATCTTCCATATTAGGCACTGCGATATCATGATCTATACAAAAATCATTAACAACGTCCAGTAATTTATTCCATCCATCCTCCCTGAAGCTTTGCAATGCTTGTTTAACAGTTGCAATTAAATGAATTGCATTAACAATATTTTGATCATTTCTTTGTAAGGCTTGAGATAAATCATTTGTCATTCCTAAAAGTTTTCTCATCAAGAAAGCAATGAAAATAAATTCATAACTTCCCATTTTATCAAGCAAGCCCACAACTGCCCCTCGATTTCTTAGATCAGAACCATCCTAAAAAATATTCTCAAGAACCTCTTTCACAGGAGACCACATTGAGAGAAGACGCACAATTGTTTTATAATGAGAACCCCATCGCGTGTCACCAGGTCAAGCTAAATTTGTTTCTTGATGCAAGCCTCTTCCAGTTTGAATATCACCACTTTCTAGACGCTGAACTACTTCATCATGTTGTTTTTGACGGAGAGCATCCCTCCTTTTACATGAAACTCCAACAATGTTTGCAATCATTACAACATAATCAAAAAAATTACTTACAAATCTATTGCTCCTTGCTGTTGCAACAAGTACTAATTGGAGCTGATGAGCGAAACAATGAATGTACCTTGCCGAAGGATTTTCATTTAAAATGAGAGTTTTTAACCCGTTGAATTCACCTCGCATATTGGAAGCTCCATCATAACCCTGACCTCTAACTCTGCTTATTGATAACCCATGTTTTGCCAAGAAATCATCAAGTGCACTTTTCAAAGACAAAGCAGATGTATCACTCACGTGTACTACTCCAATTAATCGCTCAACCACTTGTCCCAATTTGTTAACATATCTCAATACCACAGCCATTTGCTCCTTTACCAAATTATCACGAGTCTCATCAATTAATAAGGAGTAGAAGTCATCTCCAATATCATTAACAATGGCTTGTGTCGTCTCCAAAGCACAAGCACTAACTATTTGCTTCTGGATTAATGGAGAAGTGAGTTGATTATTACCAGAAGCATTTGAGTTAACTGCATTACCAACATCAACATTGCGTTCGCTGTACCACTGAACCTACCTTCTTTGTCAATGATATGCAACTAGAGAAATAAAACTTCATTTAAAATGTAACAAAAACCTGAGATATTGTGCAGCAGGTGAGAAAATGTGTTTGCAATATACTGCTTGACAACAACCCGGGCAGCCTAAAACCAAGCAGGATTAATTAGTACACCAAGTTTCATTCTTGAATGTATCAATAAATTTTCTCACTTCAGATGAAAGAGAGATGAAATGCTCATGCAGATTGTTATCAAGTATGACAATAAAAATCAAAAGGACAACCTCCAAAGAATAATCAGGAAGAAAAGCCTCAAGCAGCACTTCATCCGTTAAGTGTACATCTCTCCATATAATTCCTGCATTTGACAAGATATTTCAACAAATTAGATAAGAAGCTGCCAAATGAGAGAGAACCAGCAACCAACATTCAGCAAACTAAAAATCAAGTTATTGTTAGAAAAGTTGGGAGAAATGATAAAGCTTATTTTCATTACAGTAGCCTGCAGATGAAATATTAGTTTAATACTATTTTGGGCATTCACTGGTCTTCTAGGGCCTATTCTAAAAGGACATCCTTTTGACACCATAACAACATTGCCTATGAAGACGACTTATTAATGCAGATCTTGGCAAGATAAGAATTTTTTTCCCCACCATGCTTTTGGCGAGGACACTTTGTTTTACAGATTAGGTAAAAAAAAAAGAAAACTTCCACTTGCAAGAATGGCCAAACCAAACCAAGAAGCACGAGGTAATGTGTAAAAGTAATGCTAAAGAAGCTTCTTATATTAGCAGAGCACTAACAGAACGGAGATTCCCAACTGAAAAATAATACTCCTGGGTCCACATGCTAGAAGTACAAACGTGAACTAAGAAGAAGACTTGGGACACTCGGAAAAGTGCTTAGAAAAGAAATCACAAGCAAAGTGGAGCAACATTATACTGAAGGACACAATTCTAGAAGAATATTAAAACATATGTTAGCAGCATAACAAAATGAAAGTTGAGTTTTAATCCTGCAAAAGAAGGTGGCATCAAATACCCCAAATGCATGCTCCAAGTGAAGTGACTCCTTGACGGATGAAAGCTTGAGTAGGGTGAGAATTGAGGAATGAAAACTGGATAAAAAAATTCCATGCAAAATTTATAAGCACCAAGAGATTATGTGTTAGAAGATGTATAGTACTTACTAAGAATACCCAAAAACTTTGCAACAGAAACTGGTTCCTTTATGTATTGCTCAGTGATTTCAAAGTGCCTAAAGCAACAAATGGCAATCAGTTATATGAGCAAACTGCTGTCATGCAAAATTTTTGCTGAAGAACCAATTGTCATCAAGGTAAATAAAAAACCATATATAGCAAACCAATTTGCAAACTCCAATGAACCTCCTGACTTACTTGGTAATCAAGTCTTGAGAAAGTTTAATTAGCTGCTTTTCTGAGTCGGGAAATATTACTCGATAAGCTCGGATAGTCTCAGCAAACTCATGAACAGAAGTCTAAAATTGGATTATTAAGGATAAAAGTTGATTCTTAGTCTGGGAACTGATGAATGATAAAAGAGAGTAGAAAGAAAAGAAACACTGAATTTTTTTAAAGTGTACAGAATTCATCAAATAAAAAAATACCAGCAGCCGAACCAAGCTCGTGCGATCTGGAACGGGAGATGGTGGATTGACGATAGCGACCTTGCTGTGAATATGGTGAGCGCGGTGGGTTGGCGATGATGGTGATGTTGAGAGGCTGGCTTGGAGATAATGGTCAGAGGCTGAATTTGCGATGAAGATGATGGTAGCCTGCTGGATTGGCGAGGACGGTGATAGTGAGAGGCTGGCTTGAAGATAGATGGTCGGAATGCGTTTGCGATGAAGATAGCGGCGAGCAGGCTGGATTTAGCGATGAAGATGGTGAGAGGCAGCTGCTAGTTTGGGAAATGGATCCAAGGTTAGGTTTGATTTAGGGTTTCGTTGTTTCAATAAACTGAGAAATAAAAATAAAAAATAAATACTAAAATATTTAATTTAAATAAATAGAAAACAAAATAAAAACGGGCGTATAAATGAATGAACCGCTTCCAAATTTTCATTTATGCCTTTTTTTATTTTTTTTATTTTTTATTCTCGGTGTATTGAAATTCCAAAACTTTACCCCAAATGTATATTAATTTTTAGAAAAAAAATAAAACTAAAATTATTTGAATAATTTCCTAAAAAAATTATCTGAATAATGATCATATTAAAATAACTTATTTATACATTTAATGAAATATTTTATTAAAATTTCTAATCATGTAAACTATTTGATAAAAAATTTATTTTCTCAGAAGTTTTTTTTACTGAATAAGATAACATAAAATAAATTTATTTTCTCATAAGTTTTTCTCATAATATGAAATTAAAATTCAGGAACGAGTAGAGCAGTTCTCACAGATAAAATTCCCTTTCAGTTTTAAGACGGAAATTTGCGACGACTATTTTCTGTCGCAAATTTGCTACGGATTTGCCACCGCTTTACGACGGATACATATATATATAGTCAAATCTTATTTCCGTCGCAAATCCGTAGCAAATGGGTAGCAAATTTGCAACGAATCTACGACCAATCTGAGACGGTAAAAATTTTCCGCAAAAATCCTTGGCGGGAGTAATCCCCGCCAACTTTAGCGACGAAACTTTGTGACGAACAAAAATCCGTCGCAGATTTATTACGGATTTGCAACCGATTTGCGACGGCTTTCTCAAAATTCCTTCAACTTGTTATTCTGTCGCAAATGCGTTGCAGATCCGTTGCAAATTTGCGACGGAAATTTTCCGTTGCAGATTTCCGTCGCAAATGCCGAATATTTTTGTAATGTAAGGGGTCTTTTTTTGGAGTTATTCATTACATTACTGTTTCTGTGAAATAAACCAAGTCCTAGCTCAGGCAACAAAGTTTTTCCACTGGAATCCAAGTCTATACTTTATCTTGCAGGAAACACACCAGTCACTGAACCAAGTAGCCGAGCTTTGAGACCGAAAGTCCACTTCGTCATCAAATTCCATCTTGCATTGATTTATATAAGACGAGAGTAAATATACTTACCAAGGCAGCCATGCCAGGGAGGGAAGATCCAAACAAATCCAAAAATAGACCAGTGTTATTGAGACACAAGGACTTCATCTGGACGACCGACAATAACAATAACCATTAATCCTCCACACAGAATTTCTTCAGCTCTAGCATTTAAGAAACTATTTATATCATTCTTGAACTGATGTAAATATGCTTTAGCAACTTCTTTTACAGTGTATACTTCCTTTATTCCATGCTGGAGATTTGCTATCCACAAATTCTTCTGGAACTTTAGAAAGCCAGTGCACGGCAAATGAGGAGTGTGTAAAGTTGATAGTGGACTTGGGGAATAGACGTTTGTGAAAAGAACCAGGCACACTAGCAGCAAAATATTTTTTAATCAAAGGAAGGGTAGTGTTGAAGTCATTATCTGTGAAATCACTGAAAAAAACTTGGTAGTGTAAGGGTGGATTTGAAATTGAATATGGTATTTAAGATGTACAGCTTCTATAATATGGTATTTGAAATTGGGTCCTGTTGAACAGCCAAAATCTGCTGTAGTAAATGTGAATGAATTTTCAAAAGAGTGATTCTTGAAGTCAAGCTTTTCTTTAATCCCTTCACTCATCAACTCTTTTGCTGCATCAATCCCTCCTTTCTGTAGGAATAAACTTTATAAGAATCTAATGAAATTGCAGTAATTTTTTTTAGATTGATAAAATAAAATGTATAAAATGAATCACCACCATTCATGGGACATGCTCCTTGCACCTTTTTCATCTCTTCATAAGCCATCTCTCTCTCTCTCTCTCTCTGAGTTTGAAACAGAAAAAATCTTTTATTGCCTTCTATTTCAAAAGAACACTTAAATTTACAGTGGCAGGTGGTAATGAAGAGAAAACTTAAATGTCAATCAACAGAATTTATTAATAATTTGGTTTACTTTATTATATGCATTGCTATTACTTGTATTATATGCAGCTATAGTAGATATAGTTAAATATTATTATTAATATTTGTATTAATTTTATTTTACTGTTTATATAAATATAAACATGAAGGGGAGCCTTGGCGCAACGGTAAGTATTGTCGCCGTGTGACCTGAGGTCACGGGTTCGAGTCGTAGAAACGGCCTCTTGCAATTAATTGCAAAGGAATGCCGCGTACAAAGATCCAATGGGTCCGATCCTTCCCCGAACCCTGCTCATTGCGAGAGCATTCGTGCACCGGGCTGCCTTTTATATAAATATAAACATCTATAGTATTAATTATATGTTAGACCATATTATTACAAAATTAAAACTCATAACATATATATATATATATATTAAATTTTAACTCCACTACTAATTAATTAACCAGCCTTTGATTCAAATTGTTGCTTTTTTTTTTGTTTAAATTAACGGAGGAGTTGATTTAAAAAAAAAAAAAAACTTGCATGGAGGAGTTGAATGATAAATGCACTTAATAACTTTAAATTTTGTGTGTAAAAGCATGGATAAATTAAATATGGTTGTGATTTTAACAAGTCATAAGCATGATTTGTACAGATTTTATTCAGATTTTTATTAAATAAAAACATCACATTCCAAATAACTTTAATTATTAATATATAAGAAATATATTGATTAAGTCTGTTACATATAAATTAATAATTAAAAGATAATAAAAGGATATAGTATCAACAAAAATAATTAAATATATAACGAATGAATGAAATGGAATATGCGTGGATAATTTCATATCAATTTCTTTTATAAGAAATTGATTATTGTATTATATATATCCAATAAGCTCAATAAGCATTTCAAAAAGAAAAGCAACTCAAAATGCTGCACTCGAAAGTTACAGCAGTATAGGCTTCCAAAAACGAAGCTGAAAACAAGAAGCTACAAATTGAAAAGTATAGAGAATTCTAAGGTTTGATTCTCATTGATATTAAAATAGGTATATATACAAGTGAATACAAGAGTCCAAATACATTTTTTTAATACAAAGAACAAGTCACAAGACTACATTAAACTTAAACTATCTTGACGCCAGAAATTCCAAATATTTTGAGGAGGCCATGAGTACCATGCAAATCTCTCTTCCTGATTATAAGCGACTTTAGTAACTCTATCAGCCACTAAATTATGATCTCTAGAGATATGCCTCATCCTTACCTGTCGATCTTTCTTCATGAGTAAGCATATTTGCTCTACACAAAGATGTTCAAGACCAATCAAAGAGGATGGATAGCAAATTGCTTGAACTGCTTCTAGACTATTAGACTATATGACCAATTTTTTCCACCCTTTTCGTCATGCAAATTTAAGACCTCATTTAATTGCCAAAAGCTCTGCCAAAAAAACTCCACACTTGCATATTTGAATCGAGCATCCACCAAGCCAAGCACCTATGCTATCTCTGAAAACTCCACCAATGGCACTTATATTCCTATTATTTGTGCAAGCTCCATCAATATTTAGTACAATTTCCCCAGGTGCCGGAGGAGACCAATAACCATGGATGTTGCTTGCTTACAACTATGATGAAGCTTTATTTCCAAAAAAAATCATTGAAGGTTTTAACTTCGCTACAAATAATGGAAACTTTGGACTTTATGTTAACTGTCTTATTATGGAACACTTTTTCATTTCTCAATCTCCAAATCTTCCAACATGTCACCCTAAAGAATAAGGCACAATGAATGTTAAATTTGCCATGGATGGTCCCATTTAAAAATGTACAAATATATGCCTAAATAAACATATAACTTAATCCTAGTGTTAAGAAAAATTGTGCAATTTTGTATTTTTCGATAAATCATATTGGTAATTATATAGAATAAGAATGAAAATTATAGATGCATAAATTTAACGTGGTTCGGCATAATATTGCCTACATTCACGAATTGCCATAGATCTTTTAACAAGAAGAGAAAATTGTATAAAATGTTTACAATACTCAAACTCACAACCCAAAATTCAAAGGCTTATTTACCTAAACAATTCTTCTCAAAAGCTTTTAAGCTTTTTCTCTTAAATATATACAAATGGTTTTTTGATTGATTTTCATAACTAATGGGATGGGGTATTTATATTTTTTTCTATATGTTTTTCTAGCTAAAATATTAGAGATATAAAATATTAATAATTATAACCATTTAAAAGTTTTGCTATATATATCTATAAATTAAATATAGATATAGTTATTTTTGGTTTTTAATTTAAACCACTCTTTTATTACCAATATCCCACTTGGAGACTAATTTCAATTTGTCTCCACACCTTGATCAATGCAACAATTCTTTATTTGTCTTGTCACTCTTGGAGGCCAACTGAGGATGAACATAGCTTCAATTTATCAATAGTCACTACCTTTATTAACATGTCTCCTAGATTTTTAGTTCCATTGATCTTTTCTAACTTCAAACTCTCATCTTTTAGAAAAGATCGGATAAAGTGATATCGCATATGTATGTGTTTCGTTCTAGAATGAAATAACGAATTTTTTGCTAAATGAATTGCACTTTGACTATCGCAATATAAGACATTATCTTCTTGTTTCTTGCCCAATTCCTCTAAGAAATTATGTAGCTAGATAGCCAAATCATCTCTTTGTTGGCTTCTGTAATAGAAACAAATTCTACTTCAGTTGTTGAGAGACCAACAATCTTTTGTAGTTGACAAACCCAGCTTACTGTTGTACCTCCTAAAGTATAAATATACCCTATAGTGCTTTTCTTATTATCTATATTTCCAGCCAAATCGGCATCCACTTAGCCTGTTAGTGTTATATCTTTACCTTTGAAACAAAGTGCCTTAAATGTGGTACCATGTAGATATTTAAGGATCCATTTGACTGCTTCCCAGTGTTCTTGGCTTGGGTTGTTCATGTATCTGCTGACAACTCTCATTGCTTAAGCAATATTTGGTCTAGTAAAAACTATGACATACATCAAACTTCCAATTACCGAGGCATATGGAACTTTCGCCATGTGTGTACATTCTTCCTATGATCTTTGCGACTATTCCTTAGAAAGTTTGAAATGAACACCTAAAGGTGTACTCACCAGTTTAACATTCTGCATATTGAACCTGAAGAGTACTTTGTCTATGTACTCGGCTTGTGACAACATCAAAGTCCTAGATTTCAAGTCTCTCACAATTCTTATTCCAAGAATTTATTTTACAACACCCAGATCTTTAATTTTAAAATTCTTTGACAATTCTTACTTCAAATTGATAATTCGTTGCATGTCTGAACTTGCAATGAGCATGTCATCTACTTATAATAATAGAATAATATAAGCATTGTCAAACTTTTTAATGTAGCAACAGTTATCTGCTTGGCATCTTATGAAACTATTGTTGCTCATAAAACTATCAAACTTTTTGTACCATTTCCTGGGAGCCTGTTTTAAGCCATACAAATTCTTCTTTAGTCTACATACCAAGTTTTCTTTACTTGCCTTAATAAAGCCTTCTGGTTGCGTCATAAAAATTTTCTCCTCTAAATCACCATGGAGGAAAGTTATCTTTACATCTAATTTCTCAAGATGTAAATTTTTTGCAACTAAAATCTTTAATGCTAACCTTATTGTATTCAGCTTCACGATTGGAGAGGAAATTTATGTGTAGTCAACACTTTCTTCTTGCTGAAACCTTTTAACAACTAACCTTGCTTTGTAATGCTTACTATCATCATGTTCCTCTTTCATCCTGAACACCCACTTGTTATAGAGCGCTTTCTTGTCTAGTGGTAATTTAGTTAATTCCTATGTTTGATTTGACATGAGTGAGTCCATCTCATCTTTCATGGCAAACTCCCACTTGATTGAATCCTCCACTTGCATTGCTTCATCATAACATTCTGATTCTCCATTGTCAGTTAGTAACAAATAATACAAAGAAGGAAAATAACATTGTACTAGTTTAGGAATTCTGAAGGAGCATCTCAATTTTGGTGTGCTTGGTTCTTCTTGAACAACTTCAGGACTATTCTGAACATTATTTCTAAAAATCTCCTCAAACTCAACAAATTTCTTTATTTTAGCATCTGTGTTAAAGTTGTTTGACTGTGTGGTTGACCTTTCTTTGTACATCACATTCTCAATAAATATGACGTCTTTACTTCTGATGATTTTTCGATTTTCATAATCCCAAAATTGATAACCAAACTCATCACCACCATATCCGAAAAAGACATATATTTTTTGGACTTTGGGTCTAATTTATTCTCTCAGTAGAATCAATATGTACATAAGAGACACAACTAAACTCTTTTATGTGCGAAAGGTTTACCTCCTATTTGCTCCAAACTTCCTCTGGTATTTCACCTTCCAAAGGAACTGAAGGCCTATGGTCGATCAGGTAGGCTACAGTGTTGATGGATTCAGCCTAAAACATCTTGGGTAAGCCAGCATGTATCCTCATGCTTCTAGCACGTTCATTCAGAGTTATATTTATACACTTTGCTACACCATTATGATGTGGAGCCATGGGAACTATTTTCTCCATCTTGATCCCATTATTAGCACAAAATTCTCTAAATCTAATTTCTCCTCAATTATCAGACCTCAAACCTTTAACTTTCAAACCAATTTCATTTTCTACCATGGCTTTCCATTTTCTAAAAGTTTTAAAGATTTTTTATTTCTTCTTCAAAAAATAAACCAATACTTCCTTGTAGAATCATCAATGAAGGTAACATAATATAGAGAGTCATTAAGAGATTGAATTGGAGATAGTCGTCATACATCCGTATGAATCAATTCTAACTTTTTTAACTTGGGTGTTTTGCCAACTTTTGAGAAGTTGACTTTCTTTTATTTGCCAAAGATATAATCCTCACATAAGCCGATGACTACACCTTTTAGATTTGGTAACTTTCCTTTGAAAAAATTGTCTTCATTCCTTTCTTGTTGATATGGCCAAGCCTTTGGTTCCATAGGTCTGATTTTCCATCAGCATCTACTAATGTAATGATATTCTCTAAATTTGATGTTATATAGAGAGTACCATTCTTCTTACCATGAGCAATGATGAATTCTCCTTTAGTAATCTTTTGTTCACAGCATGAAAAGGTTGTATTATAACCTTCACTATCAAGTTGTCCCACAAAGATCAAATTTCTTTTAAGACTAGGAATATGTCTCACTCCAATTAGGTAGCTTAATATTAACATCTCCCTTTTCTATGATCTTCAATGTTTCATCATCGGCTAGATGAACCTTTCTGAAATCACCACTGATATAATTCTCCATAATTTCTCGACATCGAGTGGAGTGGAAAGATGCCTCTAAATCCAAAATTCAGGATTCAATCAGATTATTGATGCTTAGAATCATAGCATCACTAGCCTCCTTGGTCACATTTGCAAATTCTTGCTCACTGACATCTTTCTACAGTTGTCAGCAATCTCTTTTATAATGACCCTTCCTACCATAATTATAGTAGTTCACATCCTTCTTTCTGAACCTAGTTTTTCTTCTTATAGATTTTGATATGCTACAATTTGACCTTCTATCAAAGGTTCTCCCTCTTGATGTTGTGTGCAAAGTTGATGAGGTTGATGCTTCACCCCATTCTCTCCTATGAATTTCTTCACTCAATACTAGATCATGAACATTATTAAACCTCATTTTACTACTGCTTTAGAAACTACTAAGAGTTGTGACAGTAGCATTCCAACTATCAGGTAGAGATGATAAGAGAATCAATGCTCAAACTTCATCATCGAATTCAATTTTCACTAAACTCAATGGGGTTGTGATTGTGCTGAGATCATTTAAATGTTGAGCCACCGATGCACCTTCTATCATTCGCAAATTGAATATAGCCTCATCAAATGAACTTTATTTGAGGTTGATAGCTTCAGATACATACTAGAGAGAGCATCCATAAGACTTTTCGTGGTCTTTTCTTTTCTATATTGAAAGCAACATTGTGAGATAGTGACAATCAGATAACTCTAATGGCTTGTCTATCAAGAAGAGCCTAGTCTTCATCCTTCATGCCCTCTGGTTTACTTCCAAGAGAGGTGATACATGTTTTTCTGGTATAAATAATCATCTATCTGCATTTTCCAAAATTCAAGGTCCGCACCATTGAACTTTTCAATCTTCACCTTTCCTTTTTCTGCAGCCATCACTCCCACTCAAATATGATTTACTCTTAATCATTTTATATTATTTCTCTAAATCGTAGTGTATTAGAACATTGTTTTCAATGAGCAACCAATAAAATTTCTGACTAAAAAATTGACAAAATTCACAACTAGGGCTCTGATACCAATTATTAAGAAAAAATTATGTAATTTTGTATTTTTTGATAAATCATATTAGTGAGAATGTGGAATAATAATGAAAATTATAGATACACAAATTTAATGTGGTAAGGCACAATATTGCCTACGCTTACGGATTGTTGTAGATCTTTTAATAAGAATGGGAAATTGTGCAAAATGTTTACAATACTCAAACTCACAGCCGAAAATTCAAAGACTTATTTACCCAAACAATTCTTCTCAAAAGCATTTAAACTTTTTCTCTCAAATATATACAAATGCTTTTTTGATTGATTTTCATAACAAGTGGGATGGGGTATTTATACTTTTTCTATATGGTTTTCTTGCTAAAATATTAGAGGTATTAAACTATTAATAATTATAACCATCCAAAAGTTTTGTTATATATATTTATAAATTAAATATATATAGTTATTTTTGGTTTTTAATTTAAACCATCCTTTTATTAACACCTAGTTAAATTTTCTCCCCTTACACTCCCCCTCAAGTTAATGGGTGAGCAACCACCACTAACTTCCTTCTTAACAACTCAAAACGAGTCTTGCGAAGAGGCTTCATCAAGACATATGTAGTTTGATCATTGGAATGGATATAACAAAAAAAAAGTTGTTTTGCTTTAACCCTCTCACGAACAAGATGAAAATAAATCTCTATATGTTTAGTTCATGAATTAAAAATGGGATTGGCAGTTAAGTATGGGGCACTCAGATTGTCATACCAAAGCATTGGCATTGTTATGGGCACTAGTCCAAGTTCGTAAAGAAGAGATTCTAGACATATAATTTTTGAAGTTGTTGCAGCCAATGCCTTATACACCACCTCAATAAATGAGCAAGGAACATATTATCACTTTTTGGACGTCCATGAGAAAAGATTATGGCTATAAAAATGGCATAACCTATCATAGATTTCTAGTCATCAATGAAGTCTGCGCAATCAGATTCACCATAAAGCAGCCAAATGAGGACTATTACTATGAGTTAGCCATAAGCCATTAGTTACCACAACATTAAGATAGCATAATATGCAACATCATGTCTCCACTATTAGAGCTATTTACCAAATAGTCTGTGTAAATATATTATAATCCTTAATTTTTTGTTTAGTGAGTTCTTTTTCCACATATAAATAAGGCTGTAATCCTTTATAATAATAATAAGAAGAAGAAGGCTGTAATTTTGAACACACAAATAATAATAATTTATCCCTTCTATAATACTTACCAATCAAGCCATATCAAAGATAATGAGAGAAGATCCTAAAAAAGGCATAAAATCTTATTAAATTAATATAAAAATGATTCTCAAACTTTATATAATTTATTTTAAGGTACCTCATTATTTATCATAAATATTTGATATGGTATCAAAGTAGAGACTTTAATGCCAATCGAGGCATAGCCTAATGGCAAGTGCACCACCTTTAAAATCAATAGGTCCAGTATTGATTGCTGCTTCCCCTAATGTAACATTCAAAAAAAAAAAAGTAAAGACTCTTATCTATTGGCCAAAAACAAAATAAAGACTCTTTGCATTGAATATATGACTTCATTATTATAAATAATTTGGACGGTGGTCATCATATATTTATTACGTGTTAACTAGTATAACTAATAAATAAAGGAAAGTGTTAAACTAATATATAAATGAATAGTTGAATTTTAATAGCTAACTAAGAATTCACTTGGGTTGTCATCAAGTTGAGTCGAGCAGAGCCGAGCTTTAGAAAGATAAATCTCGGCTCATTATAAAATTATTGAGTTTGAACTCAAACTGAGCCCGAGCTTGTATCAAGCCAGTTCATATATCTGTAAACCACTAATTTTGCACCTAAATAGGATGAATATGAGTGCAGTTCCAATAAAATTGGAATTGTACGAGCTAAAATTTGGATGGGCCTAAATGGGCCTAGATTGGCCTGAACGGTTCCCAAAAACCCTCAATTTTGGATATAAGGAAAATTCATCAATTTTCACCCTAAATGAAATCCCACAAAATAACGAATCCAACACAGCTGGAATCACGAGAAACGGCAAAAACTGTCATCTGCGTGGGGCCTGGGGCATTTTATTCCCATTTTTTTCCCAGATTTTTCACTATAAATTGAGGTTTTCTTCTCCAAAATGGGGATCTAGGGTTTTTCATGCTAAAACTCTCTCAAAATTAATTTTGATACTATAACACAACTGTAGACCCTTAATTTTGGCCATGAATGAGTTTGGTCCAATCTTAAAAGCTTAAGTCAAGTCCAATCCAATTTTAGAAAGTTAAACATGGTCTGGTCCAATTTTAAAAGCTTGAATTAAAATTTGGATCAAATTAAAAGCAGACTCGATTCGATTTAAAAAGGCTAAGCGAATGAGTGGGTCATCCAATTCGACATGAGCTTGTATCAAAGTGGCCTAGCCAATTCGATATGTATGGTCTCATATTGAATTGGCCTATGCCAATTCGATATGAGAGGCCTCATATCAAATTGGCCATAGCCAATTCGACATGAGTCCTCATTTTAGTCAAGATATATTCCTACTTGTGCCTAAATTCTACCAAGATTCGGATATGCAAAACAGAGTTTGAGTTGCATGAGGACAGTCAAGCAAGGTTGCCCTAATATGGATTATAAATAGCCAACTAAATAAGCAGAAAAGGGGAGGCATCTTGAGCAATCAAAAAGTCACAAAAATAAATAAAGAGACAGAGCTTTAGTAATTAAGCAACAATTAATTAACATAAAAAATAGAGACAAAAACACAAAACCAAAAAACACAGTAATCATAAGGTAGGCAATAGCTTGAAGTGGCAGTTGCCTTCAGATTGCTTTACTCAACCAATATTATAATTGATCTAGACAACAATATCAACAAGCTTGGCTTAACGGATTAAAATTGATGGAGCTTGTAACGAATATATACTTTCATTAACTTATTTTGTTTAAAAATTTCATCGATTATTCATCTTATTTTGTGAATCAAGGATATTGTTATACTTTAATATAAATTCAATTTTGGGAATTTCCTTCAATAAATCTTAACCTCAATATTCAATTTGGTCCGAACCTTAATCAACGATTCTAATATTAATTAATAATCCAAGACTTAAGTTTGCATTGAAACCTAATCTTGCATCGTTTTTAATTCTAGTTCAAAGGTTGGGCCCTGATCTTGCATGAATTTAATTCTAGTTTATGCATTAAACCCTAGAGGGACTATAGTATGTGTTACACACTATATTTCGTTAGGGATTAATATTAAGATTTGCATTATGGATTGCAATTTTTGTGATTAATCTTAATTTTCTTTTATTTTAGCCTGTAGTTTTATAATTTTTTATATGATGATTTATATCTTTGATTGTAATTTTTATTATTTGAATTTTAAGGTTGTAAAATGCGTGTTTCCACTTTGTAGGTGCCTTATTTATTTAATTTGCTTCTTTTACTTTATTTATATTTGGGAATTAATGTAAGGGACTCGTTTCCACCCTTTTGTGGGTGTCCCATCTTATTTACTTGTATTTTAAACATTTAGATATTTGCAAGCGCATGTTTCAATCTCGTACGGGTGCCCATTTTATTGTTTTAGTTATTTTATTTACCCTTAATTGCTTGTAATACGAATAATATCATAATAATTTAAGAATTTAATAATATTTATACTTGAAAAAGAGGCTGGTACCAATGAACTACATGGTTATGGGGGTGTTAGGTCATTCTCACATTCCCTATGCATACCCAACTTTCTGAAACCAAGTAGGAGGTTGAGGATTCTTTAGGAATCGAGTCATTCACCCCTTTCTATTTCTTTCCCGGCTCATTCGGGTGGTGACTCCAATTCTCCAGGCTTAGGTCTGTATTTTCTAAGGCCCAGAGTCTAACAGTGCTGCTGTTGTAAGAACTATTCCACTAGAAGTGGGGGGGTGAAAATCCCTGATCACAACAACAAAATTTATCTTGGATCAATTTAATCAAATTAAACTCGATTCTCTGATAATTTTTAAACTCAAATTCATTTTGGCATCTACTTCAATTATACATCCAATGGAAACAACTACCCAAGGTTCAAATCTCCTTACCTTACTCTTGTCAATTTGGTAATTTAAATTAACTAAAACTTGGTTAATTTAAGTCCTTTGCAATCAAAAGCACGAACTATTTACTGCTCTGATTCCTATTCAAACGGGATAAATAGGCACACTCAAAATAATACTCCAAGTGGCGAGCCCTCACCTATATTTTCGAATTGGTCCTTTTGAATTTATTCCAATTTATTTTTTTCTTTAATCTTGTGATTTATTATATTGCAATTTAAATGAATATCATATTTATTTCATATTATCTGCTTTTAATAATTTTAGTCAGAGATTTGTACTTGATCTAGTATCTATAAGGGCTAGAGTTAAAGCTTCCCTATGGATGATATTTTTTTCACTGTAACAATTTTATTTTTGTTGCAATCTGTGGATGCCACATGATTATTTGCCCATGCATAATTAATTGGCATTCATATCTATTTATGTTGCATGCATTAAAAAACCATTTTTACCCATAAAGTTTAAAATCAATCAAAGAGAGAAAAATCATTTTTATGAAAATTTGTTTAGAAAACTTATCTTGGGACCTATCGTAATTTATTTCGAACTAGTGTCCTCTTTGGGTAAAAATTAATTTAATTTAATGGAATCAACTACGATTTTTCCTTAATTTTTTACCACACAAAAATAAACTAAGGTGTCGACTCTACAATTTCAGCTTTTTAAAGTAAAAGTCACCAATCTTTTTCAGAATATAAGGAAAGTCTTCTTTTCAGAATAAAAAGACGATTTTAAAGCTGTGCTACCGACTGGAGACTATACGCGGTAATGTCATGTGGGACATAACGCCTAAAAGAGCATTCTTAGCCTCCTCATTAGTGGGGCCTCACAGCAGAAGACTTCACTGGAGACTTTTTAAAATTTCCAAAACAAAATTTTAAATGGGCTATTTTCAAAATCATTTTTTTCTCTTTGATTGATTTTCTCCTTCATCATGCATAAAGAATCCTTACCCTTTAGTTTTAGGAAACCCCAGGTAGCAAGTAGCATCCACTTGACAACCTTCATTAGGCATGTTGGGGGATAGCGAAAGTATCCAAACAACACCGAATCCTCATTATCTATCATGTGGTTAGGTATATCACTATCCTAGTGTGATGGGACCCTTTGGACTAAACCACCCTTTGCATGTAAAGGCCATAGAACCTACCCTTAAGAGGTATGTACCATAATCCTGAACCATCCTCATAAAATTATTTTCATTCATGCATGCATTTCATCCATACTATCCCCATAATTTTAAGGTAACATTCCCTTAAAACTCAATTCAAGTCAAGGTATAGACATGAAAGCACATTAAGCCTAAAAAAAATTAGCATAAACCTAAGGCATATTGACTTATCCCTTAATATAAACCTTAACCAAATCGGTTTAGCTAAAAAACCTAGGTCACATTAACTTAGCCCATCAAACCTTCACAAGCTATATTGGCGTGACCCATAGAGCACAAACCTAAACCACGTGGGTGGGTTCACCATATAAACATAAGGCACATTGGCTTAACCATCAAGCATGAAACCAAGCCTCCATAAGCTCGACCTATCAAATATGAACCAAGCCACATTAGCTTGTCCATTCAGCATAAATTTTAGCTTGATGGTACATTAGCTCGACCAATCATATCTAATATAAGCTCCATAGGCTTAACCCCTTAATCAAGGCCACAACTGGCTTAACCCTCAATCTCTATAGCTAAGCCATATCCGCTTAAATCATCAAACCTAAGTCACATTGGCTTATCTCATAAGTATAGATCTAACCGCAATGGCTGGACCTTTAGAAATAAATCATAGCCATAATGGTTCAAACATGAACTCTAAGGCCTAAACCAAGGTCACAGAGGCTAAATCAAATAATAGGAACCACTCGAGCAAAGCTCAGCCACATGGCCCAAATCTTATGGACCATACCTAATCTAGCCAAATGGCCTAACTATTAGGGATCATACCCTATCCCGGCCACATGACTCAAACTATTAGGGACCATACCCTATTCACCAAGCATCATGGCCCAACCATTAGGGACCATACCTACTCTACTAAGCCACATGGCTTAAACCATTAGGGACTATATCTTATCTTCACCTGAGCCACATGGCTTAAACCATTATGAACCATATTCTTTTTCACCGAGCCTTAATGACTAGCACCATTAAGGACAATACCCTACCCCACCGAGCCACATAGCCTAAAACTTTAGGGACCATATCCTACTCCACTAAGCCATATGGCCCTAAACATTAAAGACCATACTCTACTTCACCGAGTCATATGGCCTGACCCATTAGGGACCACACCCTATCTAGCCACATGGCCCAACCATTAGGGACCACACCCTATTTCAGTCACATGTCTCAAACCATTATGGACCATACAGTATCTGGCCACGTGGCCCAAACATTAGGTACCATACCCTATCTAGCCACATGGCCCAACCATTAGGTACCATACCCTATTTTCATCGAACTATAAAGCTTAAACTATTAGGAACCAAATCCTACTTCACTCAAACCACATAGCTTAAACCATTAGGGACTATACCCTACTTCACCGGAGCCACATGTCTTAAACCATTTGGTACGTAGCTTTAACCATTTGCCATGTGGTTAACCTTTTAAGAACAAACCCATTGAATCTAGTCATAGTGGCTCACAATCTAACCTAGCCACTTGGCTTACCTTTTGGGAACATACCTATCTATCATTCAACCTAGCCACATGGTTCATCTTTTGGGAACACATCCATTCACCATTCAACTTAGCCATATGGCTTACCTTTTGGGAATATACCCATCCATCATTCAACCCAGCTATATAGCTCATCTTTTGGGAACACACCCATCCATTATTCAACCCAGCCATATGGCTCACCTTTTGAGAACACACCTATCCACCATTCATCCCAGCCATATGGCTCATGTTTACACCTTGCCACTTGACCGCATGAATCGTACCTATGTGAACCACCCCAAGCCTTAGACTAATATCTCTAGTCACTTACCACATGAACCATACCTATGTGAACCATTTCAAGCCGTGGACCATAGCCCATCCACATAACCACTTGGCCACATTAACCAAGCTCAAAATTCATGTCCCTAGCCATTTGGCATTAAAAAGCTAGACTTCATAACCACGACATGTGCTTAACCATTTTGACATATGAACCATGATCATTGACCAATGGTTTAACCATACCCGAATTAAAAGAACTATTTACTCTGGCCTACATATGGGCCATTAACCATGAGACACCCATCACCAGTGTCCTACTAATTGGGCCCATCTGTGCAAGTCTCTAAACACTATATTGCCCTGTTGAGCAATTTAGCGCTTCTTAAAGCCTTTCTTAACGTAGCCCTTTTCATGTGAAGGTACCCGTGGCCCAACAAGGAGAAAACACTAAGATGCCCATTTACTTGGAAGCTTTCCTCAAGAAACAAAAGGACAACATTCAAATGGTTCTCAATGCCCAACAAGATTACTTTACCAATCTCCTCAAGAAGCAAGACGAGAATTTTCAAACAATCCTTGCAATCCATTAGTCTCATTCCATTAGTCTCATTAAAGAACAACGAGAGAAAAAGAATTTCCAAGCAAGCATCAACCCTTCCTTTTCCTTAGATCATTTCCAAGGTTGAAGAAACAACTTCAACCATCATGCATGGAGCAATGGATCCCCCCCAGGATGGGCAAGAATTTTAAGAAAGGTAACACCAAAAGGGAATTTACAGACTTAGGGATGATATTAGGCCTGGTCTAAGTGAAAGTTGTAGAAGCTCATCTGGTGACACCTCTAGAACCAAACAAGCCTCAAAGCTATTGTGCACACCACCAAGAGGGCAGATATAGAACTAATGAATGCAAAGGCCAGAGGCACAGGATTTAAAACCTCATTGATAATGGGATAATCATTTCACCCAAAAGCAACCAGTGTTGGTAACTCTTCCTAACCACCATTAAGGCTAAACTAAATATTCTTTGATCAAGCAAACCTCCCCATATCCACTAAGATGGCAATTACGATTCCTAACCAAATTTGGAAAATAATCATTTCATGCCAACCAACTAGAGACCCTTGACAATTAGTATTATGAGAAGGACGAGTCCTAGTGAAAGCCCGTGTCAGATACTGAGCCAAGGTCAAAAAAGAAAAAAAATGAGTCTAAGTCTCAAAGCATCGAGGCAAAACTCGAAATCAATCAAAATTGAAATTGGAATCTTATCAAAGTCTTAAAAGTTTGGGTCTACCAACATCTAGTCAAAACTTGTTTCAATCAAATCAAAATTTAAGTCCAAGTCCGCCAACATCAAGTCAATCCAAATCAAAGTCAGAGTCTATCTCGAGTTAAAGCCTATGTTAAACATTAAGGCTGTAGAGTCAATATCTTATGTAGTAGTCTATTTATTAATAAAATACAAAAATTTCATTATCTTTCATGCATTGTTCAAAAAAAGAAGAAAACACACACATATATATATAATGATGACCTTGGCATTACATCGTCATAGCAAATGAGGATCAGTCCTTTCGAAGGACTTAAAATAGCAAGATCCTGAAGCCTGTCAAACAGAAGTCCCACATGGGATGCTAAAAAAAAAGGAGAAGAAACAGAGAGATAGTGAGAAAAGGAAGAAGAAGAAGGAAAAAGTCACTTCAAAGATCCAACAAGATGTTAAAAAGTGTCCACAATGCTATCAAGTTGGCCTAGTAGAAAATGGTTGATAGCGACTCAAATAAGCTCAAGTACCCGACTTCCACATCACAGAGCTGCTGTTAGACAGCCCAAAAAGTATTCCTAGCTCATTATCCAAATTCTTTGGGGGGTAAAGCCCATGACTAAGACAAACACACAATACCATACTTGAGACACCTTTAGAAAGCCCAAGGTCACAAAAATTTCAATCTCCCAAATGCACTTCCTTACGCTAATGAAATAGGCCTTCATTCAAATCCAGGAATTTATTAGGACATGAACAAACATTCAGTCAAAACCTAAAAATCCATTTTGGAACAACCTTCCAAATCAAATCAAGACCAAAGCCTTGAAACCAAAACCAAACCAAGACCTAAAGCCTTGGACATTAAACTGGCCGATTTAAGCCAAGTTTAAGCCAAAACAAATATTTGCTTTAACCACTCACCTAAAGGTCAGAACCAAATCCCATCCTTTGAGTTCTAAACAGTTGCCTAAGCCTTCAAAGCCAAACATCCCCCAACCAAAGTTTGATGGAAGCCCATATAAGGAAACTACACTTTTAAATCAGCTGACCATTATTTGTCCAAGCAAAACAAATCATAACCTCTAAGCCAAAGTTTGATACCCTGATAACCCAACTCATCCTAAAATCAAGCCAAGGCTAAGCCTCCATGCTAAGCCAATTAGAGGACAATCCCTCTAAAAGAAATTTAGACCTAATATCAAATCTTCCAAAGTTAATCAAGCCTCCCAAGATAAGCTAATTTGAGGATAAGCCCTCCAAAGCAATTCAAACCTAGCTTGAGGCCAAGCTCTCTCAAACAAGCCATCATTGAGCCAAGCCCTCCAATACAATTCAAAGGACACTCCCATGGCAAGCCCTTTTATCAAAGTCTAAATCTGAGCCATGAGCCAAGCCCCTCCAAAGAAAACTTGAGGCTAGAGGCTAGCCAAGAAAATTTCAACTTACTAGAGGACAAGCCCTCTTGGAGTAATTGAAAGCCAAATCAGCCCAACCATGGTCAAATCCCTCATTAAAAGATTAAAACTAGCCACACCAAAGCACCTCTAGTATTTCCAAAATTGAATATCCTGTTAATCATACAATACTCAGTAAGTCGAATGGCCATAAATTGAACTCAGGGGGCACCCCCTAGATCCTAAATACTGTCAACCAAAAGTTTAAGTTTCAAGGTACCTAAAATCCTTATTTTTTATTTCTAAGCCAAACATAGGATTGTCCCTTACCATCATTCTAGGTAAGAGCCATAGAAATCAAATTTTAACCTATTCTAGGTTAGCACCCTAGGGAACAACCTAGGCAAGAGCCCTAAAATTATCAGTATAGGTTAAAAGCCTTGTAATTATTCTAGATGAGTGCCCTGGAACTCAAACCTAGGTTTAGTAACTAAGATGATGACATCATCGCAAGACAATTAACATAAGACTAGGAACCAACTAGCAGTTTAAGCATCTTAAGGATAGGTTTGTATAGACATTTTAGGTCAAAACCTAAAATGGGCCCTTCACTTAACCCATTATGGTAGATTTACATAAATATTTTAGGTCAAAAATAGAATGGGCCTTCCCTTACCCCTTTTAAGGTCGGTTTACATAGACATTTTAGGTCAAACCTAGAATGAGTCTTCATTTACCCCTTTAGGATAGGCCTACATAGACATTTTAGGTTAAACCTAGAATGGACCTTCCCTTACCCCTTTAAGGTAGGTTTACATAGAAATTTTAGGTCAAACCTAGAATGAGGCTTTCCTTACCCCTTTAGGATAGGTTTGCATTGACATCTTTGGTCAAATCCAGATGAGCCTCCCCTTACTCTATTATGATAGGTCTAGATAGACATTCTAAAATAACCTTAGAAAGTATCATCCTAAATATCCTAAAGCGAACAATTATCTCATTACACGGCATGACATGGCATCTTGCATTAAAATCATAGTATTCACAACATCATTGTTACTTTTCAAACAAAGAAACCATGATGGATGCAATTATAAATCCATAATTTTGCACCTAAATTAAGTTGAATATGAGAACGATTTCAAAAAAAATTGAAATCGTATGAGTCAAAATTTAGACGAGCCTGAGTGAGCCCATACTGGCCCGAACGGTCCCCAAAAACTCTCAATTTTGTACATGAGTAAAAATCATAAATTTTGACCTTAAATGAAATCCCACACAATGATGAATCCAATACAACTAGAATCACACAAATCGGAGGTCAAATGGGCCCGAACGACAAAAATAGTCCTCTGGCTGTGGACGAGTAGCAACGCATGGCCCGTCCGATGCATGTGTGGCTCGGGGTCATTTTGGTCCAATTTTTTTTCAAACTTTCTACTATAAATTAAGGTTTCCTAAATCCATAGTTGAGGCTTTCTTGCATACTATCAACTAAGTTCAATTTCTAAATGCATAGTTGAGGCTTTCTTACATACAACTACTGCTAAGGATCTCATTGAGGAATTGCAACAAAGATTTAGGGAGAGTAATGGGTCGTCGCTCTACCAAATCAAAAGAGAAATGAGTTCTTTTACTCAGGGAGGTATGTATGTGGTAGTGTACTTCACAAAACTTAAGAAGTTGTGGGATGAATTAACATATTTAAGATAAACACCTACCTGTACATGTGGTGCTTCAAAGGTAACTGTTGAAAGTCATAATTATAACAAGTTAATTGAATTTCATATGAGGTTGGATAAAAATTATTATCATGTGAGATCAAATCTTGCTTATGGACTGTTTCCCAAGCATTAATAAAGCATACTCCATGGTGCTACAAGTAGAAAAGCAGCGAGAGGTTAACAATTTTATTAGTCTTGGAGAACATGCGACTGCAATAGTGGCTAAAGCAGGATTTATTTACTCATAAGGATACTAGGAGTGGTAAAAGACAAATCAAGAATGCAATGTTAAGGGGCATATAAAAGAAAATTGTTTTAGAATTAATGGATACCCAGAGAGGTTAGCTTTAGCAGAAGAAAGGAAAGCAACAAAGTTCCTTTTCTGGTCATATTTTAGATACCCAATTGGAAGATTTCAAAAATGAGTCAAGCAAAGGCAACGAAGAAGAACTGCCTGCCACTTCAGCATATTAACTAAATAAATGCAAATAAACTTATAGGATTGCGCATACGGATCATACCTATTCTCCATTCATAAACCAATTACTATATAGATTATTTCTTTTCCCAAATTATCCATAACATTACCCTAATTGACCTTAAAGAAGCAAAAAATGATTAATCTTGTGTTACATTTTTTATTTAGGTGGAAATATTATTCTTTAATTTTGTGTTCCTAAATTTTTCTTCAAATTTATGGTTTATAAAAAAAATGAAAATGATAAATTTATATTTTATTATAACTTCCAATATTATTTTATTTTATTTTTATGTTCATAAATAAAAATAATAATAATAATAATTACTACTCATTACCTACTTCGATTCAAGATTTCTATATATATACATATATAACTAAACTATATAATACTAGGACAATATTGTACCATTCATCCTAATTTTTTAAATTTTAAATTAATTTATTATTTATTATTAAATTAATTAGAATTGATAAATATTTATTTGAATCAATATCAAATAACATGTTATGTTGACTAATATCATAGTATTAAAATTTAATATATGTGTCCTAATTTTACATGGAAATATTATTATATAATGTTATAATGTGATTTAATATTATATAATGTTACTGGGGGCATCCCTGCCATAGAAGTTCTGATGTGTTTGTACAGGGTTAGCTTAGAGTTGCAATTATAACACAGAGCATACTATATCCATGAACATAGATGTATTAACAAAATAATGATTTACCAGATCTGTCTCATACATAGTCCACAATACAATCTCTTCCAGGGCGAAAACAGGACAATGCCCTTTTAATAAGTCTGATTAACATACTCAATATTAACTCATAAGGATCATTGTACTATTTATAAATATACATAAAGTAAAGCAAGAAGGAAGAGAAAGGTTTTTAGAAACTCATGGTTTTATTTAAGTAGGAGCACTTAGTATGAGGCGACGTTGACCTTTTTCTATTAACTAATACAAACTCCCTTATATAGAGAAAGGGATCATACAAACTTACAAAGGAGATATCATAAGCAATGACCTCATACGACACTGATTACAAATAGGAAAAGCACTCAAGAAAGCAAACAATAGCTCCACAGAGTAAAGATGCTGAATTATTATAGACATGTGACTTTACTTTTATAAATAGTGAATCCATTATAGAAAAGTAAATTAAATACAATAATATCTTTGATAAGTAGGATGATTGTAACTCCTTTATCTTGAATTATTACGAATGTGAAGGAGATAGGCTCATGTTTTGGTAATCCTCACTGTTTGAGTCATAAAAAGCATGCACCATAGGATTCCTTTCATATGTCATTAAGTCAAATGTGTATCTTTTCTGGCTAAGTTGATGCCAAGGCATCATCAATGTCTTGTTGGGTAGTGGCAGTGCCATATGTATTTCTTTAGATTGATGAGTTGGTTGGTCCTCTAATAAGGGAATTTGATTATGTTATCTGGATAGTTAGATTAATCTGAGTTGGAAGAGATTGATGAGAATCTCTCTGTTTTGCTTGTGAACTGGAGCCAAGTACGTTTGTATTTTCAAAAGAGAAGGGACCACTATCTTAGAAATATTCATCAGTGAGCAGGAAAGGAAACGCAGTAGTAGTTTATGCATGCCACTGATCATATTTTGTCCAATTTTTGTCACGAACCATTGAGGTGCAAATGAGTTGGTTTTTGACATATATGGAGGAATTATTAATTTCATAGAGGTGAAATTTTAATTCCATTTTCTTCTATTCATTGTTAGAGATTTGACCAGAGTAAATAGACCAATGATAAGCTTGATTTCTTAACCAGAGAACTCCTATCTAAGGATACTAAAAATAAGGTTTATGAAAGATAAAGATTGCAAGAAATTTCTTGCTTCTTCATCTGGTTTTTCTCATAGTTTACTTTTTTGAGCTATTAATAAATGTTCTCTTTTCCATAAGGAAATGGAATCATACCATTTTAAGAACTTCCATGGTAACTTGTTTGAATTATCATCAATGTGTAAGAAATTTATCATATCCATTACAGGAATCTCCAAAATGTGGTTGTATAGTGTAGAAAGACACCATAAGAACCATAGTTCAGCAGGGAACTGAGGATTATTTGGAGAGAGGTGATAAACCAACATCTATGGATACTCTGGATAAAAAACATTACACTCTATGTCCACACGGAAGTGATTTTGAATATGTTCTAGATAAATAGAAAAGTGATTCCTTACAAGCTGTTGGATTTCAATAAAAGTTGTAGGATGGAATCTTAGAGGAAATTCCAAGTTTTAAGAACACAAAGTAGGTCTGTTTGGCGGATAAGAATATCCTTTAAACATCATGAGCAAGGGAAATGAACTGGTAGTAGTGATAAGAGGAATAGGTTTTGATGGTTTGGACAAAAGATCAGGAATCAAATTCTTCTTACCTTTTATTTGTTCAACTGAATAGTCATATTTAGAAAACCATTTTCGCAGTCATAAAAGCTATTTTGGAGGGAGAGCTTTTTGTTTAAAATCCAAGACCTTTGAAAGGAAGTATTATCAAGGATAATAAAGAAATGATAACCAAGGAGATGGAATTTGAATTTCTTAAATCCATATTTGACTGCTAGGATTTCTTTATAAGTAGAAAGGTAGTGTTTTTCACTATCTTTGAACTGACCCCTTGCATTACCACAGTAATGTGTCTGGCCATTTTTCTTTTCAATAAACACTGCACCCCAGTATTCATTACTGGCATCTATTTGGAGAATTCTCAATCCATTTGAAGAAATATGGAGAGCAATAGGTTGAAAAGCAACCATTTTTATTATTATTTGAACAACCTTTGTTTGGGTTTCAGACCAAGGTGGTGAACTTTTCTTGAGAAGTTTGGACAGTTGACTAATGGGTTGAGCTATAACAAGAAAAAATTTTGAATATAATTAATTATACCCATGAATTGTCGAATCTACTTAAAAGAAAGATTTGAATCACGAAATTTAAGCAATTATTCTATTGTATGTGGACTTGGAACATATGAAGCATTTTCAAAATGCATACCCAAAAAGTCTATTGAATTCTGACCCAGAATACTCTTCTTTTCTGAAAGCATAATTCCATATTTTTGGATTATAGAAGAGAAATGATGAAACAATTATTGATAAGCTTCCGCTGTTGGTGAGAACAGTAAAATATCATCAATGTGTATCAGGGTTGAATAGAGGATGGGCTAAAAGATATATATCATAGCCTTCTAAAATAGTGATGGAGCAACCTTAAGTGTAAAAGGCATAACTATCCATTGATACTATGCATAAAAAATACAGAATGTTATTTTGGGCCTATCCTTATGCTTACTTCCAAGCTGCCATAATCCTACTTTTAAATTAAAATTTGAAAATATTTTTACCTCCTTGAGATGAACCATTAAAGTTGAGATTTTTGGAAGGGGAAACTTGTCATCTTGAAAAATTAAGTTTAGAGGCTTGTAATTGATCACAAGTCTCTTTTTTCCTCTGACCAATTCTGATCTCTTTTCAATATAACATGCTTGACAAGCCTAGTTGGACTTGGTTGGTTCAATGAGTCCTTGCTGTAGCAAGAGTTCACATTCTTGTCTTTCCAAAGCAAGATCAGAAGGAGACATTCCAATATATGAAGTCTTTGTGGGATTAATAAGTTAATTTTTCTTAAAAGGGAGAAAAAAGAAGAAATCTTGATTCTTCCATAATGGAGCTAGGTGTTTAAACTCAGCATGAGAGTCTACACATTGGGGGAGTAAATAAACCTTAATCTCTTCAACCTGACTAGGAACTTCTGTCAGGGAGAACATTATTTTTATATCTATATAAGACTTAAACATTTTCTTATGTCTAATCCCAATAGGAATAATCTGTAAATCCTTTGCAAGCTGATATACATCAAAACCAATAAGCAAATCTTTATCATCAAGAGAATATCCAAGGACACGAGTCCAGATAATACAGTTTGGAAAGAACTGTATGGCAATTTTATGTCTGGTAATAAGGTGTGTAGAGAATACCTTTCCATCAGTTGCCTTAAAATATTCCACAGGAGTCTTCTAATATGAATTGGGTAGAATAGATAAATTCATCATGGATTTATGGGCTCCTATATCCATGAAAGCTATTAATGGATTGACTCTAGCCTATTTTGTTAGAAGAATATAAAGTTGCACTAGAGGAGTGGGCAATGTGATGTTAGTAGAATATGCTGAAGGCAAAGTAGGCTAATGTTGTTGAAGATTATAAATAGGAAGATCTTCTTCCTCTTTTGAATCAAGAGAATTGGAATCTAAAAAAGAATCATCATCATCGACGTGGATTGTAAACATTGTTTCCTTATTTGCTTTATCTTTTTCTAAGAGGATTGATTTAATTTCAACATTGTATTGAAATTGAAGTTGGTGAAGCTGTTAATGAGATTAGTTGTCTTTACAAGTTTCTTAGGATAATTTTTTGCAAAATGGCATTTTCTGCTACAAGCATAACATCTGTCAGAACTTTTCTCCTAGAATAAGGAGATTTTTTCTTGAAAAACCTGAACTTTTTGCATTTTCTGAATCTTTTTGGTTTTCCAATTTTGAAAGGTGGAGTATACTTATGCACATGAGATTTCTTTTTGCAAGAGCACTTTTTCTCAAGGCATTGAATCTTAAAATATGCTAGCTTTTTATAGGCTTTTCTCAGTTTATAAGCATCTTCTGTTAGGAACTTCTAGAAGATTTTCTAAATTTCATAGAGCTTATTAAGAATTGTTTGAGTAATTTGATGGATTTCTCTAAAAGTAACTTGAGTCATTGGCTTATTCAGCTATTGAACATGCTTCTAAATATTTGACTGAAGTTCTTCAGGAAGAGAAGCAATATAAGTTTGCTTCATGCTGGGATCATTAGTTCCTTTCAGAGTATAAAACTTTTCCATCATCCTCTGATAATGTTTTTCTATGTCTTTTAATTTGAGAGAACAACATTTCATCTCATAAAACTCCTGTTCTTTCTTTTAAACTAAAGAATAATCTCCAAGAAAGACTGTATGAATTTTATTGAGTGCATTAGAGATTGTGAGGGTAAAGAATTGCAACTGAGAATATTCATCTTGAGAAATAAACCATTCTAGAAGAGATCCTATAAATCTGGTTACAAATTCACTCAAGATTGGATTAAGATATGAACCTTCTCTACAGGCTTGAAGTTCAATCCAAGCATTAAATTCTAACATCCAGTCCTTCCATTTAGTAGGAGGAATATCATCAAAAGTAAACAAAGGACCATTTGATGGTTTTTTTTTTATTTTTATCATGGGATTGTCTCAAATCTGTATGACCATCAACTGGTTCTTCAGGAGGATCATCAAGAGTTGCATTCATTAGCTCATAATATGGATTGACCATTAGAATATGAGTAAATCAGCTTGGCATGTTTCTGAGTCATCAGAGACATCATTAGAAAAATTTTATTCAAATGTATCATCTTCTGAAATATCATAATTTTTAGAAATGATCTATTTTGCCATTTGTTGTTGTTTAGTAGTGAGAGAAGTTGATGTTGGAACTTGAGATATTCCAGCAGCTATAGTAGTCTCTATATATGTTTTATGTACAATAGTGTCTGGTGGTACAGAAGAAGTTAGGACTGAAATCTTTTGAGGCCTGGTTGGAAGAAAAAGTTCATGAATTGTTCCAAAAGGAGATTTTATGGATATGGTAGGGTAAGAAAAACCAAAAGGGCTAAAAGGATCTGGTGGAGGTAATGGTTGATTGTATTTAGAATTAAGTCTTTTTCCATGGCTTGGAGTTTATTTTTGAATATTTGGATTTCTCCTTGTTTCTTAGAGAAGCTAGAATCAAAAGTCTATTTGTGAATCATAGATCTAAATTTTATGTCCAGCTGATTTATTCTGTTAACCAGAGAACTATGATAATGATGTATCTTAGAGGACATAGTTTGTAAAATAATAGAGATCTTATTAGTCTAAACATACAATTGATCAATTTTAGAATCAATTACCCTAAGATAATTGTTCTGTATTTGTGCATTCTGAGACTGACAATTTAAGACCTGTTCAAATTGGGGAAGTTCATCAATATTTTCTGAAGGAGAAACTGTGGTAGGTTAGATGTATGGTCGGGCACTGACTTTCGTTTGTGGGTTTGTTTGTTTTTTAAGTAGAGGAAAATCTTTTATTGATGGTGGAGAGAACATCATGCAAGGTAAAGATGTTTGGATGGTAGATTGATGCACCGGCGTGGTACATCATTTTGGATTTTATGATTTGGGTAATTGTGGTGGTTTTGGAACATCAAGAAGTCCTTCCTTTTCAAGGAATGTTAAAGCCTTATTATATGTAGAATGTGAGAGTGGACACTCCTTCTTCTGTATCTCCGGATTTATTCCAATCCAAGGTCTATTATCACTATCTGGTAGGGGCCTCCTGTATCTGTCTTGCTGAGACTTGTAAGAAGAATGAAATCATTTTTGGACTAGTTATCCTTGAAGGCTGATAATGGTCTTCTCCAATTTTTTCATGGCAAGTACATCCAAGGTTACATTCTCCTAAGCCTGGTGTTTCCCAAGTAAAATGTCCCTTAATCTTTGCTGCATATATTATGTCTACATCATAAGTAAAATTATGTACATGAATTGTTTTATCCTTTCTATAGGGAACATGGACCATCATACAACTATGGAAAATAGCTAGTGACTGGGATTGAGTGGAGGAACTACTTGCAGCGGTGAAAACTTTCTTCACGATTCTAGTTTTTTGCCTAAAAAATTTAGGATCCATCATCTGAATAGGCTTGGTATCTTGCTTCTCATAACTGGTGAACCACTCCAAAGGAATGAGTTTTACAAGTTCTTCTCGAGGAAGCTATCTGGGGGTCTGAACAATTGTTGATGTAGAGTATGTGTCTGCATAATATAAAGAGCATCTATAGACACTCCTGGAGCAGCCAAATTAATTGCACGATCCTGCAATTTGTAAACATCTAATGATGGAGGGTTGCAGACAAAGAACCTTCAATCTATTCAGCTCTTGAGATTTGTACTTGGACCTTTACACTGGTTGACCAATGTAGATCTTCTATAGACATGTTGTAATTTAGAAAAAAAGTGAGACCAACACTGTCGACATTTAATGTTGTTAAGATAGCTCCAATTACAACATATTCAAAATGGACATATCTGGTGCCCAAAAGGGAAAGTCTAGCTATCACCTGTAGACCTTTTCTTTCAAGATAAAAGAGCACAACTCTTATTGTTCCCAAATGGAGATGGGAGTAGCCTTGTTTTTTCCAATGAGAGATGAACACTGGAGGGATCTCTAGAGTCATATACTGTTCTAAGGTAGTAGAAGTTAAAGAACATTGGTTCAATATAGAAGACTGAACATATTCTTTTATATGAAGCTATCTAGGAGAGATTAAATTACTAATCTTTTTTATATAAATGGTTGTCTTCAAAACAACATAAGGGTTAAGAATAGAGAGTTGAGAGGTACCTACTTTAGAGTCTTCTCGAATATAGGTTATTTCTACAAGCTGATCTATCTTGTTGGTAACAGACTGTGTATAAGAAAGAAAGATAAGAAGAGAAGAAGTATGTGAAACTATTTCTTTCTGGGAGTAGACTGGGAAGTAGACATAGTTATAGTGGTTTTCTTCGTTTCATCATTATTTTTCATAAATATTCATTAACAGTACTATGGCTTTGATACCACTGGGGGCATCCGTGCCATAGATATTCTTATGTGTTTATAGAGTTGCAAGTATAACACAGAGCATATTACATCCATGAATACTAATAAACTAACAATATAATATTAAAATTTAATTTTTTATTTAATATTATTTGATAATTATATGTATTTGGATAGTTCAAATAGAATTATGATACTCTATTTAATCTATTATCGATTTTTTTGTTTATTTTTGTTTATTTTCATATTTTTTACTTAAAATTGTTATAGAATTTCAAATATATTATTATTATTATTATTATTATTATTATTATTATTATATATACATTAATTAAAAACACCTGAAGCATCGTGCAGGTACTATTCTAGTTTATTATTTAAAATTGAATACATGATTAAGAAAATTATTATCAATTATAAAATAAAAAGAATAAGATATTTTTTTATTTTATGTGGACAAATAAAAATAATAAATGCAAATATTATGTGGAGAAACAAAAAAGGATCAAATTTTAAAGAAATAACAAAGAACTTTTTTAAAATCTTAAAACATTAATAGATTTTTTGAAACTATGTATAGAGGAAAAACAAATGAGATTAATTTGACTATATTTATCATTCATAATAAAAGAACATATTTGTTTTTATTTTTTATTACTTAGCTAAATAATTCAACAATTTAATATAAATTATTAAAAAGATAATCTTCCATTTTTAATAAATTTTATTTATTAAATAAGAAACTATTTTGACCTCTTTTTCATTATCATACAATCACTTAAAAAGAAAATCAAACTCGATCTGATTGGCAACATTATTACATTAATATTACTGTAAATTAATTTATGGGAACATAAAAGTACAAGATAAATATCAACAAATTTTGCGTTTGAGTAAGAAAAACATGTCAAGACTTTGATGACTTGCGTTACCAATGCTTGATAAACTGTGTGCAAGTTTTTTTGTGTGATAATTGAATATTTGGTCTGCAATATCATCATTCCCAAAGTGTTGTTTTACTAATCCATCAAAAACAGCTCTTTGGCACCCGACAAAGACCTCAACACTGAAATTTGATACAACATTTATCCATGGATTGCTCAAATTTTCATACTTTTCAATGCTAAAATGCCCATTTTTTTCTATAATTTCTTCCACCTCTTTAGGTGTTGAATAGTATAAAGGCAAGTTGAATGAGTCCAACTTTTCTTGGCTGATCACCCCCTGCATCAATCAATATATTATGACAATTATATGATCATTTATATTTATCAAATTAATATTATTCATATCTAATTAAATATATTATTATTTAAAAAAATTTGTAGGAGCTAAAGTTTCTTCTTGTCTTATCTACGACTATGATATTTTCTTACTTTCACAATCATAAATTCCAACTTGCATTGAAATATATAAAATAAGGCTAGATTTTGAATATTAATTCTTACCAAGATAGCCATATCGGTGAGGGAAGATCCGAACGAATCATAAAATAGACCAGAGCGAGTTTGAGACATAAGGACTCCATCTGGACGACCAACAATCACAATAACCATTAATCCTTCACCCACAATTTCTTCAGCTCTAGCATTTAAGAAACTATTCATATCATTCTTGAACTGATTTAAATATGCTTTGGCAACTTCTTTTGAGAACCCAGTACAATGTATGCTTCCTTTATTCCATGCTGGAGATTTGTTATCCACAATTTCTTCTGGAATCTTAGAAAGCCAGTGCACAGCAAATGAGGAGTGTGCAAAATTGATAGAGGAATTAGGGAATAGACGTTGGTAAAAAGAACCAGGCACGCCAGCAGCAAAATAATTTTTATTTAAAGGAAGGGTTTTGAATAGAGTATTGAAGTCATTATTTGTGAAATCATTGAAAAAAACTTGGTATTCTAAGGCCGGAGGGTTTTGAAATTGAGTATGGTACTTAAGATCTATAGCTTCTATAATATTTTGCACTGAGAAAAATGCATTGGGCCCAGTTGAACAGCCAAAATCTGCTATTTTAAATGTGAATGAATTATCAAAACAGTGACTCTTGAAGTCAAGCTTATCTTTAATCCCTTCACTTATTACATCTTTTGCAGCATCAATCGCTCCTTTCTGCAGGAATAAATGTCAAAATTTGATAAAATTGTATGTATAAATACACTAATTAAGTACCTGATAGGTAGAATTTTGAGCATAGCTGTTAGATGAATCACCACCATTCATGGGACATGCTCCTTGCACCTTTTTCATCTCTTCATAAGCCATCGCTCTCTCTTTCTCTTTCTGAGCTTCAAACAGAAAAAATCTTTTTATTGCCTTCTATTTCAAAAGAACACTTAAATTTATATATTGTGGCAGGTAGTAATGAACAGACAACTTATATGTCATTCTACAGAATTAATTAATAATTTCGTTTACTTTATATTGTTATAACTTCTATTATGGAGGCGGTAGATATTAATTTATATTATCTGTATTAAATTCAATTTTACAGTTTATATAAGAATAAATATCTGTACTAATTATATGTTAGATTTAGTGACCTTGATCCTATTACAAAATTAAAAACCTCCATGTGTATATTAGATTTAACTCCACTACTAATTAACCAACCAGTCTTTGATTCAAAATTATTAGTACTGGAATAATTTTCATAGCTCAGAAGTTTGGAGTTCCATTCCTAATAAGAACTATATAAAAAAAACCGCAATTAAAGTCTGTATATGAGTTCTATAAAAGTATAAGAAAGTAAAAATTATGTATATAGTAATTTTTTTTTTATATTTAACTAACTATAATGTAAATATATTTTATTACTAGCTTTATTTTGACATAGTACTTCCATAGTTAAGGTGAAATTATCACTTTTATAAAAATAAAAAATTATCACATTAAAAAAAACTGCTTTATACAATAAAAAAAGTAATTAGCTTTTTTAAATTATACTTTTATTATTAATTAGTTAATTAATAAAGTAAGACCATAATTTTTTAGTGTTAATAAGATAATGAAAGGCAGCATTTTTATTCCATAAAAATTTTTTGTATAATATTCTCTTTGTCCCAAATTTACACTCACTTTCCATTTTCATTTGTTCCAAATTATAACCATTTCTCATTTTTTATAAGTTAGTTAGCATATTAAATTTTTACTCTTATTTAATATTATTTATCAATTATATTTTATATAAAATAAGAATATAATGAAAAAAATATATGTAAATTTATATTTTCAATAAGAATAATTAATTTTTTTAATATTTGTGAAATAAGACGTGAGTCTATCAGAGACAAATGAAGTATTCATAGAATTTAATATTTTTTTAATGGTTATGTATGAGTTAAATACAATAAATTTATTGAGACAGAGGGAGTAATTATTAATTTTTTTTTATTACTCACTCCGTCCCAAAATTATATTTCACATAGTTTAAAAAAAAACTAGTTAAGTTAGTTCAACCATAATTTTTTCCATATCCCTCCATGTATACCCCTAATTAATTTACAACTTTGATTTACTGGAATGAAATTATAGTAGAAATAATAGCCAATTTAATAGGCACACATTTACCAATAATGAGAAAAGAAAATTCAAACAAAAATGGAGCCAACTTTGTTTTCTTGGAGGCAAAATCAATATTTTAACCCACTTTATATGTGTTTTTAGTGTATAAATATGAATCAATATAATTTGCTTTAACACAAAACAAATGAAAAAAAGAACTCTGAAATAGATTTAAATTTATTGCGAGCAGCTGTACATTCTTCTAGTGGCTTAGATTTATCTCCTCCAAATAATTTTTCATTTCATTGGAATATTACTCCACATGATGTTAACTCATCACCATGTCGTGCAAATTCAAGTTCACCAGGAAACAATTCCCTTGATATTAACGTTGTGCCACAAGATGATAATTGCCCAACTTTTATCTAACAAAGAACCAAAAATACATCCTTCACCTGGCAAAAAAAAAAAAAAAAAGCAGTACATGGAATGTTTCTCAATAAGAGCACGAATGGAAATTTACCAAGGGAAGCAATTACAAATGTAGCCACTTATTATTCCATATGTAGAAAGTTAGTTTCTAGGATTTATGTGTATCGATTCTGACCGCAAGTGCACGTATCGTAACAAGTAGTAAAATTAATGTAAAGATCATTCCTGCAGAGAATGAGTAATTTGACTAACCAAATTTTGGTTTGACTATTATCTAAAAACTGATTAATTAATTTTATATCTTGAAAAATTAAATACTTAATCCTTAATTTAAAAGTTTAAAATCAAATTACAAATTTAAATTGAATAAAATTATATGTCCACTTAAATTCAAAGATTCAAATTCAAATTAAACTAAGATAATTATCTACTAATTTAAACTTCAAATTAAAATTCAAAATTTTAATTTTAAATAGTGAAGATAAACAAATAGTATTATGTTTCATTAGAATTATTTCAAATGGGCAAAAAGAACTTTTCAAACTAATTCAAATTTTTCTTGAATTAAAGTTACCAATTCTTTAAATATTAATCTTCCTCTTTCTCAAGCAAAATTAATGATTAATGAAATTTATAAGTTCTATTTTCATGAACAATAAACCACAATAATCTATCTAGTTCAAAGAAATTAAGTTTGCCTTTATATTATTCTTTTATCTCTAATAGAATTTTCTAAAGTTGTTGCTTTTCATAATCTAAAATTATACTTAGCATTTACTCAACATATGATTTCAATATAACAAGCAATTGGTAGCTAGTCAATCACAAGCATTAAGATCAAATTAACAAAAATTCAATTCAAGAAATAAATAAGTAATTAAATTAATCTATACCCATCATCCATAATCCTAAATCCACCTAATCTTACTAAGGAGATTAGTTGTTCATAGCTAAATTGAAAATAAAAACAATAGCAATGAAGAAATATCTCATAAAATTCATAATACCAAAACTGAACTAATGAATTAATAGAGAAATCAAAGAGGTAAAAATTAAAAATCTAAATTGTATTGAATGTTCAAACTAGAATGAAGAATCTTGTAAAGATGATGGAGTCCTCCACTAGCATACACTTCTTTTTCCTTTGATCTTCAAGATCTTCAATGATGGATTAAGCTAATCAACTAGAGAAAAAGAAAAAGTGTAGAATAGTTTTTCCTCTCTTTCTGTTGTAAGCTCTCTTTCTTCTTTTTTTCTAAGTCACTTCTATTGTTTTCCTCCTTTTCCAATCCTAAAACAGAATCCTATTTCCAATCCACTTCTGTCAAATTCAAATTTCAATTTCAAACTGATTTTCTATTAGATAGCAACCTCATATTGAATTGACTCCTTCAGGAAAGGTGTAGCCCTTGAAGAGTAGATGATTTAGGCTCCTGAATCATCTCAATTAGACTCTGGACGTCCAAGTTATGGCCCAACTACTCTCAGTAACTTGGACTAAAATTCTGCTTCTATATTTTAAGCCCAATTTCAACTTTATAATTGGAGGCCCAAACAAACTCAAATTTTTACGAACCATACCTCTCTGAAAAGCTTGAGATGTCCTCTATCAACTTCATGAGGCAACTTTTCCAATCTTGCATTCTATAATCACTTAATGCTTCATTGAAACTATGAAGGTCTAATATGCCTGAAATCTTTGCTTATAAGAGTCCTACAACAAATTAATTAAAACTAAGCTTTTCTAAAAAATAATGCAACTAGAATACATAATTAAGCTTAGAATAAGTAAATTCAACTTAATTTCACATAAAAACTGATAGAAAAATGTATATTCATTATGCACTTATCAAATTCTCTCATACTTGAACTTTTGCTTGTCCTTAAGCTAATTAACCATCATTAAATCAAATCACAATAATCAACCAAATATAATTAACCAAAGAAAAATAACAATCACTTATCTTCAACTTAAAACACTAAACTTCAAAGAATCATAACCTTAAACAATTTCACATACTAAACACACTTCTATATTAGGGTGATTAATAAAAACTTTTATATCGAACCATAGTCATAAGAGAAATTCTTCATAACTTCATTAGTTAAGCATCACTAAGTAGCTATCTCTACACAAAAATTGAGGATCAATAAGAACTATGTATTTAACATTATTATTATTATTATTATATATATATATATATTCAATGGGTGCATCTTATGCTCCATCGCATTATTATTGCTATTTTCTTTCTCTTTTTCTCTTTTATTTTTTTCTTTATATATATATATATATATATATGGTGGATGTATTTTATTCTTCATTCCACCTTAATTATCTAAAACGAGTGTGTTTTACGCTCCATCTCATAAAAATATTTAATATATTAATTATGCATAATTCTGATATCATATCCCCATATAATTAAACAATTTACTACCTTAGTGATACATACTAACTCAAGAATCTATTTCATTATAATGAACTAAAAAAACTATGATAAAATAATTTTAATTATTTTTTAAAAATAAGTGATCTTAATTTGTAAAATTTTTCAAGGTCATAACCTCATCCATTCTATGCATTAAATTGAAAATAAGCGAAAAATATTTTAATATAGCTAAAGAGTTTAAATATCATGTTGAAATCTAAAAAAATAATAATTAACACACTCAATAACAAGTGAAAAATAAGTAGGGATCAAAATTAACCCAATAGATTACAAAATAAGAGTAGAACAAATTCTAGTATTTATTATTAAAAAAACTGAAATTTATGGCTAATAAAAATAAAAATAAAAAGACACAAAATTAAATAAGAATAAAAACAAAAGACAGTTTAATCAAATAATATATAAATCAAACTAATAATAATAAGAGTTTATTAGAATCTTCTAAGCATCTCCATGTCCTTTTTAATCATTACTATACTAAACTGCACTTTCTTAGGGATTTTAGGAGGCCTTCCTCTCTTATTCTTTTCCAATTTTGAAGGCCCACCTCTCTTCATTTTGATTGGTGCTAGCATACGTTCATCATCATCACTTAAAGTATCATCTAAAATTATTAAGTCAAGTTGGGATCCAGCTTTTTCACAAGCTTTCTCTAATTTTTTCCTCTCCACTATCTCATCAAGATTCATAGTGTATTCATTAGGATTAGGATAAGCACACTGAAAATCATAGAAGGCAGTGAGTTGTTCAGGTGTTTTTACAGGTGGATTCACATAAGGTTTTTATGAATCCCAAATGTCGTCTCCATATTTCCAACCCCAAGTGTATAAACTTTCTTTATTATTCAACTTTCTCTATTCTAAGGCTTTGCTAATAATGAATTAGAATTGCTAGGAACTCAACCTTATATAGAGAAGAAATAAAGACTAATCCTAATGCCACTCAACTAAAGAGATTCTACTTAAATTCTTTATATTGAAGTTGATTAATTAAAAATAAACTCTTAGTTTACTGGGATTAGAAATTCAATTCAAAATAAAAGTATAATTTTAATCCTAGATAAACTAAAACTACTAACTAAAATTTAATAAAAACCTAATAATATATAATAAGTTTTAATTTCTCTTTTTTTTTTTGAAATAACTGGAAAAAATATAGTTATTTTGAATTTATTATTTATTTATTTTTCCAAATTTTTTAATCCTTTTTTTCTTTAATTATTTTTTTTATAAAGGAGATAAAAATATAAATTAAAGAAAAATTTGCAAAAACAAAAACAAATACAAATACAAATATAGGAAGCAAAATTCACAAAACAAAAATGAAATAAAATAGCAAAATAAATTAAACTAACTACTCTCCTCCCACACTTAAGATTTTCATTGTCTCCAATAAAAAATATGAAATCACAAATAAGAACACAACAAATAACAAGAAAAAGAAAATATAATAAGAAAAAGATAAAGGATGAAAGCATCCCTGAGTTATGGCGACGATGGAGGAGATGGAGTCGGAGAAGGAATAAACAACTCCGAAAGTTCAATATACTTCATTAGCTTGTAATTATGATAAGTCTGGCTTCTTTCCATATTGATAATTCTTTGATTCATGGACCCTAATTGATCATCATAATGCCTCTGCTGCTCCTCCATAATATTCAACCGCGAGCTCATTTGCTTATTTATGTCGTCCATTTTATTGTGCCACTTTAAAACATGTCGCCATCCTTGCTCGTCATTGTCATCATTGTCACCTTCTTCATCATCACTGTCCTCTTCCTCATTTTCCTGATCTTCATTTGTTGGCTGATCAGTAGGTGGAGCACTATAGGTACCTCCTTGAACTAGGTTCTTGAAACACCTTCTTATTGTGGGATCCTTCAATTTACTGCTTCCATCCAAAATTTCCGCACAGCATAATGTGTCAAATGAATATGACTCTCCACTAATGCACTCCATTCAGGTATTGTTAATATAAAAAATATTAAAATAAAATGCCAATCTAGTAACAATATGACCTAATGCAATGGTGCTCTTGGGATGTTAAGCAATAAACATCAAACTTTGAAAAACATGATATGTTGTAGACACTTTCTTATTCTTATAGGCACAATACAACATAAACAATTCTTGAACTGATACTTTATTACTCTTTTTTTTTCAAACATAAAATGACACATAAATTTATGCAATAAAATAAACTATGATCACGAATCAACTCATTAGGTGCATTTCTAATGTTGAATGAATCAAACTCAGTTAATATTTTCTAGAATTTATCAACGTTAAATTGTTTAGAATGAATACAAGCACCTCCTTTAGGCAACCCTATAGCTTTAAACATAACATCATGATCAATTAGATAATCCACACCAAACATTCTACACTCTAAATCTTATCTTTAGATTTTGACATTTTAGGGGTTGTAAAGAATTCAAGAGTGGGTTCTTTATAAGTGTCATATCTCTTTTGGACCAATTTCTCCCAGCCTAATCTACTAAACAATTGTTTCATTCCATCATCTATACCCAAATGCTCAAAAATATCATGGCTAAAATATCTACAACGAGTAATATTTGTCATACATAGAGAGAGAAATTTCTTACCTTCTTCTTGATTATAAATGGGAAAAGAAGCATCAAATTGAGAAGATATATCTACCTTATCCCTTGAAAAACTTGAAACCTTCTCCTTCCCTTTCCTTGATGTTGATTTCTTTGCAAAACTTTTCAATCTTGAAGCCATTATTGAAAGTTTTGAGTAGTAGGTAAAGTAGATTTGGTAAGGATTTATTGGATTATGGAAGGAATTGAGTGGATTATGGAAGGTTTTAAGTGGATTTGGGAGGTTTTATAGTTAGGGATTTGGGGAGAGAGGTTGGGGGTGTGAGAGAAAAGAAGAAGAAAAAGAAATAAGTGAGGAGAGAGAAGGGGCTTATTGGGTTTATTTGTGCTAATTTTTATTTCAAAATTATGTCCAATCGTGATCGCAACTGACATGCAAAATGCAGTAGCACGATAGTGCTACTGCTAACACGATAGATGTAATCTCCTCTGTCACAATCGCGTGGGATTATGCGATCGAGACAGAGGCTGGCAACATTTTTTTTTAAAAAAAGAGGCCTATCACGATCGCTATAGATGCTTCTTATGAGTAGAGAGCTCACGTTGCCAAGCTCAATCATGCGAGCTCGGCTACTCCATTTGTCGCAATTGCACGACACAGCGCGATCGCTATAGTACCAAATATTTTTTTTTAATAAAACCGAATTCAAACTCACTTCTTCTTATTCTTTCTTCTCCACCTTTGATATTTGCTTAACAAATAAAAACAAGAATACAACTTTAAAGAACATAGAATTAAAACATCAACCTGCAAAATCCAACAAACTAAATTAATAACTCCAATATTATATAAAACAACTATCAAAAGTTCAACTTAAATAAATCAAATGAACTAAAACTACTAAGAACAAAAATATTAAACAAAAATAAAGGGATAGAAAATTGGGTTTCCTCTCAAAAGTGCATGCTTAAAGTCTTCAGCTTGACTTTTTCTTTGAAGCTTAAACATTAAAGTAACAAACTAAAGCCTTATCAATTGGTTCACAAATTATATATGGCTTTAATCTTTGTCCATTAACTGTAAAAATTTGATGTGAGCTATTTTGAATATCCACCACTCCTGAAGGATGAACTTTAACTATCTTAAATGACCCTGACCATCTGGACTTAAGTTTTCCAGGAAATAGTTTAAGTCTAGAATTGAATAATAACACATATTAGCCTTCATGAAAATTACGCTCACGGATATGCTTGTCATGCCATGCCTTAGTTCGCTCTTTATATAACTTAGCATTCTCATATGAACTAAGGTGAAATTCCTTAAGTTGACTTAACTGAAGTAACCTCTTTTCACATGATGTTTTCATATCAAAATTTAATTATCTAATTGCCCAATAAGCTCTATGTTCTAACTCTACTGGAAGATGACAAGCCTTACCAAAAACCAACCTCTATGATAAGCCCATAAAGCATCATCCAATTTTAGTGCCCAATCTTTCTTAAAACTCCCCATAGTCTTCTCTAATATTCACTTAATTTCTCTACTAGAAATCTCTACCTGACTACTCATTTGTGGATGATAAGGTGTAGTCATCCTGTGATGAACTCCATACCTCCTAAGAAGAGTTTCAAAAGCCTTACTGCAAAAGTGTGAACTTCGATCACTAATAATAGCTCTTGGTACGCCAAACTTAGAAAAAATAAATTTCTTAAGAAACCAAATCACTACCTTAGAATCATTATTTGGGCTAGCAATTGTATCCACCCATTTTGAGACATAGTCAACAGCTACAAGAATATATTGGTTGCTCAAAGAAGAAGGAAATGGCCCCATAAAATCAATTCTCCAAGCATCAAATAATTCAACTTCCAATATAGGATTCAAAGCCATATCATCCCTTCTTGAGATATTTCCTACCCTTTGGCAATGATCACATACCTTAACAAAATTGTATGCATCATGACATATTTTGGCCAAAAGATTCCCAATTGCCATATCTTAGCTATAGTCTAGCTATAATCTTGGAGGAACTAGCATATTCTCCGCACTCTCTAGAATGACAGAACTCGAGTATGGATTTGAACTCTTCTTCTGAAACACATATAGGGATCAACCTATCGCTACAATGTTTGAACAATAGAGGATCCTCCCATATGTAATGCTTCACTTCAGAGAAAAATTTCTTCCTTTGATTAGCATTAAAATCAAAAGGCACAATTTTACTTACTAGATAATTGACAATGTCCGCATACCAAGGAGAATTCCCTTTCAATGAATAAAGTTGCTCATCTGAAAAAGTTTCATTGATTGGAATCTCCTCTTTGGCCAATGTCCCCATCTCTAGTCTAGAAAGATGGTCTGCAACAATATTATTTAGCTTTTCTTGTCCCTAATCTCCACATCAAACTATTGAATCAAAAGTACCCAATGAATTAAAAGCTGCTTTGCCTCCTTTTTGGTCATAAGATACCTAATGGTGGCGTGGTTTGTGTACATAATCACTTTCGACCCAATAATGTAACATGAAAATTTATTCAAAGAATAAATCACTGCAAACATCTCCTTTTCAGTAGTAGCATAGTTTATTTGCGCATCACCAAGTAACCTGCTGGCATAGTAAATGGCATAGCACCTTTAGTCCTTCCTTTGGCAAAGAATAGCTCCTATTGCAAACTAACTAGCATCACACTTGATCTTAAAAGGTAAGGTCCAATCAGGAGGTGCAATAATTAGAGCCATGGTTAAACCTTCTTCAACCTATCAAAAGTAATAAGACAATCATTAGAAAAATAAAAATTAACATCTTTACTCAATAAATCACATAAAGGCTTTGAAATTTTAGAAAAATCTTTAATAAAACGTTTATAAAATCTAGCATGCCTAAGAAAACTTTAGATTCCTTTAACATTTATTGGTGGAGGCAACTTCTTAATCACTTAAACTTTTTCTTTGTCCACCTCAATCCCTGCTTATGAAACTTTATACCCAAGGATTATCCCTTCTTCAACCATAAAATGGCAATTCTCCCATTTAAGCACTAAATTTGTTTCTTCACACCTTTGAAGCACCTTAGCTAAATTCTGCAAACAAATTTTAAAAGAAGTGCCATAAATAGTGAAATCATCCATAAAAGTTTCATAAATTTTTCTGCAAAATCACTAAAAATTCCCATCATGCAACGTTGAAACATAGCAGGTGCATTACATAACTCGAAGGGCATCCTCCTATAAGAAAAAGTACCAAATGAACAAGTAAAGGTTGTCTTATCTTGATCTTCTTGAGCTATAAGCATATGAAAATACCCTGAGTATCCGTCTAACAAACAAAAGAAAGAATTACCGGCCAAGGGCTCCAACATTTGATAAAAAAAAAGGCAATGGAAAATAATCCTTGCGAGTGGCTTTATTTAATTTTTTATAATTTATACACACTCACCAATCTGTAACTGTCCTATATGGAATCAACTCATCTTTTTCATTTTTAACAACAATCATCCCCCTTTCTTTAGCACCGCATGTATTGGACTAACCCAAAGGCTATCCAAAATTGGGTAAATAATCTCAGCATCTAATAACTTAGTAATTTCAGCCTTAACCACCTTCTTCATATTAGGATTTAACCTTCTTTATGCGTCCATAACAGTTTTATAATCATCCTCCATCAAAATCCTATGCATAAACAAAGATGAGCTAATACCCTTAATATCTGAAATAGTCCAATCTATAGCCTTCTTAAAGTGCCTCATCACACCTAATGATTGTTCTAATTGGTCCTCAGATAATTTAGTACTTATAATTATTGAGAGGCTATCATTGAGCCCTAAAAAGACATATTTCAAATGGGAAAACAGTGGTTTCAACTCAAGTAATGGGGGTTTCTCAATTGAGGGGGATGGTAATGGTGTAGACTTTCTTATCTCTTCAAATCCCCTAAAAGCTATGGGTGATGTCATTTGCAAGGTATAAACACAAGCTATAATCTCTTGATTGTCATCTTCTTGAGTTGCACTACAAATCAAACAAGCCTCTAAAGGGTCCTCTCTAAACTCTTTTTCATATGCTTCTTGAATTAATTCATCAATAACATTAACTCTAAAACAATCATCCATAAAACTAGGTTCTTTCATGGACTCACTAAGATTGAACTCTACTTTCTCTTCACCTACTTGCAAAGTTAACTTACCACCTTTAATATCAATTATAGCCCCTACAGTAGCCAAATATGGTCTCCCTAAAATTAGAAGAATTTCAATATCCTCTTCCATTTCATGAATAACAAAATCAACAGGTATAAAAATATTATCAACTTTAACCAAAATATTTTCAATAACTCCCAAAGGGAATTTCACTGAATGATCCATTAATTGTAGTGTCATCTTTGTGGGCTTCAAGTCGCTAAATACAAGCTTCCTGCAAATAGAATTTGGCATTAGACTTACGCTAGCACCCAAATCACATAAAGCTTTATTAAAATTAAAATCACCAATAGTACAAGGTATAGAAAAACTCCCTGGATCCTTCAACTTAGATGAAAGTTTATTAGGATCACTACTGCACTCTTCAGTAAGCGTAACTCTTGCATTTTCTTCTATAAATCTCTTGTTTGAAAGAATCTTCTTGAAAAATTTAACATATGAGGGCATTTGAGCAAGAGCATCTGCAAAAGGTATATTGATTTTTAGTTGCTTGAACACTTCAAGAAACTTCTCATATTGTTTCTCCACTTTTTTCTTTTGAAACCTTTGAGGAAATGGTATAGGTGGCACATAAGGCTTCACTTCACTCCTATGAGGTATTGTATCTCCTTTCTCCTTTTCCTTCTCAGTCTCTTTATTTTGTTCATCTTCTTTAACTTCTTTACCTTCTTTTTTTTATTCAACCTTCTTGGGAACTTCATCTTGTAACTACTTCTCACTTTCTAAGTGTAATTTCTTTGAAATGCTCCCTGGGATTAATTTTTATTTTACTAGGCAAAGCCCCTAGACTTCTTGAATTAGAAGAACTAGTTATTTGTCTAATTTGCACTTCAAGGTTCCTATTTTGGCTTGCAGTTTGATCTATCCTACCTTCCAGTTGGTCATATTGCTTATCTAATTTGTCAAACCTCTCATTAGAAATAGAAAATAAATTTTTCTAACGCAGTTTCATAACCCATCTTGTTATGTTGATAGTTAGCTTAACATTGACCCTTATTAGAAAATGGTGGTTGGTACATCCCTTTTTAGTTAAATTGATTCCCTTGATTTCCTTGGTTGCCTTGATTTCCACTTAAGACAAATTTGGGTGGTTTCTCCAACTAGGGTTATATATGTTTCCGTAAGGCATTTGTTGAGCTCTATTTTGATTCCCCAAAAAATGTACTTATTCTTGAGCTGGACATTCAAAAGATTGGTGGTTTCCACCACACCTTCACAACCTGCAGTGGCAAGATTAACATATTCTAACTTCCTAGCTAAAGCATCAAACTTAGCTGAAAGTAGTAAAATTCCATCTACTTCATGTACACCAGCCACTTTCTTAGGTAAAGACCTCTCACTAGACCAATGATAATTATTTACCGCTATGGATTCAAGCAATTCCAATGCTTCAGTTGTATTTTTATTCATAAGAGCCCCTCCTGCAGCTGCATCAATTATACTCCTCTATGGCCCTGTTATCTCATTATAAAATGTTTGAACAATAAGCCATTATGGAATCCTATGGTGAGGGCACTTCCTTTGAATGTCTTTAAATCTTTCTCATTGAAGGACAAGGCAAGAGCTTGGTTGTAAGGACAAGCTGCTGGAACTTTCATCACTTGGGATGATCTTTTTAGAGAATTTTTGGCAAAATATTTTGCTAGACAAAAGAAAGTGGATTTTGGAGGGAATATGCCAAGGCAGCAGCAGAATAATCTCTACAACAACATATATAATCCGAGTGGAGAAATCATCCTAATTTCTCCTAGAGTAATCACAATAATGCAAGGCCTCCCCCTAGATTTTAGCAGCCTTAACATCAATAAGTTTCCCCTCCAAGAAAAATCAATTTGGAGGACATGATGGAGAAGTTTATAGTAGCTTCAGAAAACAGATTTTATTCAATTGAAACCACCCTTAGAAATCAGCAAGCTTCTATTCAGAACTTGGAAAACCAAATGGGGCAAATTGCAAAGATACTCAGTGAAAAGATCACAAGGGAGTTTGCCTAGCAATACTGAGGCAAACCCAAAGGAGCAACTGAAGGCAATTACTCTAAGGAGTGGAAAGGAAATTAAGGGTGTTGAGGTTGAGGAAAGAGAATAAGTGGTTGAGGAAGAGGCTAAGACACAAGAAAAAGAAGATAACCCTACTATCACTTTGGGTGAGAAGGCTGCAGTGGAAAATGAGAAAGGGAACAACCACAAGAACTCAGTCCAATAGTGAAGGAATACTGACCTCGATTGCCATATCCTGCAAGGTTGAACAAGGACAAGATGGATGCTCAGTTCGGTAAGTTTCTTGAACTCTTTAAAAAATGGCACATTAATATTTCATTTGCTGAAGCTTTATCGCAGATGCCCAAGTATGCTAAATTTTTAAAAGATCTCCTTTCTAACAAAAGGAAACTTGAGGAAGTATCTTTGGTACAATTATCAGAAAAGAGTTTAGCAATTTTGCAAAAGTGGTTGCCTAATAAATTAAAAGATCTTGGTAGTTTTACTATTTCATGTTTGATAGGTAATCTTGAAATTAAAAGTGCATTGGCTGATTTGGGGGCTAACATAAGTGTTACGCCCTACAAAATGTTCAAAGAGTCAGGTGTCGGAAAACCTAAATCAACACTCATGACCATTCAACTTGCTGATAAGTCAGTAATCTACCCTCATGGTATTATAGAGGATGTGTTAGTAAAGGTCGGAGATTTCATTTTTCCCAATGATTTTGTTGTCATTGATATAGATGAGGACGTAGATGTTCACTTATCCTTGGTAAGCCATTTTTGAATATAGCTCGTGCCCTTATCGATGTCCATGATGGTGCATTGACCTTAAGAATGGAAAGCAAGAAAGTTGTTTTTAATATATACTATGCTATGAAGCACCCACTTACACTCAATGAGGTGGATTCATGCAATGATATCATTGAGAATGAAATCTTAAATTGTGTTACTAACGTTGTTTCCAAGGATCCCCTTGAGTTGTGTTTATTGCAGGATAATGTTGAGGATTAGAAAGTACTGGAGCAGCTTGCTTATCTTGAAGCAAGCAAATCATTTAAGAGTCGGGCATATGAAACCATTAAAATGCCAAAAGAACAGAAGCCACAGTCATCTGTGATTGATTCACCCAATTTGGAACTTAAGACCCTCCCAGGTCATCTTGAGTATGGATTCCTAGGAGAGGAGAATAAATTGCCAGTTATTTTGAGTTCCCACCTATCTTCTAAGCAGAAGGACCATATCCATCATTCCATGGAGTAGCACTACCCGTCCTTCCAAGCGTAACTGAATCATGAGATACTGAAGAGGTAATGGCTCGAGCAGTCCAAGCTCAAGTTTTGGAGGTCTTAGGGGTTTAGCCCTTAGTAGCCACCGCCCCCACCATACCAGCCCCCAGTACCTAGTGTTGATGTTTTGGATGACTGTGCTAGTGATGGTGCTAGTGCCAGCAGTGATAATACCGGTGTTAGTGATGATTCTAGTGCTGAGCCCATGACTGACTAGCTCACTTTTTCTTTACTTCATTATTTTCTTTTTCTTTTTCTTTTATTTTCTTTTATTTTATTTTTTTGGATGACTGTACGTTTAATTTTGTATTTTTGTCTTTCCTTTTATTATTATTATTATTATTATTATTATTATTATTATTATTATTATTATTATTATTATTATTATTATTATTATTATTATATCTTTGAACCTTCATAATTTTGCATTTCTGTTTTTGTCCAGTAGCTAATTTGACTTCGCAATGCTTTTGGAACTATATTCATATATGTCGATTCATGGGCATGTTAGGGTAGTTCTCTCTCTCTTTTGTTTTTTTTTTCTTATTTTACACACATTGGGGATAATGTGCATCTTAAGTGTGGGGGAGAGGTATATTTTTTATATTGAGATTTTGTTATTTCATTCTTGCTATTTGATTCAATTGTCTCATTTAGTTTCTTCGACTTTATTTTTGGGTTCAAGTAAACTAGATTGCTATAATAATATGAAGTAAAATGGTTTCTCTTTTTATTAAATTAATGGTTGATTTAATGAATGACAATATCTTATTAAGGTTGACTCGGTTTTCTTAATTGATTGCTAAAGGCTAAATGTGATAGATTGAATTAAGTAGTTGATTGATGAGAGTTTCACATCTAAAGTTTAAAACCTTAGTTATATTTTTTAGTATGTCCCAATTCCTTAGATACTTGAGTCGAGCTTAGTATGATATCTTTATTATCTTAAGTTCTTGACTACTTTCCTTGAAAAAAATAATAAATAAATATAATAAATATAATAAATTAAAATAAATTTTTAGGAGCTTTGAAAATTTATCTCTGTTCCGCTGATTTTAACTCTTGAATTGAAACGAATGAGTTGGAATCATAAATAGTACTAGTAACCATTTGAATGGTGATTCTAACTGAGTAACTGGGAGTCTACATCACAAATATTTACCTTCGCGTCAAAAAGTTAGTATCAGTTCAAATAAGTCGAACTCCTTTAAAAAAATGTTTCACGCAATGCATTTTACGAAAGGGTCAAAGAACTTAAGAGAAAATTTACACTTTCTTACTTTTCTCATGACTTTTGAGTTCTTGGAATTTTAAGCTCAATCTTTTAACTCTGAATTTTTAAATTTTAGATCTGTGAGATTTTTGTTTTGAAACTTCTTAATTCAACTATCATGTTTGAGATTTAGTTTTTGGTTAAGACTGTTGGATTTTCTAATTCGAGTGTTGTAAAACTTTTTATTTTCTTTGGATATAGAGGGGTCCTTCATTTCTGATTCTTATAGTGGTTTTGTTTACTTGAGGACAAGCAAAAACTCAAGTGTGGGAGAATTTGATAAGTGTATAGTTGATGATATTTTTGCCCCTATTTCTTATTATATTTATAATTAAATTGAGTTTAATTTATTTGTTCAAGTGTTTTATTAGTGTTGATTTCAGGAATCTTTGACACATTGGAACCTTAAGGTTATTTAGGCTAAAATCACAGATGAAAGACAAGAAAAAGAGCTATTTTTGGCAAATTCTTCAATTGACATGCCCAGTGACATGGACACATCAATGGCTGTGTCATTCAACTACTTTACAGAAGCCTCGACAAGTCCAGAAACATGGGCATGTCACTGAATGCGCCATTGATCCTACCTTACAGAGGCTGTGATACGCACAAAAACACAGATGTATCACTGACCGTGTCCCTAACTCAGCATTGCAGTGACAATGACATGCCCAAGGACATGGGCGTGTCACTACCCATGTCAGTAAAGTTGGAAACAACACCACTGACACGCTCACAGACACGTCCATGTCAATGGGTGTGTCAGGAAAAATTTTAGGGCTATAAAATCTAAGCTAAAGTGCGAATTAAGGATCCAGTTTTTATTATTAGAGTCGACTTCCTAATAAAAAGAGAGTTTTGGTAGCTGAGAGTGAAAGTAAAGATCCAATTCATATGAGATTTAAATCAAGATTCAAGGATTGAAGTGAAGAAACACAAATCATTCATTATGGATTATTTGAATTCTTTTACTTATTTCTTTTGTTTTGGTTTTCTGGTTATGAACATGAGCTAAAGTGTTTCAATCTAGATATTGATGAACCCTAGCCTTGTTATATGGATTGAATAGTTCTTATTAAATCAAATCATTTGATTGAGTTGTTTTATCCTTTTGATTCTTAATTTCCTATTTCCAATTGATAATAGCATGCTTATTGATTGGTTGCAATTTTCATATTATTGACTTGAGAAAACTTGATATGAAGAGAATTTTCATTAGGATTGAAGGTTGATTGGAGTGCTAGAGATAGACTTACAAGATCCTTTGGTTCAAATTTCCTTGTTCTTATTGCAAGATGTATTTAATTATGCTTGAGAAGAGATTCCATGAATTCTGCTTAGTGATTAGGGATTAATTCACTCGAGAGAGGTTTTGATCTAATTTAGAGGAATGCCAATTCAGCTCTATTATTTGATTTAATTGAATTGATATTCATAACTATTTTTATGGCTAGGGGGATTCAATATCTGGATAGTATTTTCATCATCAACTCTTTTTGCACAATATTCAATTTTTCTTTACTTTATTTTATTAAGTAAATCATCTTTTATTTTAATCATCACAAAAACTATTAATTTGCTAAACAACAGTTGAAATTTGCACTAGTATTTGACCATGTCCCCAGTGGAATGATATCTTACTCATTATTTTATTACTTGCGCGACCCGTGCACTTGCGGTAACACTGCGATAGCACAGATTCGCCATCAAATGTTCAAACTAGAATGAAGAATCTTGTAGAGATGATGGAGTCTTCCTCTAGCACAAACTTCTTCTTCTTTTAATCTTTAATGGTGGATTAAGCTAATCAACTAGAGAAAAGGAAAAAAGTGTAGAAGATTTTTTCCTCTCTTTCTGATATAAGCTCTCTGTCTTCTTCTTTTTCTCTGTCACTTCTATTGTTTTCCTCCTTCTCCATTCCTAAAATAGACTCCTACTTCCAATCCACTTCTGTCAAATTCAAATTTCAATTTCAAACCTAATTTTCTATTAGATAGCAACATCTTCTCGAATTGACTCCTTCAGAAATGTTGTATCCCTTAAAGATTAAATGACTTTAGGGTCTTGAATCATCTTAATTGGACTTTGGACACTGAAGTTATTGCCTAATTACTCTCAGTAGCTCGGACTGAAATTATGCTTTTGTATTTTAAGCCTAATTTGGACTTTATAGTTGGAGGTCCAAACGAACTTGGATTTTTATGAACTAGACCTCTTTGAAAAGCTTGAGATGTCCTCTATCAATTTCATGAAGATAACATTTCCAATCTTGCATTTTATATTCATTGAAAGCTTCATTGAATCTCTGAAGGTCTAATCTGCCTAAAATCTTTACTTATAAGAGTCCTACAATAAATTGATTAGAACTAAGTTTTACTAAAAAAAAAATGGAACTAGAACACATTATTAAGCTTAGAATAAGTAAATTCAACTTAATTTCATATAAAAGATGATAGAAAAATGTATATTCATTATGCACTTATCAATTTGGATGGAAGCCAAACAAATTATCAATAGGAATGGTGGTTTACTAACAAATCTCCAAAAGTTGAGACAAAAGGGTGAAAGAGAATTGAATTCGATTTCACTCGAGTCAAAGACATTCTTTTTCAACGTCAAACAAATATTCAGTCATTATCAAAATCTTTGGGCCTACCAAAGTCAAGTGTTTATAGAAGAATAAAAGAAGATTTTATAAGGCCACATTCGAATTCGGTAAAGCCATATTTGAAGGAAGAAAATAAAAAAGCAAAACTAGAGTTTTGTTTGTCAATGATTGATCAAGGTACACTCCTTTCTAATCCTTTCTTTATTGACATGCAAAATTGAAAACATATAGATGAAAAATAGTTTTATATAACTAAGACATCACAGAAATATTATTTGCATCTTGAAGAAGATAACCTCTTTGCACTTATAAAAGTAAAAGATTTATAGTGAAGATAATGTTTTTGGTAGCCATTGGTAGTCCACGTTTTGATGCTATTTTAGGTAAAGAATTTGATGACAAAATAGGAATATGGCCTTTTATTTACAAGGAAGTAGCAAAGAGGAATAGTAGAAACCATTATATTAGAACTTTAGAGACAAAACCAATATTGTATATCACAAAAGATGTTATTCGTGGGTGTTAACAATTATTGCATGCAAGAAGACAAAAATGGCCACCTTATTCATCTAAAACCACATTAATCCAATAAGATAATGCAAAGCCTCACTTAGATGTTGACGATATTGAATTCCATGAAGCTGCAGTGGAAGATGGATTCAATATTTGATTATGTTGACAACCACCAAATAGTTCTGATATGAATTTTTTAGACCTTGGTTTTTTCAAAGTTATTAATTCCCTTCAATACCAAGAGGCTCCAACAACGATTGACAATTTTTTGGATACTGTTAATAGTGCCTTTGATAATTTCCTTCTGCATATTTGAACAATATCTTTCTCACTCTACAATTGTGTATGATTGAGGTAATGAAATATGGTGGTGGGAATGACTATAAGATTCCCCATATGAACAAGCTAAGATTAATGAGTGAATAATTACCCATATCTATTCAATTTGAACCTGAAGGTTTTTGTAAAGAAAATGAGGCCCTTGCTAGTTTTTAATCTTATACAGTATTTGTACTTAAAGAATTTGTGGTTGTTTTATATAATATCAAGCAAACCATGAAACTTCTAAAGTTGTTTTGTTGACTTTCAATAATCTGCAGTAGCTATATTTTATTAGAAGTAATGAAAAAGTTAATTTGACCAAAACATTTTTACAAATAATTTTGTTAGTGGAAATGAAACATATTGATATCAAATTTTTAAACACTAATTTCAACACATACGATGGTTATACTAAATTTTGCACATATTTATATCAGATTTTCAAACACTAATTTTAACACAAACAATTTAAATCTATAACAGATAATGATTTAGTTCATGCTTAAACACAAAACAAATTTTTTTTTAAAAAAAAAAGAGGAACTCTTAAAATGAACAACAATATAGATTTCCAAACACTAATTTAACAAAGTTCTTCTACATAAATAAATTACATAGGCTGGTTATACAAAATTTTGTATATACTAAAATCAAAAATTTTAAAAGAGAACTTGAGTGACATGAAATTCAAAAGTACTTGGATAACAAAATTTTTAACAATTGGAACACGATAAGATCACTTTGTTGTGCTGGTGAAATATATCCTTCTTCAATTGGTGGAGCATTTAAATCCAATAGTGGCTTCACTTGTTTCTCTTCATCATCATGTTTTAATGGAGTGTTAAAAGTTTGCCATGGCTTCACTTTTTCCTTTTCCTATGCATCTTCAACTTTGTTTGTAACTTTGAATGGAAATGACTTTTGGTGTTCCATATTTGTTTTTTCAATTATGTTATATTGTTGTTGTATAAAAATGTTTCAATTGTTCAATGGTTTATAATGAAATAACAAAAAAAATTTTGTTTCGATATAATCATTCATCTTCCTTAATTAATTATCACAAAATTGAAATTAACAATTTTATAGAAAAATGTTTCTCCTCATTAAAAGCACACAATAATTAATTAAGGTGTATAATTCAAGAAATATGTAATTTTAAAAACTCAAAATAGAAAGTGAACTACTATTTTGGGACACACAAAAAGAAAAGTGAGACTACAATTTTAAGACGGAGGGAGTATAATAATCACCCATTGTTTTTAGCTATATGTTTATTATATCACTTTTATAATTATGACAATTACCATCATAATTGTAATTTGTAATTATGTACTATTTAGTAGCTTGAATTTATGGTTGTTGGTGCCAATGTCATCCAATAAATCTTATTGGTCAATTTGGCCATGAAATATCCCAAATTTTTATGAAAATTTCTAATTTTTAGAAATTTGATAAAATATATTATAATTAAATTGGATAAATTAAATTAATGGTTTTAAATAAAAAATGAAGGGATTTTAAATAAAAAAAGTGGAATATAAATGTGATATATATGTAAAATATACATAACATATAAAAGTCAACACTTTTTAAAAGAAAAGTCAAAGTCCAATGGCATTTTTTAAAATAAATTTTAGAAATTAAAAATTAGTAAAATAATTTAAAAATAAATTATTTTTGAATGGATGATGGATTTTTAGTCTTTTAATTTCTTTAATAAATAATTAAATAATTAATTATTAAATTATTATAATATATATATATGGTTATAATTAAAAGATGAAAGGAAAGAGAAATTAAGAAAATAGTCTTCTTCTTCTTCTTCTTCTTCTTCTTCTTCTTCTTGGCAGAACAACCATGGGAGATAGCTCAAGGATTTTTATTCTTCTTAGCTCCAAGAATCGAAGGATTTCAAAGGTTCAAAGAGGATTTTTAGTGATTTTCACTTGAAAAAGTAAGTTCTTTAGCTTTTTCTTTGGATTTCTATAGAAATTTTGAATATGTGAGTTTTGGATTTTTGAAGTAGTATGTTATAATTATTGGAATTGGTGTGTATGATGTTATTTTGGGTAGTTATTAATGATTTTAATGTTGGATTGAAGAAATGGTTGAATTTGGATAAACAATGGTGAAGAGAGAGAATTTAGGGTTATGGACTTTTAGGGTTTGAGAAATCATAGTTTTTAATTGTGGAAATTGGTTCTAAATGAGTTGTTTTGGTGCTTAAACAAGTATTTTTAAGTCAAATATTGAATTTGTTTGTATTTGGTTGGAGTTTGAGAATGGAAGTGTGATTTAGGGTTTTAAAAAATGATTTTTTCAAAGTTGTTGAATTGTATAATTTTATTGGTTTAATCTTGTTGTTTGGTGATATAAGTGGTGAATATAAGCTTAAAATGGTTAACGGATTGTGTTGGAATGGAAAATCTTCAATGGGGGAAGGTTATGCCATTTAAGGGTTTTGTGTATAAGAGTGTGTTTTTATAATGTAAATGATTTAAATACATTAAAATATATTTGTAATAATATAAATAAACTTAATATATTAAAATGAATGGCCTAGTATGAGAATCCAAAGTTAAAGTGAGGTTAGCCTTAAATTTTGAATTTTTACTTGGATGAGATTTAATTATGGTTTAATATTGGAAATGCCATTAAATGTGATACCAAATGATTATTTGCTATCACATTTGGTTTAGGCATTGAGGGAGGTTGATTTGCATCATCCAAGTGGTGAAGGGTAAGTTGAAAGGATAGAATTGGAGGTTGTTTTAAGCTTGTTTTGGTTGCTATTTGAGCTAAGTACAAACTTTGAATACATTGATTATGTCTGCATGACATTTGGGCTTAACACATTTTAGTTGAAAAATATGTTAAGCTACTTGGTACATTGGTTATGTATGAATAATGTGCTATGACATTTGTAATATTATATATGTGTTTAATGCATTGTGAAAAGCTATTGATGATGGCTAAATTTTGTAATATGTGAAATATGTGTATTATGTGAAAATGACCCAAAGTGTTTGGGTAATGCCTTATGTATGTATTAAGTGCACTGTTAAAAAGCCATTTGTATTGGCTAGATTACATTAAATGTGATTAATATGTGAATTATATGGAAATACCTAAAGTAATTTGGTAATGTGTTGTAAATGAAAAAAAATGTGGTAGAATATAATGAGATATGTGGAAACATAATGAAATGAATTGATATCGATATCGGTATCGGTATAATGAGAAATGTGAATAAATTGTGTGCCTAGCATGTTATTCAACTTTCAGAATTCTGTATTTGGCAGCATGCCTATGATTTGCCTACGGGCTAGACGTTGGGCGTCACTGTGAAAATATTTTTGAGGTGAAATGACCGGGTCGTAAGCCTAAAAAATAAGTCCTTGAAGCTGGGCTGGGTGAAATGATCGGGTCATAATCTCAGACCTAGTTGGACTATTACATTGATATTTTGCCTACGGGGCTAGACACATGGTGTCATTATAGACCAAAATAGTAACTCTGAAATTTGAATAGCATATTAGTATCTTTGGGCCCATGTTTGTGTTTGTTTTTATGTGAATTGTGGATTGTGAAATATTTGAAAAGTATGAGAAAATGGAATGATGTGATATCCATATGCATTGTGCATTGGCATTGCATTTAAGTTTTATTATTATCAAAGTTTGTATTACTAGGTTTTTGGCTTAGCGTGATTGTTTACATTGCGCAAGTGACAGGGTAGATTCGGCTGAGCTGGAGAGTTCTTCTAGACCAGGTCGGGTCTAGACTTGGGGTTGTGCTTGTAGAGTTGATATCAAGATCAGAAACACTATCAACAATATGTATATATTTTTATGTTACTGTATATTTGGGGTATTATGCATATTATATCATATTTTTAGATTTTATTTATTGTAAACTATAAAGAATGTTTGGGCTAAGCTATTTGAAATAGGGGTTTAAATGTGTTCTAAATTATATATATATATATATATCTATATATGTAAATATTTTGAGAAAATTATGGAAAAATTTAGAAGTTAAGGTGAAGATGTGTTTTATTGTTTATTGGAAGTGTTCTTTTTGCAGGTTGTGTAATTAAAAAATTTTGGGATATCCAAATTACAGACAAAACTCTGACAAATTTTTTTCAGAGATTTTCTTATAAAATGTTTATTTTGAGTTCATATAACAAGTAAAGAATATTTATATACTATTTAATTTTATATATTTAGTATTTGAAATTTTAAATTAGAAATGTGAAAATTTTTATTAAACCGGTCTTTGACATTTTTATACAGTATATGCGTATTTTACATATGCTGAAAATATGTATTGTACGTATATAGGGTATAAGGGTGTTATATTTATTTTGGTATCAGAGCCTAGGTTTGAAGTTCTCAACCTAGGTGGATTGATAGAGAGAGAAAATGGGAATTTTGAAAATAGTTTTAAATTGTAATACATGCATTAGCACTGGCAATTTTTGATCTCTGATATAGTAATTTCTACTGTGTTTGTAGATATAGGTAGTTATGGCGTCTCGGACGCATCAGTCTACAGAGGGTAGTACAGAGAGTGTGGCTCCTGATGAGGGTAGAGATGGAGCTAGAATTGTGTCTACTGGTGTCTGTTTCTGTGCCTGTGAGACCAACAGCTGATGAGATTTCGCCTGGCTAGGTACAGTATATAGTAGAGTTGTTGAGGCAGGCTCCAATTCAGCAGTCGCCACCGCCACAGCCACAACCACAGTTGCTGGTAAGGAAGTATGATAAGCTGAGAAAGTTCAGAGTTGAGAACTTTATTGGTACTATAGACCCTGCTGTAGTAGAGCAGTGGTTAGATATGGTTCAGAGAGTGTTCATTCAGTTACAAGCTAGTTCGAAAGAGAAGTTTGATTATGACAGATCTCTTCTGCATAGGGATACATATGATTGGTGGAAGACGGTTCCACATACTCTAGATGATCCACCAGTCTTGACTTATGATGATTTTCTATGGGAATTTGAGCAGAAGTATACTCCGAGTGAGTATAAGGATGCAAAGAAGATGGAGTTCCTAAGTCTGAGACAGGATACCAGGACAGTGACAGAGTATGAGATCGAGTTTATCCGATTGAGTCATTATGTTGGTGGGATCATTTCTGATGAGATTGACGGGTGTAGGAGATTGGAGGAGGGACTGTGACCCTCTATCATGTGTATCATAGCAGGCTCTCTGTATCAAGATTTTTCTCAGTTGGTTGCAGCTGCCAGGAGTGTAGAGAGAGCATAAAGTCTTGCAGCCACTACAAAAAAAGCGCAATCAGCGACGCATTCTGCGACAACTCTTATTTCGTCGCTGATTAGCGACTTTATCAACGACAACTTTACGAAAAAGAATTAAGATAAGCGTCTTTCCAACATTCCGTCGCTGAATGGGTCGCTAAATGTGTCGCTGATTAATGACAAAAAAAAATGATCGTAGAATCTGTCGCTGAATAGCGATAAAAGGTCGTTTCTCGCTGAATGTGTCGCTGAATTTTGCGCCAGATTTTGGCGCCAACAATGAGCGACGACGTTACGACTAATTTACGACAAATTAGCGAAGAATGTGTTTATTTTCTATTTTAAAGAAATTTGTCGCTAATTAGTCGCTAAATGGCTCTCTGATTTGCGAGAAAAATAGTTAGTCGCAGATTAGTCGCTAATTTGCGAGAATATAGAGACCAATTAGCGAGAAATTAATTTTATTTTCTATTTTAAAGTAATTGGTCGCTAAATGGCTCGCTGATTTGCGAGAAAAATAGTTAGTCGCAGATTAGTCGCTAATTTGCGAGAATATAGAGACCAATTAGTGAGAAATTTATTTTATTTTTTATTTTAAAGTAATTGGTCGCTAAATGGCTCGCTGATTTGCGAGAAAAATAGTTAGTCGCAGATTAGTCGCTAATTTGCGAGAATATAGCAACCAATTAGAGAGAAATTAATTTTATTTTCTATTTTAAAGTAATTGGTCGCTAATTAGTCGTTAAATGGCTCGTTGATTTGCGAGAAAAATAGTTAGTCGCAGATTAGTCGCTAATTTGCGAGAATATAGAGACCAATTAGTGAAAAATTAATTTTATTTTCTATTTTAAAGTAATTGGTCGCTAATTAGTCGCTAAATGGCTCGCTGATTTGCGAGAAAAATAGTTAGTCGCAGATTAGTCGCTAATTTGCGAGAATATAGAGACCAATTAGCGAGAAATTTATTTTATTTTCTATTTTAAAGTAATTGGTCGCTAAATGGCTCGCTGATTTGCGAGAAAAATAGTTAGTCGCAGATTAGTCGCTAATTTATTTAGCACATAATATAATATAATGTATAAGTATTACAAAAACTGAAAGGCACTTGCAACAGTTTTACCTTAGAGAGAGATTTTCTGCGCAAATATAATGCAAAATTCAAGTAAAATAAAAAAAGTTTAGAAAAGATACTGACTCGCCTCGGTCTTAAAGCTCATATATCGAACGGGATTTCTTCAAAATCTTCTAAAAAAATAAAAATATTTTTAAAAATATTCATTTTTCTTTTTAATTTAAAAAATATCCTTTATTTAATTTTTAATTTTAAAAATACTTCAAGTATATTTTAAATATATATATATATATTTGATATATTAAAAATATATTCATTTTTAAAAATATATATTAGATATATATTTAATATATTAAAAATACATAAAAAAATACATAATATTAAAAAAGGAGTTTCTTTAAAATTATTCTAAAAAATAAAAATATTTTTAAAAATATATTTTTTTCTTTTTCAATTTCAAAAATACTCTTTTTTAATTTTTAATTTTAAAAATACTCCTTTTAGAAGTATATTTTGAATAAACATTTAATATATTAAATATATATTTAATTTTTAAAAGTATATATTAAATATATTTTTAGTATATTAAAAATATTAAAAAATATAAAATATTTTAAAAAGATTAAAAAATATATTATGCAGCGTAAATTTTTCAAAAAAAATTAAAAAAATATGTTATATGGTATAATTTCGATTTAATTTCTACTAAAAGAAGGTTTTTTGAAAATTAAACTGAGCCCAGCCCAGTTAGAAGATCCATACGCATATGAACCAGAAAAAGCAGATGGGGATAGAAATGCGAATATGGAGGGCGTAGAGAGAGGCGGTTGGTGTGTGTGTTTTTGTTTTCTAATACAACTCTTTCGATTCTTAGGGGAACTAAACGAGACGAAGAAGAAGATTAAAGAACAGCAACATGGAGGAGAACAAGATAGTGTAAAATACAGAAACTATGGTGTCTATGGTTGCTGGCCGGTGCTCTCTCGTTTTCTCTGCGCCAATTTTTGGTTCTGGACTCCTGATTTCTTCTACTACTACTAGTATTAATACAAATCGGAGCAGACGACAAAAGCAAGTGGTTTGTATGGCGCCCAACGAAGAAAAATTGACTCGCCGCAATCCTCTCGATTTTCCTATCGTAAGTTTCTCTTTCTTTAATTTTACTGGTTTGGAAATTGTTGTTTGTTGAAGAAATTGCTGTTGAAATTGAGCTTTGAATTTCGGTTAAGGGAGATTTAACCTACAAATTTCTTGTCGAACAATTTGGCTCTAATCAATTAGAAACGATTCTTGGAACAATGATTGCAGTGAACTCAAAATGGACAAGAAACATAATATCAATTAAAAAAAGCCTGCTTTGCGTTCATTGTCGCGGAAATGAGGTGCGCAAACTCGCCATTTTCAGTTTGTCACAGGTCCACTGCTCTTTAGTATATATGGATTGGATTACATAATGCTGCAATTCTTGAATATTGATGGAATCCATACAATTGGTAGTGTTCTTGGTCAAAGTATTGCACTTGAATACTATGGGCGCCAGGTATGTTTAAGGCCGACCATGAAGTTATATACTAACTCAATGGAAAGCTGATTGGAGTACCGATAAAGCAAAACATCGTTCTAAAGTTGCTTCAAAGAATAGGTTTGTTTTTATTTCATCATTCATATTTATGGTATAATCTTACTGCTTGATGACATAGCATGTGGTATAATATTATGACAATGTAGGCTAACAGAAAAAGCAGGGCCTGGAACTGGCCCTTCTAAGCACACATTTGGATCCATTTCCCAAGAAGCACATAGACAAAGAATGGTAAATTATTAAATTAGCCATTATTATTAGAAAATGTATGTTTTATATATGCAAATTTAATTACCAAGATATAATTTGACAGAGTAAAGAATTAATAAATGAAGTTACAACAAAAGGTAGAAAAGCAAGCCAAGGTTATAGCATCAATGAATGAAGTTATAGCTAATGTGCGCTCGGTGAATGATGTTTTAGATGATATGCGCTTATTCTTATCTAAGCAACGAAGGAAAACAAATGCTCCTCCTGCTCCGGCAAATGACAATGTGGAGGAAGACGATGTTCGTTTGTAGGATATACTTGATAGTTGGTGTTCTCTTTGTTTGTGTTTGGAGTGTCGGATTATCAAAGTTGGTGTTTTCTTTGTTTGTGTTTGGAGTGTCAGATTATTAAATTTTGTGTTCTCTTTGTTTGTGTTTGGAGTGTCGGATTATTAAAGTTGGTGTTCTCTTTGTTTGTGTTTGGAGTGTCGGATTATTAAGACCTTATGTGTTCAATATACTTTCTTAAGGTGTAGACTTTACATTCGAATTGTTTATGTATACTTATTGCCACTAATAACTTAATTATGAATGTTGTGTTATTTGATTATTATTGTAATGAATGACTATTTTATAAACAGGTTTGGTTATTATATTTGAAATTCAACAGGTTCTTAAAAATGTGTAGACAAAAAAAAAATTGGAATACTGGAAAAATATAGGTAAACAATTACAAAATTGCGACAAAATCAGCGACCAAAGGTGACAAAAAAAATATTGAATTCTGCGACAAATCAACGACTGAAACAACGAGAAAAATATTGCGACATATTCTGAGACACATCAGCGACAAAATTTAGCGAGCAAATTAGCGACAAATTCAGCGACTAAATTAACAACCCAAATAGCGATGAATTCAACGACCAAAGTTCAATCAGCGATGACTTTCAGTGGGAATAAATAATTCCCGCCAAAAATGAAAATGTCGTTGAATTTGTCTTTGTTTTGTCGCTGATTTGTCACTAATCAACGACACGCACAATTAGTCGCTGATTTGTCGTTGATTTTTTAGCGACCAGGACATTACCGTCCGCTCGATTTTTCTCGCTGTTCGTCGCTGATATTGTCGCTATCGTATTTTGGTCGTTGATTTTGTCGTTGATGGTGTCGCAGATTGCTGTTTTTTTTATAGTGAGCAGCTGCTAAGGTTGAGGAGACCAGAGCTAGGAGACCCCAGAGTGAGGTAGGGTCTTCATTAGTGAAGAGAGGCTGAGGGAGATATTATCAGAGGTTTAGTAGAAGCCAGGGACAGTTTGGTAGGTCAGTACAGCAGTAGAGATAGAGACAGATACCTGCAGTTTTAGTGGCTAGTGCTACTATCCCAGTGGCTAGTGCTCTGACCCTAGTGGCTCAGAGGCCTACTCCACCTACTTGTGTTCATTGTGGTAAAGCACAAGGAGGTTTCTCCTGGTGGAGAGGTGCTTCAGAAGTGTGTTTTAAATGTGGGTCGTCAAACCATTTTAGATGAGGCTATTTTAAATTAGAGTCCACCGAAGACTGTGATAGAGGTTATAAGTTTTCTGGGATTGGCAGGCTATTATCATCGATTTGTAAAAGATTTTTCTATGATAGCTACACTACTCACCAGATTGCTTTGGAAAGGAGTTAGTTTTGTGTGGACAGATCAGTGTCAGGCGAGTTTTGAGCAGCTAAGGGAGATGTTGACTCAGGCTCCTGTCCTTACCCTGCCTGTGGAAGGTAAACCATATGTGATATACAGTGATGCTTCACATAGTGGTTTAGGTTGTGTTCTGATGCAGGAGAGTAGAGTCATTGCTTATGCCTCTCGACAGATGAAGCCACATGAGTTGAATTACCCGACACATAATTTGGAATTAGCAGCTATAGTTTTTGCCTTAAAGATTTGGCGACATTACTTGCATGGGAGAAAGTGTTTCATTTATATGGATCACAATAGTTTGAAATACCTGGGTATTCAAAGAGAGCTGAATCTTCGGCAGAGATGTTGGTTAGAGTTGATTAAAGATTATGACTGTTTGATTGATTATCATCCTAGTAAGGTAAATATTATTGCTGATGCCTTGAGTAGGAAGTCTTTGGCAAGTTTGACTGCTTATTCGCTCTCGTTGCTTGTTAAGTTGAGAGTGTTGCATGCTAAGTCTTGTGATCATGGTGCTTTGATGGCTCAATTGCAGTTGAGGCCAATCTTGTTGGATCATATTAGGGAGGCTCAGTTGGCAGATGAGGGAATTTAGAAAATTGTGTTGGTTTGTCAGAAGGGGGAGAGTCGAGACTTTTTTGCAAGAGATGATGGTAGTCTATGGTATAGAGATAGGTTGTGCATTCCTGATGATGCAAAATTGAAAAGGATGATATTAGAGGAAGCACATCAGTCACTTTATGCTATGCACCCTGAAAGTACCAAGATGTATTAGGACTTGAAGTGACATTATTGGTGGTCAGGTATGAAGAGGGACATAGCAGAGTTTGTATCCAGATGTCTCACTTGCCAGAGAGTGAAGGCTGAGCACCAAGTTCCTTCAGGGTTGTTCCAACCTTTATCAGTACTAGAGTGAAAATGGAAGCAAGTGATGATGAATTTTGTGACTGGATTGCCTTTGACCCAGAAGAAGCATGATGCAATCTGGGTGATAATTGATTGAATGATGAAGACAACTCATTTTCCTCCATTTCGGATGGATTATTCTCTTGAGAGGTTGGCTGAGCTGTATATCAGTGAGATAGTGAGGTTACATGGAGTCTCAGTTTCTTTTATGTCAGACCGAGATCCTCGGTTTACATCGAGATTTTGGAAGAGTTTGCATGATGCTTTGGGTTCTCGGTTGTATTTTAGTACTACTTTCCATCCTCATAGAGATAGGCAGTTAGAGAGAGTGATACAAATTCTAGAGGATATGTTGAGGAGCTATATCATTGATTTTATCGGGAATTGGGATAGATTTTTGCCACTAATTGAGTTTGCTTATAACAATAGTCATCAGTCCAGCTTTGGGATGACTCCTTATGAGGTCTTGTATGGCAGGAGATGCAGGATATCTTTGTGTTGAGATGAGGTTAGAGAAGGTAAACTAGTCGGTCCCGATTTGATTAAGGAAACAGAAGAGAAAGTGAAATTGATTCAGGGTCGAGTGAAAGCGGCTTCAGACCAACAGAAATCCTATTCAGATTTGAAGAGAAGAGACATAGTGTGGGAGATAAGTGTTTCTGAAGGTGTCTCTATGGAAGAAGATTCTAAGATTTGGTCGCAAAGGAAAGTTGAGTCCTTATTTCATAGCACCATATGAGGTGTTGTAGAGAGTTGGTCCAGTGGCTTATAGACTAGCTTTGCCGCCTGAGTTGGATCAAATTCATAATGTCTTCCATGTCTCGATACTTCAGAGATATGGGTCTGACCCATCTCATATTCTATTAGTGGAGTCTATTGAGGTGAGTCCAGATCTGACTTATGAGGAAGAACCAATGGCGATTTTGACACGAGAGGTTAAAGAATTGAGGAATAAGAGGGTGCCACTTGTGAAAGTCCTTTGGAGAAATCATGCCATTGAGGAGGTGACATGGGAGAGTGAGAAGACGATGCAGAGTTAATTTCTCCAATTGTTCCAGACTTGATAGTAGGTAATTTCAACGACCAAATTTATTTTAGGAGGAGAGAATTGCAATATCCCAATTTTTTAAAAAATTTCTAATTTTTTGAAATTTGATAAAATATATTATAATTAAATTGGATAAATTAAATTAATGGTTTTAAATAAAAAATGAAGAGATTTTAAATGAAAAAGTGGAATATAAATGTGATATATATGTAAAATATACATAACATATAAAAGTCAACACTTTTTAAAAGAAAAGTCAAAGTCCAATGATATTTTTGTAAATAAATTTTAGAAATTAAAAATTAATAAAATAATTCAAAAATAAATTATTTTTAAATGGGTGATGGATTTTTAGTCTTTAAATTTTTTTAATAAATAATTAAATAATTAATTATTAAATTATTATAATATATATATATATATGGTTATAGTTAAAAGATGAAAGGAATGAGAAATTAAGAAAATAGTCTTCTTCTTCTTCTTCTTCTTCTTCTTTGCCGAACCACCATGGGAGATAGCTCAAGGATTTTTGTTCTTCTTAGCTCCAAGAATTGAAGGATTTCAAAGGTTCAAAGAGGATTTTTAGTGATTTCCACTTGAAAAAGTAAGTTCTTTAGCTTTTTCTTTTGATTTCCATAGAAATTTTGAATATGTGAGTTTTGAATTTTTAAAGTATTATGTTATAATTGTTGGAATTTGTGTGTATGAAGTTATTTTGGGTATTTATTAATGATTTTATGGTTAGATTGAAGAAATGGTTGAATTTGGATAAAGAATGGTGAAGAGAGAGAATTTAGGGTTATGGACTTTTAGGGTTTGACAAATCATGATTTTTAATTGTGCAAATTGATTCTAAATGAGTTGTTTTGGTGCTTAAACAAGTATTTTTAAGTCAAATATTAAATTTGGTTGTGTTTGGTTGGAGTTTGAGAATGGAAGTGTGATTTAGGGTTTTGGAAAATGATTTTTCCAAAGTTGTTGAATTATATAATTTTATTAGTTTAATCTTGTTGTTTGGTGATATAAGTTATGAATATAAGCTTAAAATAATTAATGGATTATGTTGGAATAGAAAACCTTCAATGGGGAAAGGTTATGTCATTTTAGGATTTTGCGTATAAGAGTGTGTTTTTGTAATGTAAATAGTTTAAATGTGTTAAAATATATTTCTAATAATATAAATAAACTTAATATATTTAAATGAATGGCCTAGTATGAGAATCCAAAGTTAAAGTGAGGTTAGCCTTAAATTTTGAATTTTTGCTTGGATGGGGTTTAATTATGGTTTAATATTGAAAATGCCATTAAATGTGATAGTAAATGATTATTTGCTATCACATTTAGTTTAGACATTGAGAGAGGTTGATTTGCTTCATCCAAGTGGTGAAGGCTAAGTTGGAAGGATAGGATTGGAGGTTGTTTTAAGCTTGTTTTTTGTTGCTATTTGAGCTAAGTAAAAACTTTGAATACATTAGTTTTGTTTGCATGACATTTGGGCTTAACCCATTTTGGTTGGAAAATGTATTAAACTACTTGATACATTGGTTATGTATGAATAATGTGCTATGACATTTGTAATGTCATATATGTGTTAAATGCATTGTAAAAACTATTGATAATGGCTAAATTTTGTAAAATGTGAAATATGTGTATTATGTAAAAATGATCCAAAGTGTTTGGGTAATGTCATTTGTTGTGTATGTATTAAGTGCATTGTTAAAAAGCTATTGGTATTGGCTAGATTACATTAAATGTGATTAATATATAAAATTATGTGAAAATACCCAAAGTAATTGGGTAATGTATTGTAAATGAAAAAAATGTGGTATAATGTAATGAGATATGTGGAAACATAATGAAATGAATTGATATCGATATAATGAGAAATGTAAATAAAATGTGTACCTAGTATGTTATTCAATTTTTCGAGTTCTGTATTTGGCGGCATGTCTATGATTTGCCTACTGGCTAGACGCTAGGCGTCACTGTGAAAATATTTTTGAGGTAAAATGATCAGGTCGTAAGCCTCAAAAATAAGCCCTTGAAACTTGGCTGGGTGAAATGACCGGGTCATAACTTCAGACCTAGTTACACTATTACATTGATATTTTACCTACGGGGCTAGACACATGGTGTCATTATAGGCCAAAATAATAACTTTGAAATTTGAATAGCATATTAGTATCTTTGGGCCCATGTTTGTGTTTGTTTTTATGTGAATTGTGGATTGTAAAATATTTGAAAAGTATGAGAAAATGGAATGATGTGATATCCATATGTATTGTGTGTTGGCATTGCATTTGAGTTTTATTATTATCAATGTTTGTATTACTAGTCTTTTGGCTTAGCATGATTATTTACATCATGTAGGTGACAGGATAGATTTGGCTGACCCGGAGAGTTCTTCTATATCAGGTCGAGTCTAGACTTGGGGTTGTGCTTGTAGAGTTGATATCAAGATCAGAAACACTATCAGTATCATGCATATATTTTATGTTATTGTATATTTTGGGTATTATGCATATTATATCATGTTTTTGGATTCTATGTATTGTAAACTATAAAGAATATTTGAGTTAAGTTATTTGAAATGGGGATTTAAATGTGTTTTATAATATATATATATATATATATATATGTAAATATTTTGAGAAAATTGTGGAGAAATTTAGAAGTTAAGGTGAAGATGTGGTTTATTATTTATTGGAAGTGTTCTTTTTGCAGGTTGTGTAATTGATAAATTTTGGGACGTCCAAATTATAGACAAAACTCTAGCGAATTTTTTCCAGAGATTTTTATATAAAATGTTTATTTTTAGTTCCTATAGCAAGTAAATAATATTTATATACTATTTAATTTTATATATTTAGTATTTGAAATTTTAAATCAGAAATGTAAAATTTTTTATTAAACCGGTCTGTGATATTTTTTTACCGTATATGTATATTTTACATATGCTGAAAATATGTATTGTACGTATATAGGGTATAAGGGTGTTATAGGCCAATCATGACCCTAAGTTTCTCCATAAAGAAATTCCTCTCTATTTTTGTACAAGAATTAAAAAAGTTGTGTAATAATCTATTTTAGACAACCAATTTATTAAACTATCATTCTCTTTATTTTATTACTCATTTTATTAGTAGTATTTTTTTTATAATTGCAGGGGAATAGAGGCCAAAGTTTTGTCGGTTGCAGCATCCTATAACCAACTACATAGCATCATTGATGGAGCAAGAACGTCAACATATACAGGTGTTAGCCATTCTCATTATGAGCATAAGAAGCATCTTGTAAGTATCAAAATTCAAATTTTCTTTCGATATTAACTCAAGCTTTTTTTTAGCTTTTAATTATTTGTAACAATTTTATTTTAAATAGTTTATTGTTAAGTTTTTTTTGCAGGAGGTGTAATTAGGATGGTCTTCACTGATTATGAGTCATTTAGTCTATGTGTGCACAAAAAATCATGACGAAGAGACATTTTTCGATCATCAATCTAAGGATGTCAATTTAAGTTCTTACTTATTTTTTTCATAATTATAACTGTATTTTTATAACACCTTTATATTTTTTATATGTATAATACATATACTTCGTATATATAAAGTACATATACAGAATATAAGAGTGCCATCAAAATTGACTGTAGAAATCTCATATTCTCAATTAATAAAATAATTACAATTTAAAAGACTAATTTATTAAATAAATACATTTATATTTAATATTTCAGAAAATCTTTATAAGAAAATTTCTAGAAAAAATTCGTCAGAGTTTTATCGATAATTCTAATAAATCCTAATTTATCAAATTCTCAACCTGTATAGTAATAAACACTCCAAATATTTCACAAATCCACAACTCCCATACTTCATTCACCCTTCCCAAATATTTCACAATTATATATATATATATATATATCATAACTTAATTATATTTATTAAACTTACAATACCATAATCAGGTATATATATACAAATTCTTATTATGTAAAAATCCATAAAGTACTTGAAAAAAATTCCTTTTCATGCCAGGCATTATGAACCATCAATTATGTTGGTCTCGTGGCAAACTCTACCTTCAACATTAGTCCCCAAACTCAGACCTGTTTATAACTATTTGCACTTCCTGCTCTGCACTTCAATTACCCGCGCAATGCATTCAACTGCGCTAAGCCCGAGAGCTTAGTGGTACATACTATAATAACATAGCTAACATATGCTCTACCATGACACACAATGCCTTATTTCTCTATTACTATTCTCTATACATTTCAAACACTCATGTCATTTATCCCATCATGCGAACATTACAAGTATCACCTATAAACTTAAATAACATCATTGCAATACCATACTCACTCTATTAGTATTTAAACTCATAAAATTCATTTACATATCACATTTAAGTAACAATTTCTCACCTTATAATTCACATAAACACCTCATTAGCACAACACACATACTACGAATGGATTCCATTTCTAAACATTACTCATTTGTAAATAATCAACATTTAGACTTTATAAACACATCATAAACATGCTCATTAGGTCATTGCATCACATACACAATCACATAATTCTCATAGACTTAACACAACAACACACATTTTTCCAAGAATTTTATCAAAATACCACAATCACATGCATTGGGCCAAAATAACCCTATATAATATTTAAATTTCAGAGATATTATTTTGGTCTATCTTGATACCTAGTGTCTAGTCCCGAAGACAAATAGTATCACAAGTGGCACCCAACGTCTAGCCCGAAGAAAAATAATATCATAAATGATGCCCAACATCTAGCATCGAAGGTAGATAATACTACAAGTGATGCCTAGCATCTAGTCTGAAGGCAAATCATATAATAGGCATGCTTACCAAACACAAATATTTAGAATAGAATTTTATATAAGGTAACACACATCATTTTACATTATGACATAACATAGCCAATTACGTCATTTATCACCTTCGAGCACTTTCCCATCATTTCTCTATATTTCCATATTCTCATTTTCTTTCCATTACTTTTTGATATTTCTCAAGTGATCAACCTTATCATGATCAATTCCACATCACATTTTCATGTTTTCTTTTCATTTGTGAATTTCTCATTATTTCATAACCAATTTCCACATTATCAACAACATTACACATTATATAGTCTCTTTTCACATTTTTTAATCACATTTTATCATTTTCCATATTTCCCACTCACAATATTAATTTTTCTTTACAATTTCTACATTTTAGATATTTCCACATTTTTCTTCACATTATTCATTCCTCATCTTTTCCAACTATTTTTAGTATATTTCACTTTAAGTACATAACAACTACATAGCCATTCTACAATGGTTTAACATTTCATACTTCATGCATTAAACACACTTTTATTTAATGTAATACACATATTATACCAAAACTAATATCCAAGTGGCATAACACATTCACGAAATCATAATGTATTGTGCTACTCAAAATCAATTAAAACATAAATTTTCAAGTATATACTAACCTCAATTATACCAAAACCATGGCCAAAACACAATCCAAGCCTTACTTCTACCAAAAGCCCTTCTTCTCTTTGACTTGGCAACTTCACTTTACACAATCCTAAACCAATAATAAGTCCAAATATATGATTAGGTACACATTCTAACACATTTTATTTAATTAAATACAATTATAACCATTCTACCCAAAATTCCATCAAAACCCTAATTACCCATACTACCTCTTTCAACCTACCACCCAACCTATCCATTCCCATCATCCAACCATAACATTAATATAACATCAAAACAACTAATTTTCACAATTATTAAAACCTCTTTCAAAAACCATAATTACACATAACATACCCATAAACCACAACTTCAACAAAACTAAATCATATTCAATTTCCAACTTTAAAATCATAATATATGCATTAAACCAATACTAAATCAATAATAACAATAATTATAGCGACCCATATAAAAACCTTATTTGTACATAATCTTCCCATAATCCTAAATTCATAAACTATGCCCATTTCAACCAACCAACCATCAATTCATCATATACTCACCATTTTATTTTCATTATTATATATTTTAACAATTAAATCATCTTTCTCTCACTAACCAAATAATTACATAACCTTAAAATCAAGAAAATCAATCTTAAAATGAAAGATACTTGATTCTTGCTAAATCTTCAAAATCATCCGAAAATCCTTGAATTCCTTGTGAAATTTGGCGTACAAAAGATCAAGAAATCTCTCGCTCACCCTCTCTAAATTTTGGCCACAACCAAGGAAGAAGAAGAATATGATGGTTTTATTTATATTCACTTTCCAACTTTGCCCCTCAATAAACTATATATTTACAAATTAATTTATTATTAAAATAATGTGATTTTTTCTATCTTTCCCTCCATATTAATCCACTTTAATTTAATTAAATTATATTTAATTTTTTTAAATAATTATATATTTAACCTTTTATTTTTATTTTTTGACTTTTTATCTTATTTTGTCTTTCAGTGCAAAATGTATATATCATGTATATGTGATGTATATTTTATATATACATCAAGTATACAATATGTATATATCTTATATTCTTTCTTCCAACATACTAACTTCCCTCCAAATTAATTATTTAACAATATTTAAACTTCATGGGTATTACAATTTTATTTTTAATTTTTAATATCATTATAAATTTTTAATGTAATAATATTTTTTTTCTACAATAAGATCACATTATTACCTCCTGGGACTAAATGTTTCAAACAACAGAGCCTGTGGATTAGCCTTAATTGTTTGTTTATGCTATTGGAGAAGAGAAGAAGAAGAAAGTACATGGACTAGGCTCCCATTATGTTTCAAAGGTTAGTTCTTCATTGACTATTGCTTCTTCAACAGTACAAAAATAGATAGAGTAGCTGAAGGTGGACATGAAGGAGTGAGATCAATGCCAGTGGAGCAAGTGAGATCGAACTGCGGTTGCATACCATATTATAGCATGCAGTAAAGCAACAGATGGAGATTTTTCTTTAACGCTACTTTGCTTCTTGAACTACTTGTGCACCATTCCCACCTCCACCTCCACCTCCTCCTCCACCTTCACCTCCACCTCCATCTCCACCATCATCACAATAGATTGTATTTTTAAGGTTTTTAAAAGATTTACATCAAGTTTTATGTATTTTTATTTTTATATACTTTTTATTGGTATTTTTTAATTGGTATATAGTATTTTATAAAAAAATTTATTAAATTTTATTATATGATTAATTAATTTTAAATGTTATAATTATTTTATTTTTAATTATAAATACTAATAAACTATTTAGTAAGTTCAAAAATAGATATTCATAAATTAAACAAATTATTATTTTTTAAAAATATTGTTCAGGATTGTCACTATATTTATGAATATATAGCTTATAAAACAATTAACGACTATTTACTAGCCACAATCATTTGTCTTTCTAAACTACAGATTTACTGATCACATATTTTGTGCCTATTTACCAATAGAAAAATATTCTCTCAGTAACTTTATTAAATGTGCTTCTCTTAGTAATGTTTGACAATTTATTAACCGTTTACTAACTAAATTTTCATAAATTCAAAATTCTCTGCAAAAATAATGTCGCTGACTTTCTACGCCTAAATACCAACTGATCTTAAATTGGTGGGTAATTGCTCCAAGAATTGAGGTTGGTACTTGTCGAGGAACATTTTGTCAGCAGGTCCTAATAACTTGTTTTAGTTGGTAATGTCATTTCAAAATTTTTGATCGTTAATAGAATTGGTTAGCAATCTATTTTCCTATCTATTGGAAGCAAATTTTTTTTGTCTATATTCGATTGGCAACTATTTTTACCTATAAAATTTTTTAGTTTACCTGTTGTGAAAATTAGATTAATTTTCTACTAATAATATGTACAGTGTGTGAATAATTACACCAATAATTATATCAGAAATATTCTCAGAAAAAAGAGGTGGGTCAAAATGGACACACTTAAACACCAAGTCTTTCTTTAGATAAAATTTTTCTAGATATATAATTAATAACACAAAATACCATCACAACTATACCTAATAATATATATTAAAAAAATAATAAAGAGAATACCAAAATTTAACGAGGTTTGGACAATTTTATCTACGTCCTCGGATACCACCAAAATAATTTTACTAATATCAAATAAGAAATACAAAAGAGATAGAAGAGAAAAATTAAAGCCTTATAAAGGAGAAGGCTTAATTTTTAGGATAGTTTTAACTAAAGGAGGAGGGGTCCTTTTATAGCCTTAGGCCCCCTCCTATATCTCATAAATTTTCAATGTGGGATAACAAACCTCAACAACTAATAAATCTCCATCTTGACTATTTTTCTATTTACAATATGCAAATCTTCGCTCATAAGAAACTATTTCAATAGTATCTCTAAATGCATTGTGAAGCACTCATCTTCAATTTTTTAAAATATTGATCAAGTCCAAAAAATGATTGAACTTGACAACTGTCACCACTTTTGTCAACATATCTGCGAGATTATCAGTGGTCTAAATTTTCTAAAGTAATATTTTACCTTTCTCTAGAATCTCACGTACAAAGTGATATCGAATATTGATGTGCTTTGTCCTTGCATGATAAACTTGGTTCTTTGCTAAATGAATAGCGCTTTGACTATCACAGTGCACTTTGATGTGCTTTTGTCTAGTTTCCAGTTCGTCAAGAAACCCTTGAAGCCAAATTAATTCTTTAACAGCCTCTGATATTGCTACGTACTCTGCTTCCGTAGTAAATAAAATAATTGTTGACTGTAACGTAGACTTTCAACTAATAGGCCCCTTAGCAAGTGTAAAAACATGACCAGTAGTGATCGATGGTTATCCAAATCACCAGTATAGTTGGAATCATAGTATCTAACTACACATTGATCATCATTCTCATCTTGGTCAAATATCAATCCAACATCTATGGTGTTCAGAATATACCATAGAATCCATTTCACAGCTTGCCAATGCTCCTTACCAGGATCATATATATATATAATCCATTTCACAACTCCAAATGCCTGTGAAATATCTGGCATTGTACATGCTATAGCATACATAAAGCTACCAACAACATTTACATATGAAACCTTTGACATGTACTCCCGTTTTGCTTCATTTTTAGGAGATAAAGATGCGCCGAGCTTTATATGAGGTGCAAGCGGTGTACTCATAGGTTTTGACTTTCCATTTAGGCAAAAATACTATAGTACCTTATTCAGACACTGTTTCTGATTCAAACAAAGCTTCCATCTCTTCCTATCTCTGCATATCTCCATGCCTTTTTTTTTTTTTTGCTTTACCCAAGTCTTTCATTTCAAACTTCTGAATCAATTGAGCCTTCAACTTCTCAATTTCTTCTAGATTCTTTGAAGCTATCAGTGTATCATCAACATATAAGAAAAGATATATAAATGATCCATCTTATAACTTACACAAATATACACAATGATTATATTTGCACCTTGTGTACTTCTACCTCATCATAAAATTGCCAAAAACTTGTACCACTGCCTCGGAGATTGTTTCAATCCGTATATTAATTTTTCCAATTTGCACACCCATTTTTCTTCTCCAGCAACCTTGAACCCTTATGGCTGAGTCATATAGATTTTCTCTTCTAAGTCACTATGTAGAAATGCAGTTTTTACATCAAGTTGAATGAGTTCCAAATCCAATTGTGCTACCAAGGCCAATAAAATTCTAATAGAGGAATATTTTATAACTGGAGAAAATACTTCATTATAATCAATTTCCTCCATCTGAGCATAGCCTTTAGCTACTAACCTTGCCTTATAGTGAACATCGTTCTTGTCAGAAAATCCTCCTTTTTTTTATATATACCCATTTGCATCCAATTGCCTTCTTTCCCTTTGGTAGATTAGCTAGCTTCCATGTCTGATTCTTTCCAAGGGATGGCATTTCATGATTCATGGCTTTCCTCCACTTCTCATTTTTTTTAACTTTAGATAGCTTCACTATAAGTGTTAGGAATACCATCATTTGTAATTAGAGATGCATAAGCCATCATATCATTAAATCGAGCAAGTTTGCAAATCTCTCATCGTGGCCTATTTATTATAAAAGATTCTTATTGTTGTGGAGGTTTTTGGATTGGAACCTCATCTTCATCCGACTTCACCTCTACCATAGGAGTGTCTACATCTGTTTTATCATTTATTGCTAGGTCAACAATTCTTCTTTCAAACTCTACATGCTGTGGAGTATCATTTGTCTATTGAACAATTTCATTTGTTACCTTTTTTTAATACGGTAGACTCATCAAAGGTAACATCTCTGCTAAAGATTATTTTTTTATTTCTGGACACTAAAGGTGAAATCCTTTCACACTAGTTGTGATCCCCATAAAAAGCACTTTCTTTACCCTTGGATCTAACTTTGATTCCTTAACATAATAGTTTGCAGTGGAACCAAACACATATAAGGAATCATAATTAGTAGCAGATTTTCCAGACCATATCTCCAAAGGTGTTTTTCCACCAATAGCAACTGATGGTAAGCGATTGACGAGATGGCAAACATATGCCACAGCCTTAATCCAAAATTGTCTGTCCAACCCAGCATTGGACAACATACACCAAATTTTTTCTACCAATATCTGGTTCATGCATTCAACCACCCCATTCTATTGCGATGTATCTCTAACTATGAAGTATCTAACAATGCCTTCATCTTGGCAGAATTTCAAAAATTGATCAATTTTATACTCTCCACCATTATCTGTATGGAGAAACTTAACTTTTCTACCCGTTTGAGTTTTCACCATCCTTTTCCATCTAAGGAAAGCTCTCAACACTTCATCCTTCATCTTTATAGTATACACTCATACTCTCCAAGAGAATTCATCAATAAAAGTTACAAAATAGTGATTTTCTCCAATTGAAGTTGTCTTGGAAGGACCCCACATATCTGAGCGAACATAGCCAAAAATACCTTTGGTATCATGGATTATAGTATCAAACTTTACTCTAGTATGCTTACCTTTGACACAATGCTCACAGAAATCTAACTTCTGGGGTTGCACTCCTTTCAGTAATCCTTAATCTGACAAACATTTTAAGAATTTATCGTTAGCATGCCCCAAGTGCATATGTCATAATCTGGTTGCTTTCAGCTCCAGATCATTACTAGAAGCTACTGTTGCTGCTGTCCCAATAATTTCATTATCCTGATAGTAATATAAGTTATTATTTTTCCTTATTCCTTTCATTATCACCAGTTCACCGAAGGTGATTTTTATTACACCATCTGCTGCATTTATAATGAAGCCCTTTGATTCTAGGACTCCCACATATATGAGATTCTTCTTCAAACTGGGTACATATCGAACATTCATCAGAGTCCTGATTGGTCCATCATGATTCCTCAATTGGATTGAACCAATCTCTTTAATCATACATGGACTGTCATTTACTGTATAAATAACTGCACCTTCTAGTTCTCTAAAGTCAAAGAACCAATCACGATTGGGACACATATGATAGCTACAATCTAAATCAAGTAGCCATATACTAGAAGAGCTTATTGATGACACAACAACCAATGAAAGGTCTGAGTCTTCATCATCACACTCAGCTACACCTGAATTCACAATAGCTTTCCCTTTATTCCTTGCTTTTACTTCTCAGCTTAGGACAATCTATCTTCCAATGCCCTTTTTCCCGGCAAAAGGTACATTCATCTTTAACTGGTTTAGATTTTGATATTCCCTTCTTTTCTCTCTTCCTGCTTTGAGAATGATCTCTCACTATCAATGCTTCTGCTGCTCCACTTGAACTCTCTTTCTTGTCCTTCTTCTGCAGTTCATAACTTTATACTATAGTAGTTACTTCATAGAGAGTCACTTTATCCTTCCCATGGAGTAGAATTGTTTCAAAAAATAAAAACTCCTCTGGAAGGTTCCCCAACAATATCAAAGTCAAATTTTCATCTTTGAAAGTCATGTCCAAATTTATCAAATCAGCTACCAGCTGATTAAAATTGGTGATGTGCTCATTGGTACCAGAAACATAAGTGAAGCGAAACACTCTCTTCTTCATATGAATCTTGTTCTGAATGCTTTTCTTCAAAATTTTTTCCTCCAATGCCTTCTATAATTTACCTGCAGAAATTTCCTTAGAGAAAGCATACTTTTGTTCTCTAGAAAGGCATGATTGAATTGTACCATGCCACATGATTGATGGCTCTCCAATTTTTTTATCAATGTCTTCTGATTTTTCTTTTTTAATGACAATGTCTAGACCTTATTGGAATATAGCGTCTAGAATCTCACTTTGCCAAATGCTAAAATAGCCTGTACTATAAAAAATATCCACTGTAAATCTAGCATTTGACACAGCAGTCCTTGACCAAATTGATGGAGTAGATGTTGTCTCCTTTATAGTGGATAATTTTTCTGAGTCATCTGTCATCTCTGCTTCAAAAAATTATTTAATAGCTAACAAATGTAGAATATAAATAATTCAAGAAAATCTTTTATGATGTGGATTATCATACTACTCTGCAACCATAGAGCATACTTAGAAAACATTAGCTATGATATCAATTATTGTGAAAATTGGATTAATTTTTGACCAATAATATATATAGTGTGTGAAGAATTATATCAATAATTATATCAAAAATATTCTAGGAAAAGAGGTGGGTCACAATAGACACACTAAAATACCGAGTCTTTCCTTTAATAAAATTTACTTAGACATATAATTAATAGCATAAAATATCACCACAGCTATATCTAATAATAGCTATTAAATAAATAATAAAGAGAATACTAAAATTTAATGAGATTCAACCAATTTTGTCTACGCCCTCGAACACTACTAAAATAATTTTATTAATATAAAAGAAGAAATACAAAAAAGAAAGAAGAGAAAAATTAAAGCCTTATAAAGGAGAAGGCTTAATTTTTGGAATGGTTTTAACTAAAAGAGGAGGAGTCATGTTATAACCTTAGGCCCCCTCCTCCATCTCCTAAATTTTCAATGTGGAATAACAAAATCTTATAAATAGTCATCAACTAACATTAACGATAGATTATGCTGTTGGTAATCGACGTATTTTTTGTAATGTAAGCTGTAGATTTGCTTGGTGGCTTGAATTTATGGTGGTTGCAGCCATTGTCTTCCAATAAGTCTTGTTGGCCAATTTTGGCCAATCATGGCAGTAGGCTTCCCCATGAAGAAGCTAACTTTCTCGGTTTGTGGCCTTTTGCTCTCTCTATATGTGTACATATGCATATGTTATAGTGAGGTGTGTGGAGTATTAGAAACTCTTGACAGAGCTGCAGAGTGAGTTCATTGTTTTTTATTCTTTTGAATATTTTGAGAGCTTCTAAATAAAGTGAGTGTACTAGATGTATAACTAGGTTTATGATTATGAGTATTATTTCTCCACACTAATATTACTCTCAATTTATTAATGAATTTTGATCTTCCTTCGTACCAAGATATAGACTTGACGCCAAACCTCATAAATCTTTTATGTTTCTCAATTATTTTATTTTCTTGCTTTTATTTTGCTTTAAGTCATATTTATTTAACTCACAGAAATATTTATCATATACCCTTTTTTTTTTCTCCAACTACTTCCAGAAGGGATAATTTTGCCAATATAAATTGTTGCTTTCGTTACGTTTTAAATTAATGGAGTTGATTGTTCAAAATAATAAACTGTTGCTTTCGTTACGTTTTAAATTAATGGAGTTGATTTCTCAAAATAATAAACGGTGGAGTAGTTGAATGATAAATGTACCTTAATAAAATTTTGTGTGTATTAGCTGCATGGATAAATTAAATATGATTTTGTTATTAAAAAGTAATAAGCATGATTTGTGCAGATTTTCTTCAGATTTTTTTTATTAAATATAAATATCACAGTCTAAATAATTTTAATTATTAATATAAAAAATATATTGACTAAGTCTATCATTTATAGATTATTAATTGAAAATAATGAATGGGTATTGCATCAACAAAAATAATCAAACATATAATAAATGAATAAAATGGAATGCATGTGGGTAATTTTATATATTTTCTTATAAGCAAATGGATTATAGTATTTGACATCCAATAAGCTTAAAAAGCATTTTAAAAAAAAGCAGCACAGAATGCTAAGCATGAAAGTTGCAGCAATGGCCAGCGAGAAAGTTTGTCCAATATAGAATTAACTATTGTATTTTCTTCAGTTTATTTTTTTAAAATATTTATTTTCATTTTTAATTTTAAAAATAACTTTTTTAAAAAATATACATTTAGTATATATTTAATTTATTGTTAATAAGAAAAATATAAATAAATTTTAATAAGAAAAATATATCAATATAAATTATTTTTATATTTTTATATTATAAAGTCAAACTGGTTATAACTTCAATATATTAATTTATCCTGACTTAAACTTTATTTGGACTTGCCTCTTGGAGCCAAGCTGATGGCATAGGGACTTTAAAATAACATGTTTACTTTTCTTAATTATGTTTTTTGCAAGTTGCCACTATTAATTTTAAAAATCGCTTTCCAGTGGAAATAATATTATTTTCCGAAAAAAAAATTCCATCGTAAACATCATGTTCAAAATGAAGTTTATTTCATTTCTTTTTATTTTTATTTTTCTAAATCAATTTTTTTTTTAAATCTAGCCGGATATAGCTATAAAAATAGTAAAAAAATTTTTATTGAATTTTAACATAACTATATATCTAGGATTCAAGCCCAAAACATTTAGTAAAACAAGAATAGTCTCTCTACTAACTAATCAACATACTCTATTATTAAATGAAGCTTATTTTATTAAAAAAAATTGATACTTTTCACCATATTTTTTTAAATTTTTATTATTTATGTGAGTATTTTAATTATTTTATCATAAACTTATTATAAACTATGTAAAATTTATAAACTCATAATAAATTCATGATAAACTCTTTGTAAACTTATGAAAATATGATATTTTGGTAAATATTTTATAAATTATGGTATTTTGATAAATAATTTATAAATATGATAAATTCAGAATTATTTTTAATTTTTTTATATTTTTTTTATCAAAATTCCTACTTTATTAGTAAATTAATGCTCATATTGTTTTTTTGCATACACACACATACACGTCCGTACATTCGTTTGGTGAGAGAATTTAATTTTAATAAACATATAAATTAAGCTTAAAAAATCTTTAATCAGCTGAAAAAAAATGATGGTTATACTGTCAAAAGTAAAAAAAAAAAAGGTGATATTTTTGGGATAAGAAAATACAAGCTGTAATTGAAAAATAATTTATTAAATTAAAATTTAAATAGAAACGACATTCCTCACTTTTTTCCCTGTAGATATTTATTTTTAAAATTAATATCTAGTAATCATTTTCAAAATTTTACAGGCTAAGCCTGAGATATACTTTTGAACTTCCTCAACAAGAAAACTTAATTTGAATAAACTCTAATTTAAACTTACTTATATATATACACACACACACACACACACACACACACAATACATCTGAAATGCCATTTTGGGTGATAAATGCCATAAATTTTTGGAGCAAAAAAAAAAAATACACACACAATACATGTGTGTGTATTGGTATATAAAAGTTTCGCTATATTATTACCAAATCAAATATAAATAAAATTTTTGATTGATGCAAAATAATTTTTGTAGGTTAATTTTTTTATTTTATTTAGTTTTTATTCTTGGTAATAATTTTTATAGTTATTTTCTAGGTGCGCAGACTTTTTAATTTTCAAAAATATTTTACATAAATTACTAAATTTTATGATTCTAAACCTTCTTATTAAATATAATAACAGAATTTTTTTTGTCGTTAATTTACCGAAACTTGGAAAAATTTTATTTTATAAAATATATATTATTCATATATATATTAGTAAATAATATATATTTTAAAATTAAAAAATATATCATTTGCAATTTATTTGAATCAAGTTATATATATAAAAATTATGTATATCTAAAAGCCACTAATGTGTTTCTTGGTGGCCAGGAGCATATGTTGTTTCTTTCTAAATTTTGAATTCGAGTTTCTAGAATTTCGAAGTGATGTATTTTTGTAAAAAATTTTGAAATGTTTTTGGACCTCCTACTGCATCGGATTCCTAAGAGCAGGCTCCCAATCGTCCATTGGTTTTTGCTATTCTACCATTGCTTGTTCCTGAGCTGCAGGACACTCCTGAAAAAACCGTTGTAGTTCTTCTTGATGCTAAAGATGCAACTAAAGAGGTTCCTGATCAAGAGCAATGATGGAGATGAAAAATTAGATCATATGTCACGTGAAGTTTATTACAATTTCTATATACAACTACATCTTCTAGAATCCTACAGAAATTATCTAACTATAACAAATCTAACAAACTAAACTTCTAACCAAAAATCAATTTTCATACTCTCCTCGCCCCTCTCAAATCAGAGGTTGTTGCAAAGCAATTAGACCCAACATGGAATAAATCCAATCAAATTGTGTGTGGTAGAGGAAGAGCTCTCGTGAAATGTCAGCAAGCTAGAGAGAGAAAGGAACAAGTTGTGGATTAATCAAACTAGCTTTTTTTTTTCTCTCTAACAAGATGACAATCAATATCAAGATCCTTTATTCTTTTATGGAAAATAGAGTTTGCTGAGATATGGAGGCAGCCTAGCTATCTCACTAGAGAAGGATAGGAATTTGCATTGAAATGTTGAAATCTTGGAGTAGATAAGTCAATCATTGAATTTCACAAACTGTACTTGTCATGCTACGGTGCTCGAACTCACCTAAAGACCATGAAACCATACTCATTTTTTTTTTCTTTTTCCATGAAATTAAAGCTAGTCTAAGAAAAACACAGTAGCTTGTGATGCTTCTTCTTTTATCTCTACATACAGCTCAATTAGCATCACCATAGGCTATAATATTAAATGAATTGGAATGAGAATAATAGAGTTCATGCCTAGTTGTGCCTTTCAGATATTAAAGGACATGTACGGCATGATTCAATTGGGACTCTATAGGAGGTTAAACAAATTGGCTGAGTCGTTGTACCACATAAAGCCTTATAAATCCCATATTCAAAAGTTCCGAACTAATTGTCTATGAGATTAAGGATCGGTAAGCAAAGCCCTAAGTGGTAAATAAACTTCCTTTTGATATTGGAGTAAAAGTGCTCTTATAATTATGTAATTTAGCTTCATTAACTAGGTTTAGAATATACTTATAACTTGACTAAAGAATAAGCCTCCAGAAGAACGAACAATCTCAATTCCTAGAAAGTATTTAGCTTGCCCAAGATCCTTTATTGTAAACTCCCTATGCAAAAAAGATTTGACTTGGAGAGTTCTCTTCTTTGAATTTCCAGCAATCAATACATCATCAACATAAAGTATCAGAGCCAAGAATTCAGAGTTAGTTTTGTATATGAAGAGACAATGATCATGAGGTGACTGCTTAAAACCAAATTGATGTAGCTTACATGAAATTTTTGAAATCCACTAATGAGAGGCTTGTTTGAAGCCATAAATTGATCTTAGTAGCTTTAGAACTTGACCAGAGGCAGCCTTACTATAAACCATATGATGGCATCAAGTATAATTCCTCATTAGTATAGTAATGTAAGCTAATAATTTTGATGAAGTGGCCAATTTCTTGCAGCTGCTATGGCTAACAACCTTATTGTGACTGTTTTAGCTATTGGAGAAAAACTGTGTAATACACACTCCCTCAACTTGATTATATCCTTGAGCCACCAATTGAGCCTTATATCTTTCAATTGTTTCATCAGGCTTGACTGTTAACTTGAAAAACCATTTGGAATCGAAAGGTTTCTTGTTTGCTGGAAATGAAGTCAACTGCCATGTTTGATTATTCTCCAAAGCATTAAGTTCATTATGCATAGCTCATGCTCATTTCTGCTTTGTATTTGCATCTTTGTAGTTTTTAGGCTCCTGTGTATTAGACAAATTAGGTAAAAAACACAGGTGAACATTAGAGCAATATCCAATGAATTGAGTATTTTGGATTAAATATGGTTATTCTACAAGGTTAGTTTCAAAGTCATATAGCTAAGCAGGAGGTTTAATGACACGGGTGCTTTTTCTAACTGGGACATATAGTACATCAGTATTTATGGCATGAATGGGAAGAAGAGCCTCCGGTTGTGTTGTGGGCAGCTCTAATTGATACCTGTATTTGAAGTAGGGGAAGTAAAGATGAACTATAAAGACATGAGTTGGGAATAGGAACTATAAAGAAGAAGGAAAATTATAAAGACATGAGTTGGGAATAGGATCAAAAGTAACCATGTAATGCACAATAAGACAAGGAATTGGAATTTTAGTGGAAGAATTATCTTTAGAAGTATGAAATGGAAATACATTCTCAAAAAAATCTAACATTTCTAAATGTAAAGATGCTTTTGGTCTCCAATCATACAATTTAAAGCCTTTTTATCCCGGAGAATGGCCAATATATATATACACTTGCTAGCACTATTGTCTAATTTGGTTTTGTTTAGAATGTTATTTTTGGCAAAAGCCGGGCATCCAAAACGCCAAATTATATTATGATCTGAAGGATGGGAAAAGAGAACTTCAAAGGTGTTTTCCAATCTAAAACCCTGTATTAGTAGTCTATTTATTAAGACAGTCACATGGAGCACTGACATATCCCAAAATCTATTTAATAAGCTAGATTGAAAGAGTAAAGCTCAAGCTATTTGAAGAATGTGTCTATGTTTCCTCTCTACTACTCCATTCTATTATGGACTGTATATGCAATACCTTTGAGGTAATGTACCATATAAACTCAGTAAGGATTGACATTTTTTGAATTTATGGGTAGAACATAGATGATTGGATAAAGTATTGTTAAAAACTTTGGTTTCGTGGGAATCTTGAAAAAGAAAAATAAACGAAAAGAAAAGAGAACCCTAGTAATTAAAGGACCCTAAATGAATTGCTAAACAAATAATGGAAGGTGGAAATGTAAATTCTAAAGGCTTAATTGAAAACATATAAAAGTCAATTAGGTTAAAAGTCTAATAAACAACAAGAATGAGGGCCAAAACTGAGCATTTGATGTAATCATAATAATGACCAACCAACCAATGAAAACTTGCCAAAGCACATCCTTAACTTAGTGAAATAGCGTAAAAGACAACTAGCTCCTAATTCCTTAAAGTCTTAGTAGAAAATCACCATTTCTTCAAAAAAAAAAAAAAAACATCTTTCAAACCTCCATTTTTAGGAAATCTTCAAGCACCAAAATGATTAAACTACTATGCAATGTGTAGGAAATCTTCAAGCACCAAAATGATTAAACTACTATGCAATGTGCACATGGGGCTCTAAAAATAAAGGAGAAGTTATACCCTACTTAAGGCCACATGCCCTTTTGTTATTTATGCCTGCCAATGTGACTTGACGATCTTTTATCTGCCATTTATGTTGTTAAATCTGTAAGTGATCTTGAATACTTGACATTGTGGATTGTAATATTTGTTTATTTATTTAACATCTAGTATCTCATTTTACCTATTTCTGATTACATTACATTGCATTGAATTGTTACTCACTATGTATGACTCATTAAATTGTTCACGACATTTCAAGTTTGTGGGCTTCTCGATTTCTTCTTCCTTAGAAGCTATAATTTGAGTCTTATAGGTTTTTGATCCTTTTGTAATCAATAGTTGATCCATGTAATATCATTTAGAATTGTGTGATATGTTAATAAGTTATATGCTTGTTGTATGTATTATATATGCGTATGTGGAGGATTTGTCAGCTTGACAGGATTATGGTGAACTTAACAGTTTGTTCCCTAACCATCTTTTTGAATGAGCTTAAAAACTATTTAGCTCAATTATGGATTACCAAAAATCAATTGTGGACCTAATTTATACAAAGAATCATTAATCATGGGCTTATTTTTGGCATGAATCATTAGTTATTTTTTCCAAATGGAAAATCTATTTATGATAAACCTCTTAATTTTATTTTAATCCAATATAGCATAAAAGCTATTTTTAGTTTATTCAATGGATTAAAACCTAATTAATTGAAATTATCATGGACGGACTTCTATGTTTGAAAATAAAACTATTGGTTAAAATCATTCGAGGGAATTTTTCAAAAACAGAATATCTCATTTTGATATTTTGCTGACCATATACCTAGAAAAAAAGACTCGTCATTCGTAGGTTGGAAGGAACGTTATAATTATCTTTATTTTTTTGTGCATACATGCATACACACATTGCATTACATGTCATTGATCTTTTTTGGCTCACAGACCTAGAGTACAATAGTTCAAAAGTGTACGACAACCTAGCCTACGCCAACGATGTAGAATCCAATAGCAACTCAGTCAGCCTCTCACCAAGAGCAATGGAACTTGAACAGATTCAAAGAATAGTAGACGACACCCTCAATGCCAAGATGAAAGAACTAAAGGAGGCCCTGGCTGAGACTATGAAGAGCCAACTGGCTATACTTTTTAGGAATACTGCTGAGGCATCTGCTAGTACTAAGAAGCAGAAGGACAAAGGAAAGGCTAAGGTTGACAAAGTTTGAAAAGACTAAAACTTCAGATGTAGAGAAGATGATTGCCGATTTAGAAAAGAAGTTTAAAAAGAAGCTAAAACATTATGAGATGTCAAGATGGAAAAGTTGTTTGAACAAGATAAGGAAGTCCCGTATAAGGTCAAGATGCCTTCCTTTTCCAAGTTCAATGGAACTGAAAATCCTCATCTCCATGTGAAGCAATACATAACTGCTATGCAGTCAGCCCAACCTACTAAAGCTCAAGCTCTAAAGTACTTCATGCTTTTGTCAGTTCCTGCTGTCCAGAATTAGTTCAACATCGTAGAGGATGGTACTCAGAAGAACTGGGATTTACTATACAAGGCCTTCATCCAATAGTATGGGTATAATGCTGAGTTGGAAGTTACTTTGATGGAAGTTGAGTAAATCAAGCAGAAATAAAATGAGAATTTTGTTGACTACGTAAAAAGGTAGAGAAACAAAGCAGCATTACTCAAGAAAAGGCCCGATGAATCAGATCATATTATGAGGATTGTGAGAGGGGTGCTACCTAATCTTCATGGATATTTTTTACAGTAAATAAATGTGATTTTTTGGACTTATCTGTGTTGATAGTCTATGATATGTTTTGATATGTGATGATATGTCTTGATATTGTCTTGATATGGGTTGATATGTTTTCATATAGGTTGATATGAGACTTCTAAAATAGATAGCATTTGAGTTCTATAGGTTGTTTAGATGTTTTATATAGTATATAAAAGTATTTTATTGACTGATATATGTTGATATGTCTTGATATAGTGTGATATACCTTGATATGGGTTGATATGGTTTCCCATGCCTTGATATGAGACTTCTATAATACATAGGATTTGACCGCTATATATTGTTTAGATGTTTTAGACAGTAAATAAAAGTATTTTATTGACTGATCTGTATTGATCTTCTATGATATTGGTTGATATGTGATGATATCGCTTGATATATTGCTAATAAAATTTCATTTTTTCCATGTTGGTTATGTGTTAAAATTAGGCAGCAATTTTGTTTTCCAGGCATAAAATGAAAATTTTATCTAAATCAATGTCCAATTTTGATAGTGAACAATCTCCTATACAGGAGGATAATGCAGTGCTAAAAAATGCTAGCCTCGGGGCGATGTCTACAATAGGCCCTAAAGGCTCAAGGCTTAAAAAGAGGATATATACTCAACTAGAAGATTCGAAAGGAAAAAAAAAGTAAGATGTGTGCTACTTCCAAAGCCAAAGCATGATGAAGACAAATCTAAAAGAAATGATGATGAAGATGTATGTAAATATCAATACTTTAATTTGCCATTTTTCACTGGTGTTCTATAATTTAATGATTAAATTTATTACAGGTGCCTAAATATGTTATTGCAGAAATCACATGGAAGCATCAACAAGACAACACTGTAGGTTATGGCTTGAAGACCTTAAGTATGATTGGAGATGTCATCGGGGATGACAAGGAAAAGGTTTGTATATTATCAGTTATTTTACAACTTGTATTAAAACATTGTTTAGCCTTGACTATTCATGACAGTTGTTTAATGCCTTAAAAATTTTTTAAGTGGCGGCCTTTCACCGATACAAAGTAGGCTATCTAATAAGTATTGATCATTCAAAGTTTCAGAATTGGCCCGGATTAATCCATTGGCTTTTCATTCAGCAAGTGCCAAATCCAAAGTCATTTGAGATATCATTTAAAATTTGGCAATCCGTCATCCACTTCGGGTTCAAAGAGTATTGATTAATAACTGAATTGGCATACTCTGGCATCAAGGATATGGATATGGATAGTTCACCTCTTGTGGACAGATATGGGGGATTAACCCGTGAATAACTATGTGAAGAATTCAAAGCTTGCAGGGATCCAGAATTGTAAGTTAAACTAGGTGTTGCATGCTTCTTTGAGTTTTTAATCATTGGGAAGGGTAAAACGTAAAAAATAAACCCAAAAACAATGGCCCGTGTGGATGATTTGGAGGGCTTTAACAGCATTGCTTGGGGGTCTGTGGGTTGAAAATTTTTATGCCCACATTTTAAGGAAGTGTTGAAAGGTTGGAGAAAAAATCAGCTAGCAGTGGGTATTCCTTAACTAGATTCTTCGATGTCCTCTCTATATATGCAATGGAGGTCATCCCGGCTCTTTCACTAGTTGGGGTCAAAAAGATAGCTTCTTCATTCCCTCAGATGAATAACTGAAGTTGTAACAAGAAACATGCATTTGCTAAGATATGGATTTTGTTTGTGGGTCAGGTAAATACAATGTTTCTTTGTTTTGTTTCTCTTAAATTTTAATATATTTGATATTAATACATATTAGTCAATATAAATTATTTACATTAATTTCAAATATCAATGCATAGGAATTGTAAGTGGTGCATATGAAGATGACTACTTTTGAATCTGCACATCCTGCTATGCTAGGATTCAAAGTTGAAGATGAACACAAGGAAGAAAAGGGCATTCCTAAGCAAAAGGAGAATATGAACACTGGAAAAATTGGAACAACCTCAAAGAAATAAGCACCCGCTGATCCAAGCAAAAGGGTTATGAGCCCCAAGGTAATCCTTCAAATATTTATAATGTAGTAAGTGGTGTTGTCATATTGTAAAGATAAATTTAATTTTATTAACATTTAATCATTTAGGATTTAAAAAGTACAAAATTAGATACACTTGAACAACGATGCATATATCTGGAGAAAAAGTGCAAGAATCTGGAAGATGAAAACAAAGTAAATGCAAGCACGATTAAAAATATGAAGGCTACTATAGGATTATTGAACAACAGAATTATAGCCTTGGAGAAAGAAGGTAGAAAAAAAGGAAGAGGACAGTCCAGTCACTCCCATTTTCACACCTTACACTCCGTACGTTTTGTTAATTAAATTTATTATTATTTGTATTAATTTAGCATTGTGTCATTGCATTTATAATATATAAGCAGCCTGAATAATAACTATTTTTCAGCAAAGATAATTTTATGGAAAAAGAAGATGAAGATGTTGCACTGGCCAGCCAATCAATAGTGGAGGTTTCGCACACTGCAATTGAGATGGAGAAAAAGAAAAGGGTTCCTGCTACAAAGAAAAGCGTACCTATTCCAAATCAAAAGTACCTTGGACATGAATGGACACCTGAGGGCAAAGGAGGATAAAGGGATAAGACAAAAAGTTTACAGGTGAAATTTCGAAAGATGACAGATGAAAGTACCTATGCTCCTGTACTTCCACTGGACCCTTTATCTTCTCCATCTCCACAACAATCTTCAAGTTTTTCCGACTGGTGAAAATTGTATTTTCATAAATATAAATTTTAAGTCCCTTATACTTATAGTTCTTCATTATTCAATATAATTTAATTACACAGTTGTTTACAATTTTGGATTTTTATTTATAACCTTGAGCTTAACAAATACGATGAATTGCCATCGGGTGAAATGTACGACTTCATTGTTCGAAAACAAACTCAAAATCATTTTGATATTGCGTGAGGGTGAAGGATGCATGGCTTCTAAATGATGTAAGATTTGTTCAATTTTGTTAAGTATATTTGCTAATGATGTATATATATATATCAAATTAAATACATTGTTCTATGAATTGCAGGAGATTGACGTCATCCTATACGATGTGCTACAAAAGTAGAAGTATTATGCTGAATACTTCAACCATCATTTGACATGCAGATCATACAATATAAATGCAATATTTTTCTACGGGTATAAAAGATTTCAGGAGAAGAAGTGGCACCCTCCATCAACTCTTCTCAAATTTGTGCAAGGTAAGAGCTAATATGAAAAATATTTTAAAGAAATTGACCTGGTATATCTTCCAGTAAATCATGAATGCAAGCATTGGTTCCTTATCGAGATTAATCTTTTCGAATGGACAATTACAGTATATAATTCACTATACAGTCATTCCCATACCAAAGAGAGAACTAATGATGTAGTACTGATAGCTGCAATGTTGTCCTCTGTGCTGGAAAAGTTAGCTTTTTTGTTCAAAGGCCAGAATTGGTGAACTATAAGCAGTGCAAATTACAAATTAGATATGAGAAAAAATGCTTGTCTGTAACAAGAGGGGTAATATATCGTATTTTGATGCCTTATTTACTATACATATAAATTTGTATTTTTTAGTTTTTTAATACTTATACGTTATTACATAACTGATTGTGAGATGTTCATTGTGAAGTTCATAAAGCATTTCATGATGATAGGCTTAAATTTTTAGCACTGCACATGATAACTTATGGACACATTCAAATATAATACAACAATTCACCTATGGGTATATGCATCTACAAGATAGAGGGCGCTTATTATAGTGAAGACGAAAAGGATGACGATCTCAATTATTTTTGTAAGCCAACAAGGATGTTATAATTGTATATTATGAATATAAATATATATAAACATTTGTTAATTTCAATGTTGATATAGTTGTTATATGTGCTTCCAATTTATTGGGTTATCACATGTTGAAATGTCAAGTTATTATTTGTCTTACAGGTTGAGTTGGATGTGTTACAGGCTATTGTGAATATGTTATTGTTGAGCAATATGTGATGATATGTTGTTTAGGATTTCTCAAGGATATCAGTTTTGTGATTGATGTTATGAATTGATATGTTGAACATTATAATGGATATTGATAATGGAAATGTAATGGATGTCTCACAGGTTCATATTAACAGGTTGAACTGATATGTGATTGTTGAGCATTATGTGATGATATGTAATTGAGATTTCTCAAGGTTGTTGTTCTATGACTGGTGATATGGATTGATATATTGAGATGTGATGATGGATGTTGATAATGGAAATGGAATGGATGTCTTACAAGTTGAGATTAACAGGTTGAACTTCATATATGATTGTTGAGCACTATGTGATAATATGTAATTGAGATTTCTCAAGCTTGTTGTTCTGTTACTGATGATATGGATTGATGTAATGAGTTGTGATGATGGATGTGGTGCCTATGGAAATGGAAAGGATGTCTTACAAGTTGAGATTAACAGGTTGAACTTTATGTGTGATTGTTTTACATTATGTGATGAAATATCATCCTATATCTACATATATCAACACGTATCATCACATATCAACACATAAAAATCTATATAAAAGCCCATATCAGCCTATATCAGTCCATATCAACACATATCATTATTTTAGAAATCCATATAAAAGTCCATATCAAGACATATCAATCCATATCAACACATATTATCACATATCAACACATAAAAATCCATATAAAAGCCCATACTAGCCCATATCAGTCCATATCAATCCATATCAACACATAAAAATCCATATAAAAGCTATATCAGCCCATATCAGTCCATATCAACACATAAAAGTTCATATAAAAGCCTATATCAATCCATATCAAGATATATCAATCCATATTAACACATATCATCACATATCAACACATAAAAATTCATATAAAAGTCCATATCAGCCCATATTAGTTTATATCAATCCATATCAACATATAAAAATCAATATAAAAGTCATATCAATCCATATCAAGACATATCAATCCATATCAACACATATCATCACATATCAACATATAAAAATCCATATAAAAGCCCATATCAATCCATATCAAGACATATCAATCCATATCAATACATATCAAGCCATATCATCACATATCAACACATAAATCCATATAAATCCATATAAAAGTCCATATCATCACATATCTACATATATCAATCCATATCAGTCCATAAAAATCCATATAAAAGCCCAATTCATCCCATATCAGTCCATATCAACACATATCATCACATATCAATCCATATCAATCCATATTAAAGGCCAAATCATCCCATATCATTAAAGATCAGCACATATGAAGACATATCACCACAATCCAACAATATTTAACAATATTCAATAACCAGTCATATAATTAATTTTAACGTACTTCTAGCCGAATACAACAAATGATATAATATAATGTTTTATTTTTTAACACTCGATCCTGACATGGTTTGCAAAGAGATGTTATTTAGACAAGCAGACCTATTATGGCCATGATCACGGCAACGACTAAACTTTGGTTGAGATTTTTCCTCACCTAAAGAAGAAATCCTATATTTTTTTCGTTGACCAGTTGATGTGCGCACATCTGGTGGTTAAAGAGTAACATTTTGAATGTGCTCTGGAATAGACTAATCAGTAATATAAGGAATTAGATTTATGACTTTTTTGTATGTTTCATACCAAGACTCGCATGAGTAATATGGTGAACATAACTCGTAAGCGTCATATGTACTGTTTCTAACAACCACAAGAGCATGCACACATGGGAGTTGATCTAATTGGAACTTCCTGCAATAACAAGTACTCTGAGACATATCAACAATATAATTCTTAATGACGTACTTTCCTCTGCTAGACGGCTCCACCTGTAAAGAAGCATTAACAAGGCTATATGAGAATATCATTGTAATGTCTAAAATTTTAAATACTAAACTTTTAACTTAATATAGATAATTGATAGTGAATTATGATATAGTGGTATGAATAAGTGATGTAAATAGTGGATCTTAAAAATTTACTGAAGAAATTATGTATTTTTACGGTTTTACGAGACTAAAAATCAAATTAGAATTAAAGGATAAGAAAGAGGGTGCACCATAGCTAAGATGAGATTTGCTACACTAGATTAAGTTGTATATATAAGTATATGGACATGTGTATTTATGTAGAAGTTTGTTTCTTCTTCTTTCTTCTTCCTCCTTCATCCACGTTCATCATCATCAACACAACCAAAACGTCTTCTTTCTTCCTTCTTTTCAAGAACTTTAGCCTGAATTTGAGAGAAAATCACATCTAGTTATAGGTTTTTAGAAGATTAAGCTAAAAAATTGAGATTACCAACAAGTGATTAGAGAAAAAGAATAGTTTGAAGAGGTATGTGCTTATGTATTTTTGATTTGTAACTATCTGAATTTCTATGAATTTTATTGATTAAAGTGATTGATTGAGTTATCTTTGAAGAGTTTTTACTGAAAATATTTGATGTAAGCTCTTTCTATGTTAAAGAACTAGTTTTGATACATTGTTATCATATATTTGGATATATGGAGTTTAAGTTGATAAGTGTTCGAAATACAGAACTTTACTTGACACAACCAGTGAACAACAATGTCACTGGGCATGTCAACGTTGCTGTATTTCAGTATTAATGATACGACCAGGAACACGCCCGTGTCATTGGGCGTGTCATAGCTACTGTGATGAAAATTAAATGACACGGCCAGTGACACTCCCATATCGTTAGACGTGTCATAGCTACTGTAATGCAAGTTAAATGACATAGCCAATGACACGCATATATCGTTGGACGTGTCAAAGCTTCTGTAAAATGGGCAAGTGACACGATCATTGATACACCCATATCGTTGGGCATGTCACTTGAAGAATTTGCCTAAAGTAGTTCTTTTCCTTGTCTTTCATCTGTGATTTCAACCTAAATGACTATAAGGCCTCAAAATGTAAAAAAATTTTAAAATCAACCCTAACAAGTAGTGCAATAAATTTTGAATATATGATAAATATGTGTAATACCAAGTGTTGATCAAAGAATTATTCCATTGAAGTGATATACATAATTCAATGTTAATCAAAACTAATGAATTACCCAAATCATACTGATTTTAGATCTAGCTTTGAATTGAATGGCTAACCAGAGGAAGGATAGCCATAGTGATAGTGGGCACCTCGTGCAATTAATGAACACATTGTGTCATCAGTGACAGTGGACATAATTACCATTACATATTCTTGAAATTTGGCATTAAAATTGCTATACTAACCTGTTATCCAAACCTATGATCTGAGTTCAGTATGTATTGAAATATTTAATGAAGTTATCTAATTTGAAAATATATGTGAATATGATGTTATAAATAATGGAAGAAATGCAAAATAATAATATGAGTCAATTACTTAAAATCGACTTACTATATTATAATGTGGAAGTGATTGGTAGTGTATATATTAATGTTTACAAGTGAAAGTTCTAATACACAGAATAGAAATGTTATGCTCAAGTTATTGAATTGATCAATAACTTTCTAAGTATTATAATGATTCAAAATATATATAATGATATAAGATACAAAGTGCCCCAAGGTATAGTACTAAATTTAAGTGCAAAAAAATTATAGATTGAATGAAATTATCCTATATGTGAAACTGAAAAGTAAGACTTACTGAAAAACAAAATAAGCGTATTATGAGCAATGTAAACAAATGATAAAGTAAGTCTTACATAAAATGATTCATAAAGAGAAAAGTTACAATATTGAAAGTATAGTATAGCATGATAATTTTTATAAAGTTAATGTTATTATTTTGTATAATCAAAATATTATGTTGGTTTGTTATTGAAAATAGTTAATATATTAAAATATTTCTTAAAACTGAGTGCTATTACTATTTTTTCATAGGTATTTTTCTTTAATATTAAGTGACAAAATATGTTTATACAAGCACCACTAAGCTTTGCTTAGCATGTTAAAATTATTTTCTGACACGCAGGTGTCATGTCATCGGAGCAAGTTAAGCAGTGGAATTAAGGATCTCAGAAATTACCTACAGTACATATAGATATCTTTTGTATATTGTACTCATAAGTTATGAAATGTATATATACAATTTAATTTGGCTATTTGAGAGATTGTGCAAATTTGTAAACATGAAAGGAATATATGTATTTAGAGGACGAAGTTTGAGATTCTAGTGAATGATTATTAAATAAAGCAATGTATTATATATTTATTTGATTTGACAAACTTATGATAGTTATCTGATTTATAATTAGTATTTGGATTATTGGAGATATTGGAGATTGATTTAAATGTTGGATTTATAAGTGTTATATTATACAAATTGTATTATTATTTAAAAATTTTTTATAGTAACACTTTGAAAGGAAACTTTACCGATGAAATGATTAGAGTACTGACAGTATATTAAGTAACATTCTCTGATAGTTCTAATGAGAATTATCAGGGGATGTTACAATCATAATTAATGGCGAATGAGGAAGAATAAAATAAAGAACTTACATTCATTTTTTGTGCTATCATTATTCTCTTTCTCAATTTTTTTTCAACATTCGTTACCATTTTATCCGTGGACTCTTCTGCTTTGCTTCGACATTCATAAAACCATCTTTGACATATCTTTCTAACCTTATTCACAAATGCAGTAATTGGAAGCTCTCAAGCCTTTACAAGTGCAGCATTGACTAATTCAGAAATGTTAGTTGTCCTAATGTTATACCTCCTTCTATGCATGTGACACTGTGTCCACCTATCAAGCCCAACACCTTCCAAATATTCTTTGGCACCAGAAACAGAAATACAAAAACCACTAAAAAGTGTGGTGAAATCACTTATTTTATAGGCTTTAGTTATTTTGTAGTAGTGCTTCTCAAGGTTCTTGGTTATATGTTTAAATTTGCACTTCAAATTATTTAATAAGTGATACATACAAATCCCATGGAAAGATTTGGGAAAACATCTGCTAAGGCCTTCTGAATGCTTAAGTGTTTATCAGAAATAAAAATATGATCCGGTCTTTCACCAAAAGCTTCCTTCAACCTCATAAGAAACTAGGTCAATGATGCGTAATTTTCTGAATCACCAATCCCAAATGCCAAAGGGAATATCTGTTGGTTTGCATCATGGCAAACAACAGTAAAAAAGCATACCTCGATACTTTCCTTTCAAATGAGTGCCATCAATAGTAACCACAGGTTTACCATGTGGAAAACCCTTTATTGAAGCATTAAAAGTGAAGAAAAGATACAAAAATCTATTATCATCACCACATTTTAGATGTATAATTGAACTAGAATTTATTTGGCCTAACATATGCAAATATGCAGGTAGAATTGAGAAAGATTATTCTAGAGTACCTAATCCGATATTCTCATATACATACTCTCTTCCCCTCCATGCGATAGAATAACTAATCTCAACACCAAATTTATTATGCATGTCATCAATCACATCCTTAGGTTTGAAAACCCTCCCAAGATTTATGAATCGCTTCTTAACAAATTCAGTGACAACCCAACTAGTTGTTTGTATGTGTCTAGTATGATCAAAATCAGTCGGACATGTATGTTGGATCACATATTTTGTCACCATCCAACAACCTGTTGGGTCTCCAAGGCTTTTCGCTCTCAATCTTCACGTACAAGTTTTATTAATACAGCACACGACCATGAAAGAAGTATTGGACTTGAAGACCTTAAACTGAAATTTCTCCCTAATTGCAATGAGGGATACGGTTGTCTTAATATCATTCCTTGAATTAAATATTGTTTCCTCCTCAATTGTTTTAGATATAGAACTTTCGCCTAGCAACTCTGGATTGCTTCCTGATGTAAACAACTCTGTCACAGTTTCTTCATTGTTAGTAGTGGTATGATCTACCTCATTATCACAACCAACATCAATGTCATTATTATATTCTGCCCCAGTATGATAAAATTCTACATGATCATCATTAATATGTTCTGTCCCAACATTACAAGCTACATGAATCTCATTGTTATGTTCTACCCATTCCTCTGCATATGAATTAGGCAAATCATTTTCATTTTCATTATATTACGGGCCTATATTAATAGATTCAGTAATTGGTGAAAATCTTGCATCTGCATGTTCTGGTATCTCTACTTCAACACCTTTTTTCATACCATGAGGATCATTACTATCATACCCGGATTTATATGCACCTTCTTCAACACTAACAATCAATAGATGTTTAAGCCTATCCTTCATAGCAATGCCCATAAATATCCTAAGTGACCTATCATCTATGACATCATAAAGAGGATGTGCGTCATGTCCAGTTAGAAATTTGAATTCAATTTTTGATGTATCGTCAATATGAAGTGCTTCAGATACTGATTCATTAAGTTCATTGAAATCTACCATTTTATTCAAGAAAACATATTCAGCACCCCCGCCAACATATTTGTTGATGTTCACTTCAAATTTTCCTCTATATTGAATAAGAATTATTATTTCATCCATTAAATGAATTCGTCCGCCGACTAATTTGAATCCATCCATCGATACCCTACAATTACAATAACCAATTATACTTACATCATAATCCATAGAAAATATGATAAACTCAAAACTGTACTTGCATCATAATTCATATAAACCATAACAAACTCAAAAAAGCTCATATCAACACATATCAGCCCATATTAACAAATATCAACGCATAAAAATCTGTAAATACACACTGAATAACAGTTTAACACTTAAACAACATACAAAAAAAATTATTCAATCTTAAATAATTACATATCAATCCATATCAATTCATATCAACACATATCAACCTACATTTACAAACTTCTTAAAGGTTTAAAACACCTAAAACCTCATTAAAATAAAATTAAGAGGAAAAACACTTAAACTATATAAAGAACAAAAAACCTGACTCATATTTAAACTCATATCAACATACACTGCACACTACAATTCATTTTATTTTATAGCAAAATATGACAACTTATAATAAACTACACCCATTTAAATTCTTCAAGGCTTCATACATATACATAGCTATGAAATATATAAAAACATATAAACTAAATAAAAAATATTTAAACTCTTCAGCTCTTTATTCACTAAATAGAAACATACATATAGCTAAAAAAAACTAACGTTTACCGATTTCAATTGATAATAATGCAGATCAAGTTCCCACAAAAGGAAGAAGAGATGGATGAGCAAGACAAGATGAGAGCATAAGACGAGATAATAACTTCAATCGGTATGTCAAATAAAGCAAAGAAAACTTATAATAAAACTTCTTAAAGGGCTGCAGCATTTGCGATGAAGATGAATATGAGGAAGAAGATGCTACTCGACAACGTACTGGTGTAGATTCTGATGATGATGACGATAATGCTTAACAACATTTGATTCGTACTGAACCTCGTATCGACTCGTTCGATGTTGAAGCTTTTAAGATACTTGACGCTCAGCGTAATAACTACGAGGTCTACGTTCTCTCTCTCTCTCTCTCTCTCTCTCTCTCTCTCTCTCTCTCTCTGGGTATTTTAGATGATGCTTAGTAGTTATTATTTTGATCTAAGCCAGAGCTCGATTTAGTTTCTGAGGAGAAAGAAACGGGCTGCAGGCTAAGGGAAACCATTTGAGTTGATTAAGCTACTACAGAACATCATCTGATGAACACTGGTAGAAGAAACAATGAGCAAAAGAGAGAGATAGAAAAGAGAACGAAAAAAGAATTAACGAGGTTGCTGTGCTTTTTTTTTTCTTATGGTCAAATGGCAATTTTGTCAAAATTATTCTACTTAAGGTGAATGGGGTCTAAATTTTATTAGTGAATAGTGGGTGGTATTTATTTTGTTAATTTCTAAAATTATAACATATCACTTTTTAATTTTTTTTGAAAAAGTATTAATAATTTTAAAAATTCTAAAATATCTTTATTAAATTTAAATGAAAATGAACTGTATGTATACTTTTAATGTATTAAATTTATATTTTTACAAGTGGATATTTAAAGTTGAGAAGCATAATTTTTGAAAAAGAAAAATAAATATTTTTAAAAAATTTTATTTTTAAGATAATTTTGTATAAATTCATGTTCAGCTTTGACAATGGACTCTGCTTTCATCCAATAAAATTATGTCACAATCACATACAATTTGCTGAAAAATTGGAACCACAAACATAGAACCAGAATCACAAGCCAATCCATGAAAACGGCACCGTTTAAATGCTCAATTAATCCCACTCCTTAGTAAAGGGCAAAAAAAAGGCACGGGATTGGCGGATTTACATCAATCAGAAAGAAACCCTTTTGATAAACGACTTGGAAACAATTAACCATTTACGCAAATAGGTATCGTTCTAGTGAAGCGGATGCCGTTTAGTGTGAAGTTTTTTTTTCAGTTATAAACGACAAGGGACATGGCTTATGCAGAAGAAACGAACGATAAGCAAATATAGTTTATTTCTGCTAAACTAAAGAGTGAAGATATATATGGTTTAAATTGTAGCCTGACAACAAGTCATTTAGATATAATATATTTAGTCCAAATACAATAATAACAATAATAATAATAATTCAAAATTCCAGCAGCTTAATTACATACATGTTGCTCTATGAACTAGTATGACTCAGTCTCCACGTACAAATGGGCCAGTTAATTATTGCATTATAAATTAAGGTAATGGTCCTGTCCAATAATAATAGCTCTATTTTCATCTATACCAAGGCATTGGCAGGACAGACTGATATTATTTCCTTGGAAATTGTACTGGTGCTTTGTGAATCACACGTCTTGGGTGCAGGTTTGCCTTCGTATGCTTTGCACACATAAGCAACAAATTTCCTATAGTCCTGCACCCATAAATATATATGATCGTACTGACATCATAATTGTTTTATAGTTGTGGAGCCTGAATGTGAAAACTAGTTTTTTACGAAAAAGAAAATATAATAAAAGAGTTACTGCTACGGAAAGGGAAATAGAAGAATCAAAAGTTTGTGTTAAAAACTTTTACCGTGAATAGAGGTTTTTCATTCACCAATACCCATGGAACGTATCTGTGTGTGGGATTTAGATTATCAGTTTTGTTGCCGTATTGGATTAAAAGCTGCATATTAGTACATAAGAAATGTCAGATAACACTGGAATATACGTTTGTTAATACAGGAATCATGACCTGAAATATATAATCTTTAATCTATACCTTTTTTTTTCCTTTTATGCAATGAAAATTTTTGAAGGAGAATCTTACCTTTTTTCCTCGTCCGCTGTCATAGCAATCTTTAATGGGTTTACTAGGCAACCCCAACTGTTGAGCACATACTTTCCAGGATGATTCTGATGCAGTTTGAACAAGAATGGGAGGAGAAGGCTGCTCTTCAATGCACTTAATCAAGTTGAAATGCTTGTTCTGAATAGGATTTGACATTAGATAAAACCATAATCAATGTATGCATACAAAGAAACTAAAATTCCAAATTCTAAATTAGTGAGACTTCAATCAAGAGTGCTTAGGTTTGAATCACACTGAAGAGCGGGATGCCAGTATTTATATGATGGGAGAGGGTCAGTGCAAAATTTGACTTACAACATCAGGCCAGATGCTGATGACACAGGCATGAATAGTATTAAGGTAGCATTCATATTCTCCATGCTGTAAAAGAATACCAAACACAAATCAAATTGCCTCCGTATAAATCAAAGAAAATTAGCCAAGATTCACTAATGGAGCCTGAAATTTTACCTGGCAAATTATAGTGTTATTGGGTTGTTCTAATAAAGCATTACCCCATGGAACCAACTCAAGATCAAGAATGGTGATGAGACCAGTATTGAAAACTTTTGACAGACCATCAATAATGAAATTCTTGCAATATGGACAAAGGGTTTCGTAATACACAGAAAGAGAAACTTTCTTGGAATGAAGAACAGGAGGAGCTAGTTCCATGGCAGCGTTGTTTCTTGAAGAAGAAACAAACAAGAAGAGAAGAGAACTGAAAACAAAGAAACAGAGTATTTGATTAGATCCCATTTTTTACTTCCTATCTTTCTTGTTTTTTACAGCTTTATTAGTGCATTGAAACTTCAATATAGTAAGGGATGCACACTCATATTTAGAGACATCTAGTAGTTGCTACATAGCTTTTGTACCTTTTGTAAAAATGTGACCAATAATTAATGCCTCTGATATTAATGCTCTTGTCACGAGTTTTTGAAACCATTTAATGAAGTGCTGCTCTCTGTATAGGCACATAATCAATCTATGTCTATATCTTGTCACTGGTCCATTTTAAAAGCATAGTGGTTTTGTTTTTAAATATGAATCAACTAAAAAAACTTAAATATATTTTATATTTATATAGAGATAATTTTCTGTTTGGCCCTCCAGATATAATATAACGATAAGTGTATTTTTTCTGAAATTAATAGTTTAGAATCAATTTCTCATCTTTAATATAATATTAAGAAAAAATAGAGATAAATTTAGATTCAATTAAAAGGAGAATCCGACACTGTTATACCCAAAAGTGAAATAGATTTAGAATGGACTCAAATAGTTGCATTTTGAATTTTTGATTAAAATGATATTAGGAGTGTTTGATTGAAGATAGGTATGGGAATGTGAATTAACTATTTCCACTGATATTGTTTTGTTGAATAAAACAAATAGAATTCTTTTATTTTATCTGTCATCATTTATCATTAATATATTCGCATTTAAATTAATACAAAATTAAATCTTTCAGAAGTCGGTGCGTATATGGGTGAGATTCCCAGCAGTTTCAGATATAGTCAATTTTTCTTTGGCCAAAAAGAGTCGCAACAAGTACTAAATATGGCTATGAAATTACTTAACTAAAAATTCATTAGTGTAATTATGAGGTTAGAAAAAAAAAATTTTTTGAATAAGATGTGAGATATGTTGGGAATGTGAATCCCACATCGGTAAGGAATGAGCAGCTCCAGTCACTTATAAGATTGGGTAATCTTCATACTGTCAACTCGAGTTTTCAGTATGAGTTAGGTCCAACTCTAATATGGTATCAGAGCAATTAATGCCTAAACGGATTAGATCCTGAGTCAAACACCCACATGACCGAAGCTGATAAAGAGATGCCAGCCGGTCCGCCCAAACGGGCTTGTGTTAGCAAGTGTCAACCGAAAGGTCCGGTTGCACTTGAGGGGGGATGTTGGGAATGTGAATCTCACATCGGTAAGGAATAAGCAGCTACAGTCACTTATAAGACTGGGCAATCCTCATACTGTCAACTCGAGTTTTCAGAATTAGTTAGGCCCAGCTCTAATATGGTATCCTAATAAGATATATGTATACTAATCCCTCTATTTTAAATCTGATTAAGAATCAGGCCACAAACTTTAATTTATGAGCTAAGTGAATAAATTTAACCTTTAAAAAATTTATTTGTTTTGTTTTCAAATTCAAGCTTGATTTATAAACAGATTTGGAATTTGTCATAAGAAGTTTTACATTAGAGGCTAGGCAAGCTAACAAGCCTGGATAATAAAGTGATAATTATTATTATTAGGTTGTTTAGTGGGTGACTTTGGAGTTGTTGACTTGAAAGTGAAAGTCACATTCATTGAGTCATTAACATGTGATGCAACTTTACTTTCCAAATTGGCATTGTTACCATTGACCGATTCCAAATTCGAGTTTTTTTTTTTTTTTTTTTTGCTCACAATGGGAGACCGATAGGTTTATTGTATATTGATTGCATGTTTATGTCTATGTAAATTTAATCATTATGAATTAATAATTATAAAAAAAATTATATTATATTTCATTTATGTTAAATTGATAAATATATTTTAATTTTTAAAAATTAAGAAAAATTAATTATTTTTATTAAAAAATTAATTATTTTCATTAAAAAATAAATTTTCATATATTTAATTTTCATATTATATCTTTACTTTGGTATGAAATATTATTTATTTTAATAATTTTAATAAATAATAGTAAATATAAATTTAATAGATTAATAATTATTAAAATAATAAATGAGTTATAATTTGAGACAAATAAAAAATATATATTTTTTCAATTTAAAATGAATTGAGTATATAATATCTCTTAGCAAAAAAAAATCCATTTATGTAAAAGATTATATATAGATATTTCATGTTGATTCACAATCCGTGAATTGATCATCTGCCCCTTCCTTTTTGGTTCTCAACTTGCTTTAGCTGATCATATAGTGATCAGGTAGTTGAGCTGAATAATAATTACAAATATTATAGTTTTTAGATAATTCAAGTCTTTATTTAAAGAAAATTTGTCATTTAATTTTTTTATAGGGGAAATTGATTGTTTTCTTTAACTAATTGTTGTTTATATAAGTAATATAAATATAGAAAAAAATTGGTCTAATAAATTGTTGATGATTTTTTCTTATTATTTTTGTATTTTCTATTTTATAACAACATAGTACGTGTGCTAATTCTTCAAGGATGGGCTTTCAACGATTTTCATCTTTGGTTGGTTGAAAACCTTCAAACTGACTTTTCTGCTTTAAGTAAGCTTTAGTTTATCTGAATGTTTCAACGCTTTTTGTATTTTTCGCATTTGAAATCCAATTTTGGAGCAGCTTTAGAGATTTTTAAATATTCAAATTGAATCTAACCATGCTCACTCCTAGTTCTACCAATAAAATTTTACCTTTTGCTTTAATAAACATTTGAAATGCCCTAGTTACTAGATTCGAATACTTAGAGGTTTTTCGAAATCGGACCATACTAAATTTTTATAATATAAGACAGTTCAGGATATTAAACTATACTTGGACAGAAAACTATACCGAATCATATAGTACTGAATTGAAAAACTAATATAATAATCAATTTTTTACATCTTTTAATTTAATTTTATCAATATATAGGATGTAGTATATGAAATAACTCTTAAAGATTAGTATGTTAAAAATAATTTAATTACTATTAATCATGTATAATTTGTGAAACATAATTAAAATTGTTACATATTCACTAATTAATACAAAAATAGAGTTTATTTATAGTTACAAATATTTCTACTATGGCCTAAAATATGGATAAATATATATAGCTTATACAAATTAAATTTTAATTTTAAATTTTAAATTTGTATTAAAAGTTATATCATCATATTTTTCTATTAGTGTTTGACTGCATATAAACTTATATTTTTTTTTATGAAAACTAATGAATTTTATTACTAATTTGAAAATTATTTAAAAATCTAAGTATTGTATGAATTAAATTTTTATATTTTATAATATTCCTTTACTATATATAAATTTTAGTTGATAAAAATTTTATTTTAAAAATATTTTAGTTTGTAAAATTTAGTACTGAAAGTACAGAATTTTCGAATCAAATTGTCTTGAAAATTATGAAACAATATAATATGAAATTTTTTTGTATAAGAAACTGTTTTAATCTTGCATTTTTAAAATCTTCGACTTTTGAAACAGTTCTAAAGATTTTTATATATTCGGATTGGACTGAATCATGCTCACCCCTAGACCTAACACCGTCCTCTCCTCATCTATCAACTTTGCATTTAACAGATCAAATTACATATCAGTCTATGATATATTCAACAACTACTCCCTATCAAGGGCAGAGGGGGTCTTTGAGGGTAATGGACCCCCCTTCTCTCTCCCACCACATATAAATTATATATATATATATATATATATATATATATACACATGTGGTAAAGCTATATGATAAAATAGATAATATCTAACAAGGTACACTACAACAATTAGTATATATTGCTACGAACATTTGTTACGGTACTTTTAATAATAGCTAATGGATAATATTAGCTATGAAATTGATGATTCCTAACTAATGATAATTTCATTAGCTATGAAAAATAGTCTTTTAAAATAAATTCTCAACTTTTTTTTCAAATTGCATTTGTCGTAGCAAAAGTTAGCTTTTAGCTACAACTTTATAGCCTTAGTAGCACATCAAATGATTCAGTCATAGATGTGAAACTTTCATAGCAATAGTTGTTATTATTAGCCATGGAAATTAAATTGTGACTAAAAGTATAAAATAATAGCTATAAAATATTTGATTTGTGACTAACTATAGTTTCATTTGCTATGAAACTTTGCTTCTTAAAGCAAAATCTTAACTTTTGTTTTAACTTTTAGTTATAATAGTAATAATTAGCCTTTAAGCTATAATATTTTAGTCATAATAGCTAATTGAATATTTATTCATGAAAATATTATAATATATTATATCCACAATATATATAAGTAAAAAAGACTCATCAATAATTAAAATTTTACGTGAAATGTGGTCAAGTCAGCAAGCGAATGTGTTCACTCATAAAATTCATGAAGAAGATCTCTCAAGTAAGTGAGCTCTCCAGCTACAAGTGATATTAGAGCAAATGATTTGACAAGTTATTTGAGTATAAAGGCAGTAGTTATATTCCGTGACCTAGATCGGTAGAAGTAGAAAAGGTTGTAGCAAAAAACTTAACCTATTTGCTATAATTATTATTTTTGTAGCAACTATTTTAAAGTTTTAGTTATATACATATATATATTTATATATTTATATTTATATTTATATTTATATACTTGTAGCTAATATACAAGCACTGCTATAGATATTATTTACTATGGCTAAATGAAATAAGTTTTTGCTGCAAATTTATTATTATTATTATTATGGCAAAAATATTTAACTTTTTAATTATATTTTCAAATGTGGCAAAAAGTGCTAGATCTTAGTCACAAAAATAAAAGTTACATGGCTAACTTTTAGCTGCGCCACTTCTAGCTACGATGAGCTATAAAAAAAATTATAGTCATGGCTAAAATATTTTGTTATACAAGTTTGTACTTTTAGCTACAATATATTTCATTACTAAATGTGCAAAATGTTATAGTTGTACTATTCATCTACAGTACCGGATGCATGAAGGTATAGTGTAAAGTCACTAACAGTAAAACTCTCTGCCTGTTTTTAGAACCTCTTCTGAAGCTCTCCTTAGAGCTTTTCGAAACTAGAGTCCTCTCAAGAGCAAAAAAAAAATTCAATTTTCTTGTATTCCTTTCTCTCTCTGAAAAACCAACCCTCTTTTGCTACCCCTATTTGCTATATAACTCCCGTAAGTTATTTATTTGTTTTTAAACTGTATTTTTATAATTTGTATTTTAAGTTTAAACATTGTAATAAGTATACTCTACACCTGCAGTTTTATCTGATCTGGTATATCAAAAATCTGCTTGTGAAATTATCTTTCTGTATAATTTATAATTTTTGTATTTTATACTTTTATTGGTATATACAACACCAAGTATTGATAAAATAAATTTGTATTTTCCTATATGATTTCATATTTTCTTTAATAAAATAAATTATATTTCATTTAATATATGCTTTAACACTATATGTTTCTCTATAATTTTATATTTTATATAAATATAAGAGTGTGTATTATCTATTGCCTATAAAATTCCCTATGTTGCTTGTTTTTAGTTACGATCCTCTTTAGTTTTTTTTATGGTATCAGAGCCACATAGATTTTTAGGGTGGTAAAGAGATACATAGATCATAATTTCATTTTAAGGTTTTGATTTGTAATATTAAGTGTGTGATCTTTGCCTAAGAATTTGAGTATTCAATAAGTCTCGTTTTAGCCAAATAGTAGACACTTAGGGCAGTAAGTCAGTGTCCGCTTCCAAAACTATTGATCTTACCCTTAATCTATAACTCAGAACTTAAAAATGGAATATTTTTTGTACAAATCAGCTAGCACAACTAAATCTGATAGTTCTGATAACTCAGAAATAAAAAAAATAGTAAACAGAAATGAAGTAAATTTAGAAGATTTTCATAAAGCTATATATGATTAGGATATACCTAAAGTAGAAAAAGAACAAATTTATAAAATATCTAAACTAAATATATTTAAAACTGATTATACAATAAAAGCAAAAGAAAGAGATATACAGTTGAGTAAACCCTTTGAAAGAATTACTCTGTTATTTTCTAAAACTTTGTAGCAACATAAAAATAAAAACTATATATACATACATATAGGACTAATACAGATTGGTATAAAATCTTTAACTAGAGAAGGTCTAAATACAAGTATATTAGCTACAGTCATAGATGTAAGATTTGTAAATTTTCAGGATTCTCTCTTAGGATCAGTTGAAACTAGCCTTAGTAAAGGTCCTGTTTCTTTTTACTGTCATCTTGATATTACTGTATCTTTAAATGATGCTAATATATTAAAAAGCATAGTACTAGAAGTTAAAATCCATAATTATAAAATATTAAAATGATCAATTTTTATAGCATTAATTTAAAAATACATTCTAAAGTAATGATTTCTACCTTTACATCTAAATATAAAATTCAACCAAAATAGGAGAAAACAAATTTATCGAAACAGACCTTAGTAAAGCTAATACAATAATTCCTAAAATCATACAATAGAAGGATATATCCCTTCCTGATGAATGGATACTGGAAGGATTAGTCCCTCCTCCAGAACCTAAGAAAATTATAAAATCAAATATCAATATTAATAAAATTAAACAGTATAAAGATGGTAAAGTAAAATTAAAATTTAGTAGACATAGTATAAGTAACATGTATTTTGATACTTCTTCCTCTACATCAACTGTAGATTTTGGAAGAGCATCTCAGTTACCTTCAGTTTTATACACTTTATATAATGAAACAAATCCTAAACCAATACTATAAACTTTTATAAAATCTAGTTATTCCACATTAGATATTCCAGAGTCTAGCCATAATCTTAAAGGTGTAGACTATAGTACAACAGTACTACATCCTCTATATAATGATAACCTAAATCCTATAGACCCTAACCCTAGAATGAATCAATTCAAAGAATAATCACATTCTCCACCTATGTCTCCTACAGCCTCAGCTATAACTGAAAATATAGCAAACATAGATACAGAAGTGAATGTTATTATTAAAAATTTTACTTTTAATGAAGATAAATTTTATAAAGAAATAACATCAATAAAGAATATGGAAAAGTTAAAAAGAGTAATAAATAAAGTAAGCAATTTTGAAACTGTAAAACATGAATATATCAATTTTGTAAAGCCACATGAAGTTAATATAAAATTCTTTAATTAGTTTAAAAGAATAACTTAGATAGTAAAAAAATCTAATAAATCCAGTAATCTCATAGCTACTAGATATAAAAATATAGAATAGAAAGTAAATGATAAAATAATACAAAGTGAGCATCCATCTAAAACTACTAGTATTTTTATGCATGGAGAACATGAAATAAAAGCTATACCTTTTAAAATAATAAATGATGATGATCCAAATAGAAAAATTTTAGAACAAAATATTTTTTTTTAATACTCATTTACATAGTATAGGAAAACAATTGAATTGAATATAAAATTCTATTAAAGGTAAAGAAATAGTAAAACCTATTGAGAAAACATCAGATAAGAAATTAAAATTTTAAGTCTTTAAACCCTTTCAAGTAACCGAAACAAGACAACAATAAGTTTAAAAAAATTCAAAGATTCTGACTTTGTAAAAGCAATCAAAGATCAACTAAGTAAAATTGAGTCAACTTCTGAATCCAAAGGAGTTGTACAGATACCCCACAATCTAAAACCATTAGTATAGTTACATAGGATCAAGAATCAAAAGAAGAATCCTCTTTCTGAAACAGAAGATCTTGAATCTTTTAATAAAGATATTACCCCTCAAATAAATCATATTATACATAGTCAACCTACAATACCTATAATGACAACTCCTGATCTTGGTGTCATTGATAGACCTAATGTTCTATCACAATATAAATACAATGCCTTCTCAGTATATGAATGAAATATTGATAGCCTATCAGAATATAATATTCTAAGTCTTTTACAACAGATGGTAATGACTGCCAATGCTTATAGAACTCAATCAGATACATCTAATAAAACTATAGCTGAATTAATTATAGCTGACTTTACAGGCCAATTAAAATGTTGGTGGAATAATTATCTCACTGATGAACAACATTTATAATTTTTAAATGTCATAAAAACATATGAAGATGAAATTCCTATATTAAATAAATATGGCAATACTATTTAAGATGCAGTGACAACACTTATTTTGACTATATCACTATATTTTATAGGGGATCCTACTCACTCAAAAGATAAAAATGCAGAATTACTAAGTAACCTTAGGTGTAAGAAACTTGGTTATTTCAGTATTATAAAATAATATTTCTAACTAGGATAATGTTAAGAGAATATTCTAAGCATACCTTCTAGAAAAAAAAAGTTCCTAGTAAGATTACCTTTCTTTTTAGGAGAAAAAATTAGAAATCATATAAAACATGAATATAAAAATTCAGTTCCTTATAATAATTTAACTTATAGTCAATTAATTAGTATAGTCCAAAAAGAAAGATTAAAACTTTATCAAGAAATAAAGCTATAAAAATCTTTAAAATTTAAAATAAGAAAGACTAAATAAAAACTAGGATCATTCTATAAACAATGAAATTACAGTATAACCAAAAATCATAAGGATTGTCAGGGATAATGTTCTACAGGTAAAAAAACCTTATAAAAAATTTTATAAAAAGAATTATAAAAGAAAACCTAATAAATAAATTTATCATAAGATATATAAATCTCATAAATATAGAAAATCTAGTAATAAAAAATTCTTTAAAAAGAAGGATAAGCAATTTAAATCATATAAAGATTTAGAATATTATAATTATGGTAAAAAATGACATACTTCTAGATTTTGTAGTTTTATTAAAAAATTATAAGAATTAAATTTATATAAGTCAGTGTTAAATAAATTCATGAATTATACTTAGAACATTCATACTCTAAGGACTATTCAGACTCTGAAAAAGTAAATCAGATAGGTAAAATAAATTTTGAGACTACTAGTTTTGAAACTAGTAGTAAATTAATAAATATTTTAACTAAAGAACAAGAATCGATATTAGAACTTATAAAACATATAAATGATTCTAAAATATAAGAAAAATTCTTAAATAAATTATTAAAAAGTTTTGATAAAGTAAATCATAAACAAAAACCTTATGTATTACTTAATACTAGTAAAAACAACTTATGATTTAACATCAATACATAATAAAATTAAACAAGAAAAAATTAAACCAACAGTAAATGACTTACATACAGAAATTAAAAAAGTCAAAATAGAATTAAAAGAATTAAAATTAAAATAATAAAATGATTAAAAATTAATAAAAACTTTATTGAATAATAATAAATAATCCACTTCTTCTGAAAATTCTTCTGAAGAAGAAGAAGATAAAATTAACAATAAGAAAATTAGCATGTTAAATAAAAATGATAATTCTATATTTATTCTACAAAAAATAACATCTATAAAATACTTAATATCTATAAAATTAATTTTTTTTAAATTACATCATAGATATTATAGCTCTATTTGATACATGAGTTGATTTAAATTGTATAAAATATATGTTAGTCCCTAAAAGATTCTAGCAAGGTACTAATGAAAGATTATCTTCTGCCAACAAATCTAAAATAAAAATTATCGATAAAGTAGAAGCTTCAATTATCAATCAAAATATATAATTGAAAAATATGTTTATTTTAACTAAAGAAATTCATCATATGGTAATTTTAGGAATATTATTTATGAATTTAATAACTCCTTATTCAGTAAAGGATAATAATATAATCATTAAAATAAATAATCAAAAGATTATATTCCCTTTTATAGAAAAATCTAAAAAAAATTAATTTACTTAAAGCACGTTCAATTTATGAATTAGAAATAAATACATTAATAAAAGTAAAATCTGAATAATTTTGTAATTTAAAAAATAATTTTTATTTATAAAAAATAAATGAACAATTAAAAGTAAATATAGTAGAGAAAAAATAACTAAAATAAAACTCCAAATTGAAAATGAGCTATTTGTTGACATTTCAAATGCATTTTGAAATAGAAAACAATTAATGGTGATTTACCTTATGAAGTAGATTTTAATGAAAAATCTATTACATCTAAAGTCAGGCCCCATACAAATGGCTCTAGACATGATAGAATTCTGTAGAAAATAAAAAATTTATTTGTAATTCTCGTAGTGCATGGGCTTATGTTGCCTTTTATGTTAATAAGGCATCGAAAATAGAAAGAGAAGCTCCAATATTAGTAATAAATTATAAGCCTTTGAATAAAGCTTTAAAATGGATTAGGTATCCTATTACAAATAAAAAAAAATTTACTAAATATATTATGTGAGGCTAATGTAATTTCAAAATTTTTATATGAAATTTGAATTTTGGTAAATTCAGATTCATCCTGAAAACAGATATAAAATTGTATTCATAGTTCCATTTGGTTAGTATGAATAGAATGTAATACTTTTTGGACTAAAAAAAAATGCTCCAACTGAATTCCATAGAGTAATGAATGATATTTTTAATTCTTATATAAAATTATATATTATGTACATAGATGATGTATTAATTTTAAGCAAAACTTTAGATGAACATTTAAATATTTCAAAATATTTTTTATGGTGGTAAGAAAGAATGGACTAATACTCAGTAAAACAAAAATATCTTTGTTTCAAACTAAGGTTAGATTCTTATGGCATTATATAGAACATGGTAATATAACGTAATTTAGCCTTTGGGGATAATTTTCCTAATAGAATCCTGAATAAACCCAAATTACAAAGATGCTTATGTTATCTAAACTATGTTATAGACTTTTATCCAAATCTAAATAGGTTAATAAAACTCTTACACGATAAGCTTAGGAAAAATCCTAACTCATAGAATGAAGTTCACACAAATATAGTCCAACAAATAATATCTTAATAAAAATAATTCCTTCCATTCATATTTCTAATCCATCAGCCCAAAAAATAGTAGAAACTAATGCTTCAAATATAGAATATGGTGGTGTGTTAAAACAATTAAAATAGGAGAGAGAGACTATAGTCCATTTTACCTCAGAATATTGAAATACAACCCAATCAAATTATTCAATTATTAAAAAAAATTTAAATATAGTACTTTGTATTTCTAAATTTTAATCTAATTATTAAATCAAAAATTTTTTTTATGTATTGATTGTAAATCTGTAAAAGATGTTTTACAAAAAGATATTAAAAACCTTACCTCTTAATAAAATTTTGCTAGATGGAAAGTGATTTTAAGCTTTTTTTATATATAGAATTTATTAAAGGAGACAACAATAGTATACTTAATTTTCTAACTCGTGAATTGCTCTAATGAAATCATGAGAAATAAAAGAAAACTCAAAGATTAGGAACTAAAGCCTAAAGTTCGAGCCCTTCACCTAAAGCCTTATCTAATCATTCAGACACCCTCCAAAAATTAGGAACTAAAGCCATAAAGTCTTGGGCCTTAATGGTCGAAGACAAAGATGGTAAAATCCAACAGGAGGTAGTAAAGCATTGGGTTTCTCAATTGGCCCAATCACCAAAAGTCTTTAAAGCAGTTTCAAATATGGGTTTCTCGCCTCCAGAACAGGCTGACAAAACCTCAGGTAAATCCCTTGTACCCTTTAAATAATTTTGATATAGGAGAATCTTCCTTTTCAAAAATCCTATCTCAAAATATTTTAAAAAATGAGTTGGAAATTTCCAAACAACCAACTCAAATAATTTCCTCAAATTTTGCTATAAAATCCAAATGGTTTTCAAAATCATTTATAAATACTGAATTAATAATAGAAGATGGATTTAGTCATCAGAATCCATGAGAAATTATTAAATCAATATATCTAAAAAAATTGATTTTTAAACCATATGATTTATCAAAACCTCAAGTATACTATTTAGCTATTCTTGAAGACAGAGTCTGTAAAAATAAAACATAATTATGATAAAAAAAATAATAAAACAATTATAGCCTATTCTTCTATTCAAATAAGAAATATTCTCTATCCTTTTGATTGGGAAAAGCCTCTTCATACACCTACATTGCTTAAAGCCAACTTCCTTTTGTAAAAACTACTTTTAATTATTGAAATTATATATAGGCTTGGACAAATATCTTCTATATTCAAAACCATATGAATACTTATTCCTGGTTAGTATATTTTGATACTAACATAAAAACATATAAAATCTCAATATTGTTTGTTGATTGGTAGTATTATTGTGGTAATGATGATAATACTTTATCATAAAAAGTACTATTAGCTTTCTAGTATTTTAAAGCCAATCTACAACCTAGTACTTATGAAAAGAAGTTCCCTCCTCTTCTCCTTTTTTATATGACTTTTTTTTATACCATAAGTGTACCAATGGTACTTTGACCTAGCCTATCAGTCAGGTACTAATATACGCTTAGTATTAAGAAAACATAAAATAAAGTGGTGGAATGCCTTGAGAAATTTCACCTATGAATCAACTGTAAAAAATTGGATCCTTAAAAGGAATAACAGTGGTATTAACCCAAAAATGACTACTACCTTTGGGGCCAAAAAACCCATTGTCAAGCCCTTCTAACAGCAGTAAAAATTGCTGAAGAATATAAAGCCATTTGTCAACAGATGGTTGAGTCTATTCCTTCAACTTTTGAACCCATAAAGCCCAGTTTTTTTGAATCCTCTGGTAGAACCCAGTCAAAAAAATCTAAAGCCCACTCAAAATCCAAATCGAAAGCCCATTCTAGAAGAAAAAATATCCCTTTTTCTTTCGAATCCTCCTCTTTATCATTTATAATGTCATCATCCACCGGTACATCATCTGACTCAGACTCAGATTTTGCACCTAGTAATGAGGATGACTGTTATAATGTCTTACCACCTATAAAGAAAAAAATAAAAAGAAAAAGATAGTAAAAGACAAAAAGTAAAAAAGAGAAAAAAAAAGGAGTAATTTTCTAAGGCAAAAGGAACCTTATTCATTCGAATAAGCAAAAGACAAGATATTATTCATTTTCAGTATCAAGGCATGTGAAGACCCGGTAAAGCTACAAGATAAAACAGATAGTATCTGACACGGTACTATTTATCTAGAGTAAAAAAAGTAACGACACCGTTAAAGTACTATTCATCTATAGTACCGAATGTGTGAAGGCACTATGTAAAGCCACTAACAGTAAAACTCTTTGTCCATTTATAAAAGCTCTTTTGAAGCTCGCCTCAAAGCTTTTTGAATCCAGAGTCCTCTCAAGAGCAAAAAAAAATTTCAATTTTCTTGTATTCATTTCCCCCTCTCAAAAACCAACCCTCTTCTGCTACCTCTATTTGTTGTATAATTTCTATAAGTTATTTATTTATTTTTAAAATTGTATTTTTATAATTTATGTTTTAAGTTTAATTATTGCAATAAGTATGTTATGCATCTGCAGTTTCATCTGATATGGTGTATCAGAAATATGCTTGTAAAATTATCTTTCTATATTATTTATTCTCTTTATATTTTATACTTTTATCGGTATATACAACACCAAGAAAATAATTATGTTTGTTGTTAGTTACGATCCTCTTTTTTTATGATATCAGAGCCAAATAAGTTTTGCTTTTTTCTATCATATAAGTTTTTTTTAATTAGTGGATATTTAAGATTTTATTATAAGGCATTTAGGTTAATGCTAGAATTTTACAATTTGATTATAAATTATATAAAACTAATATTCTATTTGAAATAGTATATTTATACAATTTAATTTAATAAGATTCTCTTAAATAAATTAATATAATTAAGAATTAAAATAAAAAATATATAAAAAATTAATATATTTTAGAATTTAATAAATCAATAATTCCTAATTTTTCTATAATATTAAATTTTTAATTTTAATTTTATTTCGCTTGCAATTTTTTTTCTTAAAAAATTTACTCCTCTCTGCTGATATTTAATTCCTGATTCTGCCAGTACTCCCTATAGCTAGAGAGCATTTGAGAGATATTTAGGAATTCAGTCCTATTTAAAGCTCTAAATTTCTTCATGAGCCAATGGAAACTTTGCCTTTAACATCTCAATTTGTATTTTCTTATTAATTTATTTGTTTGATAAATAAATATATATACACTTATTTTTTAAAAGATAACATAATGTCAATAATAATAAAATATTATTTATTTTTTAACAATTTTGATTGACCAATTTATACCAATTAGAAATCACCATGTATGAATGCACCTATGATTTCTCTCTCTTTCTTCTTTTGGTTAATCTAAAAACCCAACAATCTTATAAATTATGAATGCACTTATGACTTAGTTTTGGACCAAAAATTACCATTCAAATTCATAATTTCAGATATATACATATGGGTTGTGATTTTGTATTTGATTTCAATTGAGAATTTGAGATTGGAATGAATCTTAAAACCTCCTTTTGGAGACACTTTTCATAACATTAACTAAAGCCTTTTCTTTTTCTTTTATTTTCTTCTTTTGTTTTTTTCTTAACAAAGTACTCATTATCACAAATGATCGATACAAAAGATCACGTTTCACATAGTCTGACGAAGAAAATCAATATTTAAACATTACATATATCTGATTAAGAAAAATAATATTTGATCGTCATACCAAAAAAATAAGAAAATTAATATGTAAACATAACACAACAAAAGACTGTCCCTTGAAAAAAAAAATTAATATTTAAAGACAAGGTGTGACCGTTGAGACCAAACAATGATAGCTCCCTCCTTGCTTTGGAAATTTTAATATTATGGTTTATTGAGAACTAAGACGATGAATGAGATGGAAGATGACAACAGTTCTGTTTATTTTTGATATGCAATTGATTGGGAATTTCTTGAGTTTTGCTTCAAGAGGCGATAGGGTTGGGCTTAATCAGATGTTAAGAGCTGGTACTTCCCCTAATGTTCAAGACTATGATAGGAGGACTGCTTTGCATCTTGCTTGCAGTGAAGGCCATGCTCCTATTGTTGAGCTTCTTATTCACTACAAAGCTAATGTCAATCTCAAAGATCGCTGGCAGCGGACTGTAATTTCATATGCTCTTCAATCTCGCTTTCTCTTTCCATGTTTTTATGGCAATTTTGAATTTGTAAATTACTCTACTAGTGATAATTCTTCCGGAGGATTGGTTGATTGCAATAACTAATCTTGAAATTTATGTAAAAATAATCCTGAAATTTGACAAGCATTAATTCTTTTTTTTTTTTTTGCAATATCAAGCCCTTGACAGATGCAAGACTATATGGACATAGGGATATATGTAGAATCCTGGAAGTACATGGAGGCAAGGATTTTATAAATGATCAACCAATGGTAATTAACCCAATCATCTTCCTTTCTTTTTTTTTTTCAGAAAAAAAACAAATGATGAATGCGTTTGTGTTTGTGTTGAAATGGCCCGGAAAGCTGAATTTTCAGTCGTTATAAATAATTCAATCAATAGCATCAGTGTTGAAAAAAATTATCTTTTCAACTTAAACTGATTAAGTTTATCTGGATACAGTGATTATCCTTCTACTTATTTCAATTAAAGTTTCACTGTTGTATTCCTGATTAATTCATAGACTTCTATTACTATAAATTAAACGAAAACAAAGTCAGTTAATTTTGCGCGACATTTATTTCTTCGACATGAACAAAACGCCAATGAATTGAACTTTGATATTTCAGAACTTAGCACGGTTCAGTCATCAACAGTTGAACAGATATATATGCCTTTGGAGATTGTTTGATGCTATTAACTTCAAGTTGTCCTAGATATTCCATGCAGTTCAGATAAATATTAACTACAGTAAATATGAATCTAAATTTTTTAGAAAAAAGAACAGAAGTGAAGTGTGAAAACAGTGTTGGTTTTTTGGATTTTTTACTTCAATCGTCCAAATCAACCACTGGAAAAGAAAAAGGATGTAATTTGATATGTTGCATAATTTTTCCTTCCTGCATTGTATATCTTCAGCTAGCTAAGAATTCAACTAATGTATCTGTATTGCATAGTTGTCCTTGCCTGCTAATTTATCCATAATGCATATTGATGAGTAAATTGCAAAGTCAAAAATAGAGGTGCCTAATTTTGTCAAAAATGGAGGTGCCTAACCATTATTAAATTTCACCAATCCAATTTTTGAAGCCTATATAAACCCCTTATATCTCATTTAGAAGATCATCCAAATAATTAGAGAGTTTGAGAATTTAAGAGAGTTTGAGAGAAAATCTTGAGAAAAAGGCTTGTAAAAGAATTTTTTTTTGTGAAGAAAAATTCTTAGGTGTAATTGGGTGTGGGTTGTGAGTTGTGAGTGTTGTAAACACTTCATGTAATTTTTCTCCTTTTAGTAAAAAGATCTGCAGCAGGTCCGGAGACGTAGGCACAATTGGCCGAACTCCGTTATCAATTTTGTGTGTGTATTATTTTTGTTGTTATTTCTCATTCTCTTAAATCTAATTTATAAGAAAATCTGCGTAATTTTGCCAACAACTGGTATCAGAGCTGCTGGTTGTGAATTCTGTCAATTTTCTGTGAGTGGTTTGCAAGAATTGTCAGAAAAGATCCAGATAAAATTAGATTTGAGTGGGAGTGATGGCTGCAGATGAAGGAAATGTGAAAATTGAAAATTTTGATGGTACAGACTTTGGTTTTTGGAAGATGCAAATCGAAGATTATCTGTATCAGAAAAATCTTTATCAACCTCTTTCTGATAAGAAGCCAGATGATATGAAGGAAGAAGATTGGAAACTTCTAGATAGACAAGCTCTCGGAGTTATCCGATTGACGTTATCCCGTAATGTTGCTTTCAACATAGCAAAAGAAAAGACCACTGCAGGACTTATGAAGGCTCTCTCCAGTATGTATGAAAAGCCATCAGCCTCTAACAAAGTTCACTTGATGAGGCGGTTATTTAATTTGCGGATGACGGAAGGTGCATCGGTAGCTCAACATCTAAATGAACTCAATACAGTCACAACCCAATTGAGTTCAGTTGGGATCGAATTTGATGAAGAAATACGAGCATTAATACTTTTGTCTTCTCTACCAGAAAGTTGGAATGCTACTGTCACGGCTGTGAGTAGCTCATCGGGAAGCAATAAGTTGAAATTTGATGATGTTCGTGATCTGGTTCTCAGTGAAGAGATTCGACGGAGAGAGTTGGGTGAATCATCAACCTCTTCAGTTTGCATACAGAGTTAAGAGGAAGAAATTCAACCAGAGAAAATGGGCGTGACAAATATCGTGGTAGATCAAAGAGCAGAAGGTCCAAATCTAGAAATCCCAATAATTCACAAAGCTCGAAGACTGTTAAGTGTTGGAACTGTGGGAAGACTGGACACTATAAAAATCAGTGCAAGAGTGCATCGAAGGACCAGGAGCCGAAGATAGAGGCAAATATTGCTTCCACCTCAGGAACAGATGATGCGTTGATATGCTCTTTGGAGAGCAAAGAGGAGTTTTGGTATTAGACTCTGGAGCATCATTCCATGCCACTTCGCAAAAGGAATTCTTCGAGAGGTATGTCCCTGGAAACCTTGGAAAGGTATATCTTGGTGATGATCAACCTTGTGATATTATTGGTAAAGGTGTAGTGAAGATTAAGTTAAATGGGTCTATTTGGGAGCTGAAGGATGTCAAACATATTCCCGACCTAAGAAAGAACTTAATCTCAGTAGGGCAGTTGGCTAGTGAAGGCTACACTACAATCTTTCATGGTGATGATTGGAAGATTTCAAAGGGGGCAATGACTATTGCTCGGGGCAAAAAGAGTGGTACTCTTTACATGACAGTATGAGCATGCTATTCAATTGCAGTTGTAGTAGAAAATAAAAATTCTAATTTGTGGCACAAGAGACTTGGCCACATGAGTGAGAAAGGGATGAAAATTATGCACTCAAAGGGAAAACTTCCAAGTCTACAGTCAGTTGACATAGACATGTGAGAAAGTTGCATACTTGGAAAGCAGAAGAGCGTCAGCTTTCAGACAAGTGGAAGAGCACCAAAGAAGGAAAGACTATAGCTCATTCACTCTAATGTTTGGGGACCAACGGCAATTTCATCCATTGGTGGAAAATACTATTTCGTGACTTTCATCGATGATCACTCTCGGAAAGTATGGGTTTACTTTCTAAAACATAAATCTGAAGTGTTTGAGACTTTCAGGAGATGGAAAGCTATGGTGGAAAACGAGATAGGTTTAAAGATTAAAAGGCTCAGAACCGACAATGGAGGTGAATATGAAGACATCATATTCAAGAAGTTATGCTATGAGCACGAGATTAGAATAGAGAGAACCGTGCCGGGTACTCCTCAACACAATGGTGTAGCTGAGCGTATGAACCGAACATTGACAGAAAGAGCTAGAAGCATTCATATACAGTCAGGTCTACCGAAATACTTCTGGGCAGAAGCAGTCAACACAGCAGCTTACTTGATTAACCAAGGCCCATCGATTCCATTGGAGCATAAAATACCAGAAGAGGTATGGAGCGGAAAAGAGATAAAACTATCACATCTAAAAGTTTTTGGTTGTGTAGCATATGTGCATATTAGTGATCAAGGTAGGAATAAGCTTGATCCCAAATTTAAAAAAATGTATCTTCATCGGCTATGGTGAGGATGAGTTTGGCTATCGCATTTGGGATGACAAAACAAGAAGGTGATTCGCAGCAGAGATGTGATTTTCAATGAAAAAGTGATGTACAAGGACATATATAAATCTGATACCAACAACACAAAGCAAAGTGAGCCAGTGTTTGCAGATATAAATGATGTCCTAGAAAGTCCCGTGATGGAGCCGATTGTAGTAAATCCTCATCAAGAGGAACTCGTTGGGCAAAATAGTGTGCAGCAATCCGACACACCGCAACCTCCTACTCTAGCTCCTATATTGAGAAGGTCTTCTCGGCCTCATGTGCCTAACAAGAGATACATGAATTATTTATTGCTCACTGATCAAGGAGAGCCTGAATGCTATGATGAAGCTTGTCAGACTAGAGATGCTAACAAGTGGGAGTTTGCCATGAAAGATGAGATGAATTTCTGATCTCTAACCATACATGGGAACTAGTTGAGTTACCCATGGGGAAGAAGACACTTTACAACAAATGGGTGTATCGGGTAAAAGAGGAGCATGATGCTTCAAAGAGATACAAAGCCCGATTAGTTGTCAAAGGGTTCCAACAGAAGGAAGGAATTGACTACACCGAAATTTTTGTTCCTGTTGTGAAGCTCAATACTATCAGATCAATGTTGAGCATTGTTGCTATTAAAGATCTTCATCTTGAACAATTAGACGTGAAGACTACATTTCTTCATGGAGATTTAGATGAAGAGATATATATGCACCAGCCATAAGGTTTTTAAGAAAAAGGGAAGGAAAACATGGTGTACAGACTTAAGAAGAGCTTGTATGGACTAAAACAAGCCCCAAGACAGTGGTACAGAAAGTTTGACGGCTTCATGCATAAGGAAGGATTCCAGAAGTGCAACGCTGACCACTGTTGCTGCTTCAAGAGATATAACTCCAGTTATATTATTTTACTACTTTATGTAGATAACATGTTAGTAGCAGGTTCAGATATGAAGGATATCAAAAGGTTGAAGCAATAGTTGTCAAAGGAATTTGACATGAAAGACTTAGGTCCAGCAAAAAGGATTCTTGGAATGCAAATCACAAGAGATAAGGAGAAAGGAATTTTGCAGTTATCTCAGGCAGAGTACATCAACCGTGTTTTGCAGAGATTCAACATGAGTGACGCCAAGCCAGTTAGCACACCCTTGGCTAGTCACTTTCCTCTATCTAAGGATCAATCCCCTCAGACGGAGGAAGAGAGAGAACACATAGCTAAGGTTTCTTACGCTTCAACCATTGGAAGTTTGATGTACGCAATGGTCTGTACAAGACTAGACATTGGCTATGCAGTGGGAGTTGTAAGCAGGTTTATGTCAAATCCAGGGAAAGCTCATTGGGAAGCTGTAAAATGGATTTTGAGATATCTATGGGGCACCATAAAAAAGTGTTTGTACTTTGGTAAAGGAGAGTTAAAAGTACAAGGCTACATAGATGCAGACTTTGGAGGTGAAGTCGATCACCGGAAAAGTACCACCGGTTATATAATCACTGTTGGAAATACAGTTGTTACTTAGATGTCGAAGTTATAAAAGATTGTCATTCTATCCACTACAGAAGCTGAATATGTAGCAGTGACTGAAGCCAGAAAAGAGATGATATGGCTTCAAGGTTTGTTAACTGAGCTGGGTTTCAAACAAAAGAAGAATGTATTATACAGTGATAGTCAGAGTGCGATACACTTGGCAAAAAATTATGTATTTCATTCTCGAACCAAGCATATTGGACTTCGTTATCACTTCATCAAAACTCTGTTGGAGGATGATGTGTTAATACTAGAGAAGATCCAAGGAAGCAAGAATCCAACAGATATGTTGACAAAGACGGTGGCTATTGAGAAACTGAAGTTGTATTCAACTTCAGTTGGCTTACAAGAATAACAAGACTGGAAAGACTTGCTACATAAATCGTTGTATGAAGACGGATTAAAATCAGTCTTCAAGTGGGAGATTGTTGAATAAATTGCAAAGTCAAAAATGGAGGTGCCTAATTTTTGTCAAAAATGGAGGTGCCTAACCATTATTAAATTTCACCAATCCAATTTTTGAAGCCTATATAAACCCCTTATATCTCATTTGGAAGATCATCCCAAAAATTAGAGAGTTTGAGAGTTTAAGAGAGTTTGAGAGAAATGCTTGAGAAAAAGGCTTGTAAAAGAATTTTTTTTTTTGTAAAGAAAAATTCTTAGGTGTAATTGGGTGTGGGTTGTGGGTTGTGAGTTGTGAGTGTTGTAAACACTTCATGTAATTTTTCTCCTTTTAGTAAAAAGATTTGTAGCAGGTCCGGAGACGTAGGCACAATTGGCTGAACTCCGTTATCAATTTCGTGTGTGTATTATTTTTGTTGTTATTTCTCATTCTCTCGAATCTAATTTATAAGAAAATCTGTGTAATTTTCCCAACACATATTTCCTTATGAAATTAACTTGTTCTCGAAATTCTTCTTCTGCTGACTGTCAGGGAGTCTATGGTGAATCAATCAAGGTCAAGTGGCGTGGAACATGGGTTGTTAAGACCGTAATCAAAAGTCAGATTTACCATCCTGTAAAAATGTGTGCGTAACTGCACCTACCCTTTGTTTGTGTTTTATGTTTAAATTATTTTTTGAATCAATTATGCAAGTATAACGTGCAATTTGGACAATTCTAGACTATGAGAATTCTACGTTGAGCATATAATGCAGGATATTGTCTGCTAAGGATAACACTCTCTTGCGAGAACTTTGACATCCTAATATTTTGCGGTTTCTTGGTTCAATTGTTCATGGAGAGGAGATCACTCTCATCACAGAGTATCTGCCAAAAGTATTTCCTACCATGAACTTATAAGTTCTTTCTTTACCTCTAATCTTTATATTGATTCATATACCTCAGAATTTCATAGAAGATGTTCATAAATTCTAATGACGTCTTACTGGTATTCCATATAATATTAGTTCATATTTAAAAGATTTCAATTTTGTTCCATGTACTTAATTTAATGGCATATACTTGAGAAGCCTATCCATCTAATGGTATTTATAATTTTTATTATGTGATACTATAATATTTAGCATCTTTTTCATAAGTATTATGAGGTCTTAATAGCCTTTGATCATTACATTGTAAGGAGTTTCATTTGACTTTTTGTTGCTTATATTAATGTAGGGGAATTTAGATGATATCTTGTAGAGAATGACCTGCTTACTGCTTTACGCTATGCACTTGACATTGCTAGGTGAATTGCTTTTGTTGCTCTGCATAAATGCCATTGTGATTGCTTAATCAATGTTGATATTTTTAATTCCATTCATGTATCTGTCCTTGTTACTTGTATTGAAAAAGTGAACTATTTATAATCCTACCAATTTTATTGAGATAGAAAATGAAAACCATAAAGGCAAAATATAAGAAGTTTTTATCTTTTTAATATGCACTTCCCGGTTAAATTCTCTTAGACCTACATTTCGCTGCCACTCATCATGTTGTATTGAGATTTTGTGTGGTTTTTACTGCCTTCTCCACTTCAAGAGAGCATTCCTAATTGAGAATGCAATATAATTATGATCGCTGGTAGATTTTACAACTAGTAATTTAGCCACAAATATTTCCTCTTGCAGAAGGATTGCTTCTTTTTCATTTTGCCATTGCTCTTGTGTCTTCTCCATTGCAAACAGTATCTCTAACTACATTAATATGAACATCCAAAGTAAATAATACATGGATTAGACCTTGAATGGAGAAAATGAAATCCTTATTAGTGATCCTTCATCTATATTAATTACGGCATTGAATTTCATGTTATCTGAATTTTTAATTTCCTTTTACAGTTCTTTTGTTCTAATTTTTTTCATTATAAAGAAACTACAGATTATCTTTAATGTCTAAAATTATTGACAGGGGAATGAATTAACTTCATAAACACAAGCCCTTGCCTATAGTGCAAAATCATTTGGATCCCAGGTGAGATTCGTCCCTCAAATATAAATTCCTTAATTTTCTCTTTTGATATATTTGATGAGATGAATTTGAAACATGCTAGGATTATCTTCTCCTAACTGTTGACTTAACAAACATGCTACAACTTTAATAACCCTGGTACAAAAGTGTTACATATCACAGGAGGAATAGGGGTAGGAAAGGAAATTAAATAGATGGGGACTGCTGAACTTATGTTTGGGTACTTAGAGAATTTGAGGGAATCGATGTCAGCAAATGATTAGGAATGAAGGGCAATAGGACAAGAATAACTAATTGTAAAGGTTGCATAATAGTAGGGAAATATTCCCTACTAATTTATCTCTTAGTTGAATTCTTCTATTAATTAGGATGTACATACTATCTGAGAGTATGAATGAATATCAATATTTCCTACTCTCTCTAATTCTTCTTTTATTTCCTCCTCTTCTCTTCTATCTTTCTTCTTAATTCCTATTTCTCTCCTCCCCTGATTCTCCTTCTATGTTTCTCTTTTTCCTTCTCTGTCATCTCTCATTTCTATACTTCTAATTGTTCGGTCGTTACAAATTGGTATCAGAGCCTGTTTAGATCATTTTTGTACTTATTTTTAGTATGATTTTTATGTGTTTTTAGCTAATGTTTTGATTGATTTGTGTTTTAAGTGTGTTTAAAGTGTTGTTTTTAGGTTAAAGTGCAAAAACACCCTTGGAAGATCAAAACAGTGCAGGAAAAGCATGAACCAATCAAGACATGGCCAAGCCTAAAAACAACACTTTAAACACTTCATTCTCTGGCCGTGTCATGCTCTGCCCTCTTCATTCTTTGAGGGACACGGCCAAGCCTCTGGCCGTGTCGAAACCACAAAGAAAGAGCAAAAATGAAGGAAGCAGGAAGAGACACACTCAGTGACACGGCCAAGCCACTGGCCGTGTCACATGACACTGCCAGCAAGCTTGGCCGTGTCCCATCTTGAGCCAAAGAAGAGAAGGAAAAGAAGCAAGCAGAGGTGGACACACTCAGTGACACGGCCAAGCTTGTCGCCATGTCAAGCCAAGAGCAAGCTTGGGCGTGTCCCATTTCATGCCAAAGAACAAGAGAGCAAGCAAAGAAGGAAAGGAAAGAGGCAGAAGCAAACACACTCATATGACACAGCCAAGCTTGTGGCCGTGTTACATGAGACACGGCCAAGCTACTCTTGGCTTGGCCGTGTCACCCCTTATGACCAAAGAAAAGAAAGAAAAGAAAGAAAGAGGCAGTGAGGGACACGGCCAGCAAGCTTGGCCGTGTCCCAAGGAAAATTGAGAGACACGGCCAAGCCACTCTTGGCTTGGCCGTGTCATACCTAAAACATTTAATTTCTTTTGCACGAAGTGGGAGACATAGTGGGAGACAATGCCTTGTGCTTGCCAAAAGAAATATTAAACAAAGAAAAAGTTGGGAACAAAGTGAAATGGTCTGAGTTGGAAGGCATGAGTGGTGTTTTTTTTAATGAATTAAAATAGTGAAGAGGGAAATTGGAGGGAGTAGTTCTTTGTTCTTAAACAATTTCTGCTACACGTTTGGGAGAGGGAGAGAGTGACACTCTCCCTTGTCCCTTCATCCTCATCTTCATTTCCATCCTCTCCACCTTCTCCATCTTCCATTGACAAGTTCTTTGAGATTCTTTGGGATAAATTGGGTTAACAAGCTCTTAAAGGTTGAAGAAGCTTCGTTGAAAGGATTGGTGACTTGAGAAAGCTCCATTCCATCTTCCAAAGGCAAAATCAATTGAAGAGTTGGTGACTTGAGAAAGCTCCATCCAAAGGTTTGGTGACTTGAGAAAGCTCCATTCCATGTTGCAAGGGGAATCAACCATTGAAGAGGGCTTGAGTTCTTCATCAAATACATCAAGTGGAGCTAGGAGGAAGACTAGTAATCCTACTCTTGGCATCTTCACAAGGGGTTTTTCTATTCTCTCTTTTAATTCATTTCTATTATTGTTGTTGTATTAAGAGAATGATATTGCAATGAACAATTTGTATGTGTTTTATATTGAGTTGAATGAATTTTATAAATTGATGATGTTGAGCTAAATACCCATGCCTAGGGTTTGTAGCATATTTGGTTGAATGCTTTGATTTGATATTTACATTGATGTTCCTTGTTGATTGGTTGATTGTATTGTATTAAATGCTAGGTTGATAGATTAGCTACCTATTGATCTTTGAATATTGGATGACGGACCGAGAGGTGAAATCCAATATCGGAACTATATAATCGACCACCCTATGAATGAATTAGAAATATAAGTTCTAAGTTTTATTAATTTGGTAATGTAAAAGAATTGGTCATTGTTAATTCATGAATGTGAGAACTAATGGATTGGTAATTGACTAATTAACCTTAAGGAATAAATTAATTACAAGGTTATGTTAATGGATAATTGAGAATTGAGTTTTGATTGAATGGACCTATAACCCTAGGCACCTTCCCAAGAATCGATTTGATCTTGTACAAACTTCACACATTAACCCTACGCACGTTAATCTTAGGTTTAAATTATTCTCGCACCATTCCAACACAATAAACTTCTGCATTTAAATACTTGTCAATCAAGCTATTACGAACCACACCTTCTTGGGGAAACGACCTTGGGGCGATCACCTTTGCTACAGCTACCTCGTATACTTGCGAGTGACGCTTTGTAGTAGTACTTAATTCGAGTGCAACAGAGCCCTAGATCTTTGGCCTAGTACTCTTCTTCGTTATCACCTTAAGTAAGCTAAGAAAACCCAAAAATACAAGCACAGAAGAAATTTCTACTGATGTAGAAGAAACAGAGGAAGTTGATCGAATTGCCTCTATTTAGAATGAGATGAACCATCGACTTGAGTCCATACAACGAGAACACACCGAAACTATGATCAACTAAGAGGAAAACATCTCAAGCTCGAAACTCATTTGGGTCAAATGATGCAGCTTCTTATGAATATGCAAGACAAGGGAAAAGAACCCTTAAATGATGAACCTACTGCTAGTGCCAAAGGATTGTTACATACCCCTCACTTGAGGCTTCATGAAACATAAGGCACAGTGGTAGGGTAGAGGACAGATGAGATGGACTATTTATTTGCTGGGCCTGCTCAAATGGATGGTGGGGGTGGTGGGTACTATAACTATTTGCTTCCAAAGATGGATCTACCCATCTTTGAAGGAAAGGATGCCCAATCCTGGTTATGGAAGTGTGGAAAATACTTTTGAATTTATGATTTTTTGAAGGAGAGGAAAGTTGAATTGGCTACCCTGTACCTCTTTGATATGGCAAAGTGATGGTTTTGGGGGATGGATACAAATTTGTTAGGACGCTGGATGGGAGGAATTCTCCAGCGGCTTGCTCAAACAGTTTCGAGACTCACCGTTAGAAGATATAGTGGCTAATTTTCACAAATTGCAGCAAACGGGTTTTGTAAAGGACTACCAATAAGCTTTTAAGAAAATTGAATCAAAGGTTTAACGGATAAGGCCAAATCTCTTTGAATCTTATTATCTCTCAAGTTTCTTGGGTGGATTAAAGGAGGAAGTGGGAGCGACGGTCAGAATGTTGCAACCATCAACGTTAAGTACTGCCTTTGAATAGGCGAGACTTCAAGAAGTGGTGATCGAAGCTTCCCAGAAAATTTATCACTTTCAAAATGCACTATATCACCGATCCTCAACAACAGTGACCCAAACACAAAAAAACCAAACCCATAACCCAATCTTTTAATCCGGTCATACCAAACCTGAAACCCTTTACTACTTACTCCCCTAAATTGCAGCAAAATACCCACAGAACACCATTTCCTTATACACCCAATAAACGGGGATCGAATAATTATTTTCGGTGTGGAGAATGATATGCTCCTAGGCATCACTGTGCAACAAAATAGATAATGGTGCTCCATGGAATTGATGATGGGGAAGAAGTTGATCCAGGGGTTGATGGGTGGCAAGACGTTGATGTTGTTGAGCTGAAGGAAGAAACTGTGGAGTAGGGACAACTTTCTCTTCACTTAATTGATAGAAGCCAGACCGATAATACAATCAAGATACGAGAGAAAATTAAGAATAAGGCCATCGTGATCTTGATTAACTGAGGGAACTCGCACAGCTTCATTGACCCAAAGCTGGTCGAGGAGTTGAAGTTGGCCACTGTTACTGTTAATCCTATGATAGTCACAGTGGCAGATGGAAGAAAGTTGACAGTCATAACTAAATATTTTGAGTGCGCTTGGTTAATGCAGGGTATGAAGTTTCAATTTGATTTAAGGGTACTTGAGTTGGGAGAGTATGATATGGTGTTAGGGGTTGATTGGATGAGAAATTGCAATCATATCACCTTTGACTTTGTTAGCTATAAATTAATGTTTACAAAAGATGGAAAGGCTATGGAATTGGAAGGAATTAGAGAGAAGGCTCAATTAAGAATGATGAGTACTAAGGAGCTTGGTAAACTCATACAAAATGGGTAGAGTGTTGTTACAGCTAGGTTATTTTCAATGCAAATGACCATAATACAGCCCTCCCCTGCCATAAATATCCAACCAGACACAATGTTCCAGAGCTCCCTTCAAACCCTTTTAACCAAATACAATCAACTCCTCTTAAGTCCTAAAAAGCTTCCTTCTTTTTCGAGAAATTAATCATAATATATCCTTAAAACCCAACTCAGAACCTATAAGCTTAAGACCTTATCGATATCCTGACTTTTAGAAATCTAAAATTGAGAAATTGACCCAAGAAATGTTGGAAAACTCCATTATTCAACCAAGTCACAGCCTATTCTCTTCTCCTGCTCTATTAGTTAAGAAAAAAGATGGTAGTTGGAGATTTTGTGGGGATTATAGACTACTAAACAACTTAACCATAAAGAATAAGTACCTCATTCCCATTATTTAAGATTTGTTGGAAGAGTTGTTTGGTGCAGTGATTTTTTCGAAGATAGATTTGAGGGTAGGTTACCGTCAAGTATAGCTTGAGCCAATATACCCTTACAAGATAGCCTTTAAGATTCATTTGGGACACAATGAGTTCAACGTTATGCCCTTTGGACTAACCAATGCTCCAGCCATCTTTCAAGCTCTCATGATGGCTTATCTTCTAGCCATTTCAAAGGAAATTTGATCTAGTCTTCTTTGATGACATTCTTGTATATAGTAAGTCATGGAAAGATCATTTGCATCACTTAGAGGTTGTGTTTCAAATATTATTAGAGTAGCAGTTATTTGCAAAGAAAGAAAAATGTGTGTTTGGGAGTGACTCAGTTGAGTACCTAGGCCACATCATATCTGCTGCTATGATATCAACGGATTCTTCAAAAATTCAAGCGATGGTGGAGTGACCAACACCAAAGACCTTGAAGTAACTAAGAGGGTTCCTTGGGTTGACAAGGTACTATAGAAGGTTCATAAAAGGTTATGGAGAAATATGCAAACCACTTACATAATTACTCAAGACGAATGCCTTTCAATGGAATCAGGAAGCTCAAACAGCATTTGAAAAACTCAAGCAAATTATGACTACAGCTCTTGAGTGTGATGCAAGTGGGAGTGGAATAGGGGCTGTATTTGTTATTTTATGGCAATTTTCCAATCCCACATTGTAAAATGCAGGATATAGGGGAGGGAGTCTTAAGTTATAAAAGACTTCTCCCCCATTAGTTAAACCCATCCCAAAAAATTAAGCCTTCTCCTATATAAAGCATTAATTTTTTCTCTTCTCTCTTTTGTATTTCTTCTTTAATATTAGTAAAATTATTTTGATGGTGTCCGAGGACGTAGGCAAAATTTGTCAAACCTCATTAAATTATAATGCTCTATTTATTGTTTATTTAATAGATACTTTAAGATATAGTTGTGGTGATATTTTATGCTATTAATTATATGTCTTGGAAAATTTAATCTAAGGAAAGAATCGGTATTTAATTATGTCCATTGTGACCCACCTCTCTTTCTTGGGAATATTCCTAGTATAACTATTAGTGCAATTTTTCACACACTATACATATTATTGGTAAAAAAATAATCTAATTTCTACAATAATTGGTATCAAAGCCAAGAATTTCTAGGTATGTTCTGTGGTTACAACCTAGTCTGATCTTCTAAATCGAAAAAGAATTTCTTGGATTATTGACATTTCATATTTTTTAGATATTAAATAAATTTTAAAGAAAAAATGGTAGATGACTCAGGTAAATCATCTACTATAAAGGAGACAGCATTCACTTCGTCAATTTGGTCAATGACTGTTGTGTCAAATGTTAGATTTGCAATGAAAATTTTTGATGGTATGGGTCATTTTGGCATATGGCAAAGTGAGGTTCTAGACGCTCTTTTTCAGCAAGTTCTAGACATTGCCTTTGAAGAAGAGAAACCAGAAGATATTGATAAAAAAAAATTAAAAAATCATCAATCGTGTGGCATGTGGTACAATTCGATCATGTATTTCTAGAGAACAGAAGTATGTTTTATCTAAGGAAGTTTCTGCAAGTAAATTGTAGAAAGCATTGGATGAATAATTTTTGAAGAAAAGCAGTCAGAACAAGCTTCATAAGAAGAAGAGATAGTTTTGCTTCACTTATGTTCTTGTTACTACTATGAATGAGTACATCACCAATTTTAATAAGCTGGTAACTGATTTGGTGAATTTGGACGTGATTTTCAAAGATGAAAATTTGGCTTCGATATTGTTGTGGTCCCTCCCAGAGGAGTTTGAGTTTCTTGAAATAACTCTGCCCCATGGAAAGGCTCAAGTGACTCTCTCTAAAGTAACTGCTATATTATACAATTACAAACTGCAAAAGAAAGAGAGTTTAAGAGGAGCAGCCGTAGCAATGGTAGTGAGAAGTCGCTCTCAAAGTAGGAAGAGAGAAAAGAATGAAAGATTAAAATTCAGACCAGCTAAAGATAAATGTGTCTTTTATTAGGAGAAAGGGCATTGGAAGATAAAATGTCCCAAGCTGAGAAATAAAAGCAAATCTGATAAATGGAAAGCTATTGTGACTTCAAATGTAACTGAGTGTGATGATGAAGACTCAGACCTTTCATTAGCTGTTGTATCATCAATAAGCTCTTCTAGTGTATGGCTACTTGATTCTGGTTGCAGCTATCATATGTGTCCTAATTGGGATTGGCTCTTTGACTTTAAAAAACTAGAAGGTGCAATAGTTTACACAGCAAATGACAGTCCATGTATTAAAGGGATTGGTTCAATCCAATTAAGAAATCATGATGGATCAATTAGGATTTTGACAATGTCCAATATATAACGAGTTTGAAAAAGAATCTCATCTCTGCTAGAGTCCTAAAATCAAAGGGCTTCATTATAAATGCAGCAAATGGAGTAATGAAAATCATCTCTGATGCACTGGTGATAATGATAAGAACAAGAAAGAACAATAACTTGTATTACTATCAAGGTAATGCAATTATTGGGCCAGCAGCAGTAGCATCCAGTAATGATCAAGAGTTGAAAGTAACTAGATCATGACATATGCGCTTAGGGCATGCTAGTGATAAATTCTTAAAACTTTTGTCAAATCAAAGATTACTGAAAATGAGTGTAAACCCAGAAGTTAGATTTATGTGAAGATTGTGTCAAAGTCAAGCAGACTAGAGTGAAGTTTGGTACTATAATCCATAATAGCAAGGGTATTTTAGACTATGTTCACTCAGATGTGTGGGATTCTTCCAAGATAGCTTCAATAGGAGGAAAATACTATTTTGTAACTTTGATTAATGACTTCTCTCGAAGAGTATAGGTTTATACTATGAAGATGAAGGATGAAGTCTTGAGAGCTTTTCTCATATGGAAAAAGATGGTGAAACTCATATAGGCAAAAAAGTTACATGTCTCCACACAAATAATGATGGAGATTATAAAAGTGATCTATTTTTGAATTTTGTCAAAATGAAGACATTGTTAGACACTTCACAGTTAGAGATATACTACAACAAAATAGAGTGGCAGAACACATGAATGGGACATTGGTAGAGAAAGTTCAGTATATGTTGTCCAATACTGGGTTAGGCAGATAATTTCGGGTTGAGGCTGTAACTTATACATGTCATCTCATTAATTGCTTACCATGAGCTACTATTGGTGGTAAAACACCTTTGGAGATGTGGTCTGAAAAATTTACTACTGATTATAATTGTTTATATGTGTTTAGTTTCATTGCATACTACCATGTTAAGGAATCAAAGTTAGATTCAAGGGCAAAGAAAGCACTCTTTATGGGGATCACTACTGATGTGAAAAGATTTTGCCTTTGGTGTGTAGAAAGAAATAAAATAATCTTTAGCAGAGATGTTACCTTTGATGATTCTACTGTGCTAAAAAAGGTAACAAATGAAATTGTTCAACAGATAAATGGTACTTCACAGCAGATGGAGTTTGAAAGAAGAATTGTTGACCCATCAACAAATAATAAAAATAGATGTAGACACTCCTACGGTAGAGGTGGAGTTAGATAAAGAAGAGGTTCTAACCTAAGAACCTCCACAGCAACAAGAATCTATTGCATTAAAAGGGCCACGATAAGAAATTCGCAAATCTGCTCAATTTGATGATATGTTGGCTTATGCATCTCTAATTGCAAATGATGGCATTCTAACACTTATAGTTAAGTTATCCAAAGTTTAAAAAAGGAGAAGTGGAGGAAATGCATGAATGAAGAAATACAGTCCCTTAGAAAGAATCAGACATGGAAACTAGCTAATCTACCAAAGGAAAAGAAGAAAATTGGATGCAAATGGGTATGTACAAAGAAAGAAGTATTTCCTGACAAGAATGATATTGGCTACAAGGTAAGGTTAGTGGCTAAATGATATGCTTAGATGAAGGAAATTGATTATAATGAAGTATTTTCTCCAGTTGTAAAACATTCCTCCATTAGAATTTTATTGGCCTTGGTAGCACAATTGGATTTGGAACTCATTCAACTTGATGTAAAAACTTAATTTCTACATGGTGATGTAGAAGAGGAAATCTATATGACTCGACCAAAAGGGTTGGAGGTTGCTAAAGAAGAAAAACGGGTGTGTAAATTAGAAAAATCATTATACGGATTGAAACAATCTCTGAGGAAGTGGTACAAGCAATTTGATAATTTTATAATGAGGCAGAAGTGCACAAAGAGCAAATATAATCACTGTGTATATTTACGCAAGCTACAAGATGGATCTTTTATATATCTTCTCCTATATGTTGATGATATGCTTATAGTTTCAAAAAATTAAGGAGAAATTAAGAAGTTAAAGACTCAGCTAAATCAGAAGTTTGAAATGAAAAACTTGGGTAAAGCTAAGAAAATTTTAGACATGGAGATATACAGGGATAAGAAAAGAGAAAAGCTTTGTTTTAATCAGAAACAGTATCTAAAAAAGGTACTACAATATTTTAGCTTGAATGAAAAGTCAAAACCTGTGAGTACACCGCTTGCATCTCATATGAAACTCAGTGTATCTTCATCTCCTAAAAATAAAGCGAAATGGGAGTACATGTCAAAGGTTCCATATGCAAATGTTGTTGGTAATCTGATGTATGCTATGGTGTGTACAAGGCTAGATATTTCACAAGTAGTTGGAGTTATGAGCAAGTACATGCATGATCTTGGTAAGGAGCACTGACAAGCTATGAAATGGTATATTCTGAATACCGTAGATGTTGGGTTAATATTTGAACGGGATGAGAAAGATGATTAATGTGTAGATGGATACTGTGATTCCGATTATGTTGATGTTTAGATAAACATTGATCAACTACTGTTATATATTTACACTTGCTAAGGGGCCGGTTAGTTGAAAGTCTATATTGTAGTCAATAGTTGTCTTATTTACCACGGAAGCAGAGTACATGGCAGTATCAGATGCTATTAAAAAAAGCAATTTGGCTTCAAGGGTTGCTTGGTGAACTAGGAATTAGACAAAAGCACATCAAAGTGCACTGCGATAGTCAAAGTGTTATTCATTTAGCAAAAAACTAAGTTTATCATACAATGATGAAGCATATCAACATTCGGTATCACTTTGTACGTGAGATTCTGGAGGAAGGAGAAATATTACTTCAGAAAATTTGGACCACTGATAATCTCATAGATATGTTGACAAAAGTGGTGACAGGTGTTAAATTCAACTATTGTTTGAACTTGATCAATATTTTGAAAAATTGAAGATGAGCACTTTACAGCGCAATTGGAGATACTACTAAAAATAGTTTCTTTTGAGAGAATATTTGCATATTGTAAATAGAAAAATAGTCAAGGTAGAGATTTGTTGTTTTATGGAAATTTTTCAATCCCACATTATAAGATGTGGGATATGGGGGATAGAGTCTTAAGTTATTAAAGACTTCTCCCCCATTAGTTGAACCCATCCCAAAAAATTAAGCTTTCTCCTTTATAAGGCTTTAATTTTTCTTCTTCTCTCTTTTATATTTCTTTTTTGATATTAGTAAAATTATTTTGACAGTGTTCGAGGACATAGGCAAAATTTGCCTAACCTTGTTAAATTGCAGTGTTCTATTTATTGTTTATTTAATAGCTATTTTGAGGTGTAGTTGTGGTGATATTTTGTGCTATTAATTATATGTCTAGAAAAATTCTGTCTAAGGAAAGAATTGGTATTTAAGAATATTTATTATGACCCACTTCTCTTTCGTAGGAATATTATGGTATAATTATTAGTACAATTGTTCACACACTATATATATTATTGGTAAAAAAATAATCCAATTTCTACAACAGTATTGATGTATGAAGGTAGGCCAATTGCTTATATTTTTACGCATTTAAGTCTAAGAAATGAAACTCTTTCAGCATATGAGAGGGACCTTCTAGCAATAATATTTGTTGTTACTAAGTAGAGACATTACTTAAAACAAGGGAGTTTCATCATCAACACGGATCATCAAAGTATTAAGCATTTATTAGAGCAAAGGCTCCACACCTATGTTCAGTAAAGAGGAATTACTAAGTTATAGGGGCTGGAGTACAGAATTAATTACAAGAAAGGAAGAGAAAATAAGGCAGCAGATGCACTATCCAAACAGCAAGAAAGGAGAGCTACCTTTATGCTCCTGTATTTGTACTAGCTTGGGTAAATGAAGTAGAACAATCTTACAAGGATGATTCGTTGGCACAAGACCTGCTGATTTCTACTGTTTCCTCTAATACACCACAAAGTCATTATTCCTTGAAGAATGGTCTTCTAAGGTATAAGGGAAAGCTATTCATTGGGAATTCTATATACTTAAGAAGTAGACTCTTAAGTCAATTTCATGACAGCCCTTTAAGAGGACACTTTAGGGTGCACAACACATATAATGGGCTGAAAAGTCATTTTTATTGGTCTGATTTGAGAAAGTCAGTAGAGAAGTGGGTCTCTAAATGTGATGTGTGCAGCAAATGTAAAGGAGAAAGTTGTTCTTACCCAAGGTTACTTCAACCCCTACCAGTTTCCCGTACTGCCTGGTCTACTATCAGCATAGACTTCATTGAGCAGTTACCAAAATCCAGGGGTTTTGATACTATTATGGTAGTGGTGGATAGCTTAACAAAGTCGGCTCATTTTGTGCCTCTTTCTAACCCTTTTACTGTTGCAACAATTGCCAATGAATTCTTAAATCACACCTGTAAACTACATGGCTTGCCACAAGTAATAGTTTCAGATAGCGATAAGATATTCACCAATTTGTTTTGGAAGGAGTTATTCAAGTTACTAGGAGTGAAATTGCATATGAGTACTCCTTATCACTCTTAAACTAATAGGCAATTTGAAAGGATTAATTGAAGTCTTGAAACCTATCTTAGGTGATGATAAACTTGAATCCGAAGCAATGGGTGGACTGGTTGGCTTTGGTAGAGTGGTGGCATAATACTGCCTACCATTCAACAATCAAAATGGCACCCTTTAAGGTCTTATATGGCTACAACCCAACACCACCTACTCTAGTAGGCATTTTTAGTGAAGTTGCAGCAGTGGAAGATTGGTTAAAAGAGAGGGAACAAATTCAGATTTTACTGAAGGAGAATCTACAATTGGCTCAACAAAGGATGAAGGTATATGTAGATGCCAGAAGAACCGAAAGAAGCTTTGAAGTGGATGATTTAGTTTATTTAAAACTACAACCTTTCGCCAAACCTCAGTGGTTGTAAGACGACATTTAAAACTATCTGCTAAGTATTATAGCCCTTTCGAAGTGATTGAGAAAGTGGGTGCAGTGGCTTACAAGCTTAAACTTCCAGCAAACTCACGGGTACACCCAGTGTTTCATGTTTCTTTGCTTAAAAAGGCAGTAGGCAACAACATAGTGCCAACTGCAAAACTTCCACAATTCCATGATGAAGAACCAGTGGTTGGACCAGAGAAGGTTTTAGCGATGTGGCTTAACCTACCTACCATTGATGCTATATGGGAAGACTTGAGCTTTATTAGTCGTCAATTTTCTAAAGCTATCCATTCTTGGGGACAAGAATGGCTTAAAGGGGCAGGCATTGTTACATATCACAAGGAGAATAGGGGTAGGAAAGGAAATTAAATGGATGGGGACTGCTGATGCTTATGATTGGGTAGTTAGAGAATTTGAGGGAATTAATGTCAACAAATAATTAGGAATGAGGGCAATAGGATAAGAATAACTAATTGTAAAGGTGGCAGAATAGTAGGGAAATATTCCCCTGCTCCCCTGCTACTTTGTCTCTTAGCTGAATTCTTCTATTAATCAGGATGTACGGACTATCTAAGAGTATGAATGAATATCAGTATTTCCTACTCTCTAATTCTTCTTCTATTTCCTCCTCTTCTCTTCTCTCTCTCTTCTTAATTTCTATTTCTCTCCTCCCCTGATTCTCCTTCTTCTTCTCTGTTTCTCTCTGTTTCTTCTCTGTTATCCCTCATTTCTATACTTCTAATTGTTTGGTCATTACAAATAAATTAAATGGTTGTTGGAATTTGTAAAGTATTTAGATTTGCTTTGTGAGGCGTGCATTCTGTGTTACTGGTGATGTGTTAAAAAGCAACCAAAAGTCATTCATTTTCTTTTCTTTCCTTTCCTTTTTTTATTCTTTTTGGGTTCTACTGTATGGGTGCATCAGCATTAACGCATGGCTTGTATCGCAGCAGATGATTCTTATGCTGAAAAACTAGAGGTCATATACTAGACTAATAGTGTTATATATGTAAGCACAATGCATAGACAGGTTACTGTCTGTTTGCTCTGTTTACAGTAAGAAATAAAAAAGGAAACAAATCCCTAATTAGGGAACAGATCACTACAAGTCTGCATTTGATATGGAATTGTTATTATTACAATTTCCTATTTTGTAAATTCTGAATCCTATATCTACTGTAAACAATTCAACATAATAAAAATAATAAAAAATTACCCAATTTCTTCTCTTTCTCTTCTCTTTAATCCTTTAAACATGGTATCAGAGCAGGTTCTACAATCCCAAAGGAGAGAACCAGCATTCATCATATACCCAATCCACCATTAATCAAACCTGAAAAATCAAAATCCAACCAAAAATGTCAGAAGCTTCATCAAACCAATCTGGAGAAACAAACTCCTCAATACCAGACAATGTAACCTTGCAGATTGCAAATCTGCTAAAACAGAGCTTTAATAATGATACCCTCACCATCAGTACAAAATTAACCGAAGAGAACTATCCACTTTGGGCTCGTATGATGCGAGTTGCTATAGGTGGAAGAGGGAAAACAAGTTTTCTTACCTCACCTCCTCCAGAAATCACAAATCCACTGTATGAACAGTGGGAGCAAACAGACCAAACAGTGTTCAACTGGATCATACAAAATATTGATCCCTCAATTGCAAACAGTGTGATACAATACCCGACAGCCAGAGATCTTTGGAATGGGCTTACTACCACATACGGCAGTGGCCTCGATCCATTACAAACATATGATCTGCATAGGAGAACAATTTCAATCAGACAAGCAGGGGGATCATTAGAAAGTTTGTGGAATCACCTTAAAGGCATGTGGATAAGCATTGATCGGAGACAACCAAATCCTATGAAATGCCCAGAAGACGTCGCTGCCTTCAACAAATACATCAATGAACAGCGATTGTATCAGTTTTTGACAGCGTTAGATGACAAATATGATTCGGTCAGAAAAGATTTATTGAAAGCAGAACCTCTTCCCTCAGTAGAAGCTGCCTACGCTTCTGTCCGGCGGGAGGCCGCGCGACTCCAGGTGATGAAGCCCACTACCGCCATCGAACTAGACACATCACTGGGAACTGGGTTAGTAGCCAAAGTAGTCGATCAGAACAAAATAGCCACTGGACAGAATAAGAGCTCAGAGAAAAGGCTCTCTTCATCGCAAGAGGATAGATCAAAATTGCGGTGTACCCATTGTGGGATGAAGAAACACACTAAAGAAGGTTGTTTCCAATTGATCGGATATCCCGATTGGTGGAAGGAAAATAATAGAACGAAGAGAGGAGGTTCCGGTAAAGCCAACGCCACTGTGGGCATCCAAGCGGTCACCAGCAACAGTGGCGAAGGAAACCAAACCACTCATGAAGATGGCGTCGATGGCGGTGGAGGAGCAGAACAGAAAGGTTTTGCAGCCATGGCAAGCGGCAGCTTTGGAGGTAAAAACCCTAGAAAAACAAATAAGGAAGGTAAAGCATTTTGTGCAGAAATGAATGAAGAAAAGGAGGAGGACCCGTTTTTTTTGTAAAAGGGGCTGGCTGAATCAAATGGGCCCAGCAGCAGATTCAAGCCCAGCAAGCCGAAGTCTCTCAAATGCAGCCTTTTTTTACCAGAAAAATAAGACCCAGCCCGAAAAAAAGAAGAGTGATGAATGGATTCTTGACTCGGGGGCTTCAAATACCGTAACTCATGATCCTTCGGACATTATTGACCCTGAAACTCCTCCTCGGAATTTTATACAGTCAGCAAATGGAAGTTTATCCAAAGTTGCTAGTGGGGGGACCATTAATTTTAATTCAAAAATGAAACTCAGAAACTGTCTTTATGTTCCCGATCTTTCTTGCAAGCTTCTGTCTGTTAGTCATGTTACTAAGGAGTTAAATTGTGTTGTTCTAATCTATCCTCATTTCTGCCTTTTACAAGACATTCTTACGAAGGAGATCATTGGGCGTGGTACTGAAATTGAAGGACTGTACTATGTCGATGAAGTTACGAGAAGGGGAACTACTTTGTTAACTCATGGCACTGAAGATAGGCAGATTTGGTTATGGCACCGAAGATTGGGGCATCCTTCATCTAGTTATCTCCGGGTTTTGTTTCCTACTTTATTTAGAAATAAAGATGTTTGCTTGAATTGTGAAACTTGCATAATTGCAAAAAGCCATCGTGCTTCTTTTCCTTCAAATAGTACTAGAATTAATAGTGCTTTTACATTGATACATTCTGATGTGTGGGGTCCAGCTCCTTGCAACACTGGTTTTCAATATTTTGTGCTCTTTGTGGATGATTTTTCTCGGATGACATGGGTTTATTTCATGAAACATAAGTCTGAAGTCTATGAGAAATTTGTTGCTTTCTTTAAAATGATACAAACTCAATTCCATAGGACAATTCAAATTTTGCGATCTGATAATGGAACTGAGTATGTAAATGGGTCAATGAAAGATTTCTTTCGAGAAAATGGGCTTGTTCATCAAACGACATGTCCACATACACCCCAGCAGAATGGAGTAGCTGAGAGACGAAATCGAACCCTTCTGGAGATGACTAGGGCAATGCTTATAGAATCCAAAGTCCCTAAACATTTCTGGCCAGAAGCTTTAGCTACCTCGGCCTATCTCCTAAATCGCTTGCCAACAAAAATTTTAGGCCACCAGACACCCCTACATATACTTGGAACTCAAGTTGATATTCCACAAGCACTTTCCTTACCACCAAGGGTGTTTGGCTGTTCAGTCTTTGTACATATTCAAAAGCATGATCGTACAAAGTTAGATCCTTGTGCAATCAAGTGTGTATTTATGGGATATGCCCTCAACCAGAAGGGATACAGGTGCTACAATCCAAGTTCAAGACGTAAATATGTGACTATGGATTGTAACTTCCTAGAAACTGAATATTACTTTCTTACCCATTCTAGCAGTCAGGGGGAGAGCAATGGTGACTCACTAGAATGGCTGGACAAAGTGACTATAGAAGTTGAAGCGCCATCAGTTACAAGATCAGTACCACTTGAAGAACCACGCAACCCCAATGATTCTCCTTCTAAAGATGTCCAAAGAGAGGTAAGTGAAAAACAAACAACTCCTAGTAATAATGATTTACTTGAAATTGACAATGAACAGGGAACTTGTCAAGAGATGAGATATCAGCTGCCTCCCCGAAGTACTCGTGGAATTCCACCAAGAAGGTACTCACCGGAAAGAACTTCAAGAACAACAAGATATCCCCTGGAAAATATGGTGAAGGGAAGAACTAGTGAAGCAGTTAAAGTTTTTGCAGTTGCAATTCATGAAGAAGTTCCTAGAAGTGTTGAAGAGGCAAAGAAAAAGGGAGAATGGTGGCAAGCAATGAAAGAAGAAATGAAGGCACTTGAGAAGAATGGTACTTGGAGAAAATGTGAGCTTCCATATGGAAAAAAGACAGTCGGGTGCTGTGAACCTCGGTTTTCCGCCCGAAAAGGATCCGGGCGAAAGTTCACTCGTTGTCGGGAGTCGCCACTCAGTTTATTTTGTTCGAAGGGAAAAACTAAGAAAACCCTTGTTTGACTCCAATAACTTGTCCAATGTAAAGGTTTCTAGTCTGCGAACCCAAGGAGGATTCGGGGACTATGTCATGCATTTGACTAACTTGACAATAAAAAGAAGTAAATATAAAAAGGATGAAGAAAAGAAAAAAGGACTGATTGTTGGTAAGTTGTGGACTTGCTATTTGGGGTGAATCCCAAATATGCCTATATACTCTCGTTTTTATGAGAGATCAAAGCCCATGTAGTTCGGAAAAGCCTATTTAAAGGCGATGAAATTTATGCTTCATGCATGTGTGTGTATGCTTCATGCATTTTTCAGGCATTTTGCCAGAGTTGTGAGTTTTAGCACTTAGTGCAAAAATTGTTGAATTTAGGTACTTCGTACCAAAAAGGTTGAGTTTAGGCTTCATGCCAAAAGTTGATTTTAATAGTGACGTTTAGGTACTTAGTACCAAAGAGATGCAATTTAGGCTCCGTGCCAAAAAGATTGATTTTATTTACAGCTTAATGCCGAAAGGTTGATTGATTAGTCCATTAGGCCCTCAGACCTAAAAAGATTAGGTCTTTGACCAAGAAGAAATTAAGAAGAAGATTAGAATGCTTATGATATGCTCGAATTGACCAAAGATGAATTATGATATTACCTTGATTAGAATTTTTCCACTTCTAAGTTCCAGATCTTGTTTCCTTACACTTTTGAGTATGATTCTTGCTTTCTACAACACAATGTTAGAAATTCTTAAGCATAAAAATTTCGTCAGCATCTGGGCGTAGGATCTCCCAAAAGCTCCTTTTTTTTGAAAATCTGAAGCCTATTTATAGGCAAAATCGGGCTGTACGGCGGCCGGGCCGCCGGTCACGGCGGCTGGGCTACCTTGAACGGCGGCCGGGCCGCCGTCCTGGCCCACCGCGACTCGCGCTACTTCTGCTAAAACTGACTTTCCGGGAGCCACGGGCCTCCAAAAATTATTCCGAGACCATATCCATGATCCTTGCGTCGCACCGGACATTTCAAGCACCATGAAGACATACTTTCGGTGGACTTTTACCGTTGTCCCCCGGTCCGGCCTGGTCTGAGGAAATTGGCTTTCCGAGCCTCAAAATTCGAGTGTTCACAATTGCCCCCCACTGGGGTCCATAAAAATGATTTATGGAACTCAGTGGTCTTCTGAAGATCGAATTTTGAGCGAGGGGTACAAGATCCGCCTTTTGGCATTTCCGATTGCTTGCAACATTTCTGATTTTTCTGTACCTGCACTTTTGTTAAGCACAAACAGTACATATGTATGCATGATGTCCCCTTCTATTTTTCAAAAAGGCTTTTTTTTTTACAACCGTTGTATGCACAACTGGACCAAGAGTCTCCATAAGGTTGAAAGGATCAATATGGAAAGATATGGATTGAAAGTTGTTGCTACTCTTAGAGATATATTGGTGGATTGGGATTTCTTGCACGCTTGCATCAGGTTTTGGGATCCCCAAGCCCATGTTTTCAGATTTGGGGCTCGGATGGAAGAAATGTGTCCTCTTTTTGAGGAGTTCTGCTCGATCATTGGGTGCGACCCAAATGCCCCTCTTGTGAGGCATGAGGTCCAAATCGGCTATGTGGGATCTTTTCAGAGGCTTTTTAGCTTCACAAAACCCCAAGCCCAAGCTATGATTGTAGATGGGGATAAGGCGATGCTGCTTCCCCTAATTGATGAATTCTTGACCGCCGATTTTGAAGATGATATTCAATTGAGGCATAGAATGCGAGCCTTCGTCTTTTGTCTGTTAGCTGGGTTCCTCTTCAACCGTGACCCCGGCTTTGGAGATTTGAAACTTTGCCCAATGGTTAGGCAAATGGAAGAGCTCAACTGTATCGGGGGCATGATCCTGGCTGAGACTATTCAGAGTCTCGACAGATGTGCACTTGGATTTGAACGTTGGACCGTCACCCCGATCATCCTTCAGGTAATTTTGTCATACCTTTTGTTTTTTTGCTTATTCCATCATCTCTCTTTTCCTTTGTAAAATAGAAAGGATCTATTTTTTCCAGGTTTGGCTGAGAGATCATCTTCGAGTGGTTGCAGCCCCCCAGACTTTGACCTACAACCCTTCGCAGTACCGCACCAGGAAAATTCAGATTTCTTTTCCCTCTATGGCCGAATGGACTGTTTGGCTGTTTGAGCTTGGACCGGAAGAATTATTATGGTTCGTCCCTTGGTATAGGATTCCTCAATTCATGGAGGCAAATGCCATGCACAACCATGTCTACCTGCTTGGGTTCACTCACAGTACTTGGTACAGTGCTTCCCGCGTCCTCAGGAAGATGGGTATTGATCAGAGAGTTCCCCTTCCTGTCGGGCTTACCATTGCCTCTCCTATTACTCCCGGAGTTACTCGGGCTATTCTACAGACTTGGGTCAGAGACCATCAGATGATCAGGCCTCTTGCAGAGCCTTCCCTTGTTCAGCCCACTCCAGAGTACAGGACTTGGTTTATAGCTGAGGTTTGGCCTGTTGAAAAACCGAGGAGGTGTGCATTGCTGCAGGAGTTGGAGGGAGAGGAGGTGGTTCCTCTTAGCGAGGAAAAGGTAGATATTGCGGAGGGTTCCGGGACTAAGGAAGACGCCGAAAACTCCGCCCCCCGTAGGAGGCGTAGGATTTAGATCCCAGGGTGACTCCATTGTCTTTTCTGTTTTTGGGTTGTTTTTACCTTTTTGGTTTTTTTTTTTTTTTGGGAATATGACTTGACCTTTTTGTATTTTATAGGCTGAATGACTCTTTTTGTAACAGATGATTCTCTTTTTGTAATGAATGATTCTTAATGAATGACCCTTTTGTTTGCTTTCCAAGCATTATCTACTTTATTTATTTGCTCTTATTTTTGCCTAAGCCGTCCTTTCGGATTTTCAACTTAGCGAGCTCTTACCCATTCTTGCCTAAGCCGCCCTTTGCGGGTTTTCAGCTTAGCGGGCCCCACTATTGCCTAAGCCGCCCTTTGTGGGTTTTCGGCTTAGCGGGATTTTTTTTTCTTGGCAAAAGAAAGATGAATGAATGATTTTTATTAAAATTTAGACCGTGCTCAAGGAGAGCTGCCTACATATCTCGAATTAGTTTGCGAGAATCAGGTCTAATGTAGTTCCTTTTGGAATGCATGATCATACATAATATTTCTTCAGTTGATCCAGATTGCATGGGTTTGTGAACTCCAGACCATCCAAATCAGACAAGATGACGGCTCCGCCGGAAAGTATTTTCTTCAAAATGTAGGGTCCCGCCCAATGAGGACGAAACTTCCCACGAGGATCTGTAACAGGTGTTCTGATCTCTTTCAAAACCAAACAACCTTCTTCCAACTTTTGATCTTTGACCTTTTTGTTAAAATGTCTGGCCATTCGCCTCTGATACCCTTGAATCTGATGTAGAGCTTGAAGTCTTTTTTCATCCAAACTCAACAACTGATGATGATAATTGCTGATCCATTCAGCTTCATTTATCTGACTTTCTTGAATTATCCTCGCCGATTGAACTTCCAGTTCAATGGGGAGTACTGCTTCCATTCCGTACACCAGGGAATACGGGGTTGCCCCAGTAGGAGTTCTAACTGATGTTCTGTATCCCCACAAAGCCAGTGGTAACTTCTCATGCCAACGTCTATGTTCCTTGATCATTTTTTGTATGATCACCTTTATAGACTTGTTCGCTGCTTCTACAGCTCCATTTGTTTGGGGTCTATAAGGAGAGGACTTATGATGTTGGATTTTCTTATACTGCAAGAGTTTAGCAAATTCTGCTTGGAAATGAGTTCCATTATCTGTGATAATCTCAAATGGTGTTCCGTACCGACAAAGGATGTTGGTTCGGACGAACTGCGCGGCCTTTTTGGCATCTAATTCTGCATAAGAAGCTGCTTCAACCCACTTTGTGAAGTAATCCACTGCTACCAAGATAAACTGATGTCCATTTGATGCTTTTGGATGTATTCTACCAATTATATCAATTCCCCAAGTAGCGAAGGGCCATGGAGAAGTGATTGGATTTAGGGCAACAGGAGGTTGCTTCTGTAGCTTAGCAAATATTTGGCATTGATGACATCCTTGCACAAATGCCACGCAGTCTGCATTCATGGTGGACCAATAATATCCTAGATTGGCAATTTTTTGAGCCAAGGCGATCCCATACATGTGTGGTCCTGATTTGCCACCATGTACCATTTCCATTATATGCTTAGCCTCTGCTTCATTTACACACCTTAGGTACATTCCATTCCAACTTCTTTTGTAGAGGATATCTCCATTAAGAATGTAACCTGTGGCAAGCTGCCTTATTGCCCTCTGATCAAACTTTGATGATCCCTCCGGATAATTTCCATCCTTGAGATAGGTCTTGATATCCCAAAACCATGGTTTACCATCAGCCAAGTGCATTACATGGGCGGGTTGCTTTTGAAGCTGAACTTTCAATGGACGAATGACTTTCCCCTCCCTGATATTGATCATGGAAGCTAAAGTAGCCAAGGCATCAGCAAACTGATTCTTTGCTCTTGGGAGATGTTCGAAGGACAGATCATTGAACTGTTGTGCCAAATGATCAAGGCGTTGTAGGTAAGGAACCAAACGCTCTTCTCTTATCTTCCATTTCCTTAAAGCTTGTGATACTATTAAAATAGAATCACCATAGACCTTTAGGTCCTTAATCCCCAATTTCAGGGCGGCTTCAAGCCCATTAATGCAAGCTTCATATTCTGCTTCGTTGTTTGTGCAGCTAAAGTCAAGTTTAACTGCGAATGGAATGTATTCTCCACAAGGAGTTTTGAACACAATTCCAATTCTGTTTCCATGATAATTGGATGCTCCATCAAAATACATCTCCCAAACACTTCCTTCCACATTCAAGAGGTCTTCGTCAGGGAAACCCATTTCTCGCATCTCGTCTTTTATAGGTAATTCTGCTAATTGGTCAGCTATTGCCCCGCCTTTCACAGCTTTCCTTTGAACAAATTTCAAGTCAAAGGCTGCCAATGTCGACACCCACTTAGCCATTTTGCTATCCAAAACAGGCCTCTCCATAAGGAATTTCAAGGGACTCTGTTCTGCAATGACATAAGTAGTGTAAGAAGACAAGTAGTGTTGTAACTTCGTACAAGCCCAATACAAGGCTAAACACAACTTCTCAATCTTGTTATACTTTAACTCATAGTCCAGCATCCTTTTGCTGAGGTAGTAAATTGCATTTTCCACCTTTGTATCTTCAGCCTCTTGAGCTAGCATTGCCCCCATGGCTTCATCTATTATAGACAAATACAAGAGCAGAGGTTTTCCCATTCTGGGAGGTTGTAGAATTGGCAGACTTAACAAGTATTCTTTGATCTTGTCGAAGGCCTTCTGACAGTCTTCATTCCATTCTTGCGAAGCACCTTTCCTTAGTAGCTTAAAGATAGGACCACAAGTCTCAGCCAACTGTGATATGAATCGACTGATATACTGTAATCTACCTAGCAAGCCTCGAACCTCTTTTTCTGTTCTTGGCGGAGGCATTTTCAGAATAGCCTTCGACTTTGCTGGATCAACTTCTATTCCTTTCTTGCTGACCAAATATCCCAAAAATAAGCCTGATGTTACACCAAAGAGGCACTTTGCAGGATTAAGCTTCAAATTGTACTTGCGAAGTCTAAGGAAGAACTTCTCAAGTGCTTCAACGTGTTCTTCTGGAGATTTTGACTTAACAATCATATCATCAACATACACTTCTACTTCTTTGTGAATCATGTCATGAAAGACTGTTGTCGCCATCCTTTGGTAGGTAGCCCCTGCATTTATCAACCCAAACAGCATAACCCTGTAGTAGAAAGTGCCCCATTCTGTGATGAAAGCTGTCTTTTCTTTGTCTGGTGGGTGAACTAGGATCTGATTGTACCCAACAGCGAGGTCAGTCATGGAAACCATCACATGCCCAGCCATCCTGTCTATCAGCAAATCGATGTGTGGTAGTGGAAAATCGTCCTTGGGACAGGCCTTATTCAAATCTCTGTAGTCAACACACATCCTGACCTTTCCGTCTTTCTTCGGGACCGGTACGATGTTTGCTAACCATGAAGGGTAGGCAATTGGTTCTATGAACTTATTGTCCAGTTGCTTGGCAACCTCCTCTTTAATTTTCAAAGACCATTCTGGCTTCATCCTTCTCAATTTCTGCTTAACCGGCTTCGCATCGGGGTATAGCGGAATCTTGTGAACTACTATGGCTGGGTCTATTCCCGTGACATCACTTGTCTTCCACATGAAGCAGTCGACATACTTTCTGATGCAATCGACAACCTGTTCCTTATTCGCACAATCATATGCAAGGTATGTATGTTCATTTTCTTTGCCAATTATTATTTTTTCATTTATTTCCTTTATTTCATTTATTTCATTTATTTCATTTTTGCTAGATAATACTTGGAAAGCAAAAGACACAGGGTAACCAAGATTCGGAACGGTTTCATTGATAATGGCGGAGTCATTCTCCAAGATTACATTAGACTTGACATTAGGGCTTTCTAAATCTGAAATTACAGAAGACTCAGAATTAGACTCTGACTTGGTTTTTGACTCAGAATCAGTACAAGACTCAAGTTCAGGGTGTGACACAGGACTAGGTTTAACCTCAGCAGCTTGTCCCTCCTCGGCGTACTAGTTTCTCAGCGGTCCATCCGTGGTCTTGATCAGCTTTATGAAATCCCTATTGTCTTCAAAGTTGGTTATCATAGCAACCTCATCAAAGAGACTAGGCCGCATGAAATCTTCCATTTGGGGGTCAGTTTCAGGTTCTGGCTCTTCTTCTTTCATGGCTACAACATCAGCAAACATTTCAAAACCCGGTAGCTTCTTTCCGGTCATAGGAGAATAGAATGGTTCCTGAAAACCACAGTGATGAACTGCCTTTCCAGGTTTGCAAAAGTGACCATTTAGAGTTCAAAGTAAGGGCGCATTTTGAGGCTTCTTGCCCCCCAATTTCCCTTTTTCTTCCTTCCACGCTCAAACTCTTCTATTTCCTCGTCTGTAGGTTTATACCCCAAGCCAAAAGTTCCCTTATTCTCAGGCTCTTCCCATGGCCGTACTACGGGTATTTTTCTCCCAGACTTCATCATTTCCATCCCGGGCAATAGACCTACCCTCAGCATCATTCCCACTAGGCAGTTGATTTGGACCTCCCCAAAGTCATATGAGACAAATGGCCCTTTGGGTTTTTCACCTTCTATGCATTGAACTGTGTCGTAATGAAACCCAGTCAAGGTCATGGCGGTTTCACCAGGAACAACCTCAAGGAGAGACTGATCCATGGTTTTCCTGTTGATTTCGCAGGTGTCCCCTTTGATAGTGATGATTTTTCCTTCAAAAGGGAATTTAAGTTTTTGGTGTAGTGAAGAAGGTACAGCATTAATCTGATGAATCCACGGCCTTCCAAGGAGGAGATTAAAGCTCGCGGGTACATCAATGACTTGGAATGGTACTTCCATTTTCACCGGCCCAATAGCAATTTCTAGAGTGGCAACACCCAAAATTTCTCTTCGAGTGTTATCATATGCTCTCACAATCTGATCAGAAGGTGTAAGATCTGTAGCCTCCAACCCCAGACAGCTTGCTACTTTCAAGGGACACACATTTAAGGCTGACCCATCATCAATGAGAACCAGGGGCACAGTCTTTCCCCCAGTCTGTATGGTGATGTATAGAGCATCATTGTGTTTCTTACCGTCTTCTGGTAAATCCACATCAGAAAATCTGATACTCAATGCCTTGGTTGATTGGGTCAAAGTGGCCACCAAAGCTTCTGGGCTTGTGTCCACTGGTGTATCAAGTTGACTCAAAGCTTCGCTGAGAGCCTGGCGGTGTGGGAATGAGGAAGCAAGGAGCTCCCAAATTGACACCTTAGCTTGAGTTTGCTGAAGCTGAGTGAGGACAGGGTCTTCTTTTGTCTCTAGTGTTTTCTTATGGGGGTGATTTGAGGTTGTAGGGGTTTTTCCCAAGTCAAGTGGCTGATATTGTCTTCCACTTCTTGTCAGAGCACTGACCTCTTCAGCAAGGTCGTTCAAATCTAACACACACACTTCATTCATTCCTGAGAGAAGTTCGAAAGGATCAAACAGCTCTTCTTCCACAGTAATGGCATGGATGGAGTGATTGGGCAAAGGATTAGTGTTAATGTTTGGTTGCCTCCTGAGAGGAATGATGTCACCACTATCCACCAGATCCTGGATGCGGTTTTTCAGTGTCCAGCAAGCATCTGTTTTATGCCCATTCCCTTGATGGTATTCACAATATTCATTGACTTTATAACTGGAAGGTAATGGGTTTGGAGGAGGTCTTGGGTCCAAAGGCTTCAAATATTTCCCTTCCACAGCCTTTTTAAACACCAAATGAAGGGGCACTCCAAGGTCAGTATATTGCCTTCTCGGCTGATTTCTCGGCCCAAGATTGCCCACACGTAAAGGATTCGCAGGGGCAATATTGGCCACTTGATTGACCTTGCTTGAGGAAGGAGTTTGGCTTTGTTTCTTATATTTCGATGCAGCCCCCTCATCCACTATTTTACCCAACTGTATCAAATCTTCTACCTTGGTTGCAGTCGCAATGAGCGATTTGAAAGTAGGTAGATATTGGGTTTGCAGTTGAGCCTGATATGTAGGTCTTAAATTCCTGATTATGATATCAATTTGCTCTTGTTCTGAAGGGCGATTGATCATCTGGGCGGCCTTTGCCCTCCACCTCGTAAGGAACGAGGAGAAGGGTTCATTGTTGTTTTGTTTGGTGGTCTCAAGTTCTCTTCTAGTGACATCCACCTCAATATTGTAGTGGTATTGAGAGTTAAATGCATTGCAGATGTCTTCCCATGTCTTAATCTTGGAACGGTCTAGACTCACAAACCATTTAAGGGCAGCCCCAGTCAGGGATTGTTGGAAGAGTTGAGCAAAGAGCTCATCATTTAAACCCCAAGGACTTAAGGCTCCCACATACATTTTCAGGTGAGTTTTAGGGCAAGTGGTCCCATCAAATCTGTCCATCCCAGGCATCTTGAATTTTGGAGGCAATCTAGCTTGGGAAAACAAGGATAAGGAATCCATGTCTACCACCTCTTTGTGAGTTTTCATGGCAGTGATTGACCTTTCTAGCAATTCAAGTTTTCTTTTCAGTTCATCTGTTTCATTCTTGGAGGGTGGATCCTCCAAATTGATGACAGGGGTATTAATCTGAGCAGTCACGGGGGTACTAGTTTGTCCCACAATGGGTTCCTTCCCCAAATTTCCAGGAATAGGGACTGTCTTTGGTGCTCCTTCTAATTCAGCCAGGATGGCTACCCTTTGGGCGGCTAAAGCTTCATCAATTTTTCTTGCATTCTAGCTTCAATTTCCTTAACCTGACCATCCAGCAAAGCCTTAATCTGTTCAATTGTGGCCATTTCAGTAATTGGAGTAGTTGGTGAAGTTGGGGTAGTAGAACTTGTAGGGGATAGCACAGTTGGTATTGGTGTATCTGGTGTAAGTGAAGGCACACGGACAGTGGGTACCTACAAAGGTTAAGGGCAAGAGATCAGGGTGGTGTGTAGGGTAGGAAAACTCTTGGTCCACTTATGTACATCAAAATTTTCTCCCAAAACAATGTTGTTATGTTGCATGAATGCACCTCATCACATCACAATTCATTTTAATGGAATGCGGCACTATCATTGGGTACATACAACCTAAGGGAAGGTTCTATTGTTATGTGAAAATAGAGAATCGGCTTATCATAGGGACCCTTGAGTCTTGAGTAAGATATACCTAACCACATGTGAAACAAGGAGTTTCGCGTGGGTCCAACAGTATGATTACTCATAGGCCACTCCAAAAGGATTGGAATGGTTTGCGACAACAGGGAGGACGCTTTGGCTGTCCGCCGGCATAATCAAGGAGACCTGCCGGTCAGCGCTACTTGCTATCCAGACTCAGAACTTTGAACAGAAAGAGAAGAAATTCATTTGAAAACAATTTTTTATGCAATGGAGGAAAAGGATTCCCCCATATATGCAAGAGAAAAAGATTCTCTGAATGACAAAACAAATGCACAATTTATCAAATAAGGGACCATTAAAGGAAAAAGATTCCTTTTGTCAACTTTCAATCCAACATCCTTAAAGAAAGGATATATAATGCTAGGGTACCCTGCAAAATGAATAAAAATACCCTAAAGAAGGGCAAATCAGTTAAACGAATAATAATAACAGTCTAATTATAATTCCATAAATCATTATTATTATCATTTTTTATTATTTTTTTTGTGTAATATATAGCCATTATTTTATTTATTATTATTTTTTTATGGTCCCCAGGAAGATATATTTTTTTCAATTTTCAGTACTAATGTCTTTAAAGAAAAGACAACCATTGCTAAGGTACCCTGCCAAAATAAATAAAAATACCCTAAAGAAGGGTTAGTTAGTCAAATAAACAATAGTAGTCCACTAGGATCACATAAATCATTTTTATGTTCCCCAGTGGAGTCGCCAATCTGTGGACCTCGGTTTTTCGCCCGAAAAGGATCCGGGCGAAAGTTCACTCGTTGTCGGGAGTCGCCACTCAGTTTATTTTGTTCGAAGGGAAAAACTAAGAAAACCCTTGTTTGACTCCAATAACTTGTCCAATGTAAAGGTTTCTAGTCTGCGAACCCAAGGAGGATTCGGGGACTATGTCATGCATTTGACTAACTTGACAATAAAAAGAAGTAAATATAAAAAGGATGAAGAAAAGAAAAAAGGATTGATTGTTGGTAAGTTGTGGACTTGCTATTTGGGGTGAATCCCAAATATGCCTACATACTCTCGTTTTTATGAGAGATCAAAGCCCATGTAGTTCGGAAAAGCCTATTTAAAGGCGATGAAATTTATGCTTCATGCATGTGTGTGTATGCTTCGTGCATTTTTCAGGCATTTTGCCAGAGTTGTGAGTTTTAGCACTTAGTGCAAAAATTATTGAATTTAGGTACTTCGTACCAAAAAGGTTGAGTTTAGGCTTCATGCCAAAAGTTGATTTTAATAGTGACGTTTAGGTACTTAGTACCAAAGAGATGCAATTTAGGCTCCATGCCAAAAAGGTTGATTTTATTTACGGCTTAATGCCGAAAGGTTGATTGATTAGTCCATTAGGCCCTCAGACCTAAAAAGATTAGGTCTTTGACCAAGAAGAAATTAAGAAGAAGATTAGAATGCTTATGATATGCTCGAATTGACCAAAGATGAATTATGATATTACCTTGATTAGAATTTTTCCACTTCTATGTTCCAGATCTTGTTTCCTTACACTTTTGAGTATGATTCTTGCTTTCTACAATACAATATTAGAAATTCTTAAGCATAAAAATTTCGTCAGCATCTGGGCGTAGGATCTCCCAAAAGCTCCTTTTTTTTGAAAATCTGAAGCCTATTTATAGGCAAAATCGGGCTGTACGGCGGCTGGGCTACCGGTCACGGCGGCCGGGCCGCCGTCCTCACGGTGGCTGCCCGCCGGAAGCACGGCGGCTGCCTGCCGGAATCACAGCGGCCGGGCCGCAGGTCCCGGCGGCCGGGCCGCTGTCCTGGCCCACCGCGACTCGCGCTACTTCTGCTAAAACTGACTTTCCGGGAGCCACGGGCCTCCAAAAATTATTCCGAGACCATATCCATGATCCTTGCGTCGCACCGGACATTTCAAGCACCATGAAGACATACTTTCGATGGACTTTTATCGTTGTCCCCCGGTCCGGCCTGGTTTGAGGAAATTGGCTTTCCGAGCCTCAAAATTCGAGTGTTCACAGGTGCAGGTGGGTGTTCACAATCAAGCACAAAGCAGATGGAACTGTGGAAAGATACAAAGCTCGACTAGTGGCAAAAGGATACACACAGACATATGGTATTGATTACTCAGAAACCTTTTCTCCAGTAGCTAAAATTGACACTATCAGGGTCTTGTTCTCAATAGCTGCTACCAAGGAATGGCCTTTGCAACAATTTGATGTTAAAAATGCCTTCCTCCATGGAGACCTAAAAGAAGAAGTTTATATGGAAGTTCCACCAGGCTTTGCAAAGGACTTTAAAGAAAATGAAGTGTGTCATCTACAAAAGGCCTTATATGGACTTAAGCAGTCTCCACGTGCTTGGTTTGGAAGATTCACTGAAGCTATGAAAAGATATGGTTATAAGCAGAGCAATTCTGATCATACTCTGTTTCTGAAGAAGAGGGGGAGTCTTATTACATGCCTTATCATTTACGTGGACGATATGATTATAACTGGGAGTGACAGAGAGGAGATAGCGAGATTAAAAAAGAATCTGTTTGTTGAGTTTGAAATGAAAGATCTTGGTGGTCTTAAATACTTTCTGGGTATAGAGGTTCTAAGGTCCAACAAAGGAATCTTTATATCTCAGAGGAAATATGTTCTGGACTTCCTTGCTGAGACTGGGATGATGGATTGCAAACCAGTTGATACTCCCATACAAGCTAACCATGGACTGACAATTAAAGAAGATGGAGAACCAGCAGACAAAGACCTTTATCAGCGATTAGTTGGGAAGCTAATCTATCTGTCTCATACTAGACCTGATATAGCATATGCAGTTGGGATTGTCAGTCAATTCATGCACTCTCCTCAGAAGGAACATATGGAAGCAGCGATGAGAATCATAAGGTATCTGAAAGGGACACCGGGAGATGGAATCTTATTCAAAAACAACGGGCATTTGGAGATTGAGGCCTATACTGATGCTGATTGGGCAGGAAATCCCAATGATAGAAGATCTACTGCAGGATACTTTACCATGGTGGGAGGTAACTTGGTCACTTGGAGAAGCAAGAAACAAAAAGTAGTTGCTCTCTCTAGTGCAGAAGCAGAATTCAGGGGAATTGCTAGAGGAGTGGCCGAAATTCTGTGGATCAAGAAACTACTTGAGGAACTTGACTTGTCTACTGGCTTACCAGCTAAGCTGAAGTGTGATAATAAAGTAGCCATTAGCATCTCTGAAAATCATGTTCAGCATGACAGAACAAAACATGTGGAAGTAGACAGACACTTCATCAAAGAAAAAATTGAAGAAGGTATTATTGAACTTCCATTTGTCAGATCTGAAGGACAACTTGCTGACATACTCACAAAAGGAGTTACGGCTCGATCCTTTCGAGAAGCTTTAAACAAGTTGAATATTGGAAATCCCACTGTTCAACTTGAGGGGGAGTGTTTACAGTAAGAAATAAAAAAGAAAACAAATCCCTAATTAGGGAACAGATCACTACAAGTCTGCATTTGATATGGAATTGTTATTATTACAATTTCCTATTTTGTAAATTCTGAATCCTATATCTACTGTAAACAATTCAACATAATAAAAATAATAAAAAATTACCCAATTTCTTCTCTTTCTCTTCTCTTTAATCCTTTAAACATGCTCCATTGTTTAGAGGCTAGATATTCTTGGTCCTTTGTGCTCCCTTAGTCAGAATAGAAGCTCAGCATGGATTGTTATGGTTCCTCTTTGCCTAGACTAATTAATGTTGTATGCGTAAGCACAATGCATCTATAGGTTACTGTATGTTTGCTCCATTGTCTAGTGGCTAGAGATTCTTGGTCCGTTGTGCTCCCCTTAGTCAGAATAGAAGCTCATCATGGATTGTTATGGTTCCTCTTTGCCTACGACACCTAAATACTAAACCATGAACGAGGAGTGGCATGAAAGAATTAAATCTACAATAGTGAAGATATTGTAGGGAAGACTTGATTTGAAGCTCCTTATGGTATTAACCATGTTTTTAAAACTGGAACAGTCACCGAACCATTCTCCTCACCAGTTTGTTGGTTCAACCAGTTTCTCAGTCAATAGCCTATCAAAACCAATGTTAAATAATTTTAAGATTTAACTTTTTTGTGGTTTTTAAGATGAAGAGCCGAAAAATCAGAAAGCAGCTGGATCAAACAGGTCATTATACATTTCCTAGTATAATTGGTCCAACTTGTCAGTTTGTTCGGATTTTCAAATTACAGTTGGTTTGAAAGGTATTACCATTTATTTACGATTTGGAAGTGATCAGTAGACGGCCACCTGAAGTGATAGTTTTTTAAATCCTTATTTAGGCAAAAAAAAAATATAGCTTTTGACCTTTCTTGAATTACTGGTCCTTTTTTAACGTTCAGAAAATCTCTTCAGCTTTTCTGTTTCTGGGTTTTTTCCTTTTTATTTTCCTTTTTCTCTTTTATTTAACATTCATTTCTTCTTGTATACTTTTTAAGATAGAACTACAAAATCCTAGTTTCATGTAATTTTACACTTAGATCCTGGTATTGCAAAATATATTGTTTGGTGCTTGCTATGTCATCAGCATAAAGCAAAGGACTATTGAGGGGTCATGCTATCAGCCAAATAGGGAAAAAAATGAAATTTATTTTAGACTAACATTTCTGTATATGAACCTTTAAGAAAGAAAATTGAAGACATTTATTTTGCTTAAAAATAATTAATCAGACAATGTTTTTGCTGAGTCCATGTGGATGCAGAAACTTATTATTGGATGAAGCTGACCACCTGAAGATTGGCGAGTATTGGGTTCAAATGCTGTACAAACTAATTCATCCTAATCAAGACGTGTATGTTATTGCTATTTTTTTTACTATAAACATTTAATATTGCTTTTGTATCTAAAGAAAGGATTTTAATTTTCAAGGCCAAAGAAAGGATGATCTTAGTAGCACTAGCAACCAATCAAATGACACGAAGAGAGATATTTGCATATTTGGATTTATATTTTATCAGGTAGAAATTTGGATTAGTGATAGATTTATATTTTCTAAAAGTCTACCTACACAGGCATGATGTATTTTCACCTGATTAGATTACTAAAAATATTTATTTCAAAGGTAAGAAATCTTGCAAGAGCAAACACAGATTGATATTGACCGATTAATCTCAGTTTTCCTGTCTATTAGGATCGTATAAAACTGTTTGTATTATTTTTCTCTTTTCTTCTTATTGCATTTATAACTCTGATTTTTCCAACACTATCAAATAGTATGATTAATTTGTCATTGTTAAACCTAACCAGAAAAATAAATAATAGTATAGCCATTTTTTAGTTTCTTAATAATAATAATGATAGTTAATCGTACCATTACCACAGTGTAAGTTCAAAGAATTTCATCTAGATGATTGTTGATTGCCATATAAGAGTGAAGTATAAATGCATTGCAGATGCTAGAAGGGAGACTCCTAATGAACAACATAAACAATGACTGCATACATATCAAATCTGTTGATTTCGAACCCAAGTTTCAGATAAGCCGTTGTCCTAAAAGAATTCGACAGTAAGTGTTCGTTTTTCATCTCAGATTTCATTTTACTATATGATAATCATAATTCTGTTGGGTAATTTGTGCCATCATCTATGTCTACATGTAGTTAAATCCCATTTACACTTTGATTGCTTTAATTATCGCAAACTGTGTAAGCCTTTTTTTTATTTTTAAAGAAAAATCAACAAGTTATTACTTCCAGGCTAATTGAGGATTGCATAAAAAATGATCCTAATTCGAAGCCATCATTTGCGGCTATCATAGAAATCTTAGAAGAAGTTTTGACGAGTCTAGTGAGTGGTGCGTGTCCTGTTTGTTGAGTGCAAAATGGAAGACAGACTGTTAACACTCTACATATTGAACAATTATACGAAGGGTAACTAAGCTTGCATTGTTGATGCTGCTGGAATTTGAATTAACGAAGGATGGTGAGATACTTGGGTTGCATGTGTAAATGTCTCAAGAACTTGAAACTTTTAAAACATTTTTAAGAAACATACTTTTATGCTTTTCCTTCTGTGTGCAAATCATTGATTAAAGTTTATGTTTGCAGTTTAATTGATATCTTAAATAATTGAGTTAGCATATTTCTATGGTGTTGTGTGGTGTGTTCCTTTTCATTAATTTCCATGCAACCTTTGGGAGTTATCAGCTTGAATGCTTGCACTTTGAAAGAAGTTGTCATTAAGGAAAGAACCTGGCAACAATATGGTATCCTAAGTGTTTGTTTTTGAGTGCCAGACATTTTGACTGGGTGGACTGGGTGTAAATATTAAAGACAGACTCCAGGTGTAGCGATAAAAAATATTACCAAAATGTCTTATTACTCTAATATAAAATAAGCTAGGAGAGTTTTTTTAAAAATTTTTAATTGATAGTACAATATAGCTGACTCAATAGATATTACTGCAAAGGAAAGGTTGCATATAATTAAAAGAATTGAATGGCAGCTATATTAAAATTCAGAAAAAAAAAAAAAGTTTTTACCGCTCTTATGGTCTTATCTGACTCGACTCTGAAAAGATAATTTATACAACAAAAAAAAAATTGAAGTGTTCCATAAAAATGTAAATTAGACAGTTAGTTTGAAATATTTGCCATAATCCTTTAGTCTATGTTTGCTTTAAAAGAAATGGATGAAAAAAAAAAGGAGAATGGAAATTGTATTTCTCTTTTTTTTTTTGTTTGGATAATAATAAGAAAAATAAAATGTGTGAAAAACATAGAAATCAATTCCTTCAATTTTTCTCAAACTCATTAAAATTTTTTCCTATAAATTTGGAGAGAAGGAGAGAAATTTAAAAAAAAATACAAGAGGCATATACTATGAAATCACTAATTTATCCTTCATTCTTTCATTAACTTAAACTAATAGTGTATGATCGTAAAAATAAATTTTACAAAATTTTAATTTATTTCCTATTTTAACTAGATAAACAAACAAAATAAAAGAAATAGAAATTCTTTTCTCTTCATTTCATTTCTTTTCCCTCTTTTCTTTTATTTTCCTTTGCACTTCTAAGAAAACAGACATTCGCTTAATTTATAAGAATAACAATATAAACTATTTAGGCAATTAGTCATATGAAAAAAATTTAGTATTTAAAATTTATATCATATTTATTTTTTTGAAAGAATGGGAGCCTTGGCACAACGGTAAGTATTGTCGCCGTGTGACCTAAGGTCACGGGTTCGAGTCTTGAAAATGGCCTCTTGTAATTACAAGGGAAGGCCGCGTACAAAAATTCAATGGGTCCGATCCTTTCTTAGACCTCACGCATAGCGGGAGAGTTTGTATATCGGGCTGCCCTTTATTTATTTTTTGAAAAAAGATACAAAAATAACCATGAACAATTCAAGGCATCTCACATTTGACCCTATAGCTTTTTTGATTCATTGATGCCCCTTTTTTTGTCAAAAAAAGCTCATATTGGACCCCCGATGTAACAATAGTGAATAAATTCATTAATTTTTTATGACATGGCTTCGAGGTGCCATTTCTTCAGCCCCTGTCAATCGATGTGGCTCTCCCTTTCACTCTAAAAATTAAAGTCATTCATATTTGCCCCATATAAAACTGTTCTCTAAACCCTAATCATCAAATTTCTTCAAATTTCTATGATTTTATTCAATTAAATCATTGTTCTAGCAAAGAAAAGGGTATAAGCAACAAGAAGGGTGATATATTCTTCTTCATATTCAGTTGTAACATCATCAACAAGTAGAAGATAGGTAATCGAGCATCGACAAGGGCCAAGGAATTTGTGATTGTGGTGTTCTAGAGGTGTTGTGGATGTCTTGGACTGACAAAAACCATGGTAGGAGCTTTTATGGTTGTCCAAATTACATTATAAGTGTTTTTAATTGTTTGGGGAAAGAAATGAATGTGTCCTGAAGACTAAAAATTTACATCACTGATTGAATGGTTGAATTCTTCTTTTCTTGTTTTTGTGTATGAAATTGCTTCTCATGTGTTTGTTCTTTTGTTTAATTCGCAGCCTTCTATTGAAGGAAGAAGGGAATTCAAATGAGAGCATTTTAGGTGGATTGATGTTTATATGTCATCTAAGAATGAGTTCTTGTTGAACGAAAATAAGGTGTTGAATAGAAAATGTCAACGACTATCTGAGGAAGATTGCACTAGTGAAATTGATGAGATCAAAGAAGATGTTAGGACACTTAAGTTGATGAAGGATGACATGACTTTGGAACTGGAAATGAAGAAGTTGAAGTTGACAAGAGCCTATACTGCTCTTTCTATAATTGTGTTCCTGTGTATTTGCTTCTTTTTGTTGTGTAAGTATGATGTAACAAAATGTTTGTTAAAATTTTATGGTTGATTTATTAAACTTTCTCTTGAAATGAATGAATTGGAATATGACTATTCGCATATATTTATCACCTATTGAATTTTGATCAATTTTACAACAATTTAAAAGAATGAACAATGAGTAACTATAAATCAATATTTTATAAGCATGAATGTTCCGAGTATAGTAGCCTTATGATGGCAATAGAATATAAAATGACAGGAGTCAATATAATCATGTTAATTTAAAAACCTGTAAAATTGCAGTTCTTTGGTTGAATGAGATTAGGGGTCAGCAGATTTTGTTAACCTAACCGAACCCACCTGGCCCGAATGGATATTGGTCAGGTTCGATCGGTTTATAATATATATGCGGGCGAAATTAGATTTATATTTTAAAAAAAAATCAATTTCGGTCGGTTGGTCAAGTTGAGAGATATTTTTTCGTTTCAATCTGAACCCGACCGATAAAAATATATAAATATATAATATTATAAATATTTATTTATAATATATATTACACAACCCGACCTGACAAAATTCGATTCATAAAATTCTATATATAATATTATATACATTATATATATATATATTTGTAAATATATTATATATTATATAATCCGAGTGAACCCGACAGAAACTGATAATATCTGATTCAGTCATAGTATCAACTAATGACGGTCGAAATTGATTTAATTCTAATATATTTTTCATGAGTTCAGTCGGGTTGAAATTTTACTCCAGCCCTAACGAATCCAACCTGTGCTTACCCCTAAATGAGATTACGAGAATCTCCTGAAACTTTTAGCCAACCACATAGAACTCTAACAGGTAATATAGATCTAAAAATAAATAATAGTTTTTTATTTATTAAAATTTGTTTAATTAATTTAGATTTTATTTATTAAATATAAAAATTTTTATTTATTAAATAACTATGAGCTAATGGGTGTTAATTTTCCATAAAAGGAGTGGTCTAAATAGTTAGATTAAGAGAATCTCTTGTCTAATTAAACCCAAAATTAATTCAATGGTTAACGTGTACCTTTGCGAAAGCTTAAGAAACTTAATTTGCACCTTCTCATATAAACAAATTATTTAATAGGAAAATAAGCCTCATTAAAGTTTTCGTCCAATAAAGAGCTTAAATAGTTTATTTTGTAAAAAGTTATGCATAATTGAGCCCAAAAAAGTAAGTGTCAACTTTTACCTATGCAAAAATTATAAGGGGCTTATATGCACATTTTTCCTAAAATATATTATTGAGCATTTACTAACTACTTTTTCAACTAAATATAAATTATGAAAACAAATTGTTGATAACCATTCAATTTGGCACTTGCCAATAATACATGGTTCTCTCAACATACTAGTTTCAAAACTAAATCTTTAATCGATAAGCAATCGATCATGTATTTGTTTGTCAAACTTTTTTTTTAAAAAATCATATAAAATATAAAAAAACTCGCTATGGGTCGTTTTAATATGAAATGCCACTTTTTTTTTTTATTTAGATGACTCATAATAATGAGTCATTTGCCACATATGCATCCATTATAGTGTTGGTAACAAATATATCAAATTGCCAATAATTCAAAGATCATGTATTTATTTACCAAAATAATTATATTAAATATGCAAATTAAACACTCTAAAGGTCGTGTATTATTATACATTTAAGCCAATAATATATGTACTTTTAGTTTTCTGTAAAATCTTTTCAACAGAGAAAAAATATAGCGCATAAGAATTGAAATAATTAATCCATTTTATCAATAAAAATCAATTCTCGCATGGATTAAGATATAGTTCGACTGATCCATTTTTTTTCTATTCTCACAGTATTCTACATTAAAAAAAATTATTGTTTTGTTAGATTATATAAGTATATATATGTTGTAGTAATTTATTTTTTAAAAAACTAAAAAAAAAGAAAAGAAAAGTCTTTTATCCATAATTTATGGCATAAAATATGAAAATAAAAAAGTTATATATTTAAAAAAAAGCTTTGCCCATAATTCAAGGCATAAAATATGGAAACAAAAAATATTAGTGGAATATATTTTATAAAAAAACAATAAAAAAAATAAAAGAGCTTTTTTGTTTGCATAAAAAGAGGAGAGGAGATTGAAAAAAGGGAGGAAAATTTTTTAAGAAAAATAGATACAAAAATATATAGAGAAAAAATAGTTTCTTGGTAGAGAAAACTATGATAACTTGAATTTTGTTAGCATGGGCAGTGTACTTAACAAAATTTCAAGAAATTTCATTCAAGCAAATAATATTTTAGAAGTTAAAGTTTAAAAAACTAGAAAAACAATGGAAATTATATTCAATTCTCAACAATTAGCACATTAACATCAGGTAAATCTTCTGAACTTTAATCTCTAATTGAAATTTAGAATCTGATGCTATAATTTTGATGTGCATATTTTGAAAAGAAATAAGAATAGTCAGGTAATGATTACATTGGAATAAGCTGTAAAATCTTATAATAAACACAAAATATAACACACCCAAATAATATTAATAAAAATATATATGTATAAAGTAAATTATCATCGAAGAAGGTAAAAACAAATTTGATTAATAAACAATAAAAATATAGGAGAAATATATGCGAAACTGAATAAAGAAATACAAAAATAGTTCATAGGAAGCTTACTTGAAATTTTGCCCAAAGTAAAAAAAATTAGCCTCATGTGAATCAAATTAAAGACACAAACACACACACTATTTTTTTAGTCTATTTTCTTTGTTCGCTTTATCTATTTATTTATTTATTTATCTTTCCTCTTTTTTCATAAAAAAAAGGACAAAAGGAGTCTTCCTTTTTTTTAGTTTCATTTAGTTTGTTATTTATTTTTTATAGCAAACTTTGAGCCACTGTAACATTAGCATGTTACAGTAACTCCTTTCAATTTTTTTTTTCTTCTTGTTTTACTTATATATTTTTACTTTGTTTTGTTCATTTAATGAAACAATGGGTATAATCAAATAAAAATTAGATTATTAATAAGTCATTATAATAGAATTATAATGGTATAATTATGAGTTGATTTGGTGTTATTTGATCATATTAAAAGGATATGGAAGAGAGATTTTAAGTTTGTGAAAATCGAGGAGATTTATAAGGAGGAGAGTAAAAATTATGTAGTTTACAATGGAATATACAAGATGATTGTTATAAGAAGTTGAGGTTGATATTTATTTTTGGGCAGATTTGCTAGCTAGTAGATAATTTTGAGGAAGAAATTATTAAAGAGGGGAGAATTGTAATACCCATAAATTTTAGATATTGTTAAATAATTAATTTGGAAGATAGTTAAAATGTTAGTGAAGAAATGCAAGGTATATGCATGATATATATAGGGTATATACATAATATATACAATATATATAAAGTATATTTGGTGCATACATAATATATACCTTATATATATACTTATTATTTATGTTAAACACATATTATACACATAATATACCCATAATATATATTTGATGTATACATGAAATACACATTATATATATGTTACGTATACATTGCATATATATGACATATACATATATCCAAAATATATACAATATATAATTGAAATATAAATATTTTTACATATATATTTATTATTGGGAAGATAGAAATTAATAAATAATTAAATAAATAAAAGAGAAAAAGAAATTCAAAAGAAGAGAGAAATTATATGGTGGAGAAAAAGAGATGAAACTAATTAAATAATAAATAAATAAATAAAAATTAAAATAATTTTTGGATAATGGAAGATGATAGGAAAGTTAGATGTAATTAATTAATTAAAAATTAAGATTATTTTTGGTGGAAGATGAAATTTTGAATTATTAATAATTATTTATTTATTTGTTTAAATATTATAATATATATATGTGAGTGTGTGGTTAAGAAGACTTAAAATCAAAAATATCACTTTTAACTTCATTTTTTTCTCTTCCTCTTCTTTGGACGAAATTTATGGTGTTTTTTGAAGGATCTTAATCCTTCTAAATATACAAAATTTCATCAAAACTTCAAGGATTAAATGTAATTTTGAAGATTTTCCAAGGATCCAAGTAAAAATTCTTTAGTTTAAACTAGCTTTATTGAATTTCTAAGATTATGTTTGATCAGGCTCAAAAGAAAAGTTGATTTAAATTGTTAAAGTTGATAGAAATAATGTTAAAATGATAAGTATATGATGAATTGTTGGTTAGTTGTTTGAAATGAGCATAAATGATGGAAGTATGGTTATGGAAGGATCGTGTGTGATTAGGATTTCAAATATGGATGATAATAATTATGGTAATTGATGAATTTAATATTGTTTTAATATGTATGTAATGATTTTATAGTTGAAAAATTAATATGGGTAATTTAGGATGAAGTTAGGGTTATGGATATTTTATGTGAAATTTAAGTTTTTGTAGGAGAATTCAATAATTGCTAAAATGGTTTGTAATGATGTTATATTGATATATAATTAATGATTCTATAGTAAAATAATGGAAATGAATTTGAAATGTTGAAGTTTAAATAAGGTAGTAAGTGAGGAAAATTAGGGTTTTGGAGCAATTTTGGGTGGAATGAATATATTTGATGTTTGGTTGATTAAAATGGCAAGGAATGTGTTGTTAATGGAACATTTTCACTTATAATGTGGTTTATGATTAAGGAAGGTTAAATGGTAAAATAAAAGTGATGAAGGTCATTAGTGAAGTTGGTGTTGCAAGAGTGAATTGGGCTTGGAGTTAGCATTTCCAAGGTTAGTATATACTATGATGAATTATGTTTGAATTTTATATGAGTTGACATAACATATAGTGTCTTTGCAAATGTGTTATGTCACTTTGATATTAATTTATATATGATAAAAACATGGATCTAAGTAAAAATATGTGAAAAGCATAAAATGTATAATGATAAGCCAATGTATAATGGCATAATATAATGTTTGAGATTGACAAAGAATATGTGTTTATTTTGTAATATGTGAGAATAATGTTAATGTGATAGATTGTGATGGGTATAACAGATGAATAAATTAATGAGATAAAGAGTATATATTGAGTATTATGTGATAGTGATTGTGAGTTACATGTACTATGTAATATGATGTTGTGTTATATATGATGTATATGAAATAAGTGATAGTAATTATATACAGATGTGATCACAAGATATATAAAAAATTCTTAATAAGAAATGTGAAATGACAAATGTGATAAAATGATGAGAATGAGTTGAAAGACTTGAGCAGAGCAAAGTCTTGATGTTAAGTATGAGAAACATGAAAAATGTGATGTGTTGTGTTGTGTTTTACTCTGCATAATTATTAGTTCTAGAAAATTGATATTGGTGCATATGGTGAGAAGCCCGAGTAGAGCTGGGTCGTGACCTAAGCAGAGCTAGGTCATGTACATGATATGATTACGCAAGGTGAAACACTAGGTGTCACAGATGGAGATACACCTTCAGCGAGACACTGGGTCACAAATATGAGATATAGTCCAAATCAATTGTTCTGAAATTTAATAATTATGTAGAGAGTAGTTAGGCCCAACGTGTATGTCATGTGATAAAATATCGAGTTTTGGTATAGTATTGATAACATTATGATTAAATGATGAGATGATGAATTAAACGAGAATATTGAGTATTTGATTGATAATACAATTATGGTAATGATGTGCTGAGTTGAGTTTTGTATTGTGATTGAAATATTGTGATGAGGCAGTGATGTAATGAGATGATGATTTGTTGAATGTATGTATGTGTGCTTGTGTAATAATTGCATATAAACTTGATTATGATGATGTTGTATGATAGATATATATATATATATATATATGACAAAAACCTAGTGAAATAATTATGAAAACATCATAAGAAAAAGAAGAAGGAAAAAGTGTGTATTATAGTATTTAAATTGATTGTTTTGTATTAGTATATACCACTTAGCATTATGTTTAGCGCAGTTGTATGAATCGCATAGGTAACAGATTAGCAAATCGAGGTGTGTTTGAGATGAAGCTTTGAGTTTATGGGCACCACGAGACCAACTATGCCAAGGTTACATATATGCATTCAGGGATTTTTCTATTGAAAAGTATATTAGGAAAAAAAAGTTGTAAAAGTTAGTAAATAGAGTTGTAATGTGACAATATGAGGTTTTAATAATATTATGCTTATATGTAATATTTTTGGATAAATAAATGATTTTACAAATGTTTACTGCAACACTTTTATATTTTATATATGTACTATATGTATATGAGATATACGTAATATATGTATATAGGGTATAAGTGTGTTACATTTATTTTGATACCAAAAATAAATATAACTATTTTATACTCCATATACATATAATTTACATACCCAATATTTATAAAATACACATGCAGAATATAAGAACATTACAGTACAGTCTTTTCAAAAAATTTTATAATTCCAAGATAATTATTTTGAACACTTAAAATGTGTATTTCTAAATAAATAAAAATATTAATCAGTGATTTAAATGTTAAAAAGACATATTTTAAAGGAAAAATCTTTAGAAAAAATTAGTCAAAGTTCTACCTGTATTTCGGATATTTTCAAATTTTAATTTACACAGCCTGCATTAAAATAAACACTCCCAAAATTTTCATTCATTCAAATTTTCAAATTCTCCAACATTTCATATAATTCACAAGCATTTATATATATATCAATATATATATATATATATTCTATATCTTGAGTTTTCAATATTAAAACCCAAAAATCCCTTTTAATTTATGTCATATACATGTAAATAAACATAATGTACATACTTAAGTAAATTTCTCAAAATTTAAAATATATACATGAAATGCATATGGCTCTAGTTCCTGTCAACTCGCCAATCTCCAAAAGCAACCATCTATAATCTAGACATGGCGTGCTATAGTAGAACTTTCTAGAACCTCAGAATCTACCATGTCACCTGCGTGATGAAATTATTACCCTAAGCATTTCGCCTAATGGTACATACTTTGGTAAAAAATATTGATATTTAATATGTAATGCCATAAATGATTTACAATATAAATGTCAAGCAATGATTTCACCTTTTAAACAACACATCACTCATCTACATAAATTGGGCCCAAAAATTTCTTATATAATGATTTAGTTTCAGAAATATTATCTTGGACTATCTCATTCATCTGAGACATTAGTATATCTCATCTGAAGGCGTAATAACTCTGTGATACTAGCATGTCTCACCCGAAGATTTAATAAATATATGACACCAATGTATCTCACCCGAAGGCGTAAAAGATTTTCAACAATAATATTTCGGAACTAAACTCTATATGGAGTAAACATGCAATCACATTTCTCATATTTTTCTGTTCTCATATTTTTCCCATATTTAAAATTTTTATTTCCATTTTTCAACACATGATCAATATCATTATCATATATATAATGCAAATATGGCTCACTTCCACATTTTAGTGATCCACTTGCATTTGTCCACATTTTGCACAAACATCACATTTAGTCGTTCTCCAATGACTAAACATATCATCAATAATTCAAATCATGCATTGTTACTTCAAACAATGCTGCACACACATTCATGATTACTAAGTAACATAACATATTCAACTTATACAATGTGTTATGTTAAAAATAAATGCAATTAAATACATTATAAACCAAAGTATATACTAACCTCTTTCAAGCAACAATGGGAATTAAAATTCCACTCTACTCTCAAAACACCTTAAAGCCCTTCACCACTAGGTTGATGGAATAACAATCTGCTCAACACATATTGAAAATGTGAATGCATAACATATATTATAATCGCATTTTAAGGTGTTTCAAGCATAAAACACAAATTAAGGTACATTCTTTTAATTTCCCCTTTGCTTAGCTCTAATGCACTTTAACTTTAGAAATCCAATTAGTTTGCTTTCACAAACTAATAATAGAATTGTGGTAGAAAAATAATAAAATTATTGCATTCAAGTTGTAGGTATAACCATTGTCAAATAAAATTTAAATTTTGACGTGATAATAAATATATATATCAGGAAAACAAATTTAATAATTATATTCAAGAAAGTGGATATAATAATACACTAAACATAATGGTCAAATGTTCAAATGGACACCTAAACTATAACCTAAGTAGTAATTAAACACTTCAGATTAATTAAACCTAAAAATAATCAATAATAAATTAAGAACAACGTTAAAATAAGTAGTAATAGTGAAAAAGTTACGTCCAGGAAGTGGGCATAATAATAATAATAACAACAACAACAACAACAACAACAACAACAACAACAATGATAACAACAACAATAATAATAATAACAAAAAAAAATTATGGGGACTTTGATTTCGTCAAATGGATATATATGTATTTGAAATTAAATTTTAAATTCTAGTCCACTTTAATTAAAAAATATTTTGTTAATTAATTATAAAAATATAAACAAATATTGATGCAAAAACAATCATATCGAGGGAGTAAAAAAATTTTAAAAAAATATAATAATAAATTAAAAAAATAAAAATATTAAGTCATTTAATAGTATATATGTACCCACAAGGGTAATAAACAAATAAAATTTACAAAATACTTATGTCCAGATAATTTATACAATAATAAAATATATACACAAAAATAATGAAATAAAATAAAATACAATTAGGATTTATATTCAAACAGTGAATATAATTCTTCTTACAGATAAAAAAATAATAATCAAATATCATAATAATTATAGTATCAATTTTTGAACATCGTAGGGTTTTTTTTTTCCTCTATGCGTAATCAATTCCTCGAATCTAGAAATGCAAACTATTACTTGGTGTTCAATTAAACCTCATAATTGATTGGTGGCAACACCTAACACACACGAAAAATAATAACTAAAATATAAGCCAACAAAAATTAATTAAATCTATATCCCATCAGCTCTCCATCGCCCCGTGTATGATAGCTAAATACTCTACTGGGAATAGTTAGTTATTAAATAGAGGGGTTAAGCTATATATATTATTGTGATATTTATATATTATTTATTGATTATGTTTTAAGATTTATTTAATGTCATTCTTTTTTATATTTCTAAAATATTTAATTACATACATATTATTATTTGTGTGTTTTAAAATACAAGTCTCTTATCATACACTCACTTAAAGGTTAAAAAATGACATATTATCCTAATAGGCTTAGTATGAGTAGGATTGCCTATGCAGGAAACCTAGTAAGGCCTCCGAAAATTCTTGTTCAGACTATTTTTTAGCCATGTATTAACTGAGAGAACCTACTAGTCCAAATTATGAATGAAGTGGGATTACCCACAGTCTAGGAACCTCAAAATCTAGTGAAATAAGGTGGATATATACCTTAGGAATAGAACTCAACCACATACTTAGGTAAATCTGCCCCAACTTCCTCCTAACTCTTCTAGGTTCATTCGACAGATAATTATTATCTATATTTTATAAATTTCTTACTTGGGCCTTGAAATCTCAAACTTAGTATAAATTTTATTAGTACTAATCTTTTTCTATGCATTCATACATGTATATGGCGCATATCATTCATGTAAAATTATAAATCATAATTTTATAAAAAGGCGATAAATAGAAATATTTTTCTAATTTAAAATAAATATACCATCAGGAATATCAACATAGACTGGATTTTAAAAAATAAATCTGATTTACCTCACCATTATGGGACTTATTTAAAGACTAGACTTATGGAAAATTAAGCCCAAGAAAAAATGAGGTGAGATATCGACCAGATAAAGAATAAGTTGAAAGAAGTTTCAAAAATGAGAAATCAATTGGCACAACTCATGTAATGAATCAAAGGCAAAAACATCATAGAACCCATGCCTAATACCTTAGGATCAGGAACACCAATAGCTTGTCCTTTTACAGGTGCCATAGGAGATCCTGCATATCCACCAGGTTTTATTTTATAATATAAGCCAGTAGAAGGGAGACCAAGTAATAGTACTCATCTAGTAAAAAATGTTAATGCTTCTCAACATTTTCAAAGAATGCCACATGGGGGACAAGCAAGAGAAGCTCATATAAATCCAAGACCTCTTATTTTTCCTGAAGAACCCATAATAATCTCAGATTTAGATGACCCAAAGTTGTAAAGAAATTTTAAAAGAGCTAGTCTTGAACCTATTTTGAAAAAGATAGAATGCACCGAAGAGCATTTAAAGGCGATTGAAGAGGTTAATCTGTACAGAACCACTGACGCATCCCAATTGTTCCTGTTACCTGATGTGACCATACCACTGAAGTTTAAGACTCCAGACTTTGAAAAATATGATGAACTAGCTTGTCCTTAAAATCAACTATCAATGTTCTCTAGTAAAATGGCAACATACATCAGTAATGAGAAATTGTTAATGCATGTTTTTCAAGAAAGTCTTACTGGATCAACAATGAGGTGGTACATGAGCTTAGATCGAATACACATTTGAAGATGGAAAGATTTGACATATGCTTTCTTGAAATAATAAAAACAAAACATGGATATGGCACCTACCAGGGATGATTTGAGAGTTATGAAAAAGAAAAATAATGAAACTTTTAAAGAATACGCACAAAGATGGAGAGACAAAGCAGCACAAGTCAATCCCTCTCTCACGAATAAGGAGATGATATCCAATTTGTTAGACACACTGGGATAATCATTCTATAACATGTTGCTAGCTAATACAACCACCAACTTTTTAAATTTTATTCTAGCTGGGCAAAGGATTGAGCAAGGCATGAAAAAAAAATTAAGGAGCAAAGTATTGAAGAGAACGGTGTAAGGCAGAAAGAAAGAAGGAGAAACTCATATGATAGGAGAACATTCCCAGCTCAAAGAACTTACTATCATCACCCTCTACCACATTATATGGAAAATGTGGGATCTAGAATGTATCAATGCCCTTATCATGCTCCTCGATTCATGAGTTTTCAAATTGCTTTTTATTCCACTCCACATGGCGCTCCTACGCTTGCCAAAGGAGCAAACAATAGAACAAATCAACTCAATCAAGGAGGACAATAAAATAATGGCCCTCGAGAAAGGAGGATAGAAATATTTGACCCTATCCGATAACTTATGCAGAATTATTGTCTCAACTACTTCAAGGACAACAAATGTGCTCGATACCATTGTAACCAATGAAACCGCCTTACCCTAAATGGTACGATCCTTCTACAAAGTGTGAATACCATGCATGGGCACCTGGGTATTCTATCAAAAATTATACTGCATTTAAAAGAAAGGTTCAAAGTTTTTTAAATGCGAGATTGTTGAAATTTGACCAAGAATCAAAGACTCCTAATGTGAATAATAATCCCTTACCACATCATGATGGGGCAAAAATCAATGTCAATATTGAGGATGAGGTTCGACAATATAAGAAGAAGGCAGAAGAAGTTCAAATGCCTATGGGAAAGCTTTTTGAAACTTTAATCAAAGCTGGATTAGTTCTTGAAAGCTAATCAAGAGACAAATATCTCCTTCAACAACAACCCTTTTGTGACTACCATGGTGAGACATCGGATCATGCAATCAATGAATGCTCACAATTCAGGATGAAAGTTCAAGAAATGATGAATGCTAAAATTATAATTTTTAGAATAAAAAGAATGGTGTCTACCGGTCTTTCTATCCAGCGCCTATTGTAATATCATGCTCATCGAGAGAAATGAAAAGAGAAAAATCTGATATGTATTCACATATCCAAAAACTAATAATCAAAACACCAGCTTCTTTTAAATATAAGGATTCAAAAGCAGTGCCTTAAAAATATGGGCTCGAGGTAGTGAGCCAAAATCTTAATAAATGCCAAGCAAGTAATGAAATTAAATCGGTGGTTAATATCTCTGGTGTAGGTGGAATGACGAGAAGTGGGTGCTGCTAAATACCAAAAGAAGTAAAGAATCACCGAAAAGAAGAATTAGAGAGGCGTAAGAAAGGGAAAGCTAAAGAAGGAGAATTGGTGAAATAGATCGAGGCTAGAGAATTCCAAGATGTGGTCACTAAAAATGACCTGCAATTGAAAGTAAAGAAGGTAGTGTTTGAGCAAGAGGCATATGAATTCTTGAAGTTGGTAAAATAAAGTGAATACAAGGTGATTGAATAGTTGAATAGAACTCCAGCTAGAGTCTCACTACTATCTTTGATATTGAATTTAGAATCTCAACGAAATAAACTACTTAGGGTTCTAAATCAAGCACATGTTCGACATGATATCTCTATAGATAACTTGAAAAATAGAGTTGGGAATGTAATGGCAGTTAATTACATATCCTTCATTGATGATGAAATACCTGGAGTAGGGACTGGGCATACAAAAGCTTTATATATATCAGTCCAATATAAAAGATATTTTGTTGCAAAAGTTCTAGTGGATAATGAATCATCCCTGAATATTCTGTTGCATGGGCTTCCTTTTTCAAATATTTTAAAATAAGTTTTAATAAAATAAAGTGCATGTTTTATCTCCATTCTTGAACTCTCCTTGCTATTGTCATTCAGTTATTTTCAGCTTAATTTCTATATCTTAGTAATTTTTTTCCTTTATACTCACTTTATCTAAGAATGCCAATGATGAATTAAATCTTGATGAAATTAAGTCATGGTATGATTTTGATAATCATATCTTTAAAATCACATCTGATGAAGAAGACAAAGAGGTTTTCCTACCTAAAATAACTAGGATAATGGAATATGATGAAAAAATTATAGAACCTTCAAAAGAGACAGTAGAAACAATAAGCCTAGGAACCGAAAAAAAAAATTAGAAGGAGACAAGGATTAGCACATCCCTGCCTCTAGAACTCAAAGAAAGAATGATTAAATTGCTAAGAGAGTTTGTTGATGTCTTTGAATAGTCATACCAGGATATACTGGGGTTGAGTACGAATATAGTTGTGCATCGTTTACCATTGAAGCCAAAATATAAACTCATAAAACAAAAGTTGAGAAAAATAAAACCAAATATTTTGTTAAAAATAAAAGAAGAAGTAAAAAAGTAGTTTGAGACAGGTTTCCTAGAAGTGGCCAATTATCCATAACGGGTGGCTAAAGAAAGACGAAAAGGACAGGATGTGTGTTGATTATCAGGATCTTAATCAAGCAAGTTCAAAAGATGATTTTTCTCTACTGTACATCTCGATTTCATATGTTCTCGTTAATGAATGGTTTCTCATGGTACAATTAAATTAAAATGAATCCTGATAATAAGAAAAGAATAACTTTTATTACTCTCTAGGGAACATTTTGTTATAAAGTAATGCCTTTTGGATTGAAGAATATGGAGGTAACTTACTAGAGAGCAATGGTTACCCTGTTTCATGGTATGATGCATAAAGAAATAGATATATATAAATTGATGACATGATAGCAAAATCTCAACATGAGAAACATCATGTTGCAGTTTTGAGAAGCTTATTCGAGCGTCTAAGAAAATATCAACTTTGATTAAATCCTGCAAAGTACATATTTGGAGTTTCATCGAAAAAATTGTTAGGGTTTATAATTAGTATGAGGAAAATTGAGATTGATCCTAATAAGATTAGGGATAGAGTTGAAATGTCAACCCCTAAAACTAAAAAAGGGGTTCGAAGCGGATATGTAGGCATTTAAAATTAAATTTTGAATTCAAGTCCATTTTAATTAAAAACTACTTTTTTAATGAATTATAAAAATATAAATAAATATTAATGCAAAAATAATCATGTTGGTGGAGTGGACATAATTTTAAAAAATATAATAATAAATTTAAAAAATAGTAAGTTATTTAATAGCATAAAATTCTTATCTACCACTAGTAAATATAAGAAGTCATCAATTAATAAATAAATTGAACGTTATTTTTTGTAGGGATGGGCAATAAATGGTTAGCCAACTAAATTTTCGGTTAATGAATTAAAATCTTTGTTTGGTTAATCGACTATATTGATTCGCTTTCGATTCAATTAAAAAATATATAGTAGTTTAGTTTTCGGTTTAATTAATAGTTAATTGATTCGGTCTAGTCGATTAACCGTTAATCAAAATTCAAAATATGAACATGTTGTAAACTATTTGAATATTTTTAGCAAGGCCAAAAACTCAAGCGCCGTATAGAATTGAATTGTAAACTAGAATATCATATTAATACATGTTTCATCCTCGAGTTGTTAGTTAATTGCAGCAAAATACATAATTTGGCCTATGTATTAGGTTTTTTTTTTGAGCCATTTTATTTTAATTGTGATCAATTAAAGATTTATATATTATGGTTTCATATTAAATTAGTTCTTTTTTAACTATTAATTTACGTGCAAAGCAGAAACGCCGTGAAGTTCATATTATCTTAATTATATATATATATAATAATAAAAAGTATCATTTTAGCTTTTGTACTATAATATTTTTTAAATTAAGCTCTCTATTATAATAGTGTCAAAAAATATATAAAAAATGATCAATTTAATATGAAATAATAATATACGGAGACTTAATGTGTCATAATTAAAATAAAGGAATTCAGCTTACCAAAAAATAAATAAATGAAGGAATTTAAAAAAAAAAAAAAGAGCAAAGTACAGGGCCAAATTATACATTTTGCCTCAATTGCATGAACCCACCAATATGACACTTGTCCTCTCTTGCAACCATATGCTTGCCATTCGTTGACAATGTTTACTTGCTTTGGTGCTAGTGCTTATAAAATAGTAGACCCTGGCTCTTTTTTTTTTTATCTTTTTATATCCTTGTGATTAGTGGAGAACATCCATCAAGTAAGTTGCAAATATTTAAAAAAATGAAACGTATTATTAATCTTCATATAACTAGAATTTTAGGACTAGATCTAAAAATTGACGGTATAACTTGGATAAACAAAAAATTAGCGATTTATATTGATAGAGAAAATCCCAAACCACGGTATAGACCTATTGTTAAAAAAAAAAAAGTTCCTGCCAACGATTATAAAGAATGTATTTGATTTTTTTATTATAATGGAAACTTTTTTCTCTTTTTTACTCATAAATTTAGATATTTCTAATAGAGTCACGTTAAATTTTATGCTTTTTTTATTGTGCGATTGTAATTTTATGCATTATTTAGTAATTCATATACATATGTATATATATATATATTATATTTTTAACATATCAAATAATTTAAAAAATATTAATATCTGAATTTCATAAATTGCAATGTATAAAATATTAGATAACTTTACCAACCATCCACAGAAATATCAGCTATTAAATAAACCATAAATCACTTCTTAATACATATCAGTGGAGATTGAAATTTGGCGACTCAGCTATAACAACTTCCCTATATGTGTTAATAAAAATTAAAAAAGATAAAAGCGCGAGATTTGGAAGTTTCCATAAAATGTGAAAGGAAAAGCAGCAAGCATATATATAGATTGTCTCTTTGCATCTCTCTAATTGCAATATGTTCTTAAAGAAGCCAAAGCCAATCATCCAACAAATCATTTGGCAATTCGGTTAAATTCAAAATTAACCAAACCGATCGAATTAAGTCAGTTAATTAACGAATCGACTGAAATTAAAAATGATCAGTTCGATAAATAAAAATCAAAAATTAGTTCTGTCAATGTCGGTTAAGTATATCCCCTAATTTTTTATTTAATCATATTATAATATATTAAAAATGTCTTTATAAAAAATTTACAGCATTAAAAAATTATATATGCATTAATTGGATTGGAAGAATGAGTTATGGATAGGTTTTGAGTCATCAAATTAATATTATCATTGCCAATTGGCGTTTATAACACACTGGGTGACGTACAAGAAGCCTTAATTTGATGGTGAAGTGTGTCTTACCCTACCATATATATAAAATATAAATTCAATCAGATATGTATTATATTTCTCTATATAAATAATTTTAAATGATTTAGTATTGATGTTAATTTTGTATTTATTTTTTAAGGTTCTTTTAATATTAAAAACATTTGAAAATTAATTACCTATTATGTATTAAAATTTAAAATTTTTAGAATAAATATTATCAATTAACTTAAAAAATTAAAATTTTGAAAATATTGAGAACTAGTATATAATACTATATAGTAATAACGTTTTGGTGTTGGGAATATTATTCCAATATAATTAAATAATTAAAATTACACTTTGTGCCATGCCAATGCCTTGCGTTTCTGCAGTATTGTTCTTTACAGTTTGTCTGCCCATTAAAGCAACAATCATGAGCTTCAAATTGAATTACACTTGAAAGAAAAGCAAAATAAATTGCAATGACAATTATATTTAATTATATTATCAAAATATAATTTTATTTAAAAAAAAAAAAAGAAGACAAAGTGAGGATGGCATGTTGGCACGGGGGGTCCATCCCCCCAATTCCTATATATATATATATATATATATCTTTAACCAAAAAAATATATATTTATATAATATAAAATTAATTTATAATATAATATATAGTATTTATATATATTTGTGTGTATGCATATTTATTTTTTTCTTTAAAATTAATTTTTAAATATTAATTATTTTAAAATTATAAGTTTTAGTTTATTATTATGATTATTATGTTAATTATTTTAGAAATTAATTATGAATTAAAATTTGAATTTGGATGATTAGGTTAATTATTTTGAAATTTGATTATGATATGAATTGAGAATTTGAAATTTCATGGTTAGACTAATTATTTTGTAATTTGATTATAAATTAGGTTTAGAGTTTTGTGGCTAGGTTAATTATTTTTGTAAAAAATTATTCTATCATATGAATTTATTAAAAAATAATTAATTTAAATATTTTCTTTAAAATATCTCAAAAAATATTTAAATATTATTTAAAATAATATATATTATATAATTTCTCAAAGTAAAATTTTAATATTAAAATAAAAATAATAAAAATTTTAATATTTAATTATTTAATATAAAAATAAAATTGAGTATAAATATTAATGTCAAATATTTATATTAATTTTTTAATATAAAAATAAAATTGAATATAAATTTGTCTATAATTTTTTTTTCGCTTAAAAATTTTATCCATTTCATATCAGTTCTGATTTCGTGACTGTAAGAGGGGAACACATTGATAAACCAAATTATTCTTAATTATTTTTTATACTTTTCTAAATTAGATATTATTTATTTATTTATATTTTATTATTATTATTATTATTATTATTATTATTATAGTAAATCTTAATATGCTATAATTCAAATTTATTTTATAATTTCCAATAAAAAACTCATCCATCAAATTTTTACATTATTTATTAAAATTTTCACATATTTTTGTCGTTTAATTCAACCTAATATATATATATTCATATTAAACTTTACATCTTCAATTTCTTTTTCTTTTGATTATTAATTTATTATATGTAATTGTTGTTTGGAACTTTATTTTGTGCCGGTAACAGAAGGGAAACTGCTAGTTAAGCTAATAATAATATATAATTTATGATACAATAATGAAGTACGTACGGTGTCAAATAACTATATTTATCTGTACGTATTAGGAGCCAAAAATGAGATGTAATCCATCTATTACATTAACCGGAGAAATAATAATTTTTTCAAAAATAATATATTTGGCTTTATTTTTAAATAATTATTACATGTGAAGTTGATATTAATAAAATATTACTAACCATAAAAAGGAGTTATAATTTTTTGATAAAAAATAAAGATGCCTAATTTAGATAATTTTTTGTTAAAAATAAAAGTGCCTAACTTAGGTATTTTTAGTCCAAAATAGAGATGTCTAATTTAGATAATTCTTAGTCTAAAATGGAGGTGTCTAACTTAAGTGATGATGGTAAAAAATAAAAGTATCTAACTTAGGTAAAAGATGTGCCTAATCTTTAATAAAATTTCATCAACCCAATTTTTAAAGCCTATATAAACCCTTAAGATCTCATTTGAAAGTTATCACAAAATTAGAGAATTAAAGAGAATTTGAGAGAAAAACTTAAGATTAAGTGTTAGCTATTAAAATATTATTTATAAGATTTAATGTGAACCATAAATACTTGTTGGGTTTGATAGTTAGTTTAAGAAAACTCTTATAAGGGGTTTGAGTGTTAGCCTTAGGAAAACACTTGTAAAGTTCGGTATGAGCTTGTAAAAATACCAAGTTGGGAGTGAACTTGCAAAACTCTAAATATAGTGGAATACTCAATTGAGATTTGAGAGTAGATGTAGGATTGTTGAATTCGAACCACTATAAATTTATTTTTGGTATAATTGGGTGTAGGTTGTGAGTTGAGAATATTGTAAACACTTTGTATACTTTCTCTCTTCAATAAAACAATCTCTAGAGGGTCCAAAAATGTAGGCACAGTTAGTCAAACTCCGTTATTAAATTTGTGTGTATTATTTTCGCTGTTATTTTGCACTCTCACTAATCTGATTTATAAAAAAAAATCTACGTAATTTTTTCAACAACTGGTATCAGATCTACTAGTTATAAATTCTGTCAATTTTCTGTAAGGTTACTATTTATATAAATAGTAAATTTTGTGAATAGTAAAATTTTGTGTCTGTCTGATGATGGAGGTGTTCTAATACATGGTGATTCACAAGAATTATTAGAAAAGATTCAGAGGAAGTTAGTTTCGAGTGAGAATGATGACTACAGACGAAAGGTGCATCGGTAACTCAACATCCAAATGAATTCAATACAGTCACAACCTAATTGAGTTTAGTTGGGATTGAATTTGATGAAGAAGTACGAGCATTAATACTTTTGTCTTCTTTACCAAAAAGTTAGAATGTTACTATCACAGTTGTAAGTAGCTCGTTGGAAAGCAAAAAGTTAAAATTTGATGATGTTCGTGATCTGATTCTCAGTGAAAAGATCCGGCGGAGAGAGTCTGATGAATCGTCAACCTCTTCAGTTTTACATACAGAGTCAAGAAGAAAAAATTTAACCAGAGAAAATGGGCATGACAAATCTAACCACTGAGGTAGATCAAAGGACAGGAGGTCCAAATCTAAGAATTTCAAAAATTTTCATAACTCGAAGACCATCGAGTGTTGGAACTGTGGGAAGATCGGAAACTATAAAAATCAATGCAAGAGTGCATCGAAGGACTAGGAGGCAAAGGAAGAGGCAAATATTACTTCCACATCGGGAAAAGATGATGCGTTGATATGCTTTTTGGAGAGCAAAAAGGAGTCTTGGGTGTTAGACTCTGGAGTATCATTACATGCCACTTTACAAAAGAAATTCTTCGAGAGGTATGTCCCTAGAAATCTTGAAAAAGTATATCTTGATAATGATCAACCTTGTGATATTATTGGTAAAGGTGTAGTGAATATTAAGTTGAATGGGTCTATTTGAGAGCTAAAGGATGTCAGAAATATTCCCAACCTGAGAAAAAAACTTAATCTCAGTAGGACAGTTGACCAGTAAAGACTACACTACAATCTTCCATGGTGATGATTGAAAGATTTCAAAGGCTGTAATGACTGTTACTAGAGGCAAAAAGAGTGGTACTCTTTACATTATAACAGGGGCATGTTGTTCAATTACAGTTGCAGCAAAAAACAAAAATCTTAATTTGTGGTGCCAGAGACTTGGCCGCACAAGTGAGAAATGAATGAAAATTATACACTTAAAGGGAAGTTGAAAAACTTTCAAGTCTGCAGTCAATTGAGATAGACAGTGCAAAGATTGCATACTTGGAAAGTTAAAGAGGATCAGCTTTCAAACAAGTGGTAGAACTCTAAAAAAGGATAGGCTCAGAATAGACAATGTAGGTGAAGTCGATCACCGAAAAAGTACCACTGGTTATATATTCACTATTGAAAATACAGTTGTTAGTTGGATGTCAAAGTTACAAAAGACTGTCACTCTATCCACTACAGAAGCTGAATATGTAGCAGTGACTGAAGCCAGTAAAGAGATGATATAGTTTCAAGGTTTGTTAACTGAGCTGAAATTCAAAAAGGAGAAGAATGTCTTATATAGTGATAGCCAGAGTGCGATATACTTGGCAACGAATTCAGTATTTCATTCTCGAACAAAACATATTGGACTTCGTTATCATTTCATCATAACTCTGTTGGATGATGATATGTTAATACTGGAGAAGATCCAAGGAAACAAGAATCCAACAGATATGTTAACAAAGATGGTGGCTATTGAGAAACTGAATTTGTGTTCAACTTCAGTTGGCTTGCAATAGTAATAAAACTGGAAAGACCTGTTGCATAGATCAAGGTGTGAAGATAAATTAAAATCAGTCTTCAAGTGTTAGATTGTTAATAAAATGTACTAACCATAAAATGGATTTGTAATTTTTTAGTAAAAAATAGAGGTGCCTCACTTAGGTAATTTTTGGTCTAAAATGGAGGTGTCTAACTTAGATATTTCTGGTTTAAAATGGAGGTGCCTAACTTAGGTAATTCTTAGTCTAAAATGGAGGTGTCTAACTTAAGTGATGTTGGTCAAAAATGAAAGTGCCTAACTTAGGTAAAAGAGGTGCCTAATCTTTGACAAAATTTCACCAACCTAATTTTTAAAGCCTATATAAACCCTTAAAATCTCATTTGAAAATCATTCCAAAATTAGAGAATTAAAGAGAGTTTGAGAGAAAAGCTTAAGGTTGAGTGTTAGCCATTAAAATACTTTTTGTAAGATTTAGTGTGAGCCATAAACACTTGTTGGGATTGATAGTTAGCCTAAGAAAACTCTTGTAAGAGGTTTGAGTGTTAGCCTTAAAAAAATATTTCTAAAGTTCGGTGTGAGCTTGTAAAAATACCAAGTTGGGAGTGAACTTGCAAAATTTTAAGTATAGTGAAATATTCAATTGAGGGTTGGGAGTTGATGTAGGATTGTTAAATCCGAACCACTATAAACTTATTTTTAGTATAATTGGATATGGGTTGTGAGTGTTGTAAACACTTTGTATACCAAGTTGTAAAGTTCGGTGTGAGCTTGTAAAAATACCAAGTTGGGAGTGAACTTGCAAAATTCTAAGTATAGTGAAATATCCAATTGAGGGTTGGGAGTTGATGTAGGATTGTTAAATCCGAACCACTATAAACTTATTTTTAGTATAATTGGATATGGGTTGTGAGTGTTGTAAACACTTTGTATACATTCTCTCTTCAATAAAATAATCTCTAGGGGATCCGAAAACGTAGACACAATTGGCCGAACTCCGTTATTAAATTTGTGTGTATTATTTCTGCTATTATTTTATATGCTCACTAATCTAATTTATAAAAAAATCTACATAATTTTTCCAACAGCTGAAAAAACTAGGCCAAACTGTGCAATGAGAATATTGGCAATCCAATCTTGAGGCTAAATTTGAAAAATAAATAGAGAAAGAAACTTAGCAATTTTTTTTTAAATTGTGTTAAATTTTACATTTAAATATAAACATATAATTTAATTAATATAAAATAATATTAATAGTTAATTTTTGAGATTGGCATTCCGATTTATATTAAAATTTTTGACAAATTGCAATGTGAATATATTATTTTTTATAATTAAACTATAAAAGTTTTGATTTTTTTTTTGGTCAGATAGAAGTTTTGATTTACTACAATATAAAAGCTGCTGATTCATCTGAACGTTATCGTGCTAGAAAACGTTAGACTATCGCATTTCGTAAGAGAAAAAAATTATTGAGAAAAATATAATTGTGATTATAAAAATTTAATTGTGATTATATCTAAAAAAATTATATTATATTGGGAAAATATATAAAATTCTCTATACACTATGCCACGATAATGGATATTTTTATGAGACCTATAATGATCGTTATGGCAGCTGGGAATTTTTCTTCTTTTTTTTTGGTCAAAATGATTTTATTTTTATGTTATTTTTATTAATTCTTGATGAATCCCATGAGAATATTATTTATCTATTTATATCCATCTATACTCGTTATATTAATACTATATTATATATATAATTTTTTTTTAACTTTAAAACATAAAATTTTTTTATTCCTTTTATTAAAAATATGATTTTAATATAAAAGATAAAAAGGAATCTCTTATTTTTAAATTATTTGGTTCTTCTTATTCGAATAAAAGACAGGATAAAGTAAAAAATTAAGAAAAATCCAAATAATTATTTTAATTTCTTATTTCAATAATAATTGTGATAAATAATTTTATTATAAATATATGCTGATAATATAAGAATATTATTTTCAAATTTATATTGATTTATGACATCAATATCTTACATTCGTTAAAAAAATTAATCTATCCATATTCAACATGGTATATCTTTGGTGAATTTTCTTTCTTATTAATTTTACTTCAATTTTCTTATGTCTTTATACAATTTTTTTTTATTAATTTTAATTTAATTTTCTTCATTTAATAGCTTAATTTTGTATTATACTTTATTTGTAAATAAATTAATTCTTTAAGTTTCTATTAGTTTTTGGTGTAATTTTCTTTGTTTTTACATGTTAGTAATTAAAAAAATAAAAATGTTTATTTAAGAAAAGTATATAAATCTTAAAATATAATTAAAAATTTTTCATTATCTCATTTGTTTGTGAATTATTAGATTATTACTTTGATTACTTCAGCATTTGTAGTATATTTTGATAATTAATTATAACCTAAATAAATTTGACTTTTTTTTAGGTTAAAATTGACTTAATTTTTATTTTCATAAAATTTATTAAATTTCTATCTAATTATTTATTTAAATATTTTTATTTCATGAAATATTTTATATTTGATAATATTCGGTGGTGCATTAAAGATTTATAATAATCATATGCAATATAGGTGTCCGAAATTAATTTCCATAAAAATTTTAACTTACAAAACAGAATCATATTTTGCAGAATATAATAATAAACAAATTTTCTAATTAAGATAAAATTATTTAAAAATTAAAAATAGGTATAATTACAAATACATATAATTTTGAGTAAATTTAGGCATTAATCCTTCAAAGCAACGAAACATTATGGTTATTTCAATTTTATAGGAGATCATAATTATTTTTTTATTAATTATATATGAGGGATAGAGATATATAAAATTTAAACTTAAAATTTAAGTGAAAGCAATATACAATAAAATATCGTAATTATTAGTAATTAGTATTAGAGAAATAAAAAAAATAGACATCATATTTATTTTTAATCAATCTCACACCAAATAGAAAAGAATGAAATAAACCTCTAAACCTCTTTCTGAGAAGCTAATTTCCATCTGATAGTACACGCACACATAATATATATATTTTTTTTAAAAGCTCGAACCTCATAAATTATTTTTGGAGGTTCAAATCTCTAACCTCTGCAGTAAGAGTAACATCAGATGGCCAGTTAAGCTAACCCCAACTGGTTACACACACAATATATATATATATATAGAAGTTAATAACTAACACCGACACCGATGTTTAACTTCCTTGTTGCTGAAATTTTATTATATTCATATATGCATATATAAGCAAAGCTGATTCTTTATTAATTATTATAGGTCAATTCTTCACCCCTTTTGCTTCCCATTCCAATCAATTAATTAATAATTATTTTCCTCCCTCAACAAAATTATAATTAATTTTTTTAATTGGTTGACTATCTTATTGTTAATTATTAATTAATCTGAATTCTTAAAAAAATCGTAAATCTGAGATTTTTAATTCATTTAGAAATACCAACTTCAAAATTTTTTGCTAAAATTATTTTTAGTCTGTTTATAAAAACAGAGATCAATACCATTAATTTATAACGTTAAATTAAGTTAATTATCAACTTCAAATTTTGTCATGGGAAAAATCATATAGTTTTTTTAACCAAAATTTATATGACTTTCTAGTGTAAAATTAAATTAAAAAAATAATTGTGAATGATTAAAATCATTATAAATTTATATTGTAACAAATTTATTTTATATTCATATTATATTCACCATTTTTATTTATATATTTAAAGTATTTTATTAATTTATAATAAATTTCATAGATTTTATTATATTATTAAATTTTAAAATATATCTATTTTATTAATTATAATATAATTTCAAAAATTGTAATATTAGATCCTCAAAAAAATTGAAATATTAGAAATAAATTAATTATAATAATATATTATATTTTATAATTAAAGCAAGTAAAAATGATAAAAATCATTTTGCTGTCAGAAACTCAGCCCCTTAAACACCTCTAATTATATTTAATTAAAATTTATACATTTCTATCTATATCTTTATGTATTTAATATTTGTTTTATCAATAAAATTTCTATTGAAATTTGAATTCGAAATTTGTAAATTAACAGTTCACACAGCTGTGTAAAATAGTTCAGTATCATCAGAATATCTCACTGCTTAATATATATTTGAAGTTTCATTCCTTTTTGGTCTCTTTTTATTTAATAAACAAAATCAAAATTAACGCGTTATAGGATGGCAACACAACTGGCCCTAAGAATATTAATTTCACCTTACAATCATCGTTTTATGTCATTTATTCTTTTATATATATATATATATATATATATATATTACTAAAATGACTCAGGTTGATTCGACGAAAATATATATTTTTTAGTTAGGAATATATATATATATATACTAGTTTTTTATAAATAATACAAAATGTAATTAATATTTTTTTAAAAGATGAGAAAAAGTAAATTAAAAAATAAAAATAAGATATTATTAATTAAGTGTAAATAAGTAAAGTATTAACATAATTGTTATAAGATATTATCAATTGAGTGTAAATAAGTAAATTATATAATTATTCTATAATTTTTAAATATTATTTTTATTTTTTTGGTATTTTATTTACTTTCGACTTTACTTTTAACTATTATAATATATTTTAAATGTCTTTATAAATAAATATCTATAATAATTAATTATCTATTTTAATAAATAATAAATTTAATATTTTTAAAAATTTAATTTAAAATTTTAAAAATTTGAAATACAAATATTTTGAAAAAGAAAAAAAAGCATGAGAAGAGAGAATATGATAATCCTAATATTTTAAAATAATTTATTTTGTTGGTTAAGTATTATAAGCTTTTAAAAAAACTTTAGTATATTATAAAAAATTGAACCTATATCAACCCAAAAATAAAAAATAAAAAATTTGACTTTATTAATTGAATCAATTTCTAAAATAATAAATCATTTTATTAATCCATCTAGCAATAATTGATTATAACTTTTCTTTCTATATATATTGTGATAAAGTGGGTCAAAAATATTTTTTTTGTATAAATCTACATATCCAATCTAATGATATCCCACAGTTTACTGAGCTCTCCTCCAAAGCTTGGTATCCAATTATCTCTATGACCGGACTCTCAGTAGTATAAAAATCTCGGTTCCTGGCACTACTAGTCCCACCGAGCTTCAGATGTCCAGCAAACAACACATCCACAAATTGTGCTGACATGGGGCCAGACCCTGTCCTCCCGCATCAACTATAAATAGGAGATTAACCCCACCGGTAAAAGATCCGTATTCTCTCTCTATTACTCTTTTTTACTCAGAGCAGTCGACCTCTGACTTAGGTATTGGAGCCTCCTCCTGGGGAGCCCAGTCCCCCTTCTCTCTTATGCCCCCTGAGGTAGCCCCAGCAGCATTGGTACAGTGAGCGTTGATAGGTTATTCCCTAGCAAATGCAATGAAACCTCAGGTACATCTTATAGCTCTTGCAAAAATAGCTCTCTAGCCGTGCCTTGATTTAACATTTCATATTATAGCACTCTCGCACATTATAAAATTATAAATGTGAGGCTCACCGTACTTCGCACACTGAGCCTTACAGTGCCTTAACCGCACAATAATTTTTAGCACTTCAATAGTGCATCTTACAACGCCCTAATTGCACACTAAGCTTACAACACTTCAATCGTATATCTTACAGCGCCCTAATCGCGCATTGAGCCCTTTGCTCCTTACAGCGCCCTGGTCGTGCCGAGCTCTCAGCTCCTTTATATACCGTAGCTCATCAGTTGAGCAATCAATTACTATTTTTAATATAGTAATAAGAAGCAATATTATGTATGCATTAGCACATTAAAACAAACGAACAGAATTCATCATGAGCAAACAAGCTAATCATAATTATAAAGTAAAACAAATGAACCGAACTCATCATGCTTGCTTGTAGCATCTGTACACACATTTTGTTATTGCCGCTTGTGGAGAACTGAGCTTCAATGCTCTAAATCGAGCATTAATGCTCTCATTGTATATTACAATTTGTATTCATCTTTACAATTCTGTAGGTTCAGGGACTTGTGTAACATCATTCTTTGTGTATGTTCTCGAGCCCCACTTTTATGATTCTTTATTAGTCTATAAGAGACGTGTATATCAATATACATAGTTAGGCATTTTGATAATCCTCCAATTGCATGTCCAAGAGACTACTTGACATTAATGTCAAGGCAATGGAGGAGGCATTAAAAGGCAATGGAGGAGGCACTAACATCCATGATTACCGAGCATAGGCATTAGCGAGCATTGTGTCCCTAAGGGCTAAGCATGCACTCAAGCTCATCAAAGACCCGAGCGCAGTCAAGCTCATCACTGAGAAAAACTTCTCACTCCTACAAATCAAGCCATGATCAAAGTCAGTAGCATAGACAAACGAGCATCCTGAGCCACACGTTCATTTCCAGAAGGCTCTCCCAAGAGCTATACTACAAAACAGGTTGGGCCAATCGAACGTCGCAGATGGTACCTCGAAACAAGTAACCCATACTTACTCTATAGCTTTTTTTTCATTCTTTATTTTATAAAGTTCTTAATGTGTATGTATACATAGTTCGAGCTATGTTGATAGGTTAGTTTATGCTAATTGCATGCTCATTCACATACTATGATTGAGTAAGATTGAACAAAGTCCATAGATAAATCAACACAACACAGCATAGAGCATTTATGCCATCATATACAATTCGATTTTTGAGGAGCACCAAAGTTCATACAAACAGTATATCACATAAAAGAAAACAAGCATGGAGTTTAAAAGAAAATATTTCATTACTTAGGACAAATTTATTACACAACATGGCCCGGGCCTTGAAACTTCATAGATTGAGCATTAGTATAACCTACAGTATAAAAGTTTATCAATTTTGGTCATCTTGGACCTCGTCCTCCAGATCCAAGCTCTCGTCTTCTTCTTTATCCTCATCATCGTCTGTCTCATGCTCGGTCGCTAGCTGGTCAATTTCGATCTCCATTAAAAAAAGTCCATGTCCGGGTTGTCTTTCTTCAGCCTATCTGACATGACTTTTTGGGAAGTATAGACACCCTAGGCGTAGCGCCTATCGCTCCTTGCTTGCTCAACAGCCAGCCCTTGCTGTATGGCTTCAAAGGTATCCTCTGCCAGACAAAGCTCACCATCCTTGGTTTTTAGAGCTTCCTTAGCCGAGCACAGCTCCTGGCACTTAGCCCTTATAGTTTCCTTGGTCGAGTTAAGCTTTCCTATTTTCTTCCTCAAAGCTTCATAAACTTGCTTTAACTCTTCATCTTTGGCCTTCAAGGATTCTTTCAGCTCATTTCTTTTTGCTTTCTCTTCATTGTAGTCCTTGTTCTCTTGGTCAAAGTTGGTTGTTGTACCCATCACCCGGTCCTCAATAGTGTGAGTGAGCTGGGTGATCTACACATTATTATTTAGTTAGCTTCTTTACCAAACATTAAGTGTAACTTACAATTCAAGTTATCCCTTACCATGTGAGACATTGTCACCATCTCTTTTGCCACTTCCTCTGAGCTTTTTAGCGCATTCTCGTGCCTCTTTTTTGGGATGGCTTTGTATATTTGTTTGAGCACTTTTGGAGGCCCGAGGTTAAGCAAGGAGTATATTGTTTTATGAGGGCCCGAAAAATTTCTCATTTATAGCCTCCACTAGCCGAACCATGCTACAATGGCAGGCTAGTGGTTCCTCTATTTCTCTCTGTGGTGGGGTCTGCTCTGCTCTATTCTGATGAGGGGTCTCCTCCATCCTTCTATCAGTTGGGTGCTCTGATATTTCTCTGGTTTCTTTAATTTCTGGTATTATCTTTGTGGGAAGCATCAAGTCCAATATAGGCTCTTCCTCCCGATAGGAACTGGTTCCATGGGCATGCTCGCTCGGTTACTCTCAAGCTATCCTGGTTTTTTTTAGCCCCCTTTCTGGCCTCTCTCTTGGTTAATCTTTTTAGCTCTCCGATGGTCGATATCGAGCCCCTCCCTATTTCATCGAGCAAAAAATTAATACATACTTGCTACCATTAAATAAAATAAAAGCTAATTCAAGAATGACAAACATACTCTGTCTTCCTGTTGAATTTCTTTCGGAGCCCACCCAAGAGGAAAGTATTCACTTATTAAGGCAATGACATTCCTCTTCTCTCTCAGGATGTCTTGTTCAATGGTTGTAAATGTCATGAGCTCATCCTTGTTGAGTTTTGCTCTAGTCACTTTTTCACCACTAGGATTGACATACCAAATATTTTGGCAGCCAAATTCCTCATATTCCAAAATAAAAAACCGGTCTTTCTAGAATTTGATTGAGTTTGGTTTTTCTTTGAACATAACAAGCCTAGACCAACCTTATAAGTATAGAAAATCTTCATCTACTCCTGAGTTTATTCTGAACACACTGAAAGCACTCAGCACTCGAGGAGTAGGCACCACCCCAAGCAACCCTTATAGAATTTCAAACCCTGTGATAGTACACCGAGCGTTATAGTTGAGCTGACCAAGAGCTATCCTGTGACAGTTCTGGAAAGCTCGAGGGAAGGAGCATAGAGAAAACCTCACTTCCGATCTCAAATCCTCCTAAAAAATAATATGCTGATTTTCGGGCAATGTATCTTAGGCTCTGACATCCTTCCCGAGAACGAGCATCTTGTATTCTTTTGGTATTTACTATTTCTTCTGGATCTCCACCAAGTCTGTCTCAGTCACCGAGGATCGGATGTCCCTTACTCGAGCCTTCTCTGATCTCGGATTCACTGATACTTCAACTACATGCTCTTCCTCCTCCTTATCAATTGGTCTAAGAAGCCTACCATTTTGCTCAGTATGCTCGATCATGGCCGACCCAACTTCATCCCAAGCCCTTTCCTCATGATGAGTCCCCTCACCCATATTACTAGGAGAGCCCATCTCTCCTGCCTCCTCAGACAGAGTTAAACTAATTATCACTCGTACCATATTTGCTACTAAAAATTTAACTAAAAAACTTAAAAATAGAATTTCAAACTGACCTCTATCCCTGAGCTTTCAAGTTTTCACTCAGTAAATCAGATGATCCGAGCTTCGTCCTTTCTTGTTGTGTGGCAAATATTGCTGTCAAACTCTCTATTTATAGAGAAGGTCTTGCCCATGTGAACTGACACCTCTCATTAATGTCGCATCCGTGACGTCTTTTCAAGTTTCTATTCAACTTTTACCTTATTTTCGAAGAGTTGCCTCACCTTTGAGTGACATGTGTTCTTTTTGAGCTTTTTTCACTTCTACTTGGCATGAATGCCAAGACTTCTCCGGAGGGACTAGCATGCACTACCCACTACTCCACGAGCTTGAGCCCTTTTTCCTGCACTACTCCTCAAGCTTGAGCCCTTTTTCCTGCACTATTCCTCAAGCTTGAGCCCTTTTTCTCGAGCTTTCTCTTTTTAACTGAGCTCATCATGTTTTTTTAAATTTTTATATTAAGATTCATTCGTACTTCCATTTTAAATATTTCGATGTCTTTGCAACTCGTACCGAGCTAAACTTCATTCCTCTAAAATACTATTCTTAATATGACATAAATATCATGTTAATAGTTTCTCTTTTTTAAAGCTCGCTAGTCAATCTCCGTATGTGACTGTTGCATTTATCATAATAGTCTCATTTACATGATGATTTAACATTTTTACTTGAGCTCACTCGAGCTCTCATGCATGACTTGATTTCTCTCGGTCACAAGTCTTAGTTTGACATAAATATTAAATGACCTGCGGAGGACCAGTGATAATACTCTCACTTACCGAGCTCTATTTTTGAGCTTCAAACTTGAACACTGCATATTGTGATACAACATCTACTTCATTAGTCAGCACATACACTTTCTTTCGGGGTGCTTCCGAGCTCCTATGCATGACTTTAATATAAATATCAATGACTTGAGGGGGACTATTGATGATACCTCACAGTTTACCGAGCTCTCCTCTAGAGCTCGGTGTCCAATCATCTCTATGATCAGGCTTTCAGCAGTATAAAGACCTCGGTTCTGGGCACTATCAGTCCCACCGAGCTTCAGATGTCCAGCAGACAATATATTCGCAAATTGTGCTGACATGAACCAGACTTTATCCCCCCGCATCAACTATAAATAGGGAATAAATCCCCACAGGTAAAAGATCCATATTCTCTTTTTATTTCTCTTTTTTACTCAGAGCAGCCGACATCTGACTTAGGCATTAGATCCTCCCCTCGGAGAGCCCGGTCCCTCTTCTTTCTTATCTTACAGGTAAGAAAGCAGCAACGATAGTAGTACCCGAGCCCGAGATCAAAGAGCTAGGAGTACCCCCTAAGGTAGCCCCAGCATCACAGTAAAATATTTTTTAATGAATCAATTTTTTTCTCAATTTCTCATGCAATATATTAAAGAACTTTAAAACTACTAATATCTAAATTTTTTATTTTTTAATTATAAACTTAAAAAAATTAAAATATATATATCTCCGAAGTAATGCAAGAGCGTCATTCTAGTATAAATTAAAATTGATAATAGATGCTAATATTTTATATTTTATATTAAATATAAAATATTTTTATTTTTTAATATATATATATATATATACGGTCAAAAAAGAAAACAGAGAAGCAAAATTATTATTCTTCTACAATGATTTTCTTTCTCTTATATAAGTTTATTAAGAGATAAAAATTTTAAACTGTTTATAAATAATATAATTTTCAATATAAAATATAAAAATAACTTTTTATTTTCAAGTATATTTATTTAGTATCATCTATTCTATAATTTAAAAGAGTTTTAATTAAAAAATTATTAATTATTTATCTTTTATATCATAATACAAAATATAAATTATAACAAAAATTGGAATTAAAAAATTTTATGAATTTCTTATCTCTTATATCACAATCAAATAAAATCTAAATTTTAATAAAAATAAAGATTATAATTATAATCATCAATGTATATGTATGTGATTATAATTTTTCTTGTATTATATTTATTTTCAAAAACATTAATTATATCAAATGACTTAAATTATCATTGTTTAAATTTTTAATTGTTGAGATAAGAAGATAAGTATGGACAGATAAATCATAGTTTGACATAATATAATTGGATTTGTGCATTACTTTTAATATACATATATGTATATAAAAAAATAGAATGCTTCTCTTTTGAATTATAGTATATATATATATATAAACATGTCAATCCCACCAATCTCTCACTCTCCCAATCATTTTTGTTCTTGATCATTTTTACAGAAAACCAGAGCTCAAAATCACCCAAAAACACCACCAAATCTTGAATCTCCCTGTTTCATGAAATCGCAATGGGAAACTATATTTCTTGCAAAATAGCAAACCCACTACCACTCAAGAACTCAAAATCAATAAAAGTCATCTTGCCCTCTGGGGAACTCCGTCAAGTCCACCACGAGCCGCCAACCAAAGCGGCGGAGCTGATGATGGAAACTCCAAACTTTTTTATAGTCAGCACTGTTTCTATGAAAATTGGCGGTAGATTTTGTCCGCTAAATGCAGATGACGATCTTGAAAAGGCAAATGTGTATGTAATGTTTCCAATGCATAGAAAGAACTCTGTAGTCACAGCAAGTGATTTGGGTACTCTGTTTACCACTGCAAACTCTGGTCTGAAAAGGATTTCTGGACGGAAAGTTAGAGTCCAGCCTGATACTACCTCTGATCATAACAGACGAAAAAGTGACGCCGGGGTGTCGCCGAGGCTGAGTTTGGAAGGTATTGAAGAGCTTTCGATACCGGAGTTTAGACAAAGGATGTCAATATCAAGATCAAAGAAGCCATTGTTGGAGACTATAGATGAAGAGCCAGTGCGTTCAAGAATCAAGATCATTAGTGGTAAATGGTTAATTTATAACGTTCATTAATATGAATTTTTGTCTGATTTTTTCAGGTTCAAAAAATTGTTTTATATGCTGGATAAAATCCATCAAAAAACCAGAAATCTGTATATGCTTTTCTTTTTCTTGTTTGAATATTAGTATTTTTTTTTTCTTAAGAGTTTTTGTTGATAGAGAAATTTTATGTAAGATTATTATTTACCGAGATCATATTTCTACCATTAATTTTTCATATTTCTGCCGGAGCAATCCCTTATCACAAAAAAAAAAAAAAATCCCTTATCATAATAGAGAAATTTTAAATTTTAATCTTTGTACTCATTTTCCTTAATTTAATCAACCGTAAATTGTTTCGTCCTTCTACAATCAAGGGATTTTTCGAGAATACCATTCTATCATATAAATTTTTAATTAGGATTTTATGTATTCTTATATGTAAAATATACACAGAAATTTTTCGAAAACAACATTGCATCATATAAATTTTGGGTGGCATTCTATATATCATGTGAAAATTTTAATGTAAGCAATATTTTATGATTTGAATAATGGAGCCCAAATACTAAGAAAACAATTTATTTTTGCTAATTTTAATTTTATCAATTATATATTAATTCATAATTCATCTTAATTTTTATTAATATGTTGATTAAAATTTCAAAAAAAAAGAAGAAATTATTATACATTTTCAAATAACCCAAAAGTAATTTTCATCTTCCAACAAAAACTTTCATGCTTGTTGATAAAAATGAAAAGGGTCTTTTCCTTTATTGTTTTGTAAATTGGACTATGAAGTACAGACACGGACATAAAATATAGATACAATATGATATAGATGTGTTGATATGTTAAACTCAGGTGAAATATATTTATACATATATATATATGTATATGTTTTAAATTAAAAAAATACAATGAGAGATAAATATTTATTCAATATTAATTCATTTATATATCAATATAATTATACATACATATATATATATGTATATTTTAAGTTACAAAAATACAATAAGAGATAAACATATACTCAAAACAAATATATTAGTTTATTTATAAATATAATTATAATTATACAAATAAAAAATAATTTTTTTATGATAAAAAGATAAATCTTGTAATTAAAATTGATTATAATTGTCTAACTAGTAATTTATGAATACATTATAAATAAAATTTTATGTCAAAATATATCCTAAAATATCATGAAGTGTTCTAAAATGTCATGTTTTGTGTGTGTTCCTGCTGTGTCATTTTCATGTCCAAACAATTATAAAAAAAAATAATAAGACACGTGTTAAACTGTGTTTAACACATGTCGGACACATACCAAGTGTGTGTCTGTGTCAAAAAAAATATTAAATATTAATATTGTATTCTATTTGAAGTGTCGGTATTTCATAGAAATTGAGCTTATAGACGAAGGTAAAACTGCAATTGAGCTTTTAGACGAAGGTGAAACTAAAATTGACATGAATATTAAATCTTAAAAAAAAATTTATCATTTAAATTTTTCAAAATTTAGACACGGCATTCAAAAGAAAACTTTATTTATTTATTTATTTATTCTTGAGATTTGTTCATTAATTTGTCATGATTCCGTGATGAAACCCTGCAATTCAATCCATTTGTTCACCTTAATAATTAAAGGCAACATTATATGACAATCGTCCCATTATAGCACAATAAATTATTTGGTATATTTTTGGAGCGACCATACGCCCAATAAATCTCCCTGCAAGTCTATTTTTGTTTTTTTTTTTAATTTTTAATTTTTGAATTAAAGTTTTTATTCAATTAATTAGCCCCTCAAATTTATTCCTTCTGGTTGTAAATATTGCGATTTTCTTTAAAATAGAACTATTTGTACAATATTTTGTCGCATGAATTATGTCATGCAACAAGTATTGGATTAACTTTGAGAACAAAAATTCTAACAATTAATTTGTGAGTTTTAGAGTAAGTCTTAAAATTGGTCCCTTGAAAGAAAAATTGTATAATTTTCTTTATTTTTTTTTAGATAAAAATAGAAATAATATCAAAGAAATTTAAATTTTATTTTTAAAATATTTAATGTTTCATATAATACTTATTAATACTAAATTATTAATGTAATAATTATAACCCAAGAGTTGGGATGAAAGCTTATGCTAATGTAAATTTGCAAATTATATGGCATGTATGGTTGTTAATAATTAGGGAAGACAATCATGTCAAAGTTAGTTTTATCAACTTTTAGATAATAAACTTGTGCAAAGAACAAAAGTTTAGTAGTAAGGTATATGGTCATTTTTGCTTAAAAACCTCTCATGCAAATTAATAACTTCTTTTTGAATATGGAAGTCATATAAGATAGCTCTATATCCATTATGAATGGCATGGACATTATTTCATTTTATGGTAAAATGTCTTCTAATCAAACTATAATGAACATTAATTAATTAATCAATTTTGAGGCTCCATAATTACTCATAAATCACATTATCAAAGCCTTATGTTTAGGCATTTTAGAGGGCATTTGGCTTAGACTTCTCTAATTTAAGTCATCGTATTTATTTAGATAATTTTATTAGCTTATAAGCTAGCTTATGAGCTAAAAAAATGAATTTTTGACTTAGCTTATAAAATTTAGATTATAAACACCAGGTGCTTATAAACTAATAAGAACTTATAAACATGTAAAATTTTAAAAGTTAAATATTTATTTTAAATGCTTATAAACAGCTGATAAACACTTAATATATTTGGTAAAAATAACTTATAATAACATTTATTATTAGAATGATAAAGAAAATATATAAAGTTATATTAATAAGAACATTTATTAGAATAAATAGGGTAATACAGTAAATTTCTTGATAAAATTAGCTTATAAACATTAAAATAATAAGTTGGTACCGTCATGTTATTTTTTTAACTTATAAGCTGAATTTATAAGCTCATAAAGTTATTTAAACAAACGTGTCGACTTAAATTTAAATCTTATAAGCCAAACATCATTATTTTGGTGTCTATTAAGTATTTGACTTATAAGCTAGTTTGATCAAATAATTTTCATATATTATCCATACTTATTTTAATAAATGCTCTTAATAATATAGCTTTATATATTTTTAGTCAATTTTAACAATAATTGTGCTTATAAATTATTTTTTTAAAATATATTAGGTATTTATCATCTACTTGTAAACACATAACTATTTAAAATTTTTATTGCTTATAAACTTATTTTAACTTATAAGAACTTAGTGCTTAAAAGCCAAACATATACAAATCACATGGTGCTTAGTTTCATATACAAATCACATGTGTATGATTTCTTATACTGAGCTCTAAATTCCTCCAAGAGTGATTACCACAAATTAAAAAGCTCATTAATGTGAAAAAAATAAAAATCTTTTTATAGTGTTTTTTGAAGTTTTGCCAAAAAAGTTAATCAATTCATTTATTTTTTTAATTCCATTAAAAATAATAAAAATTAATATTTTAATAAGCAAAATACTCTCCACTAGAAAAAAAAAGAAAGAAAGAAAAATTTATAATTTTTGTTTGGATGATAATTTCTCAAATGTGAAATCGTGGATTTTGTTTTTATAGGTTCCGTTTGAAAAAACTTATTTGAAATAATTGAGTTCAGTTCAATTCAATTTAATGCTTTTTAAAAGAAATAAATTGAATTTTTTCATAAAAAATATTTCAAATATATATAAGTAATTGAATTCAATTTTTTTATTTTTAATTATCAATATTTATGTAACTTTAGAATTGACATAAAACAATTTTAATTAATTAAGACATAATTTCTATTTATTTTGGAATTTTTTATTTTTTATAATAAAAGAATCGAATATCATAAGTATCTATTTTAAAAAATGAAAATTAAAACGAAAAGTATATAAATTGAGATATTGTAAAAACTAATTAAATAATTGCAAAACTAATTAAAATTTTGATTTCACTTCTTGCAAAATAGAGAGACCAAGTTTCTATTTTGCTCTTAGATTTTATGGACAATTTTGGCAATTTCCTCGTTATTTCCATTGAAGATGAAGAAAGTAAGAAACAAAACGAACTTGGTAATGGCAGAAGAATATAGTGAAATGAATTACTCTGAAAAATGAAAGTCAATTTCTAAATGCTTAGTCCGCTCATGAAAAACTGAATTTGCTGTGATATGAATTGCGGCTTGGTTGTCACACCATATCTTGATAGGCAATTGTAATGGAATGTGCAAGTCTGCAAGAATGTATGCAATCCATTGAAGTTCACAAGTGACAGCAGCTAAGCTTCTGTACCCAGCTTTTGCAGATGACCTAGAGACTGTAGTTTGTTTTTTAGTTTTTCAGGAGATTAAAGAATTACCAAGATAGATGCAATACCCTGTTAAAGATCGCCTAGTATCTTTGCAAGACGCCCAATCAGCATCACAAAAACCTTGAAGTGTTAGAGAATTATTTGCGGGAAAATAAATCCCTTTTGAAGGTGACCCCTTTAAGTATTTAAGGATATGCAATGTTGCATTCCAATGTGAAACACATGGGGACTGAACAAACTGGTTGAGTTGTTGAATGGCATGACTAATGTCAGGTCTAGTGAAATTGAGGTACAACAAACGACCAATGAGCCTTCTGTATTCTTCTGGATTAGGAAGTTTGGGACCATCATCTGCAATTAACTTCGTACTTGTTAACATTGGTGTGTGGATTGGGTTAGCACCAAGCAGACCAGCTGTTTGAATTAAATCCAATATGTACTTTCTTTGATTAAAAAAAGTCCCTTTTCTGGATCTTGCAATTTCTAGGCCCAATTAATACTTTACTGGACCAATATCCTTGATTGCGAATTCTTTATGAAGATAATCTTTAACTTGTTGAATCTCCTGAATAGAATTGCTAGTAACCAAAGTGTCATCAACATAGACTAAAAGAATAACCAGAGAAGTACCTGCTGATTTCACAAACAAACAGCTATCATGTGAACTCTGTTTAAAACTAAATACTTGCAACTTGTAAGTTAATTCAAGATTCCATTGTCTTGAAGCTTGCTTCAAGTCATAGGGTGATTTTTTAAGCTTGCAAACCTGCCCTTTCTTAGCAATAACATAGCCTTCAGGTGGAGTCATGTAAACATCTTCACTTAAACTCCAATATAGAAAAGCATTATTCAAGGTCCAGCTTTTGGGAGCAGCAAGAGCCAACAAAATCCTTACTGTCACTGACTTAGCTACAGGAGAAAAACTCTCCACATAATCAACTCCTTCTCTTTGGTTATAGCCCTTGGCCACTAGTCAAGCTTTGTAGCGTTCCACACTTCCATCAGGGTGAAGTTTGACTTTGTAAACCCATCGACATCCAATTGGCTGCTTCCCTGCTGGTAAATCTACTATATCCCAAGTCTGATTTGCTTCTAAAGCTTTAATCTCTTGCTCCATGGCCTGCACCCACTCAGAACTTTGTTTTGCCTGATTATAAGATATTGGTTCAGAAACTTTAGAAACATTAGCTAAGTAATCAATGTGTGCAGATGAAAAACATGGAGGTTTTTGAAGGGGAAAAGCTGGTGGTAGCTGTATGTAAGATTAGAAACATAATCTTGAAGCTAGTTAGGTTTATTTCTAACTCTCTGACTTCTTCTCAAGTTGGTTTCTGTATTTATAATTGTGGAAGGTTGAAATTGACGTCGTGGTTAAGGTTGAGATTCAGGTTGACGTTGTGGTTAAGGTTGAGGTTGGAGTTGTGACGGTGAGCTATTCTGAATAGTTGTCTGAGGTGGAGAGTGAGGTACATGGGAAGGGGATTGTACTGATAATGGTGATGGAGTGAAATTTAAAAAAGGGTTTGGTGAGTCAGCAGCGTCAGTTTCAGAATTTTCAGCAAAAATACATGGTATAGGAGTATTTGAAGAACTTTTAACAATAGAGTAGAAAGGAAAGATTGTTTCATGAAAATCACATCTCTTGAAATAACAACTAAATTTCTTTCAAGATCATACAATTTGTATGCCTTATGCCCCTGTACATATCCCAAAAATACACATCTATAAGCTCTCACATCAAACTTGCTCTTCTTTGGCAGAATATTAGTTGCAAAGTACAAGGAGCCAAATACTTTCAAATTGGAATAATCGGGAACCTTACCAAAGAGTAGCTCATGAGGTGTTTCTAACCTAACAATGCTAAAGGTAGTTTATTAATAAAACAAGTTGCTGTCAAAACAGTATCTCCCCAAGACTTACTAGGTAAATGTGATTGAAACATAATAGCCCTTGCAACTTGTATTAAATATCTATGTTTACATTTTACTACACCATTTTGTTGTGTGTAACTACATGTCTTTTGATGCAATATACCAAGATCCTCAAACAACTTTCTACATTCAAAACTCATAAAATCTCCACCATTGTCTGATCTAACACTCTTGACTGCTGTATCAAATTGATTTTGAATCATTTTCATGAATATTCGCTGTATAGACACTGTTTGTGATTTATGTTGCATCAAGTAAGTCCATGTTGCTCTTGTAAAATCATCTACAATTGTAAGTATAAACTGTGCACCAGAAATAGAAGCAACTCTATAAGGTCCCCATATGTCAATATGTATTAATTCAAAAGGTTTGGTTGTTTTGATGAGGCTAGGTGGAAATTGTAGTCTGGTTTGTTTTACCAAGGGACAAATGTCACAAGCTTCATTATTCTCAACATCAAGAGGTAAATGTTTCAAAGTAATTGAAGAAGGATGTCCTAACCTCATATGCTAAAGAGAGGTTGCAGTATTATTACAACTTTGTACATCATGAGTGGCATTGTACACCGTATTACTAGGTGTAAAGCTACTCTTATTATTACAAAAGAAATTGATAACATGTGGTTGAAAATAGTTCCTGTCCAGCACATAAAGGTTTTTGAATACCTTCCCAACAACAATAACCTGCTTACTCTGCTGGTCCTGCAAGATACAGTGTGAAGGGTAGAAGATGAACGTTATATTTCTAGAAATTGAAAGTTTATGGACTGAGATTAAGTCGTACTTGAAGTTTGGAGTGAACAAGACATCATGAAGGATAAGTTTAGAGTATAAATGGACTTGGCCAGCTTTATGCACAGTCTCAATGGTATTATCTGGTAAGTAGACTTTGTTAGGTATTGAAAGGTTATTAACCACACATATGATACGAAGCACCCGTGTCTAAAATCCAAAAACTAGTAGCTACACAATAAAGTAAACTAAAACTATTATGAGTGGTCATACCAGCAAAATCTCCAAAGTGTGCAACATTAATCACTTGAGCATCATCCTCAGTAACATTCTTTACCTTGAACAGCTTTCTTGAACTCCTGCTGGATTATCTCAGTGAGTGAATTCATTTCTAATGTAGATGGTGTTGGAGAATGTCCACATATTCAGTTATAGGAGAATCTGCAAGATTTGCATACAAATGTTGTCCGCCTTTCTATCTTTGAGCCCTCTGCTCTTTAAACCAATCTAGATATCTATTTTTCTTAAAACAAGTATCAACAATATGCCTAGGAGTATTACAGAAAGTACAAAATCTATCACTCTTCCTGCCTTGATATTTGTAATTCCCAGAATTTGTAAACTGAGTACCAGTTCTAGCCAACATTTCATTTCCTTCTACAAAATCACTATAGGTCATTTGAACCTGTCTCTGTCTTTCAACTCTTCCTACCATAGCATATACTTTATTTAGATTAGGCATTGGCTCCATCATGAGAATCTGGTTCTTGATATGTTCATAAGACTCATTAAGCCCCGAAAGAAACTGCATTATTCTGTTTGAAGCATTTATTCTCTCCATAATTTCCCCCGCACCACATGTACAGCCATAAGAACATTATGTTACAGGTTCTAAACAATCAAGCTCATCCCAAAATTTCTTGAGTTTATTGAAATACACCACCAACGTATCATTCTTTTGAGCAATTGAAGCAATTTCCCCCTTAATATGATAAATTTGAGGACCATTAGGTTCTCCATATCTCTGCTGTAACTCATCCGATAAGTCCTTAGGAGTGGCAGTATACATGAAGGATTCTACAATTTCCTTTGAAATAGCATTTAAGATCTATGAAATGACCATTGAATTTGCTCTACACCACTCATAAAAAAAACTCCGATTTCTTATCTGGTTTCACACAGGATCCGTCTATGAAACCAAGCTTATTCTTGGCTATTAATGCTATCTTAACAGATCTACTCCACAACAAGAAATTAGCTCCATTAAATGGATTGGTTACCAACATCATACCTAGCGAATCTGATGGATGTAAATACATCACTGTGTTTCTCTGATTTCCTTATTTTGTTTCCTGTACACCATTATTAACACGAACATTTCTTTGATTTCTTCGTTCTGCAGCTTCAGAAGTCTCAGGAACTTGCACTTCAACCATTCGCTAATCTTCAAATTTTATGTAAGAAGAAAAGAGGAAAAAAACAATAGAATCGCAATTCGTATCGAGTAAAACTGGAATTACCAGTAGAAAGAAAGGAAAAAAATCATAATATGGGATTAAGCAACACAAGAACTTGAAGTTTCAGATTCAAATCCCCATGGATCTTATTGCTCTGATACCATGAAGAAAGTAAGAAACAAAACGAACTTGGTAATGGAAGAAGAATGTAGTGAAATGAATTACTCTGAAAAATGAAAGTCAATAAAAATCAGAAGGAGCTACTGCTTATATACAAGAACTACTAAAAAACTAACTTCACGTGCTCTAATTAAGTTTGTTACAGCTGTTTTCAACCGTGTAACTAACTGAATAACTTAATCCAGCTCATACGTCAACAAGTCAAGTGAAAACTTCCAGAAATCTACATGCTCTGTTTGTCTGTGCTAGTGAACAGTAACCTTTAAGATGCAGCTGATGGAGTTATACTATTAACCATGCATGTGTAATAGTATAGTTTTATTGTCATTCTATGGAACAATTATTTCTTTGTATTTAATTGGAGATTTATACTAAATAAATAAAAATGTTATAATAATTGTATTAGTATATTGTGTATATACTTGATTGGACCAAGTAGAGAATGGATGTTTTATACTGACTATTAAAACATATTCTCTAGGACATTAGAAATAAGATTTGTGTTCTTAATCTTGATTTAATTAATATGAGCAAATAAACATTGTCTTGTGCTTTGATTTATTAAAGAGTGAGTTTCATTTAATGGAATAATATTTCTCGGTGAGTTGAGCAAAGGCATTTTATATTTGTGAAATATTAAGTTAATGATAGAATCCATGTCTCGGTTTAGATATTGATGATGCACTTTAAGTAAGCTTATAAGGTTTCATAGTGTAAACCCTGCAGGTGGATTTTTAATCCGACACATGAAATAAGTTAAGCGACAATCTTAAAGATATATTGTTATTTAAATAAATTGTCAGTAATTTATTTAATGCAGCAGCATCTGTAATCTTAACATGGAGAACATGAATATTATGTTATGGAATGGTAATATTAATAAGGAGTTCGATCATGAATTTTTAGTGGAATAATTTATGATTAATTATAATAAGAATATACTGGTCCTGTATGTGGTCTTATTATAATTAGTAGCCTTATTAATTTTATTCCTGCGGTCCCTGCTGTGCCTTGATTATTTGGAATATATATAGATATTTTATTTTAAATTTAAAAACATTATCTTCCCATCGAAGAGATATTTTTAAGGAATTTAAAATAGAATAAAACTCTAAGGAATAAAATAGAGTTGTACGTACAGTTTCTGCCCACTCACAGAAAACAATTCCAAAGAGAATAATCGAGGACCACAACAGAAGATCGTGGGTGATTCCAAGATCTTAGAAAAGAAGACCTGTAAGCAATTCTGCGCTTCAAGAGGTCAGTCTTGATTGTTGTTATTATGGTTTTAGTTTGCCTTCAAATGTTGTTTCGATCCGGGTTGTTTCCGCTGTTAATACCCGCTCCCATCAATTGGTATCAGAGCAGCTCGAAACTCGTTTGGAGGTGGCTAGTTTGCCATATGTTTATCATATTTTTATTTTGTTTGATTGTTCTTATCATTCAATTGGTACAAATTTTGTATTTATGTGTACAAAATCGTTTTGATTGAAAAGAGCAAAACGATTGGTTGAAAAACGATTATTTAAAAAAAATTAAACGTAAATTGTTTTTTTTAAAACAGTTTATGTAAAAAAAATTTTGGAATTCACGAAATCGTTTCGTTTTGTGTATAATTGTTTTCTGTTGAAAACATGTTTTTATATACAATAAAGAGCTTGAAATCGTTTTCTTTGTAAAGTGAGCAACGATTTGGTTTTATTAAAAATCTTAAAGTTTGAATCTGACCATCGTTTTGCTAATCTAGAAAACACTTAGTGTTTGATTTGTTGAAAACATTTCTGGTTTGATTTCAATAAAATTGATTGTTTTGTAGTTTAAAAAAAAAATTCAAGAGGAAATTTCTGGGATTTGTTTCGTGAAGAACAAATTTAACACATGAGGCTAGTTTGGACTCAACGGCCTGAACCGCCAGCGCCGGTGACGGCAAGCTGTGCGAAGGTCACCGACCGTCGCTCTCTTACCTCTGGCAGCGGTTCTTGATGGGTTTTTGGGTCTCGATAATTGCTGAGAAAACTGAAAAAAATTTTCTAGAAATGCTAAATTTTTTTTGTTTGGTTCTTCTCGTCGGTGGGCTTGCCGGTGCTAGGATGGACGGCTCCGGTCTTGGGACCTCTTGGGCCGTGTTCTGGTGGCGGCGAAAACTCCTGACCGGAGTCAATGGCGGCTCGTTTTTTTTTGGAAGAACAAGTGAAGAAGCACAATTTTTTTTTGAAAAATTTTTTCATATATTTTTTTTTGCTTGTTCTTCGTTGCGGTCGGCTTGGACTGTGAGCTCGCCGGTGCTGGATGGTCGGGCGGTGGTCGCGAGACCACGGTAGTCCTGGATCACCGGCGGCAGGAGCTTGGGCAGCTCAACAATGGCAGACAACGGCTTGTGAAGAAGATGAGTTTTGCTGAAAAAAAAAAAAAATTTTAGTCCTCAAATTTTTTTTGTTTTTACATATGGACCCATATAATTTCAGTTTTTGCATACTGACCCATAATGTTTCCATAAATCACATGTTAGGCCCAGATATTTCTGTCTTTTACAAAAATAGCCCATAATGTTTCTGTTTTTGTAAAATAGTTCAGAAAATTTCTGTTTCTTGCGAAATAGTCCTGAAATTTTCTAATTTTGCAAAAATAATTTTTTTTTCTTACCCAATGGTATAGAAAGTTTCTTATTTTTACAAATGGTATAGATATATTATCTAATTTTGCAAAATAGTTAGAAAATTTCTTAATTTTGTAAGATGGTTTATTAAAAAAAAAATTTTTGCAAAATGGAATAGGAATTTTTTTTTTTTTAAAGGAAAAATGAATGAAATGATGAATTATTTTGACAGTTTTCTATTTTGCATTTAGCATAGAAATTTTTTTTTTTTTTTGAATTCTTTATGAATTTCAAGTTTTCTTTATGAGTGTTACTATTATAATTAGTTGTGGTCATTTACATTTTCTTTCCCATCGGAAGATGATTGTGATGTGATTACTAGATCTAGTTTAGTTTGTCTATATTATTTTGACTCTCCATCTGAGCAAATTAATTAGAGACATGAACTAAACATAATTTTTTCACTTATAACTAATTTAAAAAATAATAAATAGATTAATTTGTGAGTGGTTATTTATTATTTTCTAGTTGTGATTATTTGCATTTCTTCCCCATCGGAAGATGTTATGTTTTAATATAATCACTGATCTAGTCTAATTTGTCTGTATTATTTTAACTCTCCATCTGAGTAAATTAATTAGGGGCATGAATTAGATGTAATATTTTCTCACATATTAAATTTTTATTTAAGAGGCATGTTTTCTCCCATCGAATGGTACATGTCAGTCTTATCTTACTATTATATGCATAGCATGTGATTAGTTAATTCTCCCATCGAGATTACTGATTGTGAATGTTGTTGAGATGCATATGTGAATTTTGACTTCATTGTTAATGCAATGTATGTTATAAATTTGGTATTGATTATTATAATTATGCTGATATTTTTTTGTATGATCTTGTGATAGAAATGACATCTTTCAATCTCCTAGCAAACATCATTACCCAAAACAAGCTTGAGGGTCCTAACTATGTGGACTGGAAAAGAAATTTGGACATTTTGCTTACTGCTGAGGAGTACAAGTTTGTGCTGACTGAAGTATGTCCTGAAAAACCCGGTGAGGGTGCCTCTGAGGAGGCTACCAGAGCTTACCATAAATGGGTTAAGGCTGATGAGATGGCGCGATGTTACATTTTGGCATCAATGTCAAATGTTTTGCAACATCAGCAACAGAAGATGGACACTGCTTTTGACATCTTAGAGAATCTCAAAGAGATGTTTGGAGACCAAACTAGTGCAGCCAAGCAGAATGCACTGAGGGAGATTCTTACTTCTAAAATGGAGCAAGGAACTCCTGTTAGAACTCATGTCTTGAAGATGATGAGTCTTCTGAATGACATGGAAGTTCTAGGTGCTGAGGTTGACAAGGCAACTCAGGTTGAGATGGTCTTGAACACTTTGCCAGCCAGTTTTCAGCAGTTTCGTTTGAACTACAACATGAATAAGATGGATTTTACTCTATCTAAGCTGCTGAATGAGCTGGTAGCTGCTGAAACTATTATTATGCAAGGAGCCGCACCTATTGTGCTTAATGTTGAGCGAGGTTCTTCATCTGCCCAGAATAAGGGTAAGAAGAAGAAAAATGCTCAAAAGCCTAAGCCTAAGACAAATGGTGCAGCTGCTGGTGCTAATGGTGCTGTGAAAAAGCCTAAGGGTAAGTGTTTTCACTGCAAGCAAAAGGGTCACTGGAAGCAGCAATGTCCAACTTGGATAACCAAGAAAAAGCAAGGTATGTCACTTTTTTATTTACTGGTTGTTGAAACTTGCTTAGCGGTATTGACTACACTCCAATGGTGTGTAGATTCAGGAGCCACTAATCATGTCTGCAATTCTTTGCAGGGGTTTCAGACAACACGCCAGCTAAATGAAGGAGAAGTGAGCATTTTTCTGGGAGATGGCACTGAGGTTGCAGTTCTAGCTATAGGAAATGTTATTTTGAATTTTGAGAATAATAGGACATTGTTTTTGAAGGATGTTTTATATGTTCCTTCAATTAGAAGGAATTTAATTTCTGTTTCTAGTTTGAGCAAGAATGGATACTCTGTTTGTTTTAATGAATTTTATGATGATTCTGTCATTATCAAATTTAAAAAACAAGTGATATGTTCTGGCTCATTAATGGATGATTTATTTATTCTCAAAGTTTCACCTGAACTGCAACTATCTAGTTCTGAAGTAAATAATTTTGATTCTATTGTACCATTAAAAAGAAAACGTCCTACTGAATTAAATTATACTTATCTTTGGCATTTAAGGCTTGGTCATATTAATTTAGATAGGATTTCTAGATTGGTTAAAGATGGACCTTTGAGTTCATTGTAAGTGGAGGCACTACCAACTTGTGAATCCTGTTTAGAAGGTAAAATGACTAAGAGGCCTTTTCCCTTAAAGGGTAATAGAGTCAATGATGTTCTTGAATTAATTCATTCTGATTTGTGTGGCCCAATGAGTGTCCAAGCTAGGGGTGGTTTTGAGTATTTTGTGACTTTCACAGATGACTACTCAAGATATGGATATATTTACCTGTTGCGCCGTAAGTTTGAATGCTTTGAGAAATTCAAAGAATTCAAGGCAGAAACGGAGAAACGACATGGAAAATATATCAAGTCATTGCGGTCTGACCGTGGTGGCGAATATCTCTCTAGGGAATTCATTGACTATTTATCAGAACAAGGAATTACTTCACAATTGTCTGCACCTGGTATGCCACAACAGAATGGTGTAGCAGAAAGAAGAAATAGGACGCTTATGGAAATGGTTAGATCAATGATGAGTTATTCAGATTTGCCTATTTCGTTTTGGGGCTATGCCATAGAAACAGCAGCATATATTTTGAATTTGGTTCCATCTAAGTCAGTACCTAAAACTCCTACAGAACTGTGGACTGGGCGAAAGCCAAGTCTAAGACATGTTCGGATGTGGGGTTGCCCAGCCCATGTGCTGAAAGGGAAAACAGATAAGTTGGAATCAAAAACAGACTTGTGCTTCTTTATTGGATATCCTAGAGGAACGAAAGGAGGTTTATTTTATAGTTCAAAAGATAAAAAGGTCATTGTTAGCACCAATGCACATTATCTTGAGGAAGACTATATTAGAAACCATATTCCCAAAAGCCAATTAGCCTTGTATGAATTGAGAGGAGAAAACATACCAACTAGAACATTTCCATTAGAATATCAACCTGAACCATCCATGGTCGGAGCTGACATTCCATTACCTTGTCGTAGTGGGAGAAATGTCAGTGCACTAGAAGATCAACATCCGCCTGAGCATTTAGCACCTAACATTCCACTACAGCCCGAAAGTAGTGAGAGTAATGTTGGAGCTACAGTGGCGGCTGATGATCCTAATGTACATGAGCAAGATGTTGGAGCTCCTGACATTTCATTGCCTTTTGGTAATGAAGGACATGTTCAAGCTCCAGAACATGACCAGGTTGCAATACCACCAGTCATAGACTTGCCGGCATTACAGCCACAGCAAGATGAAGGTGTGATTGCAGAGCCTGTAGTACTTCGTCGTAGTGGGAGGATTAGACGAACCCCTGTTCGATATACACTTTTGGGAGAAGCTTTTGATAGAATCCCTGAAGAAGTGAATACCGAACCAGCTTATTACGATGAAGCACTACAAGATAAAGATGCTGATAAGTGGCTTATAGCTATGAAATCTGAGATGGAGTCTATGTACTCTAATCGAGTCTGGGAACTTGTAGAACCACCTGAAGGGGTTAAACCCATTGGATGTAAGTGGATCTATAAGAAAAAGAGGGGTATAGACGGTAAAGTGCAAACTTATAAGGCAAGGCTTGTTGCGAAAGGGTTTACTCATAAAGAAGGGATCGATTATGAGGAAACTTTTTCGCCAGTAGCCATGCTTAAGTCTATTAGAACTCTTCTATCCATTACAGCTCATTTTGATTATGAGATTTGGCAAATGGATGTCAAGACAGCTTTCCTAAATGGAAGTCTTGATGAATGCATCTATATGAAGCAACCAGAGGGTTTCATAGCTGGTGGACAAGAAAATTTGCTATGCAAATTAAATAGGTCCATTTATGGCCTTAAACAAGCATCTAGGTCATGGAATACTTGTTTTGACCAGACGATCAAAACTTTTGGTTTTGATCAGTGTCATGACGAGTCTTGTGTGTATAAGAAGTGGAATGGTAGTAAGGTTATTTTTCTAGTGCTATATGTGGATGACATTCTGCTTATAGGGAATTGTGTATGTATGTTGACTTCTGTCAAGGATTGGCTATCTCAACGTTTTGATATGAAGGACTTAGGAGAAGCTGCTCATATTCTTGGGATCAAGCTTATGCGAGATCGCAAGAAGAGGATGATTGGCTTATCTCAAGCACTTTATATTGATACCATTCTTGCTCGTTTCAACATGCAGGATTCCAAGAAAGGTTTTCTTCCTTTCAGACATGGAATTACTCTATCTAAGGATCAGTCTCCTAAGACTCCTGAAGAGATAGAGAACATGAAGGCAGTTCCTTATGCTTCGGCAGTAGGAAGTCTCATGTATGCAATGTTGTGCACTAGACCTGATATCTGCTTTGCTGTTGGCATGGTTAGTAGATTTCAGTCTAGCCCAGGGCGAGAACATTGGACAGCAGTTAAACATATAATCAAGTACTTAAAAAGGACTAGAGATTATATGTTAGTTTTCCAGTCAGAAAATCTTATACCCATTGGGTATACAGATTCAGATTTTCAATCTGACAAGGATTCTCGAAAATCCACCTCAGGATATGTTTTTGTTTTGGGAAGTGGAGCCATTAGTTGGAGGAGTGTTAAGCAAACTTGTGTTGCTGACTCTACCATGGAAGCTGAATATGTGGCAGCCTCTGAGGCAGCCAAAGAAGTTGTATGGCTTAGAAACTTCCTTATGGATCTGGGTGCGGTTCCATCAGTTCAATTGCCTATTACACTTTATTGTGATAATAGTGGGGCAGTTGCAAATTCGAAAGAGCCACGGAGCCATAAAAGGGCAAAGCACATTGAGCGAAAGTATCATTTGATACGAGATATAGTTCAAAGGGGTGATGTGGTGGTCACAAAGATTGCATCGGAAAACAACCTGGCTGATCCTTTTACAAAGAGCTTACCGGCTAAGACTTTTGATAGTCATGTAGAAGGAATGGGAGTTAAAATTGTCGATGCATGTGTAATACCCTAAAATCTAGTAGCTTAAATGTTGTACAAATGAATGAATAAAGTGAGGAAAAAATCTTTGATTGAAATAAAATTATAGTGTGCCAAAGTAATAAACAAAAACTTTAAAGTATCTGAATTGAAAACTCTACAACTGTGAATCAAATCAATTAACTGTAAGTTATTAAATAATTAATTATATTTGTATATAAACTATTAGAGAAACAAAATGACCTATTAGAGTGATAAAGAAATCATTCATATACAAAGAAGTAAAATTTATGTGTTACTAAAGTCATGGAAATGTAAATTTTAAAATACTTTAGTTATGTGAACCCGTATGTATAAAAATCTTAGGGTATTATAATTGAAATAAATTATAACTTAATTAATAATATCTTAATATAATAATATACATTAAAACCATATAAGATAAATTAAAATTTAAAATTAGAAGTGAAAACAATTTTAAAGAAATTAATTACAAGTGTAGATAACAAGTTATGGTGTAAAATGACTAAAAGGGTATTTGAGTTAATAAAAGAAATGTATAAGATCGAGGGGCAAAATGGACATTTCACTCATTTAATTCTCAGCCAATTTTCTGCCAAAATGAGTGGGTAACTCATCTATTTTGAATAGTAATGGGTGCTGGAAAATGTTGACTAAAAGATGATAGGAATGGTTTGGTCTTATCTTTTCTTCTTTCTCTTTTCTTGTTACTATCAAGAACACCTCTTCTTTATCACGACCCTCTCTCATTTTCCAGCAGCTAAAAACCATTCCTAGGCTAGTTTCTTATGTTTAGAAGTGATTCAAAGTGAAAAATTAAATCAACAAAGTGATATAAAGGCAAAGAAGGCAAAAGAACTCCTAAAGGTAAGAATCTGAAAATTCTGAATCTTAATCTTTTATTTTATTTTTCTAATTTTAAATCTATTATTTATTGAATCTGAGCTAAAACTTATTATTTGTATATATTAATTAAGTATTTAGGATGTTAGAAATCGATTTGTATTGAAAGAAATTGAAAGGAATGAAGCTAAAAACCCCAACACTCAAATCTGTCTAAATATTACAGCTTGAATTCTCAATAAATTAGCTACTGTGTTTTATTTATTTTAACATGAAAACGAACTTTAAAATTAATCAAAAATTACAGAAAGGTTTATTTGGATTTTGGGAAGGTGGTGGTAAAAGGCCAAGTCAAAATGATGAAGGAAGATGAGTGAGTAAATAAATAAACACAAGTTGCTCATTTTAATAGTCTAAATGAATACCATTGAGATTTTGCTGCTGTGTTTAAATTATTTACCTATATAAATAAACTCTATAAATTGTGAAAAATTACAGAGAGGTCATATATAATGTTGGGAATATGCTGGTAAAATTTCAGGGCAAATTAATTTAAATAAATTAATATATAATTAAATGAATACAAACTACTCAAATGCTGAAATTTAGGTATTTTGTTGATGTAGGATTGAATTGAGCATAATAAAATATATTTGATTTGGTCATAAATATAAGCATATTATAGATGAATATAATCTCTAGTATGTGTATTTAATGTTCTCAAAAGTATAAATATTAATTTAATAAATAAGTAAATTAAATAACATAAAGAAACCAATGTACATTGTTATAGGCATATGACACATATTTGAACTTACTCTATTATATAGCCCTATTATAATATAATTTGTAAAATTTGAATTCATAATTATAAAATAAATTTTAGGACATATTAAGATATTAAAAACAGGGCATAGGTTCCTAATAAATAATTAAGACAAAAAAAATTGATAAATTAAACAAAATAAACCTAAATGTGTGATTTATATGTGGATGTGAATGTAGGTCGGGTATTGCCATCAAACCAATCAATTATTATCAATAACTTAGAGGAATCAAATTTGCATATTCAAGGTGAGTTATAGTGTCCAACCCTTGCTTTGTCACTTTTATAATTATTTGATGAAAATTTAAGCCATATGATATCATTTATTGTTTGTGATTCTGTATTTGTGAATTGTGAAAACCAATGTGGCCTCTTGGCCTATGTGATCATACCAAGCCATTTGATTAACCAATATGACAGAATCCCAACTTGATGGGGGCTATACCATCAGGCTATGTGCACATAGAAGTTTGTGATTTGTAGGGTAGAAGCTACCCTTATGTGAATGTGATGTGTGATAGCATTGGAATAATGATATACTGTCTTCAGTGTTATTGCTATGTGTTATCTGTCATATTATATAATTTGCTTTTGTGATTTTGGTCCAATTATTGTGGGTCTTTCTTGTGAATTAAATTTCATTGTTATACCTTTATTGTGCAGCCGCCTTATTTATTTATTATCCTTGATCCTTGAAATATCGTTATTGCATATTCTACCCTTGTGACACTGTAATTTCACTGAGTTGACGACTCACCCCATCGTCTATGGTTTCAGGTAGAGGTGACCCAGGACCATCAGCTTCTTGATTTCTTCTTCCAGCAAGAAGCTTAAGAATAATGTAATTAGTCAATACTATCATATGTAATTAAATAATAATGTTTGTGCTATACTCTAGTTGCTCCATAGTAATATTGTGAATAGCTTGATAAATTATGGAAATAAACCATAATGTAATAAATAAAAAAAATATTTGTAAATAATGTATAATAAAAAAAATACATGTGTTATTATGAGTAAATAATAAAGTTATAATTTACTAGTGTAATAATTAATTTGTATAAATTCATAAATTAATTGGGTTCTACGTGGTGCCCGGTGGCCTTAAGCCTACCTGGACCCTAGAACCGTTACACTTCTAAAAATGGGGTGTGACAGAGGTGGTATCAGAGCTTAGGTTTATAATAATATATAGGTTAAAGGTTCGTAAGTATAAATGTGTAAGAATACTATGGAGCTTAGGATTATTCTGTCATGTTTTGTTTTCGTTGTTATCTAGATCTGCGTTAATTCGTGCGCTAATTAAATAATTCTTTTCTCTCTTATAGTTAAATATGGAAAACCGAAGAAGACCTAGGGTAATTAGATCTGAGGGTGCTGTTCCTTCTGAGGAATCAGTACAAAGAGTTGAGAATGTAAGGGCTCCTCCCCTAGAACCACAAGCAGCTGAAAACAGAATAACTGGAATGATGGAAAGACTTGAACAATTACAGAAAAATTATGAGTTGATGATGGAAATGATGATACAACAAAGACAACAACAACAACAACAACAGGCTCCTATCCCTGAATTCCATGTTCCTCCACCTCCACCACCACAGATGGAATCAAATGAAGAAAGAAAATTATTAGCTGGATTTTTGAAACTTAATCCTCCAATCTATAAAGGGGAAGAAGATCCTACAGAGTTTTTAGAGGAAATGGAAGCAAAAACTCAAATACTTCGTTGTCCAGACAAGAAAGCAATTGAATTTGCAGGGTACCAAATGAGAGGTGATGCGAAAGAATGGTACAAGAGAGTTGTGGCAGGAATATTGAAAGAAAATGTTCTTTTGACTTGGGAGCAATTTGCAGAAATGGTATTGCAAGAGTTTTTACCTGAAAGTGTTAGGCAAGCCAAGGCTTTAGAGTTTGAGAGGCTAGTACAAACACCTGGTATGACAGTATCTGAATATGCAAGACAGTTTAATCAGTTGAGTAAGTATGTACCTGCTCTAGTACCAAATGAAGCAGCAAGAATACATCGATTCAGAAGAGGATTAGTTAATTCACTGTACATGATTTTGGCTGCTCATGATTATGATTCTTACTCTAAATTGGTGGACAAAGCAAGAATAATAGAAAATAGAGAGATGGAAGCCCAAGAACAGAAGAAGAAGGCTAGAACTGAAAGCTTTATAAGACAGAGAGGCAAGGAAGAAGTAGGAACATCTAGCGTCAGGCGACAATCACAATCTATGCCACAAATCAACGTACCTAGATCTTCAATGAGACTTCCACCTAGACCACCTACTGGAAGGTCATCTGGGACTATTACCCATGGATTTTTCAGTACTAATGTTCAGAGGCCTCCTATACGTACTCCATGTCAGACTTGTGGGAAGATGCATAGAGGGCAATGTTATTGGGAGACTAGGGCATGCTTTAAATGTGGGCAAAAAGATCATATGATTAAAGATTGTCCTTTGATTGCAGCAGACATAAGACCACAAACATCTCAGACCACCGTGCAGATGGAAAGGGGTCATAGATCTAGTGGATTTGGAAGAGGTTCTGGAAGAGGCAGTGTTACTGAGAGACCTGCAGTACAGTCACCATCTGGTAGGGGTAGAGGGAGAGTGTATACCTTATCACCTCAGGAGGCACAAGCATCAAATGCAGCTATTACAGGTATCATTTCCATTCAATCTGTTAAATGAAGGGTGTTATTTGATTCAGGGGCAACTCATTCTTTTGTGTCTACTTATTTTGCTTCCAAATTACATGTACCTTCCAAACTGCTTGATATACCTCTCACTGTGTTTACTCCTTTAGAGGAAGAAATTGTTGTTAAAAATGTATACCCTTCTTGTGAGGTAGTGATTGATGATAAAATCTTGAGAGCTGATTTGATAGAATTACCAGTGTTAGAGTTTGATGTTATTTTGGGAATGGATTGGATGTCTAAGTATTTGGCCACCTTAGATTGTAATGGTAAGAGGGTAATATTTCATAGTTCATCAGGGGAAATTTTTGAATTTCAGGGGGACAGGAGTGAAGTGTTAAATAGTTTGATCTCAGCAATTAGTGCTAAAAGATTATTAAGAAAGGGATGTATAGGGTATTTGGCCCATGTCAGAGATACTAGTGTTTCATTCCCTAGTTTGGATCAAATACCTGCAGTACCAGAGTTTCCTGATGTATTCCCTGATGATCTAACCACTTTACCTCCAGAAAGGGAAATAGAGTTTAGTATAGATTTACTACCTGGTACAACACCTATTTCTATCCCTCCATACAGAATGGCTCCAACTGAGTTGAAGGAGTTGAAAGCACAATTACAAGATCTTCTGGATAAAGGCTTCATTAGGCCTAGCAGTTCACCCTGGGGTGCACCAGTATTATTTGTCAAGAAAAAAGATGATTCACTTCGAATGTGTATAGACTACAGACAGTTGAATAGGGTGACTATAAAGAATAAATATCCTCTGCCTAGAATTGATGATTTGTTTGATCAATTACAAGGGGCAAGTTATTTTTCTAAGATAGATCTTCGCTCTGGGTACCATCAATTGAAAATCAAGAAGGAAGATGTACCTAAAACTGCATTTCGAACTAGATATGGCCATTATGAGTTTTTGGTACTACCTTTCGGTCTCACTAATGCACCTGCAGCATTTATGGATCTGATGAATCGAGTTTTCAAGTCATACTTGGATAAATTTGTGGTTGTTTTTATAGATGATATACTGATTTATTCTAAAAGTCAGACTGAACATGAAAAGCACTTAAGGATAGCATTGCAGACGCTGAGGGAAAATCATTTATTTGCTAAATTGTCTAAGTGTGAATTTTGGCAAGAGAAAATATCTTTCTTAGGACATGTGATCACCAGTGAAGGGTTACAAGTGGATTCTAAGAAAATAGAAGCAGTAGCTGATTGGCCTCGACCAACAAATATTTCAGAAATAAGGAGTTTTCTGGGATTGGCTGGTTATTATAGGAAATTTGTAAAAGACTTTTCTAAAATCGCTACACCAATTACTAGATTGCTTCATAAAGGGGTAAAGTTTGATTGGGACAGCAAATGTGAGGAAAGCTTCTGCAGATTGAAGGAATATTTAACGTCTGCACCTATTCTTGCACTACCAACTGAAGGAGGTAAATTTACAGTGTATTGTGATGCATCCAGAGTGGGACTTGGCTGTGTTTTAATGCAGAATGATAGGGTGATTGCCTATGCCTCTAGACAACTGAGAAAGCATGAGGTTAATTATCCTACTCATGATTTGGAAATGGCTGCTGTTATATTTTCTCTGAAGATTTGGAGACACTATTTATATGGTGAGAAATGTGAGATTTTCACAGATCATAAAAGCCTCAAATACATATTTCAACATAAAGAACTATTCAAACCTTAGAAGATATGTTGAGATTGTGCATTTTGGATTTTGGAGGTACTTGGGACAAGCATTTGCCATTGATTGAATTTGCCTATAATAATAGCTACCATTCAACCATACAGATGGCACCCTATGAAGCATTATATGGAAGGAAGTGCAGATCCCCTATATGTTGGAATGAAATTGGTGAAAGACATATAGAAGGCCCAGAACTTATTCAAGAAACCATAGAGAAAGTACCATTAATTCAAGAACGTTTGAAGACAGCTTTTAGCCGCCAGAAGAGCTATGCAGATCCTAAAAGAAAAGATGTTCAATTTAGTATTGGTGAGCATGTATTTCTGAAAGTGTCACCAATGAAGGGAGTCATAAGATTTGGTAAGAAAGGAAAGCTCTCACCAAGGTACATTGGTCCATTTGAGATCTTAGAAAGAGTGGGATCAGTATCATACCGTTTGGCACTACCACTCAATATGGAACAAGTGCATCCAGTGTTCCATATTTCGATGCTTCGAAAATATGTTTCTGATCCATCCCACGTTTTACAAGCTTCACCGGTAGACTTGCAGCAAGATTTGACCTATCAGGAAGTACCAGTAGCGATAGTTGATAAGCAAGTTAAAAGACTTAGAAATAAGAATATTCCTATGGTAAAAGTTTTGTGGCAAAGTCAATCAGTAGAAGAATGTACTTGGGAAACTGAGTCTGAGATGTTAGATAGATATCCTCAACTTTTTAGTGGGTAATTACTTAAAAAAAAAAATTCGAGGACGAATTTTAATTAGGGGGAGAGAATGTAATACCCTAAAATCTAGTAGCTTAAATGTTGTACAAATGAATGAATAAAGTGAGGAAAAAATCTTTGATTGAAATAAAATTATAATGTGCCAAAGTAATAAACAAAAACTTTAAAGTATCTGAATTGAAAACTCTACAACTGTGAATCAAATCAATTAACTGTAAGTTATTAAATAATTAATTATATTTGTATATAAACTATTAGAGAAACAAAATGACCTATTAGAGTGATAAAGAAATCATTCATATACAAAGAAGTAAAATTTATGTGTTACTAAAGTCATGGAAATGTAAATTTTAAAATACTTTAGCTATGTGAACCCGTATGTATAAAAATCTTAGGGTATTATAATTGAAATAAATTATAACTTAATTAATAATATCTTAATATAATAATATACATTAAAACCATATAAGATAAATTAAAATTTAAAATTAGAAGTGAAAACAATTTTAAAGAAATTAATTACAAGTGTAGATAACAAGTTATGGTGTAAAATGACTAAAAGAGTATTTGAGTTAATAAAAGAAATGTATAAGATCGAGGGGCAAAATGGACATTTCACTCATTTAATTCTCAGCCAATTTTCTGCCAAAATGAGTGGGTAACTCATCTATTTTGAATAGTAATGGGTGCTGGAAAATGTTGACTAAAAGATGATAGGAATGGTTTGGTCTTATCTTTTCTTCTTTCTCTTTTCTTGTTACTATCAAGAACACCTCTTCTTTATCACGACCCTCTCTCATTTTCCAGCAGCTAAAAACCATTCCTAGGCTAGTTTCTTATGTTTAGAAGTGATTCAAAGTGAAAAATTAAATCAACAAAGTGATATAAAGGCAAAGAAGGCAAAAGAACTCCTAAAGGTAAGAATCTGAAAATTCTGAATCTTAATCTTTTATTTTATTTTTCTAATTTTAAATCTATTATTTATTGAATCTGAGCTAAAACTTATTATTTGTATATATTAATTAAGTATTTAGGATGTTAGAAATCGATTTGTATTGAAAGAAATTGAAAGGAATGAAGCTAAAAACCCCAACACTCAAATCTGTCTAAATATTACAGCTTGAATTCTCAATAAATTAGCTACTGTGTTTTATTTATTTTAACATGAAAACGAACTTTAAAATTAATCAAAAATTACAGAAAGGTTTATTTGGATTTTGGGAAGGTGGTGGTAAAAGGCCAAGTCAAAATGATGAAGGAAGATGAGTGAGTAAATAAATAAACACAAGTTGCTCATTTTAATAGTCTAAATGAATACCATTGAGATTTTGCTGCTGTGTTTAAATTATTTACCTATATAAATAAACTCTATAAATTGTGAAAAATTACAGAGAGGTCATATATAATGTTGGGAATATGCTGGTAAAATTTCAGGGCAAATTAATTTAAATAAATTAATATATAATTAAATGAATACAAACTACTCAAATGCTGAAATTTAGGTATTTTGTTGATGTAGGATTGAATTGAGCATAATAAAATATATTTGATTTGGTCATAAATATAAGCATATTATAGATGAATATAATCTCTAGTATGTGTATTTAATGTTCTCAAAAGTATAAATATTAATTTAATAAATAAGTAAATTAAATAACATAAAGAAACCAATGTACATTGTTATAGGCATATGACACATATTTGAACTTACTCTATTATATAGCCCTATTATAATATAATTTGTAAAATTTGAATTCATAATTATAAAATAAATTTTAGGACATATTAAGATATTAAAAACAGGGCATAGGTTCCTAATAAATAATTAAGACAAAAAAATTGATAAATTAAACAAAATAAACCTAAATGTGTGATTTATATGTGGATGTGAATGTAGGTCGGGTATTGCCATCAAACCAATCAATTATTATCAATAACTTAGAGGAATCAAATTTGCATATTCAAGGTGAGTTATAGTGTCCAACCCTTGCTTTGTCACTTTTATAATTATTTGATGAAAATTTAAGCCATATGATATCATTTATTGTTTGTGATTCTGTATTTGTGAATTGTGAAAACCAATGTGGCCTCTTGGCCTATGTGATCATACCAAGCCATTTGATTAACCAATATAACAGAATCCCAACTTGATGGGGGCTATACCATCAGGCTATGTGCACATAGAAGTTTGTGATTTGTAGGGTAGAAGCTACCCTTATGTGAATGTGATGTGTGATAGCATTGGAATAATGATATACTGTCTTCAGTGTTATTGCTATGTGTTATCTGTCATATTATATAATTTGCTTTTGTGATTTTGGTCCAATTATTGTGGGCCTTTCTTGTGAATTAAATTTCATTGTTATACCTTTATTGTGCAGCCGCCTTATTTATTTATTATCCTTGATCCTTGAAATATCGTTATTGCATATTCTACCCTTGTGACACTGTAATTTCACTGAGTTGACGACTCACCCCATCGTCTATGGTTTCAGGTAGAGGTGACCCAGGACCATCAGCTTCTTGATTTCTTCTTCCAGCAAGAAGCTTAAGAATAATGTAATTAGTCAATACTATCATATGTAATTAAATAATAATGTTTGTGCTATACTCTAGTTGCTCCATAGTAATATTGTGAATAGCTTGATAAATTATGGAAATAAACCATAATGTAATAAATAAAAAAATATTTGTAAATAATGTATAATAAAAAAAATACATGTGTTATTATGAGTAAATAATAAAGTTATAATTTACTAGTGTAATAATTAATTTGTATAAATTCATAAATTAATTGGGTTCTACGTGGTGCCCGGTGGCCTTAAGCCTACCTGGACCCTAGAACCGTTACACTTCTAAAAATGGGGTGTGACAGAGGTGGTATCAGAGCTTAGGTTTATAATAATATATAGGTTAAAGGTTCGTAAGTATAAATGTGTAAGAATACTATGGAGCTTAGGATTATTCTGTCATGTTTTGTTTTCGTTGTTATCTAGATCTGCGTTAATTCGTGCGCTAATTAAATAATTCTTTTCTCTCTTATAGTTAAATATGGAAAACCGAAGAAGACCTAGGGCAATTAGATCTGAGGGTGCTGTTCTTTCTGAGGAATCAGTACAAAGAGTTGAGAATGTAAGGGCTCCTCCCCTAGAACCACAAGCAGCTGAAAACAGAATAACTGGAATGATGGAAAGACTTGAACAATTACAGAAAAATTATGAGTTGATGATGGAAATGATGATACAACAAAGACAACAACAACAACAACAACAGGCTCCTATCCCTGAATTCCATGTTCCTCCACCTCCACCACCACAGATGGAATCAAATGAAGAAAGAAAATTATTAGCTGGATTTTTGAAACTTAATCCTCCAATCTATAAAGGGGAAGAAGATCCTACAGAGTTTTTAGAGGAAATGGAAGCAAAAACTCAAATACTTCGTTGTCCAGACAAGAAAGCAATTGAATTTGCAGGGTACCAAATGAGAGGTGATGCGAAAGAATGGTACAAGAGAGTTGTGGCAGGAATATTGAAAGAAAATGTTCTTTTGACTTGGGAGCAATTTGCAGAAATGGTATTGCAAGAGTTTTTACCTGAAAGTGTTAGGCAAGCCAAGGCTTTAGAGTTTGAGAGGCTAGTACAAACACCTGGTATGACAGTATCTGAATATGCAAGACAGTTTAATCAGTTGAGTAAGTATGTACCTGCTCTAGTACCAAATGAAGCAGCAAGAATACATCGATTCAGAAGAGGATTAGTTAATTCACTGTACATGATTTTGGCTGCTCATGATTATGATTCTTACTCTAAATTGGTGGACAAAGCAAGAATAATAGAAAATAGAGAGATGGAAGCCCAAGAACAGAAGAAGAAGGCTAGAACTGAAAGCTTTATAAGACAGAGAGGCAAGGAAGAAGTAGGAACATCTAGCGTCAGGCGACAATCACAATCTATGCCACAAATCAACGTACCTAGATCTTCAATGAGACTTCCACCTAGACCACCTACTGGAAGGTCATCTGGGACTATTACCCATGGATTTTTCAGTACTAATGTTCAGAGGCCTCCTATACGTACTCCATGTCAGACTTGTGGGAAGATGCATAGAGGGCAATGTTATTGGGAGACTAGGGCATGCTTTAAATGTGGGCAAAAAGATCATATGATTAAAGATTGTCCTTTGATTGCAGCAGACACAAGACCACAAACATCTCAGACCACCGTGCAGATGGAAAGGGGTCATAGATCTAGTGGATTTGGAAGAGGTTCTGGAAGAGGCAGTGTTACTGAGAGACCTGCAGTACAGTCACCATCTGGTAGGGGTAGAGGGAGAGTGTATACCTTATCACCTCAGGAGGCACAAGCATCAAATGCAGCTATTACAGGTATCATTTCCATTCAATCTGTTAAATGAAGGGTGTTATTTGATTCAGGGGCAACTCATTCTTTTGTGTCTACTTATTTTGCTTCCAAATTACATGTACCTTCCAAACTGCTTGATATACCTCTCACTGTGTTTACTCCTTTAGAGGAAGAAATTGTTGTTAAAAATGTATACCCTTCTTGTGAGGTAGTGATTGATGATAAAATCTTGAGAGCTGATTTGATAGAATTACCAGTGTTAGAGTTTGATGTTATTTTGGGAATGGATTGGATGTCTAAGTATTTGGCCACCTTAGATTGTAATGGTAAGAGGGTAATATTTCATAGTTCATCAGGGGAAATTTTTGAATTTCAGGGGGACAGGAGTGAAGTGTTAAATAGTTTGATCTCAGCAATTAGTGCTAAAAGATTATTAAGAAAGGGATGTATAGGGTATTTGGCCCATGTCAGAGATACTAGTGTTTCATTCCCTAGTTTGGATCAAATACCTGCAGTACCAGAGTTTCCTGATGTATTCCCTGATGATCTAACCACTTTACCTCCAGAAAGGGAAATAGAGTTTAGTATAGATTTACTACCTGGTACAACACCTATTTCTATCCCTCCATACAGAATGGCTCCAACTGAGTTGAAGGAGTTGAAAGCACAATTACAAGATCTTCTGGATAAAGGCTTCATTAGGCCTAGCAGTTCACCCTGGGGTGCACCAGTATTATTTGTCAAGAAAAAAGATAATTCACTTCGAATGTGTATAGACTACAGACAGTTGAATAGGGTGACTATAAAGAATAAATATCCTCTGCCTAGAATTGATGATTTGTTTGATCAATTACAAGGGGCAAGTTATTTTTCTAAGATAGATCTTCGCTCTGGGTACCATCAATTGAAAATCAAGAAGGAAGATGTACCTAAAACTGCATTTCGAACTAGATATGGCCATTATGAGTTTTTGGTACTACCTTTCGGTCTCACTAATGCACCTGCAGCATTTATGGATCTGATGAATCGAGTTTTCAAGTCATACTTGGATAAATTTGTGGTTGTTTTTATAGATGATATACTGATTTATTCTAAAAGTCAGACTGAACATGAAAAGCACTTAAGGATAACATTGCAGACGCTGAGGGAAAATCATTTATTTGCTAAATTGTCTAAGTGTGAATTTTGGCAAGAGAAAATATCTTTCTTAGGACATGTGATCACCAGTGAAGGGTTACAAGTGGATTCTAAGAAAATAGAAGCAGTAGCTGATTGGCCTCGACCAACAAATATTTCAGAAATAAGGAGTTTTCTGGGATTGGCTGGTTATTATAGGAAATTTGTAAAAGACTTTTCTAAAATCGCTACACCAATTACTAGATTGCTTCATAAAGGGGTAAAGTTTGATTGGGACAGCAAATGTGAGGAAAGCTTCTGCAGATTGAAGGAATATTTAACGTCTGCACCTATTCTTGCACTACCAACTGAAGGAGGTAAATTTACAGTGTATTGTGATGCATCCAGAGTGGGACTTGGCTGTGTTTTAATGCAGAATGATAGGGTGATTGCCTATGCCTCTAGACAACTGAGAAAGCATGAGGTTAATTATCCTACTCATGATTTGGAAATGGCTGCTGTTATATTTTCTCTGAAGATTTGGAGACACTATTTATATGGTGAGAAATGTGAGATTTTCACAGATCATAAAAGCCTCAAATACATATTTCAACAGAAAGAACTATTCAAACCTTAGAAGATATGTTGAGATTGTGCATTTTGGATTTTGGAGGTACTTGGGACAAGAATTTGCCATTGATTGAATTTGCCTATAATAATAGCTACCATTCAACCATACAGATGGCACCCTATGAAGCATTATATGGAAGGAAGTGCAGATCCCCTATATGTTGGAATGAAATTGGTGAAAGACATATAGAAGGCCCAGAACTTATTCAAGAAACCATAGAGAAAGTACCATTAATTCAAGAACGTTTGAAGACAGCTTTTAGCCGCCAGAAGAGCTATGCAGATCCTAAAAGAAAAGATGTTCAATTTAGTATTGGTGAGCATGTATTTCTGAAAGTGTCACCAATGAAGGGAGTCATAAGATTTAGTAAGAAAGGAAAGCTCTCACCAAGGTACATTGGTCCATTTGAGATCTTAGAAAGAGTGGGATCAGTATCATACCGTTTGGCACTACCACTCAATATGGAACAAGTGCATCCAGTGTTCCATATTTCGATGCTTCGAAAATATGTTTCTGATCCATCCCACGTTTTACAAGCTTCACCGGTAGACTTGCAGCAAGATTTGACCTATCAGGAAGTACCAGTAGCGATAGTTGATAAGCAAGTTAAAAGACTTAGAAATAAGAATATTCCTATGGTAAAAGTTTTGTGGCAAAGTCAATCAGTAGAAGAATGTACTTGGGAAACTGAGTCTGAGATGTTAGATAGATATCCTCAACTTTTTAGTGGGTAATTACTTAAAAAAAAAATTCGAGGACGAATTTTAATTAGGGGGAGAGAATGTAATACCCTAAAATCTAGTAGCTTAAATGTTGTACAAATGAATGAATAAAGTGAGGAAAAAATCTTTGATTGAAATAAAATTATAATGTGCCAAAGTAATAAACAAAAACTTTAAAGTATCTGAATTGAAAACTCTACAACTGTGAATCAAATCAATTAACTGTAAGTTATTAAATAATTAATTATATTTGTATATAAACTATTAGAGAAACAAAATGACCTATTAGAGTGATAAAGAAATCATTCATATACAAAGAAGTAAAATTTATGTGTTACTAAAGTCATGGAAATGTAAATTTTAAAATACTTTAGCTATGTGAACCCGTATGTATAAAAATCTTAGGGTATTATAATTGAAATAAATTATAACTTAATTAATAATATCTTAATATAATAATATACATTAAAACCATATAAGATAAATTAAAATTTAAAATTAGAAGTGAAAACAATTTTAAAGAAATTAATTACAAGTGTAGATAACAAGTTATGGTGTAAAATGACTAAAAGAGTATTTGAGTTAATAAAAGAAATGTATAAGATCGAGGGGCAAAATGGACATTTCACTCATTTAATTCTCAGCCAATTTTCTGCCAAAATGAGTGGGTAACTCATCTATTTTGAATAGTAATGGGTGCTGGAAAATGTTGACTAAAAGATGATAGGAATGGTTTGGTCTTATCTTTTCTTCTTTCTCTTTTCTTGTTACTATCAAGAACACCTCTTCTTTATCACGACCCTCTCTCATTTTCCAGCAGCTAAAAACCATTCCTAGGCTAGTTTCTTATGTTTAGAAGTGATTCAAAGTGAAAAATTAAATCAACAAAGTGATATAAAGGCAAAGAAGGCAAAAGAACTCCTAAAGGTAAGAATCTGAAAATTCTGAATCTTAATCTTTTATTTTATTTTTCTAATTTTAAATCTATTATTTATTGAATCTGAGCTAAAACTTATTATTTGTATATATTAATTAAGTATTTAGGATGTTAGAAATCGATTTGTATTGAAAGAAATTGAAAGGAATGAAGCTAAAAACCCCAACACTCAAATCTGTCTAAATATTACAGCTTGAATTCTCAATAAATTAGCTACTGTGTTTTATTTATTTTAACATGAAAACGAACTTTAAAATTAATCAAAAATTACAGAAAGGTTTATTTGGATTTTGGGAAGGTGGTGGTAAAAGGCCAAGTCAAAATGATGAAGGAAGATGAGTGAGTAAATAAATAAACACAAGTTGCTCATTTTAATAGTCTAAATGAATACCATTGAGATTTTGCTGCTGTGTTTAAATTATTTACCTATATAAATAAACTCTATAAATTGTGAAAAATTACAGAGAGGTCATATATAATGTTGGGAATATGCTGGTAAAATTTCAGGGCAAATTAATTTAAATAAATTAATATATAATTAAATGAATACAAACTACTCAAATGCTGAAATTTAGGTATTTTGTTGATGTAGGATTGAATTGAGCATAATAAAATATATTTGATTTGGTCATAAATATAAGCATATTATAGATGAATATAATCTCTAGTATGTGTATTTAATGTTCTCAAAAGTATAAATATTAATTTAATAAATAAGTAAATTAAATAACATAAAGAAACCAATGTACATTGTTATAGGCATATGACACATATTTGAACTTACTCTATTATATAGCCCTATTATAATATAATTTGTAAAATTTGAATTCATAATTATAAAATAAATTTTAGGACATATTAAGATATTAAAAACAGGGCATAGGTTCCTAATAAATAATTAAGACAAAAAAAATGATAAATTAAACAAAATAAACCTAAATGTGTGATTTATATGTGGATGTGAATGTAGGTCGGGTATTGCCATCAAACCAATCAATTATTATCAATAACTTAGAGGAATCAAATTTGCATATTCAAGGTGAGTTATAGTGTCCAACCCTTGCTTTGTCACTTTTATAATTATTTGATGAAAATTTAAGCCATATGATATCATTTATTGTTTGTGATTCTGTATTTATGAATTGTGAAAACCAATGTGGCCTCTTGGCCTGTGTGATCATACCAAGCCATTTGATTAACCAATATGACAGAATCCCAACTTGATGGGGGCTATACCATCAGGCTATGTGCACATAGAAGTTTGTGATTTGTAGGGTAGAAGCTACCCTTATGTGAATGTGATGTGTGATAGCATTGGAATAATGATATACTGTCTTCAGTGTTATTGCTATGTGTTATCTGTCATATTATATAATTTACTTTTGTGATTTTGGTCCAATTATTGTGGGTCTTTCTTGTGAATTAAATTTCATTGTTATACCTTTATTGTGCAGCCGCCTTATTTATTTATTATCCTTGATCCTTGAAATATCGTTATTGCATATTCTACCCTTGTGACACTGTAATTTCACTGAGTTGACGACTCACCCCATCGTCTATGGTTTCAGGTAGAGGTGACCCAGGACCATCAGCTTCTTAATTTCTTCTTCCAGCAAGAAGCTTAAGAATAATGTAATTAGTCAATACTATCATATGTAATTAAATAATAATATTTGTGCTATACTCTAGTTGCTCCATAGTAATATTGTGAATAGCTTGATAAATTATGGAAATAAACCATAATGTAATAAATAAAAAAAAATATTTGTAAATAATGTATAATAAAAAAAATACATGTGTTATTATGAGTAAATAATAAAGTTTTAAAATAAAGTTATAATTTACTAGTGTAATAATTAATTTGTATAAATTCATAAATTAATTGGGTTCTACGTGGTGCCCGGTGGCCTTAAGCCTACCTGGACCCTAGAACCGTTACACTTCTAAAAATGGGGTGTGACAGCATGGTTATGAGTCTAAGTGGGAGATTGATGGAGTTATACTATTAACCATGCATGTGTAATAGTATAGTTTTATTGTCATTCTATGGAACAATTATTTCTTTGTATTTAATTGGAGATTTATACTAAATAAATAAAAATGTTATAATAATTGTATTAGTATATTGTGTATATACTTGATTGGACCAAGTAGAGAATGGATGTTTTATACTGACTATTAAAACATATTCTCTAGGACATTAGAAATAAGATTTGTGTTCTTAATCTTGATTTAATTAATATGAGCAAATAAACATTGTCTTGTGCTTTGATTTATTAAAGAGTGAGTTTCATTTAATGGAATAATATTTCTCGGTGAGTTGAGCAAAGGCATTTTATATTTGTGAAATATTAAGTTAATGATAGAATCCATGTCTCGGTTTAGAGATTGATGATGCACTTTAAGTAAGCTTATAAGGTTTCATAGTGTAAACCCTGCAGGTGGATTTTTAATCCGACACATGAAATAAGTTAAGCGACAATCTTAAAGATATATTGTTATTTAAATAAATTGTCAGTAATTTATTTAATGTAGCAGCATCTGTAATCTTAACATGGGGAACATGAATATTATGTTATGGAATGGTAATATTAATAAGGAGTTCGATCATGAATTTTTAGTGGAATAATTTATGATTAATTATAATAAGAATATACTGGTCCTGTATGTGGTCTTATTATAATTAGTAGCCTTATTAATTTTATTCCTGCGGTCCCTGCTGTGCCTTGATTATTTGGAATATATACAGATATTTTATTTTAAATTTAAAAACATTATCTTCCCATCGAAGAGATATTTTTAAGGAATTTAAAATAGAATAAAACTCTAAGGGATAAAATAGAGTTGTACGTACAGTTTCTGCCCACTCACAGAAAACTATTCCAAAGAGAATAATCGAGGAACACAACAGAAGATCGTGGGTGATTCCAAAATCTTAGAAAAGAAGACCTGTAAGCAATTCTGCGCTTCAAGAGGTCAGTCTTGATTGTTGTTATTATGGTTTTAGTTTGCCTTCAAATGTTGTTTCGATCCGGGTTGTTTCCGCTGTTAATACCCGCTCCCATCAGCAGCTCCAACAGCTTACTCTTTAGAAGACAGAATTTTTTTTTAATTCTTTTTTTTTTTGGATTATTCAGGGACCTAAAAGAAGTTAACAATTTTGGATTTATTGATTTTATTATTCATTTTATATTGAATTCAATGCTTCAGCCAATATGAGAAAATACTTGGAATTCATCAGTAACATAACAGAGGCCATCGTCTTTGGCACTTTTTTTTTTACTCTAATGCATTTCCTGTATCTTATGGTCAAATTAATCTTTCATTTCCTTTCCTTTTTTTTTTTTAAATTATAATATAATTGTTTACATTTTATTGGATTATCACATTTTTTTCTCTAAATTATTTTTTAATTATGACATAAATGATTTATCCATTTTATTTTTATTATTGTGCAAATTGCCATATCTAATTGTCTCCAAATTTATACAAGGAGAGTACATCACATGAAAAATATTATTTAGAGAGTATATTACAAAATTTATATGTAGTGGTCATTCAGTGTTTGAATCATACTTATATTATTATATATATTATAAATGATTTAATATTAATGTTTTTGAACATTACATCAAAGAAAAAGAAAAATCAATCTTGAATTTATTGACTACAAGAAAAATATATTTGTTGCTGGGTGATGCTTCAGCGTGCAATTTAATATTAATGTTAATGCTTTGTATTTTTTTTTTTTAAGATTCTTCCAATAAATATTGACACTAATTAAAAAATAAGATAATTTAAAAATTAATTAAATTCATGCAAAATACATATTTTAAATATTTTAACCTATCATTTAAAATCACCTTTTAATTTTTTTAAATGATATTTGATCAAATTTAAAAATAGGTTTTAAGTTTATATTGCATAATATATATGATATAATTTTAGTTAATAAAAAAGCATTAATAACTAACCAATTATCATATTCAATATAAATTTTAAAATAAAAATTTGATTTATTATTTAAAAAATTTTAAATTTAATTTTTTTATTATAACAACCGAAGAGAGAAGAATTAAATTCTAAATTATTTAGAAAGATATACTTATTATTAGACTAAATTGGATTGCAGTATGCAAATTTAGTTTGTATTCTTTATTATACACATGCCTCACTTTTTGATAATAAAACTTGTCGGTACTTAACAAAAAAAAATTAATTTAGTTAAATTTATAAAATAAATATTGTTAAATAATTTTAAGGGATTTAGATACTTTAAATAGGATGTGGGTGATCTCCTTTTTTTTTAATTCATCGGAGGGATTTAACCCATGGACTACACAATAGGGGGTAGTCCTCCCCTATCAACACTCATCACAAGGATGATCAACACTCACCACAAAGGTGACGGAATGGGAAATCGAACTCGTGACCAACTGGTCACATCACAGCGCACTAACCAACTAGGCTAGGCCCTCAACCCCATTCCATTACCTTTGTGGTGAGTGTTATTAAAAACATAATAATCATAAAATATTTTATTGTGGAATGCATTTACAACAATATATATATAATATGATTTAAATTTATTTTATAATTTTCTATAAAAATAACTATCCCATCAAATTTTTTACGTTATCTCTTAAATTTTAAAAGTTTATTGAATTTTTCAAATATTTTTTCATTTAAAGTCAAACTTAATATATTTTTCATAATTTAAGTTAACTATACATCTTACTAGTAGAAAGTATAATTTTAATTTTTTATTATTTTAAATTAAAATTATTAGATATTTATCATAATTTTATATAATTATATTATATAGATTGCATTATTTTTTTAGAGGAAATATATATATTATATTATTCAAAATATATAAAAGCTAGAATTGTGGTCTTCCACTTTTGTGAGTTTTAATATTAGTTTTATACTTTTATTTAATTTTTTTATTTAATTTAATTATTACTTAAAAGATAGCATTATGATATTTATGCGATTATGCTTGGAATACTATTTTCATTGTTTATTTAATTTTTCATCTTTCTTTTTATTTAATAAAATGAATATTGTACTAAAAAAATCTAGTGAATTAGCAACATATTTTTATTTATAAATATTAACTTGTGTATTAGCTGGCAAATTAACTCCTTAACAAGTACATTATCAACTCATTTATAAACTCATCATTTAATTTGATCATAAACTTGTAGCATGATTCATACTAATAATTTACATATATCATGAAATAAGTTAATTTTATTAAAGAATTATTGTAACTTTTTAAAAATATGTGTTTAAATATATAAATTTATTAGCTAATTTAATTTTATATTTTAAATAAGCACTTACGTGATGTGAGATTTTAGTAATATTTGTTCATAAAAATTATAACTATCCTATATAAAATATTTTTTAAACATATAACATTTTAAAAAATAATTTTGAATTTATACCTTAATTATTATTATTAGTATTATTAGTACTATATTAATTTTATATCCCAATTAATGTTTTATAATATTTAATAAATAAATTTATAAGTGTTTATTAAAAGTTTATTAAATTTTCTAATAAACAATTTTAATTTTTTTCTAAAAAATTGACATTTATGTGAATAAATTTTGAGATATTAGTTAAATGAGAATAAAAATTAAAAAATAAAAAATTATATAAAAAAGTTTTGTAAGCACGGTCATTGCTATTCTTATTTTTTTTTTTTTCAGAATACCGTGAAATCTGAAGTCTACACTAACCTAAATAAGCGCTCACCTTTCACAATCTCCGTCGGCTCTCTCAATCGCTCACCATCTTCATCGACGACTCAGAAACACCAACTCAGCCTTTACCTCGTCACCCAGCCTCATCTTCATAAATGGTATGTTCTTATTAATTTATTATTTTTTTTTGTTATTGAATTTTATCATTGTTCTGTTTACGATAGAAGAAATTCTTGGTTAAAGGACTTGTATCGTTGCATTTGGCTTTTAAGTCTTGAAATTCTGCTTACAATTATATAATTTAGATGCAATAAGTCTTGAAATTGTGTTTACAATTACTTGAATTCATGTAAGTAACTAAATCGAAAGAATTTCATTTTATAAATTAATTTAGCTTTTTAATTTATAGTATTATCATAAAATTAAAGCTAAATAATTATAAAATTCATCATATTTTATATATTATATTAGTCAGTTTCTATATTTTTAACATTTAATTTTGCATTCTATATTTTTAAAAATTAAATCTATATTTTTAAAAATTAAACTGTTTAATTTTTTTATCAATATTTTTATTCTAAAATTATTAGTCAACTACTTTGATATTATAAAATAATTTATTTATTCTTCCATTATATATATTTATTTTTATTATTTATTAAATTTATTTTATTTTTAATTTTATTTTATATATAGATCGTCTGCAAAATAATAAAAAATATTATTAATATTATTTGAAATTATATTTTAGTAATATCTATAAAATTAAAATAAATAATATATATGGATTGTCTGAAAATAATAAAAAATATTATTCATATTATTTAAAATTATTTTAAAATAATATTTATAAAATTAAAATAAATTATGTATAAGAAATATAAATAAAATTGAAAATAAGCATGACTTAATAAATAACAAAGAAAGAAATATATAAAGGAAGGTCAAATAAATTATTTTATAATATCAAAATAGTTGATTAATATTTTTAGAATAAAAACATTAACAGAATGACTAAACAGTTTAGAGAGATGCAAAAATTAGATGTTGAAAATACAGAGACTGACTAGTATAATATGTAAAATCTTAGAGACTTTATAATTATTTAGCCTAAAATTAATATAAGTGTACTCAAACAACAACAATCGTAAATCAATTATTATTTATGGGATTAAGATAATGAGATGCCAAAAAAAAATTATAATAAACCTACAACTTAACTCAAAGCTTAATCTAAAGTTAATTGAGGCTGAGTACATAAATTTTCTTTTTCCCAAAAAAATGTAATCATCTTAAGAAATAAAATTGATTTTAAACTTTATTGAGTTATAATTAGACTTTAATGATCATGAATTAATTAAAGCACATATTATGAACAAGAAAACCATGAAAAGAAATTTCTATTTTGTATACATAAAACTACATTGACAAGTGCTACTTTCAGAATAGGGAATTATATGATGGTAGCTGATAAAGAGTGGAAGCCAAAAGATTTGGGGGATTTGATTTCATTGGCATCATTTATTGGATTTGGGCCCATTCTAACGTCTTAGCTAAACTTTGTCCTTAGTTTCAATATGTTTACTAGATATATATGACGAGCAATGAGTGGCAAAGTTTTTTGTTTTAATATATATAAGATGCATGGAATGCCCATTTTAATGTCCTTAGGTAAACTACTTTCTTGTGTTTTGGTTGTTATAATAAGCTACTTGCCCATGTTGGTAGCATTATAAAGTCATCAGTCTCAGTAATTGAGTAGCAGTAATAGAGTATCTACCTTATGTTGAAATTTGATTTTATGTAGTATATCATGATAATCAAATATCCAGCTATATATATATATATATATATATTGTTGCCATCTATATCTAAAAAATTTTATGTCTTTAATCCAAACACTACGGTTAATTTTTAAATCCAACCAATTTTCAGAATTGCAAAAAACAAAATCATAATTCAGATATTTTTTTTAAAAAAAAATTTCTCAGCAAATATTTTCTAAAGGCAGTTTTTAATGCTGAACTTATGGAGCCTTCATCAAATCTTTATTGAATGAGCTCAAATATATTATTATTGTACATGAATTATATAATATAATTTGTAAATTGCAGCTATAAAAGTAATTTTTTATTGTGTACATGAATTAATTGTTATCCATTTAAAAGATAATATTTTACCATGCGTCCTAACCTTTTGTGAGTTTTCTCATCAAAATTAAAAGTTTAAAATTATTTTTTAATCTTTTTAAATTTTTTATTGGATGGAGTCACTCAAGTTGAATTATTAAAATTGCTTATTTTTGAAAACTTGTTGATTTGCTTGATTAAGACTTTTTTCTAAATTTTAAATTATATTGGAAACTATTTATTGTTGTTATTGTTGTTTGGTTTTTGTATTTTTGTTTGAAAACTTACGTGCCTTAGATCTTGATGCGGATTTGATTAATGACAGACTTGAATGGAGACGTAAAATTTGTGTCTTGGAAGGGGCCTAAGGCTTGAGTATCTTTTTTAGTGTCTTTTGAGCTTATTTTGTTGAGGATTCATACAGCCGACCCCAATTTATTTGGGACTAAGGCTTAGTAGTTGTTGTTGTTGTTTATTAACATGCTTGATTAATATTGAATTATTAATATTTATGACTTTGTCTATTCTAAACATTTTTACATGTTCCTAATCTTGTCAAAATTCAGTTTGGTTTGGCTTTTCTCCATTACAATCCTATTTTTTTTTTAATTATATTGCGTAATTTTTTAATTATATTTTAATGTGGGTCCCACTGTTCATTTTCTAGGTAACGGCATTATACAGTCACTGTTGACGACCGCTCTGCCACTCTTAGTGGCAGAGGTTACAGGGATGCAGATACGTTATTCCGCACAAAACCGATTTCTCAAATTCGGAATGTGGAAGCCACAACGAGAAAACAGATTCAGGACAAGAAGGAGGAACTCCGCCAATTGGTTGGAAACCGCTACCGTGACCTCATAGACTCTGCCGACTCTATCGTCTTAATGAAGTCTTCCTGCGAGTCTATCTCTTCTAATATAGCTTCTATCCAAACAAATATTTGTTCCCTTTCTTCATCTCCTGTATCAGAAACCCCCAAATTTACCAACCCTAATCCTGCTCACACTCGAATCTACGGGATTGCCCGTCGCGTCAAGTATTTAGTTGACACTCCCGAGAACATCTGGGGATGTCTCGATGAGTCCATGTTTCTGGAATGGTCGATACATTCATGCCAAGCACATCTACTACAATCTCATGCAAGCCAACTTTTCTGATGAATGGGATCACACCAAGATCTCGTCCAATTTTCCTCTTTTGCAACATCAGTGGCAGATCATTGAGAGCTTCAAGGCCCAGATTTCACAGCGGAGTCACGAGAGGCTAATGGATCCGAGCCTTGACATTGGGGCTTATGCTGATGCTTTGGCTGCCGTTGTTGTCGTTGAAGAATTAGATCCCAAGCAGGTACTTGGTTTGTTTCTTGATACTAGGAAGTCTTGGATTTTGCAGAAATTAGCTGCTTTTGGAGGTAATGATGATAATGCTGGCGCCGGTGAGGCTGTGGTTTCTTTGTTATGTGAAGTTCTAATGATCATTCAGGTAAGTATAGCTCAAGTCGGCGAGTTGTTTTTGCAAGTTTTGAATGATATGCCTATGTTTTACAAAGTTATCTTGTGTTCCCCTCCCGCCTCTCAATTGTTTGGTGGAATTCCTAATCCGGTTGACGAGGTGAGGTTGTGGAAATTATTTAGGGAAAAATTGGAATCCGTATTGGTTACTCTTGATAAACAATATATTGCAAGGACTTGTATGAGTTGGTTGAGAGACTGTGGTAGCGAGGTTGTAAGTAAGGTCAATGGCAAGTACTTTATTGATGCTATGCCTCTGGCGGAGAGCTCGCATTGGCTGAAATGTTGATAAGAGAGACTATGGACAGTAAACAAATTTTCCAGGGTAGTTTGGAATGGCGCAAGAGTGTTTTTGGATCAGAGATTGAGTTGCCTTGGAGTAGGATCCGAGAGCTAGTTCTAGAAGATGACTCTGATCTTTGGGGTGAGATTTTTGAAGATGCTTTTGTTAAGAGGATGAAAACCATTATCAACTCTGCATTTGAGGATTTGGCATGAGGTATTAATGTGGAGGACTCCATTTGCACAATTGGTATTGACTTCCATGCTTACTTGATTAGACATTCCACAGGTGGTGGAGTTTGGTTTATAGAACCCAACGTTAAGAAGTCGAATCAAGTATCAGATTACAAGGCATCACCTGAAGAAAATGATTTCCAGAGTTGTCTCAGTGCCTATTTTGGCCCTGAAGTCAATCATATCAGAGATGCAGTGGACAGCCGTTGTCAACGTGTTCTGCATGACCTGCTTAGTTTCTTAGAATCTCCGAAAGCAGTAATCAGGCTAAAAGATTTGGGACCATTTCTACAGGATAGGTGTTATGATAGCATGTCAACTATATTGGCAGAGCTCAAGAAGTACCTTGCTAATTTATACACTGACATGGGAAATACTGGGATGAGAAGTTGATCTGTGTCTCCTGCTATAGTTGTTGAAAGATCCCTTTTCATTGGAAGGCTCTTGTTTGCCTTTCAGAACCACACAAAACACATTCCAGTGATACTTGGTTCTCCAAGATTTTGGGCAAAAGATACTGTGGCTGCTGTTTTTGATAAGTTGCTATCTGTGTTGAGATAATCTAGAATAGCCACTGATTCTCCTACTGCTGATAGTCCAGGCAGGCAAACACCCATTGGCTCTAGATGACAGACTTCATCTGCTAGTGCTTCATTACTTGGAGCAGATGAAAATGCAACCCAAAACTTGAAGAACTAGCCAGAACCACCAGGGATCTTTGTATCAGAGCTCATAACCTGTGGATATCCTGTTTATCTGATGAACTTTCAAGCATTCTTGCTCGAGATCTTGGGACGGATGATGGATTGTCAGCGACAATCCCTTTGAGGGTAGGTGGTCTTGGCTGAACAAGTTAGTATCATTTTCTTGCTACTTTTTTATGTCATATATATTTCTGTTAAGCATTGTAAATGGGCACACATGCTACTGTAGATTATAGTAATTTAGCTTAGTGCATATGTTATTTCTTGTTCCTCATACCATGCAAATATTTTTGTCTGAGGTGATAATGGTATGAAGAAAATTAGAAGAAATTAAAACAGAATATAGAAGTAAAGCCAGAAAAAATTTTCACTCTGAAACCAAAGCTATAAATGGAAAAACTCTCTTTCATTTTCCCCCTTTTTCATGAGCATTTTAATTAGAATGGATTTTTGTTCAGTTCATGAATTATGCATTTTACTTTTATGTTGATGATTCTCTATCAATGTGAAGGTTTTGGTTGTTTGTGTTAGTGGGATTCCAAATTAGGAAAATTTATGCTCAATCAAGTGTTCAGGAATGTTGGGAAGTAGGTTTGTGATTCTTTTTTCGCATGTACCGCATGCTTCAATAGACTTGAAATCTTATATTTTCTTTCTTCTTTTTTTTTTGAAAAAAAAAATTATTATCCACTCTCGAACACTTGTACACATTCATAGAGGCAAACAATGATTTTCAAGACCTTGACCAAGTGGCTTGGAAACTGGCAGCACAGGCTTTGTGTGCCAGTGGATAGATGGGGGTATATGTTGCAGCAATTTTTTTTTTTGAAAGAAGTACCAATTTTAGTGAGGAGCTAAATACAACCTTCTTTTTGATTAATTGCACATAAAGTAACTGAAGGAACTTATGTTTTGTTGTATTCTTTTGTCATGTTGTGCAAGTGGCTTACAAGTAAGTTTTATGATCTGCTGAATGTTGCGCAGGGCTGGGATGAGACAGTAGTCAAGCAAGAACAATCTGATGAGAACCATTCTGAAATGAAAATATCACTTCTGTCCATACCTTCTCTCTATATCATTTCTTTTCTGTTTCGAGCATGTGAGGAAATCCATAGGATTGGAGGTCATGTGCTTGACAAAACCATTCTCCAAAAATTTGCATTAGGACTACTGGAAAAGGTATGGTGCTTGACTGGACATCTTATTTTACATAAATGGAAGATTCTATTTTGAGACATGCACTCTCATCAGTTGCCAGCCCATGCACTTGTATGGGTGCACTTTTGTTTATTTGTGTTATATTTGATCTTATTGTTATGGTTCTTGTGTAATGTATGCTTGTTTATTAGACTCACCAGTTACTGCCCCTTGAGCATTTTGGTCGCTGTGTGCCGTGGAATTTATGATCTCTTTTTATGGTTCCGTTTCCTTTTCCTTGTGTAATGTTTAGTCATTCTGGTATAGAAGCAAGAGGGCTTATGAAATGCTGGTTTAATTATAAGCAGCAGCATTTTTATTGGTTGTTTGGTGAATTTGGGTGGAAACAAATTCAAGAATTTTTTGGATTAGCATCTGCTTTGCAATTACACTATGACATATTTGGCTACCTTACAGTATGCTTCTTATGGAGCTTTTAGGGGAGTTTTGCTGGTTTATATACATCTTCTGAGATTGGAGGATCCTTCTATTCTAATCCATATTCTGCTTTTGTCAGTTTCTTGTATTCTTTTTAAGAGGAAATCTTATCTCCTACTTTAAGTTCTCTTATAGGTTAATAAAATCAATTTTTTTCTCTCTGAAAAAGAGAGTGAATTTTTATCAAGTGTGATTAGTTTGCCTATTTCATAATAATAAATGATGAAATTCCTTTGCCTATTTCATAATAATAATTAATGAGTTCCTTTTCTTTTCTTTAGTTTGGTTTGCTTTCTTAGTAGTAAAGCTTTGTTCTTTCTGTTTCATCTCAAGCAAAGCTCCCATGTGATTCACAAGTGACTATAGATTATGTTTTCTGATGTTCAAGAGAATGTTGTGTTGCTCTATGCCTTGGCTTTTGCTTGTTATGTACTGTACTACTTAAACTTTGTTTGTGCGTGTCTAGCTGGTTCGTGTTATCTGAACTTTGTGGGTCAGGTGGTTGGAGGATGAATATAATTGTTTTTCATACCTTAATGCAATTCTACTTTATTTACTCCTGCTTTCTGCTTATCTTCTTTGTTTTGCCGATTTCTTTCATAGTAAATTGCTTGCTGCTCATAGACCCAATTTTTGGTTGATCATAATTTGTATTCTCTGACAGCTAGTATTCTTTACTTGGCTTCTTCCCCAGTTCATTACTTCAAGTTATATCCTCTGAAGAACTGCAGTAGTTTTATGTTTTTGAAGCTGGGTTATTGTTTTTTTTTTTTCTCTTGAATTATTTATCTTCAGTGCAAAGAGCTGGGTTTTTGCTTCATGTATTACTGTTTTGCCTTCCACTTCCCCTTCACTTGCAATATTTGTTTTTTACTTGTATGAGATTTCATTTTTATTTCTTTTTTGTGAGGTGGTCCAGTACGTTCAGAGGAAAATAATTTTGTCCCAAGTTTGGCTAATACTACAATCTTCAATGCTAATACTTCATGCAGCATATTGAAATTTACGAGGACTTCCTTTCTGCTAGAGAGTCTCATGTATCTCAAGTGTCAGAGAAAGGAGTTCTTCAAATTCTGTTAGACTTGAAATTTTCTGCAGATGTTTTTTCTGGGGGTGATTCCAATATGACTGAGGATTTATCTAAAAGTCCTACTGTGAAGGAAGGAAGCAAGAACAAAACCAAACAAAGTCTGTCTTTAGAGAGCGTATTGATGGGTTAATCAATTGTTTTCCGCAGAATTTGGATCCTATAGACTGGCAGATGTAAGTTTATTTTTCTTAATTTATATTAGAAACTTCCCTCACATGTAAAAGAAGTGTGAAATATATGAGGTTATATCACTTCTGAATTTTAAATATTTGTGATGCTAGTTGTTAGGCTTTGTTGTCATGGTTGTATCTCATGCTGGTCAGCCATAGTGTACCCTAGAAGAAGTAAAAATGTTTATTAGGGAATCTATAATTTTTTGCTTAAGAATCATGGGTGAGTTGGAAAATGAGACATGGCTGGTATTCTCTTTTGAAGGTCAAGTTTTGTTGCCATGGTGAAAGTTGGAATAAGAGACATCACATTTTTGCGAAGGGTATAATGTATAAATCCTATTTGGATCCTAGCCCTGCTTTAATATACTGAATTGTGTGATTTTGAAAGTTAATATAAAGATTGCAAGGGTTATGGATGAGATTGCTGAATTTGTATAGTTATACAAATTATTTAGGTTCCAAATTTGTATTATACAAAATCTGTACCCTAAAATGCCCCCTCCCCTCTCCCTCTTTTCCAACAAAAAACAAGGAAAATCTTTTCTGGTTATTTTTATATGCCGTCTGGGTTTGATATTACAATTTTTAATTTATAAGGCAGTAAGAAATAGAAACTATTCACATGTAATGTGATCATATATTTATGAATTTTTTTGAGATGCGGTGGTGAGTAATAAATGTAGCATTCTTTTTTATGATGAAATTTTGATAATTATAGTATTTATTGTGAATTTCTTCGATGTTCTATTTCAATGCAAGGGAGCTCAATATTTCAGAGAAACTATACTAGTTTTTAGCAGTCTTTAGGATTTTGATTTGTAACCCTTATCTTAATTATGATGTCTATTGGAGCGTGGGTTTGAAGTTTATAATGTTTTATTATTCCTTTGCTTTCTCAAACAAGAAACTAAGAATGATTAGATGTAGAAAACTTGAGAATGAAAAGAAATTAAGGTGAAGAGAGTTCCGGACAATACCTATTTTTGACTTCAGACGTCCATTTAATCCTTCTCAGCTTCTTAAATGTGTGGTACATTATCTACATTAAAGGGGTTTCTTTCTTTGGTATGTTTCTTTATATTATTTACATTTTGAACCAGACAAAGGATGGTTGGATATCTGCATTTTCTGATTTATTTTATTCAATGAAGGTATGAGCCATACCTCTGGGAGAATGGGAGACAGTCATACCTACTCCATGCAGTGCTCTTTGGATTCATTGTGCAAATAAATCCGATGTACACAGATACTGTGCAGAAACTGCCCTCCAATCCGGAGTCAAATATAATGAGATGATCTACTGTTCCTCGCTTCAAATACCTTCCAATCAGGTTAATTCTTTGTTTATAGCATATTTTTCATCAGAAGGGGGAAATAGAAGACCCTAAAAAAAACCTAATTGAAATTCTAAAAAATATGGTTAACTGAACAAATTTTGAATTTTTCAGGTTTCATGTGTCCAATTTCTGTGTTCTGGTTCAGTTTCAATTTTACCTTTTAAAACTTTTACACTTCACTAATCAAACCTCTTACTATGTCATTTCAATATGAATAAATTCACATCCCCACAAACTACAAACTACAGCTTTTTTAACTTTCTCCATTTCATCATATTTAAAATGGAGGGATTCCTCTTATAGGAGATGATATCCCCACTTAAATGATATCCAATCAATGTGGGATCATTTCCCATATCAGTCGGAGTAAAAGAAGAAAACAAAAGAGATGCACTATTTTCTTAATGTCAATGTGGAACAAATTGTCAAGACAAAAAATTTGCTTACCAATTAGACAAAATTTTTACCCATGAAGTGTCATACAAAGATTATCATCTAATTTTATCATTCAAGTTAGTTGGTTAAACTGCTGCTGCCTTTATAATCTTGAGAAAATTGCCCCATCACTGCTTTTTTGGTGATTCGAAGTAGAATCCACAGTGAATATATGATTACTGGGGAAATGATAGAAGTTCTCTTTCTTCAGTTTTTATATGGTTTGGACTTATGACCATGAATCTGATTAAGACTGTCCATCCTTGTGAAGAAATATCCAATTAATGCAGGCTAAGTTGTAGTTCCATTCAAGCCTAAACTGCTTTAAGCAAATTAGCAAAGAGCAGGCTCATGCCTTGTTTTTTAAATATTGTGATGTGAGACATGTTCCACTTTGATTGGAAGAAAATATTCAGGAGCTGCCTTCACTTATTATGGCAGTTCAGCTATTTTCATATTAATTTTCATTAAAACACTCTTATCCGGGCAGGCCATGTGAGGTGGCTCATTTTATTGTGCTTGGTCAATTGGCCCTTATGGTATTTGCATAACCATACTTTCTGTTAATTTGACAAATTTTCAAACTAACGGAATCATTTCAGTCTAAGAGCGTGCTTGTGGTTCAGTTCCCCCTGTGTATATATTTTACAAGTTTATATTTTATTTAATGTCTTTTAGCTGATATCAAGTCTTAACACTTTTCAGTTCAAAAAAAAAAGTCTTAACGCGAACACTTATCAATGTTCAAGTTCATCATTTACATTTCAGAATGGGTTTTCACTTTTAATTTCATCTTAATTATCCAGTACGCCGGCATTGTCTTCAAGAGGAACACCTAAGATATCCATTCCAGCAGCTTCAGATGATATCTCTTCAACCTCTTTATCTTTTTCGTTTCCAATATATATATTTTCTTGTGGATGCTTGTTAAGGCTTTTGTTTTATATTTTAAATTACAGGTCTTGGCTTAAAAATAAGACTTTTGTTTATATTTGCTGCTCCCGTGTTAGATTTTTGAAGCTTGTGTGTGAAGTGGGCCTTGGTCCGTGCGAGTATTGGACTTGTCAATTGGCTGATGGCAGGAGTGTAATAGAGTGGAGCCAATTTGAACTAAAACTGCAAAAATATTCACATGATGAATTAGTTTGATAGGAACAACAAAATAAATAATAAAATATAAATTAAAAAATAAAAAAGCAAATAAAAAAATAAAAAAGTAAGTAGGAATTTGACGTGATTCGGTACAAGTCTACATTCACGGATAAAAAAAAAGTAAAATTTTCTAATAATTAAAAGGTATAAGAATAAAAAGGACCAATTAAAACTCTTAATCAAGTTATTCTCAAAAGTTTTGCACAATTTTATAGAATTACAAGTCATACAATGAATCTAAAATAAAAATCATAATATGACCACAAAATATTGCTTATTCAAATAGCTACATCTTGAGATTATATATAGGAGTGTTTGACTTGAATAAAAAGAATATAAATTTTATTTAATAAGAATTTCTAATTATTTGTTAAAAAGATTGAAATTTTTATTTAACAAGTATTCCTAAATAATGCCAAATTTGGAATATTAATTTCCAATAAAAAAAAATACTAACTTCCAAAATAAGATTAATTAGAAATAATAAAATTTTTTAAATAATTCAAAGTCACTCTAATAATTCTTCACATTGACTTCGAATTATTTTATACTAAAATAAAAAATTTGCTCTACCTTCTTTAAAATAAGTTAGTAATTTAATTTTCTCAAATATTCATTAAATATAAATAAGAACTTAACAAAATAGACTCAATTACAAAATTATCAGAATTTAAACTTCTTATGGAAGATAAATCTGTAGCTAAACTTATAATAGTAGAACCTTGTACTACATATTATCAACCAATTTATTTAGCCTTCATCAAAATACAAACATTTTTTAAAGCTTTCAAAATTCTACTTCTACTTATAAATCTACAACTAATATTATCAAAAGTAGACAACAAAAAAGATTTTTTTTTATATTAAGAACATGTTGAGCCTGAGTAACAGTTCTAACTACGTCATCATGATTTTTAATTTCAACGGTACTAATACCAGCAATTTTATAATTATGATTATTGCTTATTAAAATAACTACACTATCAATTAGTTTGTAAAAAGAAATCTAATTCATATTTATACATATATGGAATGATTAACCAAAATCTAAAAACTAACCTCAACTGATTTTGACACCTTTTTCAGCCACAACATAGACATCCCTATAAAAATAATTTCGTGTAACACATGCCTCAATAAAATTATTTTCTTGAATTTTTTCTTTATTTTTATTTTATAACTTAAGACAATTTATTTCGATGTGTCATTTTCTTTTATAATAATTACATATCAAATTACTGTATTTATTAACTCATTATCTTCTTTGGCATATAAAACCTTATTTCGATTTCCATCACATTTTAGACCATAAATCAAAATAAACTCATGAAAACCAAAAACCAATTTAACACTGTTAATATCAAACGACATTTCTTTTGGATTACGGTGCTTGGCCTCTTTCGATAACAAAGAATGAATAAGTTGGGTCTGCCATTTAAAACAGGCATATCCAGCAACAATTCAATAGGAGTCTCATGAAATAAATCAATTTGATATGAAAACAAAACACTCTTTAAATTATTAATAATCTTGTAAACTAACAACTAATCTTTGCAAAATAAAATACATCACCGTCATTTTTAATATCAATTCCTGCAAAAAATAAAAAAAATATAAAAAAAATTAAGAAAAAGAAAAAAATCCCTATACGAAACTATTATATGTAAAATCCTACTTATATGTCACATATGACATATGACCACATAACCAAATAAATTTGAAGTGTACAACATAAAAAAAATCCCATACAAAATATTTATATTAACACTTATATGTTGCATATATATATATATATGTATATATATACATATATATGCATATATATATATATTACACATACTTGCAAAAATGTGATATATAAAAGGCCAAATGTATTTATAACTTTCTAAACTTATAGTATTTAATCAGTTTGTCCATTAAACTTTCAATTTAACAAAATAAATTTCTGAATTCATATTTTTCTTAACTATAATATAAATTTATTGGGTTACTAACATATCTATTTAGTATAAATTATATAAATATAAGAAATAAAATGACTTATATTCATTAATATAAGTGTTGATTAATAAAAAAAATTAAACAAATATAAAAAGTAAAATAGTTAAAATAAAAGTTTAACTCTACAAGATCTAGTACTACAAACATATTTAGCTAACATAAAACATAAGTAACTATAAAAAACTTTACATGACTGGTTTCATGTTATATCCGTTCCTTATAACTTCAAACATATGAAAAACATCATATAAATAACCATAAAAAATATTTTTATCTCCATTTATATGTCATTTATATTATATATACTTATAAATATGTGACACATAAAATATAAAATAACCATATGAAATTTTATATGACCACTTATATTTGTACCCTATAACTTCACAAATATGTTCAACATTTATATATAATGTAATACATGCTCTGAATAATTTCAGATGCATAACTAATGATCTGAAGTATCTAACCGTCACTGCATCTAGCTCTGCCTTTCGCGCCGAAATTCTCCATATATAAACCCATAGATTCCAAGGAACCTCCAGAACTCGTCCCTCCTTTTTCACTAACAATGCTGCTTCTTTAGCTCTGATTCAGCCACTCAAATTCTCTGTTATGGAAGAATCTCAATCTTCCCAGAAACCACCCCGAACCCTAGATTCTTTCCGCCTTTACCACACCTCCCTCGCTTCCCTTTCCATCCCAATCCCTCACGACGTCCACCAGCTCTCCTCCTTCCCTCTCCCGTCCTCTCTCCCTCCGTCAAAACTCATCCCCAAAACTCGCTTGCTCGTCGATGCATTTCGCTTTGCCACCAGCTCCTCCGTCACCTACTTCCTCTCCCATTTCCATTCCGATCACTACACCGGCCTTTCCCGCAATTGGTGCCAAGGTCTCATTTTCTGTTCCCTTACCACTGCTAATCTCCTCACCCAAGTCCTCAAGATTCCCAAGGAATTCGTCTTTCCATTGCCTTTGCGCGATCCTGTGATTATTGACGGGATTGAAGTTACACTAATTGATGCCAATCACTGCCCTGGGGCGGTCCAGTTCTTGTTTAAGGTCCCTGGTAAGAATCAAACCAGCACTGAAATGTATATTCATACTGGTGATTTTAGATTTTGTGGTTCGATGAAAGATGATAGTTTATTGAGTCAGTTTGTTGGTTGTAATACTGTGTTTTTAGATGCTACTTATTGTAATCCTAAATACGTTTTTCCCTCCCAAGAGGAGTCCATCGATTATATAGCAAGCGTGATAGAGAGAATAGGAGGGGAGTTTCTGAGTCAAAATAGAAGCGTGTTGTTTCTTGTCGCAACTTATGTGGTAGGGAAAGAGAAGATTTTGCTTGAGATTGCAGGTAGATGTAAAAGAAAGGTGCATGTGGATGAGAGAAAAATGGAGGTTTTGCGGGTTTTGGGATATGGGGAGAGTGGGGTGTTTACAGAGGATGAGAGTGAGAGTGATGTTCATGTTGTTGGGTGGAATGTGTTGGGGGAGACATGGCCTTATTTTAGGCCAAATTTTGTTAAAATGAAGGAGATTATGGTGGAAAGAGGGTATACTAAGGTTGTGGGCTTTGTGCCAACTGGTTGGACTTATGAAGTGAAACATAACAAGTTCTCAGTGAAGTCAAAGGATTCATTTGATATCCATCTTGTGCCATATAGCGAGCATTCAAATTATAATGAGCTTAGGGAGTTTGTGAAGTTCTTGAAACCCAAGCGCATTGTTCCTATTGGTGTGAATATTGAAAAACTTGACAGTAAGGAAGCTATTAAAATGCAGAAGCATTTTGCTGGTTTACTTGATGAAATGGCTAACAAGAAAGAGTTTTTGATGGGTTTTCATCGTAAGTCCTTGGAGAATGATGAAAAAGTTGGAGTGGAGGATGTTTCTTGCTTGAATGAGGGCCTCGGTCACAAGAAAGAGGTGAGGTCAAGTGTAGACAATGCCTTCAAAGATAATGAGCAAGGTATCATTTTGAATTCTTCATTTGCCCTACAAGAACCTGGCTTACAAAATGTAACCATACTACATGACAAGGAAACAGAGGAAATCATACAAGAACTTGGTGACTGTTTGCCCAAATGGGTTACTCGGGACCAAATGTTAGATTTGATTAACAGCTCAGCAAGGAATCTTGTTGATGCAGTTTCTAATTTTTATGAACATGAAACAGAATTTCACCAACAAGTCTTTGCTCAAACTACATCTATCACTTCATCTCAGACTGATGCACTAAATGAACCTGAAACACTTTCAAAACCAGTTTCTATCAAGAGTAGTCAAGAGAGTTTGGGTTCTCCATTAAGTCAAAACTATAAGTCATCAAACACAAAGCCTTCAATCAAGAGTAGCATAACTCATGGGAAAAGGAAGAGTGTGGACAGTAAGCATAGGAAGAAATTTAAAACTAATTCAAAACTGGAACCTGGAGGGCCTAAGCAGTCTACTATTACAAGGTTCTTCAATAAACTTATGCCTGAAGTTTCTCAAGGTAGTGTGGTTGGGCTTATACCTAAGCAATGTCCTGTAGATGAAAATTCATTGCTGAATGATGATACAAAATCGTACAAAGAGAAGATAGATCAGTTTATTCAGATAATTGATGGTAACGAATCATCAAGAAGTTATGCTGCTACCATCCTGGAGAGGACTAAAGGAAACCTTACTAAGGCATTAGATATGCATTATGGTAATCCAGAAGGTAGCTTTGTAGTGGAATTGGTAGCATCAGGTGATTCAGCACATCCCCAGTGCCATTCTAATGAGTGCTCTTCTGCCCTTGACAAAACTGTATCAGAGGTAAAAGAACATATTGATCTGTCTCCGAAGGGATCATTGACAGAACATGTTGCTTCAGCTCTTGTTGCACTACCTCTGGAAATGTATAATCCTATACAGCATGGTCTGTCTCTTCATTTTCAAAGTGATTAACTTGCATTCTTATACAGTGCTAAGCTCTGAAGTTAACCACTGAGATGCATACACAGCATGCTGGAAGTCTGGAGAGCCTGCTCCATATATTCATATGGCAAGAACATTTGACCTGGTTGAGGCTGAAAAAGGAAAGATCAAAGCTACTAAAATGTTATGCAATATGTTTAGAAGGTTTCCTGCTGAGCATTGCCCTCCTTTTGTATCATCTTTTCCCAAGTTACTTTCCTTCTTATATGGAGATACATTGTTTGCAATATTTTGCATATATGCAGTTTGCTGGCATTGTCTCCTGAAGATGTGCTGCCCGCTGTGTATCTCTGCACAAATAAAATTGCAGCTGACCATGAAAATATAGTTAATGCCCTTCTTTCTTGAATTTAATGTTTTCCTTTTTAAATTATTGTGTGGCTGTATGAAAATTATTTAGTAATTTCTAGCCCTCAAAATTTCGTTATGAACACACCACTTGCAATTATTCTCAATTCACTTTCGAAGCATATTATTTTGGGCATTTGTTAATTTGCTATACATTTTATTGTTATGCAATTAAGTTTACTTGACTGGAATTGCACATATCTTAAAAAACTGCAGTTTTGACATGTTTTCATATTCTTCAGTGTTGAGGATTTGTTTCTAGAGGTGCAAACAAGTAATGTATACTAATGCTGCCATTACAATGCAGGAACTGAACATTGGTGGAAGCTTGGTCGTGTCAGCAATACAAGAGGCATGTGGGACAAACCAGTCCAAAATAAGGGATATGTACAACAGTTTGGGGGATCTTGGTAGGTATAGATGGCTATTTTTCTAAATTTTCCTTTACTATGATATTTTTCTTTTTTCTGACAACTTTTTGGGGAAACTGCTAAGAAGTTTTCATTTATGGTTAAAAGGTGATGTTGCTCAAGTATGTCGGCAAACACAGACATTACTTACTCCTCCTCCTCACCTTCTCATCAGAGGTGTATTTTCTGTGCTCCGGAAGATAAGGTAGCAGTAGTCAAATTTGGTTTTCTTTTTCTTGGCAGAATTATAAATTTAATAGAAATGTCATTGATGTGACTTGATAATAATTGTTTTCTAAGTATGAAGAATCTTTGACATAATCATACTCGTACAAGATGAGCTTAGTAACCCAGATTTAGGAAGCAAAAACTCAGCTGAATTTCTAACAGTTTCTTGCAGTTGTTAAGAAGGTTTTCTTTGCTGATAGATCTTGAAGTGGCCATTTAAATTGCAACGTGTTTGGGATTTACATAGTTATGTGTCATTTCCTTTCTCTATTCTTTTCCCTCCATTTGCTTCTACTCTAATACAGTGCAGATCATAGAACTATCTGATGGCTTTAACAATTCAAATTGTGACAACTGTGTAATGGCCTGCAAAACTTGACGTGCAATCTTATTCTGTTCAATTGCCTCCCAAATGATTTCACATTCTGAATCATGCTGGTAATTGCTGAGAAATGGATATTTTATAATAGTCTTCTAGAAGGATTGGACCTAAAACTAGATAGTGGCTTGAGTGTTGCTTCTTAGGAAATTATGCTAGAATTCTCTCTAGGACCTATTATTATTTCTGGAAATGTATAGACATTGTTATTGGCTATTAATATTTAACCTAGGCCTTATCTTACTGGCAAAATTATGGTCCATTCAGGCACTTCTTTATCCTCATTCTCATTTTCGTCATATAATATTCATCAGTGAACAGAGAGGTACTGGAAGCACTGTTCAAAAGAAGAACCTCATTGTAAATCTTATGCGATCTTGTAGGGAGAAGGAGATGAAGTTTATTGTTAGAACATTGGTAAGATTCTTTGCAGATTTTTTCAGTTTCATTACTGTACAGAGTATTTACATAAATTTATATGTTCAGAAACAGTGATAATGATATTTTCAGCTCCTATTGGAGTAAAATAAGAGGAAATATTGCTAATTGTTTTTTTCAACTGGTTAGATTAGCCTTATCACAAATTGGAAAAGCATAGGGGGATATGAAGATTCTTAGTCGACTCCAGAAATATTTTTCACATGTATAGTAACTTGAGAAAATGCACTTGCAATTAGCCATATCTTTTTAATAAATTAGTTCTTCCTAGGGGATGCATTATGTGGGAAAAGGAATGTAAAAGAATTATTAATTTTTTCTTGTGCTTTATATTTTTCTTATTCATTTTGGACTCTATTATTCTTTCGGATTTATATCATGAATGTTTTGATTGTCCGTGTGGGCATCACAAAATTGACAACTCAATTTTCTCTTGCCTTCTTTTGGTTTCTCGAAATGAAAATGTCTGACCTTTAGTTATAGATGGTTGACTGCTATCCCAAATCTTCTGATTGAGTTAGCAATAAGTCTGGGAAAAATAAATGAAAGGGAAACAAGTTTGGAGATATTCTCTAAGTTCAATGCAGATATTTATTCCAGACCTTTTCTGTCAATGTCAGTAAATTATGAGTCATAATTTCATGTTTATGTAGTTCCCTTACTTCCCAATTTGGTTTTTTAAAATTTTTTAACTGAAACATCAGGGAACTTATGTAATTTCTGTATTAGATGTGCTGCTGTAGTAGCCCATTTATTGTATCCTTAATTAGTTCATGTTGGTAGAATTTATTCTTCAATCATGAGTCTATTTTCCTAGTAAATAAATAAAGTTTGTATTTCCTTTTATTTTTATTGTTAAAATCCAATTAAAATTATGAGTAGTTGAACTACAAAGAGAAAGACACTCAAACTTTAATAAGAAGATGATGATGATGATAAAGTTTCAAATATGGTTCTTAAAATTCCTAGTCCCATTGGCATTAAGTGATTGGGACTAACCATGCCTATACCAAATTGAGTGGCAAGCCAAGAAATGAACTAATTTTACTTGATCCAAGAAACGGTAGTTTGTTGTCATTTCCTAGGTTGATTGCATGCATTTTGTGTTTTATTTTATGCAAGTTATGATTGTCCTGCCATCAAATTTATTGATGTCTACTCATAAACTCCTTCAAGATATCATATTTCAAACCAATATTGAACCATAAGCCCTAAATAACTTCTGCGCAAATAAACTCTTAATAACATAATCTTTCTATTTAAGTCTTTTCAACTTGTCCTATGTAACCTTTTTTAGATGATGCGAAAAGTAAGTCTTGGGATGATCTCAAAATCTACTGTGCTATTCACGTGGTATTTTCTGACTTAAGTTCTGAACAGGTAAAGAATTTACGGATTGGAGCAATGCTCAAAACTGTTCTACCTGCATTGGCCCAAGCCGTTGCTCTGAATTCCTCGGTCAATGCATCTGACAAACAAAAAGCTGAAAATGTGAAAGAGAAACTTCAGGTTTAATTTCTGTTCCTAGCAAACCATGGAGCTATCTGATCCTGTTGGTTTGCATCAATTGACAGTGATCTAATATGTTTTCATTTGTATGTTTGAAGTTGAAATATTTTGATAAGGATGGAATATTGATTCTTTTCCATTTATATGAAAGCATCAACCTGTGTGCTTTTCCATTTACGTGAAAATTTAAATCTGTGATCATTGTTATCGTCTACTTATTTTTCCAAAGTTTTCTGTCAACTTATTTTGCTAATTTTCTTCCTGTTACTCTGTAGTACCTTTCTACAGCGGTTGTTGAAGCTTATAATATACTTCCAGATGTTGTAAGTTGAATGTATTTGACCCCTTCTTTGCCTTGTGTTCTGGATGATTTAGAGATTTATCTCTGCTTTGTCATGTTCTAACAGGATTTGATCATTCATTCACTCATGAGTAGAGGCATTGAATTTTCTTCATCAGCATTGTCAATGGTGCCAGGAGTACCTATTAAACCGATGCTTGCAAAGTATGGATTCTGTGATCACTTATAACTCGTTATTATGGCTAGTACATGTTAAATCTAATAATATCTTGGCTGCTTGTGTATTTCTCATGGCAGAATTACAAATGGAGTTTCTCAAGCACTGGAACTCTTTCAAGATAGAGCTTTTACATGTGAATACAAGTATGCCCTGCGTCCATTTCTAAAATGCTTTTCATGTCTAGCTCTTAAAGTCTGAGAGGGTTAGTTAGTATTATTTTCTGGTGGTAATGATTTAAACTTTGATTTTTATCATGTACATGATCCTCTCAAATTCTTACTGTAGTGCTGGTCAATTTTATATGATTCTGTTATTCACTTTCTTATTTGTGAACACTAGTTATCAGATTGTTTATTCCCCTACATGGAAATTAATGTATTTATAGATACAAGTTTCATCCACCATATAAAATACATGCTCAGTGGCATTTTAAATTTATATTCTTATGTTGTAGCAATGAGATAGCTGATTCATGTCAGGAGGATGTATAATTTTGAAATTAAATCTATTAGAAACATTTGTAATTATTACACGAGAAAGTGATTAGTAAAACCACCTTAGATTGTTTCAATATCATCTCCGTGCTATATACTTTTATTCATTGAATGTGGTTGAGATTTTTTCACAATAGATATTAGGTAAACTGTTGTTCTTTTCATCAATTGGATTGTTGATATATGCATTTTCTTGCTTCCTTCTTTTTTCTTTTTTTGCTGCCTTCCTCTTGCATTCTCATTTGAGATGGTTTCTGCATATAATTTTAGATATGACGGTCAGCGTGCCCAAATTCACAAATTATCAAATGGCACTGTGCGTGTCTTTTCCAGAAATGGGGAGGAAGCAACATCAAGGTTTCCAGATTTGGTCAATATAATTGAGGAATCCTGCAAACCTGCTGCTGTGACTTTTATACTGGATGCAGAGGTTAGATTTTCTTCTGGAAGTAGGTTTTCCTCTTCTGAAAATTTAATCTGTTAGTTTTTAGGTTGCCTTAGTCTGCAATTGATGGTCAATTATTGTCCCTGAATTGGACAAGATTTTGTTATCTATGTTTCTGGCACCTTTTCGTTTTTCAGGTAGCTGCAGTTGATAGAAAAAATGACTGCAAGCTTATGTCCTTCCAAGAACTATCATCGAGAGAGAGAGGGAGCAAAAATTGCTTGATCTCAGTGAATAATATAAAGGTTTGATATGTTATCAGTGTACTGTAGTCTGCTACATATAAATGCATGAAAAAATAATCACTGAGGTTAGATGTATCCTGAATATGTCGTTAGAGCATCTGTGCATGGGAGCAAATCAAATGTTCTCTTTAAATAGTACTCGGGGCAAATGTAAGTCTGCTTGCAAGTTTTGTTATGAAAAATAACAGTTGAGTGCATATTTTCTAGCAAAGATGCTGACTGGACAGTAGAAGGCATTCTGGAAATTAGACATTGATGCTTATGCAGCATCATGGTATTCATGCCCCAGTGGTTTGGCATGTATGCTATCTTTAGCAGAGTTTATGTTCATGTTTACCAGGTCTGGATAATAGGACAGGATGGACTTTAAAGATGTTTCTACAGCAAATTTGTGCTTCTAAAAGAGAGATATAAATCATGTTTACTCGTATTATCTGAGCATATGAAAAACAACCTTCCAGTTAAACCTTACAGATCAATTTCTAGTTTTTTGAATTCTACGTAAGTTCATCTTTTCTTCTTTTCCTCTTTCCCCATTAATGGATTGGTAAGTGTTGGAAGATTGTAATGTAGTACTTGGGGAAAACCTGACAAATCTACTTAGGTTTTGTTTCCTTGAAGAAATGATAAATTAGGTTTTGTCTTTGCAATTATTTATTATTTCATTTGATATAATAGGGTTTTTGCCTCTGTGATTTATTGAAGTGATGATGTCAATTACCTTTTCCTTTGATGGTAGCTATTCTGATTTTTTGGCTTTTATCTGGTGTTTCCGCTATGTGCAGGTGGAGATTTGTGTGTTTGTCTTTGATATCATGTTTGCTAATGGAGAACAGTAATTACCTTGAACCTTCTCTTGGAATTGTTTTGTCTTATCTGACATATATATGCAAGGACAAATGATGGACAGTAAGTGTCATTTTGAGAATACAAGCTGGCTGTTTAAACTCTTACATGGCTGGCTTTGAGATTACTTGCTCAGCTGTATTGACCAACCCAAGGGTCAGATTACTTTTTCTGCATGTTGTGCTATGCCTATATATCTCTATGGACATACATGTGTATAGACTGTATACAAATAGGTAAATGTTAACAGTTGTAATTCTTATTGACAAGAGTCAGCTGATAGTCTAAAAGATAACATTATTATTTCTGCTTTAGCAAATCACTCTTTATAACATTGAAGTATTGTGGTTCTATATTTTTAGATCTTCAGTCAGTATTGTTGTTTTATCAATTTTTACTACCACCTAACAACAACAACAACAACAACTAAGCCTTAGTCCCAAACAAGTTGGGGTCGGCTGTATGGATCCTCAACAAAATAAGCTCAAAAGACACTAAAAAAGAAACTCCAGCCTTAGGCCCCTTCCAAGACACGGATTTTACGTCTCCATTCAAGTCTGTCATTAATCAAATCCGCATCAAGATCTAAGGCACGTAAGGCTCTTGCTATCACCTCCTTCCACACAGTTCTAGGTCTTCCACGACCTCTAGCCCCCTCAATCAACAAATTCTCACACTTACGAACCGCAGCATTAGGAGGTCTTCTTAAAACATGTCCATACCATCTAAGTCTTCCTTCCCTCACCTTATCTCCGACATCCGCTACTTGGACTTTTTGTCGAATATGAACATTCTTAATTTTGTCCAGTCTGGTATGTCCACACATCCATCTTAGCATCCTCATTTCTGCCACACTCATCTTATGCAAATGTTGTCCCGTTGGTGCCCAACACTCACTACCATAGAGCATCACAGGCCTAACAACCGTCCTATAGAATTTACCTTTCACTTTCAGAGGTATTTTCTTATCACATAGAACCCCAGTCGCACCCTTCCACTTCAACCACCCTACCTGTATTCTGTGAGCCACATCTTCATCTATACGGCCATCATTCTGGAACACCGAACCCAAATATTTGAACTGCTTGGTTTTAGGAACCAAAACTCCATCCAACTGAACCTCATGTTCCTGCTTCTTCCTTAGACTGAACTCACAGTGCATATATTCCGTTTTACTCCTACTTAACTTAAAACCCTTGTCCTCGAGGGTTTTTCTCCACACTTCCAACTTACGGTTTACACCAGCACTAGTCTCATCAAGTAAAATAATGTCATCAGCAAACAACATACACCAAGGAACATCGTCTTGTATGCTTCTGGTTAGCTCGTCCATAACCAGGGTAAATAAGTATGGACTCATGGCCGAACCTTGATGCAATCCGGTAGTAATGGGGAAAGCCTCAGTGTCTCCACCAGGTGTTTTCACACTAGTGGATGCATTCTCATACATGTCCTTGATGATGTTGATATAATTGCCGCTGACTCCTTTCCTCTTCAAAACCCACCATAACACTTCTCTTGGTACTCTATCATAGGCTTTCTCCAAGTCAATAAATACCATGTGGAGATCTTTCTTCTTCTCTTGATACAATTCCATTAGTCTTCTTAGAAGAGAAATAGCCTCCATGGTAGATCTCCCTGGCATAAACCCAAACTGATTCTCCGAAACTCTTGTAAGCTTCCTCAATCTGTGTTCAATAATCCTTTCCCATAATTTCATAGTATGGCTCATAAGTTTGATACCCCGATAATTTGTACAGCATTGAATGTCTCCCTTATTTTTATATATGGGTACCAGGATACTCTTCCTCCAGGCATTCGGCATCTTACGTCCTTTCACAATAGCATTAAAGAGTTTAGTTAACCAGGCAACTCCAACCTCTCCAAGGTTCTTCCAAACCTCCATAGGAATACCATCCGGGCCACAAGCTTTACCAACTTTCATATACTTCAAGGCTTCTCTTACTTCACTATGCAAAATCCTCCTAGACCAGCTGATATAACCATTTGTTGCAAGAAGACCTTGAAAATCTTGTTCATGTTCAGGGTTGAATAACTGCTCAAAATAAGCCATCCACCTCTCCTTAATCTCAACATCTCCTGTCAACACCCTTTGATCTTCGTCCTTTATACATTTGACTTGGCTTAAATCTCTGCTTTTCCTTTCTCTCATCCTTGCAATCTTATAAATGCCCATTTCTCCCTCTTTAGTACCTAACTTTTGATAAATCCCTTCTAAGGCTCTGCCACGAGCTACACTAACAGCCTTCTTTGCCTCTTTCTTAGCCATCTTATATTCCTCAAAGGCCTCGCTATTAACCGCATTCGGTAACTTTTTATACCATTCCCTCTTAGCCTTAATAGCCTTTTGAACCTCCTCATCCCACCACCATGCATCGTGCGGTCGAGGCCCTGCCCCTTTAGAGATCCCAAGCAATTTACTACCTGCTTTCTTAATGCCACCTTCCATTTTTGTCCACAAGTCCTCTGCACTAGCCTCAAGGTTCCAAATGTCTTCCTTTAGTAACTCCTCCTTAAAGGTACCTTGAGCTAGGTCTTTCAATTTCCACTATCTTATCCTTGGTTCCAATACTTTCTTATCATTCCTCCAGCTACTTTTATTCTTAACATCTAAAACCACAATACGATGTTGCGCCGTCAATGCTTCACCCGGAATGACCTTGCAATCCTTACACTTACTTTTGTCCCGTCTTCGAGTAAGTATGAAGTCTATTTGACTTTGGGTTCGTCCACTCTTAAAGGTAATCAAATGTGACCCCCTCTTTTCAAAGCAGGTATTTGTCAGCACTAGATCATAAGCCACCGCAAAATCCAAAATGCTCTTTCCCTCCTCATTCCTGTTGCCAAAACCATACCCCCCATGGACTCTGTCATAACCATTACTGTCCTTACCAACATGCCCGTTAAGGTCCCCACCAATGAAAATTTGCTGATTATCCGGAATACTTTGCATGATTTCATCCATATCTTCCCAGAACTGAACCTTGGATGCTCCGTCCAAACCTACTTGGGGAGCATAAGCACTAATAACATTAATAGTGTCATCTCCCAAAACAAGCCTCAAAGAGATAATCCTGTCTCCCTTTCTCTTCACTTCCACCACCTTGTCTTTAAGCGTAGGCTCAATAATAATGCCCACACCATTCCTATTGTTATCCAAGTCACAATACCACAGCTTATATCCTGAGTTACCAATCTCTTTTGCTTTATTTCCCTTCCACCTGGTTTCCTGCAAACAAGCAATACTAACCTTCCTTCTTTTCAAAGTATCCACAAGCTCTATAGACTTCCCAGTCAGAGTGCCAATATTCCAACTACCTAATCTTAATCGGCTCCCTTGGACTTGCTTCTTTAGCCGCATTCGTCCATAATGCGGTAACCCTTTCCTGTCTGACACCATATCCGGGCGCTGATATGGCGGGATTAACTTCTTTACCCATACCCGTCCATGGCATGGGAACCTTTGCTCATACTCCACCACACCCAGGCGTCGATGTGATGGAACCCCTTGCTCATTTAACACTACACCCGGGTGCCGATGTAGCGCGTGCCTAGGTGAGCACGTCCCAACGGTATAATGATAGTTTTGAGGATCCATAAAAAGTTTGGCAAATTTTTTACACTGGCCGCCAACCTACCGCAACCCTCCTCCTTTATCCGGGCTTGGGACCGGCTACGATACTCGCAGGCGGAGTTAATTTTTACTACCACCTATTGTGATTTTTTTTTGTTTAAAAAAAAAAGGTTGCTGCTTATACATATCATGCTCATTATGCAGGCTGCTGGAGCTTCCTCTCCGCCAAAGACGGAAATGTACCCATTTCTTGCCAACGATAATAAATTTATGTTTAGTTTTATAATAACTCCTCTTTCCTTTTGGTGTTGTGGGTTTCAAATCTTGCCTTTTTTGGTTTTAATATTTTGCTTCTGCTATACTACAGACCTAAAGGATTTGTTTTGTGATGAGAGGTTGGGCTATTTTGAATATGCAAAAGAAATGACGGTAACTGCTTTGTCAGTTCACATAATTCATCTTCTTTTTATTTATTTATGCTTGTTTTTATTTTGAAGGGGAGCTTTGGCGCAACGGTCAGTGTTGTCGCCATGTAATCTGTGGTCATGGGATCGAGTTGTACCTCTTGTAATTGCAAGGAAAAACTGCGTACAATAGACCTCATGAGTCCAACCCTTCTCCGGACTCTGCACATTGCGGGAGCATTTATATACCAGACTATCTTTTTTTTTTATGGTTGTTTGTGTTTTGTAGGTTGAAGCATGTGATGCTTGTTTGGCCAATGAGGCAACAACTCACAAGATAAAGTCTTTCCTTAAAGATGCATTGTGCTCCTCCTGTGAAGGGATCATGGTGAAATCTTTGGATGTCAATGCTGAATATTCTCCATCAAAACGCACTTACACATGGTTAAAGGTTTTTCACATGACATATTGGCTTCATTTTACTGCTTAAGAAAGAAAATGAAGATAATGAATTATGAATTACTATTGTCTCTCTGCAGGTTAAGCGAGACTATGTAGAGGGATTGAATGATTCTCTTGATTTAGTCCCTATTGGAGCTTGGCATGGGAATGGAAGAAAAGCAGGATGGTAATAACTGCTCATTTTCCATTTGCCTTGTCTGTGGTTAACAGAAATCGCTTTGCCTTCTAGTTACTTGTACTTGTTCTCTCCTTTTTTCCCCTTGTAATATAATGCAACAAACTCTCGCTTAAGACTAGTAAATGAGCTGCTGTAACATATTATGTCATTTCAAAATCAATAAAAGTATTATCCAATTAATGAGGCTGACATTGGAAAATATAGGCTAAGCAGGTGCACATTTCTCTTTACAGGCTTATGCCAGCATTATGATATCCACAGAAGAATAATCAGAACTAGGAAATACAATGGCATTTTGATTTAATATGCTCGCTAACTGCTTTATATAATCCATGCTATGTCAAAGCAGTATTCTATCCATGTTTTAAAGTTGACTTTTTTTTACTTTTGCAGGTATAGTCCATTTCTCATGGCATGTTACAACCCTGACACTGAGGAATTCCAATGTATATGCCGTGTCATGTCTGGGTTCTCAGATGCATTTTACATTGAGGTAACTGGATTTGATAGTTCTCATAGTAATTTAGGAAGTGTGTGCGTTAGGTGTGAAGTGTGCGCTTTGTCATGTTTGGACTCTCAGATGCTTTTTATGCTAAGGCAACTAGATTTGATAGTTCTCATGGAACTTCTGTAAGCATTTTTCCTATATATTTTGATGTTCTGGGAAATTTAAACCAAAATTTCATTTGTTTTTAATCTCTTATTCACATGAGTTAATTAGTCTTTTAGCATTAAATCCCATAGTTGGGCTTTTTAAACTTGTGAATCGCTAAATGCCAATAAAAAATTCTTTCTGCAAATATTTATTGATGACTTTGGTTTCCCATTGGCGGCATATTTAATATGTCATTTGTTGCAAAATGAGTGTGTTGCTTTTGTCGACTGATTGAGAGTACATCCCTCCTCTCTGGGAGGCAATCTCCTGGACTATTTGTTACAATGAGCCTTCAACTTCAATATATGGTGAGTCTAGTTTGACCTATTGCAACCTTATGACTGCAAAGGCCATGGACTGGTAATTTGGTTTTGGTGCCATTTGAGACTTGCTTTCCTTTTCATTGTACATCCTGCTTGTGGAACCCTTCATCATTCTAACAGCTGGGTTTCAAAATTGAGTTGCAGATGAAAGAATTCTTTTCTGGAGATAGAGTCTTGTCGAAAAAGCCACCCTACTATCTAACTAGAGAGGAGCCAGATTTGTGGTTTACTTCTGAACTTGTTTGGCAAATTCGTGGTGCAGACTTGACACTTTCACCGGTTCACCAGGCTGCTGTAGGTCTAGTTCATCCATCACGCGGCATTTCAATGAGATTTCCAAGATATATTTGCTCAGTGTCAGATAGAAATGCAGAAGATTGTAGCACAGCTGCAGATATTGCAGAAATGTATAATTCTCAATCTCGAAAGGTGGAGGTAAAAGATGGAAGTTAACTGGACTTTTTGGAGGGAAATTGAGACAACTGTTAGGCATCATGTAAATAACCCATTTTTATAATCTAGAGTTTTCAATTCAAGGGTGAAAGTTTTCACATTTGTTAATGTAGATGATGCTGGGTTGGCAGGTTGCCTAATCAGCCTAAAGCTGCTGTTTGTAGTTTTTAATGATACAAGCCAGCTAGGGCCGTTCCATGTTGTTGTAATTCTATCAAATAAATTCTATTTATAATTTCATATTAAGTAAACATTTTATCATTTCATAAAATTTAATTTATTGTCAATTATATAAATTTCAAATAAATTATTTATCATAATTTCTTAAAATTTGGTATTATTAGTTATTAAATAAATATAGATAATTTAGAAAATGCAATAAATTGATATTAAGTTAATATTTAGCAACAAGTAAAATAAAATAAATTGAATTCATTTTATTTATAAACAATATTGGGATGTTTACATAATTATTCTAAAAAATAACTTTTATTACAAAAAAACTACAAAAACTAAAAATATTTACATTTTATAAAAAATTTATATAAATTTTAAAAATACTTCATTTTTCAATGAAATAATTTTTTTTTTAAAAAATACATCTCCAATCACTATAATCAATATTTTAAAAAAAATTATTTTTTATTTTAAACTTTAATATTAAATAAAAAAAATTTAATAAAATAATAAAAATTAATATTTTAAATTATTTTTCATCATATAAAAATTATAATTTTTCATAAAAAGAAAAAAAATATTTTTAATTATAAAAAAAATAACACTCAAAAAATAAAAATAAAATAAAATATACAAAAAAATATTAAATTTATTTTTAAACAAAAAATTTATATATTATACAAATAAAAAATACACATAATTTTGTTATGTAGATGTATTGTAGATGTATTTTTGATGTGTTGTCGATGTGTTATAGATGTTATGTGTATATTATATATTTGTTATTTAAGTTGTGTATATTTTATAAAATAATTATTAAATATTATGTGAATATTGTATGAATATTGTGTGCATATTGTTAGAATAAAAAATTAAAAAAATAAAATTAAAAAAATATTAAAAATATTATGTAAATGTGTTGTAAATTTATTGTAGATGTATTGTAAATGTAGTTTATATTGTTGATTATATATTTTGTTTATGGTGTGTATATATTATGTATATATTTATTTTTTGTGTGTATATTAAAAATATGATATAAAAAATATAAATAAAAAAATATAAATAAAATTAAATTAATAAAAAATGAAAAATAAAAAAATTATATAAAAAAAAGAAATATCACCATTGCAAAGTAAAAATGAAAAGAAAAATGCGGATCCCATGTATTTGAAATTTGAAAATTTGGATGAGGTGTACAGTGTAAATATCCCAACAATATTTGAAATAATTATTGCACATTTATAAACGGAGTAATAAGATAAGAAATAATTATTACATATTGTATGAATATCAATACATGGCAATGTTTTACATTCGATTAGCTTGTTGTATTACAACATTGCCACGTGTTGCGATTGGCTTGCTGTAATACAACGGTTTCATTGTATAATTATTCCAGCCATTGAAATGAAATCCTCTGTTCAAGAAAAAAGGTTCAGCCATTGACGCATGAATGATCACTTTCGTAGTTCTGGCTCGGTAATTGCAATCCATTAATGACCTGTAATATCTCTTCTGTCTTCATCTTTTTCTTTTACTTCCTGATTTGCTAAATTCTTGAAACCAGAAATTAAATTTGGTTTTGCACTAACACTGACCATAATCCCTGAAGATCTTGAACCAACTTTATCATTACTGAGATCAATTCTCTTCAACTCATCTGTTGGATTCCCGTTAAACCCTTTTCCAAAACCCTTTTTCCTTTTCAACAACACTTCACAATCATCATCATCATCATCATCATCAAAATCTTCCTAACATATTCTTTTAATAAAATTTTGTTTTTTGATAAGATTAATTGATTTTGCATATTCATCATCTCCTTTTTCTAACTTCTTCTCATTCTTTTCCTGTAATGGCCTCAACATTTCATGAATAGCTTTCAAAGATTGAAGTTCACCCAGTGTATTGACCATCTCCATCTCTCTTTTCAAAACCATAGACTTCTTCTCCAATTCCTCCATTGAATCTTTAACCCTCGCAACACTATCTTCACTATCAGATTCTTGGAATTCATACCATTGCCTAGCGCTGTGAAGCACGGACACCGTACGATACGGTTATATCAACACGGTAATTTAGAATAAATAGGAACAAGATATGGATGTGATATGTTTATATATATACATACATATATATGTATTTTAAATTATAAAAATACAATGAGAGATAAATTTATATTCAAAATAAATATATATTACTTCATTTATATATTAATACAATTATACATATATATATATATACATACATATATTTAAATTATAAAAATATAATAAAGAATAAATATATACTCAAAATAAATATATATTAGTTTATTTATATATAATATAATTATAATAAAAATATTTTTTTGTGATAAAAAAATATGCTCTGTAATTAAAATTAATTATAATTATTTAATTAATAACTTACTAATATTATATAAATAAAATTTTATATTAAAATATATCCTAAACATTTTAAAGTGTTCAAAAATATATCCCTATTATTTTGTGTGTGTGTTCTTGTCTTGTTCTATGCGTGTCTCTACTGTATCCTTTTCATATCTAAAAAATAATAAAATATTAAGACACATACGAACACTTGTTCAACACATATCGAGAGCATATTCATATTCTCGCCATGTACATGGACACTTCATTTTATTTAAAGTGTTGGTGCTTTATAGGTCTAACTCCAAAATCAACTACATAACTAGAATTTTGTAGGTCGGTTTTCATGACAATTTTAGATAAACAATTACTACATTTAATATAAAATCTATCAATATTGATAATGAAGTTGACTCTTAAGAACTCCTGATTCGGGTTCGACTATTGACTCTCTTATTTACAACACAAAAAAAGAGAATCGGATTCTAGTGAAAAATTATTGATAACTAAGTTAGTATTCGATTTATTTGCAGATAAGCGAACTAAGAAAATTAAGTTATAAAATGATTTTTTACATGTGAGGATTTACCTTTATTTATAGTTGAGGAGTAGGAAATCAAATTTGAATGTATCATCAAATCTTCAAGAAGTATGATTGTATCAAGGATCTATCTTTCAAAAAGTGAGTTGGGTCAGACCACGAATGTTCAATACTGAGATCCATCCTTTTTTGAGAGCTCAATTTTGACATTGGTAGAGTATCATGCTCGGTCTGTGAGTCTAATGAATGAGAGATAGTACCAAATATTAATACCCAAATAAGTCTCACTAAACAATTTCTCTTGCGAGAATTGAACTTCTTGCCTTCACTCATATAATTACTACAAGTTTTTTTATTGAATTCTCATAGGAAGCATCATCTTGGTCTCCATTTGCTAATTGCGTAATCTTTTTCATATATGAACTTTTGATGGGTCAAAATTTGGTGGATAATACTTGTTTGTCGCTTTTCTTTCTCCCATAATTCTTCGATGGCGAACTACGAAAATCTCTTCAATGAATTATTGCTTTTAGTCTATAAAATTGAAACCTTTTTTTATTTTAAATTTCGGAACAATGAAAAAGAATTCAAATATATGAATTCTAAATTCTTTTTGTTTCAATGAATTGGACCTTTCGCCAACATTCTTATAATTACAGAAATATTCTTATTTATGATTGATCCCTCACTTTTCTTATATTTATAACTGATCCTTAGCTCTGAAAACAGGCTAGAGACAGAGAACCAGAAAAACAAGACTGGAAGAACAATGATAGAAAACTAGAAGAACAACACTATAAAACAAAGAACCTGGAAATAATACTCAAAAAATTCAGAAACCAATAATGACAAAAATAAATCAAAAACATCAAATAAAGAAGAATTCAACAAATAACAAATATAAACAGAAACTCAGAGGAAAAACATAGTTAGATGAGATCGGAGAAGCAAGAAATCAATGACGGAACCAAAATCGCCAGCAAAGATGCTGCAAGGGAGAAGGAGACGAAAGCATAGCAAGTAGGCGCCGAGAGGAGGGACTGTTTTATAAAGTAAAAAACGGCTTTTCCAGTCTCATTTTGAATCGGATTCGCTCAACTGGACCCAAACTTCTTAGGTTGGGCCATAGTAAGCTAGGTTGCGGGTTCTGTGAAGAAAGTTCAAGGGGTTTTTTTCAAAAAATCCTAAAAAATAAAAGTATTTTAAAAAATACTGCCTTTTCAATTTTAATTTCAAAAATATATTTTTTTAATTTTTAATTTTAAAAATACTTTTTAAGGGTATACTTTTGATATACATTTATTATATTAAATATATATTTTATTTTTAAAAATAAATATTAAATATATATTCCGTATATTAAAAATATACTAAAAACGTAGGATAATTTTAAAAAAAGTTAAAAAGTGTGATATAGAGTGTAATTTTCTCAAAATTCAAAACTTAGACTATAGTTTCAAATTTTAATTCAAACCCCTAAATCTTTATCTATTTAATAATAATAATAATAATAATAATAGATAGATAGATAGATAGATAGACAGATAAAATTAGCACAATATTATATTATATGTCTTTTTCATCTTAACATGTATTCTAATTTTTTTAAAAATAATAATATTTTTATTACTTATTATAATAGAAATTTATTTAATAATTAATTATTTGAAGAGTTCAAATACAATTAAGATATTTCATTTGATATTGATAATAATTATATTTATTTAGAGAATTTAAATAGAATTAAAATATCTTATTTGATATTAATAATATTTAGTTACTATCCTATAATATAAATTAATTTTTTTAGATATTTAATTAAAAATAAATAAATAAAAATTCAAATAAAATAAAAATTTATAAACAAAAAAATTTTACTGACACCTAAATTTATGATTTTCTTATACATAATTTGACTCCGATACTGGGATTACAATTAATAAATACTAATAGTTGCAATAATTTAATCTATTAAATTAAATTAAATTTATTTATTCTATTTAAATATAAGAAAACAAATTGCCTATAAATTGCTCAATTTATTTATTTATTTTTTAAATAAGTCACTCAATTTATTATTATAGTTGATATGTGATAATTATTAAAAATAATCAACTAAAATTTTTATGGAAATAATTATATATATAATTAAAACCAAGATACTACTTGTCTTATATTTTTTTTACCAATTCCATTATCCGACTGGCAATATTTTTTTTAATTATAATTTTTTATTTCAGTCATGTCATATATATAATGTGTTATATTATATTTCATAATAATAATTCAACAGAGTACTATAGCTGAAACATATAATATATTTTCTCAAATTTTATTTTATAATATATATATATATATTAATATTTAGGCTGTGTCTTTTTTAAGAGAAAGGTACTTAATTAAATTAAAGTGAGCAAGTTAGTTATTGTAAATTAATAAAAAACTAGCTTATTCAAAAAGATGAATCCTATTTTACCTTGTAAAAGGAAAAAAAAAGGCATTTTATCTCATTATAATGGAGAATAATATCTTTTTAAAAAAATTAACAATAATCACATAACTTATCAATAGTTATGGAATATAATTTTTTTTATTAAATTAAAAATTAACTTAAATATTTTTTGTATAAACTTAGTTATTATTATTATTATTATTAAATAATAATATTATCAATAAACTATTGAATAATAATCTAATCATAAAAGAACACTTTAATTGAAACACAAAGGACCAAATTGAAATCCATCACAAATGATTTTTTTTTTAATCTAAAAATTCATCACAAATGATAGATAGTGAGAAGTTTCCACTTTTATTGCCTTTATTTATTTTTATTACTTTTCCTTAAAAGAGAATTTAATTAAAAAAATCAAAATTAAAATCACAAAATTGAAACTATTTTCAGGTGTTCCAACTACAATTCCAATTCTCTCATGAAATTTACACCTAAGCCCTAGTGTAGTCTGAAATTCCAATTCCAATTCCTATTTCTGTTCCCGCTTCCTCTTTTCATACCCAAAACCAATCTCCCGCCATTTGCAATGTCCATGGCTTTAACCATCTCTCCTCTGCCATTTCCAGTATAAAAATTCCATTTCCCCCAATTTCTTTTTCACTTCAGACTTGAGAATTAGAACCCCAAATTCAAATCCTTTGCAAACACTTACCCTCATTTTTCTCCAAAGACCCAAGCTTTTTTTGATTTCCAGCAACTCCTTTTACTTGTTTGCTTTGTTTCTCTCTCGTCGAATTCAATTCCGTTTTTGGATATTTCATGAAGTTTTTGGAATCTAGGGTTTCAATTTGATTTGTTTCATAATGAGTGCTGTTAATATTACCAATGTTACTGTTTTAGATAATCCGGCGCCGTTTTTGTCCCCGTTTCAGTTCGAGATCTCTTACGAATGCTTGACTCCTCTTAAAGATGGTAAATTTTTTTCTTTTGATTTCCCTTCTGTTTTTTTCAATCTCTTTTTTTTTTTATTAAATGTTGTCTTCGTTTCGAATTTTTTGTTTTCTTTTCCTTTCAATTGTTTGAAATTGAATGAATTTGAGATGGTTTTGTATATCCAAAGATTAATCGGTTTTAATTGGTTTGTTCAGAATAGTAGTTGGTTTTTGATTAATAAAAACTTGACATCTTGAGGTGGTTTCTTTAGGGCTTAATCAGTTCAAAGAGCATTATTGTTTTAGTATTACAGAGTAATGAAGAATAGAAGATTTATTGTTATATTAGTGCAATGATTTTCTTCTTACGGGTAATAAATATAATGATCTTATAGATAGTTTTCTCTAGTACTCTGTTGGAGACTAAAATGCACAAAAAAAGAACAATATAGGACTTGTCTTCTGGTTCTGGTTCATCTTTTTTGCTTACAAGTTCGGCTATGGCATTGATATTTCTTGGTCAGTAAGGAAGCTTGTCCTTATTGTGCTTCCGACCAGGGTTCCAGTTGCTGGAAGAAATTAAGTATTGTTCTGAGCTACTCACTTCCTTTGATTACCTCCACTGGGAAGATTCAATGCGAATTTTGGTCTTGATGCCAGAACCCTATACCACTTTGGCCTCAAAGGTTAAGTTAGTTTTTAGAATGTGGTTAGCACTTAGGACCATGTGATCAAATGAGAAAGCATGCTAATCAAACTTTAAAGAATCTTTGGCTATTGAATGGGCACTGTCGTAGCTGTTATGCACATTTCCTTCTTTTTTTTTTATCTGTTTGTATGCATAGTATCATAATTCATGAAATTCGTTATTTGTCTTTTAGTTGCAAGTTACCATAGACGATTCCTTAAATATTACGTATCACAGGATTGAGTTTTAGTGGAGTTAAGTTCTGATTTTAGACAGATGCTTTCAGCTTCCTGAAGACACTTTTTGGCTTCACATTGCAGCATATTCTTGTACTATGTCTTCATGCATGAAAAACTTTATTCTTTCTGTTGCTTGCATCAAATGAAAGTCAGCCAACAAAACAGCAGCAAATATGCTAAACTCAACTGAACTTTTGTCCCAAACTAATTGAAGGTTTTAGGATCTAGGCATTGAGGTGTAACAAGTCATCAACCTTTGGTAAACACTTCCAAGTCTATGCTTAGGGCTAGGTATGGTAAATCTGACTCCAGGTCAAATCCATCACAGGCTGACATCAAATGCTGCAAGCTTAATAAAAAAGAATTGAACTGTATGCTTGCCCATGCAATAAAAGCACTTGGGGATACAGAACCTAAAGTTTAAGTTTCAATAGGTGGTAACTTCAGACTTGTTATTTGTTTGTAGAGATACGATTCCCTTGTAAGCAAACTTCTGTGCACTTTGGAGCATCATTGGATGTTTTAAAATGATAGATAAAGAGCTTCTGAAATGGATCAGATGCTGTAGATTAATATGCTCACCAGAGCAAATGCCATAGCTGTCCTATGAGTTTGAATTAATTGCATCTAAGGTAATAATTATGTGTTTCTAATCATGAGTGAAGTGTGAGAGAATAGGTTCTCATTTAGGTGTTATTTTATATATTCTGCAAGTCCAATAAGGTGTATTGATTGAACTGGTTGTGCCAGTAAAATGTTCTCTCTTGGGGGGTGAAATTAATTGTTAAATTTCAGATGCTAACTTTGTTAATTTTTCTATCTCATTGCAGATTTAGAATGGAAATTAATCTATGTGGGATCTGCTGAAGATGAGACATATGATCAACTTTTGGAGAGTGTACTGGTTGGGCCTGTCAATGTTGGAAACTATCGTTTTGTTTTACAGGCAATTTTCACTAAACCAATCTGTTAACTACTTATATTGGACTCTTGTGCATGTTGTGTTATCTGAAAGAATTTTGATTTATGCTTTTGGTTGCAACTTTCCAGGCAGACCCACCAGATCCTTCAAAGATTCGTGAAGAAGATATAATTGGTGTGACAGTGCTTTTGTTGACTTGTTCTTATCTGGGCCAGGAGTTTGTTAGGGTTGGCTACTATGTGAACAATGATTATGAAGATGAGCAACTACGAGAGGAGCCTCCACCAAAAGTGTTGATCGATAAGGTTCAAAGAAATATTTTGTCAGACAAACCAAGGGTCACAAAGTTCCCTATCAATTTTTGTCCTGAGAATTCTGAAAGTGCTGAGCAAACTCGGCATGAACAACCTGCTGAAACTGATGGAAATGAAGAACAGTTGCCTCCTCCTGACCATTCTTCAGATAAAGAGGAATCTTGAATCTTATGAATGTGACCAACTGATGGCCTCCCAAGATCTAATCTGTATCATGATGATCACTTAGTGATGCCTTTGCCCAATATTTTTGTGAATGGCATCTGGGGAACTACTTCTGAACTTCACAAAATGTTTCAAGTGATGGTGGATTGGATACACTGGGTTCAACAAGTAATCTTTTTCTCGAACCTCTGTATCACTACCTTGACTCCTTTTGTACTCTAATTGAATTGCTTGAGTTTGTGAATTCGAATTGAATTTCTGGTTGATTATCTTGATTTCGTAGTTTCTACACTTGCAAGAATTAGAATGCCAAAGCTAATAGAGTTTTTGAAGATGAACTCTTGGAGGATTGATACTCTAACTTGAGAGTGTATGTCTAACTTTTGGAGGATTGATACTCTAGACGTATCACAAGGTTAATATAGCTTTTTTTTTAATGCAGCTTAATATAGCTTTAATTGGTAGGCAAATTGCCAAAATTTTTATGGTTTAACCTTATAAAAGTTTCACTTGGTACTTGAAAGTTATTTTATATTTTTCACTTGGTACTTGAAAGTTATTTTATATCTTGTAAGTTGTAAATTTATGTGCAGCTTCGGTTAGTTCAGCAAAATGTACAAATTTGCCAAATGTTTCCTAGTAATTAAGAATTCAAATGCCAAACGGCGTCATTGGTTCTGAGTTTAGTAAATTTTTTGCTATGCAAGAGTCTCTAATATTTAAGTTTGACATGCATTTTACTTGAGCTTTAAGATGTGAAATTTTAGCTCATAATTACAAGATTAAAATCTATGACCAAATTAATTTATATCAATGGCCAAATAGAAGCCGGACTCGATAATATGCCTATTTCGATAGGCGTTATTCATAGCTCCAGTTAAAATGAAGGAGAAACTGAGACTATCTAAGAAGAAAAAAACCAACCTGTCTCCAATACTTAAAATTCCAAGACATTTATCCATATGCTAATCCAGGTCTCCATTAGCCAGAAGGAAAAAAAAAGAAATAAACTTGTGTTATAAAAGAAATTGCAAATTGTATACAACATTCAATTAATTCTTTAGAAAAACCTATAATTAGTTAAAGAAAAATGCTCTCTAAACAGCTGAGACCTGCTACAATTCCATATCCTACTAGCCCAAACTTTTCCAGCAGGCAAAATAATAATATTATCAAATCATACAAAGATTCAAAAATCACAAACTATGCACCATCTTAAGTAACTCTTGAGCAATTACTTCCTTTCAATTTTCCCTTCCCCTCTTTTTTTTTTTCCATTTTTTTTATCCGTTCACTGTACAGCAAACAGGAATATTGCGTCCCTCAGTTCTCACTTTTACGCCTTTTCTTGGCTGGCGGTTTTGTTGATCCCTTAATTTTCTCTGTATTTGATACATCTTTCCGTTTCTGCAGTTAACATTAGGGGATCAAGACAACCTCATACAATATCAAAACCAAAAAACACTTTATTATCAACAAATGACTACTCAATATTCATACATTCTTCCTATTTCTGTTCTTTTGCCGTTGACGCCCTTTATTTTTCTTTCCTGTTTTATTCTGTACAAAAAGTTAAACTAGTTTAGCTTCCCATCTGCCATTCAATTTGGTAATACCCATCAAGATGAACCAACCTGTCCGAGGGCCACAATTCGAGCATTCATCTCTGCAGCAGTTTCCTGATTCTCAATTTCCCCATCACTGTTGAGGATGGCCTTCAGCTTATTTTCCGTTAGCAACTTCTCTGATCGAGTATGTCTCTGTAGCACATTAGCAATTAGCAAATTTCTAGTTAAATTACTAAGAACAATAAGAACAACCTTAAAAAAGAGAAAAACCATTCAAGATAAAATCAGAGAATTCTGTTGACAGCCATCTAACATTGTAACCAGAAAAGACAAAAAAAAATTGCAAAAAAAAAGGCAGCCCGGTACACGAATGCTCCCGCAATGAGCAGGGTCCGGAGAAAGGTCGGACCCATTGGGTCTTTGTACGCGGTCTTCCCTTACAAGAGCAAGAGGCCGTTTCCACGACTCGAACCCGTGACCTCAGGTCACACGGCGACAACACTTACCGTTGAGCTAAGGATAATTAAAAAAAATATAAATATATTTATAAAATATAAATATATATTTTTTATTACAAAAAAAAATTGCAAGGGTAATTAAAAAATTTAAAACTTTTAGTAATATTATTATATTGTAAAATATATATTTATATATAAATATAATAATATGGAGGTAACAAATAAAACTGCAGACAATTTACAAAAAAATAGTTACGAATATACATGTAATAAACAAAATTTCAAAAATTTGGAGAGACAAAATATATACCTTTTTAAAATTTTATAGGTTAAAATATAAATTTTAAAAATTTGAGAGGGCCTATGTAATATATATGTATAAAATATTAATTTTGGAAAACTTGGGAGGGCCATGATTCCCTCTAGCCTCCACCTAGTTCCGACCCTGAAGATAACCCTTCCAATCTTTAGAAAGGCAGGAATTTATATGTTTATCACAAGCATCCAACCAAGACAAAAATAGGAATGACAATGTTTCAGATACAAAATGAACTAATCTCTTTCAAACAAAATAGAAAGCAACCTTTTTCAAGTACAACATAAATATAATGAGTGCGCAGCAAATATCTTCAAATAGAACGCCTTTAACAGGTTCCATACTGTTAACGCTTAACAAGAAAGAGAATTCCAGGTGATCTGCTTTGGTCGTCATGAAGCCTCCCAAGTAAATTCCCAAAGAGATTTCATTTAAAATAGGATACCATCCATATAAGGGTTCAACTGATTATAGGCATATTATTTAATATTTTACTTGGCTACTGGATACAGTTTCTTTTATCTTCGAAGGGTGGTTTTTATGTTTTTTTTTTGCTCAATAGTTTTCATACTTGCCAAAAAGATGAAAAAAATTAACAAATGAACACAAGTGGCAGCAGCCTATCTAGATACAAGAGCAGGAAAAGATAGGCTCTAATGCTAAAATGTTTTAGTTGGAAGTCCTATGAACTATGATGTACAGCACTGACAGTGAAAGGGCCTATATCTGAAATTTTTTTCCTGAATTCTTCGTTATCCACACTTTAAGGCCACAACTATAAATGACAATACAAGAGAAGTTTTCACCAAAAAAGAAGATGAACCATTAGCCACCTAATATAATCATCCAAGGCAACTAATTTTTTTATAGGGCGTGTAATAATCATACATTACAATATCAAATAAGGAATGTGAAATAATGAAAGAGAGAAAGGAGCAAATTGCACAGAGTCATGATAAAAAGAACAGAAAGTAAACCCATCCTTTGAATAAATTTAACCATATTAAATATTTGCAAAGATTTACCTGGTCGATGCCAAGCAGCACAGAATCAAGTGTAAACAGAAAACAGAAGCATTACATGACTTACTTTAGAATTGAGGTGAGTCCTCATGGTCTCCTCAGTTAAACAGACAATATGAGGGCAGATCCGACACTTATAGACAGATTTGACTTTTAATACAAAATCCAGCATATCACTTTTTGTTGATTCCACACTTTAAGGCCACAACTATAAATGACAATACAAGAGAAGTTTTCACCAAAAAAGAAGATGAACCATTAGCCACCTAATATAATCATCTAAGGCAACTCATTTTTTTATATGGCGTATAATAATCATACATTACAATATCAAATAAGGAATGTGAAATAATGAAAGAGAAAGGAGCAAATTGCACAGAGTCATGATAAAAAGAACAGAAAGTAAACCCATCCTTTGAATAAATTTAACCATATTAAATATTTGCAAAGATTTACCTGGTCGATGCCAAGCAGCACAGAATCAAGTGTAAACAGAAAACAGAAGCATTACATGACTTACTTTAGAATTGAGGTGAGTCCTCATGGTCTCCTCAGTTAAACAGACAATATGAGGGCAGATCCGACACTTATCGACAGATTTGAATTTTAATACAAAATCCAGCATATCACTTTTTGTTGATTCCTTCTCAGCCACATCATTAAATCCTGCATTGAGCATATCAGCACCATGTTCGACAGATACCCAAGGGCCAATAGAGATTTGCTTGTCATTTCCAGTTCCATCATCTTCATTTGTATAACCTACTGTCAAGCCATCATGATATCAGACATCTCAAAAAGAAAAATAAATGAACCAACACATGCATTTTGAGCTTAAATTATAATGTGGTTTACTAGATTTTGACAAGCCAAAGAGGAAAAGTTGGCCACCTATGCACTTCCACCACTAATAAACATCTCACAATAAGAAATAGAAGACAAAGATAGAAATAAATTGCTGTGCACATTTCTCGGACACCATATGTTATTATCCTAAGACAATAAATCTCATTATTACATCCCTCAAAAATGCCTTCGTCCTATTATAATTTCATTAAGGTAGGTTATGGGAAGGAGAATTTGGAGAGTCTTACTTTTCAGCATTTTGACACAAAGTAGGTCCACATGACTAGAAGACACAAAATCAAGATTTTTACCATTGCACCAAGTAATGACAATGTCAAGCATTAAAATTACCTCAAATAAAAACACATGCTAAATCACAATAATGATTGCAAGATTGCACTCAACGCAAACTCCAATGCCATAGAGGTGAAACCAAAAGAATATGTAAGATCAAGTTCCCAGTATAGAGGAAAAACATTTGAAGATGTACAGTATAACATATAGTGAAGCCACCATTCAATTATCATTGTGCTTGCATCAGCTTCAAATAAGGAAATCATATCACTAATCCTTATGTAGAATCATCTATGGAATGTTAACATTACCTATAAAAAAAAGAAATTAGGCTGGATACTTCCAAATAGAAAATCAACCAAACAAGATCTACACCTAGTTAAGTGCTTATACTGTGAATCGTACCTACACCTTTTCAATTTTAAGAACTTTGGGAGAGGCTAAAAGGAGGTAAATTAAATCAAATAAAGTAGCTGATATCCACACATAACATAGTGATCATTTCAGATGATTGTTTCAATGGAAAAGGTCAAGCGATTTATATGGCCTTAAAGAATACAGGAAATGTCCCAAAATAACTCCACATAATAAGAATTATAACATAATGTACAAAACATAGAAGTAACATTATCAATTTATCATCCAAAAATGAATGAGCACCTAATCCCAGGAAAAAAGTGGCTAAATCAAAAAGCCCTTAAAGGAAAAGCAAATCCTACCTGATGCATCAGCATCAACCTCATCTGCTGAGCTAGCATCACTCTCATATCCTGAATTATATCAACAAAATGTAAGACAAAAGACGTACACCAATCAGAAATACCACTGAAAGTTAAACAAGCTTGCAAAATAGCATCTTTTCATATATGCCAGAAGAAAAAGCATGTAAAACAAATGAAACTAAAAAAAACAGCCATAACTTACAATGAAAATACACTGTATCAAAATAATTCACGATAGCATACAATTTTCTGATCAAGGCCTATGCTCACAGTAGTGAATAAACCAGTAAAACCACTGAGTACATATGCCCAATAAGGAGGAAACTAAAAAAAAACAGCCATAACTTACAATGAAAATACACTAGTATCATAATAATTCAGGATAGCATTCAATTTTCTGATCAAGGCCTATGCTCACAGTAGTGAATACACCAGTAAAACCACTGAGTACATATGCCCAATAACAAAAGCAGGATACTTTTTCTTGTACTTTCTATTAATATATGAAGCACAAAAGATTATCAAACCACCACAAAAACAACAGTTTCCAAAGTCTCCCCTTTAACACAAATCAATATTTCACTTGTAAACAGAACCATATAGCACTTGGGATCGCTAGTAGCAGTAATAATCAAGACCCACCAAGAAAAAATGGCAATAGAAAAGGATAGAATGTGGAACAAACCAGAAGATGTGGAGCCGGACTCATCATTTTCATTTGCTTCAGCAACTGCAGCATGATCCTCCGAGTCCTCTGTAGCATCTGCTTCAACTTCAGTGCCATCATCATCATCATCAGAAGATGACGATGAATCTGGAGAAGGACAATCTCTTTCCCCGTGTTCTTCCCTATAGAATCGTCTCTTTATCATCTCTTTATCAATCTAACTTGAACTGTTGAAACATAAAAACAACTACCAATGAACATCAGAAAAAACTATCCACTACCCATATGCACATAAGAATATTTCTACATACCCATTAAAGAAAAATATCACAATTGAACTTGAGAAATATCTAAAGAACTCCCAAAAAGCAAAAAAAAAAAAGCATTGTTCTTTAGCATATATTAGTACAATCTCAGAATGAAAACAGGGGAAAAAGCAAAAAACACTGCACATTAGAAAAAAATTGAAAGATAAAGATGACACAAACAAAAATAGAGATACAGGTATAAGAGAATGAAGGAGGGAAACCTTACCCAAATTGGAATTGAAAAATAGACAACGACTGGTTAGGGAGATTAAAAAGAGAGGGTTTTGGGTCTTAGAAGTGGCGAAGCAGAGCGAGTCAAGGAGACAGACAAGAAGTTGAGTTCGGGTTTCGTATAATCTGGCCTGCATTTCCTGAAAGCAAGCCCATTTACGACCCAGACTATTTGTTAGTAGTAGTTTTTAAAAGAAAGAGAAATTTACGCTATTTATTCTCAAAAAAAAAGAAAAAGAAATTTACGCTGTTTACTACATAAATTTATAGTACACTTTTCAAATTAACAGCAACTGAATTTTTTTTGTGGACCCACTATTTCTTTTTTATTTTTAAAATCACACTGGTTTTTCTTTTTCTCTATTTTCTTCTTTTTTTTATTTATATTTTTTATTATATTCTCAATATATACATAATATTTATATAATATACACAATAAATAATAAAATATATACGATATGTATCAAACATCTACACAGCGTACATTAAATATATGTACAATATTTACTAAACATGTATAAATTTTATTTAATATTTTTTAATTTTATATTCACACAATTTATACACAACATCCATATAATATCTACAAATACATAACATACATACAATATCTATAATATATACATAACATATATAAAATATCTACACAACATCTAAATAACAAAATTAATATTTTTTATTTTTTATATGTATAATATATAAATTTTTATTTAAAAATAAATTTATTTATTTTTATTAATATATTTTATATTATTTTTTATGAGTGTTATGTTTTATTTGTAATCAAAATTAAAATTTTATTTTTTTATAAAAATTAATATATTATATAAGCTAAAAATATAATTTAAATAATTAATTTTTATTATTTTATTAAAATATTTATTTAACAATGAAGTTTGAAAAAAAAAATAAAAATTAAAGTAAAATATTATTTGTAGTAAGAGAAGGAATATTTTTTTTAAAAATTATTTTAGTAAAAAGTGAGATATTTTTTAAAAAATTATTTAACTTTTTTTAATAGTATAAATATTTTTTCTATGCTACTTTTGAAATAAAGTTTTGTTTATGGGTTGTTTGATAAATGTCACTTAAAGAAAAAACTACGACCATCATTAGTTTTTTTTTAAAAAAAATTAATATATATTTTATTAAAAAATTTTAATTATTTTATAAAATATATAATAAATTTTTAAAAGTTATTATGTATATAATAAGAAATATTATATATTAAATAAATTTAATAAATTTATAAATTGATCAAAAATTTTTAATAAATTTAAAAATATTTTGAAAATCTAATATATTTTGCAATTTCTTATTTTCAAAATTTTCAGTTAATTTGTTTGTTGCTAAATAAAATCATACTTTAAGAAAATAAAATAAAATAAAATAATTTCCTGTAAAGTTGAAGATAAACTTTCTCTTGTTTTAAATTTATAATTTCTAATTCTTGAATCAATTTTAAACTAGAAGTTATCTTTTTTTTTGGCCAGTAAAAGATATTAATAATAAAATATGATAATTATATAAACCCAAGAATGGCTCGATACACAATTACGACAAAAACCCAAAAGCTAAACAAATAAACCCTTAAGCTTAGTACAAACTCTCTGATACAATGATCATAGAAACAATAAAGAAATTTCATAAACTTTAGGAACCCCATCTGCAAAGGCAGCGAACATAAAAAAAAGTCCAAATAAGAAGGGACTATGAGCTGAAACTCAATAGGGTACAAGGCAATAAAGAAGATCCATGCATAGAATCGCAAAAGCTTTTCTTTCATTGAAGAGGGTCATATTGATGAGTGAAGATGATGTGTGACTTTGAGAGGCGAACCACCTAATAACAATACCAATACAAATCTTAAACCAGGGGGGCTTTCCAAATCTCTGTAGAAAGATAGACACTATATCAGACCATCACAGGGAGAAATCCATTAAGAGAGACAAAACCATCAACCTCCAAAGGCACATTGAGCAGAAAAACTTATACCACAAAGTCTAGATAAGAGATTTGCCCACTTCTGGTATCGACCAAAATAGAAAGACAATGAGAGCCAAAGGAACCACAACTGAATGGAGCAAAAGGGGGAAGGAGAGAGTCCCTATACTGAGGACAACTGAAGCAGTCACTTTCACAAAAATCGGATCGCACATGCCATTCGAGGCCCTTGCCCAGAAAGAGAAAAGAAAGAAAACTGATAGATAAGAAAGGAAAAAAGAAAGGAAAGTGAAAGATCTAGGCTACAGGCGACCAAAAGGCTTGCGATAGCCATAAATCTAAGGAAAAAAGAAGACACAAAAAACTCTATAGAGCAAGGGAAAAGCTCCACAAGGGAGAGAGAGCTTCAGTGGAAAGGGAAAACTAATTAGAAGTTATCTTCAATAAATTTTAACTATCATTTATTTGCTTTTTATATCAAATTATAAATATGTAAAATATAAGTTCGCTCTATTATATTATATTTATATTTTTTTAGCAATAAGAAGATAATATAAAAGAAAAATCTATAATACATGAAACTCTCTAACTGGGTGTAGAAAATCAGAGAGTGGCATGCAAGCAAACAAGAAAGAAGCAGAGGCATAACAATATACAATAAAATTGAACCTAAAAAGCAAGGGAGACTTTCCTAGTACACAAATGCAGGCTAGATAAAAATGGCCGATATAACTCTAGCACTTAAAAAGATAAAGAAAACAGAACTCGGAATCAAAGTGCCAAAAGCTAAGATGAGATAAAATCATGAACAAGAACCGCAGATCATCTGCAAATTGAGGCTCTAGAGAAAATTTAAAAATATAGAGGATAACATTCGATCCAAATAGTAAGGTCTAAACAGACTCGAAAACCTCTCGTGATATATACAAAGAATCACCATAACCCAAGGCGCATCGCAAGCCTTCTTGATGAGCAAAGAGAAAGAAGACTATTTTATTTCTGACTTCATTGATACTTCAAAAACATATCAAACCAGTAAAATATTTGATATCAAAACAGAAAGAGCTTTCTTAGGGCTACATCGGGAAGCTAAATAAGACAACCTATAAATTATTATAGAAATGCTGTAATAGAAGCAAGAAAAAATGAAAATTCTAAAAAATGATAGTAAATTTAGGGCAATTTGAATCTCACCATAAGGGAAAGAAATTAAAAGATAAAGACAAGTCAATATATATCATTATCTATCTCATTATATTAAATTTAAGAGAAAGAGAAGTAAATATGTCACTATCTATCTTATTATATTATATTTATTTGTATTTCAGCATGGGTTAACTTATTAATCCTTTCATGTTTATTATAAATGCATCGTTAACTATATACAATTAATTTTATGTGCATTAATATAACAATTAATTTAATATTTTTTTATTGGATTTATCATTAAATTTGTTCATGGGTGGGACTACAAGTCCAATTTATAAAAAATTATATAAATTAAATAGACTGCACATTTAATAATTTGATATTTTTTAAATTCATATTTGATCTATAAACACATCTACTTATCATTAATTGATAATTTACATTTGTAATTAATTATATATACTTAAAATTATAGTTTGAAAATATTTAGCAATATCTCATGAATGAGATGATAATAAATTATAGAAGCACTCTCTTAATTTGGAATTGGAATTATATAAATATTTTAAAATCAAGAGAAAGCGTTATGGAGATTAATTTGAATAAATTCAGATGAAATATGAACAATGCTAATCAAATAGTCAACTAAATAATTATTTAATTCTTATAAAATGTAGCAAAAGGAACCACAATTGATAATATATTTATTTTTAAGAATTAATTTTTTAATTAGAATATGTTTTTTATCAGAAGAAAATAGATTTCATTGAAGCTTAAGACAGAAATACAAGAACCTAACCGATGGAGAAAACCAAAAGGATTGAGAAAACAAGAGCAACGACAAACAAAGAAAAAAAAACTGTATCCAAACAAAAGAAAAATACAAAACAGAAGAAAATCAAACTAACCAACAAATAAAAGAAAACACAAACAGATCTTCAACATTTTCTTTATATTAAAGTACATAGAAATCAACTTGAATAAACCTCCAAAAACGGCCACAAAAAACCAAGATAAAGGCCTAGATAAAAGAAAATTTGCAAAGCTTTGAAATTGTTTGACCACCAGAACCGATAGAATATCAAAATGATAAAAATATGAATAACTTTGTTACCCTATGCGTATATACTTATATTTTAAATCTGTTGGGGGTTGAAAAATGATCGAAGATCCTACAATGGGGCTTAAGAAAAAGAGGAAATCTATCAAGATCAGAGCCACATTAGAATGGAGATTTTGCAAGAACTCCTAAAAGAGTTTCTTCCTTAAATATTAATAAAGAGATTGAAGAGGGTTTAAGAGCTTTAAAACTACTAACAGAGGAAATTAAAAAATAAAAGGCTTGAAAAATGACATATTATTATTTAGATCAAAAGAAGTGATCTTGAAGTACCAAAACCCAAACTTAAAGTAAACACAAATAAAAAGCTCTAAAGAGTTCAAAAATGATAGAACTCAAGGTGATTTCTTCTGAAAGTTTTGATTGCAGAAAACTCCCAACAATAATTAAAAAAAATAAAAGAGAAAAGCAAAAAAAAAAAAACAACTAAAACTAAGAAAAATAGAGTAAGGGGATGAAAGATTTAGGATTACTGTCGATGATAGCCCTAAATCTAGTACTAAAATCGAATTGGAGCTATAAATCTCTTCACAAAGTAAGAGAAAAGAAACATGTATAATTTTGAGTAATTAGAATATGAAAGCTCATACATTTAATTTTGTCAAAACGATTTAATATTTATTTTATATCATTCTTATTTATTTTTAACAATTATATAATTAAAATCAAATCTTTTTTTTAATAGTCTAATCCGACAGACAAAAGCTTCTGTCAAGTTTAAGTAACCACAAAATATCAAAATCTGAATGTTTTTATTAGAATCGACCCCATCATTAATGGAGGAAACTCCGCTGCCCGAAATTATTTTTTGTAATTTAATTCTTCAATTTAATTATTAGACGAAGCCCCTCTTTAATGGTAGAAACTATTTTATATTTTAGGTTTTTTTTTCCTAATTTTAGGATATTTTGAGTATGAAATACACTTTGTTACATGGACTTCCAAGTTTGAAGTGCACCCTTCACCAAATAACGCCACCACCAAATTGGCCAAAATTAATTGCAATGCGATAACTATATATAGTGGTATACAGGTTTATCATGCCGATTACACGAAAAAAGAAAACCGAATTCAATATCAGATTAATCGAAAACCCTTCTGAAATTCAATCATTTCTTTTCTTTTCATGGCGGACGTCAATTCCAAGAATGCCCCTGAAACCCTCATCGACGGCAACATTCTCGCCGCGAAATCCTTTGCTCGTTGCGGCGTTACCCACATGTTTGGAGTGGTAGGTATCCCAGTGACGTCCCTCGCTAACCGAGCCGTCGCTGTTGGAATCCGTTTTTTGGCCTTTCACAACGAGCAGTCTGCTGGCTATGCTGCCTCTGCTTATGGTTACCTCACAGGTAAACCGGGTTTGCTACTTACTGTTTCGGGTCCGGGTTGTGTCCATGGGCTTGCTGGATTGTCTAACGCCATGGCGAATACTTGGCCGATGGTGCTGATCTCTGGTTCTTGTGATCAAAACGACGTCGGTCGAGGAGATTTTCAAGAGCTTGATCAGATTGAGGCCGTGAAACCATTCTCCAAGTCGTCAGTAAAAGCTAAAGATATTAAAGATATACCTAATTGTATTATTCAAGTTCTCGATCGGGCGGTTTCTGGCCGGCCCGGTGGTTGCTATTTGGATCTTCCGACCGATGTTTTGCATCAAACTATAACGGAATCGGAGGCAGAAAGTTTAGTAACTGCCGGGTTGAATTGTTCTGAATCGAGAACGATTGTAAATGGGAGTGAAGTTGCAGGTTCAGATATTAAATTGACGGTGGAGTTGCTTAGAAATGCAGAAAGGCCTTTAATTGTATTTGGAAAAGGGGCAGCGTATGCCCGAGCAGAGAATGAACTGAAGAAACTAGTGGAAAACACTGGAATCCCATTTTTGCCTACCCCAATGGGTAAAGGGTTGTTGCCTGATACTCATGATCTTGCAGCAACTGCAGCGAGATCGCTTGCTATTGGTAAATGTGATGTCGCGCTTGTGGTTGGTGCTAGGCTTAATTGGCTCTTGCATTTTGGGGAACCTCCTAAATGGTCTAAGGATGTAAAGTTCATTTTGGTGGATGTTTGTAAGGATGAGATTGAGCTGAGGAAACCGCATTTGGGTTTGTTAGGGGACGCAAAGAAGGTGTTGGAATTGATAAATAAGGAGATTAAGGATGACCCTTTTTGTTTGGGGAACAGTCATCCATGGGTAGAGGCGATTTCAAAGAAAACAAAAGATAATGTGTCGAAAATGGAGGCTCAGTTGGCAAAGGATGTTGTGCCATTCAATTTCTTTGCTCCCATGAGGATTATTAGAGATGCTATTTTGGGATTGGGGAGCCCGGCTCCAATAGTGGTTTCTGAGGGAGCCAATACAATGGACGTTGGCAGAGCTGTGTTGGTTCAGAAAGAGCCTAGGACTAGGCTGGATGCTGGTACTTGGGGGACAATGGGGGTTGGGTTGGGTTATTGCATTGCTGCTGCAGTAGCTGAGCCTGATCGGCTTGTAATTGCAGTTGAAGGTGACTCTGGATTTGGGTTCAGTGCCATGGAAGTTGAGGTATAGTCCCTTATACACTATTTTTATTTAAATATCGTGTATTGACATTTCTTAATGCTGCCTCAGTGCTTTACCATTTTTCTTTGATGTTCATTTGCCTTTTATTTTGGTGTAGTAGTGAGTTTCTCATTTTTAATTGTCTGAGCAAGTTTCAATTGCTTGTTGAAGTTTCCAAGTGGTTTAAGGTTTTTATTTAAATGCATATGGGAACTAGGAATTGAATTTGGAAAAAAATTTGTTACATATAGCAGAAAGAAATCCCATATCCTTAGGAGATAACCTGATGACCTTTGCTTAAGCTGAAAAATGTCAGTTATTTTTTATTTGAAAGTTCTGTATGCCAAATCAATTGGATTTTTTTTTCTTTTTTGAAAAAAAAAGGCTATTAGAGTATAAGCCAAATCACTTAGAAAACTATACTTTTAAGCATTTTTCAATTTTGACTTGTTAATTGCAAGAGTCATGATTGATTCAAGTGTCATGATTGATCTTAAGTGATATGATTGTATCCACATATAGGGTTCTGCCTATAAGACCCATTAAGTGTTTAAGATAAATTTATTAGAGGTAAATACTATAAAGATGAACCAGATGAGTATCCAAGTCAAGCACTTTACCCTTTCTCGGACAAAATCTTTTAGATGAATACTTTTCTGTTACTTAAAATTGGTCATGCTTTTTAAAATTTCAAATATTGGTTAAAAGGAAAGGTTTTAGCCTATATCCAATATAAGTGATGGTTATTGGTGGTGGAGTAAGATTGTCTTTGTCTAATAACGTTATGCTCACTATCATCTTTTTTTATTTTTGGTTGTCTTGGGAGTTGGGATTTTCCCAAGTGGGTGTTAAATCCAAATATGAATCCGTTTGCACTTTGTTTCTTTCATTTATTTTGGTATGCTCTTTAATGCACACAAAGATGTTGTTAGATCAGTTCATGTTGGTTTGATATTATTAACATGTGCTGAAGTATTCTGTCTCGGCCATGTTAGTAGTCTCTTAGTTGGTGTTTTGATATAAGCAACATTCTTCTGATCACCTATTTCATATTTATCACCTGTTGACTTTGCATGCAATACATACTTGTGCTCTTGCCTGTATTTTTGCATTGCATTATTATGAATATAAGTGTGGTCTTATAAGTGGGTTAAACTGAGTTGTTTTTAAATGTGAGACCCTGTGAATAGAGGTAAAGGCTGGAGTGTTTTGAATTTCAGCAATGACAGCAGTGGGGGAATTCCCAGCTTTGTATCCCTGTGGAATGGGGATGGGGAGTGCACACCTGCTCTGTTCCCATATCATATGAGGGATATGTTACACTGAAAATGAGAAAAATATTAAATAAGTGGGGAATGGGGATCTCCATGGGGATGGGAGAAAGTTCTATCCAGTTTAGGTAGGCAGGGACGGAATGGTTGCCCCGCCCCACCATCCGAGTTTTGATTGGCTATATTACCCTTTTTTTGCCTGCCCAGTTTTGATTGGATATATTATTTTTTTCTTTTATAATTTGTATGTACTATACAGGAATGATTTATTTAGTTTTACTTTACCTTTTTTTTTTTGGTAAAATGTTTGTGTATGAAGAGCATACTGGTTTTTCTCTTTCTGGCCCAGTTTGAGAGTGTTCCTCCTATGGCCCTACCCACTTATCCTTGGGTCCTAGTTATTTATAGGCTTTTTTCAATAACAATGCTACGTGGAAAAATTTAAGCTTTGTATTTTATGCACAGAGTTTGATACTAACTGGTTGTTTCATTTGATTTTTTTCCAAGTTCAAAATTTCATTTTTGATGATGATAAACTATGGCATATAATAATTCAGCTACATATGAGAGTTATATATTGAGACTGCAATAAAGTTAGATCATCATGTGAAGCCTTTTCATATTTATTTAAAGCTTGCTTCATTTTCTGATTGCTGCACGGAAGAAGCTAAACTTAGATTCATTTCTTGAGACTCTGCTTAAAAGAAGTTAAAGCCTTCTTTATTTTGATGTTTTGAGTCCCTTTTACTTGCCTTATAGCAGAGATATTTGCCCATGTAAACCTTTGATTCAGGTTAAATTGATTAATCAATCAATTTGGAGAATTGTATGAATTGTGGGGGAAGGCACATTGCAGTGGCTGTTATGATTCTTACATTTTGAAGTTTAACTTTATGTAGTTCTTCCGCAATGAACTTTTATTATTTAGATGTCAAAGTTCTCCATTTCCTTTCCTTGTGATTACTTTTTTTTTTAAGAGACTTTGTGATTACTTAGTTATCTTCTTTCATTAAGCAAAATTATGGGATGCGTACTAATGATGCTGAAATTTTTCGTAGACATTGGTTCGATATCAGTTGCCTGTGATTGTGATAGTTTTTAATAATGGTGGTGTATATGGTGGTGATCGGAGGAGCCCTGAAGAAATAACAGGACCACACAAAGATGATCCAGCACCCACTTCTTTTGTACCTGGTGCTGCTTATCACATTATAATGAAAGCTTTTGGGGGTCAAGGTTATCTTGTTGGGACACCAGATGAGCTCAAATCTGCTCTTGTTGAATCTTTTTCGGCAAGAAAACCAGCTGTAATAAATGTTACGATTGATCCTTATGCTGGTGCAGAAAGTGGTAGGCTGCAGCACAAGAATTAAGGTAAACTATACCTGCCTGTGTTTATATGTATCCTTTATATACCGTCGGCCAAGCTGCTAGTATAACTGCTAGTAGTATTGGTTGCTCTAAACACAGTTGTGCATGCATTTTCGATTATGTATTTTGCTAGCCTTTGCATATTGAAGTTGTTTTACTGTTTGTAGCATCCAGGCATGAAATTGTAATATCGTAGTAGAATTGCAAAAGAATAATAGAATTTGGTGCAAGTAGATGGTGTAAACACCATATGAAGTATATTTCAGATAAATGTTTTTGGCGATTGGCAATGCTCATTGGACAGTTATGTCAATCAAGTGTTTGGCATCAATGTTGTTTTTGGTTTCTGGTCATTGTTGTGCAATACTAATAAATTCTATCCTGGAAAATTGGTTCATTTCACAGAGTAAAAAATTAATTTTGTGTAGTGTTTGGTTGGTTGTAACAATAGAGTTGAAATGGGAATAGATATTTTATTTTATTTCCAGATTTATTGTTTGGTTAACCGGAAGTTGAGATTCAAACAATAAATACCTTTTGAAAATTTTAAACAAGTTCTATGATAAAAATCTGAAAAATATGTCTATTAGACTATAGTTTCCTACGATGCCTTTTTAGTGTGATGAAAAATGGCAAATAACTTCTTTAAAAAATTTGACTTTTTAGTAGTTAATACTAAAAATACAAATCTAATAAATAATTGGAATTGGGCCTGGACCATGAGTTCTGGAGGAACACTTTAACAATGAACCAGAGTGGTAACTAGGTTAGATAATTTTTTTTTTGGAAATTTACAGAAATAATTTAAAAATAAAAAATTACAAATATGTTAAGCAAAAAAAATTTATAAAAATTTAATATATGTTATATGTATATTAGATATGTTGTAAAAATAAAATAAAATAATAATATTTTTGTAAAGAGTAATAAAAATATTTTTTAAAAAATTAGTTTAAGATGATATGAGATCAATTTTTAAATAAAAAACATATCATTATTTTAGTCATTTTTGGTGTTTGAATTTCAGTTAATACCTTCAAAAATATATCAATTTTTAATGTATGTAAATAGCTGACTAATATTTAGAGTATTTGATTTCAGCCTCAAATTTTACCACATCAAATTATATTTTGAGTTATCTTTAAATCCATTTACAATTTATTTCTTATTACTATTATTCATGAAAAATAAAATCAATATTATTTGTCTCTATTATTACTAGTACTGTTAATTGTTATTAATGTTTATATTCATTATTTTCATTGGTAGCTACTAATATTATTATAAAGAATTACTCGATAAATTATTTATATAAACACGTTTAATATCAATTCAATTTTAAACTATTTAATTAGTAATATATTGTTGATTATATTTTTTTTAATAATTTATATGTTATTAATTTCCTAAAAATATATAAATCAATATTGATTTGATGGCAAATTAAAAATTGTAGATAACCATCAACTATATTTTTCTTTTTATTTATGTGTATATTTTTTATTTTTTAGTTAAATTAGGAAATTACTTCAATTATTCAATTACATGAATAATATTAAATATTAAATAATAAATTAATATAATAAAATATAATTTATTATTTTTTGAAATAAATTCGTTCTTATTTTTATTATTTGATTTGGAACGGTTTTTGATTCAAATATAGTCTAATATTCATAATGTTCCATATCATAAAATGTGAGAATTTTTACACTCCATAAAAATAATAAATATATTCCAATTTATTAGTACACTTCTATTATAAAATTTAAAATTTTAATTTTTTATTATTACACTCCACCAAAAGATTATAATACCTTTTATTTTATTATACATGATTTTTTATTTATAAACCTCAACCATTAGAATTTATCTTTCAAAAAATCAGTTTTTTCATTTTTTTTTTCTTTCACTGTTTCATTATTTTCTCTCAATAAAGGAAGAAACAATGACATAGCAAGAGTGTAATGGATAATTTTCTCCTCTTTCTCCTTCTTGTGCTTTTTAACTCTAAATTCGTTCCTGATCTCATACTAAGTGCTTTCCCACAATAATATATTCTTCAATAGGCAAGAAAATTTTGATTTTGGGTTACATAAAATTTTCTTTTATTTGCCATTGATGATAGCTGGGCTTGTTATTTCATCATGAAATTTTAGGTTGTGATATGTTTTATTAATTTTTATTTCAATTTGGCCTTTCTTTTTAGATTGCAATTTTAGAGAATTATGCTGCAGGCATAAATGTATCAACTAATAATGATGAAATTATTATGATGTGCTTCTATGGCCAACTAGAAGAAGGAAAATTCTTAACTATGCTTTTTTTGAAATCTGACTGTGATGCTGATTTTTTTTCCTTTTTGAATCATTATCTTTTTTTTATTGGTGTTCACAGAAATTATTTTATTTAAGCTACTATTAAAATACTATTTTATGTGTTTAGAGAGATTTGTTAAAACAAAAATTTACTAGTGAAAATTTTAATTCTGAAACTCTTTTCTACTTTTTTCTTACCCTTAGTTATATTATCCTCTAAGGCGAAATATAAAATGTCTTGCTTTATTATTATAGTTTAAATTGTGAATAAGTTGCACCTTTCCTATCATCCTTCTCAAATAGGAGTATACATGGCTTCGCATTGATACCAACCAAGTTAAATAATGATGAATAAATTTGGTTCTTATCTTTAGGTCTCAAACCCAATATTAGGTCATTACATGAAAGAGTATAAATAGATTTAAAAGAGTAATAATAAGAGATTTTTGATAATAGCTTATGATGCATTTCATTGAAAAATAGCCCATTATTTTGGACGAAATTTGTGAAGGTGTTTCTTTGTTGAATCAAGCTTATGTATCACAGTCTTCATTCCAAGTTAGTTTAACTTAGACAAAACAGAGCTAGAGTCTCTTGCATGTTTAGTCATGTCATAATATATATTTATCAATATTTAGAATTAAGAATACATTAGTCATTAAATATGACATCTCAATATCTTATTCATCCTCAATTGGCTAAGTCTTTTATGTGTCAATGAAAAAAAAAAGTTAGGTAGCAATAAACTCATTTCAATGAAAAAAGCAGCTAGGTACCTCTTTCATATGAATGAAAGTGGTGTATCCATTTTTAATGAGTTTATTCCATACCTTAAGTATTAAACTCACAATTAATGGTGGATGATCAATTTGTATAGCAACAGTCGACTGAAAAATGTAATCTTTATCTACATGGTTTATATACTTCAGTGAAGTATTGTTGTCCATATTAAATTATTTAATCTATAGTGGTTGAACATTTTACAATATTTAGCTAAAAGATGCTGAATAATGTAAAATATTCAACCACTGTCAACAATCGGTTTGAATCAAAGGATGGATTTGAGAGGGCTAGGTTTTAGCTATTTTAAGTAAAAAAGTGTTTAACCTTTATTTAAGTTTAAACTTACAAAATTATTTTGATGAAGAATGATAAGTATAACATGAAATGACAACTAATATGCATAAGCAATATTAGATGCATGAATAAGATAATCCATTCACAATAAAATAAAATTTAAATAACAATACAAATCCAAAATAGAAAATTTCAACTTTAGCCCTTATGTGTTCTAAGATGGATATACATTCCCCAAAAAAACATGGAGAATAAGATGCTAAAAAAAAAACATTAGTGTAATAAAAAGAAAAAAAAAGATTAATGGGCTCGATCACTCAGACCCAAACTCTAAGTAAGCTTGTATATCCTTTTTAATAAGAATAAGTTCTAACCATCCTTTGATGGTGGGGCCTAATTACAATTTATGAATTCGTCTTAAGTTATCACCTAGTCTACATCTAGAGTGATATGACCTAACTAGCTTGACTCGCCTAGATGTAAATCAACTGCATTAGTTGGGTTTTACTCAATAGTTTGGTTAAAATCTCTACCTAACTAGACCACCTAGATACATTTAACTCTATTGGTCCAATTAAGATAATAAATCTATTTAAACCTAATATTCAATTCCTTCATGTTTAGGTTTAACTAAAACCTAAGTCTAATTATGCAATGGGTTTATTGATAGGTTTGTTACAACCTAAGTTCATTTCTAATTTTAAGATAATTTAAAACTTAAGTTCAAGCTCGATTTAGGTTAAATTAAAACCTAAGTATAAGTTCAATTTAATGAATGGGTTTATTTAAAACCTAAGCTCAATTTCATCATATTTTAGGTCTATCTTAAACCTAAGTTTAAACTTGATTCAAAACCTAGTTTCAATTTTTAGATTTGATCTAATCTTGATGTTAAATCCATTAATAAGTCTGTGTTAAACCTAGTTCTAATTGAGTTAGGAGTTCAATTATGCAATTGGTTTTAATTGTGTTTGAGGCCTATTTAGGGTCAAAGTTCAATTTGATCTATTATGAGTAATTCGATTCAATTATAATTAATTTGATGGTAGGTTTACTTTAAACCTAAGTTCAAGTTGGTTCATGTGAAACCCTACTTTTGAATCAATTATGCCAAAGGTTCATATTAAGTTTAAACCAGTTATGAATCGAGCTTATGGTTCATACAAAATCCTAATTAAGTCTTAATCTCATATTACTAAACTCAATTTAGGTCAACCATTTGTTCAATCAAGAATTGAAAGCAATTTATTGAAAATGAATGAGGTAGGGTTATACCTTTTTTTGAGTCTTAGGTGGCAAAAATTGCAATGTATGACCGCATATTAGCTCCACAATATAGTTGAAAGTTGAAAGGTCAAGGACCTTGATTGGATAAATTGGGGTTGCTTAAACCACAACAAGCACCCAAAGAGAGGTCGACACATAAATTTGCTAAAAAAATAAAATTTAGGCAGTTCACACCAAAAATAATTAAACATTTTCTTTTAAAAAAATTGGGAGAAAGAAGAGAGAATACATTTGCTTGGTTGGTAATAATGTGTGTGAAATTTTAGGAGGGAAGAGGGGGGAGAGGTGACTATTTATATAATTTTTTTTCTGCTACAAAAATGATCTGGTTGCTGTAAGACAAGCTACGACAGTCAAGTAAGATCCTACGATAGGCTTGGCTACTGCAAGCTAGACTATTGTAGCCACAGGCTTAACGATGGTATGGGTTATTGCAATTGGCCCATTGCGTGCACTTGACTTCGACGGGCTCGTTCGGGTCCTCCAATGTCCATTTTAGGCCATTTTTGCATTATGAGATCCATATTAGACTGAATTTTAATATGGTGATGTAAAATTAATTGTTCACACTATTAAACATCTTCTTAAAGCTAACCAAAATATTCTTAATGATGTGTTGTCTACATAAGAAGTTGTGAAAAGATAGGAAAACAGAAAAAATAACATTCATTAGTGCAATTTCTCAGTTTAATCATCTTTCACTAGTTCTTTCAATTTCTTCAATGCCCATATAAAGTTATCTTTGCGCTACTCTGGATATATAAATACAATTGAGAATATCAAATTTGTAGAGGTAACCCCAACTATCTCTATAAATGGCAATTGATAACAATTGATTTTGCATACGTAATTCATTATCAAAACCTCAGAAAAGGTCTATAATATATTCAAGCTTGTGATATGAGAAAAATAAATTAGTTAAATAGTCAAATTCAAGATTACTTTGATGTCACTCTATATAGTTATATTCTTTCATCTTTGCTAAAAATTGCAAAATTTAGTTTCTACCATCATGCTTTTTTACCCAATATTTTGCTCTTATATTATATATTATTCGCATTGTCGAAGTGTTACTAGGATCTCTTTCTTTTATTGTGTATAGAATCTCTCGAGGTCTTACATTAGAATGACACATTTCAACTAATAAAATTTCTTCATATGGCTCTAATATGCTAATGAAAGAATGTTTCTCCATATACTGAACAATTGAGTGATTGTCAACACCACATATTATATTCAATTTTCAATGATTATCATTAGGTGGTAATCTTTTTTCTCTTAGGAGAATGGGCATGCACATTTTTTGGTGCCAACAAACTTTTTCATATTTTTCTTCTCTACAACTTTTGTTTTAACAACTTTTCTATAATTACCACTATTTTTGCACACTAATATCTTGATTGTCTATGTTGTTCAGAAAATGCGGATCACTTAATTATACGGGCAAATCCTAATATTTTAGTAATATCACTAGCCCATTTAATCATATTATTTTTACTTTGAAATATCTATAAATAATTATGAAACCTAATAATTATATATTTTAAAACTATAAACTAATAATCATATATTTTAAAACTATAAACTAACTCATTATTGTAAAATATTATATGTATTGAGTGTATGTGCCTCTTAATTGGTAAAATGACTCGTATAATCTGCAACTCTTATTATCTTTTTTTCATTAATGTCAACAATACTAGAATGATTTAATGCAATAACCTGTTATAATGTAAATAATAACCAATCATAAATCTTTCTTTATTTAATTTTATATAGTAGACATATTTTGATATAAAGTATCAAACATTAATCACAATTGATATACAATAGTATAATAATTGCTCAATTAATATAACCTCTTATTCAGTAGAATAGTGATAAAAAATAATTTTTATTAAGCGAGATAAAACTGTACAAAACCAACATTACATCACCCTCGACTGAATAATAAAATATATTTAGCAAACTAGTGTTGAAATTTAGTTATAATTCATTGAATCAGAGCTGAGCATTTACTTTTATTCGACTAGAGTTTGATGAACAAATTAAGATATTCAATAATATGCAACTAAATAAATTTAATTTATTTATATTATTTTAAACCACTAAACACTTATCTTAAACTCCAAGAGACTTATAATATGTGTCTTTTTTTTTCATATTTTAACTTTAAAGAATAAAAGATTATGGAGTAATTGAAGGGGCTGAAGAGTACTTAAGAAATAGATTGAAGTAATTTTAGGATTTAGGGTGGAATATGTATGGAACTTGAAAGGGTTGGGTGTATATATAAATGGTAAAATTATAAATATCGTAACTCTGCATATCTTTGAATGTAATTTTTTTAGGATATTTAAAAAATAATATTTTAAGAATATATTTAGTATTTTTTTATGGGGTGTAAATATCTCTACCCATAAAATTAGTTCGAAAAAAATCAAATGTAAAATTTTTTGAATCAAGATATTTTTATTTTGATTATTAAATTAGTTTGAAGATTTTCAAAATCCATACTCAACCCTATTAAATACACTTTAAAAAATTATTGGCATTTGTTGAAAAATAAAGGAAGAGGCAAGAGACAAGAGAGAAGAGGACAAGAAGAATATAGACTAAGAGATATGAGCGTAGTATTAAACTGATGGGGAACTCCTCTATTTATAGAGTAGAAACCCTAATACATGTATGGACTGTGGGACCCAATAGACATTCATTTATTTATAACACTCCCCCTTGAATGTCTTAAAAATATTCATAAAAATATTACTAACTACATGAATACGCGATAACATACTGTCTCATTAAAAACCTTTACAAGGAAAAACCCAATGGGATAAAAACCTTGAAAGGGAAAAAGAGTGCAGTGCGTATTCTACTCCCCCTCATGAAGACATTACTTGAGATCTTTGAGTCTGCGCATTCTGATTTTGTACACCAATTTCTCAAAACTTGTTGTAGGAAGCGACTTCGTGAATAAATCGGCAAGATTGTCACTTGAGCGAATTTGTTGAACATCAATATCACCCTTCTTTTGAAGATCGTGAGTGAAGAAGAATTTTGGTGAACTATGCTTTGTTCTATCCCCTTTAATAAATCCTTCCTTTAACTGGTGTATACATGCAGCATTATCTTCATATAAAACTGTTGGGAGTTCTTTTTGAGGATGTTGACTATATGTACCTCGAACATATTGAATTACTGATCTCAACCAAACACATTCTCGACTTGCTTCATGGATGGCCAAAATCTCTGCATAGTTAGAAGAAGTAGCAGCAATAGTCTGTTTTGTAGATCGCCATGATATAGCTGTACCTCCACATGTAAATAAGTAACCTGTTTGAGATCTACCATTATGTGGATCTGATAAATATCCTGCATCTGCATAACCAATCAAAACTGACTTTGATGTGTTAGCATAAAATAAACCCAAGTCCATTGTACCACGAAGATATCGAAGAATATGTTTAACTCCATTCCAATGTCTTCGTGTTGGTGAAGAACTATATCTTGCTAATAAGTTTACTGCAAATGCTATATCAGGTCGAGTATGACTAGCAAGATATGTCAATGCTCCTATTGCACTAAGATATGGTACTTCTGGACCAAGAAGTTCTTCATCATCTTCTCGAGGTGGAAAATGATCTTTTTTCTCATCAAGCGACCTTACAACCATTGGAGAATTTAATGGATGTGCTTTGTCCATATAAAACCACTTTAACACCTTGGCTATATATATGGATTGATGGACTAAAATACCATCTGCAATATGCTCAATTTGCAAGCCACGACAAAACTTTGTCTTTTCGAGATCTTTCATTTCAAATTCTTTTTTCAATAAATTCACAGTTTTAGATATCTCTTATGAAGTTCCAATGATATTTAGATCATCAACATAGACAGCAACAATGGTAAATCCGGATCCAAATCTTTTGATAAAAACACATGGACATATAGCATCATTTTTATGGCCCTCTTTCAATAAATATTCACTAAGACGATTATACCACATTCGCCCAGATTGTTTTAATCCATAGAGAGCTTTATTCAACTTAATGGAATAAACTTCTCGAGAATTTAACTTTTGTGCTTCAGGCAACTTAAATCCTTTAGGAACTTTCATATAGATATTTTTTGTCAAGTGAGCCATACAGATAGGCAGTCACAACATCCATTAAATATATTTCAAGACTTTCATGAATTGCCAAACTTATTAAATATCTTAGTGTAATTACATCCACCACAGGAGAATATGTATTCTCATAGTCAATGCTAGGTTTTTGTGAAATACCTTGGGCAACAAGTCTTGCTTTGTATCTCACAATTTCATTAGTTTCATTTCGCTTTCGTACAAAAACTCATTTATATCCCACTGGCTTGATATTCATTGGCGTTTGGACAACAGGTCCAAAAACTTTACGCTTTTCAAGGGATTTCAATTCAGCCTCAATTGCATCTTTCCATTTTGGCCAATCAATTCTGCGTCTACATTCATCAATAGACTTAGGTTCAAGATCATCGTCTTCTTTTACAATATCTAGCGCTATATTGTATGCAAATATTTCGTCGACGTTTACTTGGCTTCGATTACATTTTTTACCAGACACGACATAATTTATTGAGATCTCATCATTTTCAATATTTTCAGGTACCTGAGTTTCTTCTGGAAATTTTTCCACAATGTCAAGTGTCTTCTCAAAAAATTGCTCTTCAAGAGCATTTTCGCCAGAAATTTGGTCATTTTGAACATTCGCTCCTTTTCTTTTTCTAGGATTTTTATCCTTGGAACCGATTGGTCTACCACGTTTTTGGCATGCAATAGACCCACTAGCTTGGACAACTTGTCCTTCAGGGACTACAATTCTAACAGGAGCATTTTCAGCTGGAACATAAGATTTAGTTACTCTTTTTGGATCAGTAAATGAATCTGGCAATTGATTTGCTACATTTTGTAAATGAATTATCTTTTGAACTTCTAATTCACATTGCCCAGTGCGAGGATCCATATGAGATAAAGATAATTCTTTCCAACTAATATGTTTTTCCAACTGTTTATTTTCTCCTCCTAATGCTGGGAAAACTGACTCATTAAAATGACAATCAGCAAATTTAGCCGTAAATAAATCTCCAATTAAAGGCTCTAAATATTTAATTATTAATGGAGATTCATACCCAACATATATCCCTAACCTCCTTTGAGGGCCCATCTTTGTGCGTTGTAGTGGAGCAATTGGAACATAAACCGCACATCCAAAAATTCGAAGATGGGAAAGATTTGGTTCCTGACCCAAAACCAATTGTAGAGGGGAGAATTTATGATAATTTGTTGGCCTGATGCGAATAAGTGATGCTGCATGTAATATAGCATGTCCCCAAGCAGAAACAGGAAGTTTTATTTTCATTAGTAATGGCCTTGCAATTAATTGCAATCTTTTAATGAATGATTCTGCCATACCATTTTGAGTGTGAACATGAGCAACAGGATGTTCAACTTTAATTCTAATTGACATGCAGTAATCATTAAAGGCTTGAGATGTAAATTCACCAGCATTATTCAAACGAATTGTTTTAATAGAATAATCTGAAAATTGAGCTCTTAAACGAATTATTTGAGCAAGCAATCTCGAAAATGCCAAATTTCGAGTTGATAATAAGCAAACATGTGACCATCTTGAGGATGCATCAATTAGGACCATAAAATATCTAAATAGTCCACAAGGTGGATGAATTGGTCCACAAACATCTCCATGTATGCGTTCTAAAAACGCTGGTAATTCAATTTGAATTTTACTAGGCGATGGCCTAATAATCAACTTCCCTTGAGAACAAGCTGGACAAAAAAATTCATTGGATTGAAGAATCTTTTGGTTCTTCAATGGATGTCCACATGAAGATTCTATAATTTTTCGCATCATTATTGATCCAGGATGACCTAATCGATCATGCCAAATAATAAATGCACTTGGATTTGTAAACTTCTGGTTTACAACCATATTAATTTCAATTGTGCGAATACAAGTATAGTATAAACCAGAGGAAACTGCAGGTAGTTCCTCTAATACACATTTTTTGTTTGATATGGTACTTGTAATACAAAGAAATTCTTTAGTATCCATATCTTTTGTCTCAATATGATATCCATTTAGGCGAATATCTTTAAAACTTAATAAATTTCTGTGAGACAATGGGGAATATAATGCACCATTAATATTAATAATCGTTCCCCTTGGAAGTAATATACTTGCTCTTCTAGAGCCTTTAATAATTCTTTTCCTTCCAGATATAGTATGAACAAATTCTTCTCTCATTTTCAATTGGGAAAAGTATTTTCTATCTTTAAGAATCGTGTGCGTTGATGCACTATCAGCAATACACAAATCTCGATTTTCTTTTTCCACTAAAGTTTGTGTAGCATCCATAATGTCTTCACAAAAATATAAGAAGCAAATTAATATAATACTTAAAAGAATATAAAATGTCACAAGTTTAAAATAAAAACATAATAAAGTAAAATCCAAATAATTATAAAAGTTCAATACAAAATATGATAGAAATATTCATAAAGGAAAATAAAATTGAATAATCAAAAACTAAACTTAGGCATCAAGATTGCCATTGCCAACTAAATGATCAATATTTCCATTTGGGTCTGCGAAGAAATCAGCAACATCAAGATGGGTGACATCAATCGCAGTATCATCTAGCCCATCATTGTAGGAAAAATTTGTCTCAATATTCTTTCCTCCATTTTTCAAAGATGCTTGATAAAGATCAACAAGATGTCTTGGCATACGACATGTACGTAGCCAATGTCCTTTTCCACCACATCGATGACAACTAACATTAGAAGATGGATTAGATCCATTATTCTCATTAGTTCTTTTTCTTTCATTATTCTTCCCATTTTTATGATATGGTGTATTTCTATAACCACCACGACTACCATTGTGATTGCCATGAGAGTTATTTCGACCACGACCTCGTCCACGACGATTATACTCTTATCTATGCCCATATGAAATTGCATTCGCTTCAGGGAATGCCATAGATTTTTTTAAGTGGGCTTGGCTTCCATTCACTTCAGGGAATGAAGCAGATCCAGTTGGGCGAGCTTCATGATTTCTCATCAATAATTCATTATTTTGCTTAGCCACAAGAAGACAAGCAATTAATTCAGAATACTTTTTAAAGCCCTTTTCAAGATATTGTTGTTGTAAAACAACATTTGAAGCATGAAAAGTAGAGAATATTTTCTCTAATAGGTCATGATCAGTAATATTCTCTCCACATAACTTTAGCTGAGAGCTAATTCTAAAAAGGGCAGAATTAAATTCGCTTACAGATTTAAAATCTTGCAATCGCAGATGCATCCACTCATAACGAGCTTTTGGGAGAATAACAATTTTCTGGTGATCATACCTTTCTTTCAAATTGTTCCAAAGAACAAGAGGGTTTTTAATAGTCAAATATTCAGTTTTCAATCCCTCATGTATATGATGGCGGAGAAAAATCATCGCTTTTGCTCGATCTTGATTTGATAATTGATTTCCTTCCTTAATAGTGTCACCAAGACCCTTAGCATCTAGATGGATTTCAGCATCCAAAATCCATGATAAATAATTCTTGACTGAAATATCAAGGGCTGCAAACTCGAGTTTTGCAATATTTGCCATGCTTAAAAAAAATAAAATAAAATATACTCATATTAGATAACACTATAATATAAAAACATAATATATATAAAATAAAGTAAAACGTATGAATGTTAATAGTTACGGAATATTTGTTCCAAGCTCATTAAACCAGATTACAAAAATCTAAATTCTTAATTTGAACATCGCTGGTATGATATAAATAAGACAAAATATATGTGTTAAACTTTGACAATACCCAATAAAACAACAAATTGGATTTCTATCCAAGATAACGTGGAATTGATTACAAAGTAACAATAATAATAATAAAATATGATGTATATAATCATACTGATATAATAATCTTTGGATAATGGGTAATCATTAAAATTGAAAACGAATTGGCATAAGAAACATTAACATTGAGAAACGAATCGAAATATCATCCCAGATCCAATGCAAAAAAATTATATCATGCCGATTAAAACACAAAGTAAGTTTAAAAGAATTATTCACAACCATGAGATTACCTTACACCGAAGCAACCTTAAACCAAAGCAATCGTGCTAATAACGTGTTGAAAAATAAAGGAAGAGGTAAGAGACAAGAGAGAAGAGGACAAGAAGAATATAGACTAAGAGATATGAGCGTAGTATTAAACTGAGGGGGAACTCCTCTATTTATAAAGTAGAAACCCTAATACATATATAAACTGTGGGACCCAATAGACATTTATTTATTTATAACAGCATTCATATTATTATTTTTATGTCATAATTAAATTGAGATAATAATTTGAAAACATAAACATGTTTTAACACAGGGAGAGAGTTAAGCAAATATTTAACCTTATTAATAAAAAACGTTTTTATATACCAAAGAAAAAGAATTTTTTATAGTTTCCATGAGAATTACATAGATCTGCCGATTTCTTGTTGAACATTTCGAATTTTGAGGGATAAAATAATTTCCCTGTTATGGGAAAATTAAAATCTAATTTTTTTATCATAGTTAATTTAATTTATTAGAAAGAAAAAAAAACATATATATATATATATATACAGAAAAAAACAAAATTTCCTGCAGACCAAAAACATTTATTTTATTTGACGATAAAATGAAATTATTTTATAAATAAAAGTCAGGGTCGAAATCTCAAGAAATTAAAAATATATATATATTATATAAATATAAATAACAAATAATCTCCATATCCTTTGTTATCCCCATATTTCTAATCTATATTATATTAATTTTATCATTATTCATATAGAAATAGCAAATTTTCGCTAAAAAAAAAGACAAATATGGAAAGATAATTTGCCTTTAATATTGCGGGCTCTATGTTTGAGTCTTGGTCCATAATTTTAATATAATATATTGTTAATTTAAATTATCTCTCTCCAAATATAATATAACACTTTTATGATATTGTAGTTGAATATATTTTCTTAAAATGACTTTTAGATTAATTTACTTTGAAATTTTATGATGAAATTGAAAAAAAATGCATTTTAGTTTAATTTGTAATTTGAATTTTGATGATAAAATTGATATTATGAATTTATATGTAATTAATAAAAGTGCAAGCACGTACTTGGCCTCGAAAATTTTTTCTCATGCATAAAATAATTTTTCAAAAAAATTAAATTTATATGAATTCATTAAAATTGTTAAAAGTTACTAATTTAATTAAATTATTTTGGATGCTTTCAAATTTAATTTATAAAATTATTCCATTTTCCAAAAAAATAATATTTGATAATAGTAGTAATAAAAATAATTTATTCATATTAAAATATTTTTCAAAAAAATAAATTATGTAAATAAATTTGATTAAAACTCACAAAAAAAATGCAGGTTTACAACTAAGTTACTAACTAACTAAATAATTAGCATCTTCTTAAATTAGGATTAATTAATATTATTAACCTTTTTTATAAACTTAATTTCATTAAAATTTATTTTTTAAATTTTGAAAATAATTTTAATATCAATAATATTGGTCAATTATTATTATTATAAAATAGATTTGGACGCATAAGCTTGCATTATATGGTTCGTAGGCTCAAAACTTAAAATAAATAAAAAAATTGTGCAGTCTTTGGTACATATCTGAAATTTGACTAATTAAATAGTCTAAGCCCACTGCTCTTCACATTTATCATTTATGGGAACAAACCAGAACAAAAATGGTGCCATTTTAGATTTGTTTTTTTTTTCTATTATTATATTTTGGAAATATAACAAATCAAATTTCAGAAGTGTTTTATTTTATATTTTTTAAAGTACAGGTTAAATATTTGTTCAATATTAAGGGAGAGTGCCTGAAGTTGATGTAAAACTAATAAGAAATTGTAAGTCGAACAATTAAGTTTTTAAAAAATGTAATATTTTTTTATTCAGTCTTTATTCATAAACATGTATAAAATTTAGAAACCGATCTGAGTTCTACTTCGTTAAAGTAAATAATTTTTCAATTAATATTTTAAAATTTAATAATGATTATATTTATAATTAAAGTGGTAAAAAATTTAAAAAAATTATATATTAGTGTTTAACTTTTTAAATCAGTAATTATCTGTTTATTACATAACCATTAACAATCAACAAAAATAAATTTGGTGTCAATATTCAAAATTTTTTATTATTATTATTATTTACATTTCTGAACCCTCCGTTTCCCGCACGTTTCTTCTGTCTTTCCTTAATAAACATATCTAATTTATGCGGCATGCTGACAACTGAGAAATCCTTATCAGTTTGGTTGCATGTATATATGAAGTTGGCATTTTCAAGAAACTAAAGATATGCATGGTTAAGCCATAATTAATTGGTGTTATGGAAGAGGCAAGATCAGAAAGAAAAGAAGAAGTAAGAAAATGGAGAATAACAAGGGCTCTGGTCGTGGAAGAGCTAAAGAAGGCAAGCTATATAGCAGCTCCAATGGTAGCAGTTTCAATTTTTCAATATCTCCTGCAAGTTGTATCGGTAATAATTGTAGGACATCTTGGTGATCAACTTGTCCTTTCTAGTGTTGCTATTGCTAATTCTCTCACTAATGTTCTTGGATTTAGCCTTCTTGTAAGTCTTAATCATTTTAATTATATATAAATAAGTCTCAAATGAAAGGGGAAGGAAACTTGATTCCCCTAAATGAAAGGGGAAGAAAACTTAATTCCCCTAAAATCTAAAATATGCATAGATCACTAGATTATTCAAATTAAATTGCAAATGGTAGAATTGCGTACCTGACATTATCGTATGTTGATGCTGAATACGATTCTGGGGTTTGTCGCCTTCCAGGGGATACACACTTTAGGTTATGCGGAAGCACTACTGAAGGAATGTAATGTTCTCTAAAATTATTATGTTCCCCTGGAGACCACGACCCCTTATTTATAACTGATGATTAATTTCTATTTTGGTCCTTCAACAAAACAGAAATTCTTATCGGTCTCTACACTTATAATCCTATTACAATTAGGACACCTCAATAGTCAACAATCCTAATTTGATCAAAACTTTAATTGACTATTTTAATTTGACTGCAATACACATTTAAATATTAAATATATTTAGCCCACATTTAGGATTAATTTTAATCAATATAAAATTAATTCTAACAATCTCCCACTTGGGCTAACATATATTAAATGTAAATGTATATACCTTAATAAGCTCATAAAAGCAGTCATACTGAAGGTGTCTCAAACAATCTCGTCCATTGATTATATCGATAAAGGACTGAAGGGCCAGTCGCCATATTCATCGTGACTCAAACCACCATCAATCACATTACCAATACTCTCAAATGACATAGATCAATAATAGGAGTGTAGCATGGAAACTACATGCAATGTGATCTAATCATGCCTGTTTCCAACTGGTCAATCTTAAGTGAGATCAAACATAAATATAATACAGAGTGTAAAACACATAATAAAATGAAAGAAAAACTCATTTTTCTGCAGAAACTGAATGTACATAACAAAATATATCCATTACAAAACAGAGCATACAAAAATATAATGTAACCATAATGAACAAACTCCCACTGAAACTAAATAGTCTCAAATAATATGACACCCATATGAGCAGTGTGCTCATGAAAAACTTTCGGTATCACAGCCTTAGTGAGTGGATCCGCAATCATGGAGTTCGTTCCAATATGCTCTATGAATATCTGTCCACTCTGTACTCTCTCCCTCACAGCCATAAACTTTATCCCAATGTGTCTCGATCGATAAGAGCTTCTATTGTTGTTGGAGAATAAAACCGCTGAGTTATTATCATAGTATAACTTTAATGGCCTTTCAATGCCATTCACAATGCGCAGCCCTGTGACAAAGTTCCTCAGCCAGATTGCCTGATTGGATGCCTCATAACTTGCTACAAATTCTGCTTCCATGGTGGAGGTAGCTACTAGAGTTTGTTTCACACTCTTCCAAGAAATAGCACCACCAGCCAAGAGATATATGTAGCCTGATGTGGATTTCCAACTGTTTTGACATCCCGCAAAATCAGAATCAGTATATCCAATTATCTCAAGCTGATCTGATCGCTTGTATGTGAGCATACGTCCCTTAGTTCTCTGAAGATACCTCAAGACTCTTTTGGCTGCTTTCCAATGATCCATTCCTGGATTGCTGAGATATCGTCCTAACATGCCAATTATGAATGAAATATCTGGACGAGTGCAAACTTGAGCATACATTAGACTCCCAACTGCTGACGCATAAGGAATCTTCTGCATCTCCTGAATCTCAAGTTCACCCTTTGGACACTGATCAAGACTGAATTTATCTCCTTTAGCAACTGGGGTATCAATTGGTCTACTATTGTGCATACTAAATCTCTTGAGCACTTTCTCAATATAGCCCTTTTGTGATAATCCAAGAATACCTCGAGTACGGTCTCGATGTATTTGAATCCCTAATACAAAAGAGGCTTCACCTAAATCTTTCATCTCAAAGTGTTTTGAGAGAAAGACTTTGGTCTCGTGCAGCAAGTCCTTACAGTTAGTAGCAAGCAATATGTCATCCACATATAAGACCAAAAAGATAAACCTGCTCCCACTGAACTTGTGATACACACAATCTTGCATAGCATTTGTCTCAAAACCAAAAGAGACAACTACTTCATGAAACTTGAAGTACCACTGACGAGAAGCTTGCTTGAGTCCATAAATGGATTTCTTTAATCTGCATATCAGTCGCTTTGGGTCTCCAGACACAAAGTTTTCTGGCTGCACCATATAGATGGTTTCATCAATGTCTCTATTGAGAAACGCAGTCTTCACATCCATTTGATGTAACTCAAGATCAAAATGTGCAACTAGAGCCATGATTGTCCTAAAAGAGTCCTTCGATGAAACCGGAGAGAAGATCTCTTTATAGTCAATCCCCTCTTTTTGAGTGAAGCCTTTAGCTACAAGACGTGCCTTATATCTTTCCACATTACCTTTAGAATCCCTCTTGGTTTTAAATATCCATTTGCAACCAATGAGTTTCTTTCCTTCAGGTAATGGAACAAGATCCCAAACTTGATTGTCTTGCATAGATTTATATTCTTCACTCATTGCCTCAATCCACTTATGAGAGTTGGAATCCTGCATGACATGATGAAAGTTGATTGGATCATCTTCCACCATGTCTACAGTGTTCTCATGTTCCTGAAAATATACTACATAGTCATCCGGAATAGCATTTCTTCTTTCTCTAGTGGACCTTCTTAAAGGCACAGGTTCTGGCTAAAATTCTTGAGGTTGTTGAGCTTGTATTTGAGGAAGAACAACTTCTTCATCCTGATGGGGAAGTTGATCAACATTGTCTTGTATTGGATCCGGAATTGCTTCTGGGATATTAACGATTCTAGGAACCTGAACAGTCCCAGGAGCAAAGATAGGAATCGACACTGAGTGTTCCTGACTCGATCCCTCCTCAAAGACAATGTTTCTAACCTTATTTCTCCCCCCAAACTCAACATCCTCAAAGAATGTTGCAATTCCCGTCTCAAAAATAGATCTGAAAGTAGGATTATAAAACTTAAAACCCCGAGATCTCTCAGAATAACCAACAAAGTAGCTACTAACAGTTTTGGAGTCCAATTTTGTTTCATTAGGCCTATAAGGCCTAGCCTCAGCAGGACATCCCCAAACATGAAGGTGCTTTAGACTGGGCTTGCGTCCAGTCCAAAGCTCATAAGGTGTTTTTGCAGCTGCTTTAGTTGGTACTCTGTTAAGAAGATAGACTGCTATCTTTAATGCTTCTCCCCACAGAGACTCAGGTAAAGAAGAATGACTAATCATACTTCTAACCATATCCATAAGAGTCCTGTTACTTCTCTCAGATACACCATTCATACTGGGTGTACCAGGCATGGTGTATTGAGGGACTATACCACAGTCCTGTAGGAAAATAGCAAATGGCCCTGGACGTTGTTTACCTGAACCGTCATATCTACTATAGTACTCACCTCCACTGTCAGATCTAACAGATTTAATCTTCTTTCCGAGTTGATTTTCAACTTCGGCCTTATAAGATTTGAAAACGTCCAGAGACTCAGATTTCTCATGAATGAGATATAGGTACCCATAACGTGAGTAATCGTCTATGAATGATATAAAGTATCTTTGACCATTCCTAGTTGCTGTAGGGAATGGGCCATAGATGTCCGTATGTATCAACTCTAAGACGTTTGATGACCTATTGACACCTAATCTCTTTTGTTTAGTCTGTTTACCTTTAATACACTCAACACAGGAGTCCAAATCTGTGAAATCAAGTGTATTTATGATACCATCTGATACAAGATGCTCTATTCTAGATTTGGATATGTGACCCAAACGTCTGTGCCATAGAGTAGCTGAGTTATCCATATTCAGCTTCCTTTTGGTACCTATAGTACTAACTTGCAGGGTCTCATTATAAGAGGCATCGATATCTAACATATATAGATTATGAAGTGCATATAAGAAACCAGTACCTAAAATTTTTGAATCCATAGATAAAGTAACTTTATTGTTTCCAAATGAACAAGTAAAACCAGATTTGTCCAAATGGGAAATAGAAATTAAATTCCGCCTAAAAGACGGAATAACAAAAGTATCTACTAAATCCAAAAAATTTCCAGTTCTTAAACGCAATCTAAAATGTCCTATCGCCTCTACTTCTACCGGTTCGCCAGTTCCCATATAAACGTATCTTTCACCGTCAGTTGGCTTTCGGTAACTTAGGCAACCCTGCATTGAAACACTTATGTGACTAGTAGCACCAGAATCTATCCACCAAGTGTTTCTAGGTACCGAAGTTAAATTAACTTCAGAACAGACTAAAACCAAATATTTTTCCTTATCAGCAGTCTTATTATCAGTATTTTCATTCATAGGGACAAAGTTGGGATTACACGGCATGCTAGCTGAATTCAGAGAAAATAAATAATAAATGACATAAGCTCACAATCCACAAAAAATTGAAACAAATCACAGGAGTAGAGTTCAAATATTGGAAACAAGATACCGGACACAACATTAATATTCTCATCTTTGGACATAAAATATTAACTGTAATTGGTATCTCAACGCAGTAATCAAATATTGATAATTCAGTCCTGTCAAATAATAAACCTTCATTTGGGCCGATTTATTATTCACATGGATGAAAACATAATAATTATCACATATTTATCACTGCATATGTATTCTCAATTCAGCCAGATAGCAACTTTCCTTTGGGCCGGTTTACTACCCGCAATGAATTTTAATACACCTGTCTAATATCCCAAATAAATCAATTTACACAATAGAGGTCACTTTGGCGACTTTTTGCTTCAATTAATTTATTATTAAAAATATTAGACACAATCAGGACTAAAATACCAAAATTTAAACTCAATAAATTTTCAATTAAAATTTAATATTGTAATAAATATAAAATTAAACTTTAACTGAACTGTAATTCTTAATTGATTGCAATATTTAAATTTGTAATATTTAAATTTAAGCTCAATTAAATATTGCAATAAACTTTAATTAATTATAAAAAAAATTTTGCTTTAAATGAGCTTGGGGAAACTCCTTCAATTCATTACGTGGTTGTCTTCGCTCCAATCCAACAATTAAACCATTTGTGTTGCAGTAAAATCTTAAGATTTCTCCAATAAATTAAAAATTCAGTGTGTCCTCTTTGTTTCTGTCCCTCCACCAATGGAAAAAATCAGCTGACCATCCTGTGAATCTCTCTTTCTCTGTGTGAAAGACCCACCTTTTCCTTTTTCATTTTTTTCCATTATTCAAATTTACCTTTAGATCCGAGGCAGTTTAGAGCAAAACCCACTTTCTATTTAATGTTTGCTAATTCTAACTGCTTATAGATTTTTTTTTTTGAAAGTGTCGAAATTTAAAGTTACATTTTTTATGCTTTTGTCAACTGTATATATTGATTAATTAATTAATATAATTAATTAATCAAATTAATTAATTCCAGAAAAAAAATCACAAACCAAAATTCAAGTAAAAAAAATGATTTTTTTTAGAATTAATTAAACTCAGTAATTTAATCCAAAAAATAAATCAAACCAAAATTGATTTCAGATTAATAATTTCGATTCCAAATTAATTCTCGAAAATTACAATCACCGAATTAATTTTCTAGAGTTAAAACAATAATCAATACCGCAATTTAATCGAAAAATCTAGCAACCTAGCATAGGACTCTGATACCAATTGAAAGAGGAAGAAAACCTGATTCCCCTAAATGAAAGGAGAAGAAAACTTAATTCCCCTAAAACCTAAAATATGCGTAGATCACTAGATTATTCAAATTAAATTGCAAAGGGTAGAATTGCGTACCTGACATCATCGTATGTTGATGCTGAAGACGATTCTGGGGTTTGTCGCCTTCCAGGGGATACACACTTTAGGTTATGCGGAAGCACTACTGAACCTGGAGACCACGACCCCTTATTTATAACTGATGATTAATTTCTATTTTGGTCCTTCAACAAAACAAAAATTCTTATCGGTCTCTACATTTATAATCCTATTACAATTAGGACACCTCAATAGTCAACAATCATAATTTGATCAAAACTTTAATTGACTATTTTAATTTGACTGCAATACACATTTAAATATTAAATATATTTAGCCCATATTTAAGATTAATTTCAATCAATATAAAATTAATTCTAGTATCAAATCCTATAAAAAAAATCCCTTTAATTAAGCTTTTTGCATTTCTTTGGATTTGCAGTCAGGAATGGCAGGTGGGTTAGAAGCTCTATGTGGTCAAGCTTATGGAGCAGAACAATATCACAAGCTTGGAACCTATACTTACACTGCAATTATCTCTCTAATTATGATTTGTCCTCCAATAAAAGTACTTTGGATTTTCATGGACAAATTACTCATTCCAATAGGCCTAGACCCTTTAATTGCACATGAAGCTTGTAAATACTCAATAAGGCTAATCCCTGCCATTTTTGGAAGTGCACTTCTTAAGCCTTTAACTCGTTTTCTTCAAACACAATCTGTGATTCTTCCAATGCTTTTAAGCTCTCTTTTCATTCTAATTTTCCACACAATTGCTTGTTTGATTTTTGTATATGAATTAGAATTAGGATACAAAGGTACAGCTTTAGCCTTCAATTTATCGGTTTGGTTAAATGTAACACTACTTGGATTGTATGTGCAAATTTCATCTGCCTGTTCGAAAACTCGTTCGCCATTTTCGGAAGATGTATTTTATGGTATTTGAACATTTTTCAACTTGGAGACCCTTCCGCTGTAATGGTTTGGTAAGATTAAGCTTCCATGCATTTTCTTTGATCAATATTCAAGATAAATGATTATAATTTGTTTAATCCTTGATTAAGTTTAATCTTGTTTTGATATGATTTTAGTCTTAAATGGTGGTCAATGGAGTTGCTAACTTTGCTTTGTGGACTTCTGCCAAATCCAAAATTGGAAACTTCTGTGCTTTCTATATGGTATGTAATTAATGCCTTATATTTATATTTCAGCATATACTAATTTGCAATTTTGCATTAATGGATTAGAGAACTTTTGAATACCAATTCTAATTCCCATTATAATTTTTTTTTTTCAAAAACAAAATTTCTGATCAGCCTTACAATTTCTACGTTGCATTTCACAATCCCATATGGATTTAGAGCTACAGCAAGGTAATCCTCTTAATATTGTATGAAATTGATTATAAAGATACAAATAACTAATGTTTATTTATGAATTAATTAAGTTACAGTGATTATCAGTAATTATTTGGTAGCAAATTCTATTAACTAAAACTCAAAATATAACTGATTTTGTTGTACTCGAGTTTCAAATGAAGTAGGGGCTGGAAATCCTGATAAAGCTCGATTGACTGTAGTGGTTGCAATTTGTGTAGGTGGAGCAGAGGCAGCCATTATAAGCAAAGCGCTCTTCGGTTTAAGGCATATAATAGGATATGCTTACAGCAATGACAAGCAAGTTGCAAATTATGTGTCAATCATGGCTCCTCTCATTTCTCTCTCTGTTATTGTGGACAGTTTACAAGCAGTCCTTTCTGGTTAGTTCAACTTTTACTTCTTTTTAATTTCTTTTTTATTAGATTTTCATATATGATAAACTTACCAGTCAATTTTTTTTTTCTTGATAACATGTTAATTCAATGGTAAGTAGCTCAAAAGAACTTTTAAATGTTGAAAGTTGGATCCAATTTATGGTATATAAGGTTGATCATGCACTTGTTCAATATCTCTTGATTACTCCAATGCGGAATGGTCAAATCTAATATTATAATTATTGGCATGTACATATATGGTCTGAATAAATTTATATTGGATTTTTCATCTCCCATATAAAAAATTAAATTAAATTTATTTTGCAAGTTTGACATTTTTATTGGACTAATATTCATTTCAAAAGAATATAAATCTCAAACACAATTCATTTTGAAATGGGAAATTTATTTATTTTTATTTTTTTAAAATACCATAATATTTTGATATATATTCAATATATATAATATATATATAATATATTATTCTGAAAATAGAGTTTATCTTTAGTATTTTAGAAATATATTAGATAATAAAAATATATTTTTAAAAAGAGATATTTTTAAAGTTGAAAGTAAAAAAGTGAGCCTTTTTGAAAGAGAAAAGAAAAATGTATACTTTTGAAAATAATTTTTTTTTTTTTGAAGAAATCCTTTTGGAAATCAATCCTTTATTTTTGGCACAGGGGTTGCTAGAGGATGTGGATGGCAAAAGCCGGAGCTTATATTAATTTTGGTGCATTTTACATAATTGGGCTGCCAGTGGGTACTATATTTGGTTTTGTAGCCCATTTAAGAGGAAAAGGGCTTTGGATTGGTATAGTTACTGGTTCACTTGTTCAACCCCCTCTTCTTTTATAGTTAACTTTGATAAATATAGGGGTTTTTTTAAAAATACCCTAAAAAAATATTATTAAAAATATTTCTTTTTAATTTTAATTTTAAAAATATTATTTTTTTCAAATTTTAATTTCAAAAATATCCTTTTTCTAGAAGTATATTTTTAGTATATATTTAGTATATTAAAGATATATTTAATTTTTAAAAAATATACATTGAATATATATTTAGTATATTAAAAATATACTAAAAATATATAGTATTTTTTAAAAAAAATTAAAAAAATACTATAGAGTGTAATTTTTTCATAAATATATTTATATAGGGAGATAAAATATCTAGTAGATTTGAAACCCAGACTTAGCTGGAAATAACATACATATTTGGCCATCATGATATACGTTGATGGTTAATATATATTTTAATTTTTTTATTTTCTATTATTTGAGAAAATTATATATATCAAAATTATTTACTTTTAGAATTTAATGTCCTAAAAAATTATATACCAGTAATAATAAAAATTATAAAGGATAAATTTTTACATATTCCTCAAAAAAAAAAATCCAAAAACTTTTCTATATCAACAGCTGTAGCTAAATCATTCATTAGAAATGGCAAAGTTACAGATTCAATTCAAGGAACTTCATATGGAAAGTTCATGGAAATAACTTGTGAGGAATGCACGAAAATATGGATGAAATTGACATGAAAAGCTTTTATGATTAAAAAAATGAAAAGAAGTCTTATGATATCAGTTAAAAAGACGTATTGTGATGTAAGAGCGGAATCCTTCAATTAATGGAAAAAAAAAAATATTTAAATTGGTATCAAATTTGTCTTCATGGAACTTTATGTATTTTCCACCCACCTCCACTAAAACTTCGAGAATATTGACTCTATTTAGGAGACAATATGTGAAAAATATGACTTTTCTTTGTATATTTCTTAATTTATTTTTTTATGTGACTCAATAAGTAAAATTAATATTATTCATTAGAGTTTGATTTTTTAAAATAAAAAATATATTTTCAATTTATTAATTTATAAATTTTTAATTTAAATATTTTTAGTTGAACTAATGAGATAAAATTAGAGGGTGTTTGGCCTAATTTAGGATTAATTACATAAATAATTTTTTCATAAAAATTTTTAAATTTTAATTCGTCAATAATTTTTTTTAACTTTTAATATTACTCCAATTAAATCTTTGTATTTTTATTTGTCAATTAAAATTTTTCAACTTTTAACATTACACTAATTAAATTCTTAAATTCGATTTTTGACAATCGAAGAATGACTTAATAAATACTCTAGCAACACATGAATAAAATAAAATAAAAAAATAAATAATTTAAATTATATGTATTGTATAAGGTAAAAAAAATCTTTATATTTACTATTTATTAATTATAACTCATATTCATCTAACTGTCTTTCCCTTTATTTCATTGATCTTTTAATATTCAAAATTTGTTCCTTCTAATTCAAACCCCAACGTAGAATTTAAAAACTCTATATTAATTTTTAAAAATCAAATCTAAATCAGAAACTCTCTCTACATGCTCTTTTATTTTATCATCTCATTTTCTTTATTCTATTCTCTAATTTCATTCTCTAGTGGTCAAAAATTAAATTTAAAGACTTAATTAGTACAATATTGATAATTGAAAATTTTTTAATTAACAAATTGAAGTTTAATAATTTAATTAGTACACTAAATTGAAGAATTTTTAATTGCAAATTAAAGTTTAAAAATTTTTATGAGAAATTTATGAAAATTTATGGACTATTTATATAATTAATCGCCTAACTTATAAAAATTATAAAATTAGCTTATGTAATAAATGATTATAATTTAACATAAGCTTTTAAGCATTTAAAATTTTAAATAGTTATCTAAAAATAATATAAAACTATATTATTAAAATTATTTATTAAAATAAATAAATAAATATAATAAATTATTTTATCAATTATAAATTAAATATTTATAAACACCAAAATAATAGGAGAATTTATACTATTTACCCACCTTTTTAATTTTCTTTTTTTAAATCTACTGTCATACATTTTTTTAAACACAACTCTTTTTTTAGTTTTAGTTTTGCAGCAACTTTTTTTTTTCATTTGTACGCTAGTATTGACAGAGGTTAACAGTGCCTCACATTCATTTTTAAATGCTGTTTTTTTTTTTTCATTTTGAAATTTTTATGTTGTTTTATTTAAAAATATTTTTTAAATATTATATTTTTATAAATGTATAATATACACACAATATCTACATAATATCTATCAAATATACACAAAATATCTACTAATTAAACATTTACAAAATTTCTTTAATTTTTTTAATTTTATTTTTTAATTTTATATTCACACAATATACATAACAAAAAACTTAATATACACAAAACATCTGCTGAATATTTACAGAATTTATTTAATTTATTTAATTTTTTTTAGTTTTATATTCACACAATATACATAATAAAAAACTTAACATACACACAACAACTCCTAAATATTTACAATATCTATCAAATATATACTAAACATATAAAAAATATCTATCAAACATCTATATAATGAAATAAATAGTTTTTAAAACTTTTATTTTATATTTTTTTTAACATATACACAATATTCATAGAATATCTACATAATATAAATACAACTTAGACAATAAAAACTTAATATACATATAATATATACTCACAATATCTAATAAATATCTACAACAACTATTAAGCATTTATAAAATATCTATTAAATATCTATCAAATATCCACATAACAAAATTAATAATTTTTTTAACTTTTATTCGGTATTCTTCTAACATATACAAAATATATACAATTCACAACACATTTCTTTTGTGTTTTTTTATTTTTTATTTTTTCATACCTTTTTTTATTGTAGATTTATTTTAGAAGCAAAGTTTAGATTTGACTGTATGCAATTTCTTTTTATTTGCTTTTAATATGAATTTTTTATATTTGAAACAAAGTTTTTATATTTGGTTGCATACAAAATTCTAGAGTTTTTATATCTGATGTTGATGGGAGAAGATGATGGAGGTTTTTGATGACGAAAATGATGAAGATTTGTTTTGATATGATTTTTCTTGGATTTTTGATATTGATTTCTTCCTCTCTTTTTTTTAAATATTTTATGAGTTTCCATTTATAATTGTTGATTGATGATGATGACGAAGAAGAAGGAGGAGCAAAATAAAAAAATAATGATGCTCAAGAAGAAGAAGAAGAAGAAGAAGAAGAAGAAGATAATAGTATCATTTGTTTTTTTGCCGCAGTTTTGACTTTTTTTAGCGTGTTTTTTAGATTTGTAAATATTTTTTGTTTTATAAAATTTTGAAAATAAATTGATTTTTTAGGTTTATTTTGTAGAAAGCTCAAAATATTAATCTAGTAACTCTAATTTATTTTTTTAATAACTGAATTTATAAATTTATAAAATTATCTAAACATATATATTAACTTAAATTTAAATTTTATAAATTGATGTGATCAATTTATAAGCCAAATCAAACACTCTCCTAATATATTGCATTAAAATTGATTATAATATCATGTTATGGCTTAAAAAAATTGCACTGAAAAAAAAAAGCCTAGGCTGTTGAAAAATAAAGGAAGAGGCAAGAGACAAGAGAGAAGAGGACAAGAAAAATATAGACTAAGAGATATGAGCGTAGTATTAAACTGATGGGGAACTCCTCTATTTATAGAGTAGAAATCCTAATACATGTATGGACTGTGAGACCCAATAGACATTCATTTATTTATAACACTCCCCCTTGAATGTCTTAAAAATATTCATAAAAATATTACTAACTACATGAATACGCGATAACATACTGCCTCATTAAAAACCTTTACAAGGAAAAACCCAATAGGATAAAAACCTTGAAAGGGAAAAAGAGTATAGTGCGTATTCTACTCCCCCTCATGAAGACATTACTTGAGATCTCTGAGTCTGCGCATTCCGATTTTGTACACCAATTTCTCAAAACTTGTTGTAGGAAGCGACTTCGTGAATAAATCGGCAAGATTGTCACTTGAGCGAATTTGTTGAACATCAATATCACCATTCTTTTGAAGATCGTGAGTGAAGAAGAATTTTGGTGAAATATGTTTTGTTCTATCCCCTTTAATAAATTCTTCTTTTAACTGGTGTATACATGTAGCATTATCTTCATATAAAACTGTTGGAAGTTCTTTTTGAGGATGTTGACCACATGTACCTCGAACATATTGAATTACTGATCTCAACCAAATGCATTCTCGACTTGCTTCATGGATGGCCAAAATCTCTACATGGTTAGAAGAAGTAGCAACAATAGTCTGTTTTGTAGATCGCCATGATATAGCTGTACCTCCACATGTAAATAAGTAACCTATTTGAGATCTACCATTATGTGGATCTGATAAATATCTTGCATCTGCATAACCAATCAAAACTGACTTTGATGTGTTAGCATAAAATAAACCCAAGTCCATTGTACCACGAAGATATTGAAGAATATGTTTAACTCCATTCCAATGTCTTCGTGTTGGTGAAGAATTATATCTTGCTAATAAGTTTACTGCAAATGCTATATCAGGTCGAGTATGACTAGCAAGATATGTCAATGCTCCTATTGCACTAAGATATGGTACTTCTGGACCAAGAAGTTCTTCATCATCTTCTCGAGGTCGAAAAGGATCTTTTTTCTCATAAAGCGACCTTACAACCATTGGAGAATTTAATGGATGTGCTTTGTCCATATAAAACCGCTTTAACACCTTAGCTATATATGTGGATTGATGGACTAAAATACCATCTGCAATATGCTCAATTTGCAAGCCAAGATAAAACTTTGTCTTTCCGAGATCTTTCATTTCAAATTCTTTTTTCAATAAATCCACAGTTTTAGATATCTCTTCTGAAGTTCCAATGATATTTAGATCATCAACATAGACAGCAACAATGGTAAATCCGGATCCAAATCTTTTGATAAAAACACATGGACATATAGCATCATTTTTATAGCTCTCTTTCATTAAATATTCACTAAGACGATTATACCACATTCACCCAGATTGTTTTAATCCATAGAGAGCTTTATTCAACTTAATGGAATAAACTTCTCGAGAATTTAACTTTTGTGCTTCAGGCAACTTAAATCCTTCAGGAACTTTCATATAGATATCTTTGTCAAGTGAGCCATACAGATAGGCAGTCACAACATCCATTAAATGCATTTCAAGACTTTCATGAATTGCCAAACTTATTAAATATCTTAGTGTAATTACATCCACCACAGGAGAAAATGTATTCTCATAGTCAATGCCAGGTTTTTGTGAAAAACCTTGGGCAACAAGTCTTGCTTTGTATCTCACAATTTCATTAGTTTCATTTCGCTTTCGTACAAAAACCCATTTATATCTCACTGGCTTGATATTCATTGGCGTTTAGACAACAGGTCCAAAAACTTTACACTTTTCAAGGGATTTCAATTCAGCCTCAATTGTATCTTTCCATTTTAGTCAATCAATTCTGCGTCTACATTCATCAATAGACTTAGGTTCAAGATCCTCATCTTCTTTTACAATATCTAGCGCTATATTGTATGCAAATATTTCGTCGACGTTTATTTGGCTTCGATTCCATTTTTGACCAGACACGACATAATTTATTGAGATCTCATCATTTTCAATATTTTCAGGTACCTGAGTTTCTTCTGGAAACTTTTCCACAATGTCAAGTGTCTTCTCAAAAAATTGCTCTTCAAGAGCATTTTCTCCAAAAATTTGGTTATTTTGAACATTTGCTCCTTTTCTTTTTCTAGGATTTTTATCCTTGGAACCGATTGGTCTACCACGTTTTTGGCGTGCAATAAACTCACTAGCTTGGGCAACTTGTCCTTCAGGAACTACAATTCTAACAGGAGCATTTTCAGCTGGAACATAAGATTTAGTTACTCTTTTTGGATCAGTAAATGAATCTGGCAATTGATTTGCTACATTTTGTAAATGAATTATCTTTTAAACTTCTAATTCACATTGCCCAGTGCGAGGATCCATATGAGATAAAGATAATTCTTTCCAACTAATCTGTTTTTCCAACTGTTTATTTTCTCCCCCTAATGCTGGAAAAATTGACTCATCAAAATGACAATCAGCAAATTTAGCCGTAAATAAATCTCCAGTTAAAGGCTCTAAATATTTAATTATTGATGGAGATTCATACCCAACATATATCCCTAACCTCCTTTGAGGGCCCATCTTTGTGCGTTGTGGTGGAGCAATTGGAACATAAACCGCACATCTAAAAATTTGAAGATGGGAAAGATTTGGTTCCTGACCCAAAACCAATTGTAGAGGGGAGAATTTATGATAATTTGTTGGCCTGATGGGAATAAGTGATGTTGTATGTAATATAGCATGTCCCCAAGCAGAAACAGGAAGTTTTATTTTCATCAGTAATGGCCTTGCAATTAATTGCAATCTTTTAATGAATGATTCTGCCATACCATTTTGAGTGTGAACATGAGCAACAGGATGTTCAACTTTAATTCCAATTGACATGCAGTAATCATTAAAGGCTTGAGATGTAAATTCACTAGCATTATCCAAACGAATTGTTTTAATAGAATAATCTGAAAATTGAGCTCTTAAATGAATTATTTGAGCAAGCAATCTCGAAAATGCCAAATTTCGAGTTGATAATAAGCAAACATGTGACCATCTTGAGGATGCATCAATTAGGACCATAAAATATCTAAATGGTCCACAAGGTGGATGAATTGGTCCACAAACATCTCCATGTATGCATTCTAAAAACGCTGGTAATTCAATTTGAATTTTACTAGGCGATGACCTAATAATCAACTTCCCTTGAGAACAAGCTGGACAAAAAAATTCATTTGATTGAAGAATCTTTTGGTTCTTCAATGGATGTCCACATGAAGATTCTATAATTTTTCTCATCATTATTGATCCATGATGACCTAATCGATCATGCCAAATAATAAATACACTTGGATTTGTAAACTTCTGGTTTACAACCATATTAATTTCAATTGTGCGAATACAAGTATAGTATAAACCAGAGGAAACTGTAGGTAGTTCCTCTAATACACATTTTTGTTTGATATGGTACTTGTAATACAAAGAAATTCTTTAGTATCCATATCTTTTGTCTCAATATGATATCCATTTAGGCGAATATCTTTAAAATTTAATAAATTTTTGTGAGACAATGGGGAATATAATGCACCATTAATATTAATAATCGTTTCCCTTGAAAGTATTATACTTGCTCTTCCAGAGCCTTTAATAATTCTTTTCCTTCCAGATATAGTATGAACAAATTCTTATCCCATTTTCAATTGGGAAAAGTATTTTCTATCTTTAAGAATCGTGTGCGTTGATGCACTATCAGCAATACACAAATCTCGATTTTCTTTTTCCACTAAAGTTTGTGTAGCATCCATAATGTCTTCACAAAAATATAAGAAGCAAATTAATATAATACTTAAAAGAATATAAAATGTCACAAGTTTAAAATAAAAATATAATAAAGTAAAATCCAAATAATAAAAGTTCAATACAAAATATGATAGAAATATTCATAAAGGAAAATAAAATTGAATAATCAAAAACTAAACTTAGGCATCAAGATTTCCATTGCCAACTAAATGATCAATATTTCCATTTGGGTCTGAGAAGAAATCAGCAACATCAAGATGGGTGACATCAATCGCAGTATCATCTAGCCTATCATTGTAGGAAAAATTTGTCTCAATATTCTTTCCTCCATTTTTCAAAGATGCTTGATAAAGATCAACAAGATGTCTTGGCGTACGACATGTACGTAGCCAATGTCTTTTTCCACCACATCGATGACAACTAACATTAGAAGATTCATTAGATCCATTATTCTCATTAGTTTCTTTTCTTTCATTATTCTTCCCATTTTTATGATATGGTGTATTTCTATAACCACCACGACTACCATTGCGATTGCCACGAGAGTTATTTCGACCACGACCTCGTCCACGACGATTATACTCTTGTCTATGCCCATATGAAATTGCATTCGCTTCAGGGAATGCCATAGATTTATTTAAGTGGGCTTGGCTTCCATTCACTTCAGGGAATGGAGCAGATCCAGTTGGGCGAGCTTCATGATTTCTCATCAATAATTCATTATTTTGCTCACCCACAAGAAGACAAGCAATTAATTCAGAATACTTTTTAAAGCCCTTTTCACGATATTGTTGTTGTAAAACAACATTCGAAGCATGAAAAGTAGAGAATGTTTTCTCTAATAGGTCATTATCAGTAATATTCTCTCCAAATAACTTTAGCTGAGAGCTAATTCTAAAAAGGGCAGAATTAAATTCGCTTACAGATTTAAAATCTTGCAATCGCAGATGTATCCACTCATAACGAGCTTTTGGGAGAATAACAGTTTTTCTGGTGATCATACATTTCTTTCAATTGTTCAAAAGAATAAGAGGATTTTTAATAGTCAAATATTCAGTTTTCAATCCCTCATGTATATGATGGCGGAGAAAAATCATCGCCTTTGCTCAATCTTGATTTGATGCTTGATTTCCTTCCTTAATAGTGTCACCAAGACCCTTAGCATCTAGATGGATTTCAGCATCCAAAATCCATGATAAATAATTCTTGCCCGAAATATCAAGGGCTGCAAACTAGAGTTTCGCAATATTTGTCATGCTTAAAAAAAATAAAATAAAATATACTCATATTAGATAACACTATAATATAAAAACATAACATATATATAAAAAAAATTTACAATATTCTGAATTTAATATAACAACAAATTGGATTTCTATCCAAGATAACGTAGAATTGATTTCAAAGTAACAATAATAATAATAAAATATTATGTATATAATCATACTGATATAATAATCTTTGGATAATGGGTAATCATTAAAATTGAAAACGAATTGGCATAAGAAACATTAACATTGAGAAACGAATCGAAATCTCATCCCAGATTCAATGCAAAAAAAAAATTATATCATGCCGATTAAAACACAAAGTAAGTTTAAAAGAATTATTCACAACCATGAGATTACCTTACACCGAAGCAACCTTAAACCAAAACAATCGTGCTGATAACGTGTTGAAAAATAAAGGAAGAGGCAAGAGACAAGAGAGAAGAGGACAAAAAGAATATAGACTAAGAGATATGAGCGTAGTATTAAACTGACGGGGAACTCATCTATTTATAGAGTAGAAACCCTAATACATGTATGGACTGTGAGACCCAATAGACATTCATTTATTTATAACATAGGCCGGTTAGTAATAGCTCACTAAGTGGCTCAAATTATTTACGTAAAATTTAGAGAAATAATAACTAAAAAAAGAAAATTATAAAAATATTATGTAAATAAAAAAATTATAGAAATATCTTATAAATAAAACATTTACAAAAATAGAAAACATGTTAAGTGCATATTTGGATATATATTGAATATATATATATATATAGTAAAAACAAAAAAAAATATATTTTTTGAAATCTAATTATTATAAAATGAAATAATATAAATAATATTTTTTAAAAAATAATATTTAATATAATTTTCTCTACATTTAAAGTTGCTAGCTGTGATCTTAGAGGCTCCAACTAGTACGGCTCCACTGTCCACATCCGTCAACGTCAAGCGAATATTTTCTTCGTTTTATGTGAATTTTGCGCATATGAAACATCATAGGATAGTTAATTTAAGTGGGCCACGTTGCTTTTACCAAATAAAAAAGTAAACTATGTGTAAGGGAAAATTCGAAGAAAGAATAGTGTGAAACAAAGGAGAAAGACTTGTTGATGTCAACTGTAGCGTGCGGGGCAGGTTACAAAGTGCCATGCCCATGCAATCTAAATATACTCGTAGCCAATCTTGCCACTAGAGACCATACTTTAGTTCCATTTTCTTTCTTTTCATAATTAATTTCCATTTCATTAGCCAAAACTTATAAATCTGTAGGCATTCCTTTTTTTTTTTCTTTCCTTTGTTTTTTTGGGTGATTGATCCGAGAAAAGAGAATGGCTGTTGACTCTATTTCAATACATGTTAAAGAAGAAGACGATGACGGTGGCCACATTAATTTTGGGCCACATAATATAGATGATGGCTTAAATCATAAGGTCAAAACTAGCATAATATATATATATATATTATGTATATATATGTGTATATATATGGTAAACGTTTACTGACCCCTTTTCTGGAACAGGCAATAGTAAAAGATAACATGACTGAATCGAAGATTGGATCCTCCGTGCTTCTATTGTTAGAAACAGGGAATTCTAACCACAGAGATAATGAAGATGATGAAAATGGCAATGATGCTTCTGCCAAAGTTGCCAATGATTTGAATCAAACGGTCAATTTCTTGTATTTTACAATTTAAATTATTATTTTGTCATTAAGTCACTGTTATTGTTCAAGCTCACATATTTTTTTGTTGTGACACTATCCCAGTATAATTGAGCTGAAAGAAAACATTTCAAATTTTGGCAACTAATTAAACATTTCTTGTTTTGTAACAGGCAATTATTGAATCCAACATCAAGTCCTCTGTTCCTCTTTTGCCTGAGTTTGAAGGAGATGATGGGAATGACAATGGCAACGGATTCAATCAAAGGGTTAACTATTCTTAAACTATATTATTAATACATAGAACACTTATAACTACTTTGATTTGAAGCTAACTAAAATTTTTTCCCCTCTTCGAAACAGGCTACTACCTGGGAACGAATCGAAAGAATCTTTCTCATAATGAATTTCATTATAGAAGTTTCAACAGCAGTTTTTGATCAACTATCTTCTGTTCGTAAACCTCAATATGCACTAATCAGTCTATTAATGTCTATCATAGTCTTGTTGATGTCCATAATATGTATTGTTTATAAAGCTAAAAATGAAAAAGTAAAATGGATGAAGAAGGGGAAGATACTATGGTTTTATTACCCATCTCCAAGCCACAAGCCGTTTGGGGCATTTCCTGACATTATTGGACTAGTTTGTGCTTTATTTCAATGTGTTTCGACGACAATATCCTATGGTTTTCTCTCTCGACATGCTAATAATCCTATAAAAATTTCTCTTTGGCCGGTAATTTTTGCTGGTGGTCTTCTGTGTTCTGGATTTATAGGAAATGTATGCAACAGTGGCAAATCTAATGTACAATTAGAGATGTTGAGAGTGCTGGAGCATGTTGAAATGGCTCCAATTGATCATAGAAGGAATAACAGACAAAAGGGAGTAGCTCTTGAACATTTGGAAATGCTGAGAAGGCTGGAGCAACTAGAAATGCTCAAGAACTTGGGGAAGTTGAACTTGTTGGAAATGTTGAGTGCTGGTGCTGATATTAGCTTTGAGCAACTGGAAACACAATAATACTAACAATAATGTTCAGCTTGAAGGATATTAGATGATTAAAAGTTATGTAAATATTTAATTGGCTATATATGGAGCTCAGGGACTAGGAAATGTTGAGGAGAAGAGATTGAATGTTTTGTTGAACAGAACCAGCCAACTTGGATAGAGCAGACAAGACTTGTCTATATATGCTTTATAATTAATTTTATGAAGTTCTAGTTACTGATGGCAACATTTCATTAGTTGAAGTGCCGCTAGATATTATATATATACTAAAACCGACATTGTTACTTGTTTATAACTATTAAACTAATAGTGTAATGAAATGATAAATTAATGATATTTTATTTAACGATCAATCCAAATCATATATGCAATACCCTACACTTAATTTTTTTTAATAGTTTTAGCACAATTTCAATAATGAAGGAGGAGAAAAATTTTCTAATTTATAGCAGAAATTATGCAATAATAAGTATTTGTTCAGAATTTTATTTTTTTATTAATATTATTTTCATGATTTTTGTTCTTGAAAATGGTCTGGTTACCTAACCATTACCTAAGTTGGCCATTTTTGTTTAGGCCTTTTATAAAAATATAAAAAAATTTAAAAATAATTTTAAATTTATTAAATTTATAAATTATTTATTAAAATATTAAAATTTATAAAATATTTATCAAAATATCATATTTTTATTAAATTATAATGAGTTTATCATAAATTTATTATTTTATAAATTTTATATAGTTTATAATAAATTTATAATGAAATAATTAAAATATTACTAATAAAAAAATAAAAATTATAAAAATATAGTTAAAAGTGTTATTTTATCGCCTAATAATTATTTTTATGGGTTTGGGGCCATCAGGTTTTGATATCATTCATTTGGACTTGACTGGATTTGCTGTTGACTTTTACGGACTATATGGACAATTTAGCAGTTTTGTCAATTTGACAGCAGAAGTGCACTTTAAGTCTGACCTTTATTTTGGCTCGTCTCTGTGTATAAAAAATTAGACAATAAAATTTAGTTAATTGATTAAATTTTTAGTTAATTAATTAAAATTTTAGTTTAATTAATTAAATTTAGAATAATTTAATTAATTTAGTTAAAAATTTATATAAATTTAATTTTTAATTTGATTAATAATCAATTAGTTTTGTTCGATCGGTTAACTGTTAATCAAAATTTTTTAAAATTATTTAGTTATTATTTTTTATTTAATTTTTTTAATTATATTAATTTTTTTACTATAAATATAAATTTATATTGCAAAATAAAGTTATTTTTTAATTTTTTAATAAGTTTTATTTATTTATTTATTTAATTATATTAATTTTTATTCTAAATAAAATTTTTATTATAAAATTAAAAAAAAAATCGGTGAGCAAGGTTAATAATTTTAAAATTTTTATTATATATTTTTATTATTAATTTTTGGTTTTATTTAGTTCTTTGTTTCTTATTATATTTTATTCACTGATCATGGCTTGGGATCCAGTCCCTGAGCAGATTCCTACTATACTATACTATGTATCTAATTAATGAGTTAAACAAAAAAAAAAAATAAAACATACAGATAAAAAAATATTTTTTTTATTTAAATATAGTGAAGGACAAATTAATATACAAATGATCCTATGATATTTTTAAAAAAATTAATATATGTGATGAGACTATATGACCAAGCGCATACAAAGATATTTTTTTATTAAACAATTCATATTCCAAATAGTTAATTTTATATAATATATGCATATAGAAGAAGAAAATGGTCGAAAAAGAAAAAAACAAGTAATGGATTTATGGATGGTTGTGAAAAAGTCAGAGTTTCAGTTGTCTTCATGAACACAATACAAATGTGTCTCTATTTAATTTACTTCCTTATTTGTAAACCATTTAAAGATTTTTATTTTCTTTTTTCCCTAAATGTATAGTGAGTTGGTTAGTAACTCAGTCTTATCAGTTATCCACATGGCACAGAAAATGCTTATGAACTTGAAATTATACAAAATCATAATTTATTATTATTATTATTTTTTTTGGGAATAAATGGAACAAACGAATTCTTTGATTTATAGTTAAAAAAAATATATATTACTTGACATGCACGAATTTACAATTATAAGCACAAATAAATAGAGAATAAAATAAAAAATAAAAATAATAATAAATTAAGATTTTGATAATTTTCATAATAAACACAATCAATAGAGAATAAGTTAAAATAGGTATTTTATGGATAATGCTTTTGTAATTTTACATATGAATTCTTAAACATAATTTCATATTGGCTATATATATTTATATAAATAAAAAAATAATAATTATAATAATACAAAAATTTATATATCTTGAAATAAAAATTAAAAAATAAAATAAAATTGAGAAATGAGAGAGCTTCTATAATTTTTGAAAACCACATAAAAAATAGAGATAGAAGATAAAAGAATTTGTTGAAGAAAAAATTTTGAAATTGTGTATTATATAAAAAATTTGACTAAAAATATCAAAAAATAAAAGAATTTCTAAAAAATAATAATTTAAAACAATATTTTTTTTATTGATAATAGTCATATTAATTTAACCAAAAATTTTAAAAAACAAAGTTAAAAACACATAAATATTAATTGAATTGAATAAGTTCATATATATATATATATATGGTTAGAGAAGTTTGAGTGGGGCCCACTGGACCCTTCATGGGTCCGGCATTGTCTTTCACCCAATCTTTTTAATTATATTTTTATTTTAGATTTTAGCAATTTCTTTTATTGGATTTTGATGTTAAGAATTTAAATAACCGAATCCATATTATTAGCATAATATAATTAGAAGTAATGTATATTGTTTTAGCAATCTTAGGCTTTTAGCTATTGGCATGCACTCATACACTGACATATATATATATATATATATATATGAATAATTGCGTGTACTATGACTGTAAATTTCATATTTTAAGTATGGAATCATAAAATTAGGTGAATATGTTTGTTTAAGTTAGTTAACTTTTAGTAGAAATTTGAATTATTAAAAAAATATTATAATTAACAAAACCCAAAAAATCAAATCCAGAAATAAAATATTCTTCAAATTTCTTTAATACTTCACATCTTTTTTTTTTCACATAAGAAGATGACAAAAGATGGAAGAAGAAGATGGGTTTTTCATTAATTTAGTAGAATATAGGTTTTCAAAATTTTTAGGATTCTGTTAATTGATTTTTTTTAATAAATTTATTTGTTTAACACTTAAAATTTTTAGAAAATGTGAAAAAAAACATGGAGAAGTGGCAATTGACTATTGGACCAAATTATATATTAATAGAAGAAAATTTTGAGGTGTCTGTAATTCTTTTACACCTCTTTGAACGAGTTGCCATTGCTGGGGCGTGACTTTTTATAAAATTTATATGTTAAATTGTTAATTAATATACAATGACACTCACTCAAGTAACTTTATACTTTCTTTTCTTGTATTTAGTAAATTAAAGTGAATATTTTATCTGATTAATCATTCACCCTCAGACCATATCTGATTATATTTATTTTTTTGAATACTTAAAGTTATATAAATATTTTTAATTTTTTTTAAATTTTCTTTTTTTAATACAACAATATTATTTGGAAAAATAATAAATAAAATAAATAAATTAATATTCTTAATATATAATAATTGTTTTCATTACATTTTCTCATAATTATTTTCTATTAAATAGTTGATAAATTTAAATCTTTATATTAATATACACTTAGAAATATAGTCTTACATTTCAATGGTTATTGTCATATCTATTTAGGTATGAGCAAGGGTAAGATTAGAGAGTATATTTTTGTATTAAGTAAGTCATACTCTTAAATTTTTTTAGATGTGAGATTACCTACATTTCAATCATATAAAATAGTTCAATACTATTGATAAAAAATCAATTTATAAATATATTATCATAATCATTATTATTTATGTAAATATATAATAATTTATACTAATAGATTCTTATTTAATAATGGTATTTATATATTTATTATTTTGTATCAGAACATAAATTAATTAAAAATAATTTTTAATATGGAAAACTATACGAAATTAATTTGTTAGTTTAGGGAATAACTATGGGGTGGGAAAAAGGTAGAATATACATCCTAAAGTGTATTAAAGAATGCACACGACTCATCCTAAAAGGTATAGAATGAAAAATTATTAGTTTAACTTGATTTTTGTATTTTTATTTTCTAATATGACAATTTATTTGGTAGCCACGTTTTAATTTGAAGGAAAGACAAATGTTGATGAATTTCTAATGGAAATAAATATATGTCAAAGAAAGAAAATACAAAGACAAAGAGAAAAGAAAAGAAAAAAGAAAATGGAACAAGTGGTGGCTATGGCTAGGACTGAAAACAAGGCAAGGATTTTGGAAGAGCTAAAGAAGGTGAGCTTCATGGCGGTCCCAATGGTGGTTGTATCACTTTCACTCTACCTTTTGCCGGCCGTTTCACTAATGATGGCAGGACATCTTGGTCAATTATCCCTTTCCGGCGTTTCCATCGCCACCTCTCTCACCAATGCTACTGGCTTCTCCGTTCTTGTAATCCTTTGATCTCTCCTCTCCTCTTTTTTTTTTTTTTTTTTTTTTTTTTTCTTTTTGATATATATATATATATATATATATTTTGCTCTGCATGCATGGTATATAAAAAAATTTTAAAAGATACAATTTGTTTTTGTCATATAAATAAATTAATGATGAGAAGATGTATAATAATAAGATAAAAAGTACTGTGAGATACTGAGATCAAACTCAGAAAATATTAAAAAAAAAATTAAATAGTAAGTCAAGATTTTCTGCTTTATGTTTTCTTGGTGTCCTGTATTATGTCATAAATTATTTTTAAAAATGATATTAAAAAAAGATTTCTCCCCTAATAGAATATTTTCTAAAATAATAAAAAAAATCAATTACTATGTAAATGGATGAATTTTGGTCACTGATAATGAAAGGAAGAAATGTGAGAATACGAGTTAATTAAACTCTAATTAATAGTAAAAAATTTCTTATATTTATATCATGGATTAATGTTTATGAGCATTTTTATTTTTCAAATATATATATACATATATATGTTTAAATTTTAAATCAAAAAATATATATGTATATATATATATATATTTAAAAAAAATATATTATATTACTGTTCATAAGATTTTTGATACATTAATTTGTGATCATAGAATGCAAATAAAATTACTTCAAATATATGATTAGATTACATAATTATTTATATAATAATAAAATTTTTGTATGGCAAGCAGTTTGGATTCTCTGGAGCACTAGAAACTCTATGTGGGCAAGCTTATGGAGCAGAGCAATATAAAACATTTGGAAGCTATACTTACAGTGCAACATTATCAATGGTTCCAATATGCATTCCAATATCAATTATATGGATATTCATGGACAAGATATTAATATCAATAGGGCTCGACCCTCAAGTTTCAATGGTAGCCTGCAAATACTCAATTGGGTTAATTCCTGCATTATTTGGATATGCAATTCTTCAGTGTCTGCTTCGTTATTTCCAGTCCCAGAGCTTAATTCTGCCATTGCTCATAAGCTCTTTTGCAACTCTGTTTTTCCATATACCAATTTGTTGGGTTTTAATGTTTCGGTGTGGATATGGAGATATTGGAGGAGCTATTGCCATTGGTTTGGCTTTTTGGTTAAATGTGATCTTACTTGCTTCTTATATTAAATGTTCTGCTTCGTGTGAAAAAACTCGAATTCTTTGCTGGAAGGATGTTTTCTCCAGCCTTAGAGAACTTTGGCGCTTCGCTCTCCCATCTGTTGTAATGGTTTGGTAATTTTCTTCACCAAGTTTGGCATTCAAATTGAAAGTATCATTTAGCTGTTTAATTTAGAGATTTGATAACTAGAACGTGTTAAATTTCACTATCAAGAACTTTTTTAAACGTGTTAAATTTCGATATCAAGAACTTTTTTAATACATAATTAATCTTCTTGAAGTTCTTCATATTATTTTTAAACTGTTTATATGTTCATTTTCATGGTAATCTAATGATCATAGTCTTGAATGGTGGACTTTTGAGCTCCTTGTATTGCTGGCTGGGCTTCTACCAAATTCTAAGCTTGAAACATCTGTTCTTTCTATTTGGTAATGTTTCTTTTCTTTTCCCTTTTTTCTAATGCTTAATCCCTAGAACTTCAACAGTAATGTTTCTGATTTTTGTTTGATCAATTTAATCAGCCTTACAACAACAGCATTGCACTACTTTGTACAATATGGCATTGGTGCTGCTGCGAGGTGTGAATCAACACTCGACCACTGGACTATTAGTATAATAACATTCTCCGAAACCCTAATATTATATCGATTTAATTGTACAATTCAATAATGTTTGACTCTTTTAATTGCCAGTACTCGTGTTTCGAATGAGCTAGGATCTGGGAATCCACTGGCAGCTCGAGCAGTTGTTCAAGTGGCATTAGTCATTTCAATAACAGAAGCAGTAATTGTTAGCATAAGTCTTTTCTGCGTCCGATATGTTCTGGGATATGCTTATAGCAATGACAAGGAAGTTGTGGACTATGTCACTCAACTGGCTCCCTTGTTGTGCCTCTCTATTATCATGGACAGCTTACAAGCAGTACTTTCTGGTTAGCTTCTCACAACACTGCAACATAATATTTTTTTTGGTTTTTGGTTTATTAGATTTGGACAAGGATTTGAACTTGCAATCTTATTATTACTAATTTGAGCAACAGGAATTGTTAGAGGATGTGGGTGGCAGCACATAGGGGCAATTATAAACCTTGGGGCATATTATTGTATTGGACTTCCAGTTTCTATAGCATTGTGTTTTGCAGCACATTTTAGAGGAAAGGGTCTTTGGATTGGAATAGTTACAGGGGCTACCGTGCAAGCAGCACTTCTAGCTCTCATAATTGCTATGACAAATTGGCAAAAACAGGTCCTGAAATTTCTTTATTTTTCTCAATCATCTTTAAATGATTTGTTATTAATGAAGATTTTTAAGCAAGCAATTAAAATCTTTGTTTTTCTGTGAATATTGCAGGCAAGAATGGCGAAGGATAGGATATTCAAGAGACAATTTCAGCATGCAGTGGATGGCATTGAACTTTGAAGAATATATATATAAAAAGAGAGATTATAAGAAGCAGAAAAGAATCTTTGGCAGAACATTTAAAGAGCCACCAAATTAGTTTAGTGGTTATGAAATTGTGACTTAATGGCTATACTCTTTAAATTTGAAGTTTAGAAATGAAAATACTCTTTAAATTTGAAGTTTAGAAATGAAAATACTCTTTAGATTTGAAGTTTAGAAATGAAAGTACTCAACTTTTTTTTTATATATATACATAAGGGAAGGAAAAACCACAAACTACCTCAAGTTGGTAGTACCAACTAAAATCGTGGGAGAGCCAAGGGAGGATGCCACTAGGAGGTGTTGTGGAAATTGGACTATTTTTCACCAATTATATATATAGTGTGTGAATAATTACACCAATAATTATACCATAAATATTTCAGAAAAAAAGATGGGTCACAATAAACACATTTAAATATCAAATCTTTCTTTAGATAAATTTTTTTGGACATATATTAATAGCACAAAATATCACTACAACTATATCTTAGAATAACTATTAAATAAACAATAAAGAGAACACTACAATTTAAAGAGATTCGGCCAATTTTACCTACATCTTCGGATACCACCAATATAATTTTACTAATATCAAAGATAAATTACAAAAGAAAAAGAGAAGACTTTATTTTTTGGGATTTTTTTTAAATGAGAGCTAAAGGGTTTATATAGGTTTTAAAAATTAGGTTGGTGAAATTAGGCGTCTCTTTTACCTAAATTAGGCATATTCATTTTTTACTTTCATTTTCTAAGTTAGACACCTCTATTTTTTATCCCAAAAATGGTTAGTAAATTTTCATGATAAATAAATAGCAAAAATAACAGTTCTCTACCTTGACTATTTTTCTATTTACAATGTGCAAATCTTTTCTTAAAATAAACTATTTTTAATAGTATCTTCAAAATATATTATGAAGCGTTTATCTTCAATTTTTTAAAACATTGATCAAGTCCAAATAATGGTTGAACTTGACAGCTGTCACCACCTTTGTCAATATATCTGCGGAATTGTCAGTGGTTTGAATTTTCTAAAGTGATATTTTATCTTTTTTCAGAATCTCAAGTATAAAATGATACCGAATATTGATGTGCTTCGTCCTTGTATAATAAACTTATTTCTTTGCTAAATAAATAGGATTTTGACTATCACAGTGCACTTTGATATGCTTTTGTTTAATTCCCAGTTCACCAAGTAACCCTTAAAGCCAAATTGCTTATTTAACAGCTTTTGATACTGCCATGTACTCTGCTTCCGTAATAGACAAGACAATTGTTGATTGTAACATAAACTTTCAACTAACCGGCCCTTAGCAAGTGTAAACATATAACTAGTAGTTGATCGACGTTTATCCAAATCACCAATATAGTCAGAATCACAGTATCCAACTACATATTGACCATCTTTCTCATCTTGCTCAAATATCAATCCAACATCTACGATGTTCAGAATATATCGTATAATCCATTTCATAGCTTGCCAATGCTCCTTACCAGGATTATGTAGGTACCTGCTCATAACTCCAACTGCTTGTGAAATATCTAGTCTTGTATACACCATAGCATACATCAAGCTACCAACAATATTTGCATATAGAACCTTTGACAAGTACTCCCATTCCACTTCATTTTTAGAAGTTGAAGATGCACTGAGCTTTATATGAGGTTTAAGTGGTGTACTAACAGGTTTTGACTTTCTATTCAAGCCAAAATATTGTAGTACCTTATTCAGATACTATTTTTTATTCAAACAAAGTTTTCCTTTTTTCTTATCTCTGCATATCTTCATGCCTAAAATTTTTTTAGCTTCTCCCAAGTCTTTTATTTCAAATTCCTAATTCAGCTGAGCCTTCAACTTCTCAAATTCTCCTTGATTCTTTGAAGCTATCAGCATATCATCAACATATAGGAGAAGATATATAAAAGATCTATCTTATAGCTTGCATAAATATACACAGTGATCGTATTTTCTTCTTGTGTACTTCCGCCTCATCATAAAATTGTCAAATCGCATGTACCACTATCTTAGAGATTATTTCAATTTGTACAACGAATTTTCCAATTTGCATACCTGTTTTTCTTCTTCAGCAACCTCAAACCCTTTTGGCTGAGTCATATAGATTTTCTATTCTAATTCACCATGTAGAAATACAATTTTTACATCAAGTTGAACGAGTTTTAAATCCAATTATGCTACCAATGCCAATAAAATTCTAATGGAGGAATGTTTTATAACTGAAGAAAATATTTTATTATAATCAATTCTCCCATATGAGCATAGCCTTTAGCTACTAACCTTGCATTGTAGTGAATATCATTCTTGTCAGGAAATCATTCTTTCTTTGTATATACCCATTTGCATCCAATTTCCTTCTTTCCTTTTGGTAGATTAGCTAGCTTCCATATTTGATTCTTTTCAAGGGACTGTATTTATTCATCCATGGCTTTCCTCCACTTCTCCTTTTATGAACTTTGGACAGCTTCATTGTAAGTGTTAGAAATGTCATCATTTGTAATTAAGATTCATATGCCACCATATCATCAAATCGAATAGGTTTGTGAATCTCTTGTCGTGACCTATTTAATGCAATAGATTATTGTTGCTGTGGAGGTTCTTGGGTTGGAATCTCTTTTTTATCTGACTCCACCTCTACCATAGGAGTGTCTACATCTATTTTTTTCATTTGTTGTTGGGTTAATATTTTTTTTTCAAACTTCATTTGCTGCGGAGTACCATCTGTCTGTTCAACAATTTCATTTGTTACCTTTTCAATACAATAGACTCATCAAAGATAATATCTCCGTTAAAGATTATTTTCTTTATTTCTAGACCCCAAAGACGAAATTCTTTTACACCAGTGGTGATCCCCATAAAGAGTGATTTCTTTATTCTTGGATATAACTTTATTTTCTTAACATGGTACTATACAGTGGAACCAAACATACGTAAGAAATTATAATCAGTAGTAAATTTTTCAGACCACATCTCCAAAGGTGTTTTACCGCTAATAGCAACTAATGATAAATGATTAATGAGATGGTATGCATAAGTTACAGCCTCAACCCAAAATTATCTGCCTAACCCATCATTGGACAATATACACTGAACTTTCTCTACCAATGTTGGGTTCTTATGTTCTGCCACCCCATTCTGTTTTATTGTATCTCTAACTATGAAGTGTTTAACAATGTCTTTATCTTGACAAAATTTTAAAAATGGATCACTTTTATACTCTTCATGATTATCTGTACAGAGATATTTAATTTTTCTGTCCGTCTGAGTTTTCACCATCTTTTTTTCATATGAGAAAGCTCTCAACACTTTATCCTTCGTCTTCATATTATATACCCATACTCTCTGAGAGAAGTCATCAATAAAAATTACAAAATAATATTTTCCTCCCATTGAAACTGTCTTGGAAGGACCCCACATATCTTAATAAATATAGTCTAAAATACCCTTAATATCATGGATTGCAGTACTAAACTTCCCTCTAGTCTACTTTTCTTTGACACAATAATCACACAAATCTAACTTTTGTAGTTACACTTCTTTCAGTAATTCTTGATCTGATAAAAGTTTTAAAGATTTATCGTTAGCATGCCCCAAGCGCATACGCCATAATCTGGTTACTTTCAATTCTTGATCATTACTGAAAATTGCTATTGCTATCCTAATAATTACATTACCTTGATAGTAATACAACTTATTATTCTTCCTTATCCGTTTCATTATCACCAGTGCACTGGAGATGATTTTTATTACTCCATTTGCTGCATTTATAATGAAACTCTTTGATTCTAAGACTCCCACAGAGATGTGATTCTTCTTCAAGCTCGGTACATTTTGGACATTTGTTAAAGTCCTGACATCATGATTCCTTAATTGGATTGAAATAATCCATTTAATTATACATGGACCGTCATTTATTGTGTAAACAACTGTACTTTCTAGTTCTATAAAGTCAAAGAACCAATCCCAATTGGGACACATATGATGGCTACAACTAGAATCAAGTAGTCATACACTAGAAGAGCTTGTTGATTACACAATAACTAATGAAAGGTCTGAGTCTTCATCATCACACTCAGCTACATTTGAATTCTCAACACCTATTCCTTTATCAGATTTGCTTTTATTTCTCAGCTAGGGACATTCTGTCTTCCAATGCCCTTTTTTCGACAAAAGCTACATTCATCTTTAGCTAGTCTAGATTTTGATCTTTCTTTCCTTTTTATCTTCCTATTTTGAGAGCAACCTCTCACTATCAATGCTTCGTCCGCTCCACTTGAACTAACTTTCTTATCTTTCTATCGCAGTTCATAACGTATATTGAAGCAATTACTTCAGAGAGAGTCACTTCAGTCTTTTTATGGATTAAAGTTATTTTAAAAAACTCAAACTCCTCTAGAAGGGACCCCAACAATATTAAAGTTAAATCTTCATCTTTGAAAGTCACGTCCAAATTCACTAAATCAACTACCAGTTGATTAAAATTAGTGATATACTCATTCATAGCGGTACTAGAAACATAAGTGAAGCAAAATAATCTTTTCTTCATATGAAGTTTGTTCTGAATACTTTTCTTCAAAAAAATTTCCTCTAATACCTTATACAATTTACTTGCAAAAACTTCTATAGAGAAAGTATAATTCTATTCTCTAGAAAGGCACGATCGAATTATACCATATGCCACATCATTGATGATTTTTCAATTTTTTTTATCAATATCTTCTGATTTCTCTTCTTCAATGGCAATGTCTAGACCTTGCTGAAAGAGAGCATCTAGAATCTCACTTTTTCACATGCCAAAATGACCCCTACCATAAAAAATCTCCATTACAAATTTAGCATTTGATATAGCAGTCTTTGACCAAATTGACGAAGTGGATGCTGTCTCTATTGTGGTGGATGATCTACCTGATTTGTTTGTCATCTCTGCTTCAAAAAATTTTTTAACTGCTAACAAATGAGGAGTGCCAATAATCCAAGAAAATTTTTTTCTGATGTGGAAGATCAGACTGCAATCATAGAACATACTCAGAAAATCTTGGCTCTGATATCAATCATTGTGAAAATTAGACTATTTTTCACCAATTATATATATAGTGTGTGAACAATTGTACCAATAATTATACCAGAAATATTCTCTAAAAAAAATGGGTCACAATTGACACACTTAAATACCAAGACTTTTCCTAGATAAAATTTTTCTAGACATTTATTAATAGCACAAAATATTATTATAATTATATCTCAAAATAACTATTAAATAAATAATAAAGAAAATACTATAATTTAATAATGTTTGACTAATTTTGGCTATGTCATCGGATATCACCAATATAATTTTACTAATATCAAAGATGAATTATAAAAGAAAGAGAGAAGACTTAGTTTTTTAGAATATTTTCTAACTTAGAGATAAAGAGTTTATATAGGCTTTAAAAACTGAGTTGGTGAAATTAGACATCTCTTTTATCTAAATTAAATATCTCTATTTTTTACTTTTATTTCTTAAGTTAGATACCTCTATTTTTTAACCTAAAAAATAATTAGTAATTTTTTATAATAAATATATAGCAAAAACAACAGGAGGGTTAAGGGAGTATGAAGTCTAAGCTCATAATCAGAGGCTAAATGTGATAAGTAATTAGCAGCAAAATCTACGAGTAAGATCTCTTATACTGCACACCAGAAAGAAACCAAGGGCATTTGGATTAGAAGCCTCTAAAATCATGTCATGGGCCACCCGATTATCACTCTACTTGTAAGCAAAAGAATCGAGAAATCATATGCTATCAACGCCACTCCAACTCAGAATCCTAGTTGGAGTGGCGATACAATTACAGATTGACACATGGAAGGGAAAAAAATTAAAATGGTAATTAAAAAATTAAATTTCCATAACGTGAGACGCATCTGTAGAATCAATAAACTGTCATTCGTCAAAGCACCATCAAAGAAGACGACCTATAAGTTTTTTTTTCTTGTTTTTGTTGATGTCTTTTATTCTTGGGATATTTTCTGGCTAATATGATGAGAATAATTGAAGTTATATATTTAAGATTTCTTTTGCGATTCAGTTTGGATTCTGAACAAAAGGAAAACAAATTCCCAATTTATATGATTAAGGTTTATCCCTTATGCATTACACTGCAAATTTGACATGAATACACTATAGGGAAACAAATCCATTAAGGAATTTCATTGCTTTGCTAGAAAATTTTGATGAATTTGCATTTCTTTAATCACCCAATAGGGATTAAATTAATAATTGTTCTAGATAATTTAGAAATTTGTTTGCTTTAATGGTATTTTAATTAGGGGATTCCTAAAAAGTTTGAGGAATTATGTGAATTTTTTATCAAATGTTATATAAGCATTTGGTTTCTTTCTGTGATTGAAGGAACAATTATCCCATCTCTGTTTTTAATTCAGCTATAATGCAAGCAATTGCTAAGCCTTCAATTTGATTTTTTGAACTAAATGTCTTCAACCATAGGTACAATTTTAGTTTTAAATTTGCCTATTGATATTAAAAAAATGTTTAGTTTTAGAGATTGCTTAATTTTCTTGACAGTAACATATTTAGATGAAATAATGTTTTTCTTATGAAATTCTTTCTTCATAATATTTTGTTGCACTGGTGAAGGTGGAATGGCATTGTTCAAAATATTGTTTATTTAATTGCTTATTTTGATCAAGTATTTTGTATTCTTTCCACTTCATATTATTACTCTAGAAGCATAATGATATAATTGGGATGTTGTAAATTTCTATTGTAACTTGATTTAAACTATTTGTTGATTTGTTTCAAATGGTAAAACTGGTGTTCATATTTATATATTTTATATCTTTTAATCATAGTGCTAAGATTAATATTTTGCTTCAAGCCTATATTTCACAACTGAAGCTTGAAGGGTTTTCCCTTACTTTGGAAATGGTGCTCATAACCCAGGTATTATTTTCAATAAATTGTTTTTTACCTCCTTACTTTGGTATTTCTGCTAATGTTGGATTATGAGGCATTCTTATTGTCTTGAAAAGAGGATGGGCATAGTTAGCTGAGAAGGCTCTAAATTTGTGTAAAATGGTCAATCTCTAGACGCAGCTGCACCAATTCAATGGGATCCCAAATGTGCAATATCTGTAGAAGTTTTGAATGTCATTTGCCATGGAAGACTTTATCAGTGCAATTGCCATTTATTGAAAACCTTCTCCTAATTATGAGTATTGACTTATTTAGAATTGGATATTGGTAGTACTTTTTTGTTGTATTTGTGTTAATTTTTCATTGTATTTAGAATTGTCTATTCAACTTTAGGCAAATATTAATGTAAGTTTAATATAAATTTAATTTATATACCAGTAACATTTCTCAAAATAAAAGAAAAAATTATCAGACAGCTTCCTCATGAACAAAGTTAATATTTTTGTTTCAATTTTATACACCTCAAGAGCAAATTCATTAATGCATTAATAATAGTTCTCAAAGTAAAAAAAATGCAAACTTATTTCATAAAACTATTTATAGTAATCTTCAAAAGAGAATTTTTGCACAAATTCAAATTCAAGCATATGTTATTTTCTCCAGGTCAATTAAAAAATACACAATTAAATTCTCACAACTAGAAAAAATAATTCTCCAATAAATAAAATTGATAAACTATTTATTTTAACAAAAAAAAAGTTCTCAATCTAACATTTGAATTTGGTAAGAATTGAGACAATAAACTAGAAGTTCAATGTCACCTGCATAAATAAAAGAGAAAAAAATCCAAGAGGATGAATTAGAATACCCCATGAACTTAATGATTAAAAAAAAAAAGCAATAATGCATATACCTTTAGGGACTTGAAATATCTTCAAAATTTTAACACTCAAAAATTCTTGTGGGAGCATTAGAACTTGATTCCTAAATAAGAAGCAATATTTGTAAACTTAACTAAAATAAAAATACAAAAAAGTAAAAAAAATTAACATAAATTATAAATTTGCTTACTTGATTTAAATGTGTCATTGATTCAATGCTTTGTAATATGCAAGTATATGGAACATTACCATTTATGTTCCAATTAGCTCCATATGCCTAAAAAAATTTAGAAGAAAAATTATCATATCATTATCTATATATGAGTTTTCAAATAAATATATAAAAAGAGAAATAGTCTACTTGAATTGGCATTGTCATAACTATTTGTGATAGCATATTCGCTTGTGATGGCATTACCTTAGGCATTTGTGATTACATTGATATTTGAGATGGTATAGTCATAGTTATTGGTTAATGCATCGACAATTAAGCTGAAGTCATCATTGTGACTGTAATGATAGTTAAGATGACATCGATATTGTCATTTGAGATGGTAAATCACCAATTTTAGTTTTTTCTAGTACAAATAGAAAAATTCTTTATTAGATTATCGTGATATAATTAAAAGAAAAATTCATAAATAAAATAAATATACCTGAATTTGATTATTGTTTCTTTGATTTTATCCTCCGATTTTCAAAATGACCATTCAGCCTAGTATTTGAAACACCTTTGGGCTTCAATCTTGGGGGATCTAATATAGGATTTATATCCTCTTTTAATATCTCTTCACCAACATCATCAAAATCTTCATTCTGTGTTGTTGCACCCATTTTACTTAAATATAATCTTGCTAATTTTTTATCAACCTCTTGGTCCACTATACGAAAAGCATTTCGACACAATTGTCTTGTACTTTCATTTCCTTGATTTCTCATAATTATATCATAAGCACATCTCATCATGGTGTTGCAAAATTTAGTTTCAGTTTCACCATCTTTTATACATTGGCTTTTTTGTTCATATTCAAATGTTCTCTTCTTTACATTTTCTGTCTTATCTACTTAAAATGTATTGCTCAGGTATTTTAGTTACATTTTTTACAATAAGAATTTTTAATGCATGCGAACATAATAATCCCATTGATCAAATTTCTTACAATTGCATTTAACATCCATAGTACATGAATCAAAATGGATTGTACATTTCCTCGAATTTCCTCCTTCTCCCGAAACTTCAAAAGAGTACATATTTTCATGATTTTCAATTTCTAACCAAGTTGTAGCAAACCCATGAAGTAACTTATTTTGAAATAACTTGAAAATCTTATGGGTATAAACTTTTACTGCATGATTTAATATGCCACTATTTTTAATGGCATAAAGAGGCAAACCTTGTTTACAATGATAATCTTCATCCACTTCTGTTGAACGTCATCCTTTTACTAAATCCTCAAAGGAAAGCACAAATTTGCTTAGTGAAGTAATTTTGTTGGCCATACCATTTAAAACATTATTTGTACTTTCACTTCATTGAAAGGATTTAAATCCACCTGAAAAGACATCTTTATTCAAAGCAAGACACCATTTTTCTGAATTTCATACAAATTATTCAACCATCTATGATTTTTAAGTTCACCGAATTCATTCATCATTTTATCCATATTTGTTGAAATTTAATCTCTGTTTCACACCCCTGTAAGCGTTTATAAGATATTCCATGAAATTCAGGATTTGAATTATAACTACCTATATGAGAAGGAGCATTTTTGGAGATATGCCATAAACATAAACGATGTCTACTATTTGGAAACACTTCTTTAATGGCATTAGCTATTGATGGGGCTTGATCAGTGATTATCATTTTAGGTTCCCTACCCCTATTGATTCTAAGAATGACCTAAACAACCATATAAAGGAAGATGCAGTTTTATCTAATAGAAATGCACAACCAAATATAATATTTTGCCAATGGTGATTTATCCCAACAAATGATGCACAAATTAAATTATATCTATTTGCGCAATAAGTTGTATAAAAAACAACTACATCTCCAAAAAAATCATAATCAATCCTTGATTTGTCATCACGCAAAATTCTATTCTCTTGATCAACCTGAGTTGTGTAAAAGAACATTTCATCTTTAATTTTTCTAAGTTTAAAATGATTTATCAGATTTTGAGAATCACCTGCTTCAATTATAATAATTTTTTGCTTATTAACATAATTATAGCAATCTCTTTTTGTAAATCCAATATTTTGACTCCCACCAACTTCATGAGACATATAAGAATAAACATCTCTAGGACTTATACCTACATTCACCTTTGAATCATTCACATTAGCCTTAGGAGTACTTAATGCCCTAGTAGATCTTAACAAATTAATCTCATGAGATGATGCCAATTCATGGTTATGACTTGAAACAAATTTGGTAATCTTCCACATGCCATTTTTATTGTAAAACGAACCATAGCTTCACAACTAGTTCTTATTTCAAATCGACTATGATATCGTGTTTTACAAGGATCCATTTCTTGGCTAAAACCTTGTCTTAAACAATAATATTCTGTTTGATAAATATCCCTAGTTCCAACATAATATATATCTAGTAGTTCCTCTTCTAACACTAAAACCAGTTCAAATGGCATATTCATTATATAGCTTATATGCCTCATATTCACTATCCACAACCATACCCATCAACTCGTTCACATTGTTTTAAGTTTGACTAACATATGGAATATCATTATCAATATTTTGCAACTCTTCATCATCTTCAATGTATGTAACTACATTAAAATTTTTACAATAAATTAAATTATATGTTGTACATGGCATTGACACTATCATTAAATAGACAACTAAAAAGGTCACAGTAAATAAATAACAAAAATAATTTCGTATCTTGTTCATAACTATTGGAATTTGACATTTTATTTCCTTTCCAACAAATTGCAGTTCTTTTTGCTATATTTGCAAATTTACAAAGAAATTTAATTATATTCCGATGCTCTAGAATATTTTGGCGCTTAAAATATAAACACTGCATTCTTATTTCATATTGCAAAATATATATAAATCAAAAGTAAGAAGATGAATAGAAATACAAATGAAGGTGCAATATTTAGTGACTAAACAATATTTAGTGACTAAGATAAATAGATTAATGTTGTATACAATTTTGATTCTACCAAAAAAGCTCCATAAAACTGAACTAAAATAATCAGTCCCAAATAGTGAAATATTCAATATCATAAAATAATGATGAAATGTCATAATTGTTGTTAGTTATACATGAACTACCATCAATATGTGAATTAAGAAAAAATAATACTGATTAAATTCACATTAATACATATACTTCTAAAAAAATCTCAATAGTTAGATTGAGATTGTTTTTTTAATTTTTAACAGCTTGAGATATTAATTAATTTTCTAAAAAAAAGTCAAGAAAATTAAAAAAAAAAAAGATATCTGCAAAATCTTTTCTTTGATGAACAATAGTTGCGAATTTTGGAGGTTTGTACGTTGTTCCACATATTTTTTTTAATTAGGTTTTGTCTTTTCCTAGTCCAACGGAGAATCGTGTTTTTTTTTTGCTAGTCCATCTCAAAGTTGGTTTAATTGAATTTTATTTTCTAGCCCATTTGTCAATCTCTAATTGGATTGCCACTCCAACTAGCAATCCTAGTTGGAGTGGCCGTTTTATTGTATAAATTCTCCAAAAGAATCCCATGTCATAAGATGTTTAAAATAAAATAAAACCTGAAAAAAAATAGTACAGCATCATTGAAAAAAAGGCTGATCAGTCATCCGATGGTTATCATAAAAATTTTGTATAAAAATAATCTAAGAACATTTAAAAATATTAATTTCTTTTTTTTAAATTATATAATTTTAAACTACATAACATGTGTATAATAATATACATGAGAAGTTTGTACATGATGTACAAGATACACAAGATGGTTATTCTTCACTCCCTTTTTTTTTATTTTGAAAAAATTTGTACATTTCCAATATATAATTTTATGATATAAAGTACATGAGAAGTAAACATATAATTAAAAATATAACATATAATTTTTTCCTTTGTATTTTAACTCAAATAAATTGGACTTTGAAATAATTAATTGTTTTAATTGGTTCTTTCTAACTTATAAACTTCTTAGGCTTTTTTTTTAAACTGATGCTTGAAAGTTCAATTAAATTATATTGTACGAGAATATTTCAAAAATGAAAATATTTTTAAAAACATCTAAGTTGTTAGAAAATATGTTAATGATTATTTAGTTGGATTAACTTTATCGTACCTAGTTTATGATTAGTTTTATCTTATTTAGATTATAGTTGTAATCTTCAAATTATATATTCTTAATTTAAGCATATGTCACTATAAAAACTCATCATAGGTGGTGTGTATGACATAACTTATAAGGAATAAAATTTTTTATATTTTTCTATCCATTTCTTAATTTTTTAATTTTGTCTACCTATTTTTTATATATTTACAAAATGTTATTAGCATAATATTATTTATAAATTATAATAGTAAAATAAGAAAGATTTAGTTTTTCTTATATACTAGAGAATTTTTATTCTCTCTCTCAAGAAATCATCATAAATTAAGGTATGCTTTTTGTTAATAATTATTTAATTATTTTTAATATAGTTACCATAAAATTTTTCAAGTTTTTATGAAGTTATGAGTTTAAAAGCTCATTATTTTAAGGAAGAAAAGAATTTTTTTTTTTAACGAATGAGAAAAGAAAAAATCTTAGGGAAGAAGTGATTTTTGAAAAAAAAAATTACAGTTTCATCACTGAAATTTTAGTTCTGTCAATTTGGTTTACTTGTCAATATTATAATTTGTTTATGAAGTTTTGTACATGGCAATTTAATCCTTTTGTCTAATTATAAGCTAGGTCATTAAGTTATTTATTTATGGTTACTATTCAAAGTTAAAATTAAACTTAATTTTAGTATACAAAAATAAAAGTGTAAATATTTGTGTACTGAATTAATATAAATAAAAGAGTAAATTTTAATTATGAGTAAATATTTGTGTACTGAATTAAGTTGGTAAAAATTATTTATAAAATATTTGTGTAATGAATTAAGTTGGAATTTTTAGTTCTTATTTATTTGATAGCTCTGTAATCTATCTAATTTATAATTTTATTTAAATTTGGTATATTTATAATATTAATTCTCATAAAACTTAAATATATTACTCTTGATATTTCTTAAAAAAATTATTTATTATGGGTACTTGATAATAAAATTAAAAGTACTCGATATTGTAAATTTTAGAGATATTATAAAAAGAAAATCAAATGTTTCCGCAAGATCACATAAAAGTAATAATTTTCTTTTTAATTATTTATATAAAAAATTAAAAATTAATTATCCTGTTATTAAGGATTTATTATAACTTTTTTTTATAGAATATTAAACTTTTTTTGCCTCAAACGTGCTCCTGCAATAGCAATATTGAGAGCATAGATTTACAAAATATTTCAAACTAATTTCTTGTTTACCTATAGCTAAACAAAATTTTAACTTTTAATGAAAATCATGAAACTCGTTCAACTGACTTAACATTGTTTTTTGAAGTGAGTGATATTTTTTCAAGACCATGTATGAGACCTTGGTAAAAAAAAGGTCATTGTAGAAAAAAAATTTTCCTATCAATTTTGAAAACAAAGGTACTAAAAGATTTATATTGATATAACTCCAATGATAAGAAAATATTTATTATAATTAATATTAATTATAATAGTTGAAATTAATATTAATATGATATCTGATTCTGCAAATGTGGTTAAAAGATTATGAAGAATTCACCTTATATTCTGAATTTGAAAAAAAAATTATATATTGATGATTCATTGTACTCAAAGAGGTCCCAAAAAAAATCTACAAAGTTTTAAAAGATATATCGCAATGGATATTTTATTGAAATATAATGAGAGAGATATTAAAATTTTTCTGTATTAACTCTAAAAATTTGAATCAGAAGTTCACATTTAAGCAATTAAAAATTTCTTAACTGAATTGTACTTTATAAAAAAAATTGGTTGAGTTACACTGTTTACACTAAAAGTGCTTAGATCTCAAAAATTTTATACTTTGACATGACTATCTTGATTATTTAAATTCAACTATAATCCAATGTATTGCTGAAAATGCAAATGAACATCCATTAAAAGATTGAAAAAATATATTGTTAATTTTTTTTTTGCTTTTTACCTTGTTATATATTAATTAAGTGACCTTCACAATCTAAATTATATTCGAGTTCAATAGTTTTTTGCAAAAAATACATGAAGGTATTTTGTGATTAAATTCTTCTATCTTGTTTGTCATTTCAACATTTTACAGTCTCAACATATGCGTCAACTCGATGGTTACATATTTATTTGTTAACTTATAATTTTACTTTATAATTATCCAATCAAGATAGCTTATTTGGATAATGCATATGAGTTCACTTAAAAAGTATTTTATGATTCATTGTATATTAATATAAATCAATATTGAACATTTTATTACATATATCCATACTCAATATGATTTAGCTAAATCAATATTTATTAAAATTTTACAATTAATTATCATTTTTATGCTTATGAAATCAAAACTTCTTATATATGCTTGGATACATATTATTTATGTTGCATCTTTAATTTGCATTTGACTATATACACATCACAAGTTTTTCACTTTACAACTTGTATTTAACTAACATAATATATCTCATCTAGAATTTGTGATATTAAAATTTCTTGTTGAATTTGTGATATCTCATAATACCTCATTTTTGATATATGCATAAATTAATATGAACTTGAAGTTTGAAGAATAATTCATTTGTAGAATACATCAGTTGCTAGATATCTTTATAGAAACCATAGGTCACTAAATAATATGTTCTAATGGCTAATCATTCTAGAAGAATTATTGTCCCTACAGGACATCTTTAAAACATGATACTAAATAAATCTCACATATGCCAAAAATATGAAAGACTTATTGGTTCAAAATATTATTCTTTGAAAAAAGTAAAAGTGAATAATTTCAAAATGACACTCCCGAAGAAGTCAAAAGCAACATAGATTAACAACCACATATTTTTATAGAAGTAACCCTAGAAGTAGTTCCGGTATTGAAAATTTTTGAAATCTCATTAGAACCAAGAAATATGTGAGAAAGGGCTAAAATTATTATTAATAATATGTTTACATATGTTGTTATTGTTTAAATTATCAAAATATGTTTGAGCCTAAAAATATTTAAAAATTTCAACATCGAAGTGCTGGGCCGAAGTGGAAAGAAGTAATCTAGGCTTACTAGATTCATTTGTTAAATGTACAGTATTTAGACCAGTTGTCCAGACATCAGAAGATGTAAGACCTATGAGGTATTATACATAAAAAAATGAATCAAATGGGAATAACACATTTTTTGGCCCCGGAACATTATTTGTTTTGCGCATTGAGCCCTTGAACTTTTATTTGGTGATATTGAGTTCCTCGACTATACAAGTTGGTGATAAGTTGGTGATATTGAGCCCCCTTTATGACTGCAGTTAAAAGTGTGATTTTCACTTGTTGTCAATCGAGGGCTCAATATCACAAAATAAAAAGTTTAAGGGCTTAATGCGCAAATCACATAAAGTTTAGGGGTGAGAAATTGCATTATTTCTTAATTTTTCATTAAAACACGCCATTTTACTCTAGTAGCCATGCGATTTCAACAATAATTGAAATACACACATTTAACTTCTATTTAAAAAAGGGCTTGATGTTACCAAACTATATAGTTGAAGGGCTTAATGTCACCAAATAAAAGTTCAGAGGCCAAAAAATATGTTTTTCTAATCAAATGATATTATGAAAATAATATATTTTCTCTATTATGAATGCAATTACTCTTAGAATTAGTTTGACAGCCCCTAAAGGACTCAATATATATTATGACAACTTGCTCATATGGCTTGTAAGTGAAATAAGTTAAATAAAATTGTGAGATACAATGCAAGACTTATGGCATAAGAATTCTGACAAAGATCTAGTATAGATTATGATGAGACCTATTTCTTTGTCATGGGTGCTATTATATTTTGATTTTTTATCAGTTTGGTAGCCTCTGAAGAGTTTGATATATATTTGATGGATGTTATGACAACTTACTTTTATGGTTCATTAAATAATGACATATATATAAAAATCTCTAAAGGATTCAAGATGCTTAAAGTATCAACATGCCTGAAGCATATAATATCTTGACAAATATACTAGATTAAGCTCTAAAGATTTTGGTATGAGCTAAATTAATTTAGGCGGATGTGATATAATCGCCTATATGAATACTTAGAGAAAATGGATAAGAAAAATAATCTCATTTTCTCATGTATTTTTATCTAGATGATAAATTCTTAATTTTATTTAGTTACAATTTATGTCAATGATTTGAACATGATAGAGATACTAGAAGAGATCTTAATTATTGTTGATACTTAAAGAAAGAATTTGAAATGAAAGATTTTGGAGGAATAAAATTTGTCTTAGATTTCAAATTGAGTATTTGTCAAATGAAATACTTATTCATCAAGTATCATATAATGGAACATCTATAAACAATTTTGCATGGATAAATTTTATCCATTAAGCACTCCAATGGTTATTCATTTTTTGATGTAAAAGGAGATCTTTTTCGCCCAGAATAAGATAAAAAAGAGATTCTTATTTCTGAAATATCATATCTCAGTGTAATATGGAGACTTTTATATCTTGCTAATAATATGAGACTAGATATTATTTTTACAGTTAATTTGCTTGCAAGGTTTAATTTTGTACCAACTAAAAGACATTGGAATAGAGTGAAATATATTCTATACTTTCTACATGGCACATATGATATGAGGTTGTTTTTCCTAAAAGTAATAAATTCTGAATTGGCAGGATGTGCTGATGCTGGATTTTTTTTTTCTGATCTTTATAAAACTCAATCCCAAACAGATTATGTCTTCACATGTAAAAATACTGCTATTGCATGAAGATAATGCAATGTGTATTGCATAAATTAATGAAAGCTACATAAAAGGTGACATGACTAAATATATATCACTAAAGTTATTTTACATCCATGAAGGCAGAAAAAATTGATTTTTAAAAAGTTAATTCAAGTAATAATTCAGCAGATTTGTTCATAAAGACACTACTAACATCAATCTTTAAAACACATGTATATAATATTGGGATGTGTTCACTTAGAATTATGTCTTAGTCAGTTGTATTTTTGAGAAAAAAATTATCTATGAATATTGTAATATTATTTCTTCGCTAAATTTTTATTCCATTGATTTTTTCTTAGCAAGATTTAACGAGGCATATTCATGAAGTGATCATCTAAGAGGAAGTGTTAGAAAATATACAAATAACTACTTAGTTGAATTAACTTTATGTTATCCAGATTATGATTAACTTTATCTTACCCAGATTATTAATTTTATCTTATTCAGATGATTCAGTATAAGTTGAATTTTATAAATAATCAATGTCAATGTTCTCTGGGATAATCATTTTCAATTTCAATTGCCATTATAATTTTGCTAACAAACATAATTATAATTTGACTTGAAATTCACTTCAATCTACATATACATATATATAGTCACTACCTATAACAAAATTGAAGATTAGAGTTTAATTAGTGACCTCCAAACCAATGCAACTCTTCCATTTCATTTTCTATATATTGGTTCAAACATGGATTATGTAACAAAATCCGAGCAATTTTGAATTAAAATCAAATATTGTATTGTTCACAAGTAAAACATAGCAATTTTGTTTTTTTTTTTTTTTTTTGAGAAAGTAAATTAAAACTATGATTAGCAAAAAGTGAGTAAATGATTCGAACTACAATATTTGATCGTTCGTACGTGCGACTGTCCTTTTATGCTATTGGTGAAAGGCACATCTACTCATAATAGTCACGTAAATTAAATATAAGAAATCTTAAAATATTCTTATATTTAATTTCATTTCATCGTTTAAACAATTATTACAAATGTTTTTGTGCATAATTAATTAATATTATAGAATTGGAATCAGACTTGTAATACAAAATATATAAGAAGAAAATTATTTAGGCCTATTCTGTTAACATTTAATAATCACCCATTAAGCAACATATTAATACATTATTTTGGACTATAATATTAACTCAAATATGTATTTTGATAAAACATAAAATAAAATCAATAAGCTCAATAAAAAAAATTCTAACATTCTCTCACTTGGATGAAATTGATTTTATAAAATTTATATGAAAATTATTTTATTTACTAAAAAGATTTGGATTAAAAAAGAAATCTTTTATATGGCCATAATTTAAAAACAACATTGTCCAAAAGATGTATAAGTCCAATAGTTCAATTCTATAAATAATCAATATTGAACTATGACAATTATTGTATTAATTTATATATACAATACCATTCATAATTATAAATATTAATTAATTTATTGATATGAACTATCAGTGTGTTTTAGTATGTTAATTAATTTATTGATATGAACTATCAGTGTGTTTTAGTCCGGGATGAATATTAGCACCTGTTATGTATTGAATATGTCAATTACATCTTTGTCCTGCTTTTAGCATCTCACGAGACACCATTTATGTTTTTCAAAAAGCAACAAACTGTCTTGCTTAAGAATATCTTAAGACTTTTGCATATAGTACTTATAAATTTGCTTCATGCAAAACAACAATCAAAGATAATGATGAGCATCCATATATACATAGCAACTCAATCATACATCATAAAATTGAGCTAAAAGGAGTTCAAATACATTAGAAAAAAAAACATAAAACTCCCACTAATAAAAAATATCAAAAGAACCAACTACACTCATATCTATCGCATTAATTTTAAATGACTCTAGTGCAATCACTTTAGTCAAAGGGTCAGCTAATATGTTCTTTGTTGAAATATGCTTTATTACTATTTCTTTATTCTTTACCATCTCTTGAACATAAAGGAACTTTATGCGAATATATTTAGAGCTACTGTAGCATTTATTGTTATTAGAAAAATTCACAGCCACCATACTATCACAATATAACTGCATAGGCTGAGAGATAAAATCAACGATTTTAAACCCAGAAATAAAATTCTTCAACCAATGGAATGTGTTGTAGCACCATAGCATGCTACATACTCTGCATGCATGGCAGACGAAGCAATAAGATACTGCTTAATAATACTCTTCCAAGAAATAACACCATTTGCCAACATGAAAATATATCCAGAAGTAGATTTCAAGTCATTTAGACATCCCCTAAAATCTGGATCTAAATAACCTACTGCTGCAAGCTCATCTACTTGCCTAAAAGTAAGCATAAAGTCTCTTGTATGCTTTAGATAACACATTACTTTCTTTGCAACTACTCAATGATCCCAATCAAAATTAGATATATATCTACTAAGGACACTTACCGTATTAGAATGTTTGGTCGTCACATCATTGCATATATTAAGCTGCCCACAATACTAGCATAAGGCACATTACTCATAGACTATTTCTCAACCTCATTTTCAGGACACTGGTCATTCCTATATTTTTCATCTTTAGTCATGGGAACATGCCATGGCTTGCAATTCTTCATATTAAAATGCTTTAACAGTTTATCAATATAAGATCTTTCAGAAAGTCCCAAAATATTTTTAGTTCTATCCCTAAGGATTTCAATTCCAAAAACAAAAGATACTTCCCCTAATTCTTTCACATCAAAAGTCTTGGAAAACAAAGCTTCCATTTCATGTAATAATCCTCAATTATTACAAGCAAGTAAAATATCATCAAATATAAAATAAGAAAAATAAATATCCTCCCACTATTCTTGAGATATATACATAGATTAATCTTATTCTCTGTAAAACCTAATTTAGTAATAATTTCATCAAAATTTAAGTACCATTGCCTAGAAGCTTGTTTGAGACCATAAATAGACCATTTTAACATGTACACAATATGTTCCTTTCCAGGAGCTATAAAACCCTCAGTTTCATCTAAATTCCCGTTTAAAAAGGCAGTTTTCACATCCATTTAATACAACTCTAAATCAAATTGTGCTATCAATGCCATAATTGCTCTATAAGAGTCCTTAGAAGACATAGGAGAAAAATGTTTTATTTTAATCTATGCCTTTTCTTTGAGTAAACCACTTTGCCACTATCCTTGCCTTAAATCTTTCTATGCTACCATTTGAGTCTCTCTTGGTTTTAAATACCCATTTACAACTAATAAGCTTAAAACCATTTGGCAATTCTATAAATTTTCATACCCCATTATATGACATTAAGTCTGTCTCATCATCTATATCCTTTGTTCATGTAGTAAATTGGGGCTAAGCATCGCCTCGCCATAGGAGATTGGATCTATCACATGCTCAACATCATAATCAATTTTGCCTAAATAAACAACATAATCACTAGATCTAGCAGATCTTCTTTGTCTATTGGATCTCTTAACAGTCACATCCTCAACTAGTTGCGGTTCAATCTCTTCCACTTGAGGACTCACTACTAGTTGTTCTCCTTCTGTTTCCCTAACCTCACATTAACAAACTATTTTCTCATGCACAATTGGTATAAGAATGATAACTTTCTCTTTTGGTGGAAGCAATCTAATATCACTATTTCAATCTTCATCACAAATATCAGACTCTAATAATTTAGCATTAATGGACTCAACAATGCTCGATTAGGACAATAAAACTTGTACCCTTTAGACCATTATGAATAGCCTATAAAGAAATAACGAGAGATTAGTTTTCCTCTAAAAAAGTTATAGATTTTAACTTCTGTAGGACAACCCTAACTGATTTACTAGGCACTCTATTCAAAATATAAATAGTAGTCTTAAGTGCTTCACCCCCAAAGGCATCCAGACAAATTGCTTCTAGCTATTGCGGATTTAACCTTTTCTATAAGAGTACGATTTTGTCTCTCTACCATACCATTTTGTTCAGGGTACTAAATATAATATATTGGGCAATAATTTCACACTCTTGTAAGTACTTGGCAAATAGTCTTATATGCTGCATTTTTTCATCATATTTGCCATAGTACTCACGACTATGGTCAGACCTCCCAATCTTAATGTTTTAATTGGTGTTCAACCTTATTTTAAAAATTTTAAATATATCAAAGGCCTCTAATTTTTCTCTAATGAGATACGCATATCCATAATGAGAAAAATCATCAATGAATGTTATAAAATAAGATTATCCATTAAATCAAGGTGACAAAGGACCTCTAATGTTAGTGTGAAAAATTTTCAAAAGATTTTGACTACAAGTGGAACCTTTCTTTTTGGTCTTAGCAAAATATCATCTTTTACTAGTTTTTCAATTCTTTCTTTAGAAATATGTCCTAATTGTTAATTCTTTCTTTAGAAATATGTCCTAAACGCTTGTGCCATAACAAAAAAAGATTTTTTTTTGTTAAAAGTCTTTTAATGCTTGATTTGTCAAGATGCAGGGAAAATTTTCATTTTAAGCCAAAAAAAAGCTTATAAAGGTCATCACATAAATAAGCATGCCTAATTATGGAAGAATTAAAAGACAACTCAATTTTTTTTCTAAAACTAATCTTTAAAATTTAGCCTTCTAAATCAAATTTTTTTTAACAAAAATCAAATTCCATCTCATTGATGGCATATAAGAAACATCTTTCAAAAATAAAGTAAAATAAGAATCCAAAACCAAATTGACAAATCCTACTAGTTTAACTTTAACTCTAAGACCATTTCCTACGACAAGATTGCTTTCTATTTCACTCAGCTGTCATTTGTTTGTGAACCCCTGTAAATTATTACAAATATAAACAAATGCACCAGTATCAATCCACTAAGAATTAATAGGGATATCAACCAAAGGGGATTCAAAAGAAACAAAAGCAAAAGAGTTACATTGTTAATTCTTATTTTCTAGCCAATTCTTATATTTTGTATACTCATGTCTCTTATTGCTCTTTTTTTTGCAAAACCAATTTCTTTCTTTCTTTCTTTATGTTACCTGTAGCATTAAGATTATGATTCTAACCACCACTTTTATTAGGACCTTTCTTATAGTGCCTATACTTTGATTATTTATGCTTCATCTCAAGGTTGTGGGCACAAGAAGAAGATTGAGTGACTACAAAAGATTTCATCACCTCACCCACCTTTTCTTGATGTTGTTTTTCCTCTTCTTGGAAACATTTAGCTATAACCTTACTAATGGACCATTTCTCTCTCTCATAACATTATAGGCAATTTTAAGTTGACTAAATTGAGATGGGAGAGTGCTAAAGACTTGATGAATAATGAACTCATCATATAAGGTAATAATAAGGGCTCTAAGTTATTTCTGGTAACCCAACATGGCATGGATGTAGTTTCTCACCCTACATATTCCATTATACCTCATAGCTATTAACTTCCCTATAAGCTCTCTAGATTCAATCTTATCAACTTATCAGTACAAATTCTCTATGATATCAAAGAGGGTTTTGGCATTGGTGATATTGTATATCGAGTTATAAATGTTATCAACTACAGACTTCTTAATAATAGCCATACAAAGATGATCGGTTCTAACCCGAGCCTTATGAGATGCAATATGCTTATCAATACTATTTTTTGTAGGCATGGGAGGCTCAAGCTTATGCAAAATAATATCAAGTTCACTCATTCCCAAAGCAAGTTTAATGTCTAGCTTCTACTTTGCATATGACAATAACTATTCAAGAAATGACCCAACACACAATATAAGCAACATGGGCAAATAAAATTCAAGAATAAGCTTCATAACATGATATCCTTATTCTAAATGAGAATCTAAGTGCATCATTATAATATCCCCTTGTGGCAAAAAATATAACATACAAATAGGTTTCTCCAATATTAAAGTCCATATAAGATAACATGAATTCCAAAGAAATAAAAAATCTCTCTTTTGGGTAAATAGACTTTCAAATCCATGCAACTCTAGTATTAAATCCTATAATTCTCAAATTATCATATACAATAATCTCCTTTGGGTAGATTAAATAATATGATAACTTAGAAAATTTCATCTCACGTACATCATGTAAAAGAATTCATAAATTAATATAAATGAATCACTATAGTGATAAAAATTTAAACTATTTAAAATTCAAATATGAGATATCAATAATTAAAAAAGCCCATAAATTATCATTGTGACTAAACTTTTAATATCATAATTTTATACATAATTACAAATAAGTGTTGGGTATATGAAGCAAAATAAACTGGCCACAAATAAAAAATAACAATATAATAACAATAATAACACAAAATTTGATTGTAATATTCAAAATAAAATAAATTAATTAGTAATAAATATATTGTAATATTCAGCAGCTCACAAGTATGAATTTGTATGGCCAAAGCTATTTTGGAAACAAATTAATTAATAAAAATACAAGCCAATAATTGATAGAGCCATCAATGATAAATAATAAAATATAGCCATTAACACCATCCAATATTTGAAAAATTAACCACATTTTCGTGGCAATGAAAAAAAAAATCTCATGGGTTTTATTTGCCGATTGCCACATTTCCTAAAACCATGGTCATAAACTTTAAAAATTTCTGTAACGGTAGCCATAGAAATATGACTATCCAATAACAATAACAAGAAATACAAATCCGTGGTTATACATGTTACAAGTTCAATAACAATAGCCATACAAATATCACTATCCAAGATTGATTTAAATTTCAATGTGGCCATAAAAAAAATTCAAAAGAATAAATACAATAATAGTGAATGCTGATCAAAATTAAATAACCATAGTTTATTCACAATTGCAATGTATATATGCTTGTATATACAACAATTCCATCAACAATTGTGAAATAAAAATTAATAATAATTGCAATATTATGAATTTTAATTTTATAAAATCAGGCTTGATAGAAAAATATAAACCCTCGAATTATACACAAAATTAAAATCACATAATCAAGAAATTGACTTACAAGTTTTCTTGTTTGGCTTCATTTTTTATTTCCATTAATGCAATCTTTAAATTAATCAACCACGCACACTTGTTCGAAGAAACGGTTATGATCTTTCTCTCTATGTCTATTAATTCTTAATTGGTAGAATAATATATTACAGTAGATAAGAGAGATAAGACGTAATCTTTATATTTATTCCCATATTAGGACACTCCCATCTTAACTCTAATGGGTTTCCTAATCCTAATAGGATTAGAACTAAACTTATAATACAAAATACATAAGAAGAAAATTACTTAGGCTTATCTTGTTAACATTTAATAATCACTAATTAAAACAGGATATTAATACATTATTTTGGATTATAACGTTAATCCAAGTATATATTTTGATAAAACATAAAATAAAGGGACATTTACAATACTACCTAAAAAATTTTTATTTCAAAAATACTATAAAAATTAAAAATATTTACACTTTTAAAAAAGTTGGGGTAAATTTTTAAAAATATCTTATTGCTCACCAAAATAAGGGTTTTTTTTTTAAAAAAAAGTACCTCTTATCTCACTACAATTAATATTTTACTTCAATTTTCATCTTTGTTTTTTTCAAACTTTACTTGACTATTAAATAAAAAATTATAATAAAATAATAGATAATAATATTTTAAATTTTTTTAAAAATTTTAATTTTAATCACAAAAAATAAATAACACCCACAAAAAAAAGAAAAAAATATAAAAATATATTAATAAAAATTATTAAATTTATTTTTAAATAAACTTTCTATATTATACACGTAAAAAGGTAAAAAAAAATATTAATTTCGTTATGTAGATATTGTGTAGATGTTTTGTATTTTGGTAGATGTATGTATGTTATGTATTTATTTGTATATATTATATATATTTTCTGAAGATATTATGTGTATATTGTAAGATGTTGAAATTTGTGCTGCTATGGTTATAATTTAATATGTTGTTTGAAAATTTTAGGTATTTATATAAAGTAGAACTTTATTATGATTTAGTAAGACTAATTTCATCCCATAAAACTAACATCATCCAATTAGTCTCCAATTAGTCTAAAGTGTTTATTTGACATTTTTTCTTTATTTTTTAATTAAGGTCATTTTGTAACTAAATTATATATAAGAAGATTGTTAATATTACAAACTTCTATTGAAGAGTACTGTAATCAAGAAAATATATAGGCACCATTTAAAATAATTATTTAATTTAAAATGATAAAATTCATATACGGTATATATAACATATACCATATATGTAGATATATGCTACATATACCTTCATATAATAAGATATTACAGTTACATACTAATATTATTTTTTTAAAGAAAATAGATATATGTAGTTATAGTTAGCATATAACTACATATACTAAGATATAACAGGTGCATAGTGATATTCTTTCCCTAAGACAATAGGTATATATAAATATACGCTACATATACCTTCATATACTAAGATATTACAACTGCTTGCTGACATTATTTTTTGAAAGAAAATAGATATATGTAGTTATAGTTATTAAATACCTACAAATACTAATATATAATAGCTGCATACTGATATTATTTGTTCAACACTGTATGTATATGTAGGTATATATAAATATATGCTACTTATACCTTCATATGCTAAAATATTACAGCTACAAATTGATATTTGTTTTTAAAAAGACAATAGATACATATAGTTATAATTAGTATATACCTAAATATAATAAGATATAATAGCTGCATACTGATATTCTTTCTCCAAAATAATTGGTATATGTGGCCTATTTTAGTATATATTGGTATATGTCAGTATATATTACATATACTTCAATTAAAAAATAACGATACATATAAATATATATTGGTATATATGTATATATGTCAGTATATAACTATTTTTATTTTTTATTTATATATGGGTACATGTTATATATAACTAGATATATCGAAAATAATAACAATATATATCGGTATATATTATCAAAAGAATGATATTTGTATGTATATGTTACATATAACTAGATATACTAAAAAAATAGATATGTTGGTATATGTTATCGAAAAGAATGGTATTTTGTAAGTATATGTGGTATGTGTTACATATATTTTAACTAAGAAAATGATATATGTGGATATATGTAAGTATATGTTACATATACTTTAATTAAAAAATGATATTTGTAGGTATATGTGGACATATATTACATATAACTAGATATATATAGGTATATGCTACATATACTTTAATTGAATAATGATATTTATAGGTATATGTGGGTATATATTACATATACTTTAACTAAAGAATGATATGTGTGGATATGTGTAGGCATACGTTACATATATTTTAATTGAAAAATGATATTTATAGGTATATGTGAGTATATGTTATATATACATTAAGTAGATGATAATATATGTGGATATATATAGGTATATATTACATATACTTGTTAAATTTTAAAAGAATAAGAGTATAAAGTGATATATGTTTAGTTATATGTCAGTATATATTTATTAATTTAGGTAGATATATTTTAGTTATATGTTGGTATGTATATTTCATATAAATAGAAAGTTAATATAAATATTTTTAATTTAATATGTTTTTTTTAAAATTAATTTAACATAAATGATAAATGTAACACCCACAATTTTATTAAAATATAATTAAACAAATAATGTGGAAGGGTTAAATAAAGTGTTAGAAGAGGAAACATGCTAATGGATATGTTGAATATAAAAGAAATATACATGAAATATAAATGTCACTAAAAAAATGAAAAAGTCAAAAAATAGATAGTAAAAGTTAAAGGTTAAATAGTAAAAGGTTGAAAAGTTAAAAAATTTAAAATTAAAATAATTTTTTATGGAAGAGTAAAAATATCTAATTTAATAATTAATTAATTATACAAAAAAATATCTTATTCTTCTTTCCTTTGTTGGCCGAAATTCCATGGTTGTCTAAGATGAATTTTTGCTTCTATAATCCATCAAATTTCTCAAGTTTTTCACGAGTTTTAGGATGATTTTGAAGTTTTATTAATAGAGGGTAATGTTTCTTTTGAGATTAAGATAGTTTATTGAAAATTTGAATTATGTGAGTTTTTTATTTTTGAAGGAGTCTTGTATAATTGTTTAAATGATATGAAATGATGTTATTTTGCTGTGGAGATAATGATTTTATAGTTAAATGATTGAAATAGTTAGGATTGATGATAGATTGGGAGAAGAAGATGGGAATTAGGGTTTCCATGGAAAATTCATAAAGAATTAATATAAATTGAATTTAATTACATAAATTGTATTAAAATATAATTTTAAAGACATAATTGAACTTAAAACATGATTTAGAATTGATTAGAATATACTTCTAAAATTAAAGTGTATTAGAGCAAAAATTAAAAATTTCAAAGGAATGTGATAAAATAAGTTTTATTAATTAAAGTGTATAGAAATGTGATTCTAATGAATTATTTAAACTCATAATGTGGATAGGAGTTGAGTATATTAGGTTTGTCCAATCCAAGTAGTGAAGAACATTGTGGTAAAGTGAAGGGAAGGGTGAAAACTTGGCTTGGAAGTTGTCTTGAGTAAATGTTAGTACATACTTTGATATTTCTGTATTAAAATACATTGAAATAGCATACTGCATTGTATGTTGATGCTACTTCGATGTGAGTATTCACAGGTAAAGAGCATTGTTATGTGTTTAAGGGTGCGTTTACATAATGTATGAATTGTCATACTATTTTAAAATGACCTTTGGCATTATTGAATATGATTGTAGAAAAATGAAACCATTTAAGGTATATAGATCGACCACATTTATGTAAGTGGCATAAAATGTAATACTTATGATGAAGTAGACCCAACCCTTAGGTAATCCAAGGCAGCCCACTACCTAGGGCAACCCACCCAAGGGGGCAACATATATATATACATATATATATGGACGGACAAGAAATAAAAAAATAAATCATATGTTTGAACTGTAAAAAACAACACTAAACGAGAAAAGTCAATAATGGATTTGAGCCGTAAAAAAATACTAAAAAAATAAATATCGACAGATAAGAAATAAAAAAAAATCAATATTGGGATTGACTTTGAGCTGTGAAAACAAAAATAAAATAAAACAACTTTTCTGCTCAAAAAAAAAAAATTTCCCTGCAATTTGAAGATTGAGGACTGAGGTCATCAACTCTTACAACCAGAACCAATTATCCGAACAAAAAAAAAACTCTTACAATCAGGTATTTTTTTTTCTCTCCTTCATTATGATTTTATTTTTCTCCTTTGAATTTTAGGATTGAATTATCTATGATTTTATTGTGGTTTTAACACATTCTTGCATTTTTAAACCAAATTCTACCCAACTTGTGTTATATTTTACAAATTCATTACTAAATTAATGGGATAATATCTAATTTTCAATTTTCACTTCTTAAACTTGAGGTTGAGTATCCAATAAATTGGATAAAATCATCATTCCCAATTTATAGCTTATTAATGATTTTTTATTGTATAATTGTGTTCATAACTAAAAAATCTTCAATTTAAATTTCAATAAATCAAATTTATTGAAAAAATAAAAATTAATTTAATTTAATTTATTTAAGATATAGAAATGTCGTCATATATTTTGTGTGATTTATTTTTTTTTTGAAAATTTTTATTTGTTTTGAGAATTAGGATCCTAATAAATAGGATTGTAATATTTGTATAGGTTGTAGATACTATGCTGAATGATAATAATATTCGCGTGAGGTTTCGAAAATAAAATTTTGGATCTTATAATAGAAAAATCAAATGACGAAAAGATGAAATGGAAAAATCATTAGTAGGTTCTATTTCTAATCCATTTAATGCAAGAATTCAAAAAACTCTAGTTTCAAGTCAAATTGAAGAAGTTAGTGATGAAGATATTAATGAGATTCATATAGAACCTAATGAAGAAGATAATATAGCACATGATACATCTAACGAGGGAGAAGCTTGGAATAAGATCCATTATGACCATGATGAGCCTATGAGTGAAGATGTAACAATTGATAATTTTAGAGAGGAATGTAATGAAGACTCTATTTCTATAAATGATAGTCTTAGGGATGGAGTTGTCAATGAACAAAATACTACAAGAATGCTTAATCTTGATAAAGATGTTTACGTAAACTATGATCCAAGGTTGTGGGGAAATATTAATAACACTCAGAGAATTTTATTAGTTAAAAAGGGTCCGATTAGGATCTTTAAAATGAATGATGAGTTTCCAAAAGAACCAAACATAGGAGATATTTTTCTTCTAAATTTTACACTTGTGATCTTCCAAATGGTGAGAAGCAAGAAAGGAAGTGGCTTGTGTATTCAAATGAGTTGGATAAGGTTTTTTGTTTTTGTTGCAAATTATTTAAGCATAAACCAATGCTAACTAGTTTGGCCGAAGAGGGAACTAGTGATTGACATAACCTTCCCACAAAACTTAGAGAGCATGAAAGGAATCCGAAACACAACCAGAATGTTTTGAAGTGGGTGGACTTGCAAAAGGGACTCAAATAAAAAGCAACAATTGACGAAGATTTGGAAGCACTAATTGACAAAGAGAGAAATCATTGGAAGATAGTACTAGTTTGAATAATTGCACTTGTGAAGACTCTTTCTCGAAATAATTTTCCATTTCGTGGAACTAATGAGAAGATTTATGAGAATAATAATTGGCTTTTTTTGTCTAACTTATTGAATTTCTTACAGACTTTGATCATTTCATGAAAGAGCACCTTCGACTTATGGTAAATAAAGGAATTCACACTCATTATCTTAGCCACAAAATTCAAAATGAATATATAAGCTTGTTTGTAAATGAGATTAAAAAAGAAATTCTCAAAAAGATTTTAAAAGCAAAGTACTTTTCTATTGTCCTTTATTGTACTCTAGATCTAAGTCATGAAGTACAAATATCGATTATTATAAGATGTGTGGATGTTGAGGATGCAAGTGAAGTCAAAGTAGAGGAGTTCTTTCTTGGGTTTATACAAGTTGATGACATGTCAAGGCTTAGACTTTTCAAACATCTTGAAGATGTTTTGGTGGATCTTAAACTCAACATTGATGATATAAGAGGACAATGTTATGACAATGGCTCAAATATGAAAGGTAAGCATCAAGGTGTTCAAAAAAGATTACTTGATATAAATCTTAGAGCATTTTACATTCCATGTGGATGCCATAACTTAAACCTTGCATTATGTGATATGGCAAGATCTTGTGTGAAGGCAAGAAATTTTTTTTGCATATGTATAGAGGATTTATACTTTGTTTTCATATTCAACACAACAGTGGGATATTCTTAAAAGATATATGAAGGGTTTATCACCAAAACCATTATCGACAACTCATTGGGAAAGTCATATTGAGAGTGTTAAAGTAATAAAAAGTCAAGCACTAGAATTAAGAGATGCTTTGATTAAAATTGCAAATAGTTCTAAAGATGATGTTGTGATATCAGAGGCTAAAGGTTTCTGCAAAAATACTTTAGAGGATTTTGAGTTCTTGATTAGTTTATGTGTTTGGTACAAAATCTTAGACAAAGTTAATTGAGCTAGAAAAAAACTTCAAAAAGAAGAGATGAATCTTGAGAGAGCAATTTTAAACATAAATGAGCTCATTTTATTTTTTGAAAAGCTTAGAGAAGATGGTTTCCAAGACTTAATGGAGGAAGGCAAAGAGCTAGCAGAAAAAGTTAGTATTTATCTAGTATTTGCAACAAGAAGAGTAGTTCATAGAAAAAAAATAATTTAATGAGGATTTGGAAGAGGATGCCAATGAAAGTCAATCGCAAGAAGATAATTTTAGAATTATATACTTTCTTCACATTATAGATCAAGCTCTTACATCACATAATGATCGATTTGAGCAATTTGAACTTTGTAAAGCAACCTTTGGATTTTTATTAAATGAAAAGTTCAAACATAGTAGTGATGAAGAATTAATTAAACATTGCAATCAACTACAAAGTTTTTTGGAATATAACGAACATTATGATATTTATGGGAATGAGTTATTTTAAGAGCTTAAACATTTGGAAACATTATTGCCAAAGGAAAAAACAAAATCGATTGACATTCTTAATTTTTTAAAGTTTTATTGGGAAGATGGTGGTTTCCAAGTAGTATGGATTGCATATCGAATTTTGTTAACTATACCAATTAAAGTTGCTTCAGCAAAAAGAAATTTCTCTAAGTTAAAGTTAATAAAAACCTATCTTCGAACTACCAAGTCACAAGAGAGATTAAATGTATTATCTGTGATCTCAATTAAAAATGAATATTTAGATAAGCTAAATTATGATAATTTAATTGAAGAATTTGCTTCAAAAAATGCAAGGAGAAGTAATTTATTTCAAGTTGGATAGTGCTAATAATAAAACACCTTAACCAAGTTATTTTGTTTTTGTTCTATGTAATTAAAGCTCAAAGTAGAATGCAATTTTAATTTTGCATTTTTTTAAAATTTTATTTTTTTAATATTTAAAAGTGATTGGGCAACTACAATTTAATTTCCCTAGGGCAACCCAATCCTCGAGGGTGGCCCTGTGATGAAGTATATGGAAATATAGAGAAATGGTGAAACAAATGCTAAAAAAATGAAGAAGGATATATATGGCTATGTTATGTGAAAATGTGGAATAATGTATGTTGCCTTATATTGGATTATGTTATGTGAAAATGTAGAATAATAAAGTATAATGCATGTTATTTATCATATGATTTGCCTTCAGAACTAGACGTTAGGTGTCACTTATGATGTTATTTGCTTTTGGGCTAGACGCTGGGCGTCACTTATGATTTTATTTACCTTCGAGCTAGACATTGGATATTTATATAAATCAAAATAATATTTTCGGAGTCTGAATATTATATAGGATCACTTGTGATTTTATTTGTCTTTGGATTAGACACTAGATGTTAAGATAAACCAAAATAATATCTCTAGAGCCTGAATATTATATAGGGTCATTTGGGTTCAACGCATGTGATTGTAATATTTTATGGAATTACAAAAATAATGTATGAGTTTTAAATGCATTTGCATGCTACATTATGAGTTTCAAAGAAAAGGCAAATTGTATTGTTTTTAAAATTTTCTTTATTATCAAAGTATGTACCGCTAGGCTATTAGCTCATCGCGGTTTGCTCATTATGCAGGTGACATGATAGGCACCGAGAGCCCTGCTAGACCTGACCATGCGTAGAGTTTTTGGACTGTACCAAAAGTTTTGATAGATTACCATAAGACTAGAGTCAGTTGCTTAGCATGTAAATATTTATTTTAACTAAATAAGTTATGTTTATATACCTTATACTATCATATGAAAATCTTGGAAATTTAAAGTTTTTGATTAAATGTTATAAAAATGTGAAATATTTGAGTATATTTATATTTGAGTAATTATAAAGAATGTTGGAGAAATGGATGATTATATGTATATTGGGAGTGTATTTTATACAAATTGAGAATATTTATTTTTTAGAAAATATCTGAAAAACAGACAAAACTTTAGGGAAATTTTTTAAAAAATTTTCTTTTAAATTTATATTTTTAACAATTATTTACAATTATAAGTATGTAATTTTATTTACTAAATTATATTTTAAAAGTTAAACTATTTTTATAAAATTATAAATAAAAAAATCAAATGAGAAATATTGTGTCATACTTGTATTTTGTGTTTGTATTTTATACAAATAAAGTGTATGTATTATATGTATATAAAATATAAAGATGTGACATAATTTTTTTTTGTTTTTGATTTTTTTATTACATATATATATTGTTATATATAATATATAACAACATATAAGTAAATTCATTTCAAAATTTTATTTAATGAAAAATAAATATAAATAATTTTTTTTGTGGAAATTGTAAAATACTTTTATTCTCTTTTTAAAAAATAAACTAATTAAATTTATTAATTTCAATACATATATATCTAACAATAACTATCTTATTTATTTTTAAATTTTATTTGATAATAAATTTTATACTGCATCTTTTTTAATAATATTATTATATTAATTCTTTCTGTATTTTAGCAATTAAATGTTGTGCTTAACGAAAAATTGATTTTTTTTGGATACAGTAAAATTGAAAACTCTTTTAATTTTTGATTTAGTTTTGTAAATATCCCATTAATTAATCACACAACAATCCTTCCTAATCTCTCTAAGAAACTTTATTTTTTTTGAACTGATAATCTCTAAGAAACTTGTTGCTCTTTCCTCCTTTTGACCTTTTAAATTTCTGTTTCAAAGTTAATTACATGTTATTCTTTGGCCATTTTTTTTACTTAGTTGATTTTCTGAAAAATTAAACTTCTTTTGGTTATACCTATACTGTAGCATATTTTTGGTATATCTAACTCTTGTTAATTATACTGTAGATATACCAATAACACCTTAGATATACCAATAATATATTTCTAATATACTAAAAATATACCTTTATAAGTAAATTTGATTATTTGAGAGGACAAAAATATTATCGTTTACCATTTACATGACTTTAAAAAGACATTGGAATTTTCACATATTAGTATTTTATGTTAAAATAAATTTAATCTCAAACTAATATTTTAAACCATCTCATTTGATTCCATTAGTGAGAAAATTATCCTTTTCAAAAAAAAGAATTTTTACAACCAAGTAAGAAACTAAAATTCAAAAGCAACACATAATAAATTATGCCCTACAAATTAAAGGTACACCATTTAGAAAAGTTTTTTGATATATCACCTGAAAAAATAAGATTTTTTTTTTCTTTCATTACAGTATATTGTTGATATATAATGGTTTTATCTTAAAAATAAAAAAAAATGCTATACAACTTAGAAAAATAAAAAACTTCTTACTTCGTTATAATGTACTTTGATATATCAACGGTATTATCTTAAAAAAAAGTAAATTGCATTGTAGTATATTATTGGTATGTCTAAGTATGTCATTGGTATATCTTAAATATACCAATAATATACTAACAATACACCATTAATGTGACTTACGATTTACCAATAATATACTAATATTATACTATTAGTATATCTTATGATATACCATGCTTGAACTAATATATATGGACGTTGGAATCGAAGGGTTACATAATCTTTTTCAATTGGTAAAATTGAATTTTAAGCGCTACTATTCAATTTTGTTAAGTAGTTACCATGTTTATTTTCAAAAAAAAAAAAAAAAAAAAGTAGTTACCATGTATGTATGTATATATATAATTTTATTAGGTAGTTATTATATATTAGGAATGTACATTTGGCTCGGCTAGGCCATCAGATTAGACAGAATTCAAAAAATTTGGGTTGACTCTACTATTTAATTTTGTTAGATAGTTATCATATATTTATATATATATATATGGTAATACATCACCTTAAATTGGACTTTAGGTCCAAAAAGAAATACTTTAAACCGAATCAAAGTATTTAAAAAAATAAAATTAATTAATTTTTAATTCATTATATTAATATTTATAAATATTTATATTAATTTTTATGTATAATTATTTTATATTAGAAAAAAATATTATGCAATATATTAGAGATCTGTTATTCAGATCGATGCTGTTGAACTAAATTTATTATGAAATTAATTAACTTTTTAAGCAAATTAAATCAAAAGAAGTGGTTGATTACAACATGACGCAATTAAAACAATAATTTCAATACAACTTTTCTTTCATTATTTACCATGTATCAGATACATAGTAGTCAAAGCATATCAATATAATTAATTATTAACAACATAAGATAGATAAAAAAAAAAAAGGTAAAGACATACAGCGGTTGAAACAATCCTTCAACTCTGAATATGGCTGATCGTTTTTATTTTATAAGTATGGGCGTGCTAGACTACTGCAAAGCAACATATCGGTGAATACTAGTAAGGAGGTGGAGGGCGGTGCCCAGGGGGAGGTGGCCTAAAAGGATCAAAAAAAGGCGGTGGTGGAGGACCAGAAGCAGGGGGAGGAGGTGGGGCGAAATTAGGTGGTGGCGGATGATGATGATGTGGTGGAGGTGGAGGATAAAATTCAGGACCTGGTCGAGGCGGTGGTGGCGGAGGACCATGTAGATGCGGCGGCGGTGGTGGAGGTGGTGCAAAAGGGTCTGGTGGTGGTGGTGCAAAAGGGTCTGGTGGTGGTGGTGGAGGTGGTGCATAAGGATCTGGTGGCGGTGAGTGTCTATGAAGGGCCATTTTTAGCTGAAACTCTGGTTCCAAGACTTTGTTTTTTTGTTTTGTTTTTTTTTAAAAGCTTAAAAGACGGACTTATCGCTGATATATAGAAGAGTAAGTAAGCAAGAAAAGAAGTTTCTGGAGATGGCTTGCGGACTTGTGGATATTGGAATTAGACTGGTAGACGACCAGTGATATCAAGTATTATCCAATCCAATTTTTACATCACAAATATTCAACCGACTATATATATATATATCGATTTTTAATTTATTGAAAAATATTTTTTTAAATTCACTTGAGTAATAATCATATATAAGTAAATGATAATATATATATTATTTTAACATTTAGATTGAAATTGTAATTATGCAAATGAATTATAATACCATAAATTGAAAAACTATATTTTTTTAAAAAATAAATATTTACCGAAAAAATGATTGTGCTGAGAGGGATTTTTTTTAATCTATATAATGTCAAATCCAAACCTCTTTCGAGTACTCCTTGGGAAGCGAGGAATTCTTTGGTTTGCAAACAGAGGGTGCAAAGTCCTTTGCAAGTTGTGCGCCGTGCTCGCGCGAGTGGGAGCAGGCCCAAGCTGCTCGGAGTTCAAGTCCTTTGGTCTACTCAGTCTCGTCGGCTTGGAGTCGTCCTACTAGCTTTATTAAAATGAATGTGGATGGAGCGTGTTTCAATAGTGGTTTTGTTGGTGTTGGGTGTATTGTTAGAGATTGTCATGGATCCTTTATTGGGGCTTTGCAAAAGTCATTTTTTGGAGGCTATGAAGCTCGTGTGGTTGAAGCAATGGCAATTAGAGAGGCTCTCTCTTGGGTCAAGGGGGAATGTTGATTTTGTGTTGTAATAGAATCTGATTTTCAACTTTGTGTTCAAGCTATAAATGATTCTGTGTATAGGGATCATTCATCTTTTTGTCTTGTTATTGATGATTGTAAATCTCTTCTTGCTGAGTTAAGGGATGTCAATCTTGTCTTCGTGAGACGTTCTGCGAATATTGTAGCTCATTCGTTAGCTAGAGATTGCAGTATTACGACAGATTCGGTGCGGTGGAGGGTTGTTCCACCATCGTGTATTCAAGATCTTATTTCTTTAGAGTATGAATAATAAAGTCTTACTATTTTTATAAAAAAAAAAAAAGTATTCCTTGGGAAGTTTGGAAAGTTAGGAGGTTCTTTTATTAATTTGGATTTGATTTTTCAAAAGTATATTTTACATGCAAAATGTTCTTTTATAAAGAGCATGGAGAAAAAGAAAAAGATGAAAATCGATCAAAAAAGAAAAAAAAAAGATGAAAAAGACTTTCTTTGTTGGCTCCAAAAATATCAAAATAGATCTTGATATATGATTATGATATATAAAATAAGTAAAATAAGTAGATTAAAGGTGATCCTTAATCGATTATTGTCAGAAATAAATTAGCCTATTTATAATATAATTTTAACTAAAATGACGTAACTCAAAATTATTATATTTTATTATTATTTGCTAATAAAAATAAGTCTTATATATCATATATCTCATTATAATTTTATTATTATATAGTATATTATTATTTTATTTAGAAATACTTTATTTAAATTTTTTAATTATTCTTGTTAAAAATTTATTAATTTCATTTGATTACTAAATATTTTTAAATTTTTATTAATTTAATTATTAATTAATTTAAATTTAATCATTTATAATTTTTAGAAATAATTTTTTTAAATTAAATAAATTTTATGATTTAAATAATCTAGTCCTTTACATTTTATATTAATAATTTTTTTAATTTAGAATCTATAATACAATTTATAAACAGAAAATAGAATAGGGAAAATAAATATAAAATAAAACAAATATTTTAAAAATTTTATTGCAAAATTTATATTCACAATTATACATTATCTCCTTAGCTCTTTTTCTTTATTACTAAGTTTGTCTTTTTTCACTCACTCATTATTTATTTCATCTAAAACTATATCTTTTATTATTTGCTTATTTTAAGAATATTTTTCATACATTTATATTTAAAAATTATTTTAATCAAAATTTATTATATGAATAATTTTTTAATTGATTATTTAAGAAAATTAAATTATTTTAAATTATAAATATTATATGAATTAAATGGGCAATATTAGGTTATCCACATATAACTCATTTAATTAAATATATTATATATATCATATTTGTATAACCCCATTTAATTTCATATCATATTTGTATTGACACGATTAATAAATGTATCATGTTCTAGTTGCCCTTAATTGTGTTATTAGAGTGGGTCAACACGACACAATATGACCTGCCAATCTATTTTGACACTCTTATTTGACTCCCTTTCTATCTTATTAATTTTTCTCCACAATTCACTTTTTTTATCAGTAATATAAAATTGCATTAACTAAAAAGAAATACAACCTAAATTAAAAGGCTTTTAACACCTAAAAACAAACTAGATGCAAAAGTTTTTCCAAATGAGATTTAATATATTTGGATAGATATATCAACAATAAGATTACCAAAAAATAGAGGACATTAAAGTGACATAAATTCATCGTTGGGTCGCACAACAAAGAAAACTTACTAAAAATCATAGCTAAAATAATACAGAAAACTGGTAAGGGGTGATTTGGGCACTAGAAAGTGGAGCTAAATCATCTTCAAAGTCCACACATTAATGGAAGCTGCAGACCCATCTTGAGTAGAATTAGGAAACGCTGAAAGCTATGGTAGGCAGGTCAAGTCTGTTGGTGATTGGTTCCAAGTGGGACCCACAATAACATATTATTAAAAAAATGGAAAGTTGTTAAAGGAAAAGTCAAAGTCGGTGAAACAATTTGCAAAATGCAAATTGGGAAGGAATGAGCTGGAATGAGTTGTTTACAACTCATTCACACGGTTTTCATCTCCTATAAATAGGAGATGAATTAGTTCTTTTAAATGAGAGAAGCCACAGATTGAGTTATAATCTGTGAAGAGTGAGATTGAGAGAGAGATTAATTTTAGGAAAAGGGTATTCCTAAAATTGGGGAGAGTGAAAATAGTGAGGATTATAATTTTTTGGGGAGTGTTTTGTAAACACTGTGAGTGTCACTATTTTTGTATTAATCTCTTTGTAGCCTACTATTTTTATAGTGGAAGAATATTTCGGAGTTTGTCCCGTGGTCGTAGTTCTAAAAAGTTAAGGGTGAACCACGTTAAATATTTGTGTCTCATTTTTATTATTTTACTGCCGTAATTTTCTGGAGGTGTCAACAGGTCAAATTTTAGACAATAATTATTGGAGTCATTCTGCTACGAAAGTTCAGATAATATACCGTGCACGTAACTTCTGTCTAGAAGGCCGGATTTTAAGTGGGACCGTTTGTGACCCCTCCGCCCAACTAAAATTTTACGTGGAATGGTAATACTGTCTAAGGTGATCATTGTGGTCCTTCCTGGGTATTACCGAATCGGTTCACTTCAGTAATTATTGGGTTAATTCGGGATTGAGGCGTAAATCCCCAACAAAGTGGTATCAGAGCCGAAGGTTTCGGCAGGTCCAGCCGGTCAAATAACAGTACCGAAAACCGTGATTATATTTAGAAAATAAATATATCACGACGATCAGAAAATTACGATGAGTCCGTTGGTGCAGTCCGTTCGAAAAACCATTGCGGAATTATTTTATTGTGAATAGTAGTAAATAGTAACATCAAATGTTACTATTCACGTATACTATTCACGTGTACTATTTGCAGTACTATTCGTGTGTACGGTACTATTCACGCATACGGTTACTATTCACTAAGAAATTTTTTTGTGAATAAGTAATGGAGGCTAAGACGAGCAAGATGATCAGTCTGAATGGCGGTAATTATCATATATGGAGAAACAAAATGAGAGATCTCCTTATGGTAACAAAACTGCACGAGCCAGTGTTTAGCACAAATAAACCTGAAGGCAAGACTGACGAAGAATGGACTTTCGAGCATCAACAAGTTTGCGGCTTTATTCGACAATTTGTCGATGATAATGTGTACAATCACATTTCTGACGAGACACATGCTCGGACACTGTGGAACAAGCTTGAGGAGTTATATGCCTCAAAGACCGGCAACAACCAGTTATTTTATTTGACAAAGTTGATGAATTTTAAATACCGGGAAGGTACTTCTGTAGCAGATCACTTGAGTGAAATGCAGGCGATCATTCATCAGTTGTCAAGTATGGACATAAAATTTGATGATAAAATCCTCGGCCTTATGATGCTCGCTTCTTTGCCAGAGTCGTGGGAGACTTTGAAGATATCAGTAACAAACTCTACACCTCGTAGTGGAGTTAGCTGGGAATATGTCAAAAATGTTGTTCTAAATGAGGAGATGAGGCGAAGAGCACAAAATTCCTCATCATCTCAATCAGACATTCTTGTAGCAGATGCTAAAGGAAATAACCAGCCCAGAGGAAGGAGCCAATCCAGGAGTTCAAATACAAGAGACAAGAGCAGAGGAAAATCAAACAAATATGCTAATATCTTGTGCCATCATTGTGGGAAAAAGGGGCACATCAAAAGATATTGCCGAAAGTTCAAAAGCGAGCAGGGGAAGAATAAAGGCAAAGCAAAGAAAGAAGAAAGCAGTGACGATGAAGCCAATGTCATTGCTGAGTTTCAGCTATTCACTGACAACACTATCAATCTTGCAACCCAGGAGACCAGTTGGGTAATTGATAGTGGAGCTACACTTCATGCAACATCCTGGAGAGAAAATTTTTCATCTTACACACCAGGCAATTTGGGTGTGGTTAAGATAACAGACGGCAAATTGTTGAAAGTCGTTGGAAAGGGAGATGTCTGCTTGGAGACAGAAAATGGTTCGAGATTAATTCTAAAAGGTGTTGTGCATGTACCTGACATGTGCTTGAATTTAATCTCGGTTGGCAGACTTGATAATGAAGATTTCTGTAGCACCTTCAGAAATGGCCAGTGGAAGCTCACAAAATGTTCTTTGGTAGTAGCCAAAGGAAGGAAAGATCCAAAGCTGTACGTGATGCATGCGAAGCTCTCTCAAGACACTTTAAGTGTAGCAGAGGATGACAGTACAGTTGAATTGTGGCATAAACGGCTAGGCCACATGAGTGAGAAAGGAATGACAACTCTGGTCAGAAAGAGCATGCTGCCTGGACTGGATAAAGTTCACTTAGAGAAGTGTTCTGATTGTATGGCGGGAAAGCAGAATAGAGTTGCTTTCAAGTTTACTCCACCTACCAGATGAAGAATGTGTTAGATCTGGTACATTCAGATCTGTGTGGACCATTGACGATGTCATATGGTGGAAATTGATATTTTGTAACTTTTATCGATGACCAATCTAGGAAGACCTGGGTATACACTTTGAAGTCTAAAGATCAAGTTTTAGATATTTTCAAACAATTTCTAAACTTGGTTGAGAGGCAGATAGGCAAAAAGCTGAAGTGCATCAGAACAGATAATGGTGGAGAATACACTAGGCCATTTGATGCTTTCTGCAAAGAGAATGGTATTCGACATCAAACAACACCTCCCAAGACACCGCAATTGAATGGTTTAGCTGAGAGGATGAACAGAACTTTGATGGAGAGAGTCAGGTGTTTACTCTCACATGCAAAGTTATCTAAAAGATTTTGGGGTGAAGCTCTACTTACAGCAGTTCATCTTTTAAATCGTTCACCCTGTGTTCCTCTATAGTTTCATACTCCAGAAAGAGTATGGTCGGGAAATGATGTTTCCTATGATCATTTGCGGGTGTTCGGTTGCAAAGCCTTCGTGCATATTCCTAAGGATGAGAGGTCTAAGCTTGATGTCAAGACTCGACAATGTGTATTTGTGGGCTATGGCCAAGATCAATTTGGCTATAGATTTTATGATCCTGCCCAGAAGAAGATGGTGAGAAGTAGAGATGTTGTATTTGTTGAAGATCAGACTATTGAAGATGTTGAAAAGACTCAGAAGCTGACTACCGATAGATCTGATGGTGATTCAACATATGCACAGATTGTTCCTTCAACAACAGAACAAAGACCAGTTGGAGATGAAGAAAATATTCCAGAAGAACAAGTGCCAGAGTTAGAAAATCCAGAAGTTCCTTATCAGAATGAACCAGAAGATGATTCTGATAATGTTCAAATTCAATCACCAGCACCTGAAGGTTCTCAAAGAAGATCTAGTAAAGTCAGACAACCATTTACTAGATATCCAGTAAACGAGTATGTTTTACTTACTGATGGGGGAGAACCAGAATGCTTTGAAGAAGCAATGGGAAATGAACATAGAAGAAGCTGGATTGAAGCCATGCAAGATGAAATGAAGTCCTTGCATGAGAATCAAACATTTGAGCTGGTGAAGTTGCCCAAAGGCAAGAAAGCTTTGAAGAACAAGTGGGTGTTCAAGATCAAGCAGGATGAACACAGCTCCCAACCACGGTTCAAAGCTAGATTGGTGGTGAAAGGGTTCAGTCAAAGAAAGGGTATTGACTTTGATGAGATATTTTCACCCGTTGTGAAAATGACATCCATTCGGACGGATTGGCCGCCAGTTTTGATATGGAAATCGAGCAAATGGATGTGAAGACTGCCTTCCTACATGGTGATTTGGAAGAAGAGATATACATGGAGCAGTCAGAGGGTTTCATTAAAAAAGGAAAAGAGGAGTATGTATGCAAGTTGAAAAAGAGCTTGTATGGCCTGAAACAGGCACCGAGACAGTGGTATAAGAAGTTTGAGTCTGTTATGGGGGAGCAAGGCTACAGGAAGACTACTTCAGATCACTGTGTTTTTGTGAAGAAATTCTCTGATGATGACTACATTGTTCTTTTGCTCTATGTGAATGATATGTTGATCATTGGTCAGAATTCTGCCAGAATTAATAGCTTGAAAAAACAGCTAAGTAAGTCTTTTGCCATGAAAGACTTGGTACCAGCGAAGCAGATTCTTGGCATGAAAATTACAAGGAATCGAAGCGCCAAGAAATTATGGTTGTCACAGGAGAAGTACATCGAAAAAGTACTTCAAAGGTTTAACATGGAGAATTCTAAAGTGGTTAGTTGTCCTCTTGCTAATCACTTTAGATTGAGTTCAAAACAGTGCCCTTCTACAGATGAAGAGAAGGAAGAAATGGAAAAGGTTCCATATGCTTCAGCAGTTGGATGCTTGATGTATGACATGGTTTGTACACGGCCAGATATAACTCACTCAGTTGGAGTAGTGAGTCGGTTTCTTTCAAATCCAAGAAAGGAACATTGGGCTGCAGTGAAATGGATATTCAGGTATCTTAAAGGTACAACCAAAACATGTTTATGTTTTGGAGGAGATAAGCCAGTATTAATTGGTTATACTGATGCAGATATGGCTGGTGATGTTGACTCAAGAAAGTCTACATCTGGTTATCTAATCACATTCGCAGGGGGAGCTGTGTCATGGCAATCGAGATTACAGAAGTGTGTCACTCTCTCATCGACCGAAGCAGAATTTATAGCTCTAACGGAAGCGTGCATGGAGCTATTGTGGATGAAGAAGTTCTTGAATGAACTCGGTATTTATCAAGAACGGTATCTGGTATTCTGCGACAGCCAGAGCGCGATTCATCTGGGAAAGAATTCCTCCTTTCATTCTAGATCAAAGCACATTGATGTAAGATATCACTGGATCAGGGATGTATTTGAGATGAAGCAGTTACAGCTTGAGAAGATCCATACAGACGAGAATGGATTAGACATGTTGACGAAGATTCTTCCGAAGGACAAATTTGAATTTTGTCGGTTAGCTGCGGGGATGATGAAGAATACGACTAACATTCCCACTTGAAACTCAAGGGGGAGATTTGTTGGTGATTGGTTCCAAGTGGGACCCACCATAACATATTATTAAAAAAAACGGAAAGTTGTTAAAGGAAAAGTCAAAGTCGGTGAAACAATTTGCAAAATGCAAATTGGAAAGGAATGAGCTGGAATGAGTTGTTTACAACTCATTCACACGGTTTTCATCTCCTATAAATAGGAGATGAATTAGTTCTTTTAAATGAGAGAAGCCACAGATTGAGTTATAATCTATGAAGAGTGAGATTGAGAGAGAGATTAATTTTAGGAAAAGGGTATTCCTAAAATTGGGGAGAGTGAAAATAGTGAGGATTATAATTTTTTGGGGAGTGTTTTGTAAACACTGTGAGTGCCACTATTTTTGCATTAATCTCTTTGTAGCCTACTATTTTTATAGTGGAAGAATATTTCGGAGTTTGTCCCGTGGTCGTAGTTCTAAAAAGTTAAGGGTGAACCACGTTAAATATTTGTGTCTCATTTTTATTATTTTGCTGCCGTAATTTTCTGGAGGTGTCAACAGGTCAAATTTCAGACAATAATTATTGGAGTCATTCTGCTACGAAAGTTCAGATAATATACCGTGCACGTAACTTCTGTCTAGAAGGCCGGATTTTAAGTGGGACCGTTTGTGACCCCTCCGCCCAACTGGGATTTTACGTGGAATGGTAATACTATCTAAGGTGATCATTGTGGTCCTTCATGGGTATTACCGAATCGGTTCACTTCAGTAATTATTGGGTTAATTCGGGATTGAGGCGTAAATCCCCAACAAAGTCAAGAAATTTGGTTATAGTTATTTATTGATTTTCTTCCCAAACTACAAATCCTCAAAACTAAATCAAACCACCAGGACAGTAAATGATAAAAAAAGATTGTTTGAGAGCCAGATCTAAAACATATATAAAACCAAATCACAAAATTATTTGAAATATACTATAAGAGAATAAGAAGTAGTGAAGATCTAAAAATATCTGCGGTCAGGATCAACAATAGTCCAAGATCTAGATCTAAAAAACTTAAAAGAGAGAGAAAAGAAAGCAATTGAGAAAAAAAATCTTAGATTTAAAGCACAATATCCCTAATAAATCCGAAAGAACACAGGCAGGAAAGAAGATGGAAGTGTTTGGCTAGAAATCAATTAAATGAAGAAGTGACAAAAATATCTAATGGTGCTGGTGGCTTGCTCAAAGCCACCTTAAAGCCATGACGACAGTAGTGTGGAATTGTCAGGGTTTGGGGTGAACCCTAACAAGAAATGGACTCAAAGATTAGATCTCTCTTCCTCGCCCCAACTTAGTTTTCTTATCTAAAACTAAGCAATAGAATTTTTTTTTGGAAAAGCAACGAAGGAAGCTAGGTTTTGACTTCGAGTTGTATCAGGATCCCTCAAGTAGTGCATGAAATCTAATTTGCTGGTATAAGATATCATCATTACAAGAAGCTTTATTCACGTGGTTGTGGTGAACTAGATTGAAATTTCATGGTTTTTTCTTTTATCTATGGGACATCATATAAGAAGGCAAAATAGATTTTTTGGAAATGGTTTCACAACTTAATCTGGGATAGGATGTGCAGTGGTCGTGTGTTGGTGATTTCAACATTATCCTCAACTCTTCTGAGAAACAAGGAGGTTATAGGATGGATAGCCTGTGGGGAGACCATTTTACTTAGTAGATTTAAGAACAACAATTAAGTGACTTGGGCTTCTCTAACCCTTGTTTTACACGGATGAACAAATAATTTAGGAAGGGGAATGTGCAACAGAGGCTGGATAGAGGCCTTATGAATCTAGAGTGGCGAACAAAATTCATAAGATGTATGATCTCTATCGTTCCTTTCAAAGGATCATACGTCCTATCCTTTCATGGTGAAATAGTAATAAGGTACAAAAGGACTTAAATTCGAGATTAAGTGGATCAAAATTACTGATTACAGATAGATAGTCCATAATAGTTGGAACCGAACCAATCAAGGCCCACCATAAGCATCCAACTAAATCACACTGTTAAGAAAATTAAAGAGTATAACAAATTGCTTGTAGGAATGGAGTAAAGAACAAAAGCTAAATGCAAGAAGAAGAATTGATGAGATGCAAAGAGAATTAGAACTCTATTAGAACCCCCGCTGACCCAAAAATGAAGGAAAGGGAGAAAAAGGTTATTGATGAAATGAAATATAATTGGAGAATAGAAGAGGAACACTGGTTTCAAAGGTTGAGAATAAGATGGTTCCAAGTAAGAGATAAGAATACAAGTTTCTTCCAAGAAATAACTATTTAGAGAAGACTCACAAACAATATCTCCAAAATTAAAATCACACGTGGATGTTAGGTTGAAGACTAGGATGATATCAAAGACATAGTGCTATCCCATTTCAAAGATCTCTTTGCCAGCATCAATACTATAGGGAAGGATGCTACCTTATAGAATATCCCAACCTCTGTTCCTAATCAATTGAATGTTATTCTGTGCTCCATTCCAACACTGGATGAACTGAAGAAAGCAATTTCAATATGGGGGCTTTTAAGGCACCAGGGCTAAATGGATTTCCAAATGCTTTCTTTCATAACTATTGGGATGAGGTTGGTCAAGAAGTGGTTGCAACTATACATAACTTCTTTGTAAATAGGATACTCTTAAGACATTTCAGCAAAACAAATTTGGTGTTTTTCCCCAAGGTGAAGTCTTCAAAAAGTCTCAATCATTTTAGACCCATTAGTCTTTGTGACTTTTTGTATAAAATCATATCTAAATTGCTCGCTAGCAGGATAAAACCATAATTGAATCCACTAATACACACAACACAAGGGGCCTTTACTCGAAGGGGAGTTATCCATGAGAACATACTTATTTCACATGAATTGTTCCATAGTTTAAAATCGAATCAATAAAAAACTTAAGTGGAACTTCATCCTAAAATTGGATATGCATAAGGCTTACGATAGAGTTGGGTGAGATTTACTATCGGAGATATTACAAGTTATTGGCTTCCCATCTAAGGCTATTACCAATATCATGAGTTGTGTTTCCTATCTCTTATAATATAGTCTTCAATGGTGCTATCATAGGTTCTTTTATGCCTTCTTAGAGGGTTTAAAGTCACTAGAAATGTACCAACCTTAACACACCTCTTGTTTGCTGATGACACACTTATTTTCAATGGTGTAAGTCTCCCCGAGGCTATGAATATTAAGAATCTCTTGTCCTTTTATTGTAGAGCCTCGGGACAGGTAATAAACTTTAAAAAGTTAGCAATTACTTTCATTAAGTTTACACCTACCAACATTAAAAGGGAAATCATAGAACTTTTTGGAGTAAGAGAAATGGAAGACATAAATTTAACGAGGCATTCCATCCATTTGAGGTAGGTAAAAAATTCAAGCCTTTGAATTTGTGAAAGAGAAAATTCTACAGAAGTTACAAACATGAAAAACAAAAGCTTCTTTCCTTCTCTAGTAAAGAAATGTTAATCATGACAATAATAACAACCATCCAAGCCACATTACATCTTGTTTTTTTGCTATCTAAAGGCTTTTTAGCTAAATTAAACAACATTGTAGAAGCATTTTGGTGGAAACATTTAGAGAATGGGAGGGATATTGCTTGGAGAAAATGGGATTTACTCACTAGGTTTAAACTTCAAGGTGGCTTGAGGTTTAAAGGCTTTATAATCTATAACATGGCTTTAGTGGCCAAATGTTATTGGAAATTACTTAATGAACCTAATAGCTTATGGTCAAAACTTGTGAAGGCTCTATAATTCCCAAATTTCCAAATCAAACCATAGGGCTTCTTGGGGTTAAAAGGGTATTATGAAAGTTAGAGACTAATATAGCTAAGTATTAGATAGCATAACAAGAATGGGAACAATGTCGACTTGTGGAGAGATCCTTGGATCCCTAATCTTTTGTGAGCGCCTGGTTCATCCACGCCTAAGAAAAATAATTTTTAATAGTTTCAACACTATCAAATTATGGACCTTAGGGATCCGAAAGGCAATGACTCGTGAAAAATGAAGTAGCCACCCAGTGAAACTGGGAAAAATAGTGAAGGCTAGCATATTCTTGATTTCACGAGGAATTCGTAACTCCTCTCTTATGGGTTCAGAAAGTTAGGTACGAATGAAAATAATAAGAAGTTGGGACCCTTTCTAATTATTGTCATACACTCGATCTAAGAGATCGACCTCCTCTATAATTTAAGTGTTAGTAATACTATTTAAAATATTAGACAAAGAGTGCATATATATATAATAAAAATAAAAATACAGATCATAACATGATATAGAACAATACACATGATGCATGTGTTTATAGAAATAACCTACGAGCACCATTGAAGTGGAAACATGCTCTTTACAATCATCTAGGTAAAAGAGAGGAAAATTATTTACACAACTTTTTAAACAAATCCTATACATTTTTCTAAAAACAAAAAATTATATAAATTCCTGTTTACGTTATATCTAAAAAGTTTATGATTAGTCATGATGTTTGATGCAAAAGGGTTAACAATATTTGATATAACCAAGAGACCAAATAACAAAAATAAGAGAATAATTTAAAGAATATTTTGAAATACCATTGAGCTCGACAATTTTGAAATTACCGAGTTTGATAGAAAGCTCAAGAAGATAAGGCTAGAAAACACGATGATATAACACTTTCATTTTCATAAATATTGCCGAGTTCGACATTTAAAGAATGATGAACTCGAAAATCTTACATAAATGCGAGACATAATAGATTCCTTGAACTAATTTCATAAAAACTCATTAAAAGTCCATTTTAGCAATTCGTCATTTCTCTTAGATCATGCAGTTTTGTGAAAAAATGCGAGTAGAAGCCTTAAAAATGGTGTCATTTGGAATATATATCATTAAGCTCTCTTTTTTCTCCGTTAATTCTTCAGATTTCTCATTGCTTGAAATGTGATCTTTTATTTTAAAGTATACATTTTGATTCTTTATGCAGTATTTAATTACATTTGCATTCTGATATTGAAGAAACATCCATCAAGTTATGCTTAAGGAAGTATATGCATAGAGATTAAGAAAGCTTACTGTCAAAGGAATTTGACCTGCAATGATTTACTACTTTTGACGATGTTCTTTGGCATATGTTGACTTGTTAGGATAATGTTGTTATCTGCCTTACTATTAGTTGGTAGCTAGACTAGAAACTCTTGGCTATTGGTTGCCAGAAAAAAAAAATCCCTCAAAGTAGTGTGGCAGCCTGTCTTTTATAAGCAGAGGTTACTGTCTAAATTTAAGAATTATCGAGCTTAATAAAAATGGACTGTCGAGCTCTATATTAAGTGTTTGTGGCAGGTTCATTGAATCTGGTCCTCTTGACCTCTTGCTCTGTATTCCTGCAGAATTGTCGAACTAGAAGGTAATAATTGTCGAGTGGGACAATTATAACAGGTGCCAAATCCAGTTGTCTACATCTTCCCAACTTCGAAATCTTCTCCTCCGAACTAGAGGGTACAAACTTAACTTTTATATATGATCTTTTTAATATTTAGGGAGGGTGGGACTTACAAACCATTGGCTCTATTTGTTTAGATATAAAATCACGAGCCATTAGCAAAATTCCCATTGGACTTGGTGATGAAAAAGACATACTAGTTTGGCACCCTAATAGCAAAGGCAAATTAACTGTCAAATCAGTATACCATTTCATCAAGTCATCCCGTCAAGAAGCATGGTTTATGCTTCCTCGGATACCAACTCAATATGGAAAATGGTGTGGAGGTTAAAGATACAGCCTAAGGTAAAAAATTTTATTTTGAGGCTTATGAATAATGCTATTACTGTGAACCAAAATTTGTATAGGAGGAACCTAATTCATTTTGCCATGTGTCCTATCTGAAATTCTGAAGAGCAGTCCATTATGCATATGATCTTTCTCTGTAATCATGCTAAAGCTATTTGGTTTGGGGCTAATATTGGCTTTATCCTTCACTATTAGATTGCTCTTCTTTCCCTAACTGGCGAAAAGATGTAGTTGGCTTGATTAAGCAATATGATCTAATGCATACATTGAATCTTATCGCTTACATATGTTGGGAAATTTGGAAGTCAAGAAATTAATTTTGTTTTAGGAATAAAACACCTGACTTGAGGAAAACAATACAACATGCACTTGATTCGTTATGATCTTTCTCTTATGCTAATTCGAATATGTGCAATTTGTCGAAGACCACAGAAGCTAGGTTTTTCAACCAAAGTCTTCAAACATGGGCTCCTCCCAAAATATCTTGGATTAAAGCAAACTTAAATGCGACCTTCAAATAAGAAAATAACTTCACTGGGACTGCTATCATTTTTAGAGATGAACATGGAAGGCTCATTGATGGAATAAAGTGCTTAATCAGATCTTTCTCACCGCTCATAAATGAAACAGAGGCCATGATGATTTCTATGAGGTTTGCAATGCAAAGAGGTTTCAGAAATTGTATTTTTGAGAGTGATTGTCAATTAACACTCATTCAAGCCATTAATATTTTGAATTCTAGTCCCCTGGACATTATCCTATAGTACTTACTATTAGGAAGTTGGCCCTCTATTTTGATGCTTGTTTGTTCTCTTTTGTACCTAGAAGTCTTAATAGGCTAGCTGATTGGTTAGCAAAATCAATTGTTGCTCATACTCTAAGGTTGGATTGGCTTATCAATCAGCCCCAGAACTGATGGATCTTCTGTATGATGATTCTTATGGTTTTATAAGATATCACTCTGTTTAAAAAAAAAAAAAAAAAAGAGAAAAGAGAGTCGTTCTCTCCGTAATTCACTTGGTATTAGCTTCATCCTCTTCTTATTCACCATCGAACAGTGTGAGTGGGAGAAAAAGAAAATGGCAAAAATTACTTAAGTCTTTCATGTCTTCTATTAAGCCAAGCTTAGCTTGAATGGCTTTATTGGCCTATTTGAGACAAGCCATCAATTCTTGCGTTGGCTATACTGATGTCAACTCGTTTGAATTATTAGAAGAATCTTTTATATATCATATATATGTGAGTTAGGCTAACTATTTAGGAAAAATTATATCCTCCATCCTATTTTTTTTTATTTTTATCTTTTACTAGAAATATTTTAGTTATTTTATTATAAATTAATAATAAATTTATTATAAATTCTATAAAATTTATAAACTTATAATAAATTTAAAACAAACTCATTATAAACTCATTGTAAGCTCTTTATAAACTAATAAAAATTTAGTAATTTGATAAATATTTTATAAATTCTGATATTTTATTAATATTTTATAAATATAGTAAATTTAAAATTAATTTTAATTTTTATTGTATTTTTGACAAAAACCCAACCATTTAAGCCTCATGAATCCATCAAGCCCATATGTATTCATCCTTATTAAATGCGGATTCGGCTTGCATCATACGTAAAACTAATTCTGTCCATTTTTCAATTTAATCCAAAACTTGTTTCATTTAGCCCTTTTGATTTGTTTGAATATTTCATTGACATAACTCTTAAATAAATTAAACCTCACAATGTGTTAGAGACTTTATAATTTACTTACAGGTTTAATCATATTATCATTAATGGATTTAATATGATATATGACTAAACAAAACACGTAGTCAGTTATCCTATTACTATGAATATTTTAAAGTATAGTATAATTAGAATAATTTGTTACTCATATTTCCATCTATAGAGAATAAATCTTCTTATGAAAGGCTTAATGATTATACATTAATTCAATATAATAAAAAAAATTTGAAATAAATATATATTATCATAAAAAATAATAATTTACAATCATCTAATATAAAGAAAGCTAGGCATATAATACTAATACAAATTTCAATACATTCACTTCCGACATATTCACCTTAAAATTAAAATGAAATGCTAAAATTAATAAAGTGCTAGGGCGTTTCAAATTATTTACCCTTTACATATATTTTCATTAAAAATTTATTTATTATTTTTCTTATTTTTATTATATAAAAGTATTAAAGTTTTCATCCATACTTTTTAAAAGAATAATATGCTATATAACATACAAATATTTTATACAATCATATTTTTATATATCATATATATGAAATATTCAAATATCCATATTATAATTTTGTTTAACATGAAATATATATAGCACATAACATTTAAATTTATATTGTATTTCCTAAATTTAATTTAGGAGTAGATAAATTATTTTATTGTTTTAGAGATTTTATTTTTTACTGATTTTATTTTTTATATATGTTAAAATATGAAAAAAAAGAATATTTGAAGGGGCAAATAATCATATTTTTATATATAATATATATGAAATATTCAAATATCTATATTATAAGCGGGATCGAGTGCTTAAACCTAATAAAAAGAGTATTTTATTGAGTATCCAATTCTTATTACATGAATATTCACTATTCACTTGTTGATTTTTCATTAGCGTCCCATCTAATTATTGATAATGGAATAATAAATAAGGTGCATTGCCTTCTCTCTAGACAAAAATTAAAGAATATAATTATTTTTTAGATATAACTTCTTAGCCATTTTTAATGTTTTATTTTTTCACTTTGATGAGCTATCATAGTACTGAAAATAATAATTTCTACAAAAGTCATGAAATTCACGACGGAAGAAATTCAACTGGAGATACAAAGGTGGAAGAATGCTCTGATTGGAAGCTTTTTTGGTATTTCTCCGAGATTCTCAAATGTACAGAGTTTTGCTTTGAGTAAGTGGAACAGGTATGGTCATATCTCTATTCATATGATCAGGGATAATCAGTTTCTGTTTAATTTTGAGTCTGAAGATGGTAGGGCAGAGGTCCTCAGGGAGGGTCCTTTTACCTTTGATAAAAGGCCTATTGTTCTGGTTCCACGGTGACCTAGGATGAAATTGGATGTCAATTCCCTTCAGAAGTTGCCAATTTGTGTGCAATTCCTTGGTCTTCCTTGGGAATTTTGGAGTCCAGTGATGTTAAGTAGGCTGGGGTGTCTCTTGGGTTATCCATTGTTTTCTGATCATTGTACTTTGGATAAAACCAAATTGGGCTATGCTTGTATTTTGATCAAAATGGAGTTGAATGGGGAGTTTCCAAATTCTGTGGTGCTTGAAGATGAGAATGGGGCTCAGTTAGTTCTGATGGTGGAGTATGAGTGGAGGCCATCTAAATGCTTGAGTTGTTTGCAAATTGGTCATGAGAGAAGTGAGTGCCCTAGTAAGGATAAGGCAGAGGGTTATAAAATTTACAAGGCTTTACCCGCAGAGTTAAAAGTGGATAAGGACAATAATTCTTTTAACTCTGGGTCGGTGATGCATGGTGAGGGGAGTAACAGGGCTTGGAGTGTTGTGGCAAAGATTGATATGGGTGTAGGCTCTTTACAGGTTGTGAATACTGGGATAAAGGGCAAGACTACTGTGTCTAAGGGTAAACAGGTTATGATTGGTATGATTGGAGATATGAGAAGGGCTGGGAAGGAGAATAAACCCCTTGATACGGGGCAATGATAGTAACATGGAATATTAGAGGGTTTTAATGACCCAAAGAAACAATCAGAGGTTATTGCTCTGATTGGTAGACAAAGGTTAGATGCTATAGGTATTTTGGAAACCAGGGTTGGGTAGGGAAATATTGAGAAGGTTCAAAAGAATTTAAAACTGCATAGATGGAGTTTTATTACTAACTATCAGGCAGCTCAGCTGGGACATGTATGGATTGCCTTTAATGCAGCAAGTATTAGAGTGCAAGAGGTGAAAGTTGGTGATCAGTTTATTCATTGTCCGGTGCAGGTTAATAGTTTGTCATTTTGTTAGACTGTTGTATATGCTAGCAACAATGAGACTGAGAGGAGAAGATTATGGGTTGATCTGGTTAGAATTGCTGGAAATATGCCTTATCCTTAGTTAGTGAAGGGAGATTTTAATGCTATTTGTACTAACTAGGATAAGTTGGGAGGTGATAATAATGATGTGTTTTTGAATAATGAGTTTAGACTTTGTTTGGAGGAAGCTAGTCTAATTGATCTTCGTTTTGGAGGCTATTTTTATACTTGGACTAATAACCAAGATAGTCCATATAGAATTTGGAGAAGAATAAACAGGTGTGTTGTGAATGATAAGTGGCTAGATTCTTGGCCTTTAACTAAGTGTAATGTTTCGCCAGCTAGTATCTCTGACCATTTTCCTTTAATTGCTAATCTAAAGATGGAAGGGGAGAATATTAAGAGCCCTTTTATATTTTTCAATATGTGAATCTCTCACCCTGATTTTAATAATATAGTACAGAAGGTGTGGCAAGCCAAGATTGGGGGTTCTGCTATGTACAGGGTATGGTATAAACTAAAGCTACTTAAGAAGGAGTTAAGGGAGCTAAACAGAAGAGAATTTTCTGAGATTTCAAAGAGAGTTACCGATTGTAGGGAGCTTCTTGAAAAGCTACAAGGTGATCTGCATAGTGAACCTCTAAATGGGGTTCTGCTAGATGAAGAAAGGGTTGTGTGTACTCATTTGAAACTCCTGATGACATAAGAAGAGTCTTTCTACAAGTAGAAAAGCTAGGGTTTAGATTCAGCTGGGGGATCAAAATACAAAGTTCTTTCATGATCAGTTAAGAGTGAGAAAAGCTAGAAACAAAATTACTAGTCTTTTACTCCCTGATGGGTCAGTGGTGGAGAATGATGATGGTATTAAAAGTGCTATGGTGGAGTTTTATATTAGTTTGATTAGTGATAATACTTTTCAGAGATAATATATCTCTTCTGATGTGATTCAGAATGGTCCTTTAGTCCAAGTTAGTGATGCAAAGGCGCTATGTGCTCCAGTCACTAATGATGAAGTTAAGGATGCTTTTTGATCTATTGGTTCAGATAAAGCACTTGGTATATATGGGTAAAATAGCCTTTTTTAAGAAAGCTTGGGGTATCATTGGTAGTTATGGCCACGGTTCGGTTGAACCGTTGAACCGGACCGGCGGTTTCGGTTCGGTTCAATGAACCGAACCGTAAACCGTAATTAAAGGTTCAGAACCGTAACCAGAACCTTCCTTTAAGGTTCTGGTTCCGGTTCTAAAATATTTGAACCGGAACCGAACCGGCGGTTCCGGTTCAAAACCGAAAAAAAAAAAAACTGTGCACAGTAAATTGCAAATGGAAAATGTGCTGGCAGGTGGCCATTGGCTGGCCACCTGCCAGCAGCACACTGCCATGTGCAGTGTGCTGTTGCCAACGGCACAATGTGCCGTTGGCAACATTTTTTAATTTAAATTTTTTTTTTAAAATTATATTTATTTTACTAATTTACCCCTATTAACAGAAAAAAAAATTATTTTGAGGGGTATTTTATGGAAATAAAAAAATTTTAAAAACTATAAATACATTATCTTTTTAATTCATTTTCTAATTTTTACACAATTTCTCTCCATAATCAAATTTTAATTATCTAATTTAACTCTAAATTCTTTAACTTTCTCAATTCTCTAATTTCTACTCTCTTAAATTCTTATTCTTATTATTTTGTTACTGTTATTTATTATTATTAGTAATATTTATTATTTATTATTATTATTATTATTTGTTGTTATTATTAGTAATATTTATTGTTTATTATTAATTATTGTTATTATTATTATTTATTAGTATTGCTAGTAATATTTATTATTTGTTGTTAATTATTATTATTTTATTATTGTTGTTGTTATTATTATTATTATTAGTAATCGTTATTGTTATCATTGTTAAAAATATTGTTAATTATTATTATTATCAATTTATATTAAAATGACAAGTTCTAGTCATTTTGATAATATAAATGATGAGCAAATTTCACAACATATTAATATTTTGGATGACGAAGAAGAAGTGGATTGCCAAGTGCAAGACACATTTGATCAAAATCAATCTAGTAAAACAAAAAAATTAAAATCTAATATTTTTCTTTTACATTTTTCTAAACAGATAAATACGGAAGGCCAAAAAAGAGCACACTGTAATTATTGCTCCTCTTCATTTAAATTTATAGACGGAGGAGGTTATGGAACATTATGGAGACATCTTCACAAAAAACATCCTGTTCAAGCTGGTATGGATAATACTCAAACACAATTGGCGGGTTTTGTACAATCGGGCTCATCATCTGCACCTACTAAAAAACAAGGTATTTTTCACTATGACAAAAATGTGGTCAAAGAAGAATTGGCAAGGTGCGTTTGTGTTGATGAATTAACTTTTAATTTTGGCGAGAAAATAGGATTTACTACTTTTATTCAAAAATATGTGAATCCTGCATTTCAACGTGTTCCCCGTTCAACTTTATCGCGAACATTGCGCAAGCTTTATGAAAAAGAAAAAAAAGATTTATGCACATTATTTACAAATTGTCATTTTCGTCTTTCAATTTGTAGTGATATTTGGAGTGATCATTGGCAAACACATTCATATATGGGTGTTACATGTCATTGGGTTGATGATCAATGGAATTTACAAAAAAGATTGCTTGCATTTCGACTCTTTGATGATAGACATACTGCCGATAATATATATAAAATAATAAAAAGTATTTTGGAAGAATATAATTTAGTTCAAAGAATTTTTTCAATTTCTTTTGATAATGCTTCTGCAAACACTGCTTCTATTAATGATTTGGAACAAATTTGTAGACCGAATTTAGGAGGCAAATTTTTTCATGTTAGATGCATATGTCATGTTATAAATTTATGTGTTCAAAGTGGTTTGAGAACTTTGAATTTTTTGTATGAACCAATTAAAACTGCATTAAATTATTTATGGTCACATCCTCAATTATATAAAAGTTGGGGTAAATTTTGTAAGCAATATGGTATGCCTTCTAAACGATTCAAACGAGATGTTCCAACCCGTTGGAATTCTACTTATGATTTACTTTGTGATTCGTTTCCATATCGTGAATTATTATGTAGATTTTTTGAACTTAATTCTGTACCTATTACATTATATCCTACTCAATGGAATTGTTGTGAAAAAATGATTGATCTTTTAAAAGTTTTTAATGATGCTACTGAACATTTATCTGGTGTTTATTATCCTACATCCCATTTAGTAGTATTTGAAGCTTTAAATATTGCAATTGTTTTTGATGAGTATAAAGATGATATTGAATTAAAAGAAACTGTCATTGCAATGAAGAATAAATGGCTTAATTATTATAAAGATTTTTCTGCTCTTAATCTTGTTGCTTGTGTATTGGATCCTCGTGTGCGAATTGAAATTTTAACTGATTATTTAAACAATTATTATCTTCTATTAGATTTAAAAGATGTTAATATTATTGGAATAATAGATGGGGTTAAAAGAATTATTTTGGACTTATATAGAGAATATGAATCAATATATGCATCAATAATTCCGGCATCACATAGGTGTCAAAATGAGGATATAAATTTATCATCTAGTGTGAGTAAAGCTGGTAAATTTTTAATGGAAAGACATAAGAGACCTAAAACTACTACCTTAAGTAATATTGAACTTGATGCATATTTATCATCTAGCTTTGAATTTGATGGTGTTATTGGAGACTACAAGTTTCCTATTTTGCAGTGGTGGAGTCAACATACAAAAAAATTTCCAGTGTTATCTATTATGGCTAGGGAAATTTTTAGTTCTCTAGCCTCAACAGTAGCGGTGGAACAAATATTTAGCACCGGAGGCCGTGTGTTGGATGAGTGTCGATCAAGACTAACACCTCACTCATTGCAAGCTCAAATGTGCATTAATGATTGGTCCAAAGCATCAATGCGTATACAAGATTTAAAGTATAATGATGATGACGATCAAGATTTAGATTATGATGCAACAGACGGAAGTACGACGGGCGGTGGAAGTGGAAATGGTGAAAGCGAATAAAGGGGCATTATCAAATTTTTTAATTAAGTTTAAATTTTTTTATGTAGTTTTTTAATATTTCAATTATTTGTATTTATTGAATGTTTCAAATGTAATATTAAATATTTATAATTATAATTTATGTAGTTAATTGATTTTTAGTAATTATGTTCAAACATTTTTTTAATTTTTTCTTTATATTTTAATTGTAATATTAAATATTTATAAATAATATTATTTATAAATAACTTAAACAATATTATTAATTTTATAAGTGTTGTTTAATCTAATAAAAAATATTTTCATGTATTAATAATATTATTTTTTTAAAATATAATTTTTATAAAAAATAATTTGAACCGGCGGTTCAAACCGGAACCGGAACCGGAACCGGACCGGTTTTTAAGGGTCTGAACCGTAACTGAACCGGCTCATACCGGTTAAGGTTAAGGTTCACAAATATTATGAACCGGAACCGGCGGTTCCGGTTAACCGGACCGTGGCCATGGTTAATCATTGGTGGTGAAGTAACTCTGGCAATTAAGGAGTTTTTTTTATACTGGTGTTATATTAAAGCATTTCGATGCCACCACACTCACAATAATTCCAAAGGTGAGTAATCCAACTGGTCTGAAAGACTATAGGCCAATTGCTTACTGTACTATCTTGCACAAAGCTATTACCAAGATTTTAACTAAAAGGCTGGGTGGAATGTCGAATAGGATTATCAATAAAGCTTAATCAGCTTTTGTTCCAGGTAGAAATATAGTTGATAATGTGTTGATGGCCCATGAATTGGTATATAATTACCACAAGAGAGGAGGTAAACCAAAATTTGCTATGAAAATAGATTTAAGGAAAGCTTATGATTCTGTGCAGTGAGATTTTCTTGGAGAAGTTTTGATGGGGCTACAATTTCCTTTTCAGTTTGTTAAATGGGTGATGAGATGTGTTAGAACTCCTCACTTCTCTGTAATGGTAAATGGGTTAGCTGAGGGTCTTTTCCTATGTCTCCTTTGATTTTTATTCTAGTGATAGAGTATCTATCAAGGCTTTTGGTCAGTAACCTTCCTCAGTCTTTTAAATTTCATGATGGGTGTAAAAATTTACAGATCAATCATTTGTGTTTTGCAAATGATTTATTCTTATTTTTCTATGGAGATATAAACTCAGTCCGCTTTCTCCAAGCCTTGTAGCAATTTGAAGCTAACTCTGGGTTGCAAGTTAATGAACAAAAGAGTGTTGTGTTTTAGTTGTGTAAGTCCGGATGTTAAAGAGCACATTCTTCATTACCTAAAATTTAGAGAGGGTTAACTCCCTGTGACCTATTTGGGATTGCCACTTGTGCCTACTAGGATTTCTAAACTGCACTGTATGAAGTTAGTGGATAAAATTATTGCTCACAGTAATTCTTAGGCTGTGAGAAGTTTATCTTATGCTGGGTGAGTTGAGCTTATTAATTCTGTGCTCAGAAGCATACAAGTGTATTGGTGTAGTGTTTTTATGCTACTTAAGGTTGTAGTAAATGAAATAGATAGAAGGTATAGACAGTTTTTATAGGGTGGATCCTTTGAGCAATCGAAGAAGTGCCTTATGGATTGGCAGTCTGTGTGTAAACCTAGGAAGTTTGGGTATAAAGGAGATTTATCCTTGGAATATTGCTGTTGCTGGAAAAAATGTTTGGAAGTTACTGGGTAACAAGGATACCTTGTAGGCAACTTAGGTAATTCAAAATAAATTGAGAAACCTAAATTACTGGGGCATCACTAAACCAATGGAAGCCAGCTGGTCGTGGAGGCAATTGCTGAATCTCAGGAGCAAATTTAAGAGGCATTACAACTATATACTGGGGGGAGGTAATTTCTCTTTCTAGTTTGACCCCTGGTTTCATGGTGCTAGTGTTGTAGATAAATATCCTGACTTGGATATGAGAGATGTTGATATTCTAAAGAAGGTACTTGTTAAAGATTATTAGAGAAATGGAAGATGGAGGTTACCCAATCCTGTGAACAATGTTATAGAGAGAGCCTGGGAAGAGGTTCGTAGATATAAACTAAATGAGGAGCAGGAAGATATTATTACTTGGAAGCTTACTGAATCTGGAGGTTTCTCTTTAAAAGTGCATGGGAAGCATTGAGATGCTCTGGGAATGTGTTAAGTGGAAACTAATCTGTGGTAAGCAATGTGTTGTCAGACAAAGCTTTATTATGTGGTTGGCTTTAAAGAACAAGCTGGCTACAAATAACAAACTGCTAAAGTGGAAGGTTATTGATGATGATGTATGTGTGCTATGTAATAATGCTGCAGAAACAATAAGACATCTTTTCTTTGATTGCCAATTTAGTAGGAAGATTTGAGAAAGTATATTACAGAAATGTGAAATCAATAGGCATGTTTTAAGATGGCATCGGGAGGTAAGCTGGTTTACAAGAAAGGCTATCGCTAAAAGCTTCATTGCAAAGGTGCGTAGATTGGCTTTTTTGGCTATTGTGTATTGGATTTGGATTAAGAGAAATGGTCTAATTTTTAAAGGCATTCCTACTTATCATAAGAGAGTGGAAAGAAGAGTTGTTAGCTCTGTTAAGTATAGCTTGGTCTGTACAAAAAATAGAGATAAGTTTTCTATTTTTTGAAACAAATAGATGAGTCCATAATCTGTGTGGACTAGAGTTGTACAGTGATGCTTTGTTTTGTTCTGGTGATTCTTTGGCAATAAAATCGTATTATTAACCAAAATAATAATAATTTCAGTTAAAAAAATAATGCTTTTTTTGTTGCTAGCCACCGACTTGGGTTATCCATGGCTATTTAGAGACTGATGGCGCTTACGTCGGTGGCTATGAATAGCATAGAATTTTCAAATTATCTTTATCTTCTAGGGATGGAGTCTTATTCATCGAATATATATAAAAAATATTTAATTTAAGTACAGCGAGATATTTGTTAAACTGCATCAGAATTAAAATGAATAATTTTCCCTTTTCAAAATAAATTTATTTGAATTCATTGCTATTATAAACTCTAATTCCCATTATTTTGGCTAAATTATTTGTAATTTCATATTATAAAAAATTTATAGATTAGTTACAAAATTATTTTGTCAATACAAATGCTAATTAATTAATTTTGTTGTGACATATTTCTAATTCGTTATTAAATTTTATAACATATTTGTGATGAAAAAATTTGTCATTATTTTATAACAGATTTAGATTTTGGGGAATGGTTGAAGGAATCATCCTTTTCATGGATGATTTTATGAAATTTCTTCAATAAATCATGATGTTATCACTAATTTTTTTTATTTAGCAATGTCACAGTCTTTGTAATTTATATTTATTTTTTTAAATGACAGTAACACAATTATTTTTCCATATCTAATATTTAAAAGTTAAATTATAATTGTTATTTTTGGATGTTTAATCCTGATCTAATATTCCCACACAAAAAACTTGTTTTAGGAAAATATATTTTCAATAAGTGGCTTCAGGAACATTGGAATTGTTTGGTATATATAACTGGTGTTTTTTTTATTTTTCATTCTTCAATTGTAACATTCCAAAATTAAAATATTGAAAATGTTAATTTGCATTGAATTTATTTGGTTAAAAGTCAGCACCTAACAATACTAAATATGTTGACAAAATAATAGCTAATCAACCTGAATTTCTTTTGGACAAAAGTTAATGGCCAACAATGCTGAATTCTGTTTTCCTGCCAACCATTTGCTAAAATTTTTGACAAATTTTGGGCTAACAAATATTGATATATTTTTTGCATGCAAATTATGATCAACCCCAACATTCTATAAATAGAGATGTGTATCATATTTGTGAAATATAGAGTTGGAGTTGTGTAAGCATGAAAAATAAAATTCTTTGAGTAATTTCCTTCAAATATTTAGGGAGCTCCCTAATTAAGTGAGTGAGTGCACTGGGTGTAATTGAGCTTAGTGTGAGCGAGAATTTTTACCCCCACTTCCGGTGGAATAGTTCTTGCGACTTCGGTACTGTTTAGGCTCAGGGCCTTAGAGAACACGGGCCTAAGCCCAGAGAAAATGGAGTCGCTACCCGGACAGACTGAAAAAAAGAAAGGGGTGGATGACTCGATTCCTAAGGAATTTCCAACCCCCTAATGGGTTCGAAAAGTTGGGTACGTATGGAGAATATAAGAAATGGCCCAGCACTCCCACAACACCCGGTTCATTGGAACTGGCCTCCTTTGCAGGTCTTAATATTATAAAATTCTTAAGTATAACAATATTATCCATATTACATGCAACAATTAAAATAAAGCATTATTATATTAAAATCAAAGCAATGTCCAAACAAAGTAAATAAATAGACACTCATCCGAGGATGGAAATATGTCCTTATATCGTCCATGTCTAAACTAAATAGGACACCCACCGAAAGGTGAAAACATGTCCTTTACATTGATCCAAAATATAAAAGTAATTTAAATTACATGAAAATTAATTAATGAGGTACCCACAAAGTGGAAACATACCTCTTACAATATTTGAAAATCAAAATAAATTAATAAAAGTAAATAATCATTCATCATAAATAAATCATTCATAAAAAATATCAAACATCAATTAAAATATAATAAACATTCATCCAATTTAAATAAAACAGTAAATATATTAACTTTAGGGTTCATGCTTTAATTAGGATTTTCAGAGTTTTATATTCAATAACTAGGGTTTTGCATATACTAGTTTAATTTGTTGAGAAATATTTTAAGGAAATAAAAGATTTAAGATTTTGGATATTTTTATGAAAATAATGTTACTGTGATTTAAAAAAGTAGGTTTAGTTAGGGTTTTAAACAAACATCATAAAATTAGAATTTTGGAACCTTAAGACATTAGGATTTGTAATTTACGGTTACTCGATTGTGGTTACTGAGTTGATGAACTTGTCATAAAATTTTGATGTTTTAAGAATTAGGGTTTAGAAAAACTAAGGTTTACTGGATTGGGTTTTGAAAATTAATAAGATAGTTTAGGGTTTTTGATATTTTGGTAAACATATTTGATCTTTAGGATTTAAGAAAATAGTTTAGAGTTTTATAGAAACAATTATAATTAAAGTTTTTAGAAACTGTAAAGAAGATTAGGGTTTTAGAGAATTAAGAAGATATTTTGAAGTTTCAGACAAATAAGTTAGGGTTTAGATGATTAAGAAAATAGTTCGGAAAAAAATAATTTAGGGTTTTAAAGTTTTGGAAACAAAAGGACAGTTTTAGGATTTTTGAAATTTTAGAAACAGAAGGACAATTTTAGGGTTTTTGAAGTTTTGGAAACAGAAGAATGATTTAGAGTTTTTGATAATTTAATCAATAACTTAGGCTACTAGATGAATGAACAATTTGATTTGTAAAACATACTATGAAGTTTAATAATTTAGGTTACTGACTCAAAACAAATGATAGAAACATTTAAAAGAAAATATGGCAATAACATCGTATGCTTAAACAATTCACGAATCTAAATTTAAGAATGTTGTAAATATAATAAAATCAAAGATTTATAATCAAACCTCCGTTCGTTGGTCCCTCCACAATTGACTTCTGGATGAACAATAACAAAGACAGTGTGGGCTGCCTTTGATGGGTTGTATATTATTTGCTGTCTCTTGATTCTTCAAGCTTGAGATTATGAATAGACTGCCAAAAATAATTCTGAGCTCCGAAGGTCCAGATCCCTTTATGAAGTGTTTTAATGTGGTATTTATAGGAAAAAATTCAAACCTAATTCTAATTATCTAAGGAAATTAAAACTATTTAGAAAAAAAAATTAAAATCAAATAGAATTCGGTTCAAAAAATACTGCACTAGAAAAAATTGCACTGGCGAAAGTTGCTGCGAGCTACGTGCGGGCCAGCGAGAATTGCATTCGAGCGGGCGAGCTGGGGTGCGGGCCATCCAATTCGCCGCAGGAATTTTCTGAGGCGAATTGGCTTGTACATTTCCTGCGGTGAATTGGCCCATGACAATTTACTTTCGGCGACGAAAATTTTTTGTCGCATATTCTTCCGTCGCCGATTTTTATTTATTTATTATTTTCTATTTTTTACTGTTATCTTTTTTTATTTTTATAAAAAATAAATATTATAAGTAATGAATATTAAAATAAATATTATTTAATTAAAATACCACAAAAATTATTTTTGACTGTTTTAAAAATATCAGACTGGACTGGGTCAAAAATTAAGGGTCAAAAATTAAGAGTATACAGTTTGCCCCCTGCTTGAGCAATATGAGACTACGGCAAAAGAGAGTGAAAAGCAATATAATTTTTGACTGGGTTTGGAGCCATACTGGACTCCCAAGGTTGGTTTGAGCACTGGACTCAAAAACAATTTGGGTTCTAGACCCGAGCTAGATTTAGGATTGGGTTCTGGACCCGAGACTGAGTTTGACTGACCTTTTACCAGTTGAGAATTCTGGCTTAACTAGTTGTTCCATTCTTTAATGGATTGTGGGTCTTCACCCTCAAAATGGATCTTCATCCTTGGCATCGAGTCTTCACCCTTGAAAACGGATCTTCATCCTTTGGACTTCAGGTCTTCACCCTTTGAAATTGGATCTTCATCATTGGAATCAAGTGTTCACCCTTGAAAATGGATCTTCGTTGTAACACCCTTATACCTTATATACGTAAAATACATATTTTCAGCATATGTAAAATGCGCATATACGGTATAAAAATGTCACAGACCGATTTAATAAAAATTTTCACATTTCTATTTTAAGATTTCAAATACTAATATATAAAATAAATAGTATATAAATATTCTTTGCTTGTTATAGGAATCCAAAATAAATATTTTATATGAAAATCTCTGGGAAAAATTCGCTAAAGTTTTGTTTGTAATTTGAACGTTTCCAAAATTCAACAAAACACAACCTGCATAAAACAAACACTCCAAATAAAATCAATTCACCAATTCACCAATACTTCTCAATTTCTCCATATTTTCTCAAAATACTTATATATAGGTATATAGATATCAACATTATATATAAAATCTCATCTTAAACAAAATTATTCAAATCATTCTTTACACTTTACAATATATGCTTCAAAAACATATCATAACATACATAATATAAAAAATGTACATGCTGGCAACTGGCTCTGATCTTGATGTACTCAAAACAACTCTTCAAGCTCAATAAATACAAACCTAGACCCGACCAGGTCTAGTAAAACTCTCCGGCTCTACCAAAACATCCATGACACCTGCGCGACGAATTACAATCGCGCTAAGCCGAAGCCTAGTGGTACAAACTTTGATAATAATAAAAATGTAAAGTAATGCCAATGCACAATGCATATAGAGGTCACATCATTTCACTTTATTATATTTTTCAAGTATTTCATACTCACAACTCATAACATTATATTGCTCAATTGTATCACAATTTATAATTCACATTAAAGCAAAGACAAGCATGGGCCCAAAAAGGATCTAATATGCTATTCAAATTTCAGAGTTACTGCTTTGGTTTATAATGACACCATATGTCTAGCCCGTAGGCAATATATATATCCATGGATAATGTAACAGCCCCAGTCTCTTGGACCTTAACCCGGCTAGACCCTTGGCCTAGTATCTTGGTCCTCAACCCGGCTAGACTGCTACGGTTTTTGAGGCTTACGACCCAGTCTTTTCACCCCAAAAATATCATATTTATCATTTATCAGCTGGGCTCGGCTTACGACCCGGTCTTTTCACCTGCCCAGCAATTCTTAGGCATGCCGCCAAACCCAGAACTCTGAAAATTGAATAACATACTATGCACACAATTAATTCATTTATGTCATTATCAAATACTTTCACAATTCATTTCTCATTTTATTTCTCATAATCAAATTAGGCTCATTGCCTTATTTTCACACTTTTTTTTCTCATTTTCTCATTTTTCACATCTTTCTCATATTTCTCACATTTCTCACATTTCTCATTTTTTCTCATTTTTATCAATATCAATTCATTTCATTATTCCACATATCTCTTTTTTGCATTCACAACACTTTACCCAATTACTTTGGGTATTTTCACATAATATGCATATTTCACACTTTACATAATTTAGCCATTATCAATGGCTTTTCACAATGCATTTAATACATATATGACATTACAAATGTCATAGCACATTATTCATACACAATCAATGAACCAAGTAGCTTAACACATTTTTCAACCAAAATGTGTTAAGTCCAAATGTCATGCAAATATAAACATTATACTCAAAGTTTGTACATACCTCTACTAGCAACCCAAAGCAAGCTTAATACAACCTCCAATCCTATCCTTCCAACTTTTCCTTCACCACTTGGATGAAGCAAATCAACCTCCCTCAATGCCTATACCAAATGTGATCATACATAATCATTTAATATCATATTTTAAGGTATTCTCAACATCAAACCATAATTAAACATCACTCTAAACCAAATTCTAAAATTAAGCTTCACCTCACTTTAACTTTGAAAAAAATATCAAGCCATTTAAATTAGTGTTTTAAGTTTATTAATATCATTAAAAATATATTTTAATACATTTAAATCATTTACATTATAAAAATACACTCTTATACAGAAAATCTCAAAAATAGCATAGCATTCCCCCATTGAAGGTTTTCCATTCCAACACAACCCATTACTCATTTCAAGCTTATATTCATCACTTTTAACACTAAACAACATGCTTAAATAAATAAAATTACACAATTCAACCACTTTGAAAAATCACTTTTTCAAAACCCTAAATCTCCACTTCCATTCTCAAACTCCAACCAAACATAATCAAATTCAATATTTGACTTTAAAATACTTGTTTATGTATCAAAACAACTCATTTGGAATCAATTTACACAATTAAAAATCATGATTTCAAAACCCCAAAAATTACATAACCCTAAATTCTCTCTCTTCACCAATCTTACCCAAACTCAACCATTTCTTTAATCCAACCTTAAAATCATTAATAACCAATCAAAATAACTTCATTCGTATCTAATTAAGCAATTAAATCATACTACTATAGAATTTCAAAATTTACATAACACACTTTTCCATAGAAATTGAAAATTTGGTAAGAAAGCTTACCAATTGATGAAGAAACTTCTAAAACTCCACTTAAATCCTTAAAATCTCTTCAATTTTTGGAGTATGAAAGAAGCAAATCCCTCTCTTGAAGCCATGAAATTCGGCCTTGAAGGAAAAAAAAAGAAGAAGACTTTATTTTTTTTATTTCTTTCCTTTCACCCTTTAATTTTAAATCATATATATATATATATTACAATAATTTAATAATTATTTATTTATTTAATAAATTAAAAGTCCTAAATTCCCTCTTCCATTCAAAAATAATTTATTTTTGAATTATTTTATTAATTTTAAATTTCTAAGATTTAATTACCAAAATACCTTTTTACTTTGACTTTTCTTTTAAAAAGTGTTGATTTTTATATGTTATGTATATTATATATATATATATATCACATATATTATCCACTTTTTTATTTAAAACCCCTTCATTTTTCATTTAAAACCATTAATTTAATTTATCCATTTAAATTATAATTTATTTTATCAAATTTCCAAAAATTAGAACTTTTCAAAAATTTAGGATATTACACATATGCACAAGTAATGTGTATCTTATATACACATCAAATGTACTTTATATGTGTATTAAATATTAAGTATGTAATGTATTAATCCAACATATACAATTAATAAACCATATGTATATGTTATATATACTCTAGATATATATATTGAGTATATACAATTTATATCTCCAAATACTTATTTAATTTTTTCAAAATCACGGATGTTACAATTTTCTCCCCCTTAAATAATTTCGTCCTCGAAATTATCCAGTATAGTAATAAATTATCCAAATTATTATTTTACCAAATTATATAATTTCTATTCTCCTCCTTAGGTTCATTCTTAATTTCCTTTTTACCATTCCCTAACACATCATTATACTGTCTATTTACTCAAACAGTCATAACATATTATTATATCTTCAATCGAATTGTCATTAGACAAAATTAGTTCATCTCCTTAATATATATACACCACACACCTATTGCACTCAAGATATCTGATCACTTCATTATCTTAAAAATATACTCTCATCACCTTAAATTCAAATGTTAATAACTTTTATCTTAACACAATAATTTTACACATCTTTACTTTGATCCTACTCTTTATATAATTACCACATATTAATTTAATATCACCATTATACAACAACAAAATCTTATTTCCTTATTAAAATTGATTCCAATTATACTTTAATTAACACTTTTCTCTTATAATTATTTGAAACTAATATAACTTAGCTCCTTTCATATGCATATACATATAAAAACGTTGTATTATGCACATTATCATATAGCTTGCAAATTCTTAATACAACTACACACATTGAATTTCCATAAATACTTGTAAACTTATTACATTTCGGATCAATTGATCTAACTATTACAATATGACCATCACAACCTTATTCTATTCTGACCAACCTTTTGTCTATTTTAAATTCATCAATCTGTTTTCAATTCATGACCTAATTCTATTAGGTCAAATTTATTCTCAAAATTTAATTCTCTTCGAATTCATCATTACAGATAATATTCACTTCCTCTAGTCTCATTTACTTTACACATCATTTTCATCAACTTATTCATTTTATACCACTTTCAAACACATTTATTACAACTCTTACTCACATTTCATAATTCCTTTCATTTATCATTTTCTCACATTTCTTATAGTTACCCTATTTACACAAATCACTTTTCTTATACATCATTTAAAGCTCATCATATTTTTACAATTCTCTTCTATTTTCACACTTTCTATAATTATAAATAAATTTCTAGTATAAAATTATAAGATACAACTATGCACCATGTTTCTTGAAGCATAACTATCAATCTCACTAAAACTATTCAACGGTCATGCCATAATAATGGTCACATCCGTGGCTTATAAATAAATATTACCCTTCTATTATTCTTCTTCAAACATTTCCAATCACAATGTTAAGTTCGTATCGCAAAAATCACATATTCATTTTCTAATCTTTTGATACACAAAAAGTTAACACGTTTTAGCTCTGTTTCAAAGCAATTTACTCTTGATCACTTGATCATCATTAGCCTAACTCATGTTTCAACAATATTATCATTAACATCTCTTACATATACACATTTGTTCATATGCTAATTTACATAATTTCCATTTATTACTCCATTTCTAATCTATCTCTTATAAAAATTTTCATTCATTTCTTTTTTTTTTCACTTCCATACTTTCTTCATTATACTTTCCTTTTTCCGTACAATCTCTTATTTATACGCATATACTTTAGGCCCAAAACACTATACAATCATGAAGTTCAGTTGTTAAAATAACAATTTCACCGTCCAGCTCTGTTCGGGTCCATTCTCAATCTCAATTTATCACATGACCTAACTCTACACAGGTCAAGACCTAATCTCTCTTAGGTCTATTAATACATGCAATATCATTCTCAATATCACCAGACACGTATTTGTATAAGGTAGTAAACACTCGATAACATTTTTTTTAATCATCCACATACACCTTCATAAGTCATAATCACAATGTGACTTACTTTCCACATTTTCTTACATATCATATTTGTGTTCATATAGAAAAAAAAATCTCATCACACAAATCATACAATTATACTCAATTCCTCTTTTACATACAACCTATACAAAATTAACATTTATCACCTTTCAGAGAACATTATTATTTCTCATTCTTTTGACATTACTTAGGTTATTCATCAATTCAACATATATACACACTCTGACCACAACATAATTAACATCTTCCTTATTCAATCGCCCATCTCTTAAATAAGTTTCTTATTATATATATATTTTTTCTAACATTTCACATAAATCTTAGTCACGTTTCCAATGTGACATCTCTCTCACATTTTTTTTTTGCATTGATCACACCTTTCATATCCATTTTCATCCTTTCCAATTCAATTAACTAAAGTAACTCATTTTCACTTGCTTAATCATTTCCCTTTATTTCATAATAAATTTCTATATTATCAACTACATTACACCTTAGTTAGTACTTTTATAAGTAACATTACTCATTCAAAATTACTCTCATGCTTATTAAACATTAAACTATAATATCTAAACAATCATCATCGAAATTCCCTTACAACTATAAATTTTCAATTTACTATTTTACTTAAACTTCATTCTATTAATCTCACTTTCAAGAGCTAACTTTATAAACATTATTTTTATATTAATATAACATCAAAACACATTACTTTCACAATTATGGAAACCCATTTCAAAAATTCAAATTTCATATAATGCAACCAACAACATGAACCTCACCAAATCTCACCCATATCACATTCTCAATCTTAAGATCATAACATTTAATTTTAAACAACACTAATTCATTTTCTTACACTAATTAACATCATCCATTTAGATACTTTAATTTTACACACTCAACCCTAAATTATACATCATTGTTCCATTATAAATAATTCGCTATCATATATGATTTCACTCTTTGATTTTAATTATGAACTCTTTGTTGAAAATTATTAAAAACTCCATATTCCTTCTATACTTATACCCATATGCATATAAATTTTTATAATTTTCTTCATTCATTTGTCTCATAAAATTAATTTATTACTTACTTACACAAAATTGCATGACTTCCTCAGTTTCATGTCAATCTCACTTTTAATTTTTATATTCCTTACCAATTCTTTATAAAAGCTTGTAAACTTTTATCCATGTGCACTTGACACATATATGGACTTATATTTAAAGTTTTAGATTTTTTCAAGTTGATTTAATATATTTAAAAATTAAATCTTCCAAAATCATAGAATCTGTCTCTTTAATAATTTCTTTGGCAGCACCCGGTTGTCTATTTTTTTTCAGGTATCAAACCTTAATAAAAATTCATTAAATTTTAACCATATGTTATAGAAATACATATGATATTGTGTGTAAATATTTAGATTTTCCTGGGTTGGTTTACCATAGTTTCTAGATTTATTTTTTTTTCAATTTCTACAGATTCTGGGTTGCTGAAATTCTCCAACAATCTGTGTTCTTCTATTTTTCTTAATTAGAGATCCATCATTAAAATTTATAAAATTTTATACATTTGGATTCTAACATATAGAAAAACTTTGTATTAAATGTTCAAACTCATCCAACATTTCTAGATTTGTCCAACAATTCAGACAATATCACTTTGCAGTACATCTATAAAATTTTCTGTAACTATCATGCTCATTTCTCAAACTTTTTATTTTTATATCTTAAATTATTTCCTAGATTGTTTTTCTAATTTCACTTATTCATCAATTGAATCAGCTATAAATTTTAAATTTCAAATAAAAGTTCCAAAAATTCTTAATCCATAATCTCTAGAATGACGTTTCCATTGCGCCACTCTGATCTATGCAACCCAGACACCATCTCAACTCATATCCATTATATCAAATAGACATTGCCACATCAGGGATCAGATAAATTGCCAGTGCCAATACATGCATTACAATTGAAAAATTATTTTTTTATTCCTATTTTCTCTCTCTATCATCCCACCTAGGTCGAGAACCTCAAACATAGGCTCAGATACCAAAATAAATGTAACACCCTTATACCCTATATACGTACAATACATATTTTTAGCATATGTAAAATACACATATACGGTATAAAAATGTCACAGACCGATTTAATAAAAAAATTTACATTTCTGTTTTAAGATTTCAAACACTATTATATAAAATAAATAGTATATAAATATTCTTTGCTTATTATAGGAATTCAAAATAAATATTTTATATGAAAATATCAGGAAAAAATTCGCCAGAGTTTTGTTTGTAATTTGAACGTTTCCAAAATTCAACAAAACACAACCTGCATAAAACAAACACTCCAAATAAAATCAATTCACCAATTCACTAATACTTCTCAATTTCTCCATATTTTCTCAAAATACTTATATATAGGTATATATATCAACATTATATATAAAATCCCATCTTAAACAAAATTATTCAAATCATTCTTTACAATTTACAATATATGCTTCAAAAACATATCATAACATACATAATATAAAAAATGTACATGCTGGCAACTGGCTCTGATCTTGATGTATCCAAAACAACTCTTCAAGCTCAATAAATACAAACCTAGACCCGACCAGATCTAGTACAACTCTCCGGCTCTACCAAAACGTCCATGACACCTGCGCGATGAATTACAATCGCGCTAAGCCGAAGCCTAGTGGTACAAACTTTGATAATAATAAAAATGTAAAGTAATGCCAATGCACAATGCATATAGAGGTCACATCATTTCACTTTATTATATTTTTCAAATATTTCATACTCACAACTCATAACATTATATTGCTCAATTGTATCACAATTCATAATTCACATTAAAGTAAAGACAAGCATGGGCCCAAAAAGGATCTAATATGCTATTCAAATTTCAGAGTTACTGCTTTGGTCTATAATGACACCATGTGTCTAGCCCGTAGGCAATATATATATATATATCTATGGATAATGTAACAACCCCATTCTCTTAGACCTCAACCCGGCTAGACCATTGGGCTCCAGTATCTTGGTACTCAACCCGGCTAGACTGCTACGGTTTTTGAGGCTTACAACCCAATCTTTTCACCCCAAAAACATCATATTTATCATTTATCAGCTGGGCTCGGCTTACGACCTAGTCTTTTCACCTGCCCAGCAATTCATAGGCATGCCGCCAAACCCAGAACTCTGAAAATTGAATAACATACTAAGCACACAATTAATTCATTTATCTCATTATCAAAAACTTTCACAATTCATTTCTCATTTTATTTCTTATAATAAAATTAGGCTCATTGCCTTATTTTCACACTTTTTTTTCTCATTTTTCTCATTTTCACATCTTTCTCATTTTTCTCATTTTTTCTCATTTTTATCAATATCAATTCATTTCATTATTCCACATATCTCATTTTTGCATTCACAACACATTACCCAATTACTTTGGGTATTTTCACATAATATGCATATTTCACACTTTACACAATTTAGCCATTATCAATGGCTTTTCACAATGCATTTAACACATATATGACATTACAAATGTCATAGCACATTATTCATACACAATCAATGAACCAAGTAGCTTAACACATTTTTCAACCAAAATGTGTTAAGTCCAAATGTCATGCAAATATAAACATTATACTCAAAGTTTGTACATATCTCTACTAGCAACCCAAAGCAAGCTTAATACAACCTCCAATCCTATCCTTCTAACTTGCCCTTCACCACTTGGATGAAGCAAATCAACCTCCCTCAATGCCTATACCAAATGTGATCATACATAATCATTTAATATCATATTCTAAGGTATTCTCAACATCAAACCATAATAATTAAATATCACTCTAAACAAAATCCCAAAATTAAGCTTCACCTCACTTTAACTTTGAAAAACCATATCAAGCCATTTAAATTAGTGTTTTAAGTTTATTAATATCATTAAAAACATATTTTAATACATTTAAATTATTTACATTATAACAATACACTCTTATATACAAAATCTCAAAAATGGCATAACCTTCCCCCATTGAAGGTTTTCCATTCCAACACAATCCATTACTCATTTCAAGCTTATATTCATCACTTTTAACACTAAACAACATGCTTAAACAAATAAAATCACACAATTCAACCACTTTGGAAAATCACTTTTCCAAAACCCTAAATCTCCACTTCCATTCTCAAACTCCAACCAAACACGATCAAATCCAATATTTGACTTTAAAATACTTGTTTATGTATCAAAACAACTCATTTGGAATCAATTTACACAATTAAAAACCATGATTTCAAAACCCCAAAAATTACATAACCCTAAATTCTCTCTCTTCACCAATCTTACCCAAACTCAACCATTTCTTTAATCCAACCTTAAAATCATTAATAACTAATCAAAACAACTTCATTCATATCTAATTAAGCAATTAAATCATGCTACTATAGAATTCCAAAATTTACATAACACACTTTTCCATAGAATTTGAGAATTTGGTAAGAAAGCTTATCAATTGATGAAGAAACTTCTAAAACTCCACTTGAATCCTTAAAATCTCTTCAATTTTTGGAGTATGGAAGAAGCAAATCCCTCTCTTAAAGCCATGAAATTCGGCCTTGAAGGAAAGAAGAAGAAGAAGACTTTTTTTTTTTATTTCTCTTTCCTTTCACCCTTTAATTTTAAACCATATATATATATATATATTAAAATAATTTAATAATTAACTATTTAATTATTTATTTAATAAATTAAAAGTCCTAAATTTCCTCTTCCATTCAAAAATAATTTATTTTTGAATTATTTTATTAATTTTAAATTTCTAAGATTTAATTACCAAAATACCCTTTTACTTTGACTTTTCTTTTAAAAAGTGTTGATTTTTATATGTAATGTATATTTTACATATATATCACATATATTATCCACTTTTTCATTTAAAACCCCTTCAATTTTCATTTAAAACCATTAATTTAATTTATCCATTTAAATTATAATTTATTTTATCAAATTTCCAAAAATTAGAACTTTTCAAAAATTTAGGATATTACATATATGCGCAAGTAATGTGTATCTTATATACACATCAAATGTACTTTATATGTGTATTAAATATTAAGTATGTAATGTATTAATCCAACATATACAATTAATATACCATATGTATATGTTATATATACTCTCTATATATATTGAGTATATACAATTTATATCTCCAAATACTTATTTAATTTCTCCAAAATCACGGATGTTACATTCATCCTTTGGACTTCGGGTCTTCACCCTTTGAAATTGGATCTTCATCCTTGGAATCAGGTCTTCACCTTTGAAAATGGATGTTCATCCTTGGAAATCGAGTCTTCACCCTTGAAAATGGATCTTCATCCTTTGGACTTCGGGTCTTCACCCTTTGAAATTGGATCTTCATCCTTGGAATCAGGTCTTCACCTTTGAAAATGAATCTTCATCCTTGGAAATCGGGTCTTCACCCTTGAAAGTGGATCTTCATCCTTTAAGCTGGATCTTCATCCTTGGAATTGGGTCTTCACCCTTTAAAGTAGATCTTCATCCTTGAAATTGGGTCTTCACCCTTGAAAGTAGATCTTCATCCTTTAAGCTGGATCTTCATCCTTGAAAATTGGGTCTTTACCCTTTAAAGTGGATCTTCATCCTTGAAAATTGGGTCTTCACCCTTGACAGTGGATCTTCATCCTTGGAATTGGGTTTTCACCCTTGAAAGTGGATCTTCATCCTTTAAGCTGGATCTTCATCCATTAGAGATTAGGTCTTATATTGGCTTCAGCTCTTCTAGATGGACTGATCTTTTGTCATTTACGTCTTCATTCTTTTGATAGTTCTAATATTCCATTCTTTTTTTTTTATTTTTTTTTTGTTCTTCCTTTGCACTTTTGCAAAAAAAATTTCAGCCATTTTAGCTAACCTTCAAATCTTCTCTTTGCCCCCCATGATTTTTCTATGCGGGCTTTGGTTAATGTTTGTAAATTATCTAGTTCTTCGAACAAGAATGTATTTCTTCCTTTCTTTTGCAAAATGACTGGAGTTTCCTCAAGCAATGGGTCTTATATGCCCCCTGATTCTATACCCGCTTCATCTTTGCTTCATAGAGTGTTTATTGTTTGCTTTGACAAAGAAAAGACAATACAATACAAGAAAATGCCATGCGATATGCTCATGTATGCATGATATGCATGAATAATACTTACAGTGATTCCATCGACTCACAGACCAAGGTGATAAGCAAAAGTGTTCTCATTGGTTCCTTTCAGATGCTCGTTCAAGTCTTTCATTGGAATGATAGAATGCTTCACATTTATGGCTTTTATCTTCGAGATATTGAAAACATGAATAATGGAGGCCCAAGCAGCAGAGAAACATCCATTTCAAATTATGATTCATTAGCTTTTTCATAATCTTGCCATTAATCATTTTCTTTGCCCAATGTGTCCTTCGAGGTTTGATAGTTCAACATACTCCCCTTAACTTGATTTTTTTTTTCAATTTTGAGTTTTGATTTTGAAATCAAATATTGACTTTGCCAAATTAATGTCAATTTACCTCAGGACTTGATTTTTCAAATTAACATATCTATAACATGACAACCCTAGTTATCGTACTAAACTCGGGAATCATTTCTATTTAAGCAATAATTGTTGCACTTCAGATAGGCACATACACATTACTTGGCCAAAGGTCTCATTGAGTTTGAATATTATCTATCTCATATGCATGTTTATCTAAACTATCTCCATTAATAGACTCTACCTACCAAGAGAGATCAACAGGTCTTTGATAGGCTTAAAATGAGGTCTATAAGGGACATGAGTTAAATGAAGGTCATTTGTATGTTGGAGCCGATGTGACACAAAGGACAAGCTTCACACTGCAAACTGCTTGTTGAAACTTTAGAGAGTTGGGAGCATGAAAAGATAGAGCTTTGAATGTTCTCCCATCTTCTTGGTTTTAATCTGGATCTTGATTGGGACAGTCTTCATTTTTTTTCTTCTTTTCCCTTTTCTTTCTCTTTATTTTTCTTACTCTTCCCTTTTTTTTCCCTTTATTTTTCTTACTCTTCCATTTCTTTGAGCATTTTATCATTTTGTCATTCTTCTCCATAGGATTGTTAAGTATAGGACTTTCAAAAACTGGGTGACCTTTCTCATTTTTCTCCGATTTTGATTGAATCTTTGGTTAGATTGGACCAATTTAAGTCAAACTGTCCTTATAAACTAAATGAAAGCCTTTTGATGTCTTAGGTAAAAGAGAACTCAGTTGGATTTCTAAACCATTTTGGGTTTTCTTTTCTTTTTTTTTTTTGTCTTTTTTCTTTTCTTTTTGTCTTTTGTCTTTTTTCTTTTCTTTTTTTTGTCTTTTATCTTTTTTTTTTCTTCTTTTCTTTTTCTTCTCTTTTTTTTTGGTTCTAGCTCTAAAAGAGTTGTTCTGTTTGTACTAGGGTTGTACACGAAGCACGTGACCCGAAAAACCCAGCCCGTCCCAAAGGGTTTCGGGCCGGGTTGGGCCGGCCAGAACCTATACTAGGGCCGGGCCACGGGTTTCAAAGTCCAACCCGAGCTATGCTCGGGTCGGGCCTCGGGTTGGGATAAAAATTCTCGGGCCGGCCCGACCCGACCCGAGATATTAATTTTTTTATTTTTTTTATTTTTTTAAAATTTATATTTTGGTAATTTATTTTTTAAAAAAAATTAAAATATTATATATAAATATTGATATAATAATTTATATATTATTAGATATAATTTAGTATAATAAATTTTTAAAGTAATATTTATAAATAAATTTTATTAAAATTTAAAAAAAATTCATTATTTTTTTAATTTCAAAAAAATCGGGCCGGCCCGAACCCAGCCAGGCCCTATCAGACCCAAAGTGGCCCGGCCCAACCGGGCTTCAGGCAAGGCCACGGGCTGCAAAGTGCAGCCCGAAGAAAAGTCGGGCCGGGCTTCGGGCCGGGGTCAAACCTGGCCCGACCTGGCCCGTGTACACTCCTAGTTTGTACCAACTTGGGTTTCTAATAATGGATGAGTGGAGTAACATTAATCTGCTTCAGTCCTGACTTTATTTGTGATATTTGGTCTAATTCAGGTGAACTTCAACTACCCTTATGGTCTTGAGAATTTCAACTACCCTTATGGTCTTGGAAACTTCAACCATCTTCATGGTCTTGACTATTCATTTCTTTCTTTGATCTTCTCGCCTCTTTATCTTAGTGGCCATAAGACTTGTCAACAGTATCACAACAGCTCAGGGTAGGTTGTTGGGGTTATATGCCAATGAAAAGAAAGCTAAAATTTTTTGAAGGCTCAAAGGGACAACTAGGGATTGATATTTAATTGGGTGAATACTAGTTGTTGGCTAACCAAACAATGCCTAGATCATCTCTCCCTTAAATAAGCAGAGTTCAATTTCACCTTAAAAGTTTGTCAAAGCATGTTCTAAGACTAACTAGGACCTAGACAAAGGTAATTATGCAGGAGCCCTCTCTAAGTAAGCATACACAACTCAATGTTATAGAGTAATTCCTCTCCTAGTAAAGTCATTCAAGTCATGATGCATAAATATATTAATTTATGAACATCAAGCTAGATTCGTCATTGGTTAAGCACCAAAATGAACAAAGACCAACAAAAATTTTGATAAAAGTAATTTATTCAAATAAATTTAAATTTGAAAAACACGATTGTTCCAATTAAATATTAAAGAAAGTAAAATTGAAAAGCAATATTCAAGCTAAGGAAAGTTTATTGAGCTAAGCTTCTTTTCCTTTCACATCTTCAATATTTCCATCTTGAAAGGATGATAAAATAAAATCTTCTTCCAATCCTTTTCCTACCATGAAGGCTGCTGGTGGTGGCACTCTTCCAAATTTAGGCAAAAGGTTGTTCTTGGTATTGGGCTTATCTGGCTCAGGTAGCTTACCACTGTAAATTAGATTCTGGATCTCATGCCTCAACTTCATACAATTGTCCGTTTCGTATCTAGGCCTTTAATGGAATTGAAAAAATACATTAGTATCAAAGTTAGGTGGAAGAGGATTAGGTAAAAGATGAGGAGTCAAGGGTTGTAACAATATCTTCTTTTGTAGCTTATTGAGAATCCAAGATAGAGGCTTTCCTAATTCTGAAAACTGCCTCATTCCTCCTTGACTAGTGGCATTAACATCAACTTCCTTTTGTGTACTTTGATTGCTAGGCTGATAATTTCCTTTCTCATTCCTTCTTGCCGAAAAGTGGTTCTTCTCCCTTTCCCACTCTTCAATTTGTAGACCAGCTTAGAGAAGATCTTTGAAATCCCTTATAAGGGTGTGAGACATCCTTTCACGGAGATTGGGTAGGACGCCTCTCACGATCATCCTTATTTGATCAGACTCATCAGGCCTCTTCTTAAGCAGTGCAGCCTTATTTCTCCATCTTTTCACATAGTCCACAAAATTCTCATTTGGTTTTTGCCTAATGGTTTCCACCTCCATCAAGGTAACTTCCATCTCGACATTGTATCCATATTATTGGATGAAGGCCTTGTATAACGTGTCCCAATATTTTTGAGTAATTTCTCCTAAGGTGTTGAACCAATTTTGGACAACAGGGTCCAATGAGAGCATGAAATATCTTAGAGTTTGGGCCTTAGTAGCTCTAGCAGACTGTATAGCAGTGATGTACTGCTTTACATGGAGATGAGGGTTTCCAGTACCATTGTACCTACCGAAGGAAGGCATCTTGAATTTATAAGGGGCCTCCTCATCTTGTTCAAACAGTTTGTCAATCTCAGACACCTCTTCGATTTTTAGTTTCTTCTCAAATTTCTTTTCTAAATCAGCAATCATCTTCTCAACATCAGACGTCTCGGTCTTTTCAATAGTTGTCTTCTCAATAACCTTTGGCTCCTTTTTGTCTTGAGGATCTTGGAAGTATTGAGCCCAGTCATCATCATCATCAACGACTACATTGCCATAATCAAAAGCCACTTCACCAACCTTAGCCTCCCCTTTGTCCTTTGGCTCTTGGTGCTAGCAGATGCTTCGGCATTATTCCCTAAAATTGTAGCTAGTTGATTCTTCATGGTTTCGGCCAGGGCCTCTTTTATTTCTTTCATCTTGGCATTGAGGGCGTCATCCACCATTCTTTGAATTTGTTTGGGCTCCATTGCTTTTGGTGAAAAAGTAATTGAGTCGTTGCTAGATTCTTCGTCTTCGGCGTAGGTTGGATTGTCGTAAGTTTTTGAACTATCGTAATCCAGGGCTGTAAGCCAAAAAAGATTAATGATATGAGATGCAAATGTATGCATGTATGCACAAACAATAAATAAATAAGGATAAATAGGACGTTCCTTCCAACCTTATAACTTCCATACATGAAAGGCGAGTCTAGGTAATATGGTTAACAAAATACCAACATGGGGTATTTTGTTTTTGAAAAGTTCCCTCGGACTTTCAACCAATAGCTATATTTTAAAAATGAAAATCAGTTCACGATAATTTCCATTAATTTAGGTTTTAATCCATTGAATCTTAACTAAAATAGCTTTTATGCTATATTGAATTAAAACTAAATTAAGAGGTTTATTACAAAAGATTTCTCACTTGAAAAAGTAACTAATGATTCATGCCAAAAATAAGTCCATGATTAATAATTCTTAGTATAAACTAGGCTCACAATTGATTTTTGGTAATTTCATAATTGACCTAAATAATTTGCAAGCTCTTTGTAAGAAAAGGTTGGATGAATTGTTTCTAAGTCCATTGTAAAAAGATTTTAGAAAAAATGGATTTTAGGCTTTGTGTTTTGGTCATGAGAAAAGAATTTTTGAAAAGTTTTTTAGAAATGTTTTATATCCAAAGACCATCTTAAAAAGTTTTAAAAATAGCTTTGGTCTTTTGGACTTTAAAGAAAAAATTTATTTTGAGCTTACAATGTACTTAGGTCATATTAGAAAAAGAACAAACCAAATAAGCAATGATTTAAGCCAAGGTAAATTAACCATAGTCAAACAATAAAGCATTTGGGGTAAAAACCTAAGAAAAGTAACTAGGCCAATTACATGAGTTTTAGTCTTTGGGTTAAAAGGCTTAGGTTCTCATAGCAAGTATATACCAAATGGTACAAGGCTATGAGTGGTTATGCCATGGTCGATCTCCATACCTTGAGTGAAAGTATGGTATCCCTTACATAACACAACACGGGTAACACGGGCGTCCTAACTCACGCACATGATGCAATATAATATGATGCAATGGATAATATCATGATAAGAAAGAATAGAATAATATAAAGATAACCGGAATCAACTTCTCTTATCCCCAGTGGAGTCGCCACTATGAGCGGGGATTTTTGCCCCCACTCCCAGTGGAATAGTTCTTGCGACTTCAGCACTGTTTAGGCTCGGGGCTATAAAGAATACGGGCCTAAGCCAGGAGAAAATGGAGTCGCTACCCAGACGGGTCGAAAAAAAAGAAAGAGGTGGATGACTCGATTCCTAAGGAGTCCCCAACCTCCTAATGGGTTCAGAAAGTTGGATACGTGTGGGGAATGTGAGAAATGGCCCAGCACCCCCACAACGCCCGGTTTATTGGAACCGACCTCCTTTGCAGATCTTAATATTATAAAATTTTTAAGTATAACAATATTATCCATATTACATGCAACAATTAAAATAAAGCATCATTATATTAAAATCAAAGCAATGTCCAAACAAAGCAAATAAATGGACACCCATCCGAGAATGGAAACATGTCCTTACCTCGTCCATGTCTAAACTAAATAGGACACCCACCGAAAGGTGGAAACATGTCCTTTACATTGATCCAAAATATAAAAGCAATTTAAATTACATGAAAATTAATTAATGAGGTATCCACAAAGTGGAAACATACCTCTTACAATATTTCAAAATCAAAATAAATCAATAAAAGTAAATAACCATTCATCATAAATAAATCATTCATCAAAGATATCAAACATCAATCAAAATATAATAAACATTCATCCAATTTAAATAAAACAGTAAATATATTAACTTTAGGGTTCATGCATTAATTAGGATTTCTAGAGTTTTATGTTCAATAACTAGGATTTTGCATATACTAGTTTAATTTGTTGAGAAATATTTTAAGGAAATAAAAGATTTAAGGTTTTGGATATTTTTATGAAAATAATATTATTGTGATTTTAAAAAAGTAGGTTTAGTTAGGGTTTTAAGCAAACATCATGAAATTAGGGTTTTGGAATCTTAAGACATTAGGGTTTGTAATTCACGGTTTCTCGATTGTGGTTACTGAGTTGATGAACTTGTCAAAAAGTTTTGATGTTTTAAGAATTAGGGTTTAGGAAAACTAGGGTTTACTGGAATGGGTTTTGAGAATTAATAAGATAGTTTAGGGTTTTTGATATTTTGGAAAACATATTCGATCTTTAGGATTTAAGAAAACAGTTTAGAGTTTTATAGAAACAATTATGATTAAAGTTTTTAGAAGCTGTAAAGAAGATTAAGGTTTCGGAGAATTAAGAAGATATTTTGAAGTTTCAAACAAATAAGTTAGGATTTAGATGATTAAGAAAATAGTTCGGGAAAAAAAAATTTAGGGTTTTAAAATTTTGGAAATAGAAGGACAGTTTTAGGGTTTTTGAAATTTTGGAAACAAAAGGACAGTTTTAGGGTTTTTAAAGTTTTGGAAACAGAAGAATGATTTAGGGTTTTTGATAATTTAATCAATGACTTAGGCTACTGGATGAATGGACAATTTGATCTGTAAAACATACTATTAAGTTTAATAATTTAGGTTACTGACTCAAAACAAATGATAGAAACATTTAAAAGAAAATATGGCAATAACATCGTATGCTTAAACAATTCATGAATCTAAACGTAAGAATGTTGTAAATATAATAAAATCAAAGATTTATAATCAAACTTCCATTCGTTGGTTCCTCCACAATTGACTTCTGGATGAACAATGACAAAGACAGTGTGGGCTGCCTTTGATGGGTTGTATATTATTTGTTGCCTCTTGATTCTTCAAGCTTGAGATTATGAATAGACTGCCGAAAATAATTCCGAGCTCCAAAGGTCCAGATCCCTTTCTGAAGTGTTTTAATGTGGTATTTATAGGAAAAAATCCAAACCTAATTCCAATTGTCTAAGGAAATTAAAACCAGTTAGGAAAAGAAATCAAAATCAAACAGAATTCGGTTTTGAAAAAAACTGCGCTGGAAAAAATTACGCTGGCAAAAGTTGCTGCGGGCTACGGGTGGGCCAACGAGAATTGTGTGCAAGCGGGCGAGCTGGGGCGCGGGCCAGCCAATTCACCGCAGGAATTTCATGCGGCGAATTGGCCCAAGCTAATTTACTTTCGGCGACGAAAAATTTTCGTCGTCGATTCTTCCGTCGTTGATTTTTATATATTTATTATTTTCTATTTTTTTTACTGTTATTCTTTTTCTATTTTTATTAAAAATAAATATTATAAGTAATGAATATTAAAATAAATATTATTTAATTAAAATACCTTAAAAATTAATTTTGACTATTTTAAAAATATCGGACTGGATTGGGTCAAAAATTAAGGGTCTATACTTAGGTTTGTGAGTGTAATTTCTCTATATTTGCACCACTTTCAGTTTATTAGTAGATTTTAATCTCTCATTCGCTCGTGGATGTAGACTAACGCCGAACTATATAAATTTATGTGTTATTATTTATTTTCTCTATTCTATTTGTTGTATTTTTTCTAGATAAATATTTTATTTCTACATTCAATCCTAATAAACTGTTATCAAAGTATTGCTAATATTTATTTGGAATTAGTTATGTGTAGACCCTTAATTTTTGACCTAGTCCGGTCCAATATATTTTAATTAGTCTAAAATAATTTTTGTGTTGTCTAATATATTTTAATTAGTCCAAAATAATTTTTGTTATCTTAATTAAATAATATTTGCTTTAGTATTTAATTTTTATTAATAAAAAATAATAATAATAAACAAATAAATAAAAATAAAAATCGGCGACGGAAAATCGGTGATGAAAAATTTCGTCGCCAAAAAGGATTGCGGCGAAATAGCCCGCAGGCCAATTCTCGCCCATCTGCCGCAGCCAGCTGCGGTAGCTTTTTTACCAGCATAATTTTTCAGCAGCAGTTTTTTTTCGCCAGCGAAATTTTTCCAACGCAAATTTTTTCAAAACCAAATACAATTAGGTTTCGGTTTTCTTTTTCTAATTAGTGTTAGATTCCGTGAATAACTAAAATTAATTATAAAAATCTTCTATAAATAAGGACTAAAACATCACAAAAAAGGGGAGAAATCTGGGATCAAAATTCAGGAGAAAAAAAGAGACAATCGAGTGAATTGAAAAACTTTGAATCAATCGGACTTTTTGAGAGAAGCAAACAAGCAAATTCAATCCATCAAAGGCAACCATCTTGCTTTGGTTCTTGTTCATCCAAGAAACAATTTTTGGTGGAACCAACAAAAGAAGGTATGAATTTCTTTATTTTTCTTTATAGTAGCTTCATCACTCAAGATTAAAAAATTGTTGATTCTGTTTCTTCAAAATCTTAAAACCCTAATCTACTTTCTAGCTTTTCAAAACCTTAAATCGTTTCAAAATATACCAAAATCCTAATTTGCTTTCCAATTTTTCAAAACCCTAAATTGAATCTGTTTCTTTCCAAAAGCCCTAAATTGAATCTGTTTCTTTCCAAAAACCCTAAATTGAATCTGTTTCTTTCCAAAAGCCCTAAAAAAATATCTTTTTTTGTTCCTATAAACCTTAAATCTTTTGTTTATTTTCATAAAGCATCATAAAACTATAAATTATTTTTTGCAAATTCTAAAATCAAATCCATTCTCCGTGACACCAAAAACCCTAAATTGTTTTATTAATTTCCAAAACCCTAAACTCTATTCCAAAAATCAGAAACCTTATTTTCTTTAGCATCAAAAGCTTTCATCCTAATGAATCCTTCTTTCCAAAATTACACAGTAAGCATTATTCTTTTAAAAATAATACTAGTTTCTTCCAATTTCAAAACCCTATTTTTTTAAATCTTAAACCCTAAAATCTTAATTTTCAACATTGAAACCTATAATCCTAGAAACATATAATCCTAGAACCCGTAAGGGGCGCTGCCCCCTTGACCCCCGCCAGCTAACCGGCTAGCGAGACCGCCGTATGGGTTCGGGTCATTATTTATTTATGCATTATAAATCTTTATGTTTTACTTCCATTACTATGATTATTCAAAATACAAACAGTAAACCCAAAACCAATTAATCTAAAATTTAAGTTTTCCTAATTTTATAATTTTACACCTCAAATCCTAATTTGATCAATCAAAGAACCTTACTAATTTCTTAAATTATAAAACCCTAATCCTTTTCAATTCTCTTAAAACTTACAGTAGCCTAAACAAATAACAATAATAAAAACTTAAGATTCCAAAACCCTAAATGTTAATTAAATTTAAATAAAACAGTAACCCTAATTTGTGTCTTTAATTGCTTTATTTAATTTTATATTTGATTATGTAGTCTATTATATGCTTTAATTTATTTTCAATGCTTAGTTGATTTATTTAAGTTCAATGCTTGATTTATTTAATTTATTATTGATGGATGTTTACTTGCTATTGATGTTTAATATCTTTGATGAATGATTTATTAATGATGAATGGTTATTTACTTTTATCGATTTATTTAGATTTCCAAATGATGTAAGAGGTATATTTCCACTTGGTGGGTACCTCATTAGTTAAATATCATATAATTTAAATTGCTTTTTTATTTTAGAACCAATGTAAAGGACATGTTTCTACCTTTCGGTGGGTGTCCTATTTAGGCATGGATTATGTAAGGGCATATTTCCATCTTCGGATGAGTGTCCATTTATTTGTTTTGCTTGGACATTATTTTGATTTTCAATATATCGATGCTTTATTTTAATTATTGTGTGTAATATGGATAATATTGTTATATTTAAGAATTTTATAATATTAAGACCTATAAAGGAGGCCGGTTCCAATGAACCGGGCGTTGTGGGGGTGCTAGGCCATTTCTCACCTTCCCCACACGTACCCAACTTTATGAACCCATTAGGGGGTTGGAAATTCCTTAGGAATCGAGTCATCCACCCCTTTATTTTTTCCCCGCTCATCCGGGTGGCGACTCCATTTTCTCAGGACTTAGGTCCGTGTTCTCTAAGGCCCCGAGCCTAAACAGTGCCGAAGTCGCAAGAACCATTCCACCGGGAGTGGGGATGAAAATCCCCGCTAACAGTGTGACGACAATAAGATTTGATATTGAGAAAATTAAGCATAATATGAGTTTTGCTATGTGCCAAGTCAATATGAGAATAATCTTGACGCAAAACAGTATGCATAAAAGCGCTATTGGATAAAGATAAGTTGTCTGCTACGATGGATGAAGATAAAAAAGGTGGAGATTAATGAGAATGCCATATCTATGATTCAACTTTGCTTGTCTAATGAAGTGTTGCATGAAGTTCTTGATCAGAAGATAGCTAAGAATTTATGGGATAAGTTGAAATCTTTGTATATCACAAAGAATCTCACCACCAAGCTGATTGCTAAGCACTGTTTGTACAACCTCTCTATAGCAGAAGGTAAATCTATCAAATCTTATATTGATGAGTTCTCCTCTATTCTTTTGGACTTGGCAAATATGGAGATTAAGGGTGAAGATGAAGATCATGCTCTTATGTTGCTTCGTTCACTACCTCCATCATATAAGAACTTTTGAAAAATATTGATTTATAGTAATAAGTCTCTAAAGTTGGAGGATGGAAAGCATCTTTGTATTTTAAAGAGCTCTTTGATAAATAACTCTCCACTAGGCATTCTGACAGTCCAACAGAGGGTTTGTTTATTAGAGGAAGGCCCTCTACAAAGGAGCTTAGTAGTAGTAATCGATCGAGATCAAAATCAAAGTCAAAAAATAGTCATCTGAACTTGGAATTATTATAAGAAGAAAGGGCACATTACAGCTAAGTGTTTCAAGCTTCAGAACAAAAATAATGAAAGGAATTAGAAAGTTGAGAAACCCGCTAAAGCCAATATTGTTCAGGATGAGGTTGAAGTCAGTGATGTCTTTGCGCCGACTGAAGATAGTGCCAAATCCAAACAAAAATGAATTTTAGATTTTGCTTGCTTATTTCATATATGTCTCCATATAGATTGGTTTTCCTCTTATGAACCAGTAGATAGAGGAGTTATTTTGATAATCAATTGGTATTGTCAATATAAGGATGCATAATGGTGTGATTAGAACATTGACTAATGCTCGATATGTTCCTGATATGAGAAAAAATATCATCTCCTTATCTGTTTTGGATAATCTTGGCTGCATATTTTCTGGTGAAGTTGAAGTTTTGAAGATTCTGAAGGGTGCTCTTATTGTGATGAAAGCCAACCTAGTTGGTAAATTGTATGTATTGCAAGGATCTATTATAATAGGATCGATTGCAGTTTCTTCTTCCATGCCAGATTCAGATGTGACTAAGTTGTGGCATATGAGGATAGGATACATGAGTGAGAAAGGCTTATTAATGTTGAGTAAAAAGGTTATTCTTGATTGCCAAAGTACATCAAAGTTAGAGTTTTTTGAATATTGTTTTTTTCGATAAGCACAAAAAAGTCAGCTTAAGTAGAAAAATGAGGCCTTTGTTACTTTTAAGTAATGAAAAACGTTGGTTGAAAAGCAGACAGGCAAGAAAGTGAAGCATCTCTGTAATGACAATGGGTTAGAGTTCTGTGATGGAGAATTCAATAATTTTGCAAAAATGAGGGTTTTATGAGACATCTCACAATTAGAGGAACTTCACAACAAAATAGAGTAGTCGAGCACATGAACAAAACTTTATTGGAGAAAGTCTAGTGCACGTTGTCTAATTCAGGTTTGGTACAGGATTTCTAGGCAAAAGCAGACTTTACAGCCTGTTATTTGGTGAATCATTCTCCATTTGCATCAATTGAATGCAAGACTCCAGAGGAAGTATGGTCTAGTAATCCTATTAATTACTCTAATTTATAGGTGTTTGGTTTTCCTTTTTATGTTCATATTAATGATGAAAAACTTGAACCTAGATCTAAAAAGGACGTATTTATTGGTTACCTATATGGTGTCAAAGGATGTAGAGTTTGGCTTCTTGATACAAAATCTCCTAAAGCTGTTATTAGTAGGAATGTTATATTTAATGAGCCAGCCATGCTCCATTCAAGAAAAGAATCTATTATTTCTTTCTGTCACAATCATGCAGAATTCAGAGAAGCAGGTGGAGGTTTAGATTGAGGAGAAGACATCTTCGCAAACAAATTCCATTCAAAGCCAAGTTCAGTTACCTACTTCTACAGAAGTAGAAGAGTCAGCAAAAGAGTTGCAATATTCCATTGCTAGAAGTAAGCCATAAAGAGAGAAAAGAATGCCTCCTAGATTAGCATATTATGTTACTTTTGCATTTATTGCTGCACAAGAAATTGAAAGAACCAATGAACCTTTTACGTATTCAAAAGCCATTTCCCGTGATGATTTTGCTAAGTGGTTTATTGTTATATATACAATAGGAGGTGGAATCTCTTCATAAGAACAGAACTTGGGAATTAGCAAAATTGCCAAAAGATAAGAAAATTATTGGTTGCAAATGGGTCTTTAAAAGGAAAGATGGCATTCCAAGTATTGAAGATGCAAGATATGAGGTATGGTTGGTAGCTAAGGGCTATAATCAGGTACAAGAAGTTGATTTTAATGATATTTTCTCACCAGTTGTTAAACATAGCTCTATTCATGTTTTGCTTTCTTTACTTGCTATGCATGATTTAGAGTTAGAAAAACCGGATGTTAAGACTGCCTTCTTGCATGGTGAACTTGAAGAGAAAATTTACATACAACTACTTGAGGGTTTTAAGATAAAAGGCAAAAAAGACCATGTTTGCTTGTTGAAGAAATCATTGTATGGTTTGAAGCAATCCCCTTAATAGTGGTATAAGCGGTTTGATTCCTTTATGGTTAGGCATAGTTATTCTAGGAGCCAATATGATAGTTGTGTGTATTTCAGAAAACTTGCTAATGGATCATTCATTTATTTATTACTTTATATTGTTGATATGCTTATTGCTGCCAAGAATATGTCAGATATCAATAAGTTAAAAGAAAAATTAAGTGGTGAATTTGAAATCAAAGATTTGGGAGCAGACAAGAAAATTCTAGGTGTGGAAATTCAGAGAGAAAGGACTACAGGTAAACTTTATCTAACTTAAAGAAGCTTTGTTGAGAAAGTTTTAGAGTGTTTTGGAATGAAAAACGCTAATCATGTAAGTACTCCACTTGCTGCTCATTTTAGACTTTTTACTGTTTTATCACCACAATTTGAAAAGGATGTTGAGCACATGTCACATGTCTTTACTCTAGTGCTATTGGCAGTATCATGAATGCCATGGTTTGTACTCATCCTGATATTACACATGCAGTCAGTGTGGTTAGTAGATATATGTCTAATCTAGGACAAGAGCATTGGCAAGCTGTGAAATAGATATTGAGATATTTGAGGGGTACTACTAATAGTTGTTTCGAATTTGGAAAAGGTAAGAGAAATGTGATTGGTTATGTTGATTCAGATTATGCAGGATATCTTGATATAAGAAGATCAATCACTGGTTATGTATTGACCTTTGGTGATTATACTATTAGTTGGAAAGCTACTTTACAGCTTACAGTGGCATTATCCACCACAGAAGTCGAGTACATGTCAATGGTTAAAGCTGTAAAAGAAGCTATCTGGCTAAGAGGTTTATTTAGTGAGCTCAGCATGGATTTGCAGATGACTTCCATCCATTGTAATAGTCAGAGTACTATTCACTTGACAAAAGATCAGATGTTCCATGAAAGGACGAAACACATTGATGTGAAGTACCATTTTGTTCGAGGTGTTATCTCCTAAGGCAATATTGTAGTTAAAAAAGATTGGTACTACAGATAATCCAGCTGATATGATGGCTAAGTCTCTTTCAATGAGTAAGTTCTAGCATTTCTTAGACTTAATTGGTATTTGTGATATTTAAATTTGCCCTGAGGGGCTACTTGAAGAAGGTGGACATAAATCTTATAATTACACTGAATTCAAGTCAATGTAGAGATTTATTAATTTGTTTTGAATTTATTTGGTCAAAAATTGGCACCCACCAATGCTAAATATGTTGACAAAATAATAGCCAATCAACTTGAATTTCTTTTGGACAAAAGTTGGTGCCTAACAATGCTAGATTCTATTTTCTTGCCAACCATTTGCTAAGATTTTTGATAAATTTTGGGCTAACAAATCTTGACATATTTTTTTTCTATACAAAATATGATCGACTCCAACATTCTATAAATAGAGATGTGCAGTTTATTTGTGAAATATAGACATTTGCTTGTTGGAGTGGTGTGAGCTTGAAAAAAAATTCTTTGAGTAATTTCCTTCAAATATTTAAAGAGCTCTTCAATTAAGTGAGTGGGTGCATTGGGTGTAATTGAGCTTAGGGTTATGAGTGTAATTTCTCTATATTTGTACCGTTTTCAGTTTATTAATATATTTCGATCTCTCATTCACCTGTGGACATAGACTAATACCGAACCATATAAATTTATGTGTTCTTATTTATTTTCTCTATTTTATTTATTATATTTTTTCTAGATAAATATTTTATTTCCGTATTCAATCCTAATAGAAATATACTTATTTTTATTAATTAATATTTTAAATAGAAACACATATTTATTTTTATCATAAATTAATATGATAAACATATTAACTATATAATTATTTATAATTTGATGGTGGTTATAAGCGTTGTTGCTTCCATTTAAGTTTTAAGTTCGAATCTTGAGTATTTTTTCTCTCCACATATAATTTTTTTAAAAATAATATATTTGACTTGATAAATAATAAAATTATTTTGTAAAATAAAAATAGTTCCATGTAATGTTAATAAAAAAATTATAATATTAATCATAAAGGCGTAGCTTGTGGCAAAAAACGTATATTACTCTCGCTTAGATCCCGAGTTCGAGTTTTAAGTGTTTTTCTCCTCCATATTTAATTAATTAAAAAAAGTTTAATATTCAAAATAAGTAAAATATTTTTTAAAATTACTGATTAAATAAGTAAAATATTTTTTACTTTTATTTTATTAATTACATATCTAGCATATTATTTTAATTTTATAAAATGAAAAAATGAAAACAAATGAGATTGCAATCACTTAGATCATAAAAATTAGATTTTTATTTGCTTTGTTTGAAAATAAATAATTTAAAAATAAAAATATATTAAAATTTTACTTATGAAATGGAGTATTAAAATTGATATTTTAAGGAAAATTAATGACACCCAACTTGTAACGTGCATTAATTAAGACTCTAAAATAACCTAGTGGGAGTGTGAGAATGATTTGTAGAGGTGGGAATCGTTTCATTCGCTGGTTTACTTTTTTTTTAATCAGTAAATGAAGATTTCATTAAAAAAATAAATACAATACAATATAAAGAAAGGATTTTTAACATCTAACAAAATTTGATTAAAAATCTTTCTATAAAAGATCTAATATAAGTGGAATTAGAACTATCAACAAAATCAACCAAAAAACAGAGGTGGATGAAATTAGAATGCCATAGATTCATTATGGGTAGAGACAAAAAAGAAAGTTTGCTTGACTACAAGGAAATCGAAAAGGAGTGGTTTAGGCATCAAAACATCGGAGCTCATTTATCTTCGCAGTCCTTAAAACTGTTGAGAGCAGCTGATCTCTCTCGATTAGGACTACATATAAACGACCATAAGCCAAAAATTGCTGGCCAAACCACGAAAATCTTCTAGAATAATATGAAGGTTTTCTCTCCCAAATATCAGATCTAAAAAAATAAAATCTTTCCACAATGTAGGTGGAGAGTGAATAAGACCTCAGAAGGGTCAGATTTAAGGATAAACAACCCACAAAATAAATTAAAAAAAGTGAAAAATATGCATAAAATTTAAAAGAGGTGGAAATTTTAGTATTGTCGCGAATGAAAGGCTAGCGACTGCCCCCAGATTTAGGGCTGATATCAAAAAGATAAAACTCTAATAGAGAGAGGAGAGAAACTTAGGAGAGAAGCTGAAAAAGTTGAAATTCTAAATATATGATTAATAATCCACTGTTTTATTTCACTTTGCACAAGTTCTAATAAGATGCCAAATGACCTACCTCAATTGTCTCCTCTAAATTTAGCTTGATTCGAAATATAAAATTTTAACAATATTTTCAAAAGTTTAAGAAAACATGATATCTCCATGTCGAGTCATAGCCTAATAATAAATTCATTTTCCTTGAATAGATCCATACTAGATTTCTTTTTCTCATATTATAATATTAAAAAAATCATATCTTTACGTAAAAGAGACTCAATATACATACTTTAAAAACTCACTAAATTTCATGATGTTAACAAAAAAAAAAGCTCATAAAAAAGAAAAAACAATGAAAATAAAATTAGATTCATACATAGAAAAACACATTGATAGATTTAGAGAAATCTATGTTTATTGAATAAAAAAATTAAATATATCTTTAAAAAAACAAAATATCAAGCTTTATCTAATCCATCAGTGGTGGCTTAAGCAATAAAATTTAGAAAAAAAAATTAAAAGAGTTGTTGAAGGTACTCTTAGTGTAATAATTTTAATGCGAAAATTAACATAATGTCTTATTTAATTAAACTCAATACATCTTATGAAAATAATAAATTAATTGATATACCGTTCAAAGATAAAGCAACTATTGTTGAATTAAAAAATCCCTTTGATTTAAACTTTTAATTTTAAAATACTCTTCTTCTCTCCATCTATCTATTATATACAGAAATTTTAAGAACTTTAGTTGATGAAATTTTTACTACTATCAAAAAAAGTTTTTTGTGCCCTTTTATAGATGAGAGAAGAGGGCTAGAAACTGTCCAGCAAAAATTAAATATGATAACTATTATCTATTATTTTAAAGATTACCTACTCCAACAAAGCATTATCTTATTTTAATAATAGTTATTTATAACTTAATGAGTAATTTAGTTGGCTACAACTATTATAAGTGGATAAGTTTTACAAAAATTAAAATACTAGGTTAATGGATCATCCACTTAATATATGTAGAATTAACATTCTCCCACTTGATCCACTAAACCGATTATGAAAACTATATAATATATAATATATACATTTTATATGAAAATATATTTATTGAACTTAGTAAAAGAATTTAACACGTGATCACGAATTTTAATAAAAGTAGCCAACAAATCCAAAGTGTTATACTATAATACTGAAATAAGCTTAGATTATAAATAAGAGTCATAACAGTCACATGACTTCAATATGATATTTCATTCTATGTAACTACACATCAATAACCTTTGCAAACTCAGCCAATTAAGCCAAAACAACCCCTATAATTTATCTTGTCAAAATATTTCATGTTGATCAAACAATAAAATGTGCACCTATAATTGAAAAACATGAAAGAATAGAAACATACTTTAATATGCAAAAATGTCAATTACACAACCCCTAAAACATCCATCATACATATTATGGATTACTCAAAAGACACATCCTTATAACATATTCCATATATGTCTTTGGAGGTAATCCCTTAGTCAATGGATCAACAATCATAAGTGTGGTACTAACATTTTCAATTGACACTTGTTGTTTTTGGACTCTTTCTCTAACAACGAAGTACTTTAAATCCATGTATTTCGATCCACTAGAGTATTTGACATTCTTAGAAAAGAAAATAGATGCGATATTATTACAATATATTCTCAATGGCCTAGCAATAGAGTCGATAACACGAAGCCCTGATATAAAATTTTGCAACCATAAAGCATGATCTGAGGCTTTAAAACAAGCAACAAATTCAGCTTCCATCGTGGATGAGGTAGTAATTGACTATTTTACACTTTTCCACGAGATTGCCCCATTAGCTAGCATAAAGACAAAACCTAAAGTTGACTTTAAGCTATCAAGGCAACCACCAGTATCTGAATCTGAGTACCCAATCACTTATAATTATTCTAATATTTTATATGTAAGCATATAATTATTTGTCCCTTGCATGTATCTCATAACCTTCTTTATAGCCTTTCAGTGTTCGATTCTTGAATCACTTTAGTATCTCCCAACATACCAATAACATAGCTAATATCTCGACTAGTATAGGTTTGAGCATACATCAAACTCCCTATAGCTGATGCATAAGAAATTTGCTTCATTTGCTCCCTTTCAAAGTTATTTTTTGGACATCGTCGTTTACTTAATTTGTCACCTTTTAAAATAGGTGCAACACCTGCTGAACATAACTGCATATTAAATCTCTCTAAGACTCGATTAATATACCATTTCTTAGACAAACGTAGCAGTCATTGAGATCGATCCCTGAAGTCTCTATGCCAATAACATAGTTTGCCTCACCCATATCAAACACCTGAAAGTTTTTAGAGAGATATTTCTTGGTTTCATGTAATAAACCAAGATCACTACTAGCTTGCAAAATATCATCCACATATAGTATAAAAAATATAAACTTGCTCGCACTAACTTTCAGATAAATTCATTGATCAACAGTGGTTTCTTTAAATTCGAAAGATATGATAATATCATTAAACTTAATATACCATTGCCTGGAAGCTTTTTTAAGTCCATAAATGGATTTCTTTAATTTGAAAACTAGGTGCTCCTTTCCTTTCTTTGCGAACCCTTCATATTGTTCCATGTAGATATCTTCATCCAAATTCTTATTTAAAAATATAATTTTCACATCCATTTGATGTAACTGTAGATTAAAATGAGCTACAAATGCCATTATGATTCTAAGCGAATTCTTTTGAGAAACTGGAGTGAAAGTATCTCTATAATATATCCCCTTCTTTTGAGTGAAATCTTTGGCAACTAGTCTAGCTTTAAATCATTCAATATTGCCTTTGGAATCGTGTTTGGTCTTAAAGACCCATTTAAAGCCAATGAGTTTACAATTATCAGGCAAATTAACAAAATCCCAGACACTATTATGGTCCATAGATTTTAACTCTTCCTTCATAGCTTCTATCCATTTATTAGAATCATCACTTTCTATGGCCTGTGAAAATGAAACTAGATTTTTCCTTATCCTAATATCAAAATCAGATTCTTGTAGATACACCACATAATCATATGAAATGGCAGATTTTCTTTCCCTTCGATATCTTTTCAAAGGAGCAGTTGTGATGGTTTCATAATATTTTCAATGGCAATAGTTTCTTGAGGTAATGAACCATCTATATTATTTTTCTCATTTTCCTTAACTTAATGAATAGGTTGAGGAGAAACATTTTCTTGAGATAAAAAGGGTGGTGGGATATCCACTCTTATTTCCTCAATGTTTACCTTTCTTAGTTCATTACTCCCACTAATTTCGTCATTCTCTAAGAATCTAGTATTACCAGTTTCAACTATTCTCATATTGTGGTTAGGACAGTAAAACACGTATCCCTTTGATTTATTTGGATAACTAATAAAATATCCAAAAATAATTCTTGAATCTAACTTTTTCTCATGTGGGTTGAAGAATCTTGCCTCCGCTAGACAACCCCATATATGTAAATGTCTCAAGCTAGATTTCTTACCAGTCTATAACTCGAAAGGAGTTTTTAGAACCGCTTTACTAGGAACTCTATTTAGAATATACATTGCGGTCTTTAAAGCTTTATCCCACAAGGAAATAAGTACAGTAGTGTAACTCATCATACTCCTAACCATTTTCATTAATGTGCGATTATGCCTTTCAGCAATGCCATTCTGCTGTGGCATACCCGACATTGTGTATTGAGTACGAATGCCATGCTTTTTTAGGAATTTGGCAAAAGATCAGGATTTTATCCTGATTTATTATATCTACTATAGTATTTACCAACTCAATTTGATCTCACAATTTTAACCTTTCTATGTAATTTTCTCTCAACATCTATAATATACATCTCAAAGATGTCAATGGCTTGAGAATTTTTATGCATTAGATATATATATAACTATATCGAGATATATCATCTATAAAGGTGATAAAATATCTCTCTCCTATAAAAATAAGAAAAAGAGAGTGGTCCTCAAATATCTTTATGAATTATCTCAAGAAGCTCATTACTTCTTGTGGCACCTTTCTTTGTATGTTTGGTTTGCTTTCTTTTTATACAACCCACACATACTTAGAAATCAGTAAAGTCAAGATTTTGTAAAATTTCATCATTCACTAATCTCTCAATTCTTTCCTTAGAGATATGCCCTAGTCTTTTGTGCTACAAGAATGAAGACTTTTCATTAATTAAGCCACATTTTGAACTAACATTTGAATGCAAGGTAACTAAAGCTTATCCAAATTCATGATTCAGACAAATTTTATATAAATCATCATATAAAATACTAGAACCAACTATCATTGAATTAAACATCAAACTTAGTTTTTCATAACCAGCATAAACTAAATATCCAACAACATCTAATTAGGATAAAGAAATTAGATTCCTATAAATCAAAGGTACATAAAAAGTATTTAAAATATCCATCAGATGACCGTTCTCTGAGTACCAATAGCTACAACTTCTACTTTGAGACGGTTTCCCATATAAAGGAACTTTTCACTTTCTTTTGGTTTATGGGTTGTAAGAAATCCCTGCATTAATTAGTAACATGAGTTGTGGCTTCAGAATCTATCCATGAAGTATTTGAAGAAACTTCAACAACATTTGATTCATAATATACAAAAGAAAAATTTATACATCTTTTTTCAATCCAAGTCTTATGCTTATTACATTCATTTTTCATGTGTCCCTTCTTGACACAAAAGTGGCATTTCATAGTAAGTTTTCCATCATGACTCTGGCTATTTTCTCCAGGTCCACTTTTCTTTAGTGGAATGTGCTTTCTTTTGCTGAATTTGCCTTTATTCTTCATTGCTCCATGAGTTACAGCAAGAATAAGATTTTGTCCATCTTGTCTTAATCTTACTTCCTCTTGAAAACACTTACTGGTAAGTTTATTCAAGTTTCACTGCTCATTATTAGTATTATAGTGAATCTTGAATGGAGCAAACTATGATGGAAGTGAGTTAAGGATAAATTGCACCAAGAAGGACTCATCCATATTCATGCCAAGTGCTTTCAATTTCACAGCCTTTTCAGCCATGTTCAGAATATATTGTTGAATACCTTTTTGATGATCATATTTCATGGTGGTCAACTTAGCCATCAGTGTGCCTATGAGAGACTTATCAGCATGTTTAAAGTGCTCCTCAATAGATTTCAAAAATTTCGAGGCGATCTCGACTGGAGGGAGAGATGTCTTGATATTATTGGCAATGTTCATTCTCATGAACATAAAAACTGAGTCTGTTTGACCTTTTCTAAGTTTTTAATTATTTCACCTGCTCTGAAGTATTATCGTTGGTAGCTTCAGGTAGCTTTTTAGTTATCAAAGCCAGGTCAAGATCTAATACACCTAGTGAGAATTGAACCCTTTCATACCACTCAGAAAAATTTGACCCATTAAATGTTATCATTCCAGATGCAAAAGAATATAAATAAGTAGAAAATGTACAAAACAAAATAATGCTCAGAATAAGGCCTCAAATACAGACTTAAAATATATAATGATGAACTATTCATATAACTAAAGTTTTTCTTTGGGTAAACTTTAGCATATCTAGTATCCACTCGAAGGGAGCTTAAAATTACATTGCTATTTTATGTTATTTATATGTTACCTTTGGGTATCCATATTACTTTTTTAAATAACATAAAATAAAACTATTATTTTATAATTAGTAGAATGTGACTCTCCTTTGTGCTAGCTCCAATCTCCTAATTATAAATATTATTAAAGATGTTATTTCTATATAAGTCTCCCTTAGTTATTTCATGCAATTTAATAAATATATAGTTCACTAACTTAAGTCACTTTGGCAACTATCTAAACTAGTGAACTTTATATCTATAAATTGTTTAACAACATTTTATTCTTTTATTTGAGTCAGCATTTATAATCAAACCATTCCAACATAGTCACATAATTAAAAAAATTTATGGCATATGATCAATTCAATATTGCAGATACGTAGTTTAACTATTACAAGATTCATCAACTTAGATTATTTTGGTAACTATATTAGTCAATAAACCTTAGGTTATAAAACTACTTGACCATAATTTATATATATATACTTACATATTAACATTTCAAAATTATATTGATAATATAAACCACAATATTGGTTAATGTCTTGAATTGGATAATAGTTAAATCGAATATATCAAAGCCAATCACATGCTATTAAGGAATTAAATGAACTCTTTTAACTATGGATAAACTTTTAAAAGACCAAAAGTGATCAAGGCATATTAATGAACATTACAGTACATTGGCGAAAACAATATCAATATTGAAATTAATAGTGTATCATTGAAATTATGCCAACACAAAACTATAATTATAAGATGTTTGAATTCAATTAGGCTCCGATGCTAACTATAAGAATTTTAATGCAGAAATTAACATAATATCCTATTTAATTGAACTCAATACATCTTAAGAAAATAATAAATTAATTGACATACCCCCTTTGATTTAAACTTTTAATTCTAAAACACTCTTCTTCTCTCTATCTATCTATTATGTACAAAAATTTTAAAAACTTTAATTGATAGAATTTTCACTACTATCAAAAAGATTTTATTTGCCCTTGTATATATGTGAGAAGAGGGCTAGAAACTGTTCAGAAAAAATTGAACGTGATAACTATTATCTATCATTTTAAAGATTACCCGCTTTATCAAGATATTATCTTATCTTAATAATAGTTATTTGTAACTTAATAGGTAGTTTAGTTGGCTACAACTATTATAAGTGGATAAGTTTTACAAAAATTAAAACTCTAGGCTAGTGAGTCATCCACTTAATTTACGTGGAATTAATAATTAGGACTGCATATATGCATAAAATATCATATTTATTAAATATGTATTAAGTCACATTTATTATTATTATTATTATTATTATTATAAATAAAAGCCTGAAAATATAAATGAAAAAGAAGAAATTACATAAACTAGACAAACAAAAACCAAAAACCACAAACTTCAAAATACTACCCAAAAGCAAAAAGCTTAAAATTAAAGAAAAATTAGAGTATGAACAAATTGTAAGGTATTAATATGGAAGTGACTCTCCAAATTAAGGATACAATACAGTAATGAACTAATTAATGATAGTAGCTTTTACCAAAAGGCAATGGAAGCTTGAGGTTTTGCTATATATATATGGTGATATCCAAAAGCTACGTCAAATTTCGCATTGAAATTCTTTATTTCTAACGCGGGGATCATAACATATCACCGGGCTCTGCAGAACGAACAATAGAGTACAATACAATACCACCTATTCCGCTGGATTGTAACTGAAAAAGAAACGTCGGCTTTGATGTCAATTGATATGAACTTGCGAAGATGATGATGTGGTTGGGACCTCTTTCCTTAGGAGATTGTCATTTAATTTCTGATGTTTCTTGGATCTGCAAAACCTTTGTTCAATAAAAATATATAATAAGAATTGTAATTAATCAATGTAAGTTTTTTCACATTTATTTATACCCTTAACATAATCGAATACTATTTCCAGCCAAAAAGATTCAATTAATTGGAAACATTAATGTAATTTCAGAAATCTTGTTTGTAATTTAATTAAAAACCTTATCAATTATAAGATATATTGCTTATTATGATCACGACTTTACATACTAGTATTAATTTCAGTGAACATTAGTTAAGTTTAGAGATTAAAAGTATTTAATCCCTGTATCTAGAAATTAAACTGCATATAATTAAAATAATGTTAGGAGAAGCAATGTTTCTAGATTAATCAAATTTGTGTTTTAACACACTAATTTTAGAGTCTTTTTCTCCATAATTTTATGAATTTTAAGCTCAAATCTTCATATATAATTAGTTAGCCATACAAATCCTTTCAAAAATTTACAATTGTAAGATATTTTAAATTAGACTATATTTAGCTTCAGATATTTCAATTACCATTATGTATATAACAAACAAAATGAAAATGAAAAAATATATAGCCTATTAATTTATAATGTATACAAATTATAAAATATAAATTTCTTCTCAATTGCATAAAATGATTGATATCTAATTTAGGAAAATAGAGAGTGAAATAGTTTATTTTGAAAATATCAGCTATAATTATAATACTATTTTGAAAATATCAACATATATGGAAGGGAGGGGATGAAGGGTGATGACAGAAGAATAGAGAGCACAAAGGAGTAAGATGCAAACTGCATATGCATTTCATCATCTGTGCTCTCTGTCTTCTGTCTACAACATTAATTACCATTGCCTCCTCACGTAATAAAAAAATCATTATTACTATATATATTTATCATCAAAGAGCTAAAATCATCAAAAAAACTAAGAAAATTTTAAATTCTCATGATCAATAAATGAAGTCAAAATTTTTTTTAAAGGGTGTGAGAGAGCTCTGAGTAGCTTAGCAACTCTCAAAAAACCCCAGTTAAGGAGTTAAAAAAAAAAAATAAAGGGAGAAAGAGAAAAAAAAAAAAAAAAGCTTAGTTGTGTGTGGGAAGAGAGAAGGAGGTAGCTATCGTTGTGTATTTGTTTTGAAGGTTTGTTATATGAACAACCGATTCTGTAACACCACTATTTATAGAAGGATAAAGGCTGTTAGGCTGTGTCATTTAATTTTGGTTTTACTTTTAAATTTTAATCGGTTGATTTGTCTGGTTTATAATTGATATGTCAAATCAAAATTGATATGTTTCGTTCGAAAATTACTAAAATAATGTGAAAGTAATAATTTTGAAATAGTTTAGTTTATTAATATTTATATTAAATTAATTTACATTAAACATTTCATTCATCAAAATATAAATTTGAAAATTAACATTCAAGAGATTTATTATTTTTTTTAAAAAAATTATAATTCTAGACCTTTATATATAAATATAGCATAAAGATGTATTAATTTTTGACCTTATAAATAAAAAATTCTTAATAACAATATACAATGTACAACTAATTCAAAAATACTCTAATTGTTAAAAAAATAGCAATTCTTCGATTGGTTTTTTCTTCAACATATATAATTATACTTATATTTTCATATTTGACTTATTAAATTTTTAAAATTTATTTTTTTTATAAAAAATAAACACAATTTTGACAATATATAAATTCAATTAAACTTGGTTATCATATTATTTATTGATGGGAAGGTGCAGTAGTTCAAATAATAAGAACGTGATTACTGTGGTGAGCTGAAATAAAATTTTCCCAATTATATGTTAGACATAAAATAAAACATTTAAGTGAAATTACAGGCACTTTTATAATTGGTTGTTGAGATCATATATAAGTGATAGATCTGTATTTTAATTTAATTTTTTCCTCATATTAAATATGTACTAGTAAAATATGAAAAAGTAATATATATATATATATATATCGGAAAGGTTGTAATAGTTAAAGATTGGAGAGAAGAGAATAAAAAAGAAGAATGCGGCGGAAAGGCATGCAATGCAAGTTGCCAAGGAGTATGGAGAAGAAACCAAATCATCCCTAAAATCTTATCTCACTTTGGCACTTTGCCATTCCAAAAACCTTATCTTCCCGGTAGCTACAATAACATCAACATGAAGCGGTGACCAATCTTTCACCTGTCGTTGCCCCATAGCTTCTCCATTATATTCTTTTCCCCTTTTTCAAGTTGCTCCATTCTAATTTCAGCAACAATTGATACCCAAAGTTTTTTTGTATTTATATGTATAGATGAAATGTATATATATATATATACATATATATATATATATATGAAGGGAGAGATGAAATAGATAAGGTATCAGTAGATAATAATTCATCTCTTAGTCTGAATGGTAAAATGATTGAACTATTTTTATATTGATTGGCATAATTCAAATATTATCGATGTAATTTTTTCATTAATTTTATTTTATACATCGAGATTTTAAAAAGAGCTGAAATTATAAAGATTTTCAGATTTTCTTTTTATTATCAAAATGAATTTCTTTTTTAAAAAAATATACATTCATATTTGAATTTAAATTTTTTTTTTTATTAATTACATATGAGAAAGAGGAAACACCTAGAAACTTAAACTCAAAATCTAGACAAAAGCAACGTATGTTTTTTACCACCAAACTACACTTTGGTGATTAAAAAAAAACTAACTTTTTGGAATAAGTATATAGTTTAAATTTTAAAAAGAGATTTTGAAAACATTTCTTTTTTTTTTTTGAAACGAAAACATTTCTTAATTTATTAAAAAGAGTTCCGAAATCAAATTTAATTAATAAAGATGAATAACTAGCAAATACTAGTTAAATCAAGTAGAAAATTATTATATATTATTTTTCAATATTGTGTGACATGATGGATTGTGAGCTATAAATCAAGAACAAATCCTTCAATTTTATAATTTGTATTATGTTAAATGAATATCACATTAATAAAGGAAAACTGGGATTCACTTCACTTTTACTAAAATCTTAAATAAAGAAACCAAAAGTAGAGCCATATATATTCCCATATGTCATGTGATTGAACAATGTTTTCTTTTCCTTTTTTCAAATTCAAATTGGAATGTTATGTCCATAACCATAATGTGGGGTTATGTCTACCACTTTCTTTTTCTCTCTATTCTGGGAAGGGAAACACATCATCCATGACGACCAAAGCTTCCTATAAATGGGTCTCTATGGAACTAATCCTATGGTGCCATTACCCAAGAGGGTTCAGTCATTTAGGTCATTTCTAATGAAATATGAACCGTTGATCCCTTTATTTATGTTTTTTTTTTTCAAAAATTATAAAAGCAATTGTGATTCAGAAATGGAGCTCATATCACAATAAAATCCATCCATCTATCAATCAAAATCCTATTCTCATTACAAACTCATTATCTTTGATAAAATTAGGAAATTAACTTTTGTAATGTATATGCTTCTCTCAAATTCAGTTATAACTCCCCTCGCCTCACTAAAAGAAATACACATATTTTTTTACGGAAATTTCTGTCAGTAATAAAAAAAAAAAGAGGGAAAATACATTTTTGCCCTTTAAATTATAGTACAAGTACATATTTGCCTAAATTTATTTTAGGCACAAATAAGTTAACTATTTTAATCGAAACAAATAACAGCGTTATAAAATACTCAAATGCGCACCTGCTAAAATATTAGGGGCAAATAATTTACCAATAAAAATTTTAAAAATATATTTTTAATTAATAAATATATTTAAAATTTCAGAAAGCATTTGATTATGTTAGAGAGTCAAGATTCGAAGTACAATGAAGAGCTCTCTAATCATGCTAAGAATAAAAATAATATAAGTGTTACAGGTGAAAGTGATTGGGATTATGCACATAACTTGTTGCCTTTTTTTTTTTTTTTTCTATTTTCTATGATGCCATTTTAAAATTATTCAGTTAACTTTATATAACTACTAATGAGTGTGTGAAAGAATTATTATTATTATTATTATTATTATTATTATTATTATTATTATTATTATTATTATTATTATTATTATTATTATTATTTTGAATTTGAATGGTCATTTCAATGAGATGTGAGCTTAATGATTTTAATGAAAAAAACATGGCTATAAGGATGAAGAGGAAGCATGATAAGTATTAGAAACATATTGATAATATCAGTCACATTTTGTTTATAGTCATTATTATTGATCCTCGTTGCAAATTGAAGTATGTGAACTTTGTGATTGATAAATCATAAGGTGATGAGAAAATTTATTTGTTGCGTGACTTTTTTATTTGATGTTTGATTTCTGTAAACCTTCCACTGCTCTTCCTGATGTGAAATCAAATGTTCAATCTAAATTTTCATGTGATATGGAACGCAATAGTGTCAAAGATGTTAGTTCATTTTTAGTTAATATTGTTGATACACAAGAGGCTAGTTAAGCAGATGTGGATTCCAAAACTAAGGTCGATAGATATCTAGGAGAAGATTTGAGTCTTAAGACAAGACTTTTAATGTCTTGAGTTGGTGCAAGTTCAATTCTCCTAAGTATGGTGCTTGCTTCTATGCAGTGACACATAAAAATTTACCATAAAATATTTATTAATTATTACAATATTATAATATTATCATTAAAAAATTTATTTTATGATAATATTTTTTTGTATCACTTTTAATAAATTTTTTTTATCACTGAATCACATTTTTTTTTTATGATAATTAAGAAAAATCATAGCAATTACATATGGAGATAAAATTTCTCACTAAAAATTTGGAGAGAAATATTTTAGTGATGATATAGTCTTTATTGGTTACGATTTTTAATATCATGAAAGTTATAGTTTATAGTAACGATATTATTTATTGTTGCTAATTTATTAATTAGAAAATTGATATATTATTTTATCATGAACATTCATATATCGTGACGATAAGTAAATATTTATCATAATTAAATTTTTAGGTAAAAATGTAATTCAAAAACTTTAGTTGAAAATATTTAATGACGATATAATATTCATTTGTTACAATTTTTAATGTCACAAAAGTGCAATTTACAATGACAATATCATTTGTCGTCACTAATTTATTTATTTAAAAAGTGACAATTTTATTTTATCATTAATAATCATATCTCATGGCGATACATAAATTTATCATAATTGCATATAGAGATAAAAAATTTCTTCCAAAAATATATTAGTGGTAAATATTTAAATAAAGATATAATATTCATTGCCTATGACTTTTGAAATCTTGTAATCGCAATTTATAATGACAATAGGAGAAAAAAAATTTTAAAATATATTAGTAGAAATATATTTAAACGACGATATGATATTTATTAGCTACATTTTTTTATGTCATAGAATTGCAATTCACAGTAACAATATTATTTTTCGTCACTAATTAGTCAATTAGAAAAGTAACAAAATCATTTTGTTACTAATAATCATATATCTTGATGATACACAAAATTCATCACAATTGTATGTGAAGGTAAAGAATTGATTCCAAAATCATATTTGTTGAGAATATTTAAATGACAATATAATATTCATTGGCTATAATTTTTGGTGTCATAGAATTTTAATTTACAATGACAATATCATTTACCATCACTAATTTATTAAATCAAAACAATATCATTTTGTCACTAATAATTATATATAGAGACAATATATTAATCACCATTATATTTAAAGTTAAATAATTTGTTACAAAAAAATATTAAAAAATATTAAAATGATGATATAATATTTACTAATTATGATTTTTAATGTTACGAAATTGCATTTTATATTGACAATATTATTCGCCTTTATTATAATTCAATGTATTGAAAAAAGTAACAATATTATTTTGTCACTGATAATTATATATCATGATATATATATAATTATTATAATTATATTTGGACATAAAAAATTTCTTCTAAAAATGTATTGGTATGAAATATTTAAATAATGATATAATATTTATTAGCTATGATTTTTGATATTATAAAATTTTAATTTACAGTGACAATATCATTTATCGTCACTAATTTATTGATTAGAAAAGTGACAATTTTATTTTGTCACTAATAATTATATATCAGTACAATATATAAATTCGTCATAGTTGCAATTAGATGTAAAAAAAATATCTTTCAAAAATATATTGGTAGAAAATATTTAAATGATGATATAATATTCATTAGTTATAATTTTTTATGTTATAGAATTTCAATTCATAGTGATAATATCATTTATCGTCACTAATTTATTAATTCTAAAAGTGATAATTTTATTTTCACTAATAAGTATATATCAGTATGATATATAGATTCGTCACAATTTCATTTGAAGGTAAAAAATAACTATCAAAATTATGCTAGTGAAAAATATTTAAATGGCGATATCTTATTCATTTACTATGATTTCTAATGTCATAAAATTATAATTTATAGTGATAATATCATTTATTATTACTAATTTATTGATTAGAAAAGTAGCAATATCATTGTCATTAATAATCATTTATGATGGTAAAAAATTTATTCCTAAAATAAATTGGTGAGAAATATTTAAATGACAATATAATATTTATTAACTATGATTTTTTATGTCATGAAATTATATTTATAGTAACAATATAAATTTTCGTTACTAATAAATTGATTAAAAAAGTGACAATATCATTTTGCTACTAATAATTATATAATGTGATAATAGGTAAGGTCGTTACAATTGTATTCAAAGTTAAAAAATTTATTTCTAAAATATATAAGTTTAAAATATTTAAACGAGTATATAATATATATTAGCTATAAATTTGATCTCAAAAATCGCAATTTATAGTAATAAGATCATTTACTATCATTAATTCATTGATTATTTACTTAATATATTTTTGATATATTAAAAATATATTAAAATAATGAGATATTAAAAAAAAAAAAAAGTGGCATGGTATAATTTTTTTCAAAAATTTATAAAGAAAAGTAGAACATTTTCAAACCCATTCATGCTCAACCCACTTTGTGTTGAATCTCATCAATCCCATGGAAAAAAAAAAAAAAAAAAAAGCTAAAAGGATGCAGAAAATAAAAGAATAATAATCAAATCTGTCTCTAATTTAAAGAGAAATATTCAAAATTGTTTAAATGCTTCCTATTTTACTCAATTTATGTTGAAGTTTATTTTGTGGTATATTTCATTTTGTGTCTTTTACAAAACTCAAATAAAAATATAACCAATAATAAATAAATATAAATAATTTATATGTAAAATAACAATAAATTTTATTATAAATAAAGGAACTATAACAAATTAAACACATTAATAGTCTTTTACTCTTATATTATAAAATACTATAACAAAGATGAAAAATAACAATATTATTTTTGTTAAATGATAAATGAGTTTTATTTATTTAATATAATATTTTTAAACTAATTAGATTCACTTAATAGGGTGTCATTTAAGATTATATGAGTTGTGTTTTTAATTAGTGTAGCAAAAGAATTATTTGTCATGTCGCCTATTTTTATAGGTTGAAACGTTTGGGAAGTGAGGTGAGGTCCTGAAATACATCAAACAACATATAAAAATACCATAATGATTAGGTTGATATTATTAATATTATTATTAATATTATTATTATTATTATTATTATTATTAAGTAAATAGGGAAAATCAATTTTGATTTATAACCTTTATGAAAACACATCTTAAGTTATAATTTATTTAAAAATAAATTTAATATATTTTAAATTATAAAAATTTAATTAAATAATAACATTAAATTATTTTCACAAAATATTTTTTTAAAAGAGCAATTTTAATTTCAATATTTATTTTTTTTAAGAATTTTAACATTTAACTCTTGAATTCTAACTTTTTGACATAAATATCTATAGTGGAATGAGACATTGATGATATCCTAATTTTAAAAAATTAAAATTTTAATTTTTAATAATATGAGTTATGGGTTAATTTAATAACAGTAAATAATTCTATTTAAATATTATTGAAAACTATTTTAAATTGATATTTACATGCATAGACTTAATCTAGATAGAATTGTAAAATATTTTAGACAATATATTTATATTTGAAGTCTAAATTAATAATATAAGATGGAAATATAATTTATTGTCACATAATTATGATTTTTTATGATTAATTACTTTAAAAAATATTGTTATTTATTTAGTTTTTAAAAGTAGTCAAGTCAATAGTGATAAAGACCTGCAACCCAAACCCCCCAGACATATTAAAGACTGTACAGTGAGTGGACCAAAACAAGAACAAACCGAAAATGAGAGAGAACTGAGACTGAAAAGAAAGGGAAGGCGAGGTAAACCCAATGGGAACCAAAAAACGAGAGGGTACCCCATCGGGCAGAAGATGATCCAAAAAGCGAAGGCATTCCTACCAACTTCCATCTCTTGAAAGCAGCCCTAGCCTCTGTCCGGCTGATCATTCCACTGGCATCTTGCATTCACGTCTCCGTTGCCGAAAAGAAAATTCACTGAGAGCAGGTGAATGAAAAAGATCTCTTATACAGGATTTGCTTGCGATTGAGTTAAGGCTTGACATAGTTAAGGACTACTCTCAAATGGGCCTCCATCAATGGAAGCATCCGAAGCAAGTTGTCCACTCCACTAATTGAGAGTGCCTAGCTTAACTCTGAGGAAGAGACCTCCTGGAATTGCGTTATCGGAACCGAGCCAGGAATGACCATTAGTGGACACCCACCACGGTTAGAGAGGCCCTCAAATCAGATTGGAATCGGACTAGAAATTAAAAAAAAAAAGAGGCTCTTTTCTGTTTAGAAGTACAAAACAAAAGAGACGGCTTTGACAGATCCGCTGAAGAAGGATCAGGGTTAGAACTAGTCTGAATCTTGTCAAAAGGCTTTTTATACTCAATAATCAAATTCTACCGCTTCCGTAACAACCTATATTCAACATACAACTAGTTGTTAACCGCAGCTGATAAGCGGCATTCAAATGGCTGAGGCAATAAATACTGGTACAAAGAAAAGAAAGATGGCAAAGGGAAGAGGGGAGCATCCTGCTAAAAATCAATCTATCACAAAGTGGCCTCTTCTCAAACCAAAGAAAAATCTACAAATTTCTATCTCAAAATTATCGATCCTGTTCTTGCTAATACTGTATGGGGCATCAGAGTATGAGGGAAGGTTGCTGCTGGCTTGAATCAAAATATCAGATCTACAGGTTAGTCAATTTGTATTATTTATGTTTTGAAATAATAATAATAATAATAATAATAATAATAATAATAAAGCGCGGGAGAAAAGAGGGAAAAAGAGAAGAGACCCATAGTAGATTAAATTCTATCTTTCTCAGTTTCTATCCTTTTCCAAAACTGAAAGGATAATTATTCTCCTTTTGGTGTTTTGATGATATAGGGAGAAACAATTCATTGTTCATCTAAGGTTCAAAAGAGAAAGCACCGTGAGAGAGGAAAAAGGAAGGCGAAGGTGAGGAGAAATTTTTGATTCACTGTGTTTAGAAATCCAGGTTAGTGAATTTATGCATATATATATATATATATATATATATATATAATTATACCTGCTTGGGTGAATGAAAGGGGATTAGTCTTGAGTTTTCTTGATTTGTGCAAAAATTTTATGCTTCTGATGTTCCATCATATGCACTGCGTAATGTATTCAATCATATCTATAATTGTTGTTTGTTAAGTTATTGCTTGATCACTTGAATATATTTACAAGGCTTTTTCAGTTCAGTTTTAGAGGCTATTGAACTAAACTTACCAATATTTGTGTTGTACCTAAAGATGGAAAACAAAATTATGTTAAGTTCTGCTCCTTGCTATTCGTAAACATCTCCAGCATGCTTATATGATTCTTTAGAATCGTTGCATAGTTTTATATATAGGTTGTTATATATTGTATTGGCCAAATGGTGTTGGTGAATAGTTGTGACCAGCAGCTTAACTTTAAAAGAACAACAACCCGACTGCTAGCATAAGCAACAAATATATATAGAAACAAAGTCTCCACATAATGCTACACCAATGTCTTCTCTCAAAACTCTGTTAGATTTCAAGTATTTTGAAGAATGATCAGATGGTACAAGCTGCTGTACTTCTGGGACTTCTGCTAAAGTTGCTTTCTCACCTGATGAGTGGACAAGTATTTTCCATAGGGAAGCTGATAAAATGGAGTCATTTGTGACTTTCCTGGGGTTAATATTAAGAGTTCCTGAAGAATTATTTTCTTTTTATTGCACTAAAGTTTTATTTTTTTATCTATAAGAACAAATACAAGAAGAACTTATAACCAGAAAAGAAAATGGGGGAATTATATGGAGTAATATTAAGTTAAATTTGTAAATAAAGATACTAACTGTTTTGAAGTGAACCTCTGTTTGAAGCTACCTTTTCTAGTGCAGATAAAAGTCTTAAGCTTCCTATTTTCATATATGCATATACATAGTTGCTTTCTATCTGTAACAACCTGTTAACTTTAGGAGTGATGTCAAACAAAAGAAAAGAGCCTTGTCGTAATCCACGCTCATGAATAATTGGACCCAACTTAGAACCATTATGCACAACATGATAAGAAACTGAAGATATGCATGAGAAAATTAAATCAACTCACTTCTGGTTAAAATTCATTTTAATCATGACTGCTTTCAAATAATTCCACTTAACTTGTCAAAAGCCTTGCTCATATCAATCTTCAAAAATGCCTAATCATGTTTCCCTTCCGATTTCCTCTTGAGATAATACAATGGTTCGAAAGCAACAATCACATTATTCGTTAAGCACCGCCCAGGAATAAAAGCACTTTGACTCTTAGATACTAGTTTGCCAAGAACCTTCTGTAAACGGGAACCTTTTATAACCTTCTGTAATTATCTTGTAAATTACATTGCATAAAGAAATTGAGAGAAGGTCTGCCATGGACTGAGGAACTTTCTTTTTTGGCACCAGTACAATATTAGTGTGATTAAAAGGAGGGATGGAACCTTGGTTAAGATGGGACAAACAAGCTTTTGTAACATCATCACCAATAATTGACTAATATTTTTAGAAAAAGCAAGGCGAGAAGCCATATGGTCTAGGAGACTTGTCAGGAAACATACTGAAAACTGCCTTGCGTACTTCACTACAAGATATGGCTGCATGAGTTGCTCATTGTCCACCTCAGACAAGCTACTATCTATACAATTTATAACCTCGGCAAAGTCTGAATTAGTGGCACGAAAGAGATTTAAAATAATCAACCATTAAATCATCAAGACTGCTATTGCAGTCATGCCAAATACCATCAAAATCTTTAAGCTGCATTATTGTATTTCTTCTCTTCCTCGAGCTAGCCATAGCATGGAAAAACTTCATGTTTGCATCACCCTCCTTGAGCCAATGCTGCTTCACCCACTTCTTCTAGAAAATTTCTCGCTTGAGTAGAATTTCAGCATGAAGCTTGCTAGCGTTATTAAAAGCCTCTACCTCCTCTTACAAGGAAGAGTTAGCAAATCTATTCATAGTTCCCCTATAAATCAGCCAATTTTTTTTAAAAATTCCAAGGACGAGAAGAGCTCCAGTTTAATAAATCATCTCCTCATTCTGATAATTTCAAAAGAATCTCTTTCTCCCATACGATTTCAAGAAACGGATATTACCTCTATGCAATATGGTTCTAGTGTCCAGCTATTTTCAAATCGAAAAGAGAGATAAATAGTACAGGTGATTATAAGTGGATATCTCTATAACTCGTGCACTCCAAGCAGGGAATGCCACAGACCAAGTCATATTAACAAAAGCACGATCAAGCCCCTCACAAATCCATCTGATAGACCCCCTCTACCACGTTCCCAAGTGAAGAATTTCCATCCATTTGTAGTGAATGCAAATTATAGTAAGATATGGCATCTCTAAAGCCTTCCAACATCCAAGAAGGTCAAGCCTGGCCTCCTTCTTTTTCATTAGCAAACAATATATCATTAAAATCACCTGCACACAACCAAGGTATCCTATCATCATTGACCAAGGATCTAAGTAAGTTCCACCAATCCCTTCACCTTGAAGCCTTCGAAAAATCATAAAAAGAAGAAATCTCCATTGAGCAAAACTTGCTAACCTAATAAAAACATCAATGTGGTTCCTTGAGAAGCTATTGAGAGAGATGTTATCAGAGTTATTCCAAAGTAATGCCATACCTCTACTTCGACCAACACAGTCAATAGAAAAAACATTGTCAAAACATAGTTGAGACTTAACATAGCCAATTCTTTTTTCTTGTGGCAAGTGTTTCAATATGAAACACAAAAGTAGGCTTAAACCTATGAATAAGCTCCTTTAAGAGTTGTACTGCACATGGGTTGCCAAGCCCACAGTAGTTCCATCCAAGACAACTCATTACTGAGGGTAGCTCTGCTGACCAGAGCTCACCCTATTTGAAAGATCAGAAGATAATACAATATCCAAACAATTCCCAAGATTCTGAGAAAGGGCTTCATATGTACAACGCCAGTTATTCGAGATAGGTTCCTGAATTAATGCGAGATCCATTATTGTCCCTTCACCAACCTACATTGTATGTTAAGGCTCTTTCTCCTTCAGTTCACTCTGAATTGGATCACTGCTATCAAACCTCTTGCAATTACCATTTATAGGAATGTCTCCTCCATCCTCGTTGTAGCTATCAATATGTGAACTAGAAGAAGAAAACTGAAGCCATTACTCTACCCTTGTTAAACCAAAACCACCTAGAATTGCATGAAGCCATGGACCATACGGTTTAATAGAGGTATTAGACTCAAGTTTATCACAGAGTTTATCCATGTCCTATAATTCCACAAAAGAAATAAAAGGGAGAAAGGCGCCCGTATTTAAAATCTACCAATTGCCATTGATCATCCTCAATCTTGATTTTAAGCCTCCTCTTCAGAGGAAGATGGACATCAATTGGAATTCAAAAACACAAACAAGCTCTCCAGAAATCTCCAGCATTATTAGCATCAAATTCTATAAAAATCCCTATATGGTTGCCTATAAGGACAACAGTATTATCGGACATAAAATCCTAAGGTAAATTATGGATTTGTATCCAAAATGGCGTAGAGAAAAGGGAAACTCTTATAGGAATCTCGTTTCTTTCCAATCTGTGAAGAATCAACAAGTTTCGATCGAACAGACATAGGTCAAGAACTCTACAAACATCAAACTCAAGAAAAAACTGAAATAGATAAGTTGAACTCCCCGAATCTTTAATATGAACACCCTTCAATGGTCTCCACAGAGAAGCCATAGCATGTTTGCATGGCTGAGAATTTGATAGGGCAGGTAGTTAAGATACGCCCTACCAAACATAGTTCATTGCTTCCAGAGGATTTTCTCGTTCATCAGAGTTTAGTAAAAAGCCCACTGTATCCTCCTCTTCCAAGGATAAATTCTACAATACCTATTCGACAACATCATCGGGTGGAGAATCCATGGTCACAAGAGCAATCAGGGATGTGCAATAGAAAAGCAACGAAAGAAATATCCAAAACCCTAGATGAAGCCCCTTTTACAAGAACAGACTCCTAATCTTGCTACACAAGCAAGACTAAATTATTATTTAATGACTTAATTAATAAAGTAAGAGTATAATATTAATGAATTAATAAAGGGCATTTTAGTCTATTTAAAATAATTTTATATAATATCTAAAGAATTTAATGCTTTCTTAATAGTATGCATGAGCTGAAGACAACGATTTCAGCTAAACAGAGCGAGTATAAAATTCTTTGAATTTTCACTCAATTTTATTGCAATTCAAAAATCATATAGCCACAATTTATTCACCATTAATTAATGAAGTTAATCTAGATGGGGAGACAAAATCATTTTACTGTATAAAACTTAGAAACAGTATCCTTAAATAAAGACATCCATATTAATGGTGTCCTCCACCCCATTAAAACCTTCTCAAAGTTTGCCTTTCATTTCCGACATTTCACCTGCATTTGCGCTTTGTGTTGTTTGCTCTGTTGTAACGTATAAATGTAAATGACAAAACGTAAAAATGTAATAAAAAATGAGTCACTTTATAAATATAATTAAGAAGATAAAAATAGTATTTCATATAATTTTCTCAAATTAAAATCTATTTAATAATGTTACATAGGTAGGCTTGGGTAACATTTAAAAAATTACACCCTCTACTATTTTTTATAATTTTTTTATTTTTATCAAAGATGTTTTAGTCATTTTATAATAAATAGACTCATAATAAACTATTTATTTTCGTAAATTCATAATAAATTTATAATAAATTATTAAAATATAATATTTTTATAAATTAATCATAAATTTTTATAAATCTAAATATATTTTAAAAAATATGATAAATTTAAATTTTTTTATAGCACTTTTGTAAACCTCCCAGTAACATTTGGGCCTAAATTGAACTGATATGCTAAGTTTCAAGTCCAATATTCAAAATTTTCAACACTAAAATGTTTAAAGTTTAAAGTGTTTTAATTTAATAGTAATGTGAAATGATTTTAAGGGTGAAGGATAAAGTTTGAAACTTCCTTAATATTAAATTCTCCGCTTCAACATTCCAAACCTTAGAAGTAAATCTATTATTAATCAGAATTTCAGCAAAAAATAATAGTACAAGTTTTCATATGATCTATCTATATATAGAAAACATAAAGGATTTTATTAAAAAAATACCCTAACAAATTAAAATACTTTAAAAAATACATAATTAATTATTTTCTTTTAAATTCAAATATCTACTTTTCAATTATCAATTTCAAAAGTACTATGTATAATATACAAGAATCTAAATAAAGTACATTTTCAGCGAAATTAAGAAAAATATTCTAAAACTTCTTAAAATCTGTGGACTATTTTAGGAAAATAAAAAAAGTTACATAACATGTAATTTTTTCAAAAAGAAAAAGATTTGGCAATATGTACAAAGGATGTTTACATAACTATCCTAAAAAATAATTTTTATTACAAAAATTAAAAATATTTACACTTTATAAAAAAGTTGATATAAAATTTTAAAAAAATCTCATTTCTCAATAAAATAATTTTTTTTTTTAAAAAAAAATACATATTCTCTCACTGTAATCAATATTTTAATTAAAATTTTTTTTTATTTCAAACTTTCATATTAAATAAAAATATTCTAATAAAATAATAAAAATTAATATTTAAATTATTTTTCATCATATAAAAATTATAATTTTTCATAAAAGGAAAAAAATTTATTTTTAATTATAAAAAAATAGCACTAAAAAATAAAATAAAATAAAATTTACAAAAATATATTAATAAAAATCATTAAATTTATTTTTAAACAAAAATTTTATATATTATACACATGAAAAATTTAAAAAAAATACACACAATTTTGTTATGTAGAAGCATAGTATATGTATTGTAGATATATTATAGATGTTGTAGAAGTTATGTATATGTTATATATTTGTTATTTAAGTTACATGTATTTTATGAAAAATTATTGAATATTATGTGAATGTTGTATGGATATTTTTAGAATAAAAAATTAAAAAAAAATAAAAGTAAATAAATATTAAAAATATTATGCAGATGTATTATATATTTATTGTTGATATATTGTTGATATGTTATAGATATACTGTAGATGTGTAGATGTAATTTATATTATTTAGTATATATTTTATATATGTTGTGTACATGTTTATTTTTTGTGTATATTAAAATATGACATTAAAAATTTTTTTAATGAAAAAACATAAATAAAATAAATTAGAAAAAATTTAAAATAAAAAATTACAAAAATTAAAAAGAAAAAAGAAAAAATCATGTGATTTCCGTAAAAATGTAATTAAAGTTAGCTTGTGAGTGTTATTGAAAAAGATAATTTTTTAAGGGATATTTACACGATTTACCATTTTTATAGTTTTTCTTTCATTTTTTATCAAGGATACAATTGTAATTTTCATCATGATTTTTTTTATTCCTACTTTTACCAGATTTTTCCAGCATCTCTCTCTCGTTCTACTCCTCTCTCCCTCTTTCTTTATCTCTGAACATCTTTCATTTTCTTTCTTTCCCAATCCAAAGCTCTCCTTCCTTTTCCATGGCTAACAGACGCAAAAGAGCTTTTATTATTTCTTGTTCGAGAGGTATTAATTTTTGCAACAATAACATCGATGAAGAGAGTGAATCTGAATGGCAGAATAATAAAACCGATGGCTATATGCATGTTCGGTGCCATAGGTTTCATAGATTTTCATCTTTTGTGAAAAGTTGTTGAAGATTTGATTATAAATATGATAATTTCTTTTTATATATATATAAATTTGCTTTTCGTTACTTTTTCTTGACAACCAAACGAGCATAAGGTGATTTACTATAGAGATACTCCAAAATGTTCACATAGTGATGTTGTTTAATGACTTTCTAAACCATTATCAAAGTTAAAAAATCTGTACTTGACCGTTAACGTTTATCTTTGATTTTAATTTATTTTTCTTTTGTTATTTTGTTTCTTTTGATCAAATATATTTGTATAATAAATTCAGTTTAAATTTATTATAAACTAAATTTAAATTTAACATAAACTAATTATAAATTTATTATAAGTAATTTTATTTTTTAAATTGAATTGACACTAAAAATAAAATATAAGAGAAGGTAAAATTACAATAAAATTATCAAAAATGTTAAAAAATTGGATTGATTTATTCTCTATTTATTTTTTTTGTCTTTGAAGAAGGTAAAATTTATCTAGTTTTGTTAGAGTATCTTTTGATAGAATATATTTGTATAATAAACTCAGCTTAACTTATTATAAACTCAATATAAACTTATTATATTAGAATATAAATTCAGATTTTTTAATGAAACATATTTGTTTATCAAGTTCAATTTAAACTTAAGAGCTTTTTCTATTAATTATATCAAAAATAGTTATATTTTCTATTAATTTTGTTGTTAAGCTAGTATAGTTGTAGTGAGTTGAGTTTTTTCTGATATGTATGTAAAGGGATAATAAGTTTTCTAATAAAATTATAATTTTTTCAGGAAGTTGGTATAAATGTAACATATTATTATTTCTCTGGTAAAATTGTAAAGACCTCTTTTTTAACGTACCCGGTGTAAATATCTCTATGTACAATATTAAGATGGATCGTAAGTTTTCCAGGCCCAATATCGGTTTAGTTTAGAGAATGGGTTTTCACAAACTTGTAAGAAAAAGGGCTTTTTGACAAAAATATAAAAAAAAAATTAAAAATAATTTTAAATTTATTATATTTATAAAATATTTATTAAAATATCAAATTTTATAAAATATTTATCAAAATATCAAATTTTTATTAGTTTATAAAGAGTTTACAATAAATTTATAATGAGTTTATCATGAATTTATCGTGAATTTATAATGAGTTTATAAATTTTATACAGTTTATAATGAGTTTATTATGAGTTTATATTAAAATAACTAAAATATCCCTAATAAAAAATAAAAATTTTTAAAAATGTGGTGGAGGATATCATTTTTTCTAAGAAAAACTCATTTAATATCAGTCTTAAAAAAACTTTTTTAAAATATCAGATTTTTTTAACAAATATATGAAATACCAAAAATTTGTCATAAATTTATACTGAGTTTAATATTGAGTTTATTAAACACAAAATACAGAATTAATAATTCTTTTCATGTACTATAAATATATACTAATAATAATATATCACAAAAAATAAAAACACATACTGATTTATTATATAAATATATAAAGTTTACACACAGAGATTACACTTTGTTTATATAGGGGCAACTGCCCCTCTTTCACATATATTTATTAAAATTTTTAAAATATTTAATTGTCCCCTTTAAAAATTTTAAATTACCCCCTATCTAAAAAAGAAGAATAAAAAGAATATTAAAAAAGAGATAAACTCATTGAAAAAGAATAAAAGGTTAGAATTTTTATTTTTTTAATATATTTTTATTTTTAAAATATTTTCTCTTTGATTTTTATTTTATTATTTATATTTATAATATTGCATGATGACTTTTGCTTTAACTATTCTTTAAGAGACTATATTCATGATTTAATTTTATTTTATTTTATTTTTAATATATCATTAAGTAAATTTAAGAGTATATACACATATATAAATATTAATATTTTATTTGAATATATAGTTGTAATTGTTATTTTTTTTAAGTTATGGAGAGATAATTCAAGGCATGAAGACACTAGAGAGCAACTATATATTTTTTTTCTTTATATATATAAGGTATTTATGTATTAATTTATAAAAATATAAAAATATTATTATTTATATAATTTTTAATATATATATTACATTTTTAATTTGCCCTCTTCACTTAAAAGTCTAGCTTCGCCCTGCTTATAGAAAATTTTTATTAATATTACAAAAGGTATAAACAATTTATATATCACAATTCATTAATACAATAGTATAGTTATCACAAAAAATAAAAAATAAAAATACATATTATTGTGTTGTGCAAATATATGTATATATAATAGGTTGTAGTTATAATAAAATTCGTAAGATGTTTGAGTACAAATTCATATGTTTGCAAATAGTATTACCTAGTTTAATTAAATATATGTAAACCTACAAATCCCAATCATTCTAATATTCCAATTTAAACCCTTTCCCTCTTCACTGGGAAGAGGCTACTCGTTCTTCATCTTCTTCCTCCAATTCTTTCCTCATTAATTCCATCAACATGTGCTTTAGTTTCTAATGACTTTAATTTCCTCTGTTTTTCCTGTTATTGAAAACTTGAATCTCATTGCATATATATGGCCTCTTCAATTCTTCACTTTTGGTGCAACAGTATTATCTCTTTTCCCCCAGTCTCTGTTGGTGCACACTTTTCACAAATAGGTGATTTTAATTTTTTTTTCTTTAAAGATATGATGTGTAGCCCAAAGATAGGAAGAATGACCTTCAATGATATCAGTGACATCGATATTTTCAATTCTTGAGATGTCAATTATTTGAATTCTTCACTCAATTTGCAGCTATGATCATTAGCTTTCTGGCACCGATATTGGTTTTAAATCCCTTCAGTTTCCAATTATCTCCACAGTTTATTACCTAAACAACTAAAATTCCAAGCAAAAAGATCAAATCAAACAAAAATATAAAATAAAAAATTAAAATGTTGATTTGGAGATACCCATTCCTATAATCGAATATGAGCCATGATATAATATTATGAAGATTCATGAGACGAAATTTATATCGATAGAATAACTTAAGACAACTCCCAGTAACGAGCAGTGGTTGAGGTTTTTGCAACAGTTAAAAAAAGATGACATATCTTGGTTAGTCCTATGGAGAGATTAGATGACTATTAATATTCAATTGTGAGGACTTCTCATATATACCTTCTATAGGATTATGTGAGATCATCCCATCTGTGCCAATAATGATTTGAAAACAATTTGGACGATAAATAGTGGCATTAGTAATGCCACTAACAATTCTCATTTTTTTCTTTTTCTTTTTCTTTGTTTTTTTTCTTAGCTCACTTTAATTAAAATACCTTCCTTTAATTACCAAAAAAAAAAACATTAGTTGATGGTGATTATAACAAAAGATGGAAAAAAAATATAAAGAATAATAACTTCTCTCGATTAATAAAAGATGCAGAGTCACAATAATAACTATAAATAGTCATGTCCAATAAGTGCACATGACTTTCAAAAATAATAAAAAATTTAAAGGAAAAGGTATAAATAAACCTTTAAAATTATTGCAAAGGTATATATTGTCCCCTAAATTAATTTTGGGCTCAATTAAACATAACTTTTAGGAATTGTTTCAAAAATAATCTAAAAAAAATATATTTTCAAAAATATCCCCTTTTCAATTTCAATTTCAAAATAACATTTTTTTCAACTTTCAATTTAAAAAATATCTATTTTTAGAAGTATATTTTTAATATATTAAAGATATACTCTATTTTTAAAGTTATACATTGAGTATATATATAATATATCAAAAATATACTAAAAATTAGAATATCTTTTAAAAAAATTAAAAAATATACTATAAAATATAATTTTTTTTTCTATCTTTTATGCATATGAACTATTTAAGCCCCTTTCTAATGGGGGCAACAATAAACACATTTAATCTTTTAAAAGAAACTTGTTATTAAAAAATAAAAAATAAAGATTATTTTTTCTTTCCTCCATTTCCTCGTCAAACTCATCAACCAAAATTTAAAACAAAATTCAATTTTCCTTAAACAAAATTCAATTTTCCTTACTTTCTTTCATTTTTCTTTACTTTCTTTTATTTTCTCAGCAACAAACAATTATTTTCTCATAAAAAATTCATTTTCTCAAGAAATAATCATTTAAATTTTATGGGTATGACAAAAATTAATATATTTTGAATATTTTTTCATCACCTCTCCTCCAATGGCGGAACTAGAAATTCACTGAGGGGAGGGGGAGGAATTTCACAGAAATTTTTTTAAAAAAGTTTACTATAAAATTAAATATTTAATATTATAATAGTTCAATAATTAATTTGTATTATTAGATTGACTATACCTAAAAGATGGTACATGTATCCAACAAGTTTGCATATTTTGAAAATATTGCATAATCGGTTCATTTTTAATTTTTAAGAAAATATCTTTTTTCACATATCACACCAAGCAGTCTGTTAAAAAATCATATCTCATCTTGTTGCGTAAATCAGTATTGATAATGTTTATTGCTGAAAATGTTTTTTCAACAGTTGCAGTTGCAATAGGTAAGACTAAAGCCTACTTGATTAGCAGATATACCAAAGAAAATATAGTATCATAACCTATTTCAACCATTTTCTGAGCAAGAGCTCCAATGCCATTGATGTTAGAGAAAGCTACATTCATTTTTATATCAGCAATGTAGGTATTAAATTGCTCTTCAAGTATTATTCGATCGGTGATGGAGAAATTATATGGATATAGTTCAGCAAGACGAAGTAATTTGGTTAATTCAAAATTGAAAAATGAGTTTTTAGGAGAAAGACAAACAATGCATGAAAGCAATTCAGTACTTGATTTTGTAAAGTGATTTTTCATTTCTTGAGCAAAAAAATCAATAACATAGAATTGAATGAACGAAAATTAGATTGTGGCATAATAAATAGTTAAGTATGATAATACGAAGATAAAAGAGTACCTGACAAAATATTTTCACTCGAAAGTGGTTGTAATAAGTGATAGGAAAATCAACACGCTTGGAACGAAGATAACCTGCATTATCTTTCATATTAGGCACTGTGACAACATGATCTATACAAAAGTCATTAACAGGTTCCAACATTCTATCCCATTCATTATACCTGAAGCTTTGCAATTCTTGCTTAACAGTTGCAATCAAATGAATCACATTACCAATATTTTGATCCTTTTTTTTGCAAAATTTAAGATAGATCATTTGTCATTCCTAAAAGTTTTCTCATTAAGAAAGCAATGAAAATAAATTCATAACTTCTCATTTGATCAATCAAGCTCACAACTTTCTCTCGATTTCTTTGTTCTGAACTATACTGATAAATGTTCACAAGAACCTCTTTTACTTGTGACCACATAGAAAGAAGACACACAATTATTTTATAATGAGAACCCCATCGTGTGTCTCCAGGTCAAGTTATATTTATTTCTTGATGCAAGCCTCTTCCACTTTGAATATCACCTCTCTCTAGGCGTTAAACTACATCATCATATTATTTTTTATGGAGATTATCTCTCCTTTTACATGAAACTCCAACAATATTCACAATCATTGCAACATAATCAAAAAAATTACTCACAAAACAATGAATGAACCTTACCGAGAGATTTTTATTTAAAATGAGGGTCTTTAACCCATTGAATTCACCTCGCATATTAGAAGTCCCATCATAACCTTGACCTCTAATTCTACTTAGAGAAAACCCATGTTTGGCTAAAAAATCATCAAGTGCACTTCTTAAAGATAAAAGCAGATGTGTCACTCACATGTAATGCTCCAATTAATCGCTCAACCACTTGTCCCAACTTGTTAATATTTCTCAATATCATAGCCATTTGCTCCTTTACTTAATTGTCTCGAGCATCATCAATTAATAGAGAGTAAAAATCATCTTCAATATCCTTAATAATAGCTAGTGTTATCTCTAAAGCACAAGTACTAACTATTTGCTTTTGGATACGTGGAGAAGTGAGTTGATTATTTTTAGAAACATTTAAATTAACTACATTCCCAACTTCAATACTGCGTTGACTGTACCAATTGAGAAATTTAAAAAAATTACTCTGGTTAAGTGAGTTTTCTGACTCATCATTTTTCCGAAAAGCCAACTCATTTGCTAAAAGAAAATGAATACAGTCAACAACAGCTGTCAAACGTATCCGGTAATAAGCCTCTTGCTCTTAGCTATGAGAAAATAGGACATGAGATACACTTTGTCTTTAATTTTAAAACTAACATATAACATTCTAGCATTATTGTGTTGACTACTTGGACCGCCAACATATTCATTAAACTTCTCCATAGCTTTTCTTCAATTATGAATTTTGACTTCTGTGAAGACATTATCCTCCCGCTTAAATCCTCTGTTCAAACTAAAAAGATAACACCATAAACAAAATGTTGCATCTTTGGAAACATTATATTCCAACCACTCAAATTTAGAGAACCAAACATCTCTAAAACTCTTCATAATTTTTTTAAATTCTGTTTGAGAAAAATTATGGCTATATAGTTGGCAAGGTCCTTTAGCTACATATTATCTTCTAACATCATCCCTAATTCCAACATCAAATTCGTCAATTGGTTTACGCAATACTGAATTACCCACAATATCATCAAAACTATACTCCGGATGCCCCATTGTATCAGTAGTTTCCCTAACAGTTGCATGACTACTTAATATCTGGATTGGTATCGGAGTCAGAATATTTGAAGATTCACTACGTTTATTCCGCAATCTCTTAGTCTTTATCACAAATTTATCCATATTTATTTTAATTTTTATTCTAAATATAATTAGTTTACTTTTTATTAAATTTAGAGTTTAATTCATATTTTTTATTTTATAAGTATTTTATATTAAATTTATACTTAGTTTATATTCAGTTTATATTTAACTATTAATTAGTTTATATTTACAATATAAACTAATTTGTTTAGGTTCAATTTATAATTGGTTCAGTCTATTAAGCTCTTATTTTATAAATTTATAGTTCTAATGTAATTAACCTAATCACAATTTATATTTAAATTTTATTAACCTAATCACACTTTATACTAATTTTTTTTATATATAATAATTTAATTTATAATTATAATTAATTTATATGACTTTTCTTCCTGTTGACTCTCATGGTTGGAAGCGAATTTGTCGGGCCTATGACAGGTACAAAAATGTTGAGATAAATGGTGAGCATCTGTTTGACCGATTCCGGGACTCTGATTTTCACTTTAAATTTGCTGAAATTTACGATGCCATTCGTCCCAAGAAAGGTCAGTCTTTATCTTCTACATCTTTATGGGATTCGACTATTCCTCTTCGTTTTTCAGTTTTTGGATGGAAACTTCTGAACCGTGCCCTTCCTTTCCCTGATAGGTTGCAACGTATAGGGGTCCATTTAGCTTCTGTTTGTCCATTTTGTTTAAGGGGTGAAGCTTCTTCTAATCATGTTTTATTTCGATGCATGTTTAGTAGCAATATTTGGAAGTATTATAGAGCCCAAATCATTCCTCATGACAGGAGTTCCTCTATTAATCTTCGAGGAGAGCTTATGAGTTGGTGGCTTAATGCTAAATCATCCAACCTAAGAAGCAGACTTTGTCGTCTTATCCCATTGATTATTTTGTATTCCATTTGGTTGACTTATTGCGGGATTTTTTGGGGTGGTGAAATAGTGGATTTTCATTCAGTTCATTTACTGATCTCAAAAACTTTATTACATTGGGGAGTGGCTTTCACATCATCTAAATTTGCTTCTCATACTACAGCTTTCAGAGATATTTTACCTGCGAATTTTGGGAAGAGGGCTGTGAAACCGAAATTGGTATATTGGGTTAAACCGAGAAGTGGTTTTGTGAAGCTGAATGTTGATGCCTCCTATTCGGAGTCTTTAGTGTCGGGAGGAGCTTTGTTGCGTGATGATCATGGTAATTTTATTATAGGCAAATGTTTTATTCTGCAGGCAACAAGTCCCTTTAATGCTGAGGTTCAAGTCTTATTTCATAGTCTTCAATGGATTTTTTCTTTGGGTTATAAGCAGATTATTGCTGAAGTTGATTCCATGCAGGTGGTTGATCTTGCTTCTCATCATGGCCCTGTGCCATCCTCATTAGCTTGGCTTATTTCTCTCCCTGAATCTGTTTCTATTGTTCATATTTATAGGGAGGGTAATCTAGCAGCTCATTATTTAGCTTATTATAGTCGTATCAATAGAGTGTCTAGAATTTTTGAAAATTTCAATTCCTTGCCCAAGTTTATTAAGGGCTTTGTATTGACTGATAATACTTTTCCCCATTTGAAGTATTAATAAAAATTGCCGGTGGTACCGCCCACCTTTAATAAAAAAAATTATAATTAATTTAACCTAAAATTTAAAACATTAAATCAATTCATTATTCAACCAATCACAATATAAAATATTTTAAAATTATTATACTTGGTTAATCATCAAAATAAATCAAATTTTATAACAAAAAATAAAATCCTAAAATTCACCTAAAATCCTAACCACAAATAACACAAATTAATTCAATATAATCACATCAAAAATTATTTAAAATAAATCAAAATAATTATTTGAACTTCAAACAAATCACATTTTTTATTTTTAAAAAAATTTCTAATTTTTACCAAAAATCCTAAACATAATCTCAAACAAAACAACCCTTAAAATCAATTATAAAAAAAATAAGAAATAAGTACCTGTTGAAATCGGTAGGCCGGCGGTGACATCCATTCTCTGATGTCAGCCGCTTCCGCTGGTTCATTCTCTAGTGCCAGTGTCAGCCGCTCCTGCTCGTCCCTCTCCTGCCCTCACTGCCCTCTGGTCTCTCCTTCTTTTTCCAGACAGAGGAGCTGCACGATGTAGCTCCTCTATTTTTTTTAATACATTATGAGTGAAACGACAACGTTTTGCTCAACATATTTTTGTAAAAAAAAAAAAAAAGAAATGAGTGAGGGGTAGTCTTCAACCCCTCACGCACACCGGCTCTGCGACTCTGGCCGTCCCTGCTACCATTACCTGCAGCTAGAAGCACACCCCCCTATATGTGCTTCTAGCCCCCTACGACCCCCCAATGCCCATCCATGCTCTCATCCCCTTTCATTCCCTTTTCTCTTTACTAATAAAGAAAGTAAAGTAATGATAATATTTCATACTAATTTTTCAAAAAAACTTAAATTTTAAAAGATTTTCAATTCTATCACGATCTCCGCTTATACATGAGTTTCTTGTGTATAGCCGGTCCCAAGCACGGGTAAAGGAGGAGGGTTGCGATAGGTGATAGCCAACGTAAAACTTTTGTTACATCTCATGATATGGATTCTAATAATAATATCATTGGGGCATTTCCTACTTGTGACGCATTATATCGGAGTCCGGGTGTAGTAAAGAATAAGCAAGGGTGTAAGCGTTCCCCGAATGAGATGCTCCATGTCGGCGCCCGGATGTGGTGCATAATAAATAAGGGTTCTCACATCATAGACGGGTGTGTGTAAAGAAATTAGTCCAAAATACTAGTAATACGAGTAATACGAGAGATACATGTTCAGATAATAGTAAAAGATTTTATAGAAAGAAGCATAAGAAAGAACAATTAGGGAGCAAGATCATAATAAAAATTTAAAATATGGGATCTCTTACAGGTAAACTGAGAGAACTTGTTAATACTATGGAGAGAAGAAAAATTAGTATTGCTTGTATTCAAGAGACTAAATTGATTGGAGGAAAAAAATAAAGAAGTTGAGAATATTGGGTATAAAGTGTGGTATACAGGTACAAATAGAAGTAAAAAATGAGTAGGTATAATTTTGGATTAGAACCTAAAGAAGATGGTTGTAGCGGTAAATAGAGGTATAAAGCTTATGAGTCACACTATGAAATTGTAGGAGAGAGTTGTGAAATACCGTTTGCGGTTAGATACTTGTATCTCCTTAAATCAATTTGGCTTTATGTCTGGTCGACCAACTATGGAAGCTATTTTTCTTATAAGAGATTTGATGAAAAAATATAGAGAGATGAAGAAGGACTTACATATAGTTTTTATTGACTTAGAAAAGGTATATGATAGAGTCCCTAGATAAGTTTTATGGTGAATTCTAGAGTGTAGGGGAATATCCATACGATATATCCAAGTCTTGAAGAATAAGTATGAGGAAGCCATCACTAGTGTCCGCACTATGAGAGGGGATACTAAAAATTTTTCCGTTTCTATTGGATTGCACCAAGGTTCAGCTTTGAACTCTTATCTTTTTGCCTTGGTCATGGATGAGCTAATAAGACATATATAGGATGACATCCCTTGGTGTATGATGTTTGCAAATGATATTGTATTCATAGATGAGACTCAAGCAGGAGTAAGTCAAAAGTTGAAATTGTGGAGAAACACTTTGGAATCTAAGGATTTTAAGCTAAGTAGGATTAAGACTGAGTATATGCATTTTAGATTTAATAGCGAGAAAAGAGGCAAAATTATTTTAGATGGAATATCAGTACCTTATAGTACTTATTTTAAATACATTGGTTTTATTCTTCAAAAAGATGGGGGTTGTGAAGAAGATGTAAATCATAGAATAAAGCTAGTTGGATGAAGTGGAGGGGTGCTACAGGAGTTCTATGTGATCGAAAGATGCCAATAAAATTAAAAAAAATTACCACACTGCAATATGGTCTGCGATGATGTATGATAGTGAGTGTTAGACAGTAAAAGGACAACACATGAGTAAAATGTATGTTGCGAAAATGAGAATGATAAGATGGATGTGTGGTCATACTAGAATGGATAGAATCCGCAATGAGTACATTAGAGAAAAAGTGGGGATAGCACCTATTGAGGATAAGATAAGAAAACATAAATTGAGATGGTTTGGCCATGTGAAATGAAGACCTAACGATACGTCAGTTAGAAAAATCGAATAAGTTAGATTAGATATAGCTAAGAGAGATAGAGGTAGGCTTAAACTGACTTGGTCAAAGGTGGTTCAAAATGATCTTATGATGTTATATCTATCATAAGAGATAACATTAAATAGTATCGAGTGAAAAAGAAGAATTCATATAGCCGACCCCAATTGACTTGGGATTAAAGCTTTGTTGAGTTGAGTTGAGAGTTTTAATTCTATCACGAACTTTTTTTTTACAAATTGGTACCTAAATTTATATTTTTTCAATTCTATCTTTTGACCAGTTGGATACTCTGTGATCAAGACTCATGCTGACGTGTCAGTTCATATTTATTTTTTATTTTGATTTAATTCTTAACGAGTGTTAAAAATTATTAACGCTTGTTAAAAATTATTAATGTTTTAACGCCCGTTAACATTATAAATCTTTTTTAAAAAACAATATGATACAAAGAATCGATTATTAATGCCTGTTAACTCAATTAATGAGCATTCTCAATTAATGGGCGTTAACTCATTTAATGAGTGTCAAATGTATCTAAGGTAGTAGCAAAATAGAAATCTTTCTAAAATGAGGATGGAGAGTTATTAACTGACAACTTGTGATAGAAAAAAATTGAAATTGATTAATTTAAAATTAACAATAGATGATTTAGACACCTATTTCTATTTCAATTTTCATTATTTTTTCAAGGTAAACTAAGTTTGCCTCAAAAAGGAAAACCATTGCCAAATATTATTTGTTTATGAAAGTATTATCTAGACCATAGATTATCTGCCATTTGACTAGAGTTAGATTAAACCTGACTGTCAATCTATCATGGTTGAAACAAAAGAAGCAAGCTTTCCTAAGAATTTTTTTTTTTCTGATTTAAACATTTTTGTATAATTCTTCATATAATTTGTATCTAGCAATATTCTTGTATTGTATTAGGGTGGCAACTCTTTGACTATTGTTGTCCTTCAATGAATATCTTGCCACCACCGTAGAAAAAAAAAAAAGAAGGGATGTAATTGTTGAAATTCAAAGCAGAATTAGTGAATCTTTGAGATTATTTAGACTTTAGAGGTAATAAGATGTGAAAGTTTTAGTGATAGCAATTATATCTTTGAATTCTTAGAATCTCTAGCTAGTTATTCCTTGTATCGTACTATTTTTTAAAAAAAATTGATGCTAACAGGTGTTAAAAATTTTTAACGCTCAATAATTGACAGATAATTCATAATATGTACAACACTTTCACAAACAAGTTATATTTGACAATGACTTTTTTTTTTCTTTCGGTGCAAATTCAGTTTATTTTGGAAAAAAATAATGAGAATTTAAATAGAAATGGGTATCTAAATCAACCAATTTCAATTTTTAACTTTAAATCAGCCATATCTTTAAATTTTTATCTATAACAATTTTTTTTTCTATTGTTAACTTTAAATCAACCAATTTCAATTTTTTTTCTATCACAAATTGACAATTAATAACTCTCCATCCTCATTTTAGAAAGATTTTTCATTTGCTTCAACTAAATTAGATATATTTGACACTCATTAAATGAGTTAATGCTCATTAATTGAGTTAATGGGCATTAATAATAGATTGTATCGTAAAAAATTTCTAATATTAATGGGCATTAAATACTTTTAAGGCTCGTTAATAATTTTTAACAGGAGTTAATAACTTTTAAAGTCCGTTAAAAATTAAATTAAAATAAAAATAAATACGAATTAATATTTCAGCACGAGTCTCGATCACAGTATTTAACCGATCAAAAAATAAAATTAAAAAAAATTAAATTTAAATACCTATTTGTTAAAAAAAATAGAATTAAAAATCGATGCAAAGTTTAAGTATTTTTAAAAAATCATTCATAACATTTTTTTTTTAATCATTACTACAGTTTTTGTGGGTATGACAAAAATAAATGCAGTTTTTAATAATCTATTTTAATAATTTTATCCAATTTGGGTTGCAAACTAGCGATGAAGTAATGGTTCAATAAAACCTAAAAGACACCATTAGATAAATAAGAGAGAGGCTATGGAATCAATTATCACATAGAGAATGTGAGAAAGAATAAAACTATTGCTAAAATTTTATGAGATATACTCCATGAAAATACATCTCAGCCATTAATTATGGCAACCACAATCTTTGAAAGAGCAAGAGATCCACAATCTTTGAAAGAGCAAGATATTTGGTTGCTCGCTGGCCAAGAGATTGTCCCCTATGTTCAAAATTCATCTTGAACCCTAAATTTTTGTTTCTCATATTCTTTACTTTCAAAAATTCTTTTTTCTCTTATCCCATTTTCTCTGTGTGTGTGTGTGTGTTAGATTGTGTTGGTGATTTTTGTGGGTGATTTTGATCATTGATTACTGGTAGAATCAATTTTGGATTTAGTTTTGTTTTTGTTCAATGAATATTTTTTTTTTCTGTTTTTTCTTTTATAAATCTGGATTTTTTCTTTTTTTTTTTTCGATTTTAATTTCGAATTTAGTTGCTTTCATATTTGAATTCTTTTATATCTAAATTCTTTTAAATTTGAGTTCTTTCAAATCTAGATTTTGATTCCCCTGTTCTTTGTTTTCAAATGTGTGTGTGTATTTTTTTTTTCTGAGTTAATGTTTTCTGAGTCAGTGGCTTTAATGTATTTTTTTTTTATTTTTTTGGATTTCTGTTCAGAAATTTTTAATAACACAAAATCCATACATTCCGATAGTAAACATTATGATTAGAATATTTAGCTGCTAATAAAATATTATGCCCAAGAAAAATAATAAAATATCAAAAGTAATAAAATTAAGTAAATAATATTTATTGAAATAATTATGTACAAATAATGTATGTAATAATAAAAAAATATAAGAATAAGGAGGATAATTAAATAAAAAAAAATATATATATATATAATTAAGAGTTATACTATAGATGAATAACAATTTCACTTCTTTTTTATTTATTTTGCTTGTATATATGAAATAAAAACCTTTTGCATTTAAAATAAAATATTACTCTTTATCATCAATTTTAATTTTCAATGATATTGAAATGCAACTTTGCATTATTTCAAAAATATTTATATTTTAATTTTTTTAATAAATAATACAAAAATATATAATTATCAATTGAATAATAAATGATATAATTATTTTATAATTTTTTTAAAATTTTTTTATTTTACATTTTTTTATTTTTTTAATTTTATCACTGTTATAATATATTTTAAATATCTCATTCATAATTAAATTTATTTTTAAAAGTATAAATTATCATTTGATATTTAATCAAATTTAATAATTAATTAATAACGACTATATGAAATAATATAATATCTAACACGAAACGTTTAAAAAAAATTACCAAATGTATATGAAGTTGATTCCGCGTGACCCCATGTGCCACAACTTTTTTTTTTTTTGAGCCACAAATCTCATAGAAGAGAAGGGATAATTTGTGCCAGAATTTTTTGTATGCATTAAAAATTTATAAAACTTTTTTATACGAATAAATTTCATAAAATTAACTAATTATTTTTATTTTATAAAAACACATATACATGATAACATAATATAAATAAACACTAGTTTATTATTTTGTTAAATTAAATAAACTGAAATTAACTTCTATCGATTTGTTATAATTAATTTGGAAATCAATTACAAACTCACTAATATTACAATTTAATAATAAAGTGCAATATTTTAAAGAGCAAATGTAAAATTTTAATTTTTAAGTATAAATTAAATTGTATAATTATGTATTTAGAATAAAACTAATATTTAATTCAAATATTAAAGTTCATTTACAAATTTAATAATAAACTAATACATAATATAGCAAGAACAAGTCGTATAAATATGAATATTATTATTTGAAATGAAATTGTAAAAAGAATCGATTTGAAAATTAAATAGTTATAAAATAATTGGCCACAACCACTGCAATAAAGAATCTTGTCTGTCAGTACACTTCAATGCTTTATCATTTAGAAAACATCAAACTTGCCGTCTGAAAATGAAAATTATCATTCATTTATATAAAAATAAAATTTCTAATTATCATACACATATATAAATAAAATAATAAAATAAACCACTTAATCCCAACAATAAATCAAAATTATCATTCATATCTAAAAATAAAATTCTAATTATCATACACACATAAATAAAATAATAAAATAAACCACTTAATTCCAACAGCAACACATAAATGGATGCTTAAATTTTAATTTTCTTATGATATCAGTATTCAAATAAAATAAAATAAAATAAAAACAAGATAAAGAGAAGGATGTATATATACCTGAATTTAATTTGACAATTAATAGAGAAAGGAGAAAAGCAGGGAGAGGGAGGACCTCCTGCAAATTATCGAAATGGGTGGTATTGGGAAAAAAAATTAAATTAAATTAAATTAAATATTTATAATTAATAAATAAACTAAAATAAAAAATATATCTAATAATAATAATAATAAATATAAAAAAATTTCTTTCCCAAACCGCCCATTCCAACAATTTCCAGTAGCTCACAATCTCCCTCTCCCTCTTCTCATAAACATATCAAAAGCTTATGCACTCAGCACTCTTTGGTTTAGTCTCTTTATATCAATCAATCTCTACCTAATCTTCACTTTCTTTATTTTTTTTTCTATTTTATTATTTAATTTCCTGCAAACTCCTTTACTTTTGGGTTTTTGCTTATTGGACCTTGACTTTTCTTAATTTGCTGCTTCAATTTTTATTTTTTTTATTTTTTTATGATTCAATGGATTTGCACACTTTATATTGTACCCTCTTTAATGTATAGAAAACAAATAATCATTATATACTTGAAATTAATTAATCTTAGTTTAATAATTACTAAAATTATCTTCAAAATTATGTGTTAATCTCTAATTAATTAGATTAGGAGACACAGTATTTTAATGCCAAAGAATTTTTTTAATATGTTAATTTTTTTTCAACTTTGTGGTTTTGTGAAACTCAAATTTAAGATTTTTTTATTTCCAATACTTTTAAAGGGAATAAAAATATCACTTAGATATGAAACAAAAAATAAGAAAGGTTGGATTGTAAATAGATTCATCCTTGTAGAATTTAAAGTACAATTCTCTAATTATAAATATTAAAAAAATACAATATATAATATATTTTTAAGCTATTGGACACTTACACCAAAAATTTAATACTTACAAAAAATAATATCATTTACCGAGATAAAGTTCACATTGGGTGATTTTATCAATATAATTTTAATTAACATGAACCTATTGAAAATCGATTAAAATTATGTTTAACAATTAAAAGTGTAATTATATTTGGTAGATAGTACTTAAGCATTATTAATAGAAAGGGGATAGCTTGAAAAATTATTTTTATAAAATAAAAAAAGAAAATTTTCTCAATTACATTACAAGATATTAGAGCAAGTCATTTTTCATTCTGATTTCAATGAGCTCTGAATTTAGAATATATCACATCAAGCGAATTTTAGGAAAAAAAAATTAAAATTAAAACTATGAGAGAGAAGGAGAAGTGCGATATTAAAATTGAAAGAATGATGAGGAATATTTATATAATATTGGAAAATAAGGGACTAAGATTGTAATATTAAAGAGTTTGAAGAAACGTGAGGACTGAAGCAAGCAAAAGATGCCTTTCAAAGACACGTGAGCTTTTTTGACTATTAGGCCCAAAACTTTAGAATTTCTTGATATTTTTCACATTTCTTTATGCGATATGGAATTTTGGGAACATCTGTCCATGTCAGATTCTACTAATTTGTGTTGCTTTACAGCTAGCAATCATTTCACTTTCTGCCCATTTAATTCCTTGAGGTTATAAATTGATTGTTCACAAAAATATATATATCTATGCATAATATCAAAATAGCTATCGTTACTATGAGGGTGTTTCTAAAAACTGGAGCTTTTCAGCTTATTGTGAATAAGTGATTTTTAGATTATAATCAGATTAAAAATAAGCAGTTAAGCGTTTCTGTAAACTAGCTAATAATCAGCTGATAATCAGTTTATAATCAGTTAAGTGTTTCTGTAAAATCAGCTTATAATCAGTTTTTAATTGTAGAAACTGTCAAAATGACCAAACTGTCCATGAGTTTATTTATTGTATAAAAATAATTTTTTAAATGTCAATTCAAAATTTATTTTGCAACAATAATAATAATAATAATAATAATAATAAAATTTAATAATAATAATAATAATAATAATAAAATTTCTTTGATGGGAACTAAAGTGTATAAGGTAGGCAAATTTGAAATATTGAAGATTAGGTAGGGATAATATGGTCTTTTACTTGGTCAAAACTGCTTAAAAAATAAGTGCTTAAAAAAAAAGTAGCAAAACCCAACTTTTAAAAAACTGATTAAAATCAGATTATAATCTACTATTTAAGTTTTCAGAAACACTTAAATAAACAACTTATAATCTAAAAACAGCTTATAAGCAGTTTTGACCAGCTTTTAAGTTTTGAGAAACACCCTCTATAATATAACGTCATGTGTCTTATTCTAAGTTCATCTTGTGTTAAAATTTAATTTTAACTTTTAAATATTAAATTTATTATTTATTAATAATTAATTATTATAAAATGGCTAAAGAGAATCCAGAAACAACAGGTTGAGTCTGTAAATTTGATTGCTTCTCAGATTTTGGACCACGCTCCAGCTCGTAGGCAGCCAACCACACCGACTACTCCAAAAGCAGTTTGTAGCTGTTGATTACCGGTCTCTATCATCAACTTCAAAAAGCTTCGGATGCTTTTTATTTGCACATAAGCTGTTTGAAAAAATACCACAAAGAACCACTGTATCATATGACTCAATAGTTAGTTCTTATTAGTGAAAGTAAGGTGTTTGAAAAGACGATGTGGATGGCTTCTGCTGTCGACCTTCCGCCATCAGAGCAAGAACAAGACTTGCTTAACTGGAGTAACAAAAAGGTTAAACTAGGTGTTGATGAGAAAAGCTTGCTTAGAGGGTCTGTGTCAGGCGCTGTGAATGACAGTAGTAATAGACGAAAATTTTCTTTTCGTGACACACTAATGTCTGATTCTGTTGGTCAAGGAGTGAAGTACGATGACGACTTGGATGCTGATTATTGTTCTGATGATGACTCTGGCGCAGAAGAAGAGGAAGATGACCCCGAGTGTCCTACGATTGTTCTGTCCAGAGAGGAGAAGCGAAAGCTTCGTGAACCTTGGAGGCTCACTCTGATCGTTAAAGTTCTTGGCCGTTCGGTTGGTTACAACTATCTATTGCGTCGGATGAAGACTATATGGAGCCTTGGCTTTTCTTTCGATCTCATTGATCTGGCAAATGGTTATTACATGGTCCGGTTCCCGAATAAAGTTGCGTTTGATCAAGTTCTCTATGGTGGACCTTGGATGGTGGCTGGTCACTATCTGACTGTCAGAAAATGGCAGCCTAACTTTGATCCTACTTCTGCTACGATCGATAAGGCTATGGTTTGGGTCCGTGTTCCATTACTCCCTATAGAATATTATGATAAGATATTCTTACAAAGACTTGCAGAAAAGATTGGAAAACCTTTGAGGATTGATGAGAATACTTTGGAAACTATGCGTGGCAAGTATGCACGTATGGCTATAGAGGTTGATCTTTCCAAACCTTTATTATCTAAATTTCGTTTCCGGCGGAAGGTGCGACGGCTTGAGTATGAAGGGTTGCAGATGATTTGTTTTTCTTGTGGGTGTTTCGGACACAGGAAAGAGAATTGTCCTGCTAATAATGGTCCTGGAAACCAAGGAACTACAGAGGTAGCAGGTATCTCAAGTGATAAGCCAATGGAGGAAGTGGAAGAATTAGTTCCGGCGGAGGTGTTGGAACCATACAGTCCATGGATGGTGGCTAAGAAACCGGGTCGGAGGCAAACCCGCAAGTCCAACTCGGGCAAGGGAGCTAAGGAGTTTGAGTTGGACAAGAATGCAAAGTTACCGCCGAAAATTCTGAAGGGCTCTTCTAGCAGGTCAACTGGTAACATGTTTGCGGCGTTGAATGAGGAATCTCCGCATAATTAAGGTGATGAGGTTTTTGATTTGCCTAAGATTCCCACAGATAATGATAAGTCTGGTCCCTATAATTAGTCAATCAACATCTAAAAATCAATCCAAAGCACATGTTCCTCCTGACTTGGCCCAACAGGGGCCCAGCTCTAATACCCGACCTGTTAAAGATATGGTTATGTCCACTTCTCATCCTCTTAATATGTTAAGCCCAAAAGTGGTGCCTGCCTATAATCAAGTGCATTTGGCTGTTCAAGATAATGAATTGGTGGTTTTAAAAAATGATTTTCAGGCACGTGGGTCTAGAATTGCAGCAGCTCAAGGTAGTCATACTGTGGTTTCGGGTGGAGCCATCAATGATAAAATTTGTTATGCAGTAGTGTCTGATGAGGTTGAGGTCTTGGATCCTGGTGATAAAGAGATTTCGGTGCTTTCCCATCAAAATGGTTTTGCAAGGGATAAGACCAACGAGGTTTTTCAAGCTATTCAAGCAAAGGATTGTGAGGCCATGGAAGATGATGTCGATGTGTCGGATCAAGACCGTTAATACGGTTTGGTTCTCTCTTTGTCTCTTCGTTATTATGATTTTTGTCTGGAATGTTATGGATGCTGTTGGGAAGAGAAGACAGAAAGCTCTCAAGGAGTATTGCAGAATTCATAAGCCTTCTATTTTGGTTATTGTTGAGCCTAGAATTTGAGCATGGTGCTGATATTGTTGTCTCTAATCTGGGTTTTCAACATTGGGTTAGAGTTGAATCAGTTGGCTTTAATGGTGGCATTTGGGTCTTGTGGAATTCAGGTTTCATTTCTGTACTGCGCACTAATTCCCAATTTGTTCATTGCTTGGTGGAAGATAGTGTGGGTCCTTCTTGGGATTTCTTTTCCATTTATGCTAGTCCTAATGAGCAGTGCCATATACGTTTATTGAGCAATTTATCTCTTTTACTGCGTCGTGCTCATCGCCCTGTCTTGTTGGCTGGGGATTTTAATATGGTTATGCATCTTGAAGAAACCACTAGTGTTTGTCCTAGTACTGGTGTGCGCTGTGATAAATTCAGAGAATGGGCTAACTCTCTTCGACTGATTGATGTTGGTTTCTCTGGAGCGAAATTTACATGGATGCGTAGTTCTTCCTCCTGTCAGTTCAAAGCTGCTCGCCTCGATTGGGCTTTAGCTTCCCTTTCTTGGTGCTCTTTATTTTCTCAGGCTAACGTAACTCACTTGGAACGTGTTTTCTCTGATCACTGCCCGCTGTTAATTGACTTCTCCCCTGTGAATGCCTCTAGTCCTACGCCGTCATTTCGATTCCAGTTGACATGGTGCAGACATGCTGATTTTCAGAGGTTTTTATCTCAACACTGGAATTCAAAGTTGTCGGTTGAACAAAATTTGTGTGCCTTACAGCTACAATTTTCTTCTTGGAAGAATAATATTTTCGGCAATATCTACCAGCAAAAAAGGAGGTTGTTGTCCCGGATTAAAGGTGTTCAGGAAAAATTTTGTCATTCAAATTCTGCAGTTTGTGGAAGATGTAAATTGCGGAAACAGTTAGAGACCATTCTTGAGCAGGAAGAGATGTTATGGTTTTAAAAATCCCGCGAAGATTGGATCTCGGATGGTGAGAGAAACACGGCTTACTACCATGCTGTGGTTGTCCGTAAAGGGTTTAGAAACCAGATCACGGCTTTGAAAAATGATAGGGACGAATGGATTTCTGATCCGGTTGTTCTTCTTCAAATGGCACGAAATTATTACAAGACGTTATATTCGCAAGAATCTAATTTTTCCTTTCCTTGTGTCACTCAATCTTCCTTTCCTCGGTTGAGTAATACTGCTCTTTTGATTCTTAATTCATCATTCACAGCAGAGGAGGTTCGTAAAGCAGTTTTTGATATGGCACCCAACAAGGCCTCTGGCCCGGATGGTTTTCAGGCAGGGTTTTATCAGCAAGCTTGGGGTATTGTGGGCACTAGTGTGTGTACTTCGGCTCTCAAAATCCTGAATGATGGTATGTTGGATGAAAATTCCTGCAGAACTTGGGTTACATTGCTGCCTAAAGTCACTCTTCCAGAGTCTATCACACAATTTAGACCTATTAGCCTTTGTAACGTTAGCTTTAAAATTCTTACAAAGGTTCTCACTAATAGGCTGAGGTGTGTCTTTCCCAAGATTATAGCTCCTGTTCAGAATAGCTTCATCCCAGGTCGTTTCTTGCATGATAATACTATAATCCTGCAGGAAGTTATTTATTCAATGCAGCAGAATGGGAGCGCTATATCCATGGTTATCAAGATTGATCTTGAAAAAGCATTTGACAGGCTCTCTTGGAGCTTTATTGATGAGGCCCTTGGTTTAGCCGGTTTCTCTGATCATTGGAGATTTCTTATTGGTAAATGGCTTGGGGCTTGTTCTATGCAGGTCAAGTGGAATGGTGTCTTATCTGAGGATTTTGCTCCCACACGTGGTGTCAAGCAAGGCGATCCTATCTCACCATATCTATTTGTTTTGGGTATGGAAAGATTGGGGCACATCATTCAAGATTTTGTGAATTGTGGTGCATGGGTTCCTTTCAGAGTTTCCAGAAATGGGCCTAAACTGTCACATATGTTTTTTGCTGATGATTTGTTGTTATTTGCTGAGGCTTCTATTGATCAAGTCAGTATTATTAAGGATTGCTTGGCTAAGTTTTGTGTTAGTTCTGGAGAGAAAGTGAACTTTGCCAAATCTTCTGTTTTCTTTTCCAGAAGTACTGAAGCTAGGGTTCGTAAGCAAGTTTCTGACCTCCTTAATATTAAGGAAGTGACATCTCTAGGTACCTATCTGGGTGTTCCTATGGTGACGGGTCAGGTCACTAGAGATTTATATGACCCTCTTCTGGAAAAGATTGACAAACATTTAGCAGGGTGGAAGGTAGGCTTGCTGTCTTTTGCTGGTCGGGTAACGCTTGCCAAGTCAGTTTTAACGGCTTTGCCTAAGCACGTGATGCAAGCTTCTCTGCTTCCTAAATCCGTATGCCATGCTTTTGACAAGAAAATAAGATCTTTTATCTGGGGGGATTCAGGCACACAGCACAAAATTCACCTTGTGGATTGGAATACCATTATCAAACCTGTGAAGCTGGGAGGTTTAGGTGTTCGTTCCTGTGTTGACATGAATAAAGCTTTCTTTGCGAAGTCAGGTTGGAGACTCATGGCTGATGCAGATGCTTTATGGAGGCAAGTTCTTATTGCTAAATATATCACAGGGGCTCCATTGATTAATAATTGGAAGAGGAAGTCTTCTATGTCGCCAATTTGGAGGGGTATTCTTAGTGCAATCCCTCTTTTGAAGAAAGGCTTGCAACATGTGGCTTGTAATGGTTTGTCTATTCATTTTTGGACTGATTGGTGGATTGGAGATATGCCTTTAATTAGTCATGCTATTTTGCCAGTCCCGGAGGAATTTCTAAACCATTATGTTGTAGAGTATTGGAATGGCTGTGGTTGGAATTTTGATGTCCTCCGCCTGTTTTGCCGAGTGATATGTTACTTTCGCTATTGGCAATACGGCTTACTGCTACCGATCTTGCTTCTGATTCTATAGCATGGTCTGCCACCTCCAGTGGTAAGTTTAGTGTTGCCTCGGCTTATGGTTTGCAAATTTCTAATGCCCCTTCTGTTCTGGGAATAGATTGGTCTGTGTTGTGGAAAATCCAAGTACCTCAAAGGATTCGAAGTTTATTGTGGTTGTTCCAATGGCGGAAACTAATGACTAATGTGGAGCGGCAGAAACGGGGCTTTACTAATGATAATTCTTGTGTGTCCTGTGGTAGGGAAGAATCTATAGAACATCTCTTTCGAGATTGTCCTGATGTATCTGCTTTTGGAGGGATTTCCTTGATGTACCATCTTGGCATTTGTTCCGATTATACCCAGCAGATAAGTGGATAACTCTGTCCTCTAAATTATGCTTTCCTCTACTGCTTGATTGTGATTCTATGGCTATTTTTGCTATTGGACTTTGGTATATTTGGAAATGGCGTAATGAAAAGGTGTTTCAGGTGGATGTTCAATCTCCACATGCCTTTAAACATCAGGTCACGTATTGGGTCAAGGCAAATCATGATGCTTGGTTGAATAGGCATAATGTCAGTCCTAAGAGGAATGTTATTTCTTTTATTTCTTGGTCTCCACCACCGGATTCTTGGGTGAAGGTTAATGTTGATGGTGCTTCAAAGGGTAATCCTGGTCTTAGTGGTGCGGGAGTTGTTATTCGTGATTGTCTTGGAAGATGGTTGTGTGGGCGTATTGTACATCTTGGCATCTGTTTTTCCATGATTGCAGAACTGAATGCTCTTGTCTTTGGTTTACAACTTGCTTGGCAGCAAGGCCATAGGAGGGTTGTGGTTGAGATGGATTTGGCGGATTGCCTTAGAATGACCTCCGATTGTGGTGATTTCAGGCCCAGGTTTGCCAATCTTCTTGGTCAGATTACTTTGCTGATTAATATGAGTTGGGAGGTTAAATTGTTGCATGTCTTCCGGGAAGGAAACAAGGTGGCTGACACTCTTGCTAACCTTGCGGTAAGGTCAACATAGGTTGATGAGTATTTAGACGTCCCTCCTTCTGTAGTTCGTGATGATTTGGAAGCAGATCGCCAGCAAATTGCTTGGCCTCGTGTCATAAGGGTGTAATCGGATATCCCCCTCCTTTGTATTAAAAAAAAATATTAATTATTATAAATATTTGTTTAAAAATTTAAATAAAATTTAAATATTTTATTTAACATTAATAATAATTAATTAAAATTTTAAAATATTAAATTTATTATTTATTCAGATAAATAATCAATTAATTTTTATAAATATTTATTTAAAAAATTAAATAAAATTAGAATATTATATTTAATATTAATAATCATTAATTATTGTCTAATAATATAAGTTAATTTTTTTTTAAATATTTAATAGTCTATTACAATATATTATTAATCAATCTATAAAATTAGTAATTTAAATGAGCCAAAGAATACAATAAAATTATGTAATTATATAATATATATTGTAATTTTTTTTAGTAAAATAATGATGTGTTCTAGTTAATTCTAATAAGTACACTAATAGTATTAGTAATGTAGATTCCTAAATTCATATATGGTCCCATGAAGACCAAAATTTAAAAGCTAATTATTATATTATTTTGCTATTATTTATAAAATAATAATTGAATTAAAAAAATGAAAGTAAATTTTAAAACTAAACTAAAGTTGCAGAAATTTAATAGTTTTAATAAAAAAAACCAATTAATAAAATATGTTAGAGTCCACAATTTCTCTAAACTTGTATAGATATTAATATTGATTATAAAATTCAAGTTAAGATTGACTGGTTGAATCTAAAGTCTGGCTAACCTTGTTCATGGACATAACTTTTTAAATTAACACTTAACTCTTATTTAGACACTTTAATATTAATTTGCATAATAATCAAATCTAATATATTGGATCTTATTCAGAAATACGAATATAAGTCACAAGCCAATTTCATATTATCTATTCAAATAAATTTCCAATTAATTTGTTACGTGAAATCCTAACAATTATGAATTTAAATTTCATTCACTATCAATCTTAATTTCTCTATTTGATCATTAATGAATCAATCAATAAAATCACAAATTAAAAAATTAAGAACAATAAATTTATATAAAACTAACTCAATTTCATAAATCAAAAATCAATATCCATCACACTTTAGAGTTCATATTTTTTTAATATAAATAAATTTATTCTATTGCTAAAAGTAGAAAATTAAAACTAAAATTAAATTTAAGAGTAAATATAATAATAAAATAAATTAAACTCTGAAAATTGGTGTTTCTATCTTAAGCGCGATCCCATTCTCCAATGGACATTTTGTGCCTTAAGAAAGAAGAAGAAGAAGAAGAACTCCTTTAACGCAAAAAACACATCAATTTAAAAATAATGTATTTAAAGTCTTACTTTTTCTAGAGTACAATAAGAAAAATCTCTATATTTAGAGTTCTAAATAAAATTAAAAAAAAAAATAAAATGAGTCTTAAGGAGTTAAAGAAAATAGGAAAAATCTATCGAAAATTCATATATGAGTAAGTGCATGACCATGTGTACGCTCGTACGCATTTATGCTCCTAAAAACTCTGCAGTGGAAAACTCAGACAATAACATACATGACCATCTGCATGTTCATGTGTCTATTCATGCGCATCTCTGTCATTTTTATGCTTTCACTAAATTTTTATTTACCCACAAAAATATAAAATAAGACTAAATAACTAAAAATTAAAATAATAATAATAATAACTACTGAAAATTAATGCAAATATTATCATAATTGTGTATAAAATACACATTTATCAAATAAAATCATATGTAATAAGACATCAATTATATAATTTGATAGTCTATATTAGTTATACAAAATATATTGTAATTTTAAAAATTAAAATTTTAAAACTTTTACAATATATATAATTAATGATTTCAAATATTTAATAGTCTATCACAATATAAAATTTTCTAATTATTGATATAACACTTCAAAATTAGGAAAAAAAAACTTAAAAATATATATAATATTTAAAAATTTTAAATTTTTAAATTTTTTACAATATATATATGATTAATGAGTTCAAATATTTAATAGTCTATTACAATATATATAATTATAAATTTTCCAATTTCCAATCTATCTTTTAATAAATAATTAGTAATAACTATTTAATATTTTATTTATGTTAAATTGATTTTGTAATTTTGACTTTTAATAAATAATTAGTAATAATTATTTAAGATGTTATTTATGTTAATTTTATTTTATAAATTTGATTTGAAAAAGTGATATATATTTTAAAATGTTCAAGTTTAATAAACATGATAATTGTTATATTGTATACCATCTTCTTTATTTTACACATTGAATTAATAGTCTACACCACTCATATTATATTATTAAATTGTATTTCATCTACAGGCATTTCTATTGCAGTTTAAATTGAAGAAAAAATGGTAAAGAAAAATATTTACAAGAATAAATTTTGTTAGTTTGCATCTCTTTTTGTTTGTCAATGATTTATTGTTATGTTCGGTTTTTCAGTAATTGTCTACCTTTTCATTTAGGATTTTTATCTTTTTTTTTTATACTTAGTAATAAGATTAAATCAATTGTTAAAGAAGTAAAAATATTTATTTTATTTATAGGGTTGCAGTACAATTGAAAAAACTATTAAACGAATACTTATTAACATGTTTAAATCAATCATTAAAAAAATATTTATAATTATTAATTTTAAAATATTTTGATACGAGAAAATGATTATTAACTTAAGATTATTGTAAATTTTAAAAATAATATATAGATATTGAATAAAAATAACTACATCATCACATGAGAACTTTTTTAATTTATTATTAAATTGTATTTCAGTGCCTTATACACTTTTTCTTGAATTTTAATAGTTAACATTGAAGTTCACAAATTAATGAAAAATTTTAAATTTTGTAATTGGTTCACCTCTTAATAAATATTAAGATAAAAAAAATACTTAATGAAAAATGAAAAATTCTTTATCACACTACAAGTAAATTTAATATGGCTAAATAATTATAAAGTTCTTAAAGTTTTATATATTACACTAGTCAGTTCTTATATTTTCAGCATCTAATTTTTATATCCCTTTATTTTTAAAAATTAAACTGTTTAATAATTTTGTTAATATTTTCATCCTAAAAATATTAGTCAACTTCTTTGATATTATAAAATAATTTATTTGCTCTTTCTTTATATATATTTTCTTTTGTTATTTGTTAAGTCATGCTTATTTTTAATTTTATTTATATTTTTTGCACATAATTTATTTTAATATTATAAATATTATTAAAAAATAATTTTAAATAATACGAATAATATCTTTTATTATTTTGCCGACAATCCATATATATTATTTATTTTAATTTTATAGATATTACTAAAAAATAATTTTAAATAATATGAATAATGTCTTTTATTATTTTGCAGACGATTTATATATAAAATAAAATTAAACACGAAATAAACTTAATAAATAACAAATATAAATATATATAAAGAAAATGCAAAAAAAAATTTTATAATATTAAAATAGTTGACTAGTGATTTTAGGATAAAAATATTAACAAAATGACTAAACAGTTTAATTTTTAAAAATATAAAAATGTAAAAATTAGATATTAAAAATACAGAAATTGACTAATATAATATGTAAAACCTCAAAAACTTCATAATTATTTTGCCATTTAATATTTATAAAGTTTAATACATTCATAGTCCTCCTACTTCTTATGATTAATTACTTCACCTCCTTTTATTTTCTTTTAAACCATTTTTATCCTCCAATTTGTCAATTTCATACTTATTGTATATTTTCTTATGGCTCGTGAATTATTAAAATCTACTCACATAAATCATAAAAATGATAATAATTTCACACTCGGCGACTAATTACGACGCACTGGCTAACATTTATGCATTATTTGATACTTGCAATAATTTCACTGCTCTTTAGTCCTTTAATTTTCAAAAAACGTGCACCAGTAGTTATTTGATGACACTAATAATGGCTGCGAATAAGTTACTAAAGGCTTCTCCAAAGAGTTGGATTAATTATTTTAATTAATTTGAACAAAAAATTAATATTAATTTATTAATTATCTCTAAAATTATATGAATTTTTAACTAAAAATTATTTTAATTAATTTGAATAAAAATTAATATTAATTTATTAATTATCTTTAAAATTATATAATTTTTTAAACATAAGCGAATAATATTGCAAAGGATTAACAACGCCTTTATAGTGGATTTACAACGAGAACTCTTTTGTTGCGATATAAAGCGCAAAATTTTAGTGTAAATTTTGCAATAAATTTAAGAGTGGAAGCTCTTCCTTTGCAATGATATTTTTCCATTACAAAGTTGTATGAAAAACAAAAAAGAATAATGTTGTAACGAATTTTTAGGTGTTGCAAAGTTTTCTTCAAAATGACTACAGACATACATACATATATTATATTTTGATTTTTTTATTATATATTTTTTATTAAATAAATATATAAATCTCACTGAAATATTTTTATAATATTTATTCCTAAACTATAAAAGTTACTTTATTTCTATTTATAAATATTTAACTTAAAATAAGCAAATAAATTATAAAATTTTCGTAATTTAATTGTTAAATTATATATAACTAAAATTATTAAATAGATACTTTTCATTGATCACATAATCAAAGTAATTTTACTTTAAATTAAAAATAAGTAAATAATAAAATAAATATAATTTATTATGTCCATAAAAACAGCTAGCTATTTTTAACTTTTTCTAATATATCTATATTAATAGAATAATAATATTAATAAAGTAGAATAATAAATTAATAAAAAATTATTTAAATTTAAATAATATTAGTTAATAATATTAATATATAGAAAATATAGATAAATACATAGAAAATATAGACATAAATAGATATTAACATTACAAAAATATACCTGATTACAGATAAAAGTTAAGTTTACCAAGAGACTGCTATTTTGTGCCTAATTATCGATCGAATATCAAAAAAATATATTAAAAAAATATTTAAAAAAATTAGCGAGACAGTATGATAGATTATCGATTGAATCAGTTATCGATGACTAGCATTGTCGGTAATTATGGCACTAACAAGTGATTTACCAACTAAGTTTACCAACAACGAAGCCCACTAGTCGGTACATTGGTGCCACCAATAACCGATGAAATTTACCGAGCTACAGTATATCCATTAGTAAATAGCAGGGTATTTTGCACTTTTATTTATTAAATAAAATATATTTACTTACTGATGTCCTATTCACTTGATATTTTACATAAGAACGAGTCAGCTTCTCTCGCTAAACGTAACTGAAAAGGCCCAATATTTAAAAATTATTAAATAGCATATCTCTCGATAAATATAACTGAAGAGGCATAGTATTAAATGTTATTACCAACAAAAATATTTTTTTTCTCGGTATGTATACCTGATAAAAAAAAGTCATATGCTTTATCGGCAAATTGGCATCATCTCTCAGTAAATGTAATTGAAGAGGTGCTACATTTAAACATTATTAAAAGCTATTATCGATGGAATCATATGTCTCTTGGTAAATTGTGAACTAAAGAATTATATACTTTACGGAGAGATTACAATCATCTCTCCGTACATATAATTAAAGAGGTGCAACATTTAAATATTATTAAATGCATTTGCCAGTTGAATTTTGTGTTTCTCGGTAAATTATTAATCATTATATAAAAAAGTCATACGAATTACCAAAAGATCACTGTCTTCTCTCAGAAAAATATAAATGAAAAGGCATAGCATTTAAATTTTATCTGATGTCGTTACTGACAAAACTGTGTCTATCTGTAGATTGTAAATCCTAATATGAAAAGTCATATGTGTTAACAAGAGATCATCATCTTCTCTTAGTAAAATGTAAATTAGAAGTGCAATGTTTAAATATTATGAAACGCCTTTATCGATAAAAATTTGTATCTCTCGGTAAATTATAAACTCTAATATAAAAAGTCATTTGAGTCATCGAGATATCAATATTTTTGTCTGGGATAGTCTTGTGAACTTTTTTTTTTTTTGTGAATATCTCAGTTATGCAATGTATCAGTATTTAGTTGGGAACTATTTTGACAACTTGTACCTTATGTAGTTGTTGTGTGGTGTATATAGTATTTGTGTAATTATGTTGGTTATGCAATGTAATGGTTTTGGTTTAGCAAAAAGATGTTTTGGCATAATATATGTGTGTTTACAAATGGATATTACTCATAAATTGAACAAAATGAATATTCTTTGCTAAATCAGGATGACTTTGGAATGCTTTATTGGTTGTGTGTTGCTCTTTTTCCAATTATTCTTTGGTTTTCTAAGGTTTTTGGCAATTGTTGCAGTTGCATTGGTGCTGCTAATAGATCGAACATTCATTGATCTTTAAATTTGCAAGCAATTCATTTGAATGGTCATCCTCACATGAAAATACATATGCACTATGAAAATATCTTAAAAACACACTGTAATTGCAATTTGCAAATGCATGTTCTTTGACCCCTTAAAAACTCTTAACCCACAAACTTTTCTTGCATGCATAATTGGAATGCAAATTAGTCTATAATTAATAACAAATATAAGTATACAAAACACTTACCATCCTTAACTCATATGTAATTTATCTTGCATCATCTTACCATCCTTCTCTCATATGCAATTTATCTTACATAATTAATATAATTCTGTTTTTCTTGGATGACTAGTTGGAGGTTCAAGGGTAGCCATTAAGTGGTCGCTAGTAGCATTACTATTAAGCACTTATCTAGATGGTTGTGTTGATGATTTATTTTTTGGTGGTTTTCCTCTTCTAGCATGAAAGAGATATAAAAACAAAAGCAAGATTAAGGAGTGTCTTAATATTAAAGGTAAATGAACAAATAAGAAGCATACATGTACTTTGCTAGCTTGCTGAGATTCATTTATAAATGCATATTTTCTTAACCGTCCCTTCTTGTTATATATTCATGACAATTTATATTGCATTTCCATGCCATGTTTTATCATCTTTTTTGGATCCGAATACCTCTCATTTGCACTTCTCTTTGTGTTTTTTGGGGACCTTCCAGGCATTTGTTTATATGGTGGTGCTAACATATTGTCACCCCCACCTTCGGCCACATTTTTGCACCTTTGACAGGTTCAAGTGTTTCTTCATATATAGGTGCTTAGTATAGCTAGTTTCTTTAACATTTCATCCATATAGTCACCTCCATCCTCTTTCATAAAATGAGTGCATCTTAATGCATGAAAACAATGAATTGTTGTGATATTCCAAGCTCTACAAGAACAAGTCATGTGTTTTAACTTAATTATAAACCCATTATCTTTAACTGCAACTTTGAACTTGTTTTCTTTAGTTAGCTTAGGAAAACAATTTTATGGTGTCCCATTTGTTTTTTTTTTTTTTTATAATTTTTCCTTACTGGCTTTCCTACAACTTCATTCAATTGCATTATCTTTTCTTCTTTTATACTCAATCTCCTTATCAACTAGGGTTGCTTAAAAACTGATCAATCCATATCGAAAATTATGGTTAACCAAATCGATGATTTAGATTTAGTTTTTAATTATTTAATATTTTCAGTTTTTGGTTTCAGCTATAAAACTGTTAGTTTGATTAATCGAGCTGAATAATTTATAATTATATATATTAAATATATATATATATAATTTGTAAATTTATAATTATACTATAATTCATATATATTAATTGTAAATTTTGTATAAATTATACATAAATTGTAAATTATACATATCTGTTATTGTTAAGATTTATTATTGTAATGAGTTATATTTGAATTTTTTTATTAAATATGTATGGAATTTATTAAATTTTAAATTTATTTTTATGTATATAGTGTAACAATTAAAAATCTAAAATAATGCTCACTGTCTATTTTATGTAGTTAATAGATAATCAGTTAACAGTTTAATTATAGTTCAATTTAGGTTTGGATTTTCTAAATCAAAATTGATGGCCTCTTTTTTTTTATTCTCACAATTTAGTTAACCGAACCATGAACATGCTTACCATCAATGCAGTCCTAGCGTGATGTAGCATATTCACTGTTGGTTTCAATCTAGCTTTGTAAATATATCCATTAAAGGTTTCAGCTAAGTTGTTATTCACATTGTCACACTTCCGCAACTCACTGACGTAGGGCCTTGAAAAAAACTTGTAGCTCATACTTCATGAGCTATTGGGAAGTAAACTCATCAATATCTTTCATAACTTTAAGATGCTCCTTGTGATAAGCCTCACAAGTGGCACTAACAACCCTCTAAAACAAAATCTTATTAGTCCTTGGACTTTGTACATCTTTTTCCAATTTGTATATATGCTTTGCACATTTCAGATGCTTAGTATATATATGGCATTAACTCCTTTGTTGCAGCTGACAATCCTTGCAAACAACAATGTAGTAAGTTTAATTATAAATACAAATACAACAAAATGATATAAACTAAGATCATTAAAATGAATATACCTTTTGTTGATCACTAGTCAAGATTAGTGAAAAGTGTATTTAAGAACCAATGCCAATTATAATAGTTTTTAGCTCTGACCACTGCTCAAGCAATTAGAAACATTTGGTTATTCACATATTTGCCAACAACAATAGTAATGCACCTCTCACAATTGTTTTTTAAAAAATGCCCATCAATACACAACAATGGTCTACATCCCCTAGAACCTATTCTTCAATGAACTTGGCCCTACATAATACCTATGGAATACATGTGCTTCTTCTGGAGTTTCTTTTTACACTCAAGCTTATATGTTCTTTTAGGATCAACTCTTTGTACTTTTGTGTCATATGATCTTAATTTTGTATAATTTGATTTTAAAGATCCCCTCAACTGCTCAAGTACTTTCTTCTTAGCCCTATTACGAGAGCCTTTACTGATTGTAAGGGCATATTTCTTAAGCAAGTCCATCTCCATATCCTCCACTTTATAATCTAGCTTCCTTCTAAATACTAATAGAAATTCCCTAGCAAGCCACTTCACATTGGTATGCCTATTGGTCATGCTTTTAAAGCACTGGTTCTATTCGCCATAACCTCTCATAATAAATATGTTTTCACTTGATGGGTTACTCCCATAAATCCTCCAATTGCAATTCACTCTATATTTGGCCTCAACTATCCTATGACTATTCATAACCATCTAATATTAAATCCATTTGATATTGTATACTATTTGACTACTTGTTGAAATTGTAGATAATTATCAAACCTCATTCTCGTTTGAAACTTTAGCTTCTTGTAATTGTACAGTGGATTATGCCTAATAACCTTTTTTTTCTTCCTCTACCTAATTGAAAAATCCTCATCATTAGAAGTTGCCGGAGTTGAAATCTCAACATCACTATAGGCATAAATACTCTCTTTACCCATTTCCATCTGAATCAATGGCATCTCCATACATACTATGCCCTCCAAACATTTTGAGAAGGTGGCACATATGTACATATGTTATCTTTCATATCAAGCTAGAACCAAGGTCAATGGTTATCTTACTTAAATATTTACAAATTCTTTTAACTTCTATATATTCTCATTATAATTCTTATTATCAGTGTCTATATCATCTTCTAAATCTGAACAACCAATAGGAATATAATCTTCAATATTTGAATTTGAGTCCACCTCATTTGTAATATCATCATCATGCAACTTGCCACTAAACACTATATCGGCAGCTACATTGTCATCCTAATCAATGATTGGGTTGTATGGGATGTTTAAAGCATTTTCCTCATTGTAACATAATCATGCAACTTGCCACTAAATACTAAATTGGCAGCAACATTCTCATACTCATTAATGGCTTGGTTTTATGGGATGTTCAAAGCATTTTCCTTATTGTAATGTTGCTCATCAGATATTAACCAACAAAAAAAAAAATGCAAACATCTTCTTCAATGTGAGTTGTTTGAGTTAGGCTGATTATGTTCAATAGGTTGATTGTGTTTACTATCATTGCAATCCAATTTTGTCTTTGGCAAATAAGATGCTTTATAAAATAACTTCATAAAGCCATAATTCGCAATGAGGCTTAGGGAGTAAATTTCATAATGGGTTCTCCAAGTCCTCCTCCCATCTTCTAGTGAGTAAATTTCACAATAGTTGTATACCCTAAATCCTCTACTATTTTTTGTAACTCAGTCCTTTCAAATTTTTTAACATCTCTTAAGTTGATGTGGCTACCCTTTATTTATGGTACTGCTAGAGTATCCACAAAAGTATCTCCATGCCAGAACTCCATAGGATTATTGCAAGAATATGAAATTAATAATGCAGCTTCATAATTATAGCTATGCAAAAACGAAAGTAATGAAAAATCGAAAATGAAAAATATAGTACCAAATAAATAACAAACCAATAATCCTAATTGCATATACATTCACAAAAATACAAATATAAAGTAATAAATAAATGCTTTCATTATCTTTCCTAAAGTATCTTTTTCAATCACTTGTCCATCCTTGTCATGCGATCCTAGAATAAAGCTCACAATATAAGCAATTAAAATGTTATTTGGGTAGCTCTATCTTATGGTCTTAAAAGATGACTCCAAATTGAATCAGTTGTAGATCAAGTATGTGAGGAACAATTTGAGTTTCAAGTGGGGATCAAATGGGTCTCAAATGTGAGGAATAATTTTTTCTCCCAGTTGAGGCTTTCAAATATGGACTAAAGAGATAGAAAACTGAGAGTTTCGAAGTGGGCTATGCACAACAAGCTAAGGGTTTCAATTCCCAGATGGCCTTTCTTACTCTGAAGAAGCAATTATTTAAAGTTTGCATTGTTAAGCTGCGCTTATAGATACAAGGCTACAACCTTGATGAGCAGAAAATTAGATCTACTGCTCACCTATCACCGACTCTTCCCACTTTACATAAGGTTGAGTTTATTCTAATTCATGATAATGTTATTAACACTAAAACAATGTTGATTCAAGGTAATCATGTCTACTAACTCATGATCAAGTGGCAAATGTTATCTATTTTGAAGCGGGGGTGAAAGATGAGAGAAAACCACAGTGAGGTTCCTCCCAACCTTAAACCTTCCTTTGTTCCCTCCAACAAACCTACCCATTTCACATCTGACAATAATCGGCAGTATGTTAACCCAAATCTCGATTCTCTTTCTTTCTGCAAGGATTTATTTAGTGGTGATAAGCTGGGTTTGAATTTTAATGTGGGCACTGCTTGGAGAAAGAACTTCATTTCCTTGTTTGTTGATTTTCTTCCGTTGGATACCTCTTCTAATGATTTGTATCCACTTTTTGGTCAGTATGGCAAGGTCTATGACGCTTTTATCCCCAATAAACTCAGGATAAATGTCTCTGTCAGATATGGTTTTGTTAGATACAAAACCATCCAAGAAGCAGATAGAGCCATTTCTAATACTAATGGTTCTATCTTTAAGCGATCGAGAATTTAGGTCAAATTTGCTGATAAGCCACCGGTGCCTCTATCTGACAGGAAACCCGAGACTTTATCTCGTACAAACATGGTCCGTCCCCTGTCAGAGGCAGTTTCAATTCCTATACAGACATTGTGGAAAACGGTAACACTAGGAGTGGTGATATTAATAAGTCTGGTATGGATTACGTTGCCTTTTCATTCTCATCTGCTGATATTTATAGCTCTTGGTTTAATGCCTCCTTGGTTGGTGAAGTCATCTCTATAGAACATCTCTTACATCTCCAGGACTTATTGTGGAGAATGGTAAATTAGATTGCAAAGTTGTTTCAATGGGCGGGAAGAATGTGTTAATTATTTTCGACACCATAGATGTAATGAATGATTTTCTCAGTAAGGATCTTTCATGGCTGCTCGTTCGACTTAGGACTGTGAAGAGCTTGGATAAGAATATGGTTACTAGTGGCAGATTCACCTGGCTACGCATAGAACATATTCCACTTCATGCATGGGACGTAAGTTTTTTTTTTTTTTTTCCAAATTCATAAGCAAATGGGGTTCCCTTATCAAAATAGATGAATCTACATTAAGCAAGAGCAGATTCGACTGTGCTGGGATACTTATTTGTATTGACATAGATTTCATAGCTGAATCAATCCGTATTAAGATTGATGAGATGAATTTTTTGCATCAGAGTAACTGAGGAATACTCTCCTATAGAAATTTTATTTTTGGCTTCTCCTCACTGGAATATTCTCCAATCAGTTTCCAAGGATATTCAGTTTTTTGTTGATCATCGATGGCAGCACTCTCCTTTCAACGAGCGGCTACCCTCTGGCAGTGACGCTCCACGCTTTCCCAATGAGTTGCACATTCAGATCCAGCAAAGAATCATGGTGCTTTAGCTGTTGGTCCTGCCACTAGTGGCGCTGGGTTGCACGCTCAAAAGTATGTCTCTTCACTAGTGCCCTTTGTTTCTTACTTCGAGGGGCCATGTTCTAACAACATTTGTGTGCCCATTTTCCAAAATTTGTCCTCTACTCTAGTGGCCAACATGGCTCCACCATTCAATGATGCTATTTCCTCTGATATTAATCCTTCTCCAGCAGTAGCTCCAGCCACTCTAAATGATGGGCATCATATTCATTCTCTAGCAATATCTTTAGCCTCAACAGATGATGGGCACCACTTCCAGATAGAGCCACATGACAGCTTAGAAAATCCACATGTTACGTCTGCTGTGCTGACGGAAATTTTTGCTCAAAAAATTTTAGTGGGCCTATTTGTTCAGGAGACTTTTGATAATCATAATAGTGCGAAACCTATTGCCAAACCTCCCTAGTTCAGGCCAGAATTGTCCGCAAGGCCTGGTGAACTATCTATCATCAATTCTCATTCAAAGGAGACCCTGATCCACTTCTTTATTGATGATGCCATACTGGCTGAGACTGATATGGCCTTGCCTATTTTGGTCCCTGATTTGGAGCTTGATACTCCCAACACTAATCGTTTTTACAAAGCAAGCACTTCAGCAAGCATTAAGGATCATGAAGATGTTATTTCAGATGATGAACCTGTGTACGAACTTTTAAATTTTAACACATTGATAAAGAAATCAAAGCCCAAGTTCAAATCTCTTGTGAAAGGCAGTCTCATTGTTCCTTACAGAAGACAGTCAAAATAAGGGAACAAGCAGACTCTTTTTTTCCCCTCTTGGAACACTCATATCCGACTCAAATATTAAAAATATGAATCGGATAAATGGATGCAAATTGGTAGATACTCCTATCCAGTTGGAATTTGCTAGTCCACTGCTTTCTGACGAGCCTAAGGACATTGACACTACTCAGCCGGACACAGTGGGGTTGGAGGTAGAGAAGACTTGGGAAATTAGATCTTTGATGGGTTTATTTAAGGCAAATGATAAAGACAAGATTTGTCGGGGGTTGAGCCAAATCATTAGCAAAGAAGCTAGCGATGGGTGTTATTTCAATTCTTAATATCCTGGGGTTGCATTCTGAGGAATATGTTGATCTAGAGTTTTAGGTGTCTTGTTGAACACCTCAGTCCTTGTTAGTGGAGAAGATGTCTCATTCTTCAGTTTATAGGATAGGTCATTGATGCTTGGTGTTTGATGGGTCATGGGTGAATATCTTTATGCTGCAGTATTGGCATCTTTCTCCTGCTGGTCTGCGAGTCGACGTATGGTTATGTAGGTGGCTTGTTCTTTATGATTGTTCATTTCAGTTGTCTTCCTTGGTGAGTTATGATCTATGAGTTGCTTGGAGATTAATTGTTGGAGTGATTTTCCTATGTATTACTTCGGTTCTATGCTGCTAGATCAACTATTTCGGAGATGTATACTATTTTTCTTTCGGTTGTGGGATTTTTTCACATAGCTGTGGGGTCTCTTTAGATCAGATGTAATTGGGGTTAGTTTTTGGGTAGCATACGTCTCACAAATATGTTTTTCCCCATTTAACAATAACAATAATATAAAATCTGATTTTTCTATATAAAAAAAGAGTTTCAATTCCCATTATGTTTTTGTTTTCTCCAGCAAGGGTATTAACATCGACATTTTGGTCAGCTGAAGGAAATGATGTAGAAAAGAAAAGAAAAAAAAGATACAGAGCGTTTTGGATTAAGATCTTTAATGTCTGCAAGCATAAATTTATTTCTCAGAAAAAAAATAATGTCGTTTGGTCCATGAGGTATTAAAAGATCTAGCTAAAAGACACATTTTGAAGGATATTGATGATAATTACCAAGCCTGCCACTTCAAATTGCTAGGTAGGTTCAATTTTGTTCCAAGTCTAATGTGGATTAATTTGACTCAAAAAAATAATATTCGTGTCCAATTTACACAAATTAAAGTAAAGGATTAAATTGAAAAAGGTGTACTTTTATCAAAAATCAACAAAATTTTTTTATTCTAGATATTTTTTATCTAATTATTTGAAACGGTTCGAGATTTTCATAATCTGCGATCAGTCCTATTGCCACTCATGTAGCCACCATACTAGCACGTCTTTGTGAATATGATACAAAGACCCCAAAATAACAATGGCACCCATATAGCAAAAAACCGCAGTTACCACGAATAGAGCAAAATTTTTAGCTATGGTACATTTTCATCTGCAATTATTAAATTAACGAACTTTCATCATGTAAAAATTGTTCAAGTAAAAAAGATAATTTCATTTTAGAGTACCAAAAAGAAACATGCTTCTGAATTGTAAATTCTGACTCTTGTATAAACTTGTGTCTCATTGTTCTGTTTCTGGATAGTTGATTTTATGTTTATGATAAAATCTAATTAGTAGGACCAAAAAAAAATAGTAATCCTATGTCCTTCCTGTTGGGCTCTCAGTCAATAATTAATTGTGTAAATAAATACACAATAGGAAGAAGCAAAGAATAACCAAAAAAAGAAGAGACAAGATTTAACGTGGAAAACCCTCCAGTGTAGAGAAAAAACCACGGGCCAAATTCCGAAATAAAAATTCACTAATTCAAAGAAATCAAGTACAACAAATTCTTAAGCAATCCCCACTTGACTACTTAAGTTCACAAATAATAGAGAAAATATCTATATACCTATCTAGCAAATTTTTCACTCTTTGGATGATCTCACCAAGAAACTAGAGAATAATTCTCTAATATTTATCTCACAAACTACTTGAAATCTTTTTCCTCTCTTATTTCTTCTCTCTTGTATTTCACTTGTATATTTTGAAGTGAATAAGATGAAGGCTATTTATAGGCCTTCAAATATGTGTGAACATATTAATTTGTGCCTAATTTATGCCTAATTTTGACTATTACAATGGTGGCTAGAAAAATGTGTTAAACATTTTTTTCTTTTCTAAAACCTAGTCAAAATTGTAAACTCACCAAACCCATTTAATTTTAATCTAGTCAAAATTATAAACTTACTAAATCCATTAGTTTTAATTTAGTCAAAATTGTAAACTTACCAAACCCATTAATTTCATGGGTTGGATAAATCAACACTTCCTATTTCTTCGAGTTTTGAATAAAGTTATTGCTAAGTAACTCGATAATAATCAACTTCAATAAGTCACAACACAAGAAAATTGTAACTATAAATCTTACTGTATCATCAGCAATCAGTTATAGAGAAATTAACCTAGACATATTGTGATTGGCAAGCTCAGCTCAGCAAGATTCCCTATCCAGAAGCTAAAATTCCTTTACCCTTGCACTGCTTAAACTTATTTTTCAGAGTAAAGATTGGTAAGAACACCGAATTAAATTAGCATAATCATACATTAACTATGATTTTGAAAATTAAATATGTACTTAACATCTCATACAAAATAAAAGCTATGAGTCCATTTATTTAATTATAACATTAGAGGATAGTCAACTGCAGCTGCTCTCTTCCCCCTTTGTTCACTGCAATCTGTTATACATCTGGCAGTTGAAAGACAGTAGAAAAGATAATTAATGGTCTAGAGTTACACATGTAATACAATTCAACAGTAGATTATAAATAAATTTTAAATTTGAATCTTTTGTTTGTTTGTTTTTTAATGTAAATGAAAAAATAGTTTTCAACAGATTATAATTCAACAAAAGAGCAGAATTGAAATGAAACACTTCTTACACTCTCACCTGGAAGATAGGTTCATAATTGAATTGAGAAGAAGGCATTGATGGGTTGATCATAAATTGTTGAGCAATTTCTTGATTTGCCAATACCATATTCTGAAAAAGATAAACAGAAAAAATCACCATTTAAATAATTTTCATACACTAGAGCTTCGAACAAACTCACCCACTATATAGTTTAGTTCACGACATTGCAATTATCTTGAGATTCTTAGTCTTGATTCAAATTTTATAGATATGAAATAAAGCTGTTCTATAACCTTAACAAGTTCTTTATGTTTTTTTTGGTTAAAACTATACAGTTTTAGATAAATTAAGAAACATATATAAATTCTATACATGGAATAAGTAATAGCTATTTCATACATACATTTTTCCTTTTTCTTTTTTCTTTTTTCTTTTTTTTTTCTTTTTTCCAAATGAATCTTTCTAGAGCTTGGTTAATTTACATAATATAACAAAATTTTAGATAGGTACAGTTAGGTATAAACCTGAAATAAAAATTTTTTAAAAAATTAAACGAGTTTATATATAATTGAATTTTTTTAATTAAGCTTAGTAACTAGCTTATTAGAGTAACAATATTTTTAAGACGGCATAAGCTTTCAACATTTATGACATGATACTAAAGCAGGATTGTGTCTTACAATTTCTGATTATTATGAATTTATTTAACTTTTCAATTTTTTTCCTCATGGTGAGTTTCTAGTATATTTCAAATTTAGTTTGATTTAAATTATTGTCTATGGTGTGCTTTTTTTCAGTTGTCTTTCACTGGGTGATAACTTTCAAATTTGTTTCTTTACCCATGTTAAGACTTTTACTTGTATTAACCCAGTTTCTATCATAAATTTTTCGTGTTAATTGTCCAAAGATGATTTTTTTTTTCAATTGTCTTTGACCTGGTAATAGCTTTCGGATTTTATTTCTTTGCCTGTATTGGGCTTTCAAACATATATATAAGTCTAGTTATCAACATGAATTTATAAATGTCAACTAAGTCTAATTATTTTATGTTACAAATATAAACTATTGAATAAGCTTAAATATAATTGAATTTGATACTCCCAAACATTATATAAGCTATTTTAGTGGCAAAATCAGAAATTGAATAAATAAAAAATAAATTTTTTAAATAAAAAAAATTATAAGTGAATTTGATGATAAAATTGAATATTTAATATTGTAGTAGAATTTAGATTTTTATTAAATTTTTTATATATCTTTTTATTTTAATTTTTTGATTTATTAATTTATTTACATAATTTTATTAAATTAAATTTTATAAAAAAATTAATTTGACAAAAAAAACATATAAAGCTATTTGACTAACCTCATTATTAAAGTCCATCACAGGGAAAGGAACTTGAATGGCAGGATGAGGTTGAATCTGTTCCCCATATTTTCCAGCTTCATCATCCTGATTTAAAATCACCCATTACAAATTATGTTTCGAAAGAATAGTTTTTGGTATCTATTGTGGCATTAATGAAACACAAGTTATAATAAATAAATACCTTGACGTGATCGCAAGGAACAACCTCAACCAAGAAATCAAGATTGTCATTATGCCTAATGGCTCTAGCAATGTCACAGCGCTGCAGTGTTCGTCGCTTGCAATGTTCAGTTTGCAGCCATGCACGTAGTGTTAGATCCAATATGAAGAGCTCACATGCTTTTGAGAACAGTATCGGTGTGTCTGCGCTGATCATCTAATCATATCATATTTATTAATTTAATTAGCTACAACAACTTATAAACAGTATTAATGTTATGGATTCTGCAATTAAACTAATTAAGATATTGCTTGAGATTAAGATGTAGGAGTGAAGCAAGATTAAAGAATTCTGAATATTAAATCTTTGGACAAAGTTTAAATTAGCAAAGATAATGAGAGTATAAGAGTTCTTCTTTCGTTATTAATGAAGTTGTTTTCAAAGACAATACGATTGTCAATTCATACTTGAATACTAATAAGCTGAAAATAAAAACAAAAAAAGCAAAAAATAATTAATGAAAGAACTTTAAAAAAAATATCATGAAGTATATGAATAAACAGAAAAAAAAATACAAAAATAATTAATGAGGATTTTTAGTTAAAAAATATCATGAAGTAGAAATAAACCAAAAAAAGGCAAAAAATAATTAATAGGGATCTTAATTTATTTTAAAAATATCAATGATAATGATCAAATGGCTGAAATAATGATATGCTAATGCGACCATTGGTTTGCATGCAAGTGCATCATTTGCAGCCAACAACATACCATCTTCTTCTTCTTTTATGTCAACACTGTGTGAAAAGTGTTTAAAAAGGTTTAAACAGAAATATTGATGAACTACCCGACAGAATATAATTATACAAGTAAATAATTAAATATATTAATATAAATTAGTAAAGTGAATAGAAGAAAAGATTCAAATTTTATTAAAAAATATTGCAAACCTTCACATCCCCATCAGATTTCATGATCCTTTTGATCCTTGCAAGAGGTAGCTGATGATGGCTCTTAAACACTTTGGTTAGATCGTGATAGGCATCCAAAAACATGGGTAAAAAAGTTAGTAATTTAATTTATATGTATATGTATATAAAAAAATAGATATATTGCCAATTAACAAGAATTTTTTCAAATCAGTTTAAACTAAACTAAAAAAAAGTTAACCTGTAGCATTTTGAATTTGCAGCAATTGTTGATTCCAAAAGATCCCCATATTATGTTTTTGCACTTGCATGAATCTGGCATGCCTAGCCTCTTCACAATCCTACATATATATGCATACATAGATCAAACAATGAAAAAATTAAAAATTAAACTTATAAAAAATACAATAACAAGAAGATATTTAAGTAGAAATAACCACATAAAAATTAACAAATAATTAATAAATTAAATTAATTACCTCTCTCACCAACTGTGGCAGAGATGAGTGATGATGGTAAGTAGGGAGCAAGAAAGGGTTAGACATTGGCATGAAATTGTGAACCTGTGGGGAAGTGTTTGAAGAAACACTGAATTGATTTGATTGATTCAAATCCATTGAATTGAAATTTGGTGATAACACTAAGTTCTCTAGCTGTAATTTCTGTATTGCCTTTTTTATGTCAAAAACACAACATATATATAAAAGCAACAAAGAGGGCCCATTTTAGGGAAAGACTCAGAAAGCATTAAGTCTATAGCTAAGGAGAAAACAATTTGCATTAAGTGTGATATAATCTTTACTTGGATTTCCTTTTTTTTTTTTTTTGCATGTGATTTTATTGTTATTTGATTTGTATAACTATGATCAGAGCTAACTCAATAGTACAAATGTTGCTGTTTGTCGAACCTTTTTTTTTTCACTCCATAAATTTTTTTTCTTACAATTTTTTATTTAAACATTTAGTTGAAGAAATAGATATTTAATTTAAATTCGGTATCCAGTTGGTATTTAATTCCGCATCGACCATTTAGTACATACCGAATCGAACTTTTTAGAATGTTTGCCAACTTTTTAAAGAATAAATATTAATGAAGATTTGAAATTTTCGCTTTTTATATTTTATGAAGTAAAATTTTCAATTATTAATTTAATATATTAATTAAAATTTTATTTATTTTATATAGATATTTGACTTCTAAATAGATTTTGTTAACATTTAAATGTTCCTACTTTCCTTCAATGAATACCGCGTAAATCTTCGTTCGTATACTAAAAATAATGCACCATAAATTAAAAATATCAAAATATACATTGAAAAATATCAAAATAATAAACTAATTTGAATTATTGTTTTAAAATTAAAGTACTAAAATTAACAACGATAGATTCTTGACTTGGTAGTTAGAAGTATGTTGCTTGTACTTAAATTTTAAATTTGAATCTTAGATGTGTCTCCGTCCATATATAAATAAAATTAACAATTGAGTAAATAACATGTAAGTAATTTAACTGTTAGTAAACCACAAATTGGCTGTCATTTTTTTAGACATATATGATTGTTTAAAAATAACTTAAATTAATTTAAAACTGCAAATATGTGTATATTTAGGTTATGACTACGATTATAATTATACATATATTATATTTTTTTTATAGAAAAAATAAAAAAAAATATCAAAATCTGACTCCATCAACCATCAATTAATTTTTTCAATAAAAGTGCACTGTTAAATTTTTCTCTTTAACATAAATGTGAGAGAGTCTACTTAATTTAAAAGCTAACTATTAAGTAACTAAGAATACAGTCCTAATAGTCGCCATCTGGATCATCGGTCCATTTAAAAATGTTAACTCTCATACTACACACGGATTTTCCTCATCTTGCTTAACCCGGAAAATGAAATTAGAAAAAGACTTTCATTTACCCCAAGAAGAAAGACTCTTATTTCGAATACATTTTTCGTAATAGCCTTATTTCAATTAGTGAGTCGTCTCAGTACAACAAGGCAAAAGAGATTCTATTTTTATGTAACCATAATCTGTATGAAGTGCCTAGGGATACGAAAGAAGGTTGGTGTTTGAGTTGTGAAAAAATGGATGCCCCAGCAGCAGACACCATTTGGCAAGATCAGAAAAATTTTATATCACGGTCCCGAACTCATTAATTTCAATGCATCCTCTAATTAAATTTTTATTAATATAAATTCAAAAGAGTCAACTCTAAAAGTTAGCTTTTAAGATTGAAAATTTTATTTTTATATTAATTAGATGATATTTTTATTTTTATTTTTATTAAATGTAGGGTAGCTAAACGTGCACAATAAAAGAAGTTATTGTGCACAATAAAAGTATGTTCGGAATTCCATTCTCCCTTATTCATTAAAGATGTTAAGAGTTTAAATTTTGATAATTAAAATTCATTTGCATTCAAGCATTTAACTTGTTTTCGATTTATCACCCTAAAAAACAACTAATTTCAATTTTTGATTAAAATAAATAATAACATATTTTTAGTTACTAACTCACTGTTACATAGCAAAAGAATCTGATTCTTTTGACTCCACCTAAGACCTAATTTTAATTGGTTTATTACAATTTCAACTCTTATCATAAATTCAATTTAATGATATTTTTAGTTAATGGTAGGATGAGATCAATAATTAAAATTGACTTATTATAATTTCAACTCCTAACAAATAATTGAGTTGTAACAATATTTATAATTAATGTTTCAACTTAACAATAAGGTGATATCACTATCTAACTAGAATTAGCTAATTAGCTTAATTTGATTTTAACTTTATTAAAATTTTAACTTTTTATTGATAGGTAAAGAGTGCTTTTAATTCTTTTAATGCAAAATAAAATTTCATTAATAAATCAAAGAGTACATATATAAAGTATAAATAAAATTATATAATTTTAAAATATACAAGATGCACATAACTAATGAAGTTACTGCATCTCTTTGAACTCTATGAACTTCTCCGATGCAAACAGTGAATAATGGTAACATGCCTCTGGTAATCTAGCTTTCAGCGGAATACTCATTTCATTTGTCATCCTTAATCACATTTGATACAAGAAAGATACATCTATTAGAGAATAATAGACAATCTTCATTAGAGAATGATAAACTTTCATTGAAAGAGGATGCAAAACTTTCAAATAAAGAATGACAAAACTCTATAATAAAATTTAATTTACATTCGGATTTATTGTAAAAGGTAAAGTAATATAAAATAAGAATAAACACTAAATTTCATATATATATTAATCTAAAAATTATTTTGAAGACAAACCGCACAATAATAATATATAAAACTGAAAAAAAAACATAAAAATCAAGATAAATAAAGACGAATGAGGCTGATGTTTGCTAATGAACTGATGGTAGCTTCACTATCAATTAAGAAAGAGAAAAACCCTAAAAGAAAGTGGCTATGATTTTCTATTACTTAATCATAAGGCAAAATTAATTATTATCTTGTTAGGATTGGTTATTACAATTTTATCTTTTTATGGACAATTCACTTAAATAATGATATTTTTAATTAGTTTGGTGCTTCGACTTAAATGTGACTAATATAAAAATGAATATCATAATTTAAAATTTATCAATTAATAATAGATTCCCTTACAGGGTGCTAAAATTTTTTAAAAAAATCTAATGAAATATTTAGAACACGAATACATTAAAATTAAGGTTAAATTAATAGAAGGTACACTAAAGAAAGTTTAAGGTCATATTATCTTAATTGGGCGATTCATTTTATGCTTTTCATATTTGAGCTAAAAACAATTATAAATACATATTTCCATTTGATAGCTTAAAAATCAAATAGAAAAAAATTATTTCCATGCTATATATGGGATAAAAATCTCATAGAAATATTATCTTATCTGTCATTCTTTTAATTTTTTTTAATTTTCACTATTTTAATATATTTTTAATATATTAAATATATACTAAATATATATCTCGAAAAATGGATGATATTTTTTTGAAAAAAAAAATATGTTAACATTTAGAATATAATGATGTTAATATTTTATGAAAATTTGAAGAAGCTGACACATATCGCTTAAGATTATTATCGTTTAAGTATTTAGTTTTAATTTGAGCGAAATGTGTCATTATATTTAGTTTTACTAATTTTAATTTCAATATCACTAGACATGGAATTATTTGTTCAATCCATAATTTAAATTAGTTCTAAGGCTTAAACTATGTACCAGATGCTCCATGCGGTGAAGATGCGAGATAGAACCATTAGTGTGTTGAGATGTTCTTGTTCCTGAAGATTCATATGAGAATGTATGTTGCATCACATAATGACTTCACATAATCATCATGAAGGATGTAGCAACAGCCAGCGTTATAGCAGTCAAGTGCAAATGAAATAATCAGAGCAATTTCTAATGGATTTTATTCATATAAATAATAACTAAAGCAACCAAGGAATAGCCATGTGGGGAATAAGCTGTCAATTTCTAAAATCAAGTACATTTTCAACCAAACTAACCAAGAATACAAAGGTATAGTCCTCAATTCACAAGTCTCACAAGTAAGGGGAAAAAGAAAAATATATTTATAGCAAAGAACACATGAGAAAAACAAAAAGAAAGAAAGAAATGAGACTGAATTATGCAAATCAATACAAGTGAAATGTTCATGATCATACTAATAAAATTGAAAAAGAAAAGAAAGAAAAGCAAAAGTATGATATAAATGAAGAAGAAGAAGAAGACTGAGAAGAAGTTGATGGTTCTATCATTTTGGATTTCTTTCTGGTATGGGAACAAAGTATGACTGCTGAGTGAGTGTCCTTTGACTTGGGATATGCATTTTTTATATTTTTGTTTAGCCTAGCATTGTTGCATTATTTCCACCAAATCTTGCCCTGCATCATTGAAGTCTTATGGGCTATTTAGCAAGCACCTTTTATCTCTTTTCTAAAAAGAACCAAGAATATTAAGTGCAACCAGCATTGCTATTTCCTGGAAATCTAGATGATAAAGGTATAAAGTTGTATCTTGGTGTTCTAGTTTCTTTCTAGAAAAGAGATAAAAGGTGCTTGCTAGATAATGAGTGTGGATGATAATTCCACTCTAAGGCAGAAATATAGCATCGCAACTCAATTTTATTAGTAGGAGTGAGGCTCATACGTGTTTGATATAATCTGTTACTTTCTTTTACACCAATCAAATAAATGTTTTATGGAATAATTTTGTTATTTCATGGCTGGTTGAACTGAGTGTGCAACGTATGAAGGGCTGGTTGTGTGTGAAACATGGTTGTCTATGTTTTGAAATGGTTATGTGCTTTCAATGAGAGCTGGGCATATGTGTGATTAGTTATAAAATTGCCATGGTGTGAGTTTGCATTCGCAAAAGGGCTGTTCATGGCTGTGTTGCATGTTATTATTTAGGAAAAAGAACTAATAAAAAGAAATAATGAAAAAAAGTAATAGAAGCTATTTGGTAGCGTATGCTCTAATAGTTAACTGGAAAAAATGGAAAGAATTTTAGTGATTATGATAAGATTAAAATAGCTATTTCGCATAAGATCTCTACTCAAGGTTAATAAAATAGCCTATATGATAAACATTAACTTATAAAAAAATGTATAGCTTTTTGCATCAAATTCTCAAAACTCCATAAAACCCCATTTGCTTTCTCTTTAAGAAAAAGGTCTATCTAAAACCATAAAAAGAAATCCATGATTACTTTAGCCCAATTTCACAGAAATGAAAAATGGACCAAAAGAAAAAAAAAACATTGGCTTAGAGGTGGGAAAAGGTCTACAAAAGGATGTCAAATGAGATGGGATGCACACTAGTAGAAAAGAAGCATGCAGAAGAGCACTCTAAATAAACTTGGTAAAATTCAAAAACAGTCAATTAATCAAATCTTTAACTAGTTAATGAACTCATAGGCAAAAGTGGTAGCAATGGAAGGAGTCTTATGTCATTATTTTAACAAAGGGAGAGGTTTGCATTAAAATTTTAATTTTAGATGAAAACCACAACTTAGAACAACTTCTTCAAATAGATATAACAAACGCATTAAGTAATTAATTTCAAACACATTACAAAAGCATTTAAAAATTCTTAATAATCTGCAATTTTCAAAATGTTAGCATATGCCTATCTATGGCAAATTGAGTCCAGCTCATCAATTTAATTTTGTTTAACTCCTTTCTATGAATCTTCAATTCATCATATTTTTTAAAACTATCATAATGTAGGGCAACCCAACTGAAAGAAAAGAATAACTCCAATAAAATGCAAATAGCCATTCTATGGAGTCTTTTATATTTATAAATTTTTAAAAACAAATGATTGCTAATCAGTTTATGCATAATCCTTCTAAAGGCTATAACCAAATACGGTTAGCCAAGATACAATTAGATATCTGATTCTTTGATTTTTTCTGATTATAAAACCCAATTTAGACAACTGACTATATAAATTAATGTAAAATAACAACAAATATTAAAAATAAGAGCAAGTCTAGCTAAGGCTATTGTCAGAATTAGTGAATGATCTCCAATTGTTGGATAAAAGTTATATCCTTCAAGTTTTAGAGATCCAATTCAAATTAACCCAATGCAGCTAAAGCTATTTGTAATTCTTATTCTAATACATACTTCTCAACATAATTCTAATTCATAAATCTAGTTTTATACTAATTTAGACCAAATAATCAAAACTAAGAACACTCACCAAAACTGAAATTATTTCCATATCAAAAAATGAGCAGATAACAATATTAATCCCAAACGAAATATCTTCTTTTTTTAGGTATACCAGGAAAAGAAAGAAAAGAAAAGATTTTTGGGGAATTGAATTCCAAAAACTAAAATCGTAATGTAAAGCATTGCAGCAGATAAAAGCCCAAATCGTAATGTAAAACACAAGCTGTAAAGTACAAGCATTTACTAAATTAGTGAAAGCCCAAATCGTAATGTAAAGCACAAACCTGTTTCTGAATCACAGAACTGAAGGAAAGAGAAGCGCTGTAAATCAAATAAGAAATCAAACCCTAAACCCACCACACTGTAAAAACCATAGAAAAAAAAAAGAAGACTTGTTAAAGAAACATGTATGGGTATTATTATATAAATGATGAAATAAAAAGAAATTAAAAAAGAAAAAACCTTTTCCAGCAGAAAGTTAAGATAATTTGTGGGGGAGACGGAGGACGCTTCGATCTTTTGATAGAATCGCCTATCTGATGTGGTTGGGCATGAAATTTTTATTTGGTGGAATGATTATCTTATGTGTTTGGGGGTGAGATTTTTGTGATTTGGTGATGTTTTTGGTTCGACTATCTGATGTTCTGGATAGAAAATGTAGTGTTTTTGGAATGTAGCTCTGACTAGAGTAAGGTATGACGCTGAAAAATAAAAAGATAGAAAATAAATAAGGTTAAACTAAATAATTTAGAAACAGATTCTACAACGGACAAAAAATTTTGTTTTGCAGCTTTCACAATTTTAAAATGCACCATAAGTTTGTTTCTGCATTCTAACGGAATGTCCGTTTCTCAATTTTACACAAAATATCCCCGCCAAATTTTCCCTCCAACAATACAGAAACAGACTCGAATCCGTTTCAACAATTCCATTTCTAATCCGTTTTTGATTGGTTTTTAAGTCTTGCCCCAATAGTTTCCACCATATTTAGAAACGGACTAGAAATACGACAAAAATCCATTTCAAAATTGTTTCTATTCTGATTTTAAAATGCTCAAATTTTATTTGTTTCATTTTTCGCTCCTAATCTGTTTCTATTTAGAAACAAAAATGAGTCCATTTCTAAAATCGGTTTTAGAATTGCCAATTTCTTGCAGTAAATCCTACTTATTAATCTTAAATTATTTTGAAATTTGAATTTGAATTGTAACTAAAATTTTGAATTTGATAAGATAGTTTAATTTAATTTGGGCTTAAAGTTTAATTTTGAATTTTAAATTAAGAATTAGGCAGTTAATTCTTGAATATCAATTCAATTAATTTTTAAATAATAGTTAACTTGAATTTAAATTAGTCAAATCACTCATTCTCTGCGGGAACGACACTCTACTCACACTTTATTACTTGTTATGAAACGTACGACACTCTACTCACACTTTATTACTTGTTATGAAACGTGCACTTTTAGGATTTAGTTATAGTACTCACAATCGACAATAAGTTTTTAGCGTCATTACTGGGGAGGTAATATTTTGATAACATTAAATTCGAAAGGACTATTAATTTGAAATTTTATTTAGATTATTTTTGTTTCATTTACCTTTTTTGCAGAGATTATATGCGTAGCAATCGACAAGCAGTGTTGGAGGAATATAATCCTGAGATTGAAAAGTACTGTAAAGCAAACAACCGAGCAAGAAAGGAGAAACTTCACTTAGAAAGAGAAGAAAGAGAACACATTTTAGCACAAGAGTCTCAAAAAGAAGAGGATTGGGTTGAACTGCAAGAAACTAGTGATGAAAAGGTAAATATGGCAGATCCACAAGACCTACTTTAACTGAGAAACCTCACTTTGAGAGAACATATCATGCCCAATCCACAAATTGGATCAAGCATCACTCGACCTGCAGTGAATGCTAACAATTTTGAATTTAAACCAGCTCTCATTAATATGACTCAACAATAGCTTTTTTTATGGCTCAGACCAAGAGGATGTTATTGCTCATTTGATAAATTTCCTAGAAATTTATGATATGATCAAAATAAATGGAGTTAGTGATGATGCAATCACGCTATGCCTTTTTCCTTTCTCATTAAAAGATAAGGCTAAAGCATGGTTGCAAGGTCAAGTTGTTGGAAGTTTCAATATTTGGATTGACCTCTCTACAAAATTTTTGGCTAAGTATTTTCCTCTAGGGAAAACTGCAAAATTCAGAAATGATATTACTAGTTTTGTGTAATATGACGGAAAATTACTTTATAAAGCTTATTATGGGATAAATGTCATCATGATGGGATTCTGGATTGGTTAATTGTTCAAACCTTATATAATGGGATAATAGGACCATTAAGGAGTACAATAGATGCAGCTACTGGAGGTGTCCTTATAAATAAAAATGCAGCTGAAGCATTGAAATTGCTTGAGTTTAGGGCAGCAAATAATTATCATTGGTCTAGTAAAAAGTCTTTGCCTAAGAAAGTAGCTAGTGTGCATGAAGTAGATGTCATTTCACTTCTTTCAACTAAAGTTGATTCAGTAGCTAGGAAAATTGAATATGTCTATATCAAGAGCAAGTGCAATTTGTAAGGAATCAAAATAGAGCCCAACAGTTGTCTTTTTGAAACACATACAATCCTAGTAAGAGAAACCATCTAAATTTATTTTGGGGTGAAAATCAAAGAAATCAAGGAAGTCAAGGGAACCAATTTAACCAAAGAGATGTGTATCAACCACCATTTTCAAACAGAAAGCAAGGTCAAATGAATTACAAAGACAACAAACCAACATATGAAGCGGCTTTAGAGAGATTCATCACTGTATCTAGTGAAAGATTTGACAAACTAGACAAATAGCATGACCGGTTAGAAGCATGAATGGACCAAATAACTAGTCAAAATAGAAATCTTGAAATACAAATTGGGCAAATTGCTAGCTCTTCAAACTCAAGGAGCCAAGGCACCCTCCCTAGTAAAACAGAAGTGAACCCTAGGGAGCATTGCAAGGCGATTACACTTGTTCCATTTATGAAAAGATAATTCCAAAGAAAGTTGAATCCAAAATGAAAGATGATGCAATGCAAGAAGATGAAGTCTAAGCAAAGAGGTTGAAAAAGAGAAGAAGGAAAATACAACACCTCCTTTTACAAAAAAAAGTAAAGCCTTATGTCCTACCTGTACCATTTCCACAAAGGCTTCAAAAGCAGAAGTTGGATAAGTAGTACGAGAAGTTTCTTCAGATGTTCAAGCAATTGAAAATCAACATACACTTTGTAGATGTTCTTGCCCAAATGCCTTCATATATCAAATTCTTAAAGGAGATTCTTTTCAATAAAAGATCCATTAAAGAAAATGCAAGAGTTGCCCTCACTGAAGAGTGCAGTGCTGTGATCCTCAATAAACTTTCATCCAAATAGAAAGATCCAAGGAGTTTTTCTATACCTTGCACTATTGGTGACTTTGAATTTAATAGAGCTTTATATGATTTTGGTGCAAGTGTGAGTATAATGCCAAAATCAATTTGCAAGAAGCTCAAATTCTCATATTTGAAGCCCACAAGGATGACACTTCAGTTGGCATATCGTTTTGTGAAATTTCCTTTGGGAATTGTAGAAAATGTATTGGTTAAAGTTGATAAATTTTATATTCCTATTGATTTTGTTATTCTTGAAATGAAAGAGGATATCAAAATTCCTTTAATCTTGGGGAGACCATTTTAGGCTACTGCAGGGGCCATGATAAATATTAAGGATGGGAAACTAACTTTGCAACTAGGTGATGAGAAAGTTGAGTTCAAACTTAGTGAGTCAATGAAAGAACCAAGTTTTATGGATGATTGCCTTAGGGTTGATATTTTTGATGATTTAGTTCAGAAAGTCTATGAAAAAAGAGTATAGAGAAGACTCTTTAGAGGTTTGTTTGATCCTTAGTACAACTCAAGAAGATGACAATCAAAAGATTGCAGCTTATGCTTATTCTTTGCAATTGACACCACCCATAGCTTTTCGGGGATTCGAAGAGATAGAAAAATCTACATCTTTACCACTACCACCCTCAATTGAAAACCCCCCAATGCTTGAGTTAAAACCATTACCTACTCATTTAAAATATGCCTTTTTAGGACCTAAAGATAGTTTACCTATAAGTGTAAATTCTTAATTATTTAAGGATTAATTAGAATAAACATTAGGTGTGATTAAGCAATTTAAGAAGGCTATTGTCTAGACTATTTTTTATATCAAGGGGATCAACCCATCTTTGTATATGCATAGAATTTTGATAGAGGATGATTGTAAACCAGTTGTGGATACACAAAAGAGATTAAATTCTAACATAAAGGAGGTAGTTAAGGATGAGATCAAAAAGTTATTAGATGCAGATATTATTTACCCAATTTTAGATAGCCCTTGGGTAAGTCCAGTACACATTATTTTGAAGAAAGGGGGAATGACTGTGATTAGAAATGAAAAAAATGAATCGATTCCTTCTAGGATAGTTACAAGTTGGAGGGTGTGTATTGATTAAGAAAATTAAATAAAGCCCCCATTTTCCTTTCCCTTTCATTTATCAAATGCTAGAATGGTTGGCTGGTAATTCTTTCTTTTGTTTATTAAATAACTACTCAAGATATTTTTAGATACCTGTAGCTCTAGAAGATCAAGATAAGACAACTTTATAACCTACTCTTGTGGTACTTTTTCTTACAGGAGAATGTCCTTTGGTTTGTATAATGCACCTGCTACATTTCAGCGATGCATGATGGCCATTTTTAGTGATTATGTTGAATAATTTATGAAAACTTTTATGGATGATTTTACTATTCATGATACTTCTTTTGAAATTTGTTTGCAGAATTTAGCATGAGTGCTTAAAAGGTGCGAGGAGAAAAGCCTCGTTCTTTACTAGGAGAAATGTCATTTCATGGTAAAAGAAGGCATTATCCTAGGGCATAAAGTTTCCAAAGAACAAATAGGTATGGATATAGCAAAAGTTGAAATCATTGAGAAGCTACCTCCACTAACCAATGTTAAGGGAATTCGAAGTTTTCTTGGACATGTAGGATTTTACAAGAGATTAATAAAAGATTTTTCTAAAATTTCTAAACCTTTATGTGATCTTTTGAGTAAGGATGATGAGTTTCATTTTTTGATAATTGTCTTATTGCTTTTGATAGGTTGAAGAAAGCGTTGACCACAACCCCGGTTATTGCTCCTCCCATGTAATGGTCAAGATGTTAAACAGGAACGTTTTAACTAATAATGAAAAATTGATAGTGTATAGTGACAAAAGTATTGTGGATAAATGCTATACGTAAAGAATAGTACATTGTATATCTTAAACCTTTACTGAAAAGAGTATTTTTATTGTTTTACGAGATTAAAACTTGATTTAAAATCAACGGTTAAGAAAGAGGGTGCACCATAGTTATTATGAGCATTCTCTCACTAGATTAAAAATATTATATATATATATATATGTGTGTGTGTGTATATGTGTAAGTGTGTGGAAATTTCTGATTTCCTTCTTCTCTCCACGCCATCATCACCATCTTCACTTCTTTCTTCTTCCTTCTTTCCATGATTTGGATCAAAACTTAAGATTAAGTTGGAAAAGTGGTGATTATCAACACGGTATGTGCTTTTGATTTATACTTTACAAAAATATGACTTTTTATGAGTTTAAATGATTTAATTGACTGATTGAGTTATGTATAATGATATATTTATGAGAAGTGAAGGGTTTGATCACGTTTTTATCCATATGAAATGGTTAAAAGTTTAATTAAGTGAAGGTATTTGATATGAATTCTTTTTATGTCAAAATATTGAGTTTGATACATTAGTATCTTAGATCTTCAATATGTTTGTGCTTAATGAAGTTAAAAGTACAGAATACATGAGTTTACTCCAAAACAGACCCAAAATGAATGCCACGGTAGTGGCAAATGGGTGCCACTGTCGTGGCAAAGGAGGGCCACGACCGTGGGATTGAAAGTGTGACTGTGCCTTCAAAATTTAGATAAAACAGAGCAGTTCTAAATGCCACGACCGTGGCCCTTGAAGGCCACGACAGTGGGAGTTTTAAAGAAAATTGGACAGATTCGTTTGGGATCCCACGGTCGTGGGGTTGTGATGCCACTACCGTGGGGACCTAAATAGTATTTTTGGCTTGTAATTTGTGATCTATAGGCCTAGTATGAGACTAATATGTGAATAATTCATACTTTTGTATTGAGAATTCATGTGTAAGTGTTAAATGTATAAAAAAGAGTGAGAAACTTTAGATAAGTGACATATATACTAAATGTTGCTAAGAGTAATGTACCAATGACATGATATAAACAAGTGAAATGATATAAACAAGTGAAATGATATAAATAATTGAAATGATATAAATAAGTGAAATGATATAAACAAGTGAAATAATATAAATAAGTGAAATGATATAAACAAGTGAAATGATATAAACAAGTGTTTATATAAACAAGTAAGTGTTAATCAATGACATGAGACTAATATGTGTATAGTCCATACTTTTGTGTTAATGTGTTAAATGTATGAAAACGAGTGATAAACTTTAGATACGTGACACACATATATATATCCTACCAAATGTTGATAAGAGTATAGTATCAATGAAATGAAATAAACAATGTAGTGTTCATCAAAATTAATGAATTGCCCAAATCATATTAAATTTACATCTAGCTTTGGATTAAATGGCTAACCAGAGGATGGATAACCACAGTGATAGTGGGCACCTAATGTCATTAATGGACACATTGTGTTATCAGTGATAGTGGGCATAATTGCCATTATAAATGCTTAAGATCTGGCATTCAGATTGCTACACTAACATGTTATCCAAACTTATGATCTAAGTTTAGTATGTATGGGCATAACTAATGAAAATATATGTGAACATGATAGTTGTGACTAATGAAAGAAATGTAAAATAATAATACAAGTCAATTACTTGAAATTGAAGTATTGTGTTATAGTGTAAAAGTGAGTGGTAATTAATATATATATTAATGCTTACAAGTGAAAGTACTAATGCACGTAATGGAAATGTTATGCTCAATGTATTGAATTAATCAAATGATTAAAAGTGTATATAATGCTGTGAGAGACAAAGTGCTCCAAAGTATATCAAATGATTGAAAGTGTATATCATGATGTGATATACAAAGTGCTCTAAAGTATAGTACTAAAATTAAGTGATGAAAAGTATAGATTGAATGAAATGATACTATAAGTGAACTTGAAAAGGAAGACTTATTGAAAAATAAAATAAGCGTATTATGAACAATATTATCAAATGAGAAAGCAAGTCTTGAATAAAATGATTCTTAATGAGACAAGATGCAGTACCGAAAGTATTGTATTATATGATAACTTTTATACAGAGATAGCTATTATTTTGTGTAATCAGCATGGTATGTTGATTTGTTACTGAACTTAGTTCATTTATTGAAATACTTCTTAAAACTAAGTGTTAGTACTATATTTTCATAAATATATGTCTTTCATATTAAGTGATAAATATGTGTATACAAGCACCACTAAGCTTTGCTTAGCATGTTAGAATTATTTTCTGACACGCAGGTATCAGGACATCGGAACAAGATAAGAACAGATGAAGATCTTGTGTATATTGTATTCATAAGTGATAAATGTATATAGATACTTCAGTTTGGCTATTTGAGAGATTGTATAAATTTATAACATGAAAGACATACATGAATTTAGAGAATGAGGTTTGAGATTCTAGTGAATGATTATCATGAAAGAAATGCATTGTTTATTTATTTGATTTGATGAACTTATGGTGTTTATAAGATTTATAATTTCTATTCAGATTATTGGAGATATTGGAAATTGGTCTAAATGTTGGACCTATAAGTGTTGTGATATGCAGATTGTATTATTATTTGAAAAAATTTATTTATGATCTGAATTGATTGGAGCGCGAACAGTATATCGAATAATATTCTTTGATAGTTTTTATATAAGAATTGATAGAGGATGTTACATTTAGTGGTATCAGAGCGTGGTTTAGGCGTTTCTGGCATGTGGAGTTATGGGAGAAGTGAAATGTAATTGTCTAAGTTATGTGAAGTGAATAAGTGGATATGTGTTGTGACACAATTGATATTCCATATGTTTATGGTAATAGAATGTTTACTAAGAATTGATTGACAATTCGTAGTGTATTGTTTGGAGTGCACTAGATCTATTTGTGATAAAGAATGATGTGAAAAGAAAACAAGATATGAGTAGTGAAAGATATATTTCAAAGTAACACAGTGAAAGTGTAATAATTTATTGGAATTTGAGGAATGAATTATGATAGAGAGATAAATTTCGAGGATGAAATTTCTTACGAGAATGAGAATTGTCATGTTGTACAACATTAAGTATTGATGTTCTACATTAAGTGAGTGAATATATGAGTATCAAAGTGGAGTGATTATGATATGAGAGCATTTGAAACGGATAGTGATAAGGTTAAATAAGCCTTAATAAGAGTAATATTAAATCTGAGTATGGATAATATCCGTATAGTGGAAAAAGATTTCGAAGAGGTAAGAAATTATGAAAATACCCTTATAGCTCGAAATGAATTCGAGCTGTACTTTGAATGTGAAATATGGATAATGGAGTGTTAAAGAGTCAAAAGTAATTGTTTTTCTAATGTTTCAACGTTAAGGATTGAAGTGATAGTTAAATGAAAGCACGTGAATGCATCGAAACTATTGTATAAGTGAGTATATTGGATAACAAGCCTAAAACTTATTTAAAGATTTCTAGAGTTTTCTATTGTCTTCTAAAACATCATCAAAACAAAAGATTGAAATGAAAAGTAATGGAAGAGTATTGGTAAAGAGGCTAGTGCTTGAATACCACTTAGTGTGCTATTTATTGAAATGATCTTGAGTTGTATTATGAAAAGAGATTTGTGAATTGATAAAACACCATTACTTGTGAAAGATATGGTGTATTAAATAATTGTGAAAAATATGAGTATAAAATTTTACTTCTATGATAGTAAAGTTCTTCGTGAAATATGTAAATGTGTATTTAACTGGAACAATGATTAAATCTTTATTGAATCATTTAAGAGTTAATATACGGTTGTGAAAGAAAATAAGGTTGAAAGATTTTAGGGTTATGGAAATTGAGATTTGAATTTGATTGTGCTTTGAAGAGTTGGATCCTGTTTCCTCACTTTGTATGAGTTACATTATGAATAACTTATTGATTAAATCATGAAAAGACACTCGAGCAATGATACGCATGATTATTTGTATCGTCATGCATATGCTTGTGAAACTTTTTATTCTTCAAACTTTGAGAAGCAATTCCAATATTGAGGTGCATGCTCATTCATATGGACATGCATATATTTGTGCCCTTAAAACATTGAAAATAAATTTCAGTAGAGACGTGCAAGACCATTCGCATGGTCATGTATCTGGCTATGTATACTTCTGTTCTACAAAATTTTAGTAATGTGCATATTTTCACAGAGTAGAGTTTATAAGTGGAATTAGTAGTGAATTAATGAATACATCTTGGAAATAGTTATAAGTGACAAAAGACTGCTTATAAGATTGAAATGAAATCAATCCATTAAATGATGAAACTGAAATGTGAAGAAAACGTGAGGAAAGTATGGATAAATGTAATTGGATATGTGAAAGAAGTGTAAAGATAGAGAAAAGATAAAAGACAATTACAAGTGATTAGTGGATTTAACATCTTCATGATGAAATAAGATAATATCCGAAACAAGGTGAGAAGAATGAGATATTGATAAATCAGTAATGAATGTACGTAATTTGAAGAGCAAGTTAAAGAAACTAAAGAGGTATATACAAATTGATTGAGTAATGAACATAAGAATGTGAGATTTATATATTGTGTATGGATGAAATATGTGATAGTAACATTTAGTGATTAAAGACAAGTTATAGATTATATATAGTAGTGTTAAAGAGTTAACTGATATTAATTGATTACAATAGAAAGAAAGGAAGTGATAATGTAAAAAAAAATGAGTGAGATTTGAAGGTAGTGAACCCTTCTAGTGAAATGATGTATGGTAGAAGAAGTTAGCAATATATACATATATGTGTGTGTGTGTGAATGTGTGTATGAGACATAGAGAATAAAGTATAAATGTACATGTACTCTTAAAGTGAAAGAATAGTTATAAATTTTTCATATGTTAAGAAAAGAATTAAACAAGTAAAGAGTGGAAATCTTTGTAGATTTCATTATTACAGTGGAAACATGGAAATGATTTGAAAAAGATAAAGATTGATGAATAAATAAAAGTAGTCGGATTAATCAAAAATACATATGATGTGGATATATGATCATATGATACATGTGTTTGAGTGTGAAATGATTGTTTATATCTTATACACTTATAGTAAGAAACAAACATTGCAAAGAGAAAGTGTTATATTCCATTCAAAGAGAAAGTATTATATTTCAAAGGATATTATAATTGACAATAATTTTTAACAATGAAATAAATGTATTGATCGATTATACTGATGTTAAATCTAGTTTCCGGATTAGCTAAAGGGTAAATATTCAAAATAATAGTGGGCATTTTATGCCATATTGAAAGTGGGCACTCTGTGCCATAGAGGACACTTATGTCCCATATTGAAAGTGGGCACTCTGTGCCATAGAGAACATTTATGTTCCATATCGAAAGTGGGCACTCTGTGCCATAGAGGACATTTTTTTTATATATATGTCCTAGTGATATAGGCAGCTATGCCATCAGTGGACGCTTTGCGTCATAGAGAACCTTTGGTTCCTTTCTCTCAGTGGTCACTCCGTGACATCATATACAGTGGGCATTCATGCCATAGTGGGCCTTTGGCCATATTGATACAGTGGGCATTTACTTGCCATCAGTGACCCGCTATCTGGAACTAGGATTTAATGTTCAGTAAAGAACGAGATATATATATAACAATGGAATGTAATTGTGAGCGGGGATTTTCGCCCCCACTCCTGCTAGAATGGTTCTTGCGACTTCAGCACTGTTTAGGCTCGGGGCCTTAGAGAACACGGACCTAAGTCCGGAGAAAATGGAGTCGCCACCCGGACAGGCCGGGAAAAAGAAAGGGGTGGATGACTCGATTCCTAAGGAATCCCCAACCCCCTAATGGGTTCGGAAAGTTGGGTACGTGTGGGGAAGGTGAGAAATGGCCCAGCACCCTCACAACACCCGGTTCATTAGAACCGGCCTCCTTTACAGGTCTTAATATTATAAAATTCTTAAATATAACAATATTATCCATATTACACACAATAATTAAAAGAAAGCATCATTATATTAAAATCAAAGCAATGTCCAAACAAAACAAATAAATGGACACCCATCCAAGGATGGAAACATGTCCTTGCATCACATGCCTAAATAGGACACCCACCAAAAGGTAGAAACATGCCCTTTACATAGATTCTAAAATAGAAAAGCAAATTAAATTACATGATGTTTAACTAATGAGGTACCCACCAAGTGGAAACATACCTCTTACAACTTTTGAAAATCTAAATTAATTGATAAAAGTAAATAATCATTAATTCATCATAAATAAATCATTCATCAAAGCTATTAATCAAAATAGAAAATAAACATCCATCCATGATAAATTAAATAAATCAAGTATTGAAATTAAACAAATTAAGGCATAAGAAATAAATCAAAGCATAATCAAGTATGGAATTGTATAAAGCACATAAAAGTCCAATTATGGCTACTGTGACTTTTTATGGAATTAAAATAAATTAGGGTTTTATATTTTAAAGGGTTGGTAAGACTCTTTGATTAACTAAATTAATATTTGAATGGTGAAATCATGAAACTAGGGTTTTAAACACTTTAAAATACTTTAATTTGTGATTTTTGGTTATTGGGTTCCTAAGCTACTGTGTAAAATTTAGGTTTTTATGATTTTATGTTTTTTTATGTTTTAAAAGGATTAGGGTTCATAAAAATTAGGGTTTAAGGTTTTAAAAGGGTTAGTGTTCATTATTTTGAATTTTGGAAGTTGAATTTGGATTTGATATTTTGGAAGTAGGGTCACGGGTGGTGAATAATTTTTAAGAATTTGGAAATCAATTTGATAATTTCATGAAGTTTTATAAATTTAAACAAATAAATTAAAGTTTTTATAAGTAGAAAAGATGTTTTAGAAGACTTTTTGAAGGAAAAAGTACCAAGTTTAAAGTTTTGAAAGAAACAGAATTTGATTTTGGTTTTGTTGAAGAATATGTTCAATTAGAGTTTTAAGGTTTTTAAGAAGAAAAAATAACAATTTTAAGCCTTTTGGAAGATAAACCAATGAAATAAGGTTTTTTTTTTTTGCTTTAGAAAAACTAAATTAAAGTTCAAAGGTTTTTAATTTTGATTTCATAAATTTGCTACTGTGTAAAAAAAACAATTAAAGAAAATTAATTAACTCATACCTTCTTTTGATGATTTCTCCAAAACAATTCTTCTTGGATGAACTAGCTCCAAAGACAAGCCTTTTTTGCCTTTGAATCCTCTAAATCGTGCTGCTACTGTTCCAGAAAAGAGTTGAATTGAATTTCTTCTTTTCCTTCCTTGATTTGGTTTCAAATTTTCCAAACTACTCTTGGATTTTTGTCCTCCCCTAAATTAATTGCCTTTGGTCCTTATTTATAGTGGTTTGAGGTTGTTTATTCCTAATTAACTAAGGTAAGTAATATTAATAAAAAAAGAAACAAAAACCTAATTGGATTAGGTTTCGAAAAATTTGCAAGCCCTGCAAAAAAAAACTGCTGCGGAAAAACTTCGCTGGCAAAAAAATCTACCGCAGCTGGCTGCGGCAGCGCGTGCGGAGCGGGCCCGTAAGCTATTTCGCAGGCAAAAAATTTCTGCGTGCGAAATAGCTGGGCTATTTCTCAGGTAGAAAATTTCTGCGTGCGAAATAGCACATTGATTCCTGCGGGCGAAATGCCCACGGGCCCGCGCGACGATTTTTTCGTCGCCGATTTTTCCGACTCCGACTCCGATTTTTATTTTTATTTTTATTTTTTGACTTTTATTTGTTTATTTCTATTTTTTATTAATAAAAATTAGATACTAAAGCAAAAATTATTTAATAAAAATTATTTTGGACCAATTAGACAACAAAAATCATTTTAGACTAAATAAAACATATTGGACCGGATTGGGTCAAAAATTAAGGGTCTACAGTTTGCCCCCTGCTTGAATGATCTGAAACCTTAGTGAAAGAGAGTGAAAAGCAATAAGACTTAATTTTTGATGAAACGGTTGAGGTTTTGGGTTCTGGACCCGGTTCGAGTTCTTGACTCAAGGATAATTCTAGGTTCTGGACCTAAGAAAATTTTGGGTTCTGGACCCGGTTCGAGTTCTGGACTCAAGGATAATTCTAGGTTCTGGACCAAAGAAAAATTTGGGTTCTGGACCCGGTTCGAGTTCTGGACTCAAGGATAATTCTAGGTTCTGGACCTATGAAAATTTTGAGTTTTGGACCCGAGCTAAGTTCTGGACTTAAAAATAATTATAGGTTCTGGACCTAATGGTAAACTTGGGTTCTTGATCCAGTTTGAGTTCTGGACTCAAGGACAATTCTAGGTTCTGGACCTAAGAAAATTTTGGGTTCTAGACCCGAGCTAAGTTCTGGACTTAAAGATAATTCTAGGTTCTGGACCTAATGGTAAACTTGGGTTCTGGACCCGGTTTGGACTCAATGATACTTCTAGGTTCTGGACCTAAGGAGAATTTGGATTCTGGACCCGGTTCGAGTTCTGGACTCAAGGATAATTCTAGGTTCTGGACCTAAGAAAAATTTGGGTTCTGGACCCGGTTCGAGTCCTGGACTCAAGGATAATTCTAGGTTCTGGACCTAAGGAAAATTTAGGTTCTGGACCCGGTTCGAGTTCTGGACTCAAGGGAGATTCTAGGTTCTGGACCTAAGGAAAATTTGGGTTCTGGACCCGGTTCGAGTTCTTGACTCAAGGATAATTCTAGGTTCTGGACCTAAGAAAAATTTGGGTTTTAGACCCGGTTCGAGTTCTGGACTCAAGGATAATTCTAGGTTCTGGACCTACGAAAAATTTTGGGTTCTGAACTCGAGAGATTTGGATACTCGATCCTAAACTAGACTCGGATACTCGATCCTAAACTAGACTCGGATACTCGATCCTATCTGGATTCGGATACTCGATCCTAAACTGGATTTGGATACTCGATCCTAACTGGATTTTGGACACTTGATTCTAAATTGGATTGGAATACTCGATCCTAAATTGGATTGGAATACTCGATCCTAACTGTATTGGGATACTCAGCCCTAAATTGATTTGATTTGGGTACTTGGACCCAAGATTGGGCACTTGGATTCGAGATTGGGCACTTGGACCCAAGATTGGGTACTTGGACTCGAGCTTGAATTGATTTGGGTACTTGGACCCGGGATTGGGTTGAATTCGATTTGGGTACTTGGACCCGAGATTGGGTACTTGGACCTGAGAATGAATTTAACTAACCTTTTATTACTTGAAAAGTCTGACTGCTCCGGATGTTCTATGCATTGTGATTCTTCACCCTCAGAATGGATCTTCACCCTCGGAGATTGGGTTTTCACCCTTGAAAATGGATCTTCATCCTTGGAGATCGGGATCTTCTTTGTTCTTTGAAGATGGGAGTGACACGACCAGTGGCTTGGCCGTGTCTCCTGGGTGTGTCAGCTTCTGTGTCTTTTCTTTCTTTGCTTGGTCCTTCTTGACTTTGCCCCTTAGGAGAGACACGGCCAGTGGCTTGGTCGTGTCGTCTGCCAGTGTCACCTACTATTTCTTTTCTTTCTTTGCTTGGTCCTTCTTGACTTTGCCCCTTAGGAGAGACACGGCCAGTGGCTTGGCCGTGTCGCCTGCCAGTGTCACCTACTGTTTCTTTTCTTTCTTTGATTTTTTAATGATTGTTGCAGGCTGTTGGCTTATTTGATCATGAGGCTGGACCTTTTTTCACTGCCCCTTCGTTTGCTCATTCTAGCCTGCCGGATAAGCCATCTCATCCGCAGGGTATTGATATGACCTACCTGGTACGTTCCTCATTTCATAAAAGTTTATGCTATATGTATGCATGATTATGTATGCTCTTACCTTTTTCTCTCTTGGCTCACAGCAGATGCTTGAAGAACAAAATAAGAAACTTCAAGAAGAGTTGGCTACAAGTCGTCAGCAAGCTTCTCTTTTTGAAAGTTTATATCACCAATCCGAACAAAATTTCCGTGACTTCCGATTTCAAGGAATGAGGGATCCCGGTGCTTCTTCATCGAGAGACCCCCAGACTAATGACTATGAGATCCTTTCGTCTGCTTCTGATGAGGACCATGATAAATCGAAACTCTAAGGCAATAGGGGTTTCAGTGCTTCTGCTTCGGATGATCCCGTGATGAGTAATTTGCCCCCTCCTCCAACAGGCGATGACTTTTTCAAGTCTTTATTTGGTGACCTTCCACCACCCTCTTAGTGATATGCAAATATTGTAGCAATTGTAAAACCTTGTACAATAATGAAAAATATACAATTTTCCTCTTTACTGTAATTTATATATATATTTTATATTTTTTTTATTACTGCCAAAATTATTTATTATTTATTATTATTTATTTTATTATTTTTTTTATATATATAGTACATCATAATTAATATCCACTTCTTTTGTTAAACCAAATCCAATATGGTAAAGGAAATTCATTGCCACTTCCTTTCCTTATGCCATATGGTCTTATCCTTTCCCATCATCTTTTCCATTTCACTTTTGGAAAAGGTTTATTTTCTTCTATATAAATCACCTTGCATGCCATATTTCAATTCATAAACCAAAAATCTCTCTCTTTCAACGTGAAGACTCCCTTTAGCAATTTTGGTTCCCCTTTATTCATCAACCATGACCGAGCACCATTTAAAGAAAATAAAAATTCTATTTAAGAATATGGATGCCAACCATTGGAAGCAAATTTCATGGTCAAAGCTTGATGTTTTAAAATGCTTTCAAAATGTCAAATTGGACCACTCCTTCTTACATGCCGTGGCTTCCCTGTGGGATACGGATTCTAGGCTATTTAGAATTAATGGCTTTGAAATGTGTTCCTTGATTGAAGAATTTGAGGCCATCCTTGGACATCCCAATAATCAACAAATGGCGTTACCCACATTGATTTCCAAAACTCAACAGAAAATGCAGATGTTATTTCAAATTCCAAAACCCGAAGTTCTTCAGTTGATGAGAGGTGAAAAAATTCTACTTGCTCCTTTGATTGACTTTTGTTTCTCTTATTTGGCTCCTACTAAGGCATGGGGACGCATGCTTTGTCTTTTCTTGCTCGGCCAATTCTTGCTTGTTTCTTCTAACGGCGACATTGACCCACGAGTATTGGATATCATGGATCAAATGGAAGGAGGCTTGTCGCCGGTACCTGTGATTTTAGCCGAGACCTTAGTTGGATTAGACCGATTTAAATCAGGATTATCAAAGAGACTGACTGGGAGTCCGTTGCTGCTTCAGGTAATTACCTAAACTGCCCTTTCGGGTTTTCAATTTAGGCTTTTTTTATTTTATTTTTTGCTCTAAATTTTGCCTAGTCCGCCCATGCGGGTTTTCGGAACTAGCGAGCTGTCCTAATTTTTGCTTAAGCTGCCTTGCGGGTTTTCAACTCAGCGGACTTCTTTTTTTTTTTAAGTTAATTCTTTCTTCACAAATTTGGCTTTATGAGCGTCTTTGTTTACTTGATACTCCCTCCATGGATTTTACCAGATATCTGCCACGTCATCATTCTGCTAGGAAGCTACTCCATCATGTTTCTTCATATGCTGACTGGGTTGACTGGATTCACTCACGCTCTGAAGTCTATATCCGTTGGTTGGTACCTTGGTGGAAGATTTCTCGTATCACCATGCGGACATACTTGATATACGTTCCCCTTGCTGCTCTTCGTCAAGGTACATGCTATGATCCTCGCCGACTTGGGCGTTAATATGGAGCTGAGCCTCGTGATTTTGACTTTGCTCCTGACCTAGACATGCCTTGCTTGACTGAAGCCTACTTGGATCGGCTGAGGCAAAGCTGGCCTGCACGTTACACTTATCGACTGCCATAACTTTTACATTTGTCAATTCAGAAAGTGTTTTGTTAGGATGAAAAATAACTAAAGTAATAAAAGATGCTTCTTTTCCATTTATAATTTGCCATCACCTTTTGCAATTATGATTATTTATTTCATCCATATCTGGTCAAATACTTATAACAGTGCACATAGAACAAATTTAATTATTAATTCTATTTTATTAAATTGGGGAACAACCAAACATAAAGCCACATACACAAGATCACTTCTGTTGCCAATTAGCCCTTTCGGGTTTTCTAATTGACGATTTTCTCTCATTAGCCCTAATTGTTGCCTAGCCCGCCCTTTCAGATTTTCGGAACTAGCGGACTGCTCTAACTTTTGCCTAGGCCGCCCTTTTTGGGTTTTCAACCTAGAGAGTTCTCTCTTTTTATTTTTCATACATAAAACTTCTTCAACCTGTCAATATTTACTGGCTTACTAAATTCATTTTCATCCATGTCTGATAACTTCACCGCACCTTTGCTCATGACCTATTTCACGACATATGGCCCTTCCCAGCTAGGTCTGAACTTCCCTCTTGGATCAGATACATTAGGCTTACATTGCTTCAACACCAAATCCCCAACTCTGAATTTTCTGACCTTGACCCTTCTATTGTAGGCCCGAGCTATCTTTTTTTGATACAGTTGGTGATGATACAGTGCCTTTAACCTTCTCTCTTCCAGTAGAGCTAACTGTGTGTATCTGCTTGTTACCCATTCCATTTCAGGTAGCTCCGCTTCCAAGACTACTCTCAATGACTTGATCTCAATTTTAATTGGCAATACCGCTTCCATCCCATAAACCAAAGAGGATGGTGTCATCCCAGTAGGTGTTTGCACACTCATCCTATATCCCCATAAAGCAAAGGGAAGCATTTCCGACCAGTCCCTGTAAGTCTTAGTCATCTTGGATAGAATTTGCTTAATTGTCTTGTTTGTTGCTTCCACGGCACCATTAGCCTTTGGTCTATAAGGAGAGGATCGATGATGATGGATTTGGTACTTGGAGAATAAATCCTTAACTGCTCCTTGAAACTGTACCCCATTATCTGATATCACACTGTGTGGGACCCCATATCTGCAGATGAGATTCTTTTCAATAAACCTAGTCATTTGACTTGCACCCAGCTTGTTGAAGGATTCGGCTTCAACCCATTTTGAAAAATAATCAACTGCTACTACAATGAAACAGTGACCATTTTGAGGCTGTCGGATGTATTTCTCCTATAATGTCGATACCCCAGGTGGTAAATGGCCAGGGTGAAGACATTGAATGCAGTTCTTCAGGAGGCATATGATTCAAGTTACCATACATCTGACATTGCTGCAACTTCTTTACAAATTCAATATAGTCTTTCTCCATGGTCAACCAATAGTAACCTTGTCGGATAATCTTCTTAACTAGGGCCAAACCACTCATGTGCGGACCGCAACTTACCGCATATATTTCAGACATGATGTGCTCCACTTCAGGCTTTCTTAAACATCTCAAATGCACTCCATCAGGCCATCTTCGGTATAACTCTCCATGGAAGGTGATGTATTGCAATGACCACCTCCTTATGGCTCTTCTCTCTTTTTTTGTTGCCCCCGGCGGGTATTCTCTTTCCTCCAAAAATTGCCTTATAGTATCATATCATGCATCATGGTCCGTATCAACTTTCATGATTGTCTCATATTCATAGCAAGGAGTTGATGAACTGGTCAAGATCAGAGGCTTAAGAAATAGGCTGGCAGGATTTTCCCATACCGAAGCCAATGTGGCTAGGGCATCAGCCATCTGATTTTCTTCTCTTGACAGGTGTATAAACCTACACTCCTTAAAATTCCTCTTCATCATGGTCAAATAACGGTGGTATGGTTTTAATTTTTCCTCTTTCAACTCCCACTCTCTATTTACTTGGGATACTACTAGCAATGAATCGCCATAAACTTCCACCTTATCCACCTTCATAATCATTAGGGTTTCCAAACTGAAAATACACGCTTCATACTCCACCATGTTATTGGTTGCCCTAAATTTCAACTTCTTGGCTAAAGGGATAAGTTCTCCTTCGGGCGATTCTAGTATAACTCCCAAACCTGCTCCTTTCCTGTTTACTGCTCCATCAAAATACATTTTCCATCCTTGTACTTTAATTGCTTGTAAATGTTCATCTGGAAATTCCAAGATTACCTCTTCACTTTCTGGTAATGGTTGTTGAGCTAGGAATTCTGCCATCGTTCTACCCTTGATTGTTTTCCTGGTTACATACTCGATCTCAAATTCTTCTAATATTATCAACCATCGACCATATTTCCCAATTAAAGAGGGTGTCTCCCTTAAGTACTTCATTGGATCCAACCTGGAAATTGCTTGCACACTATACGATTGAAAGTAATGCCGCAACTTCTTAGAAGACCAAACCACAGCTATACATGTCTTTTCGATGATACTATACTTAATTTCATAAGGTAGGAGCTTTCTACTCAAATAGTAAACGGCATGCTCAATCCCCGACTCATCTGCTTGGGCTAGCATGACTCCTATTGACTCTTCTTCTACTGCTAAGTATAGTAATAGAGGTTTTCCGGGTTTAGGTGGTTTCAAAACAGGTGGATTCAACAAATACTCTTTTATTCGGTCAAAGGCCTTTTGACATTCTTCATTCCATACGACCGGCTGATTCTTTCTAAGAAATTTGAAGATAGGCTCACAGATTGTTGTGAGCTTTGCTATAAATCTGCTAATGTACTGCATTTTACCAATGAATCCCTGAACTTCTCTCTCCATCTTTGGGGCTAGCATATCCCTGATTACTTTGACTTTGTCAGGATCAATCTCAATACCATTCGGACCAATTACATGTCCCAACAATTTGCCTGAAGTAACACCGAATACACACTTCTTCGGCTTTAATCTTAGCTTATATTTCAAAGCTCTATCGAAGAATAATTCCAAGTTCTGGAAGTGTGGCTCCCTTGTATCCGACTTCACCATCATATCATTAACATATACTTCAACTTCTTTGTGTATCATGTCATGAAATAGTGTGGTGGCCATCCTTTGGTAGGTTGCTCCAGCTTTCTTTAAGCCGAAAGGCATCACCCTATAACAAAATATACCCCATGTAGTAGTGAAGGCAGTTTTGGCTTTATCCTCTTGGGCCATTAACACTTGATTGTATCCGGAAAATCCATCTACAAACGAGTGTAGCACGCTAGAGGCTACACTATCAATGAGAACATCTATATGAGGTAAAGGAAAATCATCCTTAGGGGAAGCCTTGTTCAAATCTCTATAGTCCACGCAGACCCTTATTCTTCCATCTTTCTTTGGCACAGGTACTATGTTGGCTAGCCAATCTGGGTATTCTATCACTTCAAGGAACTTCAATTGTATTTGCTTAGTGACCTCTTCTTTAACCAACTCAGCCCACTCAGGTCTTAGTTGCCTAAGCTTTTGTTTGACAGGCTTAATGTGAGTGTAAGTAGGAATATGATGCTCGGTTATGTCTCGATCTATCCCCGGCATATCTTCGTAAGACCAAGCAAACACTTCTTCATATTTTTTAAATATTTTTTCAAATCTCTCTCTCTAATCAGGAGTAAGGTCGGATGCTATGCTAATGTTTTTAGGATTTTCAGTTGTTCCCAAATTTAATGATTGTGTGTTAACAGAATTAATATTAAAGATGCTCATGTAACTGCCATTTGAATGTATGCAACCATCAGGAGAAACATCACACAAGTAAGCAAAATTAGACTTTATTGCATTCATTTTGGAAAAGAAAACATCATCATCCTTATACAAAGCAGACAAATTAAAAACAAAATCAAAATCATTGTTCTCAGAATCATAAAGCAGGATGTCTTCAAACTTTTCTTCAACTAGGGCAGCAATCTCTTCCGGAGTCTTCTCGGCTTTCAGGGCAACTTCATTCTTCTCTTTTGGATTACATTCTTTTTTGATTGACAGGGTGAGCTCTTTCTTCACTTGCTCCACTAGCTCAGCAACATCTACAAAAATTTCAAAACCGGGAATTAACTTACCCATGAACATGATTGGCTCAGGCTTTCCTTGGAGTGGTCCCATATCTGGAGCTTTGACAAAGATCTCTTCAAGTGGTGGGAAGCTCATCTTCTCACTCTTCTTTGGCTGGACATTGTCGTCTTCATCATATCCTAACCCCTTCTTGGATGTTTGAGTTCTAAAATCTGGCAACTTTGTCAAACAGGCCTTACCCTTTCCAAGACCAGCTTTGGGAAGGTAGTTCATGTTCTTCATCATATTCAAGACTTTGGAGTCCACTGCTTCATCATCAGAAATTACAGCTACTTGAAAACCATTGAGAGGCCTCTCAACCGTTAGAGCGTTAACAATCTCATTATCTTCAACTTCAATGACCACTGTTTCATTTCCATTGGGGAATTTGATCTTTTGATGAAGGTGGAAGGAAATCCACCAAGAGGGTGAAACCATGGTCGCCCCAAGAGCAAGGCGAAGGTAACTGGTATATCTAAAATAACAAACTCAACAATAGATTCAATTGGACCAACCTTGACGGCCGCTTTGAAAGTCCCTTCGGCATGCCTCTTAGTGTTGTCATAAGCACGAATTGTCACCTCTGTTGGGTTTAGATCTCTTGTTGACATGGCTAGCTTTGGCAATATCTTAAGTGGACAAACATTTATGGTGGACCCATCATTGACCATTGCACATGGAGTCCTCTTCCCCTTGACTTCTATTTTGATAAAGAGAGGGCGAATGTGGTCTCTTCCCTCCTCCAGTAAATCTGCATCAGAAAAAAAACTGCTCTCATATTAACTTCATTCTTTTCTTGGACCTCTTCACATTTCATTACTTCCCCAATTTTTATGAAGTTGATCAACTCCTCCGGTGTTGTGGAGGTAGAAATTGGCATGCTATCTAACGCTTTGGCCATAGTTTGTCGGTACTTTTTAGAAGTAGCTAACAAGTCCCAAATGCTAACACTTGCTTGGGTTCTTTTCAATTGCTTGAGCACAGCATCATCTTCTTCCACTTCAACTTCCTTCCCCTTATTAGTTTCTATCTCCTTTGGTGGTGGCCTTGTGTAAGGCTTATCGGATCTAGTATTCATCACCTCATCTTCTTCAGGCTCGGACCAAGTCCACTCCTCCTTCTTGGATACAATATCATCATCACTGTCACTTGAATCCCAAAACCCATTGACAACACAAATTGCTACTTCTCCACCCATCATAGCTTGTTCAATTTTGACAAATGCCTCTTCTTCTTTGGTTTCTTTCTCATCCATATCTTGAAAAGAAGACATGACAAAGTCCTCATGCAAACCTCCTCCAATCATAAAGGTTGCCGGCGATGGTACCCTATTGAATTTTGGCAATGGGTTGTCTTTGGTGTTTAGCTTATTGGGCTCGGGCAGCTTCCCATTATCAATTAGATTTTAAATCTCATGTCTCGACCTCACACATCTATCCATGTCATGCCCTTGCATTTGGTGAAATTGACAAAATGCTTTGGTGTCATAATTAGGTGAGAGAGGGTTAGGAAAAGGACGAGGATTTAAGGGTTGTAGCAATCTCTTTCTTTGAAGCTTGTTGAGAACCTAAGACATCGGTTTTTCCAATTCCGAAAATTGTCTCCTTGTTCCTTGGTTAGTAGCATTAACACTGACGGCCTTTTGCATGCTTTGGCTACCAGGTTGATAGCTCCCTTTCTCGTTCCTTTTTGTTGCAAAGCGGCTCTTCTCCCTTTCCCATTCTTCAATTTGCAAACCAGCTTGGAGAAGGTCTTTGAAATCACGGATGAGTGTATGAGACATTCTCTCACGAAGACTAGGCAACACCCCTCTCACAATCATCCTTATTTGATCGGATTCATCGGGCCTCTTCTTGAGTAAAGCGGCCTTGTTTCTCCATCGCTTCACATAGTCCACAAAATTCTCATTTGGCCTTTGCCTTATGGACTCCACTTCCATTAAAGTAACTTCTAACTCAACATTATATCCATATTGTTGGATGAAGGCTTTGTAAAGTAGATCCAACTCTTTTGTGTTCCATCATCTAAGGTATTGAACCAATTTTGGACAACAGGGTCCAATGAGAGCATAAAGTACCTTAGGGTTTGAGCCTTAATAGCTCGGGCAGATTGCATGACAGTGATATACTACTTCACATGAAGATGGGGATTTCCGGTGCCATTGTACTTAGCAAAGGAAGGCATCTTGAATTTATAAGGGACCTCTTCATCTTGTTCAAATAGTTTGTCGATCTCAGACATCTCTTCGGTTTTCAACTTCTTCTCAAATTTCTTTTCTAAATCAGTAATCATCTTTTCAACATCGGATGTCTTGGTCTTTTCAATAGTTGCCTTCTCAACAGCCTTCGGTTCTTTCTTCTTTTCTTGAACCTTTTTGTTAGTATTGAGCCCAATCATCATCATCATCAATGATCACCTTTTCATCATCAAAAACCACTTCACTAACTTTAGTCTTCCGTTTGTCCTTTGGTTTTTTAGTGCTAGCAGATGCCTCGGCATGATTCTCTAAGATTGCAGTCAATTGGTTCTTCATGGTCTCAGCTAGGGCCTCTTTGATTTCTTCCATTTTGGCATTAAGGGCTTCATCCACCATCCTTTGAATTTGTTCGGGCTCCATTGTTTTAGGTGAGCAAGTGATTGAGTCGTTGCTAGATACTTCGTCTCCGGCATAGGTCGGATTGTCGTAAGCTTTTGAACTGTCGTAATCCAGGGCTGTGAGCCAGAGAGGATCAATGATATGAGATGCAAATGTATGCATGTATGCACAAACAATCAACAAACAAGGATAATTAGGACGTTCCTTCCAACCTTATAACATCCACACACGAATGGCGAGTCTCTTTTTCCTAGGTATATGGTTAACAAAATACCAACACGGGGTATCTTACTTTCGAATAATTCCCTCGGACGTTTCAACCAATAGTTATATTTTCGAAAGTGGAAATCCATCCATGATAATTCCCATTAATTAGGTTTTAATCCATTCAACCAACTAAAGTAGCTTTTATACTATGTTGGATTAAAACGAAATTAAGAGGTTTATTATAAATAGATTTCTCACTCGGAAAGAGTAACTAATGGTTCATGCCAAAAACAAGCCTATGGTTAATTTATTCTTAGTGTAAACTAGACCCATAATTGATTTTTGGTATTTCACAATTGATCTAAATATTTTTGCAAGCTCTTTGTAAAAAATGGTTGGGTGAAAATAATTTTGTTTCTAAGCCCATTGTAAAAGATTTTAGAAAAATGGATTTTGGGCTTAGTATTTGGGCCATGGGCCAAAGAATTTATTTATTTATTTTTTAGAAAAGTATTATGTCCAAAGACCATCTTGAAAAATTTTAAAAATAGTTTTGGTCTTTTGGATTTTAGAGAAAAGTTTATTTTGAGCTTACAATATACTTAGGTCATATTAGAAAAAAGAACAAACCAAATAAGCCATGATTTAGACTAAGATAAACTAACCATAGTCAAACAACATGCATTTGGGGTAAAACCTAAGGAAAGTAACTAGGCCAATTACATGAGCTTTAGTCTTCGGGTTAAAAGGCTTAGGTTCCCATAGCAAGTATATACCAAATGGTACGAGGCTATGAGTGGTTATGCCATGCTCGATCTCCATACCTTGAGTGAAAATATGGTATCCCTTACATAACATAACACGGGTAACACGGGCATCCTAACTCACGCACACGATGCAATCTAAGATGATGCAATGGATAATATCATTATAAGAAAGAATAGAATAATATAAAGACCAACGAAATCAACTTCTCTTATCCCCAGTGGAGTCGCCACTGTGAGCGGGGATTTTCGCCCCCACTCTCAGTGGTATGGTTCTTGCGACTTCGGCACTGTTTAGGCTCGGGGCCTTAGAGAATACGGACCTAAGTCCGGAGAAAATGGAGTCTCCACCCGGACGGGCCGAAAAAAAGAAAGGGGCAGATGACTCGATTCCTAAGGAATCCTCAACCCCCTAATGGGTTTGAAAAGTTGGGTACGTGTGGGGAAGGTGAGAAATGGCCCAGCACCCCCACAACGCCCGGTTCATTGGAACCGGCCTCCTTTACAGGTCTTAATATTATAAAATTCTTAAATATAACAATATTATCCATATTACACACAATAATTAAAAGAAAGCATCATTATATTAAAATCAAAGCAATGTCCAAACAAAACAAATAAATGGACACCCATCCAAGGATGGAAACATGTCCTTGCATCACATGCCTAAATAGGACACCCACCAAAAGGTAGAAACATGCCCTTTACATAGATTCTAAAATAGAAAAGCAAATTAAATTACATGATGTTTAACCAATGAGGTACCCACCAAGTGGAAACATACCTCTTACAACTTTTGAAAATCTAAATTAATTGATAAAAGTAAATAATCATTCATCATAAATAAATCATTCATCAAAGCTATTAATCAAAATAGAAAATAAACATCCATCCATGATAAATTAAATAAATCAAGTATTGAAATTAAACAAATTAAGGTATAAGAAATAAATCAAAGCATAATCAAGTATGGAATTGAATAAAGCAAAAAAAAGTCCAATTATGGCTACTGTGACTTTTTATGGAATTAAAATAAATTAGGGTTTTATGTTTTAAAGGGTTGGTAAGACTCTTTGATTAACTAAATTAATATTTGAATGGTGAAATCATGAAACTAGGGTTTTAAACACTTTAAAATACTTTAATTTGTGATTTTTGGTTATTGGGTTCCTAAGCTACTGTGTAAAATTTAGGTTTTTATGTTTTTATATGTTTTAAAAGGATTAGGGTTCATAAAAATTAGGGTTTAAGATTTTAAAAGGGTTAGTGTTCATTATTTTGAATTTTAGAAGTTGAATTTAGATTTGATATTTTGGAAGTAGGGTCACGGGTGGTGAATAATTTTTAAGAATTTGGAAATCAATTTGATAATTTCATGAAGTTTTATGAATTTAAACAAATAAATTAAAGTTTTTATAAGTAGAAAAGATGTTTTAGAAGACTTTTTGAAGGAAAAAGTACCAAGTTTAAAGTTTTGAAAGAAACAGAATTTGATTTTGGTTTTGTTGAAGAATATGTTCAATTAGAGTTTTAAGGTTTTTAAGAAGAAAAAATAACGATTTTAAGCCTTTTGGAAGATAAACCAACAAAATAAGATTTTTTTTGGCTTTAGAAAAACTAAATTAAAGTTCAAAGGTTTTTAATTTTGATTTCATAAATTTGCTACTGTGTAAAAAAAATAATTAAAGAAAATTAATTAACACATACCTTCTTTTGATGATTTCTCCAAAAATAATTCTTCTTGGATGAACTAGCTCCAAAGACAAGCCTTTTTTGCCTTTGAATCCTCTAAATCATGCTGCTGCTATTCCAGAAAAGAGTTGAATTGAATTTCTTCTTTTCCTTTCTTGATTTGGTTTCAAAATTTTCAAACTACTCTTGGATTTTTGCCCTGCCCTAAATTAATTGCCTTTGGTCCTTATTTATAGTGGTTTGAGGTTGTTTATTCCTAATTAGCCAAGGTAAGTAATATTAATAAAAAAAAGAAACCAAAACCTAATTGGATTAGGTTTCAAAAAATTTGCGCTGCCGAAAAAAACTGCTGCGAAAAAACTGCGCTGGCGAAAAAATCTGCCGCAGCTGGCTGCGGCAGCGCGCGCGGAGCGGGCCCGTAAGCTATTTCACAGGCAGAAAATTTCTGCGTGCGAAATAGCACAGTGATTTTGCCCGCAGAAATTTCCTGCGGGCGAAATGCCTACGGGCTCTTGCCCACGGGCCCGCGCGACGATTTTGTCGCCTATTTTTTTGACTCCGATTTTTATTTTTATTTTTATTTTTTAACTTTTATTTGTTTATTTCTATTTTTTATTAATAAAAATTAGATACTAAAGCAAAAATTATTTAATAAAAATTATTTTGGACCAATTAGACAACAAAAATAATTTTAGACTAAATAAAACATATTGGATCGGATTGGATCAAAAATTAAGGGTCTACAGTAATATACAAATTTTAGGAAAAAAATCTAAAGAGGAATAAAGGCAATTCCAAAATTGAACTTGAAAAGTGTAAGTGTGAGTTGAATAATCTTCTAAAGTTTTATAATATGATTATTCTGAAAGTGTTATATTGATTGATATCAGATAGAAAGAAATGTTACATAAGTTAATAAAATCATTGATTTTATGTGACATGTGAAATTATTTTAAAATGAAATAGCTTATTTCCATAGAATGTAAATTTTGAGGACAAAATTTCTTTAGTGGGGAAGAATTGTAATGGTCAAGATGTTAAACAGGAACGTTTTAACTAATAATGAAAATTTGATAGTGTATAGTGACAAAAGTATTGTGGATAAATGGTATAAAATTTGATAGTGTATAGTGACAAAAGTATTGTGGATAAATGGTATACGTAAAGAATAGTACATTGTATATCTTAAACCTTTACTGAAAAGAGTATTTTTATTGTTTTACGAGATTAAAACTCGATAAACTCGATTTAAAATCAACGGTTAAGAAAGAGGGTGCACCATAGTTATTATGAGCATTCCCTCACTAGATTAAAAATATTATATATATATATATATGTGTGTGTGTGTGTGTATGTGTAAGTGTGTGGAAATTTCTGATTTCCTTCTTCTCTCCACGCCATCATCACCATCTTCACTTCTTTCTTCTTCCTTCTTTCCATGATTTGGATCAAAACTTAAGATTAAGTCGGAAAAGTGGTGATTATCAACACGATATGTGCTTTTGATTTATACTTTATAAAAATATGACTTTTTATGAGTTTAAATGATTTAATTGACTAATTGAGTTATGTATAATGATATATTTATGAGAAGTGAAGGGTTTGATCACGTTTTTATCCATATGAAATGGTTAAAAGTTTAATTAAGTGAAGGTATTTGATATGAATTCTTTTTATGTCAAAATATTGAGTTTGATACATTAGTATCTTAGATCTTCAATATGTTTGTGCTTAATGAAGTTAAAAGTACAGAATACATGAATTTACTCCAAAACAGACCCAAAATGTGTGCCACGGTCGTGGCAAATGGGTGCCACGGTCGTGGAAAAGGAGGGCCACGACCGTGGGATTGAAAGTGTGATTGTGCCTTCAAAAATTTCGATAAAATAGAGCAGTTCTAAATGCCACGACCGTGGCCCTTGAAGGCCATGACCGTGGGGGTTTTAAAAAAAATTAGACAGATTCGTTTGGGATCCCACGGTCGTGGGGTTGTGATGCCACGACCGTGGGGACCTAAATAGTATTTTTGGCTTGTAATTTGTGATCTACGGGCCTAGTATGAGACTAATATGTGAATAATTCATACTTTTGTATTGAGAATTCATGTGTAAGTGTTAAATGTATGAAAAAGAGTGAGAAACTTTAGATAAGTGACATATATACTAAATGTTGCTAAGAGTAATGTACCAATGACATGATATAAACAAGTGAAATGATATAAACAAGTGAAATGATATAAATAATTGAAATGATATAAATAAGCGAAATGATATAAACAAGTGAAATAATATAAACAAGTTAAATGATATAAACAAGTGAAATGATATAAACAAGTGTTTATATAAACAAGTGAGTGTTTATATAAACAAGTAAGTGTTAATCAATGACATGAGACTAATATGTGTATAGTCCATACTTTTGTGTTAATGTGTTAAATGTATGAAAACGAGTGATAAACTTTAGATACGTGACACACATATATATATCCTATCAAATATTGATAAGAGTATAGTATCAATGAAATGAAATAAACAAATGTAGTGTTCTTCAAAATTAATGAATTGCCCAAATCATATTAAATTTATATATAGCTTCTGATTAAATGGCTAACCAGAGGATGGATAGCCACAGTGATAGTGGGCACCTAGTGCCATTAATGGACATATTGTGTTATCAGTGATAGTGGGCATAATTGCCATTATAAATGCTTAAGATCTGGCATTTAGATTGCTACACTAACATGTTATCCAAACTTATGATCTAAGTTTAGTATGTATGGGCATAACTAATGAAAATATATGTGAACATGATAGTTGTGACTAATGAAAGAAATGTAACATAATAATATAAGTCAATTACTTGAAATTGAAGTATTTTGTTATAGTGTAAAAGTGAGTGGTAATATATATATTAATGCTTATTAGTGAAATTACTAATGTACGTAATGGAAATGTTATGCTCAATGTATTGAATTAATCAAATGATTAAAAGTGTATATAATGCTGTGAGATACAAAGTGCTCCAAAGTATATCAAATGATTGAAAGTGTATATCATGATGTGAGATACAAAGTGCTCTAAAATATAGTACTAAAATTAAGTGATGAAAAGTATAGATTGAATGAAATGATACTATAAGTGAACTTGAAAAGGAAGACTTATTGAAAAACAAAATAAGCGTATTATGAACAATATTATCAAATGAGAAAGCAAGTCTTGAATAAAATGATTCTTAATGAGACAAGATGCAGTACCGAAAGTATTGTATTATATGATAACTTTTATACAGAGATAGCTATTATTTTGTGTAATCAGCATGGTATGTTGATTTGTTACTGAACTTAATTCATTTATTGAAATACTTCTTAAAACTAAGTGTTAGTACTATATTTTCATAAATATATGTCTTTCATATTAAGTGATAAAATATGTGTATACAAGCACCACTAAGTTTTGCTTAGCGTATTAGAATTATTTTCTGATACGCAGGTATCAGGACATCGGAACAAGATAAGAACAGATGAAGATCTTGTGTATATTGTATTCATAAGTGATAAATGTATATAGATACTTCAGTTTGTCTATTTGAGAGATTGTATAAATTTATAACTTGAAAGACATACATGTATTTAGAGAATGAGGTTTGAGATTCTAGTGAATGATTATCATGAAAGAAATGTATTGTTTATTTATTTGATTTGATGAACTTATGGTGTTTATATGATTTATAATTTCTATTCAGATTATTGGAGATATTGGAAATTGGTCTAAATGTTGGACCTATAAGTGTTGTGACATGCAGATTGTATTATTATTTGAAAAATTTTATTTATGAAGAGGGTTTTCTCTGAATTGATTGGAGCGCGAACAATATATCGAATAACATTCTCTAATAGTTTTTATATAAGAATTGATAGAGGATGTTACATCCCAGCTGGACTTTTCCATTCGAAATCATGTGTGATGATAGTGAATATGAAACATGAGCTGTACTTTGCTAAAAGAAAGATAGAAAATGCTATGCTATTTATTATGCCGGTAGGTTACTTGATGATGCTTAAGTAAACTATGCCACTTCAAAAAAAGAGATGCTTGCGGTAGTTTATTATTTAGATAAATTTCAATCTTACATCATTGGGTTAAATATGATTGTGTTTATTGATCATGCCGACATCCAGTATCTTATTAAAAAAAAGAAGCAAAGCAACGCTTGATTCGTTGGGTACTTTTGATTCAAGAGTTTAATGTAGAGATTAGAGATAAAAAGGGTTTAGAGAATATTGTTGCTGACCATCTTTCTAGACTAGAGTTGGAAATAATAGATAAAGAGGAAATTCCAATCAATGAGACTTTTCATGATGAAAAACTTTATACATTGAAAGGGAGTTTTTCTTAGTATGCTGACATTGTCAACTATTTATTAAGTAAGAAATTTTTCTTTGAGGTGAAGTATTATATGTGGGAGGATCCTTTATTATTCAAGCATTACAACGGAGTGATTCGCCGAAGTATTTAAGAAGAAGAGTTTCAATCCATACTCGAATTTTGTCATTCTAAAGAGTGTGAAGGACATGCGAGTTCCTCTAAAACAATTGCTAAGGTATAGCAATCTAGATTCTTTTGGCCGAAAATGTATAAAGATGCACACAATTTTGTTCAGGCATGTGATCATTGTCAAAGGATGGGGAATATTTCAAAAAGGGATGATATGCCTCTTAATCCTATTTTAGAAGTTAAATTATTTGACATGCGAGGCATTGGTTTTATGGGACCATTTCCTTCTTCTTTGAGCAACTAGTACATTCTTATGGCAGTTGAATATATTTCAAAATGGGTGGAAGTAATTGCTAGTCCAACTAATGACTCCAAAGTGGTGATCTGATTTATAAAGAAATTTATCTTTTCCAGGTTTGGTATTCCTAGAGCTATTATTAGTGACGGAGGTTCATATTTTTGCAACAAACCTTTTGAAACTCTTCTTAAGAAGTATGAAGTTCATCATAAGATAGCTACACCTTATCACCCACAAATGAGCGGTCAGGTTGAAATTTCAAATTGAGATATTAAGTGGATTTTGGAGAAGATAGTATGTAATTCTAGGAAATGGGCACATAAATTAGATGATGCTCTATAGGCTTATCAAACTACTTTCAAAACACCCATTAGAATGTCTCAATATAGATTGGTTTTTGGTCGGGCTTGTCATCTTTCAGTGGAGTTAGGACATTAGGCTTATTAGGCAATAAGGCAAATAAATTTTAACATGAAAGTTACAGGTGAAAAAAGGTTACTTCAATTGAGCCAGCTTAAGAAGTTGCTCCTTAATTCGTATGAGATTGTTAAATTGTATAAAGAATGAATGAAGGCATGGCACGATAAGCATATTCAAGAATGAAATTTTCATGAGAGCCAATTTGTGTTATTGTTCAGTTCTATACTTAAACTTTTTTCAGAAAAGCTTAAGTCTAGATGGTCAAGGCAATTCAAGATAGTCAAAGTCCATCCTTCAGGGGTAGTGGATATTCAAAATAGCTCAAATCAGGATTTTACAGTCAATGGAAAAAGATTAAATCCATATGTAGTTGGTGAATCAATTGATATGGATTTGGTTTGTTATTCAAAATTTGAGTTTAAAAAGAAAAGTCGAGCTAATGACTTTAAACAAGTGTTATTGGGAGGCAACCCAACATTTTCATTAAATTTAGTTTTAAGATTTTATTTGAGTAATTTTCCTCTATTCTTGTTGTATTTTGTTGAAATTTTGAAATGATGATATGATTAATTTTGGTTGCAGGGTCTATAAGCTGCTTATGAAGAAACAAACTTAAAATTATGCATACGGACGTGTAACATCATCTCACACGCCCGTGTAAATTAAATACACACTGAATCAATGTATTCAAAGGTAGACAGACCTAGAAAATTATACACGGGTATGCCTATTAAAATCCACATGCCTATGTATATCTGAGAGCCACTGGTATATTAAAAAACATAAACACATATGTGTGTATTCAGATTTCACACGCCCATGTCTATCATTTCTGTAACATCCAAATTTTTTTGAAAATTTTTAATTTTTGAAAAATTTGATAAAATAAATTATAGTTTAAAAGGATAAATTAAACTAATAGTTTTAAATGAAAAATGAATGGATTTTAAATGAAAAAGTAGAATATATATATGATATATATGCAAAATATACATAACATATATAAAAGTCAACACTTTTTAAAAGAAAAGAGTATTTTGGTAATTAAATCTTATAAATTCAAAATTAATAAAATAATTCAAAAACAAATTAATTTTAAATGCAAGAGGGAAATTAGGACTTTTAATTTATTAAAAAATAATTAAATAATTAAATATTAAATTATTTTAATATATATATGTGTGGTTAAAAAAAAGATGAAAAGGAAAGAATATTAAAAATATTTTTCTTCTTCTTCTTCTTCTTCTTCTTCTTCTCAAGAACGTGGCTTCCATGGATGTTTGAAGAACAAGGATTTTGCTTCTTCCATACTCCATAAATTGAAGGAATTAACAAGTTTCAAGTGAATTTTTGGTGATTTCCACCAAAATTAGTAAGTTTCCATCTCTTTTTTTTGAATTCCTTGGAAATTTAGATTATGTAAGAAATTGAATTTTTATGTAGGATTTTATAATTATTGGAATTGGTGTGTATGATGTTATTTTGGGTAGTTAACAATGATTCTAAGGTTATATTGAAGAGATGATGGAGTTTGGTTAAAGAATGGTGAAGAGAGAGAATTTAGGGTTATGGATTTTTGGGGTTTTGAAAAAATGAACTTTAATTGTGCAAATTGATTTTAAATGAGTTGTTTTGATTCATAAACAAGTATTTTAAAGTTAAATATTGGATTTGGTGGTGTTGGGTTGAAGTTTGAGAATGGAAGTGAAGATTTAGGGTTTTGGAAAAGTGATTTTCCAAAGTGGTTGAATTGTGTGATTTTATTTGTTTAAACATGTTGTTTAGTGTTAAAAGTGATGAATATAAGCTTGGAATGAGTAATGGATTGTGTTGGAATGGAAAACCTTCAATGGGGGAAGGTTATGCCATTTTGAGATTTTGTGTATAAGAGTCTATTTTTATAATGTAAATGATTTAAATGTATTAAAATATATTTTTAATAATATAAATAAACTTAAAACACTAATTTAATTGTAATAGAATGGAATTCTAATGTTGAAGTAAGGAAAGGCTAAATTTTTGGACATTTGTAAGATTGATGTGTAATTATGGTTTAATGTTGGAAATGCCATTAAATGTGATACTAAATGGTTATTTGTTATCATATTTGGTTTAGGCATTGAGGGAGGTTGATTTGCTTCATCCAAGTGGTGAAGGGCAAGTTGGAAAGATTGGATTGAAGGTTGTTTTTAGCTTGCTTTGGGTTGCTGGTGGAGGTATGTACAAACTTTGAATATAATGTCTATATTTGCATAACATTTGGACTTAACACATTTTGGTTGAAAAATGTGTTAAACTACTTGGTTCATTGATTGTATATGAATAATATGCTATGACATTTGTAATGTCATATATGTGTTAAATGCATTGTGAAAAGCCATTGATAATGGCTAGTTTGTATAACATGTGAAATATGCATATTATGTGAAAATACCCAAAGTAATTGAGTAATGTGTTGTGAATGCAAAAATGAGATATGTGTAATAATGAAATAAATTGATATTGATAAAAATGAGAAAAGTGAGAAAAATGAGAAAGATGTGAAAAATGAGAAAAGTGAGAAAAAAAATGTGAAAATAAGACAATGTGCCTAGATTGAATATGTAAAAATGAGAAAGAGATTAATAATGAGAAATATGAATAAATTGTGTGCCTAGTATGTTATTCAATTTTCAGAGTTCTGAGTTTAGCGGCATGCCTATGATTGCCTACGGGCTATTGTTTAGGTCATTTTTACACTAGTTTTTAGTATAATTTTATGTGTGTTTTAGTTAATGTTTTGATTGATTTTTGTTTTAAGTTTGTTTATTGTGTTTGTTTTTAGGTTTGAGAGCAAAAACACCCTTGGAAGATCAAAACAGTGAAAAACAGAGCAAAAATGAAGAAACAGTAAGAGACACACCCAGAGACACGGCCAAGTCTCTGGCCGTGTCTCATCTGATGAGCAAAACCAAAGAACAGAGCAAGAAAGAGCAAAATTGAAGGCAGGAGAGGACACACTCAGGGGACACGGCCAAGTCACTGGCCGTGTCCCTCCAAAGAAGCCCAGACACGGCCAAGTCACACCAACTTGGCCGCGTCTCACTTGGTTTCAAAGGCAAAGATGAAGCAACTCTCACAGAAGCGAACACAAGCAAGGGACACGGCCAAGTCACTGGCCGTGTCCCTCCAAAAGGGTCCAACACGGCCAAGTCAATCTCCAACTGGCCGTGTCACTCAACCAAAGAAGAAAAGAAGAAAATTTTCACAGTAGGCGACACATGCAAGGGACACGGCCAAGTCACTGGCCGTGTCCCTCCAAAAAACCACCAACACAGCCAAGTTCCCTTAACTTGGCCGTGTCCCTCATGGACCAAACATCAGACATGGCCAAGTCTCCTGTAACTTGGCCGTGTCACCTGGATTTCTATAAAATCGTTCACACGACGAAAAGAAAGGGAGCTGGAGACGGCTAGGGTTTTGAGAACAAAAAGAAAAGAGGAGAGGGGGCACTCATAACTTGGGATGAGGAGAGAGTGACACTCTCCTTGTCCCTCATCTTCATCCTCCATCTTCATCTTCTTCATCTTCCATTGATAGATCTTGAAGGTTCTTGGGATCAATTGGGTTACAAGCTCTCAAAGGTTGAAGAAGCTTCATTGAAAGGATTGGTGACTTGAGAAAGCTCCATTCCATCTTCCAAAGGCACAATCAATTGAAGGATTGGTGACTTGAGAAAGCTCCATCCACATTGCAAGGGGAATCAACCATTAAAGAGGCTTAAGTTCTTCATCATACATCAAGTGGAGCTAGGAGGAAGATTAGCAATCCTACTCTTAGCATCTTCACAAGGGGTTTTTCTATTCTCTCTTTTAATTCATTTCGATATTATTTTTGCTGTATTAAGAGATTGATATTGCAATTGAACAATTTGTATTTGATTAATATTGAGTTGAATGAATGTTTTAATTTGATGATGTTGAGCTAAAAACCCATGCTTAGGGTTTATAGTATATTTGATTGAATGCTTTGATTTGATATCTCCATTGATGTACCTTGTTGTTGGTTGATTGCATTAGATTGTATGCTAGGTTAATAGATTAGCTACCTATTGATCTCTAGATATTGAATGAAGGACCGAGAGGTGAAATTTGGTATCGGAATTATGCAATCGACTACCCTATGAATGAATTAGAAATATAAATTCTAGGGTTTTTATTAATTTGGTAATGTAAAATAATTGGTTATTGCTAATTCATGAATGTGAGAACTAATGAAGTGGTAATTGACTAATTAACCTTAAGGAACAAATTAATTACAAGGCTATGTTAATGGATAATTGAGAATTGAGCTTTGATTGAATGGACCTATAACCCTGGCACTTTCTCGAGAACTGAATTGATCTTGTGCACCCATCACACACATCAAACCCTAAGTACGTTAATCTTAGGTTTAAATTGTTATTTTGCATTCCAAACAACAAACTCTCACTTTAAATTTAATTGCTTTAATCAAGCTATTACGAACCACACCTTCTTGGGGAAACGACCTTGGGGCGAACACCATTGCTACAGCTACCTCATATACTTGCGAGTGACGCTTTGTAGTAGTGTTAATTCGAGCGTAACAGCTATACGCTGGAATGGTGAAAAGACTGGGTCGTAAGCCAGGCCAGTTGATAAATATGATGTTTTTGGGGTGAAAAGACTGGGTCGTAAGCCTCAAAAATTGTAGCAGTCTAGCCGGGTTGAGGACCAAGATACTGGGGCCTAAGGGTCTAGCCGGGTTGAGGTCCAAGAGACTGAGGCTGTTACATTATCCATGGATATTTATATTGCCTACGGGGCTAGACACATGGTGTCATTATGGACCAAAGCAGTAACTCTGAAATTTGAATAGCATATTAGATCCTTTTTGAGCCCATGCTTGTCTTTGTTTTACTGTGAATTATGAATTATGATACAATTGAGTAATATAATGTTATGAGTTGTGCTTATGAAATATTTGAAAAATATAAGAAAGTGGATTGATGTGACATCTATATGCATTGTGCATTTGGTATTGCATTGAGTTATATTGTTATTATCAAAGTTTGTACCACTAGGCTTCGGCTTAGCACAATTGTTTCCATCGCGCAGGTGACAGGGTAGACCTAGTTGAGCCAGAGTGTTGTTCTAGACCAGGTCGGGTCTAGACTTGTAGTTGAGCTTGTTGAGTTGCTATCGAGATCAGAAACACTACCAGCAGCATGTATATATTTTTATGTTATTGTACATTTTGAGTTTTATGCATAATATATTATGTTTTGGATTTTACATATTGTATATTATAAAGAATGTTTGGATTAATGTATTTGAAATGGGAGAGTATGTGTGTTTTAAATTATATATATCTATATGTATAAATATTTGAGAAACTTGGTGAAATTGAGAAGTATGGTTGAGATGGTGGTTGGAAATTATTTGGGAGTGTTTTCTTTTTGCAGGTTGTGTTTTGATAAATTTTGGGATATCCAAAATACAGACAAAACTCTGTTGAATTTTTTCCAGAGATTTATATATATATTATTTATTTTGGGTTCTTATAACAAGTAAATAATATTTATATTCTATTTAATTTTATATATTTATAATTTGAAATTTTAAATTAGAAATGTAAAAAAAAATTAGTAAATCCGTCTGTGACATTTTTGTACCGTATATGCGTATTTTACATATGCTAGAAATATGTTTTGTACGTATATAGGGTATAAGGGTGTTACATTTATTTTGGTATCAGAGCCTAGGTTTGAGGTTCTCGACCTAGGTGGGGATGATAGAGAGAGAAAATGGGGGATTTGAAAAATAGTTTTTAATTGTAATACATGCATTGGCACTGGAAGTTTCTGATCTCTGATATAGTATTTTCTGCTTTGTTTGCAGATATAGGTAGTTATGGTGTCTCGGCCGCATTAGGCTACTGAGCGTAGTGCAGAGAGTGTGGCTCCAGATGAGGGTAGAGTTGGAGCTAGAGTTGTATCTACTGGTGAGGCTTCTATTTCTGTGCCTGTGAGACCAGCAGCTGATGAGGTTCCGCCTGGCTGGGTATGGCATATGGTAGAGTTGTTGAGGCAGGTTCCAGTTCCGCAGCTGCCACAGCCGCAGTTGCCGGTGAGGCAGTATGATAAACTGAGAAAGTATGGGGCTGCGGACTTTGTTGGTACTACAGATCCTGCTGTAGTAGAGCAGTGGCTAGACCGGGTTCAGAGGATATTTATTCAATTACAGGCTAGTCCAGAAGAAAAGTTTGATTATGCTAGATCTCTTCTGCAGAGAGATGCATATGATTGGTGGAAGATGGTTCCACATGCTCTGGATGATCCACCAGTCCTGACCTATGATGATTTCTTGCGGGAATTTGAGCAAAAGTATACTCTAAGAGAGTATAAAGATGCAAAGAAGATGGAGTTCCTGAGTCTGAGACAGGATACTAGGACAGTGACCGAGTATGAGATCGAGTTTATCCGGTTGAGTCACTATGCTGGTGGGATTATTTCTGATGAGTTTGACAGGTGCAGAAGGTTTGAGGAGGGACTGAGACCCTCTATCATTTGCATCATTGCAGGCTCTCGGTATCAGGATTTTTCCCAGTTAGTTGCAGCTTCCAGGAGTGTTGAGAGGGCACTGAATCTTACAGCAGCTGCCAGGGTTGAGGAGATCAGAGTTAGGAGACCCCAGAGTGAGGCAGGGTCTTCAGCAGTGAAGAGAGGCCGAGAGGGACATTTTCAGAGGTTTAGTAGGAGTCAAGGGCAGTTTGGCAGGTCAGTACAGTAGCAGAGACCGAGATAGAGACCTGCAATTTCAGTGGCTAGTGCTCTGACTCTAGTGGCTCAGAGACCTAATATACCTACTTGCATTCATTGTGGTAGAGTACACGGAGGTGTCTGCTGGTGGAGAGGCACTTTCGGAGTGTGTTTTAGATGTGGGTCGTCAGACCATTTTATCAGAGATTGTCCCGAGCCACCAAAGGTTAGGCAGGCAGATACTGCATCTTCTCGACCCAGTGTCAAAGGGGGTCGTGGTGACAGAGGTTTTAGTAGAGGTGGTCGCCCTGAGTTTAGTCAGAGAGGAGGCTCTACATCCAGAGGCAGTAGGCCAGATGAGGCTGGGCCATCTCAACGGGTTTATGTGATGCAGAGGCAGCTGGATGCTTCAGCCGTCATTGCGGGTACATTTTCTTTATTTGGTATTTCAGTCCTTGCTCTATTAGATCCTGGATCTACGCATTCATACATAAGTGCATCCATCTTGCCTGTGTCTGAATTGCATTCCGAGTCCTAGGATTTGATGTTTTGGTAACAAATCCTTTAGATCATAGTGTTGTGGTGAGCAGGGTGCACCGAGATAGTCCGGTTGTTGTTCAAGATGAGGAGTTTCTTGGTGACCTGATTGAGATGCCTTTTAGGGAATATGATCTGATTTTGGGCATGGATTGGTTATCCAAGCATGGGGCTGTGGTAGACTGTCAGAAGAAATGTGTTACTTTGAGAACACGGGATGGTAGGGATGTTATAGTATCTAGTGAGAAGAGGTATCTTTCATCTATGTTTGTTTCAGCTGGGAGAATGATTCGGAAGGGATGTGAGACTTATCTTGCTCATGTTGTAGATACTCGAGTAGTGGGATCCCTGCTTGAAAGTATACCCACAGTTGCCGAGTTTTCAGATGTTTTCCCTGATGAGTTGCTAGGGGTACCTCCTGAGAGAGAAGTGGAGTTTGGTATCGATTTGTTGCCTGGTACCACTCCTATCTCTATTACCCCTTATCGAATGGTACCTGCTGAGTTGAGAGAGCTGAAGGTGCAGTTGCAGGAGTTATTGGATAAAGGGTTTGTCCGCCCTAGTGTGTCCCCGTAGGGAGCACCCGTGTTGTTTGTGAAGAAGAAGGATGGTACCATGAGATTGTATATTGATTGTAGGCAGTTGAATAAGGTGACTATCAAGAACAAGTATTCTTTGCCTCGGATAGATGGTCTCTTTGATCAGTTGAAGGGAGCAGCAGTATTCTCTAAGATTGATATGAGATCAGGGTACCATCAGTTGAGAGTCAGAGATGTGGATGTACCCAAGACAGCTTTTCGTACAAGGTATGGGCATTATGAGTTTCTGATGATGCCCTTTGGATTGACGAATGCACCAGCAGCTTTTATGGATTTGATGAACAGGGTATTCAGACCATATTTAGATTAGTTTGTGGTGGTCTTCATTGATGACATTTTGGTGTATTCGCGTAATGAGGAGGATCATGATAGACATTTGTGGATCGTATTACAGACTCTGAGAGAGAAGCAGTTGTATGCTAAACTGTTTAAGTGTGAGTTCTGGCTCGTTCAGGTAGCTTTTCTTGGTCATATGGTTTCAGTAGAGGGTATTAGAGTTGATCCGAGTAAAATTGAGGCTATCTTGAATTAGAGTCCACCAAAGACTGTGACAGAGGTTAGAAGTTTTCTGGAATTGGCAGGCTATTATCGTCGGTTTGTGAAGGGTTTTTCTATAATAGCTACACCACTCACTAGATTACTTTGGAAAGGAGTTAAATTTGTGTGGACAGATCGGTGTCAGGCGAGTTTTGAGCAGCTGAGGGAGATGTTGACTCTAGCTCCTATCCTTACCCTACCTGTGGAAGGTAAACCTTATGTGATATATAGTGATACTTCACACAGTGGTTTAGGTTGTGTTCTGATGCAAGAGAGTAGAGTCATTGCTTATGCCTCTCAACGGTTGAAACCGCATGAGCTGAATTATCCAACGCATGATTTGGAATTAGCAGCAATAGTCTTTGCCTTGAAGATTTGGCGGCATTATTTGTATGGGGAAAAGTGTTTCATTTATACAGATCACAAGAGTTTGAAATACCTGGGTGTTCAGAGAGAGCTGAATCTTCAGCAGAGATGGTGGTTAGAGTTGATTAAAGACTACGACTGTTTGATTGATTATCATCCTGGTAAGGCAAATGTTGTTGCTGATGCCTTGAGTCGAAAATCTTTGACAGGTTTGACTGCTTACTCGCTCTCGTTGCTTGTTGAGTTGAGAGCGTTGCACGCTAGATTTTAATCTTCTGATGATGGTGCTCTGATGGGTCAGTTGCAGTTGAGGCCAGTCTTGTTGGATCATATTAGGGAGGCTCAATTAGCAGATAAGAGAATTCAAAAAATTGTGTTGGTTTGTCAGAAAGGGGAAAGTCGATACTTTTATGTGAGGGATGATGGCAGTCTATGGTATATAGATAGATTGTGTATTCCTGATGATGCAGAATTGAAAAGAATGATATTAGAGGAAGCACATCAGTCACTTTTTGCTATGCACCCTGGGAGTACCAAGATGTATCAGGACTTGAAGTGACATTATTGGTGGTCAGGTATGAAGAGGGACATAGAAGAGTTTGTATCCAGATGTCTCACTTGCCAGAAAGTGAAGGATGAACACCAAGTTCCTTCAGGATTGCTCCAACCTTTATCAGTGCCAGAGTGGAAATGGGAGCGAGTGACAATGGATTTTGTGACTGGACTACCTTTGACTTAGAAGAAGCATGATGCGATCTGGGTGATAGTTGATCGGATGATGAAGATAACTCATTTTCTTCCAGTTCGGATGGATTATTCTCTTGAGAGGTTGGCTGAGCTGTATATCAATGAGATAGTCAGGTTGCATGGAGTCCCAGTTTCTTTGGTGTCGGATCGAGATCCCCGGTTTACTTTGAGATTTTGAAAGAGTTTGCATAATGCTCTGGGTTCTCGATTGCATTTTAGTACTGCTTTCCATCCTCAGATAGATGGACAGTCAGAGAGAGTGATACAGATTCTGGAGGATATGTTGAGGAGCTGTATTATTGATTTTGCCGGGAATTGGGACAGATTTTTGCCATTAATTAAATTTGCTTATAACAATAGTCATCAGTCGAGTATTGGGATGACTCTTTATGAAGCTTTATATGGAAGGAGATGCAGGATACCTTTGTGTTGGGATAAAGTTGGAGAAGGTAAACTGGTTGGTCCCGATTTGATTAAGGAAACAGAGGAGAAAGTGAAGGTGATTCGGGGTCTTTTGAAAGCAGCTTCAGACCGACAGAAATCTTATTCAGATTTAAAGAGAAGAGACATAGAGTTCAGTGTGGGAGATAAAGTGTTTCTGAAGGTGTCTCTATGGAAGAAGATTTTGAGATTTGGCCGCAAAGAGAAGTTGAGTCCTTGTTTCATAGGACCATATGAGGTGTTGGAGAGAGTTGGTCCAGTGGCTTATAGACTAGCTTTGCCGCCTGAGTTGGATCGAATACATAATGTTTTCCATGTCTCGATGCTTTGGAGATATAGGTCTGACCCATCATATATCTTGTCAATGGAGTCTATTGAGGTTAGTTCAGATCTGACTTACGAGGAAGAACCAGTGGCGATTTTGGCACGAGAGGTTAAAGAATTGAGGAATAAGAGGGTGCCACTTGTAAAAGTCCTTTTGATGAATCATGCCACTGAGGAGGCGACATGGGAAAGTGAGCAGGCGATGCAGAGTCAGTTTCCCCAACTGTTCCAAACTTGAGGACCGGTAATTTTGGGGACGAAATTTGTATTAGGGGGAGAGAATTGTAACATCCAAATTTTTTTGAAAATTTCTAATTTTTTGAAAAATTTGATAAAATAAATTATAATTTAAAAGGATAAATTAAATTAATAGTTTTAAATGAAAAATGAAGGGATTTTAAATGAAAAAGTGGAATATATATATATGATATATATGCAAAATATACATAACATATATAAAAGTCAACACATTTTAAAAGAAAATGGTATTTTGGTAATTAAATCTTATAAATTCAAAATTAATAAAATAATTCAAAAATAAATTAATTTTAAATGGAAGAGGGAAATTAGGACTTTTAATTTATTAAAAAAATAATTAAATAATTAAATATTAAATTATTTTAATATATATATATATGTGGTTAAAAAAAAGATGAAAAGAAAAGAATATTAAAAATATTCTTCTTCTTCTTCTTCTTCTTCTCAAGAACGTGGCTTTCATGGATGTTTGAAGACCAAGGATTTTGCTTCTTCCATACTCCATAAATTGAAGGAATTAACAAGTTTCAAGTGAATATTTGGTGATTTCCACCAAAATTAGTAAGTTTCAATCTCTTTTCTTTGAATTCCTTGGAAATTTAGATTATGTGAGAAATTAAATTTTTATGTAGGATGTTATAATTGTTGGAATTGGTGTGTATGATGTTATTTTGGGTAGTTAACAATGATTCTAAGGTTAGATTGAAGAGATGATAGAGTTTGGTTAAAGAATGGTGAAGAGAGAGAATTTAGGGTTATGGATTTTTGGGGTTTTGAAAAAATAAACTTTAATTGTGCAAATTGATTCTAAATGAGTTGTTTTGATTCATAAACAAGTATTTTAAAGTTAAATATTGGATTTGGTGGTGTTGGGTTGGAGTTTGAGAATGGAAGTGAAGATTTAGGGTTTTGGAAAAGTGATTTTCCAAAGTGGTTGAATTGTGTAATTTTATTTGTTTAAACATGTTGTTTAGTGTTAAAAGTGATGAATATAAGCTTGTAATGAGTAATGGATTGTGTTGAAATGGAAAACCTTCAATGGGGGAAGGTTATGCCATTTTGAGATTTGTGTATTAGAGTGTATTTTTATAATGTAAATGATTTAAATGTATTAAAATATATTTTTAATAATATAAATAAACTTAAAACACTAATTTAATTGAAGTAGAATAGAATTCTAATGTTGAAGTAAGGAAAGGCTAAATTTTTGAAAATTTGTAGGATTGATGTGTAATTATGGTTTAATATTGGAAATTCCATTAAATGTGATACTACATGGTTATTTGTTATCATATTTGGTTTAGGCATTGAGGGAGGTTGATTTGCTTCATCCAAGTGGTGAAGGGAAAGTTGGAAAGATTGTATTGAAGGTTGTTTTTAGCTTGCTTTGGGTTGCTAGTGGAGGTATGTACAAACTTTGAATATAATGTCTATATTTGCATAACATTTGGACTTAACACATTTTGGTTGAAAAATGTGTTAAGCTACTTGGTTCATTGATTGTGTATGAATAATATGCTATGACATTTGTAATGTCATATGTGTGTTAAATGCATTGTGAAAAGCCATTGATAATGGCTAATTTGTGTAACATGTGAAATATGCATATTATGTGAAAATACCCAAATTAATTGGGTAATGTGTTGTGAATGCAAAAAATAGATATGTGTAATAATGAAATGAATTGATATTGATAAAAATGAGAAAAGTGAGAAAAATGAGAAAGATGTGAAAAATGAGAAAAGTGAGAAAAAAATATGAAAATAAGGCAATGTACCTAGATTGAATATGTAAAAATGAGAAAGAGATTAATAATGAGAAATATGAATAAATTGTGTGCCTAGTATGTTATTCAATTTTTAGAGTTCTGGTTTGGCGGCATGCCTATGATTGCCTACGGGCTATACGCTGGAATGGTGAAAAGACTGGGTCGTAAGCCAGGCCAGTTGATAAATATGATGTTTTTGGAGTGAAAAGACTGGGTCGTAAGCCTCAAAAACTGTAGCAGTCTAGCCGGGTTGAGAACCAAGATACTGGGGCCTAAGGGTCTAGCCGGGTTGAGGTCCAAGAGACTGGGGCTGTTACATTATCCATGGATATATATATTGCCTACGGGGCTAGACACACTGTGTCATTATGGACCAAAGCAGCAACTCTGAAATTTGAATAGCATATTAGATCCTTTTTGGGCCCATGCTTGTCTTTGTTTTACTGTGAATTATGAATTATGATACAATTGAGTAATATAATATTATGAGTTGTGCTTATGAAATATTTGAAAAATATAAGAAAGTGGATTGATGTGACATCTATATGCATTGTGCATTTGGTATTGTATTGAGTTATATTGTTATTATCAAAGTTTGTACCACTAGGCTTCGGCTTAGCGCGATTGTTTCCATCACGCAGGTGACAGGGTAGACCTAGTTGAGCCAGAGAGTTGTTCTAGACCAGGTCGGGTCTAGACTTATAGTTGAGCTTGTTGAGTTGCTATTGAGATCAGAAACACTACCAGCAGCATGTATATATTTTTATGTTATTGTACATTTTGAGTTTTATGCATAATATATTATGTTTTGGATTTTACATATTGTATATTATAAAAGAATGTTTGGATTAATGTATTTGAAATGGGAGAGTATGTGTGTTTTAAATTATATATATCTATATGTATAAATGTTTGAGAAACTTGGTGAAATTGAGAAGTATGGTTGGGATGGTGGTTGAAAATTATTTGGGAGTGTTTTCTTTTTGCAGGTTGTGTTTTGATAAATTTTGGGATATCCAAAATACAGACAAAACTCTGGCGAATTTTTCCCCGAGATTTATATATATATTATTTATTTTGGGTTCTTATAACAAGTAAATAATATTTATATTCTATTTAATTTTTATATATTTATAATTTTAAAATTTAAATTGGAAATGTAAAAAAAATTAGTAAATCCGTCTGTGACATTTTTGTACCGTATATGCATATTTTACATATGCTAGAAATATGTTTTGTACGTATATAGGGTATAAGGGTGTTACAATTTCTCTATTGAGACTCTCTAGCACGAAAGGAGACAAATTTTGCTTACAAACACACGGGTGTGTCAATTCAACCTCACACGCCTATGTGTAACTGAAATATAAAAAGGGAGTTTGCTCTTTTCACTCATTTTTCTCTTACTTTTTCTATCCTAAAACTCGATTTCCCTCTTTCTCTCTTTCTCTCTCTCGCACTCGACTTTCTTTCCCCTTTCATTTTTAACTAAAATTCTTAGATTTTCTTAGAAAATCAAGTCACCCAAGTGCTCTAAACAAGGATTAATCATTTAAAATCAACTTTTATCAAAGACTTGAAGATAGATTGGTAAGAAAAGTAAGGTTTTGTTAAATATCCAAAAAATGGGTAATTGTGATTTTATTGGATTTTTGAATTTGTTTTCAATTATTCTTCCATATTTACATCAATTATTGTGTAGATTACTTGTTGAAATTGAATTTTATGAAGGATTTTTGAGATTTCTTGCTTAAGAATTCTTCACTTAGTAGATGAATTCTTGAATGTTTTGAGAATAATCGTTGGTTGGATGCAAAATTGTGCACTCTAATGTGAGCCTTGGTCATTTTGCCTTTGTTTTTCATGTTTGTAATCAACCCCTCAAGTTTGTTTCATTAGATTAGCATATGTCATGTTAATTTTGAGTAAAATAAAGGGGTTTTTATTGATTATTGGTTACTCTTGTTGCTTTCTTTGATGGAATTGATAGACATTTTACTGAATAGAAAGCACTATGGATACTGTAAGCTATTGTGAATTTTGCATTCATTTCTTTGAGCTTTGTTCATCATCATCAATTGAACCAATTTTGTTACAAGATTACATTGACTCTCGCTCATTGTAAATCTAACTCGTCATTTTGTCTATACATTATTGCTTTTATATGGGCTCTTGGAGATATTGAGACCAAATTAGGCTTAATATTGTTAACTTTTTGAAATTTTGGTTCATTATTTGGGGTGTTGTATTGCTGAAAACTTTTATGGGATACATCACTAATTTTTTAGCAAAATTGGGTATAATTAGAAAATGTTGCTAGGTTTGGAGTAATTGCATTATAACACTTGATTTTATTTATTAATTGTCTTTTATTTCTTATAGAATCAAGACAAAAATGCCTCTAAGAACCAAAATTGCTGCTCACAAAAAAAGATTTCCAAAAAGAAAAGAAGAATCCTCTTCCATAAAGTAATCTCCTCCGCTACTTGGACCATAAAAAGCTAGGATCATCCTCCCTCCCTCATCATCTTCAGAAGAAAAAAGGATCGCCATCTCCATCGCCACCAAGGAGATCTCCCACACCACCTCCTAGGCCATGAACATCATCTCTTCGGGTAAACGAATTCCCTCATATTGTGTTTGAGTCTAATGACCAACGACAAATGTACGAGATCCAACGAAAATGGAAAATTATCCCTTCTTGATACCTATATGAACCTACCCTAAGGAAGCTTAAATGGTATGATGAAGTAATTGCACTTTTTACCAAATGCAATTTGGGGAAGTTTGCTTTGATCAATGTTCCTACATATCCCGAGTTAGTCAATGAATTTCTTATCTCCCTCAATTACATCTCTGATGACTCACCATTTAGGAAATCACCCAGGTCCATCTCCTTTAGTCTGCCTAACCATAATTTCACCTTACTTTTAATCAGTTAAATGAAATTTTCAAGTTAAGGGTTACCCCGTTTCATGGGATAAAGATAATGACTATAAAGAGTAAGAAACTTGGGTGAAATTAGGGGGAAGTAGTCAATACAACTCTAATGCTTCCAAGGCTTTTGAGTTTAACAAATCAGTCTATAGATATAGTCATCAAGTACTTGCTCATTTTATATCTGATAGTGGGGATAGTACTGGGGTTGTCAATAGTTATGGGCTTTATTTCTTCTTTTGCTTGCTCAAGAACAGAAGATATAATGTTAGGAATTGGTTTTCCAAACGGTTGAGCATTGTTGCTAATCAAAAGAAGGGGTCCATAGTTATAGAAGGCTATATAACAAAGATTGCTTTGGCTTTGGGAATTGATATTTCACCTCTAATGCCTGTTGCAAGTTCTATGCAGGTAGATATGACAAGCTTGGTTAAAATTAAAATGTTAAAGCAAAAACAAAGGGAAGAAAGAATATCCAAAGAGCAAACACTAGAAGAAGAATCTACTCAAGACACATCGGCTCCTTCAACAGCAGAACAACTCACAATGCAACAACTCATCACTCGGATGGACTATATGGAGCTCGAGTTGAATAAGAAGATCGACGATATAAAAGTTGTTTACATCAACCAACACACTACCACACAAGCTCAACTCACTAGAATGGAGATAGAAATGCAAAACTTTTTCACCTACATGAGATACTATGGCCTAGCTCCTCCAAATCAACCACTAAAGGATCCACCAGTAGCCAATCAGTGATTTCCCCCTTGACATTAAGGACAATGTCCATTATATGTTTTGGGAAGGGTCACAAAGTGAAGTTTTCTTTTAAAACTTATTTCTTAATTTATTTCTATTATTGTTTAGTTAATTTCAATATTTGCACTTGCACAATGAACAATGAATGTTGTATTTGGTGTTTTGCTAAGAATGTCTCTTCATGGATTCCATTTTATCATGGACATGATTGTGTTGATTTGATTGGTACTTTAGTCATATTGCTTTAATTTGATTGGTTTTAATTGACATTTCTGGACTTGAATTTGAAAACGTTAATATAAGGAAGTGTTAATAGGTATGGATTATTTTATGTTTACTTTATGCCAAATCCATTGATGAGTGAATGTTTTAGTTTTGGTATAGATGTTGAATTGTGGAAATTAAGTAAGAATTGATAAGTTATGTTTACTCTAAAACTTTTCAACTTGTTAAAGGAATGTGGATTGCTTGTTTGTGAGTTTGTGCTAAAAGTGATTTTGTTGTGGACTATTTTCAATGACGATAGACAATTTTGTGTAAATTTTATAAATTTCCATGTGCATCATCATGACTAATAAACTTTGAGAATGATGGAAATACACCTTTTACTATCATTTTCTCTTCTAGTACACTTAATTCATGGTTTTAGGGGTGTATGCTCACTTAAAGAGAACTTCTACTTTATAATCTTGCTAGGAAACCTTCGTTTTATGCCTAAGCCTAGAAGATGCTTAAAATGATCTTTAAGGCGAAATAAGATGCTTGCTAAGGATATGAGAGATAATTTAGGCATTTTTGGCCATCTCAATGCATATATCCACCTAATTCTAAAAATTTTCCACTATTTTACCCTCTTGAGCTTAAATTTTATTTTAGCTTGTGCTTCTTTGTTACATATAAAACCCTCAATTTCTACCTTGGCATATTTGAACTTTTTGAGGATTGTTAGTTACATATGATTGAAGATGAGTGATAGCAATGCTGAGATGTTTCTTGAAATTGTTGAATTGAAATGAAAATTCTCTAATATTAGCAAATGTCGGAGTTTGGGAGAAACCCTAAAACAATATCGTTATTCCCCGACTCGAGTCAAATTCAAGGTTTTAGAAAATTAGCAAAGTTAGAAGAGAAATAGAGCAACAAAATCTTAAGTAAATTGAATAATCACTCAAGTTAAATGTGTAATATCCTTGGAAAGTTTATCTCTGTTGAAAATCATTTAGCTTCACTTTAGCCAAAATCCACTTAGCCACGCTACAAGCTTTTAAAGACCTTATGATTCTTCTAGAAATAGTAAGATAATAAATTAGTGGATAAGACTTTATAAGCATGCATATGAGGCAGGCCATGTTCTTTAAGGATTAGGTATTCTCAGTAAGAGGCGGAATTATATGCCTATCTGAAGTGCAATTGCTTTAGATTATGAATTTTGTATGCTATTGGAGAAGAATTTATGATGTGGAATGTATGATCAACCTGATCGAGGGATTGAAGTCTGATGTACATGGTAATTTTATCTTGAATTCAAACATCTGAGGAAAAGAGTCCATCCTTATCTTATTATAAATTTAGCACATTGCTTAAGACCGAGCAATATTCTAAGTTTAGGGAAGTTGATAATCTCATATTTGATCATATATTGTAATAAAAATTTGCTCAATTGTGTTATGTTTGGTTTATAATTTACCTAGTTTGTTGAGGTTTTTGTCTGTAATGATAGAATAATGGAAAAATTGCTTTCAGTGATGGAAATGGAGCATTTTAATGTCAAAAGGGGGAAAAACAGAATTTAAATGATACACACGGGCGTGTGTAGTGCATCTATACGCCTATGTGTATCTATTCCCTATTGGAAGACAAAAAAAAAAAAAGAGGTAGAGGCAGAAAAATATACACGGCCGTGTGAAATTTATACACATGCCCGTGTGTTTTCTCTAGAGTCTGCCAATTCCAAAATTTTAAAGATTTCGAAGGTTTTTCTTTCCACACGCCCATGTCTATGTTTCCACACGCCCATGCATAACTAACGAAGCTAGAAGCATGAATTTCAAGACAAGACTTTTCACCAAAACCCAAGGGGCATTTTTGGAACCAACAAAGACTATAAATTTATCATTTTAAGTGGAGATAAGGGTAGCCACCATAGAGTATTCCTTCCCCATCCTCTTTTCTCTCAAAAACCTTCATCAAGGTTATGCTAGAGGAGGGGGAATTAGAGGAGGAACTTTGTAATATCCTGTATTTTAAATAATAATAATAATAATAGCAATAGTAATAGTAATAATATTATTATTATTATTAAGAGACAAATTTAATAAATTACAACAAATAAATAATTTAAGAATAGTTAATTGAATAATTAGAGTAGTTGAACAAAAAAATAATAATTATAAATAAAATTAGAATTTTTAATGTTAAGTGAGTATTATTATTAAAACTAAATTATTATTAGTAATTTATTAATATTTAATAAGAAAAAAAAAGGGAAATGTTATAAAAAAAATATGTTTAATATCACTGTGGTTCAAACTTGAATTTAATAAAAAGTGTAACAAGTAGTTTACCATTAAGCTAGGTAGCATGTACCTTTTCATATAGTATAATAAATAATATTTAAGTATTAGTTCAAGATAATAATTATAATCAAACAAAAGAATAATTAAAGAGTGATATATTAACAATTAAGATGAATATAAAAAAATGATGATTATGATAATAATAATAATAATAAAATAATCAAATAAATTAGATTATTATAATTAAAGTGAAAATAATGAAAAAAAAAAGTAGGTACAATATCTAAAAGAAAAAGAAAATGCGTGGAATATTAAATTTATTAATTAAATATAGTAGATATTGGATTATTTAAGTTTAAAAAATTAAAGAGTAATATATTAATTATGATAAGTGTAAAAATAATATATTAATAATAATCAATAGAGTGTTTGTATATAAAAGAAAAAAAATTAATAATTAGAGTAGGTATAAGATAAGAATATTAAATAATAAAAGTGGTGATAAGAATTATTATTATTATTTAAAACAAATAAACAAACAATAATAAAAGTCAAATTTATTAGGGGTATGTTATGGATGCATATATGTGAGCTATAATTAAAGAAATTAATAAATAAAGGGCAATAATCCCAAGTGCTAGGATTAGTGGGCATATATGAGTGGTTAAAATTGGTTTCTATTAAAAGGTAAAATAAGTGGCAAATAATGGTAATCAAATTTGTTATAATGTCATGACTAGTACACTACGAAGACTTAGCACCATTAGAAACCAAGAGAAGAAAGAAGAAATTGAGAGAATTCTTGCTTGAGTAGGATTTGCATGCTTGGAGCTACAATGTTTATTTAAAGAAGTTTTACAAGCAAGGTGAGTGTTCTAAAGATCCTTAATCTAAAAGTTTTAGAAAGATAATTTAAATGGAAACTCTCTTGTAAATTGAGATATATATATATATATATATGATTTAATTGATAATTAAGTTGAATTAAATGATTGATTTAAAGTATGAAATAAAAGAATGAAATATGAGCAAGATGGTTGCAGAAATTTCTATTTATGTTTTGTTAAGTGATTTAGTTTGAATTTTTGGACTAGCCTATAGAAGCTCAATGAGTATGAAATTTTACTTGAGAATTTCTATATGCTAGGAGTTGATTTATAAAATTTCATAATTTTTAAGAATTATTTATTATTAAGAAAACCACAATAAATCAACATATAAAAATATGAAATTTTACATTCAAGATCATATATATGTCTATGAAATATGGTTAAATTTTCATATATTTTTATAAAGTTTTAGTTATGAAAATAAAACAAAAAATGGATACTGCTAGGATGTCAAATGAAAGAACAGAACATGTAGGGTTGAACAAACATAATACAAAAATATAGTAAATGAATTTATAAAATTCTGCTATTTAATATGTGATATCCTATACATGTATGTATTACTTGGTTAAAATTTTATAAATTTTTTTAAAGGTTTGGTATCTAGAAAAAATTTAAAAAATAGGTACTACCAGAAGAAGTGTTAAAGAAACATAATTTGTAGGTTTGAAAAACCTAATTTTTAAATGAAAAATAACATCCTCCACCATATTTTTATAAATTTTTATTTTTTTATTAGAGATATTTTAGTCATTTTATTTTAAACTCATTATAAACTGTGTAAAATTTATAAACTCATTGTAAACTAATTATAAACTTATTGTAAAATTTATAAACTCGTTGTAAACTAATAAAAATCTAGTATTTTAGTAAATATTTTATAAATTCTGGTATTTTTATAAATATTTTATAAATATGATAAATTTGAAATTATTTTTAATTTTTCTTGTATTTTTGTCAAAAGCCCATTTTTAAATATAGTAAATAAATGTAGAAAAATATGAAATTTTATATATATGTCCATATAAGTGTCTAGTATACATGTTTAAAATTTTAAGTGAAGATTTAAAGATGAATAAAAAGTTAAAAAATTAATTTAATATTATCATTATTTAGGAATGAACAATAGTAATTGTTAAAATATAATTAATGTCAAGTAGTAGTTAAATATTAATATTATTATAGTTGTAATAATTAAATATTATTATTATTATTAAGTTTATTATTAAAAGTTATTATAATTATTATGACTAGTAAATATTAATTTTATTATTATTATTAATATTATAATTATTACTATCGTAGTTATTATTATTATAGAAATATAACATGGCAAAATAAGAAAAATTAAAGTAAATAATATTATTTTAGTAAAAGGTTTAATTATTAAAAGAACTATTTAAGTAAATTTATAATATATATTAAATAATTTTTATAACTAAAAGTAATAATGTAAAGTTTGTATTTAATAAAATATATGTTTAATAAAATAATAAAAATATATTATTAAATATATTTTCACTATCAGTATGATAAGTTAATATTTTTGTTATAAAATAAAGTAAATAAATTTTTAATTGTAATTAAAGAATAATTATTAAATTATTCTCTTAAAATTATTCAGTAGCAATTTAGTATGTAATTTAAATATTAATTAAGTAAATATTTTGTAAGTAAATTAAATAAATATTATTAAAGACTTAAAAGAATAAATTTATTAATAAAATTAATATTATAAGAGCAAATGAATTAAAATTTTATATTGAGATATTTTAAATACTTAGCATTATTTAATATCCAAATTATAAGAAATTGATAGAAATTATATGAGACAAATAGATAAATAGGTAGATTATGACAATTAGAAAAATGAGTGACTTACTCTAAAATATAGTTTAAACTTTATTAGAAATTAGGTATAATTTTTATGCGCATTCTCGTGTCATAATAGTTTGACAATTTTATGATATTCTTTAGTTAATAATTATTTTTTATCACTCTAAGAGTGAAATCAACAGCTGAGATAAATTATAGAGGTGATACAGTTAGATTTATAAATTTAATATTTGGCCAAAGTAAGTGGGTAAATATGTAACATTGTATTTCTAAAGTATTATATATAGTTATGATTTTAGAAAAGAATTTATAGAATTCAGAATAATAATTTATTTTTGAATGATATTTATTTTCTTATAAATTGAGAATAAATAATAGTAGTTTAAATTTTTATACATATGATTGATTGATTATATTGTGCTGGATAAATAATTCATATACACTCTTATTATAATATTGCGAGATCGCATCTTAATGACGGGTATTTATATAAATATTAATAAATTTATTCTTGACCGGAGTAATTACTCTGCACATGTGTATTAAAGTTATTTCTTATTGGACTTGCGAGATAACTCATCATGCTCCCTTGGATTGAAGTTGGATCAGTAAAAATTATATTTGAGTGTATATAAAAGATGCATGGATTGAATTATTTCTAATTTTTCTGAGAAATGAGAAATATTTGAAAGTTATATTTAAGATTTTAAGAATTAATTATCCAGCTAATTATTAATTAAATATATATTAAGTATTATTAAACCTCGTTTGTTAATCGTTGTTATATATTTACTTATTCATTGAGTAGTTGGACTCACCCCTTTATTATTAATATTTTTAGATGCTTTTGAAAAATAACTTGGTAGACTCCAGTAGAATGTAAACTCTTAAATTTGAGATTCTTCTATATCTAAAAGAGGTTTGACCAACAAACTAGTATTTTCAGTTTGATTTTAATTTAAAAATTGTTTAAATTTTTATAGAATATCTTTAGTGATGTAGATGAGCAAATAAATATTATCAATGATTATATATATATTTGTCAGTAATAATATATAAATAAGTTATGTTTTAAAATTTATAGTAAGTTAAGTCCACCTTAATTTTAAAGAGTTGGGGTATGACAAACCTAGAGAAGATTCATCTACTTCAACAAAGATTAATTCTGCAAGACTCAACAATCATTCTTGGTTTATACTTTCAATTTTTCACTTCTTGATTTCTTCTTTAATTCATCCATTGCGAGATTAAAGCTATGAATTCTTGGTTTAATCTTTATATTTCTTTTGTGTTGATATTTAATTTGGGTATAAATAACTAATCCCCTTAGTGGAATTGAATGGATTTGAATATTTAGATGATGGGTTTATTCATTTACATAAATATTTATTGAGGTATTCTTTAGATTTTGGATTTGTTGATTTTGTTTTGTGCAATTGATTGGCCACCAGTTATTAAATTTATTGAATCGTATAAAATACAGCGGTTGAATACAATTTTGAATAAGAAATCAACAACTTTAGGAGAATATATTAGAGATAAGATAATTTCTTAGAGATCTCTGAATTGTACCTTATTTGTATGGATTGGATATTGTTTAACTCTCATAAGAATAGAGATTTAAGCATTACCAATTATATTCTCATTGTTTGAAAAAGAAGTGAATACTTACACTTTATTACTTGTTACGAACCGTATACTTGCGAAATTTAGTTATAGCACTCACAAATCAGCAACATAAATGTGGAACTCAATCATATTATTTACGTGGAATTCATAAGGTTGTATATTTTCAAATGTCAGATTTTTTTTTAATAACTTGACGCAAACCGTGAATCAAGATATATATTAGGTTGGGGTAATCGATTGGAGCCAAACCAAGGTCTTTGGTATTAGTAATGAAACCTGACCTCTTCTCCAATATAAACTAAACGTTGGGTCAACTTAGCATTGTTTGGGTCTGAGTCATGAGAGATTCTTAACTAGACAAGGTAAACATACACCCAACCAATAACGTTATTTGTTTTTTTCTATCATATGCTTAGCATCGCATGGGTCAACTTAGCTTGTGTACGCACTAAAACCAAACTTACACTATTTGTTTGTATCGAATATCAAAATTTGTAAATAAGAAAAAAAAATTTGACTATTCTCATTGTATAACCTATAAATCTAGCACGCTTAATCTTTGTCTTGCCTCATTTTCCAATCTCTTATTCGAGCTTTAACTCTTGCACTTATTAATTCCTCAAACAGCCACTTGCATATTATGTAATTTTTTTTAATCTCCTTTTTATATGTTGAAAATTTGTTAAAAAGAATTTAGATCGTCAATATATTTACAGCTTTAATATATATACGACAACATAAGCACTTCATATTAAAATTCAAAAAATTTGTTCAGTGCATTAGTATTATATTTTAAAAGAGAAGGTAAATGTCATCAAAATGTCCACTGTTAATATGTGATATCAACGACATTCATTTATTTTGGTTATTAAATTGCTGAGACAAGGTCGAATTTAAGTCTATGCCAATACTTTTAATCTTTGTCTGAATTCAACTCAATGCAATCTAGCATAATAAATTTATTTATTAATTTGATATTACAATTAATTATGATTTCTATTTCAATTTATTTAAAAGGTAAAATTACTCTAAACACAAAATTTTTTACTTTAATTTTTTTTTAAATTGCATAGGTTGAAGTCCAAATTTAAAGGATTGCAATTAGTTGTTTGCGGATCAAGAATCAATTAGAAATGCCAAGCATTGATAGCCATAAAGGAACAAATACTTTAACTGTATAAAAAAAAATTATAATTTTAAGCACTTCATCAATAATAATTTTAATTTATCATTAAATTTTGAAACTATTAATTTTATGAAATATTTTAAACTAACGATTAAGAGTTCAAGCACTTAATATATATTAATTCAACAGCTTAGCCACAAGGTTTATCACTATGTGACAGGAGATTGAAAAAAGAAATAATGCACATGTTTTGTGCCCTTTTTAGGTCTGATTACACAGTAGTCATACTAGTTCATAGAGTCGTGAGTCTCCATCGAGTTAGTTAAGTATTCAAGTTTTACTTGAAGGGAATATAAATAACACTCTAATGCATAATCCCATTATCACCATCACAAATTGACAATAAACCAAATGCATAAAAATAGCTAGTATATCCCGTACACGTCCACATTAAATCCAACCATGCATCTAATTTGACTATATGTATGTTGAAGTATGAGAGAGAGAAAGAGAACATAACTAACTTGAAGTGAAGGTCGCGTAACATTTTGCTCAACAAAATATCATCATTACATGGTTGAAGTTTAGTCTAGTTTTGGTTTGTTTTTCAACACCAGATCACCCAACCAGCAAATTGATATCAGAATTCAGAAAATATTAATTTCCTACAAAAAATTAAAACCCTTAAAAAAATTAATATTCACTTACAAAAACTTATAATCTCCATATTAACCAATTTTACTAATTATTAATTTTGATTTTAATATATTTATATTCCTCATTTATCAGTTTCTCCCATTATTTTTATTATTTCATTTTTTTTCCCTTTGTTATATATGATTAGGCTTATGTTATATACATGATTACATCCCCCTATTGGCATTTACTTAATCTTTACATTTCTTCTTTCTTCTGATCTCAATCTCTGTTAGATCAACGTGGGCCCATTAGCCTCTCTTGCTGAGTGAGAGAGTGGCGAAAGTGGCACCTGTGACCATATGGACACATTTCACCAGCAACAACCATCCTGCAGACCTGGGTTTTGTATCTTGGGTGCCTTATCACGGGACGGAGCTCTGTGATGCCGTGAGCGAATTGGCAATTCTCACCGTATGGACACGTGCCTGTCTCTTGCCATTTGTTGCACAGCTCTGTTTTCCACATCCCTTGACTGAAAACCTCCATCTCCACTGCTGCGTCCTCCTTCTTCCCTCCACTTGGCACACATACTCGCTGCTGCACCTGCATATAACCGTTTCTTTAATCAACGTTTCTGATGTAACTATCAATAAGCAAAATCTAACGAATTGAAATTTGTAATACGGTACAGATAGAGACTAACACAGATCAACCGGACTGAATAGGAATAGTACAGTTCAAGTGACAGAGCAGTGCGAATCTAAATTTCAAATTTGAAACATGCTAAAGGAAAATACGAAAATATCCAACTCACCGATCCAGAGACGAGTTGATCTTGATGAGCCGCAACTCGTGACCGAGTTGAGTTGCTAGTCTGACCGCCATTGCTTGCATCGGCTTGATTCGTTTTCAGATAACCCTTAGACCGGACCGAGATGCTTTTTGGCATCGAGACTCGTTCCACATTTCTCCTGTCGAACCGGCTTGGTTCAACCATCTCACCATTGTTAAAGCGGTTTTGAATCGTGGCGTGAGAGGACAGGCTGAGAAGCTTGACCAGGTCGTTGTTGGCCAATCTGAGATCGGCATTTTCTTCGCGAAGCGACTGGATCTCTTCGGTGAGAGCTTGGAGGCGAGCGACAGAGAGCTCGTAGTGGTCGCAAAGTTCTTGATACTCCAAAATAAGCCGCGCCTGGTGAAGTCGATGCTCAGTGCCGAAGTCGTCAGCAGTGGCGGTGGAAGATGGAGACGAAGTGGAGGGGGTTAGAGAGAAGGAGAGAGAGGATGGAAGCGGCGATGGTTTTGGCGGGAAAATGGAGTGATACAGTGCTGTAAAACCCGACGAAAACTGTTGAGTGTGACGATTATCAGACGACGGAGATAAGGCGAACGGTGGTGATTTTGACGTTGGAGAGACAGTTTTGGAATCCAATGGCGGAGACGCACTTTTATCCATTGTCGGCAAAGATTGACGAAGATAACTGCAACAAACAAACAACACAAACAAATCAGATCGGAATAAAAAAAAATGCAAAACCTAGGAAGTGAATTTTGAGAGAGAGAGAGAGAGAGAGAGGTTATCACCTGAAAAAGCGATTGATCAAGAAGTAGAGAGAGAGAGAGAGAGAGAGAGAGAGAGAAACGGTGACAGGAGGCAGTTTTATGGATGCAAGTAGCGATGGTGGTCAGTGAATCCACTGCGGATCGGTACACGCTAAGGAAGAAGACAAAAAGTTTCTGCTTTATGATCGGTTTTATTTAAGATTAATGAATACGTGGGAATACTCAATTGGTTTAGACTACTAATGCTATAGAAGGCACTACCACAGCAGAAAATCTCCAGAAACTTAAAATAGGAATTAAAATTGCTTCCCGCCAAAGAACCTCAAAACCGTTGTTAAAATTCTAACAGAAAGAGAGACAGTTAGAGAGAGAGAGAGATAGCACATGTGGGCTGGGGACACATGCACATATTATGAGGGTGTTTCTCAAAACTGGAGCTTTTCAGCTTATTATGAATAAGTGATTTTTAGATTATAATCAGATTAAAAATAAGCAGTTAAACGTTTCTGTAAACTAGTTAATAATCAGCTGATAATCAGTTTATAATCAGTTAAGTGTTTCTGTAAAATCAGTTTATAATCAGTTTTTAATTGCAAAAACTGTCAAAATGATCAAACTGTCCCTGAGTTTATTTATTGTATAAAAATAATTTTTCAAATGTCAATTCAAAATTTATTTTGCAATAATAATAATAATAATAATAATAATAAAATTTATATAAGAAGAAACGTAAAAGAATTTTGATGGGAACTAAAGTATATAGGGTGGACAAATTTGGAATATTGAAGATTAGGTAGGGATAGTATGGTCTTTTACTTGGTCAAAACTGCTTAAAAAATAAGTGCTTAAAAAAAAGTAGCAAAACCCAACTTTTAAAAAACTGATTAAAATCAGATTATAATCTACTATTTAAGTTTTCAGAAACACTTAAATAAATAATTTATAATCTAAAAACTGCTTATAATCAGTTTTGACCAGCTTTTAAGTTTTGAGAAACACCCTCTATATATATATATATATATATATATGATATTTATAACTTAAAAGGAAAATAAAGAAAGGGGGTTTAGTAAGTTAGGGAAGGGAATGGCGTGGTATGGAAGTATTTATATATTGTGGTAAGAAAGAGAGTAAAAGAGTGTTTGTTTGTTTGTTTCAACTTAGAAGGTTTCATATAGCTATCATGAGTGCATTAATCCATTGTTTTCATGTTTTATTTTAAGTAATGTTTAATGATTGGCTTTCTTTTTTATTTTATTTTATTTTTTAACAATAAACAGTATTAGGGGCACCTTCTTTTAATAATTTTATTAATTTTATTTATTTACTAAAAAAAATTAATAACTCACACTAAGATTAAAAAAAACCATACAATAAAATTTAAAATTTGACTCTTAAAATCCAAATTCTAATGTATAAACAAGAGCAAATTTGTTATTAATAATTAAATAAGTCATTAGTAATAAACTCATATTCAAATTTCTTATACCCACTACTTAAAAAAAATTTATGATTTAATTTAATTGAATTTTAACTTTTTTTAATAGTGAATAGTTGCTTCTTTATTACTACTTTAACTAACTATGGCCCTCCAATCTAAAAGACTAAAATGCGTAATGTCCTAGTTATATGACCAACAACCACATTTTCTCTTACATACTCTTGTATTTTAATTTATTTCATTTTTTATTTTCATTTTCATTTTTTAACTGATTTATGGTAAGTAAATATCCTAATATATATATATATAGGTGATATAATGATTTCAAATCTGGTCTCCTTATTGTTACTCTAAAGAAATTTTTTTGATTCAATATATATTATAAAAAGATTGGGAAATAGAAAAATACTAGCTAGGGTAGCTAATTAAGACCAATATATATAAACTTGAAGTTTGGTATATGTCTTGAAAACCATATATATATGCACATAAGCAGAAAACTGAGTTTTTTGGGAGTTAGGCAGCTAAGACTATATATCTGAAGTTTCAATTAGAACCCACCCCCACCCGCAATATAATTTTAAATTTAGACCAAGTGATTTCTGATGAAATCTTTTCTTTTGAATGTTTTACAAAAGAACAAGTGGAATTAACTAGTGGGTCAGAGGGCATTTTCAGACTGAAGATTAATTTGCTCTGTAAATAGTTCCTTAATGCACCTTGATTGAGTTAGATTAATTATATCTTTACCTAGATTTTGTTTGGATAGTTGATAGTATGGTTTATTAGTATATGATATAATATGATACTGTGTGATATAGTACTGTAAGTAGTGTTGTCATGCTTAGATAAATAATATAATATAGTATGGTTAAATAAGTTATTTTTGTTTATTTTTAATAATATGGTATAGTTATAAAAATAATAATTATCAGAATGCGCTCAAATTGAAATTGATATTAATTTTAATTAAAATTTATAAGTAATTTTAATTTTAATTTTTTATAATTAATAATTAATTTAAATTTTTATTTTTTATAGTGAATAACTAATTTAATTTTTTATTTTTTATAATCAATAACTAATTTTAATTAAAGGCATAAAAAAATATGATAAGCAATAAAATATATAATTAATTATTTTCTAATAATCTAAATTGAGAAAATTATAATAAAATTAATACATAAAGAAAATAATAATGAAAGATAAAATTATTAGGTTAAAATATTTATTTTGAAATTTGAAATATTTGTAGAGGGTATTTTTAGAACAAAAAATATTTAACCATATAAAACCACCAAATCCATGGTTTCAAGAAGTAACAAAAAATCATGCTTTTAAAACCATGATAAAATTATAAAAAAAAATAATACCATGATGTTGAAAATCAAAACAAATATAAAATGAAACAATACCATATTATGTGAAACCATCAAAAATCATCATCCAAACAATGAGTTAAACGTAAAAAAATTAGTCTTTAATTAACGATATAAATTAGATTAAAAATTTTATACTATTTTTAACTTTTTTAAAAAAAATTTACTACTCTTAATTTTTTCATTTATATTTTTTTTCAATTTTACCTTTTTATTTTTTTATTTTCACTTTTACAGTTTTTTCCAATTACATTTTTTGATGTTTTACAAATATTCTCTCGATATATACAAAATATACATGACATATATATGACATATAAAAGAACTATATATTTTGTTATTTAGAATGCAATAAATATATGAAATATAAAAAACATATATATGACATATGAAAATTTATATGTTTTGATATTTGGAATGCAATAAATACATAAAAAATATATAACATATACAGTATCTATAAAAAATTTATTTATAACATATACAAAATATATATAACATATATACAATATATAAATAATATATACAGCATATACATTATATATAAATAAACATATAAACAATGTATTGAAGTTGAGCTTTAACCTTATTAACATGGATTTCGTAAAAGAATATCTTAAAATGCCCTAAAAATAAAATATTTTTAAAGATATCTAATTTATTTTTTCTTTTAAAACTATCCATTTTTTTATTTTGTAATTTCAAAAACGCCCACTTCCAAATATATAAATTTAGTATACTATAGATATATTAAAGGTATACATATGATTTTCAGTTGAATCCAAAAAAAAGGGATATTTATGAAATTTTCAAAAATTTATAAAGTATTTCTGTACAAAAGTTAAAACAAAATAATTTTCTCTATTAATATTACTAAGTCCCTCTCTTATTACATTTCTTTATATTGTTAGGATTATTGTCCCCATAAAGTGTCCATGTTAAAAAAATAGAGGGAATTACATTATATCACTTTTTAACTTCTTTTAAAATACCTTTTACAATTTTTAAAAAGTTTTAAAAATTACATTTTTTTAAAAATTTTAAAATTTTTTAAACATCCTACAATTTTTAAGAAATTTAAAAAATTACAAAAATTTTTCTTACGTATACTAGTAGTATACCCCCTGTCCTACTGTAATCGTCACTTTTGCAAAAAAAAATTATCCTTCTCAATTGTTACTTTATATAATGAAGAAAAATTAATTAGTTTTTTTTTTCAACTATAACCTTATTATTATGACTTAATTAATGAAGTGAGAGTATAATATTAATGAATTAATAGAGGGTATTTTAGTTCATTCCAAATAATTTTATATAATATTTAGAGAATTTAACTATTTTCTTAACAAATATATAAGAGCTGAAAGTAATAATTTCAGTGGAACAGAGTGAGCACTAGATATATATATATATATATATATAACCATTTTGTAGCTGCTTTTGGTTTGCCTATGGTCAACACAAATTTTTTCAAATGCCTGCTAATATTTGTAGAAAATATAGAACTTCGAACACAAAAAAAGTGAATCATAATAATTAATAACCACTATAAGAATGTAGCAGATTACCGACGGATTTTTTAATTAGTAATATTTATTTTTTTTTGTCGGTAATAGTATTTATCGACAGGTTACAAACAAAAAAAATCCGTCTTCAAATTTTTCGCCGATAATTGAAAAATCGATGAAAATAAAAATCTATCGGTAAATTTTTCGACAGAAATAATTTGTCCAAAATTTTTTGACAGAAAAATAGTCGGCAAGATTTGCCGATAAAAATTATTTACGTTGGTACAAAAGAAAAAATACTAACATAAAATTTTGTCGGTATTATCTATGAAAAATTATCTGTCGGTAATACCAACAAATCGTGAAAAATTATTTGTCGGCAATACAGATAGAAAATATTTTTTATCGGTAATACTGACAGATAATTTTTTACCGATATTACAGACAGAATTTATATTCTGTCTGTAATATCAAAGAAATTGTCGATAGAAAATAAATCTGTCTGTAAAAAATAAATTATTTTTTTAAATTTTAAAAATCTTTTTAAATTTTATAATATATAAATGTATGTATATATTTTTTATTAATAAGAACAAAAATATAAAAATATAATTAATATTTAAAAAAATATTATATGTAATAAATATTCAAATATAAAAAATATGAACATAAAAACAATAAAATATATATAACCATATGAAATTAAAATATCATTTTATATATACAAAAAAAAATCTAAAATTAAGTAGCAGGAGGTGGAGAGGGGGGGGGGGGGGGGTGGAGGAGCACCATTAGGCGAAAAGTGTAGTGATGGATCGAAGGTTACTCGCATGAAGTTGGACTTAAACTCATTAAGCTACTGCTGGAGCAATATTTGCACCTCGATTTGCATCTGCGCCTAAATTAGAGATTGAACCTGCACCTCTATCTCCATCTACACCTGCTCCTTGATCTACTGCTGAACAGTCCGATCACGCTCCACCAACTGCTCCTTCAAATACTCGATCTCTTTTCATAAGGCAGATGAACTACTAGAAGACGAAGAAGAAGAAGCTGTGTTGACATACTGTGAGCCAAGTCCATACAACTTTTTCTTCTTCTCTCCGCCCACAACAAATCTAAATAAGTTATCACCATCAACAGACATGTCGGACTGAGAGGGCTCCTCCCGAGAAGCAATAAAATGATCCTATATAATATAAAAAGATTATTAATTCTATATTTTAAATTTAATTTTTGTAATATTTAAAAATTATGAAATGACTTACATTTACATCCTGTTATCGAAGATCCACAAATGAATGTCTATCGTGATCCCGGTTGTGCGTATGCACAAATAGCTCATAGTTGCTCGACAACCGACCCATCGTTTACTCCTATTTAAAGAAAAAAAATGTTATTTTAATAATACAAAAAAATTATAAATTAAAATATATTAAAAAAAATATACTTACGAGTATACGGGCATGATCATGATGTGACCGGCTATCTCCCGTATGTGTGGATGAACCAGCACCATCCATAATACTGAACATCATGTTACGAGATTCAACGACAGAATATGTTTGCCCCTCGGGAGAGCTCCACCGGGCCTGCAGGTTTGCCCATAACTGGTCATCAATAAATGAAGGCTGCTTTTCCGCAGCCTTCACCTCACTCAGCATATCGCTGTACCGAATAGCTGCCTTCTTCATGAAGGTAATCCGGATAAGGCTATCAATAGCCTGGTCCTAGTAAAAATATTTCTGCAAAGGTAATTAGTAGCATCTAAATGTAAAATATTCACTTATACATTTATATTAAATATTAAATATTAATTTTCTTTTTAACCTTAAACTCTTCAAACTAAAAATTCTTCATCTCCGAAGAGACGGCCTTCCAAGAAACTCCTGTGGGGTCCATCTTCAGTGTCATAACCTTTCGGATGCGTCTAGTAGAAGCCCCAGCTAGATCCATCATGTAACTGTAGAATTAAAAAATAATACACATTTATTTAAAATAAACTTATTAAACTTTATAATTTAATATAAGTAATGTAAAAAAATAAAAATACTTACTCTGACTCCCGAACAATCAAATGCTGCATCCTACCATCATGACCTCTAGCTGATGTTGTAGTACTGACATCACCAATGTGGGCATCTGAAGTGGATGGAGAGAAGAAGCAGCAGGATCATCTGTCTAGATCCGATGAGAAGTAAAAATAGGATTCTTTCTATGCATATCATTTGTAGCCGCGTCAACTTGAGAATCCTCAAAAAATGTATCATCTAGGATATCGTGCAACTATAGAAGTGGCTGGCCTGTACTACTAGAACTTAGACTCCGATCGATCCAATCTTTTTTCAGGTCCGCAATACATATTTGAATAAAAACCATCAATATAATTAATATGAATGAAATAATAAACATAGAAATAAATTTTCAATAAAAGTTATTGCTTAATTACTATTACTTATTGTTAGAATTCATCGCTGTCATCTGATTGGGATGATTCAGATTCAGAGTTCAGTAAAGATTTATCTGATTCAGATTCTACCTCTATAGCCTTAATATACATGAGTTCTCCAGTTGGATTATTTAAAGGACCAGGATCACCCTCATTTATCCTATTAACCAACTGTATATTTTCAGGATTATCTTCTTGAAATACTGTATCAATCTCCTGTTTATTGGCATACTGATCGGGCAGATCAATCCATAATCTTGCTTTTATTTTGCAAATCTCCAACCAATCAGATGCATCTCACCTTGTGCTAGAAAAAGAAACATAATACACTTGGGCAGCTTGACTAGCGAGTATAAACGATTCATATTTAGCATGTCCTCCTTCTATTCACTCCACCAAATTATATACTGGATGAACTCTTATACCATTTATGGGGTTATGCCAGTCATATTTAAATAATACCACCCTTTTAATTGGTAATTTCGGATATTCAACCTCTACAATATCTATTAATAGACTGTAGAAATCAAACGAGTTTTTGCTATAGTTTGATCCCTTTATACAAACACCACTATTTGTTGTTACTCTCAAAGTACAGTGAGATTCAGTGTGGAATTTATAATTGTTAACAAAATACACCTTATAACATCTAACAGTTGATAATGGACCCTGGGCTAAATCCTTCAAACATTTGTCAGAAATGATATTCCTATTTTCATTTGCCTAAATCAATAAAAAAAAATATGCATAAGTTCAAAATATGGCAAATTGAACACATAAAATTTTTTTAAATGTTAATACCAACGTATTATACTTACAAATTTTCAAAACCATAAGGAAAAATTATTCTCGACCTCTACATCAACTTGTGAATTCACTATATTTTCATTCAAATCTCGTAAGTGTTCAATGAATATGCTGAAATAGTTTACCAAAAACATCATTATCATTCAAATTTTTAGGAGTTTTTTATCGACAAAAAAAATTCTATTTCGGATTACTATAAACTTACTTACTTGATATAAGGTGTAACTTCATCACAATTCAATAATATGAAAGTATGAGCTGCACAATATTCTTTTTGTTCCAATCTTCGGTTGATTGGTTTACCATATGATCGACCTAGATGTTTGATTGGTCTTGTATACCTCCATCATCATTTTGAGGGACTTCACGTAATTTTGTTATTACGTTAGGCTCGAAATAATAAGAACAGAAAGTTGATGCCTCTTCCACTATAAAGGTATTACAAATTAATGCTTCAACTTTCGCCTTATTTTTAACATTTTTCTTCAGGTGTCGCAGGTATCTTTCAAAAGGGTACATCCAATGATACTGTATCGGTCCTGCAATTTTGGCTTTATATGACAAATGAACTGGTAAATGTTCCATTGAATAAAAAAACTCAGAAAAAACATTTACTCCAATTTACAAAGAATTATTAAAATTTCTTCTTGTAAACGCTCAATTTGAGAAACTTTTAGAGATGTTACAATAAATTTTTTAAAAAATAAGCTTAGCTCCGTCAGAGCTTTCTATTTTTTTTTGAAAATAACTCTCTAAATACAATGGTTAATAATCGTCGCATAAATATGTGACAATCATGACTTTTCATCCTGAACAATTTATATTTTCTCATATCAACACATCTTGACAAATTCGGGACATATTCGTCCGAAAACTTTAAATTTTTTACCCAATGGCATATTAATTGCTTTTGATTATGATCCAATGTGTAATTGGCTTTAGGATACCTCCCAGACATTTCATCTTGTTCCAACTCTGGCCTTGTACAAAATATTCTCAAGTCTTCTCTTGATTTGGCATTATCTTTTATTTTACTCGGTACATTCATTATCATATTAAACACATTCTCAAATATATTTTTTTTTAATATGCATTACATCTAAGTTATATCTTATAAGATTTGAACTCCAATAAGGCAAATTCCAAAAAATGCTTTTTTTTCCATCCATAATTCTGACATACACTGCTATTGAAATTTTCATTATATTTAGTTACCTTATGAAGCCTCAGTTGCTCAATTTGAAACAACAAATCTTTCCCATTCAATATAGGAGGAGCATCTTTCCTTACTGTAATATTCTTTGTGAAACCTTTTCTATTCCTTCTAAATGGATGATCTGTCTCTAAGAACATTATGTGATTGTCAAACCAACTTGTTTTACCCCCATTCGAAAGAGTAAATGCTTCAGAACTAGTCATGCAATAAGAACATGCTAATTTACCCGCAGTGCTCCATCCAAATAACATCGTATATACGAAAAAATCACTTATAGTCCACATAAGTGCTACTCTCAAACAAAAATTTTGTTTCTCAAAATAATCATAAGTTATGACACCCTCATTCCATAACTGTGTCAACTCTACTATCAATGGCTGCAGAAATACATCAATTTGATGTTTTGGGATAGAAATAAATATTATGCTTTCATACACATCCACTGTGGCAAATAATAAGGAGTGAGTATTACCGGCTAGCAAGAGTACTACTGTCCTTATGACCCAAAAGGCTGAAAACCATTAGTACATAGACTCAACCTAACATTACAACATTCAGCTGCAAAATCAGGATGTAATCGATTGAAATACTTTCATTTCTCAAAATCCAAGGGATGGCACATGACTCCATCTTCTTGCTCATGCTCATAATGCCATCTCATGTGTTCTGTTGTAGCATTTGAAGTATATAATCTTTGAAGTCTTGGCGTGAGAGGAAAATAATACATTCTTTTAAATGGCACAAACTTTTACCGACTTGTAACCCGACTCTGTTTGAATCTTGACTGTTCACAAAATCTACATATTTTGTCTTCTGCATAATCACCCCAATATAACATACACCCATTTTTTACAGCAGTCAATAGTTTCTACTGGCAAGCCAAGCACCTGACCAATTTTTCTTATTCGGTAGAAACTATCAAACATTTCATTATCCTCGGGTATTATCTCTTTAACAAATTTGATCCATTGATCGAAAGCCTTTTCGGACATATGCTGCTCAGACTTCATATTCAAACAATGAGCCATGGCAGATAGCTTAGTATATTTTTGACACCCAGATCACACCTTTGTATCCAGTGAATTCAACAAATTATAGAACCGTTGAGCCTCAATATTAGGAGCCTTATTATGGTGTTCTTAATGAACCTCACTAGTTTCAGGTACATCAATATTTGACCTGCCCTAATCAAATACATTAGGCCCAGCTGCATCATATACCATTTGTGGGTATAGATTATCAAAGACAGATTCAACTGTACTATATTATTGTGAAATAGATTGGTCGACTATATTCTCTTCACCATGCATATTTCAAATGAAATAATTCGGAACAAAACCCCATTTCACTAAGTGGTATTTCACTTCATCTACTTCTCAAAATCTACTTTGTTGACATTTTATACAAGGACAACAAATCTTATTGCATTGCATATAATCCCTTTGACTAGATGCAAAACCAACAAACTCTTCTAACCCATTAACAAATGCCATAGAACGAGTGCGATCCGTATTAAGTCGTCCATACATCCAACCACGTATTGTGTTCATTTTACCTATGTATACAAACAAGACAATGAAATTATGTCATAGGAATTAAATCTCCTTATTTCTCCTTCATAAAAGGGTAATGCCCTAACCCATTTAGAAACACAATATATATCTTATTTAACATATTGCAAGACTTTATACAAATTATGAAGAAAATTCGACAGCATTTTTTCTAACTTCTCTAAGTACATTACATCAGATAATATAAATATTCATAATTTTGAGATTTATGAATATTTATATTATTTGGTATGCACTCAGAAAATAAAAATAAGAGAAATATTATGAATTTTCTACATAACTTGCATACTATTATGTCTCACATTAATATTAATGACCCAATAGATATATATTGTTGTTTCTAAACTGTCCAAATTGAAAAATTCAATGAGTTTTCATTTCTTTAGAAATAAATGAGTAACTCACCAAACGGGTACTATAATTTTTTAGCAAATTATTTTTATTCAATCAAAAGACATTAATAATCAATATTGAGATGAAACATCTTTTTTATATTTTAACCTTACATTTACTCGTGCAATTTTAGAAACTACGACTAATCATACTCATAAGGTCTATAAAGTGTTAAGACCTGTTCTACATCAAATGAATTCTTTTTATTGGATTAAGTGTTGTGCTTGTGATGTTTATTACTCATATACATTATTATTCCCATTGTATTTATTAGGTACTTTATAAGTAATAAACTTGTTTTATTATTATTATTATTGTACTATTAAAATAGTTTCATTATTTTATTTTTGAGTCTTAGTTAGTTGCATTATAATTGCTTTGAACTATATTTTAAGATTATTGTTTAATAAATAATATATCGATTAAACAGTTCTATTAAAAACTGATTATAGATATAAAATCATTAAATTATTTCCACTATAATATGTGTGCTTAATACTAATTTTGTTATTTATTATTTTCTAATCTGATCATGTATCACATTTTTTTTAAAAAATATATTTCTTTAAATATTAAATACAATTAATTTCTCTAAATATAAAATATTTAATAAATTACATATAAAAAAAAAATATATTACTCATCTATTGCATTTATTTGGGCTTCTATATATTCTCTAGTAATTTTTTAAAAAAATTTAAATGAAATATCATTTTATTAAGATTTATTTTTGTAATATTAAAATAAAATCTGTGTGATTTTCGTCATTTTGTTTCTTCTTTTTCGCTGCGTTAGTTTCTTTTTAATTTTTTTCTTCAATTTGTAATCAGTATTCTGCTATCTAATTATTTTATTTTTGTCCTAAATTTATGCCCTGAGTATATTTTACTTATTATTTGTTTATTATTTACATTCAACTAAATATTTGCTCATTAGATTTGTTATTAACTATATATTATATTTAACTACTAATAATCGGGATACTAAATTATTTTTACTTTATTTCTTTTACCTAAGTAATAGTTCTTATAATTGCGGGATATTATTTTTTGTATATAATTTATAATCACGTTGATGTAAATGTAAAAAATGTATTAGAAATGAAAGGATCATTATTATGTATATTAAAAAAATATAAATTTTGAGGGCTATAATTATTTTACCTCATATTTTTTACTATTAATTTTTTAACTTATCCAATTTATAATATAAATTTATAATCAAATTATTCTTTTAATTATACTTTAAATATCAGCAAATCATAAATTTAATTCTGCTTTATCATTTTCTTGTAGATTTGTACATTTAAGATTTTTTTTTAATTCAAGTCAAAATAAAATGAATTTCATTATATCGCGTTTTATTATTAATATTTGAATTATCGGATTATTATTAAATTACAGTGCTTATTTTTCAGTAAAAGTATAAAAATAACAATACTTATTCAAATATATAAAAATAAAAAAATACATATATAAAAAACATATATATTTATATATAAAAACTCATGTACAAATATATTAAAAAATATTAATAAAAATACTATTAAAATATTTCATAATTTTCTATTATTAAACATGTATAAAATCAATATTTAATTATTTAATCACAACCTAACAATCACTAAAATGAAAAAAATACTATTAATTAATAATATAATCAAACTTTTTAATTCATACAACTAATGACCTATAAATTAGTAGGATCACAAAATATACCCTAAATTATACACCTTTAAACAAAACCTAAAATATAAAAAAAAAATACATTAATTATAATTTCTTAACGAAAAAATATCAAATTACTAAAAAATTATAAAATTAACTAAAATAAATTCAAATTCTAAATTATTTCTATTTACCAAAAAAAATTTAAAATTATAGCAAATATATTAATTTTTTCTAAAATATTTTATAGTTTAGATACAAAATTAATTCTTTATATGCAATGAAATTCTATAATTAATTAAAAAATATCAAATATTTTATAAGATAAAAAAATACCTTAATAAAAATTCAACACCCTAAAATATTTCTAATTAAAAATAAATTATTAATTATACTAAAGTTTTTAAATTTCTCTAAAACGTATTTTATAACCATTAAAAATACCTCCAAATTTTTATATTTTTCATTATGAAATTTATTAAATTAATTCTAATTTACTAAGATTTTAAAAAAGGTCTAATTTACTTAAATTAAATGTAATTTACTAAAATTTAAAAAAAATTCTAATGATAATCAAATAAACCTAAAATATTATTAATTATAACAAAAAATTTTAAAAAATATAAATATTTTAAAATTTCCTAAAAAATTATTTTGTGAAGTAAAATAATCACTAAAAATTTATTCATTCTACATTTTTTTTAAATTATACAAAAATCTAAAATCCTAAAATAATACAATAAACACCAAAATAAATTCTAAAATATAACAATAATTATGATTTCTCAAAAAAATATTTTATAACCATTAAAAATACTGAAATTTTTATATTTTTTTCATTCTACAATTTATTAAAATAAATCTAATTACTTAAAATTTTTAAAAAATCTTAACAATAATAAAATAAATCTAAAATATTTATATTTATAAAAAATTTTAAAAAATATAATTAATTTAAATTTGTTTAAAAATTTATTTTTTGCCTAAAAAATCTTAAAAATAAATTTTTTTTACTGAAATTTGTAAAATTCATTCATTCTACCTAATTATTTTATTTTAAACAATTATATAAGAATCTACAATAATACAAATATTAATTTTTGAAACAATATAAATATCTTAAAAACTAAAATAATACTATAAATAAAAAAAATTCAAAAAATATATTTAAAATTTTGAAATTTTATAAAATATAATCTAATTTTTTAATTAATTTCAAAAATTAAATAAATAATTTGCTTAATTTTTTTAAAATTTAATAATAATAATAATAATAATAATAATAATAATAATAATAATAATAATAATACACTACCTAAAATAAAAATAAAAATTCTCTAAATTTTTTATAAAAAATTTTACTTCACTAAAATAATATTATGAGTAAATAAAAATGTGTAAAAAAAATTAATTTTTGGATGCATTTTTATAAAAATATAAAACTACTCTAAAAATTCAAACAACCAACAAATAAATATACATATCATCCTAAACTATACAAATATAAACAATAACAATACAAAACACAAAATTTATTATAAATTAAAATTTAACAATAATAAAAATAATAAAAAATATTTAACAAAATTAAAAAAAATAAAATAAATACCTGAATTCGATCTCCTTCTTCTTCTTCTACTTTGTACAATAGGAGAAGCAGTAGTACCAAGGAAAGAACTGAAAATGGAAGAAGCGGCGCAAATCAAAAAATGAAGAATATAGGGTAAATGTTAAATTTACAGGAAAATATTATTATCTCTCGGTAAATTTACCAACAACTAGACTTTTCTGTCAGTAAATGATATTAACTAATTGACTAACTGACACTAATAATTTACCGAGAAAAATACATTTCTGTCGGTATTACCGATAGACAAAATATTTTTTCGGTAAATGGCATCAAAAGGCTCCAAAAATTCCGCCATTCTACTATTCGTTACTGACAGAAATATTATCTATAGATAAGTTTTCTCAAAAGCAGAGCTATATTCATTGTCTCACACTAAGAAATTACCGACAAAATTTTTTTACGTCAGTATTACCGATAAAAATAATTTTTTCTCGGTAAATGCTTGACAATTGACCCTATTTTTTATTTATCGAGAGACCGTTTATTCTGTCGGTAATTGTCTTTAATGAAAATTTGACTATATATTTACCGACAGATATATATTTTCATCGGTAATTTATCGAGAAAATATTTTTTCTCTATGTAATACAGAATAAATAAATAATAATTATTTTGCTATTCATTTACCGAGATAAAATGTCTCTGTCGGTATTATCAACAAAAATATAATTCTGTCGGTAAAATTAGCAATAAATATAATTAATAATTATATTAAAATTTTCATTCACTGACAGTTAAATATTTCTGTCGGTACTACCGATAGAAATGTTATTCTGCCGGTAAAATTAGCAATAAATATAATTAATAATTATATTAAACTTTTTATTTACCGATAGTTAAATATTTTTATCGGTTATTTATAGAGAGAAATCTTATTCTCTCGGTAATACTAAATCAATAAATATTAATTATTGTACTATTTATTTACTGACAGACAATCTTTTCATCTGTACTGCCTACAGAAATCTAATTCTCTCGATAAAATTAGCAGTAAATATATTTAATAATTATTATATTAGATTTTTTATTTACTGACAGAAAGATTTGCTCTCGGTAAATGCCTATTATTTACCGAGAATTTTTTTTTCATCGGTACTACCGAGAAAAATAAATTTCGGTACGTAAATTTTGTCGGTAAATTCACCCGTCATAATATCGTGTCATATTTATCAACACAATTTCTGTCAACAAATAGATTTGTTGTTATTCTTTCGGTAATTTGCCGATAATTTTTTAAATATTTTCTCTCGATATTCTCTCGGTATTACTAACAAATAAAATTTTATCGGTAAAATTCTATCTGTAATCCACTGCATTCTTGTTGTGAACAATGACAAAGATCAAACAAAGGTTAAATAATAAGGCAAAAAGAAACTTAAATAACAAGGGAGATGATACTTACATGAATAGGAACAATATATTTATAATTTATAAATGTTATTATATACTATTATATAAAAATAAAAATTATATTTATTATTATATTTATTAGTTTGTACTATAAAATAAAAATGCATCCACTGTCCTTAAAAAAGTACCAAAAAAATATATAAATAATTTGATTTATGAAGTAGGATAAAATATACTCCATTCGTTCAATTGAATTATTACTTTTGTAAAAAAAAATTATTCCTCTCAAATTATCACATTATACAATAAAAAAATTAATTAATTTTTTTTTACCTATAGCTTTATTATTAATGACTTAATTAATAAAGTGAAAGTTTAGTATTAATGAATTAATAGAGGGTATTTTAGTCCATTTAAAATAATTTTGAAGAATATTTAGAGAATTTAATAATTTTCTTCATAGGTATACGTAAAACGAAAACGACGATTTCAGGAGAACGGAGGGAGTATAATCTTCCTAAATGTTTTTGAATTCTTCAAAATATGGCCGCTGAAATTAATTAAAGAACAAGACCAATCAATAATTGGGATTGGCCATTGAGATTATATATATATGGGGCAGGAAGACTTGGATAAGTCGTTGGAAAGGCTTTTTTTTTTTATTTCTCAGTTTTCTTTTTCCATTACTTTTAATTTTCTAAAACTTCAAGATTTTACATATTCTTCAATTTCCTATTTTCTAATTTTCTATAAAAGTCAAATTATATAACAAATATTAATTATTATAAATATGTTAATTTTTTTTAGTTAAAGCTCACGAAATTTGACCACAGTTTTCATACTTGTTATCACCAAATCATCAACTTTGTTATTATTTATCAGTGCCGAAAAACTCACTTATTTGAGAGATTCTTCATGAATCTTATGAGGGATACAATCATTAACTTGACTCTATATTTCAAATGAAACCTTAAAGTAATATGTTTATGCGTTTTTTCTACATATATATCTCTCACTAAATCTGTCGTTTTCTGATGTGTGATTTCTCTTACAATATTTGAATAACATCAATTAATTACGAGTATGAAAATTTTATAGGTATTATCCTATATTTTTAGCCATAAGGTAATTTTTTTATAGCTAATAATAAAAATAATTACTATGAAAATTTCACATTCATATTTAAAATATTGATTTGCTACTAAACCTAAAATGTTATAGCTAAAAACTAATTATTATTATGATAAATAAAAATTTAAATAAAAGTTGAGAATTTGTTTCAAGAAACTATTTTTCATAGCTAATGAAATTATAGTTAACTATGAACAATATATTTTATAGCTAATATTATACATTAGTCACTATTAATGTTTTTGTAGCAAATTGTTAGAATATGTATTTTACTTTCTTGTCCTTTTATTTTTGTTATTAGTTTTCTATTTTTAGTTGCAATTTTGTATTTGGGTTGAGGGTAGTTAGGACTTTGTGTTGTATTTAAATATAATATGATAGATATTTTGTTTGTAACTTTTCAAATATTTTTTTCTGTCATTTAATGAAATGAAGTATTTTTCCTCTGTTCTTCTTCTTCGTTCTGTGTTTGTCCTTGCTTCAATTTGAGTTTTAACACGGTATCAGAGAGATAGCCTGTGTTAATCTCGTTCCTTTTCTTCTGTTTTGATGTTTTTCGTGTATTTAGAGTGTTTTCTTTCTTTTTTGATCTCAATCAATTAATTTTCAAACCCTAAATGTTTGATCAGCCTATTTTTCTTTTGTAGGAATCCTACTTTTTTTTAGGGTTCGTATTCTTTTGTCAGTGATTCTTTTACTGATATAATTTTTTTTGTTCTTCAATTTGAGATCAAAACCTAGATCTCTCATAGATTTCTCTGATTTGTTCACTGATTTGACATATGATGGCTGATATTCTAAAAGCATCTGAGTTTACTCCTCGATTAGTTTCTACTACAAAACCACAAGGTCATATAAATCGCGACTTGGCAGATCCATTACACTTACAAAATTCAGATCATCCTGGTATGATTTTGGTGAGTTCCTACCTAACTGAAACTAATTATTTTTCTTGGAGTAGAGCGATGAAGATAGCTTTAGGCGCCAAAACAAAACTATGTTTTGTTGATGGTAGTTATGCCAAACCAGAAGATGGTTCTCCTTAGTTTGTTTTGTGAAAAAAGGTTGACCACATGGTCGCCACTTGGATTCTTAACTCTATTTCTAAAGAGTTAGTTTGGGCTTTTGTATATTTTGATATTGCTAAGCAGTTATGGGAAGAGTTAGAAAATCAGTTTGGTGATAGTAATGGACCTATGAGCTATAAGATTCAGAGAGAGGTTGCTTTGATTACTCAGGATCATATGTTTGCGACAACTTATTATACTAAGCTACTGTCACTGTGAGATGAGCTTGCCCATTTGATTTGTATACCAGTTTGTGTTTGTGCTATTGCTAGGGAGTCTGTTGATTTCAATAATTTGTTCAAGCTCATGCAATTTTTTATGGGACTCATTGAACAGTATGATCATGTGAGAAACCAGATATTGCTTATTGAGCCATTGCCTTTATCAGTAAGGCTTATTCTATGGTGCTTAGGGTTAAGAATAGAGGGAAGTTCATAATGTGCTTACTGATTGTACTAAAGCTAGTGATATGGTAGTGAGGGTTTCATTTTCTAGTAATGGTAATTCTAGGGATTTTGGTTGGGATAATAATCGTAGAGGTGGTGCTGGGAGAGATGATAGGAGAGGTGATAGGCAATGTACTTACTGCAATATAAAGGGTCATAAGAGGGATTCTTGTTTCAAATTAATTGGTTATCCTGAGTGGTGGCCTGATTATAGAAAACAAAAGGGTAAGGGTTTTGGTAAGTTTGTTGCTCAGGTGTCCCATGTTGCAGAGGAGAGTGCTTCTAACTCAGAGGATTCTCCTTCTGGTCAAGCAGCTTGGGTTGCTAGTATTACTTCACTTGTTGAGAAAGAGGTACAAAAGTGTCTTCAGGGGAGGAGTATGGCAGAGACTACTTGTATATCTTGTACTAGTTATGCAGGTACTGTTCTTGTACTTCAGCTAGATAGTTTGCCTATTGATACTAACAATTTTTGGATAATAGATTCAAGAGCTACAAATCATATAAGTTTTAGTTTTAAGTTCATGCATTATATGTCTGTTCTTGGTCCTCCTTGTCCTATTTATTTACCTGACAACTCTGTAGTTCTTGTGAACCATGTAGGATATATTTCTTTTAATTCAAAATTTATTCTTCACAAAGTCATGTTTGTGCCTAGTTTCAAGTTTAGCTTGTTATTTGTCAGTAGATTGGCTACTGATCTCAACATTAGAGTGATTTTCTTCCATTCACATTGTTTGTTTCAGGACCACTTGACTAAGGAGATTCTTGCCGTGGGAAATTCTTGTGTTAGACGATACATATTAGATAATACTAGCTTTCTTCATGATATTATTCATTCTTTTACTATTGATTATTCTATTGCTTATACTGTATTAGATTCTTTTGTTGTTTCTGATACAGTTGACTTTATTTCTTGTAATTTTGCTTCCAATAAGCCCTTGTCTTTTGATTTGTTGCATCAAAGACGTATTCATACTTCAAAGAATAAAATACTACATTTACCTATTTTTTCTTTTGTTGAATCAATTGTTAATCATCATTGTAGCATTTGTCCCTTGAGTAAGCAACATCGGCTTTCTTTTCCTTCTAGTGTTTCCTATTAGTCTATGATGTTTGCTTTTGTTTATGTTGATCATTGGGGACCATATCCTTTGGCTTCTGTCACTAGGGCTCATTACATCCTTACAATTGTGGATGATTTTCTAGAGCTACATGGACATTTCTTCTTAAAACTAAAAAAAAAAACTTTCTCATCTTAAAATTTTTTGTCTTACTGTTAAAACTTTGTTTAATACAGTTGTCAAACAAGTTAGAAGTGACAATAGCACCGAGTTTACTAATTCTCAATGCCAAGACTTCTTTAAAAGTCTTGGTATACTTCATTAGAAGTCTACTCCATATACTCCACGAAAAAGTGGAATAGTTGAAAGAAAAACACAAGCATTTGCTTAAGATTGCTAGGGCATTTATGTTTCAATCTCATTTACCTAGAAAATTTTGGGGTTAGGCTATACTTACTACAACTCACATTATTAATAAATTGCCTTCTTTTGTTCTTCAATGGAAAACTCCATTTGAAGTCTTGCATAATAAGCTGCCTGATTATTCTTTTTTAAGGGTCTTTGGTTATCTTTGTTATGCCTCCAATATTCATCCTCATAAAGATATATTTGCCCCTAGAGTTTTTAAGTGTGTGTTTGTTGGCTATGTTCCTAGTAAAAAATCATATAAATTGTAGAAATTAGAAACACATACATTTTTAGTCTCTATGGATGTTTAATTTTTTTAACATGTATTTCATTTTCAATCATCTTCTTTTTCTTCAGAGTATTCTTCTATATTACCTCTTGTTTCTCCTGACTCTTATTCATTTCCTTTTTTTTCTCATTCTTCTTTATCTTTTGATTCTAATGTGAATTCTACTGATATTATTTGTTCCTCTGATCCTACTACTACTTCTACTTTTCCTTCTTCTTCTCCCCCTCCTGTTGATTTGCCTTTGGTACCTAGACATAGTTCTAGGGATAGAGTTAGACCTAAATGGATGGATCAATATGTTACTTCTGTTTCTTCTTATACTCTTTCTCCTTTTCCTTCTTCTATCCTATCGTTCGTAGACTATGCTCATATGAATTTTTTAGCTAATGTATCTATTGTTAAGGAACTTGTTAGTTATAATCAGGCAACACTTGATCTTAATTGGATGGAGGTTATGAATAAAGAGTTGACTGCTCTTGAGTAGAATAATACTTGAAAATTAACTTCTTTACCTCCTGATAAGAAACCTATTGGTTGTAAATGAGTTTATAAAGTTAAATTCAAGCTAGATGGGTTTGTAGAAAGGTATAAAGTTAGATTAGTTGCTAAAGGGTATAACCAAATTGAGGGAATTGACTTTCATGATAGCTTTTCTCCTGTGGCCAAGCTAGTTACAGTAATATTATTTTTGGCTTTTGCTTCTCCTAAGCATTGGCCAATACATCAATTGGATATTAATAATGCTTTTCTTCATGGTTACTTGGATGAAGAAATTTATGTGGTTCCTCATGTTAGTTTTGTTGTTTCAGATACTACCTTGGTTTGTAAGATTAAAAGGTCTTTGTATGGGTTAAAACAGGCTTCTAGGCAATGGAAAATTGAGCTAACTACTAAGTTGCATGCTTTGGGTTTTATACAATCAACCAATGATCATTGTTTATTTATTAAATAATTTGACTCTTAATTTTTGGCTCTGTTGGTTTATGTGGGCGAGTATCGCAACATGGCAACTACTGTCCGTGATTTGCAATTTTTAACTTATTTATTACAGGATTTTCATATTCCCTTGTTGTTGCCTATTAATCTTTCTTGTGACATTCAGGCAGATTTGCACATTGCAGCTAATCTTGTGTTTCATGAGAGAATAAAGCATCTTGATATTGATTGTCATTTAGTTAATTAAGCATAAATTGAAGGAAGGCTTTATTGTTACTAATCATATACCTTCAAAGTTGCATTTGCTAGATATTTTCACTGAAGTCTTGGCTGCCATATCTCACCATTATCTTCTATCCAAGTTGGGATTGGTTCCTTACCAATCTCCACCTTCAGGGGAAGGGGAGGAGGGGGGTGGTGGGGAATGTTAGAATACATATTTTACTTTCCTGTCCTTTTATTTTTGTTATTAGTTTTTTATTTTTCAGTTGTAATTTTTATATTAGGGTTAAGGGTAGTTAGGAATTTTGGTTGTATATAAATAGAATATGATGAATACTTTTATAACTTTTCAAATATTTTTTTTGTCTTTCAATGAAATGAAGTATTTTTCCTCTATTCTTCTTCTTCATTCTCTTGTTTCAATCTGAGATTTAACACAAATATTCGTAGCTATAAATAATAATTGTTATAGTAAGATGATACTTACATGAATAGGAACAATATATAGTATCATATAAAAATAAAAATATAATTTTTATTTATATTTATTTAGTTTGTCCTATAAAATAAATGCATTCATTGTTCTTGAAAAAGTACCAAAAAATACATAAATTGTTTGATTTATGAAGTAAAATAAAATATATAATATTCCTAAATGTTTTTGAGTTCTTCAAAATATGCAGCAAAAATTAATTAAAAATCAGGACCAATCAATAATTGGGATTGGCCATTGAGATTATTTATAATGGGGCGAGAAGACTTGGATAAGTCGTTGGAAGGACTTTTTTTTTTCCATTTCTTAGTTTTTTTTTCTGTTACTTTTAATTTTCTAAAACTCCAAGATTGGCCATATTCTTCAATTTTCTAATTTTCCTTTATAGAATATGTTATTAAACTTTTATTTTTATTAAGTAGGAACAATTATATCCAAAATAATGATTATTTGAATATGATCATATAAGTAGTTTCATAATTTTTAACTATTTAAATGAATTTCAAAAAATAACAATAATAAAGGGTATATATTTGAATGAGAAAATAAGAACAATAAGAAAATATATTTAAGTTATTTTCACTTATATATATCTCGCTAAATAAATATATTTAATTTATTTTCTTGCACTTTAAATTTTAACACAAATTATTCTAGCATTAAAAATTAAAATAAATGTTAGCTATATATTATTTTTTTATATAGATTATGAACAATGGTAGATCTCTTAGTGTAGTAATGGGGTCAACGAATCCAACTAATTTTATCACAAGTAAAATAGAGGTGGTAGGTTTTTTATTATTGGACCCAATTTAATGCAAAATAGAGAACTCTAGCTTTCATGGAGCAATCTAATAGAAAATTATTCTAGTTGTAATTTGGTAATTATTGTCAAAATTAAAGTTGCAAATTGGGCATTTTAAGACCCTAGTCCAATGGAAAATGGGCTAATGAGTCTATCACTTTTCGGCCAAATTCCATTGTTTAGGTCTCAAAAAATGCGTTTTTCTGTTTATTGTAGCTTAAGGCAGATTTTTTATTTCCTTGTTCAATTTTTATAGGAATTTCAGATCGAGGCACTGTTTAGGCATTTTTGTCTATCTCATTAAATATTATCTTTCAATGTTTATAATTTTTTTTATTTTGGCAGTCTATTACCTTTTTAAAAAAACTTTTCTTATTTAGAATTAAGATTTTTGTAACCCTAATACTATATATAGTATTATTTGAGAAAAAGTGTAAATAGTTTTTCAGAATTCAATAATATTCCTACCAAGAAACTTTTTTCTATTTGTCCATATTTCTGGGTATTTTTAGACTAAATAGCTTAATAGTAATATATCCCTTTTGTTCATTACCTTTCTTGATGTCAGTTGGTGTCAGAGTATGGTTCATTCTTGAACAACTATGGCACTGCGAAGACAACCATAACAACATATAGAGGAGGTTTATCAACATTATCATATGGCCCACCTTGAGCAGTGACTTGAAATGATGATGTAGGAACAGATGGGACATGTGATGGATCATTTAACAGAATGACTAATGCAGCTCATAGGCGATAAAAATAGGGCAAACCCTACCCAACGAGGAAACTCTAATACAGATGGATCCAGTGGAGGCTCTAATATTGAAGGGGGAGCTTATTATGAGGAGGAGCTGCACAAATAATACATAACCCTATTGAAAATAGGTGCTAGGAATTTGGAATGAGAATAGAGAGACTAGAATTCCATGGTGGCCTTAAAACCACAAGAATTCTTGGATTGGTTAGCCACAGAATAAGAGATCATGGAATTTTAAGGTAGTGACCTGGAAGCAATAGTCCAAATTAAGTAGAAACAGGTAGGGCAAGGCTAAAATTGTTAGTTGGAAAAAGATGAAGAATCATCTATGATCCGAGTTCTCGCCTCACAACTTTTAGCGGTTGATGTACTAAAGGTTACAGAACTTGAGATAGGGAGCAAGGTCAGTGGATGACTACACCACTAAGTTTTACTAGTTGATAGCAAGAAATAATATACACAAGATGGAGGATCAGTTGGTGGCGAGACATATTAGTGGTCTAAGAGGACAAATTCAGGATACTATCAACTTGTTTAATCCTGTCTCTATCTCTATTGCTCGTCAAAAGGCTTTACAGGTAGAGAAGCACTCCAAGCGAATAGGCACTTCTACATCCTCTGCCAATATGGAAGGCAATAACGCTAGTAGCAGTGGCACAGTCAATCGTGTAGGAGGGGTGATTAGCAGAGGAACTACCAATACAAACTAGTTCAATAGGACAACTGACAGTGGCCTAAAATGCTTCGAATGTGGCGAGATTGGGCAGAGACAGTCTAAGTGCAAAAAAATAATAAGGAAAAAGGTACTATTTATGGAAATAGACGACTACAAAGATAGAGGTGTAGACCTTGTGGGAGAGCCAGTGTTTGATAAAGAAGTTGTGGTTGATGAAGAGGTGGTGGTAGGAGACACAAGTGTTACCTTAGTGTGAGGCCTCTCCCAAGGACCGGGTCCCGGCCCACCAATGAGGAGGGTGAGAATGCTCTTATTGGGGGGCTAAGTCCCATAGGACACCCCTGCATACAGTCTCCAGTCAGTTTGGTAAGCATGAGTTTAAAATCATCTTTTTTATTTTGAAATGAAGACTCTACTTTTAATTTTGAAAATGATAGGTGACCTTTATTTTGAAAAGCTGAAATTGGAGAGTCTTCACCTTTATTTTTACGAGGGCAAAATTAAGGAAAACTCCTTTTAGTTGACTTCATTAAATTAATTTTTATCCAAAGAGAGAATTAGTTCGAAAATAAGCACGATGAGTCCCAGGCTAAATTTTCTAAACTAATTTTAATAAAAAATAATTTTCTCTTTTTGATTGATTTTAAGTTTTATAGATGAAAATGATTTTTTAATGCATGCAGCAGAAATATATATGGATACCAGTTAATTATGTATGGGCAAATAATCACATGATATCCATAGATTGCAACAAAATAAATTGTTACATTACCAAAAATATTATCCCCAGGGAAGCTCTGACTCTAGCCCTTTTAGGTACTAGGTCAAGCATAAATCTTCAACTAAAATTACTAAAAGCAGATAATCTTAAATAAATATAACATTCATTTAAATTAAATTGCAAGATAATAGAATCACATTATTAAAGAAAAAATAAATTGGAATAAATTTAAAAAGATCAATTTGGAAATTTAGGTGAGGGCTCGCTACTTGGAGTGATATTCTGAGTATATCTACTTATCTCATTTAAATGAGAATCAGAGTCGTAAGTAGTTCATGCCTTTGATTACAAAGGACTTAAATTAACCAAATTTTAGTTAATTTAAATTACAGAATTGGCAAGAGCAAGGTGAAGAAATTTATACCTTGGGTAGTTGTTTCCTTTGGATGTGCAGTTGAAATAGATGCCAAAATGAGTTAGAGTCCAAAAATTATAAGAGAATTAAATTTAATTTGATTAAATTAGTCCAAGATGAATTTTATTTTGTTTTGGTGTCAAAATTAATTCTGACAAAACTTTGGCATGAAAAACTCAAGATCCCTTTTTTGGAGGAGAAAACCTCAATTATAGTGAAAAAGTGGAAATAAATCGTATCGGAATGATCCAGGCCGCACATGCGAGTCGAGGCCCATCTGCATTTCTGGCGGCTGCTGCACAAGCTGCTGCCTGTTCTCGGCTAGCATGGCTGCCGCATGCGCCAAGGACTATTTTTGCCGCTTCGGGCCCATTTGACTTTCGATTCAAATGATTCTAGTGGCGTTAGAGTTTTTATTGCATGGGCTTTCATTTGGGGTTAAAATTGATAATTTTTCCTCATATCCAAAATTAAGGATTTTAGAGGACCGTTCGGGCCGGTCTGGACTCGTTCAGGCCCATCCAAATTCCTACTCGTGTGATTCCAATTTTATTGGAACCACACTCATATTCACCCTATTTTAGGTGAAAAATTAGGAGTTCACACTTGGTCATTAGGCGGTCTTGTCTGACACCTAAGGCTGTTGAAGATGATTGGCTATGAAGTACTATTTTTCTGTCTTACATGCAGCATTCTCAGTAAGGTCTGCCATTTTCTTATTAATGTCGGTAGTTGTGAGAACATTATTGGAGCAGAAGCAGTATAAAAACTAGGAATAAAGATTGAGAAGTATTATAGGCTCTACAAACTGGCTTGGCTAAAGAAGAGCAGTGAGGTAACTATTTCATAATGAGCTTTAGTAACATTTTCTATTGATTTTAAATATAAGGATATTATGGTGTGATGTGGTTGCCATAGATGCATGCCATTTGTTGTTAGGAAAACCTTAGCAGTATGTTAAGAAGATATTTCATGATGGCCGTGCTAATACTTATTCTTTTGTATTTAATAATATGAAAATTGTGTTACTGCCTGATAAAACCTAGAAAAGGCAAAATCAACTAGGGATGGTACTAAATTGTTATTGTTGGCCAAATTTATTGATGACTTGCAAGGCTCAGAAAATGATTTTTGCACTTATTGGGAAGAAGGTTGCAATAGAGCTGAAAGTACTAAAAGAGGCAGCCCCCTTACTGGTAAAATTTGAAGATGTCTTTCCAGATGAGTTGCCTGAAGGGTTACCACCCTTGTGTGATATTCAACACCATATTAACTTAGATCCTGGTATAAATTTGCCTAATAGACCACACTGCCAGATGAGCCCCAGTCAACATGAGGAGTTGCCAAGACAGGTAGAGGAATTGGTAGCTAAGGGGCATGTGTGAGAAAGCTTAAGCCCTTGTGTAGTACCCACCCTATTGGTTCCTAAGAAGAATGGTTCCTGGCATATGTGTGTGGATAGTAGAGCCATCAACAAGATCACTATAAGGTACAGATATCCTAACCCCCGTTTGGATGATTTATTGAATCGAATTAATGGTGCAATAATATTTTCTAAGCTAGACCTTAAAAGTGGGTACCACCATATTCGGATACTGTCAGGAGATGAGTGGAAAATGGCCTTCAAAACTAGGGAAGGATTTTATGAGTGGTTGGTAATGCCATTTGGCTTGTCGAATACACTAAGCACATTTATGTGGGTGATGAAATAGTCACTAAGGCCATTCATTGGCAAATTTATTGTGGTGTACTTTGGCAATATTTTAATTTATAGTGCTAACCTTATAGAATATTTGCATCACTTCCGAGAGGTTCAAATTGTGCTTCGCAGGGAAAATTTTATGCAGTAGTAAAGAAGTGAATTTTTCTCACGCGTAATGTGTTTTTCCTGGGTTACATGATGTCTACAGAGGCGCTAAAGGTTGATGAGTCAAAGGTTGAGGTGATCAGGCAATGGCCTTGGCCTAGCATAATTATCGAAGTTCGTAGTTTTCATGGGCTTGCCTCTTTTTACATACATTTCATGTCACATTTTAGCAGTACCATAGCCCTTGTGACAAATTGTATGAAAGGTGGCAAGTTTGTATGGACAGAGGAGGCAGAGGAAGCCTTCCAACTTGCCAAGATATGCTTGACCACCTCGTCTATCTTAGTGCTACTTAGTTTTTTACAAGCATTAGAAATACGCTGTAGCATACTTCAGTGAGAAATTTACGGGTTCCAAACATAATTAAAACACCTATGATGCAAAATTTTTGTAGTGGTTCAAGCAATAAAGTACTAGAGGCACCACTTGTATAAAAGAGAGTTTATTTTGCATACAAACCATAAGGCTTTGAAGCATTTGCATGGCCAAGACAAGATGTCATCACTACATGCTCCATGGGTGGCCTACCTTAAGCGTTTTACGTATATGGTAAAACATAAATCAAGAATTACAAACAAAGTTGCTAATGCTTTGAGCTGCAGGAGAAATTTCTTAGTTACAATGTGAGTTGAGATACCTAGCTTAGACTCTTTTTGTGATTTGTTTGGTACCGATCCTTACTTTTCTATTATTTTAGAAAGGGTTCAAGTAAGTGATAAGATAGATTTCTTGAGAGAACCAATTGTGTGCATTCTAGATTGTAGTTTATGCCTTAAGATCATCCAGGAGTTACATAACAAAGGGCATGTCGGCTGTGAGAGAACCTTACAACTGGTTCAAGCTTCCTATTTATGCCCCTTCATACGAAGAGAGGTGGACAAATATGTGTAGAGATGTCAAATTTGCCAAGTTTCCAAGGGTACAACCACTAACGCTGGCCTATACATGCCTCTTCCAGTACCTACTAAGCCTTGGGTAGACATCAGTATGGCTTTTGTTTTGGGTTTGCCCTACAAATGACTCCATTTTGATGTTGTTAAGCAATTATCTAAGATGGTTCATTTTATTCCATGTAAATGAACGACCGATGTTGTCAATGTGGCCTAGTTGTTTTTTTAAGAAGTGTACCACCTTCATGGCTTGGCTACATCTATTGTATCTAATACAGAAACTCACTTCATTAGTCACTTCTAGCACACTTTATGAAAATGGTTAATACAAAATTGAATTTCAACAGTGCTTATCACCCACACACTGATGGTCAACTGAAATGATCAATAGATCATTGGGCAATCTACTTTGTAGTTTAGTTGGTGATAATGTGAAGAGTTAGGATCAGAAGTTATGTGAGGCTGAGTTTACCCATAATCATGCCCTCAACAAAAGTTCGGGTTTTAGTCCATTTCAAGTTGTGTACTCTATTGCACTTAGGGGGCCCTTAGATCTTATTCTTCTACTTGATAAAACTAGAGTTCATGGCAAGGTAGTAGATTTTATGGATAATCTACTGGATATTCATAAGGTTATGCATGCCAACTTACTTTAAGCCAACGCTAAGTATAAGTAAGTTGCAGATCGTAAACACTGCCATATTGAGTTTGAGGTGGGAGATTTCATATGGGTTATACTCACTAAAGAATGATTCTCAACTGGAGAGTATAACAAGCTTTTTGACAAAAAGATTGGTCTTGTGGTGATCATTGAGAAGATTAATTCTAATGTCTACCGCCTCAAGTTACCCAGCCATATCTGTACTACTGATGTTTTTAATGAGAAGCATTTGATTCCTTTTCAAGGGCACTCCTTTGATGATGATGCCATTGCTGACAATGCGAGGACGAATTTTCTCTATCCCGAGGAGAGTGATACGAAATAGAGAACTCTCACTTTCATGGAGCAATTTGACAAAAAATTACTCTTAGTAGCAATTTAGTAATCACTGCCAAAAGTTGAGTTGTAAAATGGGTGTCTTAAAGGCCTAACCCAAAAAAAAAAAAAGGTCAACGAGTCAAATTCACTGTTATACAGTGTGGTTCGTCATTTTCTATAAAATTTCATCGTTTAGGCATCCGAAAATATATTTTTCTATTTATACTAGCTTAGGATAAGTTTTTTTTATTTTCTTATTTAATTTTGGTAGAAATCTCGGATCGAGACGTTGTTTGGACATTTCGTCTCCTTGTTAAATATTATCTTTTTATATTTATAATTTCTTTTTATTTTAGCAGTACGTTGTATTTTTGAAAAACTTTTCTTATTTAGAATTAGAGTTTCTGTAACCGTAATACTATATATTGTATTATTTGAAAAAAGTATAAAAATTTTCGAGACTCAATAATATTTCTACAGAGAAACTTTTCTCTCTTTGTGTCTATTTTCTTATAAATTCTCAAACTAAATAGGTTAATAGTACCATATCCATTTTATTCATTACCTTTTGCTACATATCAACTAAAGAAAAACTTAGATCCTAATTAAAAAAAAAAAAGATTGGACCCCAACCAAAGAAAAAATTAAACTCCAGTTAAAAAATAGAAAATTACACTGTTTACTTTTTTTTTAACTTTTCTTTAATTAACGAGGAATTTTAATTATTTCAAAATAAAAATAATGACAGATTGGCGAGAGATGCTATTTAAATAAGAATAAATATACTGACATTTTAATTATGGATTAGCTAGAAATATTTAGTGATTGATTATTTGACCTAAAGATTAATAAGAAATTTTTCATGCTAAAAATTTTACGATAATTTTTAATTTATTTTTATCAAATAAATTAATGAGAGATTTTATAAATTTAGTTTTCATCACTAAAAAAAAAACCAGTAGGAACTTGTCTAGCTTTTGGAATTCTTTTATTTCCAAAAACACTATCATTTCCTGCCAACTTAACCATCATATTAACATAAGCACTCTTCAGCTGCCCCAATAGCTTCAATGGCGAAGTAGCAATCTTTAAAATTCTTAACTTCACAACTTTTCCGATTTTCCAAGCTTTTTTTGGACTTCCTTTATCTCCAATCCTTATAACCTTCATATTTCGATTTCTGCCATTAATTCTTTGGTATTTTCTTCTCCAGTATCTTCTCCAACTACCAATAAATGAAGCAGAAGCAATTTCCATTTCTTGATCAAGAAATTAGTTTGTAATTATTGATAGCGGTTTTCGATTTTGTAGTTTTTGATTGCAGAGATTTGATATCTGCTAAGGATTTATAAAAGTTCATGTGAGAAGTAGATTATTGAAATGAAATCAATAATTAATTAGTCTCCACAGTAGTAACAGTACCTAATAATACATTATTTTTATTCAAATTTTTGTAAGATTGTATTTGGCCAAGAATTGGATTCTAATATATGAACAAAATAAATAAAATTATATTCATATAATAAAATTTGTTTTTATAGTTTATAACATATATATACAAAAGTAGTTATTATGTAGAGAATATAGTGAAGTAATATGATGTTAGTATCCTACCAAAAGCAAAACATTAGTAGTTTGATGTTAGTGTCTAAATGTGGAATGAAAAGAATAAAAAAAATTAAAATTGTACCCCTTTCAACAATAAATTAATAATAAGTTAAATGTGTATTTTATAAAAATAATATATAATAATGAGGTGGTAGCATTATTTTACTATTTTTGTCCAACAATGTGGACCGAAGACTCTTCTCAGCAACTCCCTTTTGTTGGTGTTCATAAGAAGCGGAACAAAAAATTACACACCACGAAAGATGATCTTGTTTGTTCTCTCTCTTATAATTCTTATTAGTAATTAACATTGATGCACAGTCATGTTACATTTTTAATTGTCAATTTTCAAAATTTAAAATTAAAAGTTAAAAAAAATTATCATAAATTTTGAATTGAAAAGTTAATTTTTGTAAAAATATACCATTATAAAAAAAATATTTATTATTAATTTAAAAAAATACAAGTACTTATTTTAATTTTAAATATTTTAATATTTGTATGAATTTTTGTAATTAAATTAAAAAATAGTTATGTTTATTAATATGTTCATCAATGTAGGCATCTATAAAAGAATTATCAAATTAGCCCTTTAATTTTCAATCAGTTCAGCATTTGTCCGTTAATTACACTAATAAACATTTACTTGGGTTAATTTCACCAACTTTTCCTGCTTTTTTTTTAATTATATTATTGAAAAAATGACACACTCCAATATATTTTTAAAAATTTTTATTTTTTTATCAGAAATATTTTAGTTATTTTATTATAAACTCATTATAAACTCGCTGTAAACTGTGTTAAATTTATAAACTAATTGTAAACTAATTATAAACTCATTGTAAACTCCCTGTAAACTAATAAAAATCTAGTATTTTGAAAAATAATTTATAAATTCTGATATTATAATAAATATTTTATAAATATGATATATTTAAAATTATTTTTATTTATTTTTATATTTTTGTCAAAAGACCTATATTATTAATATTCCTTTTAAACTCTAATTTATCCAAATAAAAATTATTCACTTTAAATTTTTGTAATGAAAAGAAATTAAAATTAATATATAAATATTAATGAAAATTAAATAAATGCAGTTTTTTTTTATTGCTACTCCTTCAACACTTTACTATTGAATGGGTTCACATGGTAAAATTTTCCATGGAAGCAATGCTAGATTTCTTTGCTACTTTTCTTCCTACAGTCTACATTGAAGCTCCTTTAATCTGTCCTTCACTACTAAAACAACGCAAATTCCTTTTACAAACAAATCCCATCTGCTATATCAAGTAATCCTTTTCACTACAAATCTCACTTGCCTTCTATTGTTGTTATTGACGAATTTTCCCCTCTGGTTGTGTTTTTTTTTTTTTTTTGACTGGTCAGCCAACTGATTCTCCATATTTGGGATTCATCTTCTTATGTAATTATTTTTAAAAAAAAATTATTATAGCAAAGGAAAGATCAATTTTTTTCAATGAGCATTAAAATTTAAAAAGGAAAATTACAAGGAAGAAGAACATACAAAGGCATCCCAAACTTTGAATGGGTTGATGGATGATGGCAAGAACTGGGTATTATTATTAATCCCTACCACTGATGAAGGAATTAATTAAAAACCCATAAAAGAAATAAAAAAAATAAATACAAAAATAAAATAACTGGCTGCTATATCTATACTTATCTCTCTCTCTATACGAAGGATTGATAAATTAACAATCTTACTGAGTTGCTTTCAAGGCTTTATAAATCTCATAAACAAGTCTAGTCTCAAATTCTTCATTTGTATAGGTAACTGCAGGAACTTGTCTAGCTTTTGGAATTCTTTTAGTTCCAAAAACACTATTATTATTCAAGAAATCAACATTTCCAGCCAAGTTAAGCATCATATTAACATAAGCACTCTTCAGCTTCCCCAATAGCTTCGATGGCGAAGTAGCAATCTTTAAAATTCTTAACTTCACAACTGTTCTGATTTTCCAAGCTCTTTTTGGACTCCCTTTATCTCCAATTCTTAAAACCTTCATATTCTTTCCGATTCCTCCATTAATTCTTTGGTATTTCCTTCTTCTCCAGTATCTTCTCCAGCTACCAGTAAATGGAGCAGAAATAATTTCCATTTCTTGCTCAAGAAATTATTAGTTTACAGTTATTGATAACAGATTTTGGAAAGAAAATAAAGATTTTCTTTAATGGAGGTTGAGTAGAGAAAATTTGTAGTATCTGATTGCAGAGTTGAAAAGAGAAAATTTTCTTTTATAGAAGGTGGAGATGATATGATCTGATATCTGATGAAGATTTATGAAATTTCACGTGAGAAGTAAATAATTGAAATGAAATCATGGGCCCTGATGAGTCGGGTCAACAATGCCGGTTAGACTGTGATATTCAAATATAGGGAGCTTTGGTCCATTATGTAATTTATTGATTATTGATAATTTGACATTATGTCAAAATAAAAATTCTAACGTCTCTCTCAAATTAACAAATCTTATATTAAAAATATTATTTTAATTTCTTCTAGATGTTTGACCATAAATTTAGTACTCTCAGCCTGCAGCTTCTTCAAATTTTTTATATTTCTTGAAGTACAATTCACATTATTTTATATATACAAATAATTATTATATTTCAATTATTGTATATATAAAATAATGTGAATTGTACTTCAAGAAATATAAAAAAATTCAATAATTATATAAAGGTAATTCAATTCACTTGTGCATATGTAATTTCTAGTTTTCTACTGTGTAAACTGAAAATTTAATTAGCACTTAAATTTCTATAAGTATGACCTTTCTGAAAAGCTACAGTCACATTTGTTTATATTGATAACATTTTCTTAGTCAAAATGTTATAATGTCAAAGATAGTTTTTTAGAAGTAATTTAATTAATGTTATTTATTACTGTACATTGAAGCGAGTTATTCTATTTTGACATATATGTGCTGAAACATTTTAAAGGAAAAAAATTAAGATTTCAGCTACTGCTAGTTACGTCATGATATACGTTTGCTCATTATATATTTTTTGCTTAATACATAATTATACCCTTATATTTATAAGAAAAAATCTATTAGCACCTTATACTTTTTGAGCATTCTATTATACATCTCAACTAATTAAAAATAATATTAATAACCATCTGGAGCAATGGTTAAAGACACGTGGAATAAGTATGTATTGAAGGCGCATTAATTGTATTTTTTAACCGTTGCAGAAAAAGACCTTTAGTTAATATTCATCTTCTCTCTCTTATTTGCTTCAACGGAAAAAAAAAATCCTTATTTATACAAAGAGAGTTAGGTTAAATATGATAAAATTTCTTATCTTATTTACTTGTTCACTCAGTCTAGCGTAATTGGAGTTATTTTTTGAAAATTTTATTTGCTCGCTCTTCTTTGCTTCATCACTTATAAATGGATAACAAGTTAATGAGCTCTGATTTTTCTCATTGCAAATGCAATTCGAAATGTGTTCTCAAGCTTTCATGGATGTCGGTGAACCCTTGCAGGAGGTTTTTTGGATGCAAAAAGTATAGAGTAAGTGTAATAGTTGAAATTATTTTATTTTGGCAATTTAATTTTGTAAAAATTTATAACTTGGGGAAAAATCTATTTTTTGTCTATTTATTTTTGTCACAGGAGAAAGGTGCTAGTGAATACTTTTCGTGGTTTGATTCTCCTACACTTGAGCATTTGAAGCCTATGATAGTGGGTTTGCTAAGAAGGGTGAAAAGGTTTGAGAAGCAGAGATAGAGAAGAATGAAGCGTTTGGCATTTAGTGTGTTTGTTGTGTTTTTGTTCACTTACTTGTTCCTTGTTTAATTAGTTGTAGGAAATGCTGATTATGGATGCCTAATGTATATTTCCCTTTATTAGGTTTGCAGAGAATAGGGAAATACTTTTGTTAATGTTTAGGGATCCAGCTTTTGACTATTTTATTCAGCTCACTTGTAGTAATAAATTGAATCCTTTGTAAGCAATAAAATTTTCGTTCAGTTGAATATGTTCGATGAATTTTTTGTTGGCTGTATTTGCTGTAATGTGAATGAATGTGTTTTTTTTTTCTTTTTAATGAGCAAATTGGAATGTGTAATGTGTAATGTGATTATTATGTGGTTTGGTTTGTGAGTGTTGGTTATGCATAATGAACAATTCATAATTTCTGTGTTTTTATGTTTGTTTCTTAGCAACTGATGATGAGAATATGTAGCAATAGCAGCAACAGATAATGTAGCCTTTGTTGTTAAATTAATGTTATTGAGAAAATTGAAAATATATAACAAGTTATCTGGCATTCATTTAACATCAGCATAAATTGAATGTAACATTCAAAGAGTTGTTTCATACATGAATTGCTTGCCTAAATCTGGAGTTAACAAACACAAGGCAATCCCAAAATGTTGCAAAAATTTAACACATGTTCATAATACCAACTACTTTAACAGTTTGAAAAAGACAAAACAAAAAGACATAATGTTCATAATACTATCTTGGGTAGCAGATTGTTGCATTTCTCTCATACTTTCTACACGTTATATTGTAAATCTTTGTGTATTGGTTTATTCCTCTCTCAACTGCCTTGAAGTCATAGCTGACTTCCCCTTCCATTTCAAGCCATGTGGTTTGAAGCACCTAAATTAATATTCCGTTCAGCAGCATTCTTGATACCCACTGGTGCCATAATCACTTAGGCTGTGTTGCCACTATACATAATACATTTAAAGTCTTACACAAATTAATCATTTGAACATAATTACTTTATAGCTGAATATAATAAAAACAAACAAAATGCTTACACATTCAAGTATCTGTCCAAAAGGCCCATACATTCTAATTCCAAATCCATAACTAAAATCCCTCTACCTCTTTTGACCAATTTGAACACCTTTGTCTCCTCCTCTCCCTCTGCCACTTCCTATGCCTGTGCCTCCTTCTCCTTTCCCTCTACCACTTCCTGTGTCTCTGTCTCCTTCTCCTCTCCCTCTATCATTTCTAATTCCTCTACCTCCCGATCCTCTCTCTGTTCCTATTTGATTAGGTGCAGGCTGGGATAAATTTTGGGCTTGACTGCTTGAATCAAAAGGTAAGTGAGATGAATTTGGTCTAACTTTATGACTTAAAGGCTAGATGTACAATTAAAATAGTAGTTAGGAATATGATTTTTTAGAATAAACATTAACATATATTACAATTTATACAATTATATCATTTCCCTTTTGACAACCTTTCTTGTTACGTCCCTCTCCCTTGCAAATTGAACCTGTCATATTTCTTTCTCATCTTGTATAAGATCCAATATTCTTTGTCTCATGCCTGTCTTTCTTTCTATTTTTCTTAGGTCGACTAGGCATTGGCTTCATAGGTGGATGCTCAATTGGTGAATGATTTGAGTCATCCCACATCGTCATGTTAGGAATAGGTTGAATGAATTGAGAATATGCCTTAGCGTACGTATCTTTTCTATACCAATGTGAGATGAAGTCTTCAGGGTTTATTTGTCTTGGTTCATGGCACATATAGCATGCGGGCATGGAATTCCCTTCAATTCCCAGCTCTTGCAGGAGCAAGTATGGTTGCTAGCTAAGGTCAACAGTGTGTCCATACTCTCCTCAACAAACTCAAACCATTCCACTGAACACTACACTGCATAATAACTGCCTTGTTATCTTCAAGTTTTTTCATAGCAATTGGAGAAATATTATTAATCCAATTATCCATAAAAGTATTCATCATACTTGTCCTATCCATCACTTTATGCCTTATATCCTCAAGCATCGAGATAATAGACTTGTGTCTAACATCAAATATCCAAGAATTAAATGCTTCTGACATGTTGTTCTTCACAGCATCACATTTACAATATGCCATCATATAAGCCATACACCAAGTTTCTTTATTTTAACATAACAAGTCTTCAATGATTCCTCTCCCTAACTTACTTAGAGCAACAATATTATCTTTCAGGGGGTACTTCAAAACTAGCTCTGGCACACCTCCAAAAAGCTTTCCTTCTTTCTTTCCCTCTATATTTCTTACTTTAATTAGACCAAACATGTCCGGCTCATGTCCTATGCTCCACTTCTAGCAACAACTCATTGATAACTAGAATTAATCTCTGTACAAGCATAAGAAGTTGTCTAGCATACTCAGCCATACAATCACCCATGTATTTACTTAATACCTTAAACTTGGCTCTCTTACAAACTATCTTACCCATACAAACTTGAAACTCCTTCTTACACAGCTCTTGAATCTCCCAAATTCTAATCTTAGGTTGTGAAATAAACCTATCTTTGAAATGGTTGGCTATAAACTCAGAATTACAAAGCCTATTTTTATTGGTACTGAAGCATTTATGGACTAGATGATATTTTTTACTATAAAATCTTGAGTATTTCTAACAGTACTTGCAAATAGCAACAAAGGACAACCCTTATGTAAACACTTAACCCTTACTCTATATAGTTCATTTGGCCTAAGAATTAATTGGACCCCCTTTTTATACCATAGTAAGTTACAGATCTCCTAAACGGTTTCACACTCTCAAAGACCACACCTAACTGAAACCTTAGAGTTTCAGAAGTGGGATCATATTGTAATCTCCTACCTTTTCTCCTAATAGGTATATCATCCTCATTAGCTTTTATATCACTCTCACAACTATCTGGATTTGAACTCCCATAAAATGGTTCATCTCCTCCTATCCAGCCTTCGGACCCTCTTCTTTCTCTCTTTAAGTCCTCAAAACCAAGATCATTACCAACCTCTCCAAGTTGAACAATGTTATTAGTTCTCTCTTTCCTTGTTTTGGCCCTTCTGTGATTCCTAACTGTCTCCCTGGTAGCCCTAATGTAACACCCCAATTTTCATTGAACCTAATGAGACACATTAATTGGTGAGAGATATTGAAAATATAAATAACATATACATCATATATAAAAAGATTAAATATAAATGGTAAGATGGTAAAAAAAAGTTAAAATTAGAAAAGTTAAAATATAAAATAATAATATTTTATATAAAAATCTAAAATAATTAATATATATATAGTTAGTGGAAAAGTATGAAAAAGTCAATTTTCTAGAAAACACTTCTTCCTTCTCCTTTCTTCTTATCTTAGCTGATTTCTATGTTGCTTGAGAGAGGGAGATTTCCATCCTTTAAACTAACAAGAAAGTTTAGTTAGTTTTTCACAAGGGGTGAAGGAAGCTTGAGCTTTAATTCAAGTAACAAGTAAGTTTCTTAACTTTTAATGATTCTTTTTAGTATGATTGATATGAGAATTAGGATTTAGTGAAACATATAGAAAGTTATAATATAAAATTGATGTAGTAATGGTGATTATAGACTTGATAATGATTTGGAATGATGTTGGCTAAAGTTAGGGCTAGTAATTGAATATTAGAGTTTTGTAAGGGGGTTTAGCTAATTCTAAGTTAAAGAAGGTTAAAAAGGGGTTTAAGATGCATAAATGAGTAATTACTATCATTTTGAATTTATAAATTGATTAGGGTTGATTGATTTGAGTAAAGGAACTAATAGAGTTCGTGAAAGATCGGAAGAAATTATTGTGCAAAGGAGCTGTTTCTCCAATTTGAGCTTCAAAAAGGTAAGTATATACTTAGATAATGTTCTTGTATTTGGTTTTTATCATACTAAATTTATATGTACGTGTTATATTGATGAAAATAGTGTGAAAGAGTGATTTTGGGATACCATGGGCATGGCCATGTAGGGCCATGGCCGTGGGCTTTGAAGTGAAGCTGTTTCGTGTGAAAATAGTGAAGAGGCAGAAGCAAAATGAATGCCACGGGCATGGCCTTTGAATGCCACGACCGTGAAGGTGTTCAAAGGTATTTTACAGCTTTGTTTCACATCCCACGAGTGTAGCTATTGGATGCCACGGCCGTAGGATTAGTTTGTTGAAATTTATTGCCATATTTTGCACTATATGGCAATATATGGGTGTAGTAAATGCCTTGCATAGCTTTGTCTTTATATATATTGTATTAAAATGAATATGTGATTATAAAGTGAAGAATTATGATAAAATATGTTGATCATGTTAATTGTTGGAGTATTAATGAGTTACATGGTGAATGACTCATATATACATAATGTGGAATGTTGTTTGTTGTCTTATACTTTACCTAGTTGCCAGATGATTGCGTTTGGTGATTAGCATGCCATACGCAATGGGGTGAGATATTGGGTGTCACAGAGATGTTACTACGCCCCTGAGCGAGACACACGAGGTTTCATATTGATGATTACGCTGTGGATGAGACACTGGGTGTTAGAGATTTATTTACGTCCACTAACGGGACACAGAGTTGTCATTATTGGTGAGATAGGCCAAAGCAATGGTTCTGAAACTAGGTTATTGTATAAGATTGTTGGGCCTAATACATGATGGTTTTTTATGTTTGTTTGTAAAATAAAGATGAGAATATATGTAACATTAAAACATTATGCATGTTCATATACATTTCTCATAGTAATGTTGCATTATCTAGTATATACTACTGAGCTCTAGGCTTATTGTGATTTATATATTACATAGGTGACAGGATAGAAATTGGAAGTTCTTCTAGGCTAGGACATGTCTAATTAGAGGTTGGATACTAAAAGCCTCTGGTTGCCACAGATCAAGCCTAAGCATAGCATGTAAATATTCTTTTGAGTTGATGTAGATGTAATATCTATTTTGTAAAATATAATAAATTGAAATATGATTTAAAGATGTTTTGTATATAAGTAATATCATGTTCTCATATTTATAAATGTATGCATGAAAATATGGGATTTAGGGTTGTGAGTGTATGGAAATATTTTGAAAACTATTGGATATTCACAGGTTAAGTTGATTGGATTTGGTAATACTCGTATTTTAAATGAAACTCTGGCAAAATTTCTATAGTTTTATTTATTTTTCTTATATCTATTTATATTTTATATATAATGTTATAACTAGCAACTAAATGACGAAGGATGATAAGGTACAATAGTAACATTTTGGTAATACTCTTATACCCTATCTGTGCATACTACATATATGAAGGTATATGTACAATATGTGGGTAGGTTATGAGGGTGTTACATTTATTTTGGTATCAGAGCCTAGGTTTGAGATACTTAACCTAGGTGGGTTTTAAGTGAGAGAAAAAGAGAAGATTTCAAACTTGATTTTAAAAGTGTTGTACATGCATATGCATAGGCATTTGAGTTGATCTTTAATGTGGCAACCTTTGATCTTATAACAGATATAGGTAGTAGAGATGACTCATTCTCATGGATCAGATAAAGGTATTGCAGAGAGTTTCGCTCCAAGAGAAGGTATGGCTGGAGCAAGTACAGAAGCTACTAAAGAGGCATCATTGTCAGCTAGACCAGCAGTGCTAGAAATTTCACCAGTTTGGGCATAACATATGGTGGAATTGTTACGTCATGCCCCAGCTCAACAACAGCAGCAGCCGATTAGGAAGTATTAGAAGTTAAGAAACTTTGGGGCTACTGATTTCATAGGTACTGCAGATCCAGTGGAGGTTGAGTAGTGGTTAGATTGAATTGAGAGAGTGTTTGTCCAATTGCAGGCTACTGCGGAAGAAAAGTTTAATTATGCCTTGTCTCTTTTACAAAGAGATGCTTATGATTGGTGGAAGAACATTCCTGATGGATTGAGACAACCCCCAGTTTTGACGTATGATTATTTTCTAAAGGAGTTTGGGAAGAAATATACCCCTTGGGAGTATAAAGACAAGAAGAAGGAGTTTCTTAACTTGAAGCAAGGAGACAAGACAATTGACGAGTATGAGAAAGAATTTCTTCGTTTGAGTAAATATACAAGTGGCATTCTGACAGATGAAGTGTACCAATGTAGAAGGTTTGAAAAAAGATTGAAACCATCTATTATGTATCATGTGGCAGCGGTTCACTATGATGATTTTTCCAAGATGGTAGCAGCTGCATGGAATGTAGAGAAAGCTCAAGGGCTTGTAGCTGCACTGAGGGCAGAAGAAAGTAGAGTTAGAAAAGCTCCGATGGAGACGAGTTCCTTATCTTTAAAGAGAGGTAGAGGTGATTATCCTCTGAGATCTAATAGGGGCCAGGGATAGTTTGGTAGATCACAGCAGCAGAGGCAGAGACTTACAGTCTCGATAGCTAGCACATCGACTTCTGGTTCTTGTATGTCTCCACCATCGACCTGTGTACAGTGTGGTCGAATACATAAAGGGATTTGTTGGGGAGTTGATTTCAGAGATTGTTATAGGTGTGGATCTTCAGGTCATTTTGTTAGAGATTGTCCAAAGCCATCGGATGAGAGATCAACTGATACAGTAGGAGCCAGACAGAGTAGTAGAGGAGTTAGGGGAAGTTGATGTGGTAGTAGAGGTGGTAGATTTGAGGCTATCCAAAGAGAAGATTTGACTTTTGTGAGCAGGCTAGAGGAGACTAGAGCTACTCAGAGGGTTTACGTGATGCAGAAGGAACTAGATGCTTCAGATATCATAACTGGTACATTTTCTTTATTCGATAACCTTATGCATGCATTGATAGATCCTGGATCTACCCATTCATATATTAGTGCATCAGTTTTACCTGTGAGTGGTGTGCATTATGAATAATTAGGATTTAATGTATTGGTGACTAATCCCTTAGGGTATAGTGTGGTAGTTAGTAGAGTTTATTGAGATAGTCCGGTTATGGTGCAAAAAGAGAAATTTTTCAGTAATTTGATTGAGATGCCCTTTAGGGAGTATGATCTTATTTTAGGTATGAATTGGTTATCAAGGCATAAAGCTGTAGTTGATTGTCGACAGACAAATATTACTCTAAGAACATTTAAGGGAAAAGAAGTGGTAGTGAGAGGTGAGTCAAGTCACCTCTTGTTTATTTTTATTTCTGTAGTGGTTGCTAGAAGGATGATGAAGAAGGGGTGTGAGGCTTATTTGGCACATATGGTGGATACTAGAATAGAGAAGTCTAAGCTCGATAGTATTCCTACAGTGGCTAAATTTCTAGATGTATTTCTAGATGAGTTACCAGGGTTACCTCTAGTGAGAGAGATGGAGTTTGGTATCAATGTGATTTTAGGTACCACTCCTATCTCTATAACCCCTTATCAAATGGCACCAGCAGAGTTGAAGGTGCAATTATAGAAATTGCTGGATAAGAAATTTATAAGCACTAATGTTCAACTTGGAGAGCACCAGTATTGTTTGTTAAAAATAAGGATGGTACCTTGAGATTATGTGTTGATTATCGGCAGTTGGATAAGGAAACCATCAAGAATAAATATCCATTACCTCGTATTAATGATCTCTTTGATCAATTGAAAGGAGCAGCGATGTTCTCTAAAATTGATTTTAGATCAGAATATCATCAGTTGAGAGTGAAAGAGGTAGAAGTGCCCAAGACTGCTTTTCGTATGAGGTATGGACACTATGAATTTCTTATAATGCCTTTTGGATTGACGAATGCATCATCAGCTTTTATGGATCTAATGAATAAAATCTTTTGACTTTATTTGGATCAATTTGTAGTGGTGTTCATTGATGATATTTTGGTGTGTTCGCATTGTAAGGAGGATCATGATAGACACTTACAGATTGTATTGCAAATATTAAGGGAGAAGCAATTGTTTGCAAAATTATCCAAGTGTGAGTTTTGGTTAGATCAAGTAACTTTTCTCAGACATGTTGTTTCAGTAGAAGGAATTAGAGTATACCCAAGTAAAGTTGAGGCAATCTTGAATTGGAGTCCACCTAAAAATGTTACAGAAGTGAGGAGTTTTCTAGGATTGACAGATTATTACTGTCGATTTGTAAAGGAGTTTTCTATGGTAGCCATGCCACTCAACAAATTACTTCAAAAAAGAGTGAAATTTATATAGACAGACAAATGTCAAATGAGTTTCGAACAGTTAAGAAATATATTGACTCAGGCTCTTATTCTTACTCTACCTGTAGAAAGCAAACCATATGTGATATATAGTGATGCATCGCAAAATGGTTTGGGTTATATGTTGATACAATAGAGTTATTGCCTATGCCTCTAGACAGTTGAAATCACATGAGTTGACCTACCCGATCCATGATCTAGAGTTGGCAGCTATAGTGTTTGCATTAAAAAATTGGCGACATTATTTATATGGGAATAATGTTTTATTTATACAAATCATAAAAGTTTAAAGTATTTGGGTGTGCAAAAAGAGTTGAATCTTCAGCAAAGGCGATGGTTAGAGTTGATCAAAGATTATGATTGTTTAATTGATTACCATCCAGGTAAGACTAATGTAATTGCAGATGCTTTGAGTCGGAAGTCTATGGCAGGGTTGACTGCCTATTCTCTTATGTTGTTGGTTGAATTGAGAACCTTACTTGCTAGATTTGAAGTTGGGAATGATGGTGCACTTGTGGCACAATTGTAAGTTAAGCCATTACTTTTGGAGCAAATTAAGGAAGCACAATAGGAAGATGTAAATATCCAAAAAATTATGCAAAACTGCCTTAAGGAGGAGAGTGGAGACTTTCAATTGGAGATGATGGTAGTGTGATGTATAGAACACGATTTTATGTACCAGAAGATGTAGAATTAAGGAAGAATATTTTAGAAGAGGCACATCAATCAGCTTATGCTATGCACCTGAAAGTACTAAAATATATCAAGATTTAAAATAACATTACTAGTGGAAGGGTATGAAGAGAGATATAGCAGAATTTATATCTAAGTGTCTCACTTGTCAGAGGATAAAAGTTGAATATCAAGTTCCTTTAGGATTGCTACAATCTTTATCGGTGCCTGAATGGAAATGGGATATAGTAACTATGGATTTTGTTACTCGATTACCTTTGACCCAGAAAAAGCATGATGCAATTTGGATAATTGTAGATAGAATGACAAAGTCGACTCGCTTCTTACCAGTGAGGATGGATTAATCCCTTTACAAGTTAGCAAAAATCTATATCAGTGAAATTGTAAGACTATATAGGTTCCAATTTCATTGGTGTCGAATCAAGATCCCAGATTCACCTCAAGATTTTAGAAGAGTTTGTAATGTGCATTGGGTACTCGATTATATTTCAGTACAACTTTCCATTCTAAGACTGATGGGTAGTCTGAAAGGGTGATATTAGTATTAGAGGATATGCTGAGAAGTTATGTTATTGATTTTATTGGCAGTTGGGATAAACACTTGCCATCGGTTGAGTTTGCATATAATAATAGCTACCAATCTAGTATTGGTATGGCACCGTATGAAGCTCTATATGGGAGAAAATGTAGAACACCTTTATATTGGGATGACATTAGAGAAAGGAAAATAGTAGGTCTTGAATTGATTAAAGAAACAAAAGAGAAAGAGAAAATAATTTAGGATCGGCTAAAAGCATCGTCAGACTGATAGAAATCTTACTCTGATTTAAAGAGAAAAGATATAAAGTTTAAGGTAGGTGACAAAATGTTTTTAAAAGTGTCTCCACGAAACGAAAAAAGGTGTTGAGATTTGAAAGAAAAGGAAAACTAAGTCCACATTTTATTGGCCCAAATGAAGTGTTGAAAGAGTTTGACCAGTTGCCTACAAATTAGCATTGCCACCGGAGTTGAATAGAATTCATAATGTATTTCATGTTTCTATGCTATGTAGCTATAGGTGGAATCCATCTCATGTATTGTCAATTGAATCTATTGAGGTGAATCTAGGCCTAAGTTACGAAGAAGAACATGTAGCAATCTTAGCACAAGAAGTGAAGGAGCTAAGAAATAAGGAAGTGTCTCTAGTGAAGGTTTTATGGAGGAACCACTCAACGGAAGAGGCTACATGGGAAAATGAGCAAGTGATGTGGAGTCAATATTCATAACTTTTTCAAAACTAATATCAGGTAATTTCGATGATGAAATTATTTAATTGGTGAGAGATATTGGAAATATAAATAACATATACATCATATATAAAAGATTAAATATAAATGGTAAGATGGTACAAAAAGTTAAACGTAGAAAAGTTAAAATATAAAATAATATATTTTATATAAAAATCTAAAATAATATATTTTATATAAAAATCTAAAATAATGAATATATATATATATAGTTAGTGGAAAAGTATGAGAAAGTCAATTTTCTAGGAAACATTTCTTCCTTCTCCTTTCTTCTTGTCTTAGTCGATTTCCATGGTGCTTAAGAGAGGGATATTTTCATCCTTCAAACTAACAAGAAAGTTTAGTTAGTTTTTCACAAGGGGTGTAGGAAGCTTGAGTTTTAATTCAAGTAACAAGTAAGTTTCTTAACTTTTGATGATTCTTTTTAGTAGGATTGATATGAGAATTGAGATTTAGTGAAACATATAAAAAGTTATAATATAAAATTGATATAGTAATGGTGATTTTAAACTTGATAATGATGTTGGCTATAGTTAGGGCTAGTAATTGAATATTAGAGTTTTGTAAGGGAGTTTAGCTAATTCTAAGTTAGAGAAGGTTAAAAAGGGGTTTAAGATGCTTAAATGAGTTATTAATATCATTTTGAATTTATAAATTTGATTAGGGGTTGATTGATTTGAGTGAATGAACTAATAGAGGGAAGTAAAAGATTGGAAGAAATTATTGTGCAAAAGAGTTGTTTCTCCAATTTGAGCTTCAAAAAGGTAAGTATATAGTTGATATGTGTGTGTTATGTTGATGAAAATGGTATGAAAGAGTGATTCTGGGACGTCATGGGCATGGCCATGCAGGGCCACGATCGTGGGCTTTGAAGTGAAGCTGTTTCGTGTGCAAATAGTGAAGAGGCAAAAGCAAAATGAATGCCATAGGCTTGGCCTTTGAATGCCACGACCGTGCCACGACTGTGGGGGTATTCAAAGGTGTTTTGAAGCTTTGTTTCAAATCCCACGGGCATGGATATTGGATGCTACGATTGTGAGATTTGTTTGTTGACATTTATTGTCATATTTCGCACTATATGAGTGTAGTAAATGGCTTGCATAGCTATATCTTTATATATATTGTATTAAAAATGTATATGTGATTATAAAGTGAAGAATTATGATAAAATATGTTAATCGTGTTAATTGTTTGTGTATTGATGAGTTACACGGTGAATGACTCATATATGCATAATGTGGAATGTTGTTTGTTGTCTTATATTTTGCCTAGTTGCCAGATGATTGTGTTTGGTGATTGGCATACCATATGTGATGGGGTGAGACACTGGGTGTCACAAAGATGTTACTTTGCCCTGAGTTAGATACATGAAGTGTCATATTGATAATTACACTATGGATGAGACACTAGGTGTCACAGATTTATTTACGTCCACTAGCGGGACACAGAGGTGTCATTATTGGTGAGATCGGCCAAAGCAATAGTTCTAAAACTAGGTTATTATATAAGATTGTTGGGCTCAATGCATGATGGTTGTTTATGTTTGTTTATAAAATAAAGACGAGAATGTATGTAACATTAAAACCTTATGCATGTTCATATACATATGTCATAGTAATATTGTATTATCTAGTATATACTACTGAGCTCTAGGCTTACCGTGATTCATTTATTGCGTAGGTGATAGGATATAAGCTAGAAGTTCTTCTAGACCAGGACAGGTCTAATTAGAGGTTGGATACTAGAAGCCTTTGGTTGCCACATATCAAGCCTAAGTATAGCATGTAAATATTCTTTTGAGTTGATGTTGATATAATATGTATTTTGTAAAATATAATGAATTGAAATATGATTTAAAGATGTTTTATATATAAGAAATATCATGTTCTCATATGTATAAATGTATGTATAAACATATGGGATTTAGGGATGTGAGTGTATGAAAATATTTTGAAAACTATTGAATATTCACAGGTTGAGTTGATTGGATTTGGTAATACTCGTATATTAAATGAAACTCTGGCAAAATTTCTATAGTTTTATTTATTTTTCTTATACCTATTTATATTTATATATAATATTATAAACTAGCAACTAAATGACGAAGGATAATAAATCACAATAGTAATATTTTGGTAATAGTCTTATGCCCTTTCTATGCGTACTACATATCTGAAGGTTTGTGTACTATGTGTGAGTAGGTTATGTGGGTGTTGCAACTAAGCTCTTCTTCATCATCACTACAATCGCTTAACACATCTTCCTCTACAGCAGCATCATCATCTTCAAAATAACCCCTACTGTCAGTTGAACTTTGTGAAGAATCTAAATCCTCAACTCCATAATCTAAATCTTCAGAGTCACTACAATTTACACTTGATTCTGCCTCCTCAGACACATGAGGTTCAACATTCTCAGCCTCCTATACATTACTATCCACCTTAGCACCAAAATCCTTTCTAATTATTCTTGCATCTCTCACACCCTTATTACCAAAATCCTCTCTAATTATTTCTGCCCCTCTCTCAGCCTCAGCACCAAAGAAATTGCCTTCCTCAAATGGAGGTTCGACTGAAGCATTTAAGTTGATGGTTCCTTCATTAGTGTTTGCCCTAGTTTGTCTAAGAGGTATATTTAAAGTGGACTCCACCTCATTCAGACCACTCACATTACCTACAGTAAAATCAGTTTGACTAGGCTCATTTATCCTACATGCTAGCTTAGTATTTGGTGGGCACACTTCAAGTTGAGAAACCACATGGGCCACATAGACATTAACCACCTCACTATTTTTCCAACCCTTAGCCATTTCTAACAGGACTTTATCACTCAATATAATGAAATCTTCACCTATTGGTGCCTTACAGTACATAGAGTTCATAAAATCATAACCATGCCCCCTGAGATAATCACCAAGTTCAAACATAGACATTTTATCAACATCGATTTCATCTATGCTAGTTGCTCTACTCACATAACTGCATTTTCTATTCCTACGCATAAACAAGCCCCTATGGTGCCACCTAACTTGAACTCGTACTTCAACCATGTATAACACAACCCACTGCTCCTAACAATTGTAATTCCTAAACTATATAAATCAGATTTTCACCCTTTAACAAATAATCTAGCATAGACATTAACCCCTCACTTCATAACTAAAACACCATTAACCTATAAAATATCTAAAAAACCAAATCCACAAACCTCAAACAAAATGCAGCTCATGCAAATCATAGAAATCACTAACCTTTTCTGCATTAAACACCAGAAAAGTTCTCTACATAGTCTACTTATTTCCAATCACTCATAAACTCAGGCTAATAAAGTGATTATTGTGATTCGATTACACCTGCAATAGACAATGAAATTATTTTTGGGTAAACAATTTGGGTTTAGTAGCTTTGGTTAATATATTAGAGAGTTAGCGGGTTGGAGGAAAGGGGATAAAATTAGGTTTTAGGCAAACTGATGAGCAATTGTTCCACCCACATAACTGCATTTTCTATTTCTATGCATAAACTAGCCCCCATGGTGCCACCTAACTTGAACTCGTACTTCAGCCATGTATAACACTACCCACTGCTCCTAACAATTGTAATTCCTAAACTATATAAATCATATTTTCACCCTTTAACAAATAATCTAGCACATAAATTAACCCCTCACTTCATAACTAAAACACCATTAACCTACAAAATATCTAAAAAACCAAATCCAAAAACCTCAAATAACATGCAGCTCATGCAAATCATAGAAATCACTAACCTTTTCTGCATTAAACACCAGAAAAGTTCTCTACACAGTCTACTTGTTTCCAATTGCTCATAAACTCAGGCCAATAAAGTGATTATCGTGATTCGATTACACCTGCAGCAGACAACGAAATTATTTTTGGGTAAACAATTTGGGTTCAGTAGCTTTGATTAATAGATTAGAGAGTTAACGGGTTAGAGAAACGGGGATAAAATTAGGTTTCAGGCAGACTGATGAGCAATTGAATGAGGCAAGTTAATGGTTTACAACGCACGTGTAATTTACGCAAAAAAAAAATTAGCTGACAATAGTTACTCTAGGTGGTTATTAATATCATTTTTAATTAGTTGAGGTGTGTGATAGATCGCCCGAAAAGTACAGAGTGCTAATAAGTTCTTTCTTATAAGTATAAGTGTGTAATTATGTATTATTGCTATATTTTTTTTTGTTTGCTATTATTATTATTATTATTATTATTATTATTATTATTATTATTCTTTTACTAGTTAGGTTTGAGCAACAATTTAAATTTAAATTTAATATATGTTTGTTATACTATAATTTAAAAATATAATTTTTTAATGTTATCAAACCAATGATAATGCTTATTTAAATATTCAACAACTATAGTATGAACAAATTATTTAGTCAAGAAGTTTTTCAAATATTACCTCAAAAAATTACTTTTTAAAATTAATAATAAATTAAAAGGGTAATATTTTTTCCTAAAAAGAAATAAATAAGACTTGAAAGAAAACCAATTTTCTCAATACAAATCAACTTTTTTATCTCGTTATAGATCTTGTTGGCGACTTTTTGTTTGTAACTTACAATAGACTGTTTTTTCAAAAAAAAAAAAAATTACTTACAATAGACTTTGTAATATAAGTATGGCGGCAAAAGGTGATTTAGTCTCTATAAAAACAGAGACTTTTCATACTTTTTGAGCGTGCTTCAATACAAAGTAATAATTCTGCTTTCCCAAGCATGTTTATTTTTACTAGTCAAATTCTATTAAGTCTAATTTGATTTATCTTTTTTTTTTAATTCGAATTCAATCTTAATACTTTTTAAATCTTATAATAATAATTAAATCAGAAGTTTTTTACAAAATCAATTAGTTCGCAATCTTATCATTTTTTTTTCAAATGTGAAAAATGACACACTACAATAAATCTTAAAATTAAATATTAATTTAATATCACCTGATATATATATATATATATTATTAGAATTATCGATTATTAAATATATATCTATAATAGTTTTAATATATTTATAATAGCAAGATCATAATAATACCACTGAACGTCAATATATATATATTAGTACCATGTCATTAATCTTCTCAAATGTTTATAATAGTACTACATATAAATCATTTTTAATTATGAAAAATTTATATATATCAAGTGATGGTGTTATTTAATTTTTTATTAAAATTATTTTTTATTTTTCATTTTAACTGTATGATCCATATGCTGTTAAAAGAAATAATTAATATCATCATTTTTTTTTATTTTTTAAAATCACAAAATGTCAAGAAAATTTATTTATAGACATTAATATTAAATACTCATCTATGAGTGTGTGGTCAAAGATTTCATCAAATCAGCATACATATAAATTATTAAAAATAATTTCTTCTATTACAATTTCCAATATATTGTTTCGGTCTATTTATTAAACGACAAACTAAAATAAAAAAGTCAAATTACAAATGAATCCGTCGTTTGATACGAAAGCAATCGGATGCGAATCACTTGTGTGTACATAAAATATTCTTTTTATTATCATAATAATAATAATAATTATTATTTTCTTCTTCTTCTTTGATCGATGCCAGATAGGTTTTATTAATGTTTAACAGAGGATATTGTGTTTTGCTGGCAGCTGCAGCCACTAATTAATTAATTAATTATAAAATTAATCAAGGGATCAACAGAATAATTAATTAAATAATTAAATGGAAAACATGGTAAAGAATGTGATTTCAAAGCACATAAATTAATCAAGATTCTGATTTTATTTTTTTTTTAGAATATAATTCATATGAATAGTGCTTTTAATCTTTTATTTATTTAATTATAAATTATTGAACACAGAATTTTTCCACATGGTATTGCTATCTGTTCAAACTAAGCTAATCTTGCTGTATTAATGTAAATATTATTATATGTTTTGCATTTAATTCATTGTTCAAATTATCTATATTAGTTTACTTTAATCACTCCTAACTTTATTCCATATATTTAATTTGTATCAAGAACTTCCCAAAAGTTGAAATCATAAAAATAAAATTTACAATTAATTTTATTATTCTTTTGTATACATATAGGTAAACTCAAACGAGTTGAATTATTTATTTATTTGAATTAAAAAATGAAAGTAACTTTCAGTTTTTCATAATCTTTGTAAAATTAATTAAACTTGTTTTACCATAAATGTAATATAAATATGTAAATATAATTAAACACAATACTCTGAAGTAAGCTGACTCTACTGTCCAAAAAAAAAAAAATTGAACTGCCTCCTCTCCTTCACCATAAGCTATATTTTTCTTATTTTTATGTAAAATTATATAAATAATTATATGTGCATAAAAATATAAAATTAAACTTGGTAAAGAGGCTGAAAAAAATTTCGCCTGTGGACTATATATGATTTTGAATTTTGAAAGAAGCAGGACCTTACTAGAAAAATAGAAAATTTTAATGGGTGTAAAGTATATGTCCATCAGTGCATTATATGCTTCTTTTCTCTTTGGGATGGACTGAACTTTGTGGGGAATAAGCAAAATCCATAAAAGCATGAAAAAAAAAAAAGGAAAACAAATTACAAATTTAAATTATATGTTCAATATAAATGAATTTAAAATATTTAAATATGAAATTCACTAATTAAATAATAAAATTTTAAGTTAATTATGCTGAATTTATAAACTAAGATTACGAGAGTAAAATAAATGAATTCAATTACTGTATTAAGTATGAAATTACAAAATTCTAAATAGTTTTTCATAGAATTTTATAAGATTTATTTACATTTGCTTAACATGCATATAAACACAGGCTTTGCTAGATCTTGAAGATGAAGCCTTGGAAGGATTATTTTGTCCTTTAAATAATTAGATGATGGTGGATTTTTTTTCCCTTGATATAGATTTTTCATACATTAATTTTTTTAGATGATTACATGGTACAATTTTTTGAATTTTTTTTTTAAAATATCCTACATTTTGAAAATTATTTTTTCAAAAAAAATTATTAAGTATAGATATATTGTTGTATATCTAGGTATTGGACAATTAAACTTTATTTTGGTCATTAACAATTAAATTGGTGTGTGCTAATAAGTTCAAACATGTTTATTTTTATATGTACTAAAAGTTAGGTTTCGTGCGATTGCCCAACACACTGAATGACCGTACCAATGCCACGGGATAGAATCTCCTTGAATCACATGGTATTTGGCACATCCACAACAAACCACAAGCTAAACGTGTGACTGCTCCACATGTTCGAGCGACCGCACAATCAAATAGACGAAAATCTCAAAATTCACAGAGGAGATAGCAGCCAATGTGTGCGGCTGAGTCTAGACGCCCGAACACGTTTGCGCCCGCTCCATTATTAGTGCGCCGGCAAAGACATGATCTAAACTTCCACCAAACCACAGAAGATATAGTGGTGACGTTGTGCAGTGAAGATTCTGAATTGTGCAACCGCATAAATTTATCAGATTTGAATTTAAGCACCAAATATAATGATACAATGATAATTAGACACTTGGAAGAAGAATTTTAAATGTAATGATAATCTTATATTGTGAGACCACACAATCACTTTGTGTGACCGTAAGACATGGTAGGACGGGTAGATATAATTCTGTCAGGCATTTGAAGTTTATCGTTGGAAATAGCTGTTAAAGAAAACTTAAATTGTGCGACCGCTCAAGATGAATAGCGACCGCACAAAGTGTCTCAGACATAATTTAAGTGGAAAACAAAGTGTCTCCGAAAACCCCTAAATGAAGAGAGAATAAATTTCATAAGACAACAAATAAGGATGATTGATGGAAAATCACTAGATTAATCACTCTTTGACATCTCTATATTTATTTTGATCTGTCTAAATTTAAAATTTCATCAAAACCTTCTCTTGATCCATGTCGCTGTTGCTCAATATTCCTGAGAAATTGCACACCATTCTGTATTTTATGAGCACCAAAAACAACTGTGTACGAACGCACATTAACTTGTGTGGTCGCTCAAATTCAAAAAAATTTAAATTTCTCGACCGTTATACACTTGGTTAGATTGTACGAGTAATTCCTGCATGTAGTTATCGCAAGATGTGTCCTATGGTCGACGATATCTTGTGCGATCGCACACGAGCTGTAACAACCAAATTTTTTGAATGTTGGAACTTGCACAACTCTACCTACTTTGCCCTCCAATGGCCATAACATGACTAGTTTTTTTTTTTTTTTTAATTTTTATAAATACTTCATTTTGAAGCAAAATAGACTTTTTCAAACATTTATGCACCTCTCTAAATAAATTCTCAAGGTTTTGGATACTTAGAAGGCATTTGTGAAGACTTTCAAGCTTCATCAACTCTGGCTCTTCTGCATTTCTACTCTTTCTTCTACTCTTCTGTTTTCTTTTTGTGTTTTGATATGGCTCCCAAACCTAAGAATCCTAAGAAGAAAGCCTCAAACATTAATAAAGGGAAAGGTGTAGTCATTAGTGAACCTCCATCAAAACCCAAACACTTTACTCGGAAGAGTGTCCAACCCTACAAACCCAAATATAAAAATAATGATGAGAAGATCAAATATTATATGCTAAAAAAAAACCTTTGAGCCTACCAAAATGCCTCCTGAAGGTATGCTCTTGACCCTCAACTTTTAACGAGAACTCTATAGGTATGTTGACAGGATAGGGTGGAGACATTTTATCTTTCCAAATGAACTAGGATACCTTAGTCTCTCAAGAGAATTGTTGATGTCCCTTAGAGTAGAAAAGAACCAAAATGCTCCCATTGGATTCTATGAAATCTACTCTAGGCTATTTCATCAAGAGTTTTCCCTCTCATTAGAGGAATTTGTTGAAGTTTGGGATTTTCAAACTCATGGAGCATTCTCCTATTCCGGCAAGGACTTTCCTTTGAAGGATTTTTCATCTTTTTGGAGTGAACTATCCATAGAAACTGAATGCAACAATAAATCATCTAAGGCCATCCATTTCAAAACACTAATCTTTTAGCTCCTTCATAGGATCATCTCCTACACCATCCATCAAAGGAGTGATGGCAATGAGAAAGTCATACAACATGCCTTGTTTTTCTTATATACCTTAGAGCATAACGAACCCGTCCAAACCATCCGATTTCTTATTGACACTTTTATTCACCATGGGAAGTATAAGGCTGGAACCTTTTTTCTCTTTTCTCAAGTTACTCAAATTGCTAGAAATTTAGGCATGCTAACCCTTGAAAACTTAGCAAGCTCAAGTGATCCTCTTGACCTTGCCACAAAATCCATCAATCTTGATTACCTTAAACATGCTAGGTACATTCAAAAGGTTGATGATCATTATGAGTACACCTTTGGTAGCAAAGGTGTGATTCAAAGAGAGAAGAAAAGACCTAGGTACCACATCATAGAAGAATAAAGAGAACCTATCACTGTTAAAGTTGAGCACCCTCCCAAATAAACCAAACCTGCAAAAGAAAATGGTGAATCTTCAAAAACCATAAAGCTCATTCTCAAAGCTATCCACTCTCTCCAAAAATAATTCACTAACTTCAAAAATGATGTGACTAAAAGAATTGCTAAACTCAACAAGAAGAATGATCTCTTGTCTCATGTTCATCATGACATCTATGAGATGCATGGAAAACTTGATCTTCCACCTTGTGAGCTTAGTGACTGGGATGTGAGTGAACACATTGAAAGTTCATATGAAGAATCCTCTCAACCCTCATATGGCTATTCTCCTACTCCACCATTTGATAAAGATGAAGACACTCATTCTCCTCCTCCATCTAAAAAAGGAAAAGAGAAAGTAATAGATCAATTTATGTAATTTTCTTAATTATGTCTTGTATTCTCTTTTGCATTTATTCCTTTTTATCTTTCTATTATAATTTTTAAGCTTAATGAAATGATATCTCTTCATCTATTTCTTTTTTCCTTTGTCAAAGGGGGAGAAGAGATACATAAATTGAATTACGTACATTATATACCACACATTGCATTACAATAACATCAAACAAGGAGAATGAATTTAGGGGGAGCAACTACAATCAAACAACAATTGACAAATTGAACATGCACTTGATTGATTTACAACTTATAAATGTTAAATTCAATTTAATGTTAAATTCAATTTGATTGTACTTGATTGATTTACAACTTATAAATGTTAAATTCAATTTGAATACACTTGATTGATTTACAACATATAAAAGTTAAATTCAATTTAATTGCCAAAGTCAAAGAAGGAGAGGTTGTTGGACAGTTAAACACTATTTTGATCATTGACAATCAAATTGGTATATGCTAATAAGTTTAAACAAGTTTATTTTTATAGGCACTAAAAGTTAGGCTTCGGACGACTGCACAACACACTGAACGACCGTACCAATGCTACGAGATAAAATCTACTTGAAGCACATGGTCTATGGCACGTCCACAGCAAACCACAAGCTAAATGTACTACCGCTCCACATGTTTAAGTAACCTCACAATCAAATGGAAAAAAAATCTCAAAATTCATAGAGGAGATAGCAGCCAATGTGTTCGACTGAGTCTAGATGCCCAAACACTTTTGCTCCTGCTCCATTATTAGTGTGCCCGGATAAGGCAAGACTAAAACTTCTACCAAACCATAGAAGAGATAGCGGTGACATTGTGCAGTGTTTAATCTAAGTTGTGCGACCGCACAAATTCATCAGATTTGATCATTGACAATCAAATTGGCGTATGCTAATAAGTTTAAACAAGTTTATTTTTATAGGTACTAAAAGTTAGGCTTCGGGCGACTGCCCAACACACTGAACGACCGTACCAATGCCACGGGATAAAATCTACTTGAAACACATGGTCTATGGCACGTCCACAGCAAACCACAAGCTAAATGTACGACCGCTCCACATGTTTGAGCAACCTCACAATCAAATGGAAAAAAAATCTCAAAATTCATAGAGGAGATAGCAGCCAATGTGTGCGACTGAGTCTAGATGCCCAAACACTTTTGCTCCTGCTCCATTATTAGTGTGCCCGAATAAGGCAAGACCAAAACTTCTACCAAACCATAGAAGAGATAGCGGTGACATTGTGCAGTGTTTAATCTAAGTTGTGCGACCGCACAAATTCATCAGATTTGATCATTGACAATCAAATTGGCGTATGCTAATAAGTTTAAACAAGTTTATTTTTATAGGTACTAAAAGTTAGGCTTCGGGCGACCGCCCAACACACTGAAGGACATTACCAATGCCACGGGATAAAATCTACTTGAAGCACATGGTCTATGGCACGTCCACAGCAAACCACAAGCTAAATGTATGACCGTTCCACATGTTTGAGCAACCTCACAATCAAATGGAAAAAAATCTCAAAATTCATAGAGGAGATAGCAGCCAATGTGTGCGACTGAGTCTAGATGCCCAAACACTTTTGCTCCTGCTCCATTATTAGTGTGTCCGGACAAGGCAAGACCAAAACTTCTACCAAACCATAGAAGAGATAGCGGTGACATTGTGCAGTGATTAATCTAAGTTGTGCGACCGCACAAATTCATCAGATTTGAATTTAAGCACCAAACATAATGATAAAATGATAATTAGACACGTGGAAGAAGAATTTTAAATGTAACGGTAATCTTGTATTATGCAACTGCATAATCACTTTGTGCGACCGCAAGACATGACAGGATGGGTAGATATGATCCTGTCAGGCACTTGAAGTTTACCGTTGGAAATAGCCATTGAAGAAAACTTGAATTGTGCAACTGATCAAGATGAATGGCAACCACACAAAGTGTCTCAGACACAATCTAAGTGAAAAACAAGAACTAAACATATGGGAACCACTTCAAATAGTTAGTTAGAGTCCTAATGGCCATAAATACCAGAATAAACCTATTATTTAAGGATAATTTTGATTATAATAGCCAAGATAAATAACTTTCATTTCTTTGCATCAAAATTTCTATTCGTATTGCTTTGAGTGTTGGGTGTGAGTATTGAAACATCTTTGTAAGTTTAAGTATAAGCTTTGAAACACTTAGGTTATTAAGTGAGTCTGAGAAAACTCTTATTTGAGTTGTGAGAAAAATTCTCAAATCTTATAAAAGTTTGTTGTGAGTTTGTAAAAACACCAAGTTAGAGTTAAGCTTATAAAACTCAAGATTAGTGGAACCTTAACAAATTGTTAAGGAAGTGGACGTAGGATTGAGGTAATCCGAACCACCATAAACTCCTTAAGTTCATTCTTCTCTGCTTTACTCCTTCTTGCTTTGTTCCATCTTAAATTTTCAATTTACCATCATTTCTTCAAATCAACCAACTTATCCCTCCCCACTCTTGGTTGCCATCTTGGGACAACACTAGATAAATCAAATATATATTAGATGCATACTAAATCTATATAGCTAAAAATGAGTATTTTTTTTTTCAAATTGAAATATGAAAAGTAAATATTTAAATACAAAATTGAATAATTTTTAAAATATTTTAGTTTCTAAAAGATTTTGATACAAAATTCATAATTTTTCGTTACTGTAACAAGACTTGTGAATGGTTAAAAGCCTATTATAAGATTGAGTTTTATATAAAAATATTCTAAAAAAGTGAAAATATTTTGAAAAAAAATATTAATTTTATTTTAAAATATATATTTTTAATTTTTTAAAAAATTCATCCGTATAATTATATTTTTAGTTTACATCTAGTATATATTTGCAATTAAATTTAAGAAGAGGTATTTTTAAAACTTCTTAAAAATTATAACAATATGATATAATATACATTGAGTATATTTTTAGTGCATGTTAAATATATTTTTAATATATATTGAATATATTTTTAGCATATAATGTAAAAATGTAAAACAAATAAAAAAATAATATTTTTATAAAGGGAAAAGGTACAAAAAAGACTCTGAACTATTTGGAGAATCTCGCATTCGACTCTAATTTTTTTTTCAATTATAATATTCAACTATTAAAACGGTCCAAAATAGACTCTCACATAACGACAGTGAATAAGTCCATTAAATTTAGGTAATATGACTTCGTGGAATCCACAGACTTACTGTAAAGAAATTAAAATTGAGAAAATTATACTAAGTATGTAAAGAAATTAAAATTGAGAAAATTATACTAAGTAGAGGCATTGTTTCATTTTTACGCAATTTAACTTTTTGTTTCAAAGTTACAAATTATGGTTGTTTTAAAAAAATTTTACTCTATAAATCAGTTTTTGTTTTGCTTTTTTTTAATATTTTATTTTATTTATAATTTTTTAGTCATAAATATTTTTTTTTATTTTTATATTCTCAACATAGACATAAAAAATACAATATATACAACATATACATAAAATAAACAGTAATATATACACACATATACCAAACATATACATATCATCTACATAATATTTACACAATTTATTAATATTTTGTAACCTTATTTTTTAAAATTTTATATACGCACAACATACATATAATATACCCTCAACATACACAATATAATATCTACACTATATCTATAATATCTACAATATCTGTAACATACACACAACATACATGTAATATCTACATAATAAAATTAAATTTTTAAAACTTTTTTTTATATTTATAATATGAAAATTTTGTTTAAAAATAAATTTTCTTAATTTTTCAATATATCTTTATATATATTTACCTTTTTTTTTAATTTTTTGAGTGTTATTTATTATTTGTAATTAAAATTAAAATTTTTCTTTTATAAAAAATTAATATATTTTATTAGTTGAAAGTATTTTTTAAAATATTAATTTTTATTATTTATTAAAATATGTTTATTTAATAGTAAAGTTTTAAAAAAAATTTGGAGTAAAATATTATTTGAAATGAGAGAATAGAAATTTTTTTTTTAAGAAAAAACCTTGTTAGAATGAAGAGTGAGGCATTTTTGAAAATTTGAGCCAAATTTTTGAAAAAATGTAAATATTTTTTTATGTAGTATTTTTGAAGACAAATTTATTTTTATAGGTAATTTTATAAATATCTCATTAAAATTTAATTTATTCTCATAAAAGCAATTATCGATGTTACTTAAAAAAATCTTATTATAATTAAATTAATATATTATTATTATACAAAAAATCTTACTATAATTTTAATTTATTTTTTCTTGATTATTTTAAATTAAAATTTTAAGATATTCATCGTCATTTATATAATTGTATTATTTAAATATATAATTATTCCAAGAACTATATTCACTTTTAATTTTAATCTTATACTTTATTTTATTTTTTATTCTTATGTAATCATCACTTAATATAGCATTATAATTTCTAAATATAATTATTTTTGGTTCCTTATAAGTATAATGCATTAATTTATTATCTACGGGTATATTTTATCTATAAAAATAAATATACATCTATCTAACTTTTTACTATCTACTAACACATCCACTGAGAAATTTAAAAAATTAGGTCCTGCAAAGCTATGTTACCTAAATTTAACGGATTTTTTCGCAGCTGTTACGGGAGGGTCTAATTTAGACTATTTTTTAATAGTTGAAGATTATAATTGAGACAAAAAAAGTTTAGGTTCCCATCTAAAATTTTCTAAATAGTTCAAGGTCTTTTTTATATCTTTTCCCATTTTATAAATTGAAAAATATAATAAATATGAAAGTTAAAAAAAAAAGACGTAATTGATGCAATTTCCTCTTAAGGTTATCCTTTGGGCTTTTTATTATTTTACTATATTCTTAGGGCTCATATGATGAGCTTTGTTTTCAAGTGTACTCAAAAGGGAAAATTACACCTCTTATTAACTCTTATTAATTTTTTTTTATTAGGAATTCTGTCTTTTATAAAAAATATTAATTTTTTTTACTCTTTTACCATATTTTTATTATTTCTTTTAGAATTGCTATATTTTTCCATCGATCTTAAATTTTTTCTAGTTAGAGCTATAATTGTTGTGATATTTTTCTCCTCTCTTTCTTTGTTTCTTTTTTTTTTCTTCTCTATTGCATTTATTTTATTTACTCACTCTTTAATCTTTTCTATTCCTTACACCTCAATCAATCAATTTCTATTTTCAATTCACTTCCTCCATGTTCTTTGTTTTATTTTTCACAAATTGATTTTTTTATTTTTGAAATCCATTGCAACCATTGGTCAATAGGTAGTTTGTGATTTAAAGATTACAATAATCTCATCTTGTTTTTTAGTATTACTGAAGCAAGATCTAAAGAATTGCACTATTATTGAGTGATTTATAGTTCTAGAATTGTTTTTCTTTAATGTAGATCTAGTTTGTTTTATTTTATCTTTTGTTTGGTTGGATCCTGTTCTTCATAAAACTTTTAAACATCTTTGGCATGATTATTTTTTTTTGTTTATAGTTATATATTTTGTTTATGGTTTAGTTTTTATTTTTTTTATTCTTATGTTTATATTAGGTTCTTTTTATTTTGCAATTTAACTATTTGAATTTTTGTCTCAAAGAAATAAGTTTTCCCTTCAAGGAACTAATTGGTCCATATTTAATTGGTAAATATTTTTTTTCTCTTTGTATGTATCAACTAGGTTTTGTTGTACATAATTTTGATTTGGCAAGAAAATTAATTAAAAATTCAGTAATTTTAATATAATAGGTTCATTATTAATATATTTTATAGTATATGTTCGGTTGTTTTTTAATTTTGGTATTGATATTTGTATTTATAAGAACTTTTAGAAGATTTTTTTTTTAACTTTTATCTTATGTAAATGAAACTCAGTATACAATCAATTCTACAGTTTGTGCATAATAAACATAATATAAGAATAAACTAGTTGTAACTTTTTAGTGTTTAATGTTATTTAATTCATGCTATTAATTATATTCTATTTTACCCAAAAAGTGTAAGTTGATTTTTTATTTGCAATGCTTATAATAAACTCAATATATACTATGTATAGTATAATAAACTTAATATATACCCTATATATACTAAGAATAAGTTGTTATAACTTTTGCTATTTGATGTTATTTGATAAAAAAAAAATGAAAAACATAAGTTGGTTGATAAATTTACTAAATGAAATTGTTATACTTGATAATATTTTTATTTGATGGATGACAATTAAACTCATAATAATCTAATAATAATTTTGTATATACTATATAGAAATATTAATACAAAATGTAATTTATGTTATATTTGAGTTATTATTCAATAACATTTTATTATGTAATACAATTTCAAACTTGTATTATTGAAGTATTATAGAAATAAAAAAAAAATCAATTCAACAATTTGTGTATAATAAGGTCAATATATACTTTTTGGTATTTAATGTTATTCAATAAAAAAAAAAGAAATTACATAGATTACTTTTTTTTATGTTTTGTTTTCAAAAACATTGCACATATTTTCTTTTTCATTTTTATCTTTTTCTTTAATTTTTTCTTTCAAATATTTGGTTTTTAATATCGTTCTTCCATGACTCTTTGCATTATTTTGTTTTTCTTATATATATATATATATATTTCATGTTTTTTTTCGTCTCATTAGTTTTCTTTTTCCTTTACTCTTTCATTGTTCTTCTTCACATTATTTTATTGTTGTTTTCAAAGATTATTGAGTAAATTACGCCCATCATCCATGAAGAATTAACTAACTCACTTTATCATCCCTTAAGTTTAAATTTTACACCTATCGTTTCTAATGTTTAGAGTTTTATAACACCGTAGTCCTTGACCCAATATGTTGTCTACTCCAGTAAAGACAAATCTACGTGGCACTTATAGACGCCACGTTCATTGCCACGTTATCACCTTTCAAAAGAAGCAGTTCGAATGTTCCTTGAGTGTCCCTTGAGTGTGTTAGCTACTGTGATTGTTCTTTGCTCTTCTTGCATTGTTTTGATTCTTCAAAGGTCTTCTTGCACCTAAACATAAAAATAGACACTCTAAACACATTAAATACAAAGAATAATCTAAACAAATATATGTGGAAGATTCTAAATCTATGAATAATGTTATATTGTGTATAATGTGGGACACAATGTGAGTATTGATGATGTATATGAATGCTTTTATGATGAATTGCTTTGATAAGAATGGAAATATTATAATATGAATTGAGACATGATATGATATGAGGCCATTGTGATTGGCTATGATAACTCAAATGTGATGTGAAGCCATTGTGATTGGCTATGATGATTCAATTGAAAGAAATAAGGCATGTTTGCCTAGATGATGATGAGAATTGAGAATGGAAATGATAATTAAATAATAAATGAATTGTGTGGCTAATGTGTTATTCCATTTTCAGAGTTTATTGTTGGTGGCATGCCTAATATTAGTAACAATCTCTTGAAGTTAGGTTGGATTTGATCCTTGAAGCCTAATTGAGATGTTACAACCCTTGAAGCTAGGTTGGGTTGGTTCTTGAAGCCAAGTTGGGTTGATACTTAGCATGCTTTGTTCCCCTTGAAGCTTGGTTGAACGTAATCCTTGAAGCCTAGTTGGGTTTTTGATAATGATAAATGTGATGATTGAACCAAAACATTAACTCTGAAAATTGAATAGCATATTAGTGTCATTTGGGCCCATGCTTGTCTTTGTTTCAATGTGATTTATTGGTGTTAAAATAATTAAATAATGAGATCCTTGAAAGGACTTTGAAATGTATTATGCCTATATGAGTATGAGTTATGAAGTATAAAGGTGTGGTATTATCTTTACAACTATATTGTTGTTTATTTATTAATGTGTATGATATTGCATTGCATTAAAGCATGATGTTGGCATACTTTGTATTACTAAGCCGTTGGCTTAGCGCGATAGTGTTGATCGCGCAGGTAACATAGTTGAACCCGAGAGTTCCTCGAGACCAAGTGAGAGTAGACATTAAAGAATCTATTTTAGGACTTAAAGATCAGAGAAGAGCTGCCAATCATGTATAATTTCTTTATATTTTGTAAAGTATTGTTTATAATGTGAATATATGTATATTTGTAAATATGGATTTAAATGTTTTCATATATGTAACTATTTTATAAATTCCGCTGCGTATTAAGTAAATGTATTTATATCTATTTTGTTTTATATTACAAGTTAATTACTTATTTTCTATAATGTATAATGATAAAGATTATGGTATCTTTTAAAATGATTTGATGGTTAAAGAAAACCGTAGCATCCCTATGTTCAGTGCACGTATATTACATCGTGGTGTTTGTAGTGTGCTTGTACCGGATGTGGGGGTGTTACAATTGTTTTGCTACGTTCATCTCTCTCAAGAAGTTAGATTTTGGTTCTCTCTCTTTCATTCATTTGATCTTGTTCATTCTTCGAAACCTAGAGAAGATACTCATGAATCTTCCTTCAAAACCTATTAATTTATGAGCTATTTTGGCTGTGTATCTATGTTTGTAGAGTTATCACTATCTGCGAGGCTTTTGACTCTTGGGCTGCATAATTAGCGATTGAGAATTTGGCATAAAATATTCGAGGTGTACTGGTGGTGGACAAACAATGCATTCTTTTAGAGGTAAAAAAAAAAAAAAGATTAGTGTGGACCAACATGCAAAGACGGGGACAAGTAAATGCAAAATAGAAAAAAAATGCCATTTTTTCTTTTGTCATTTTCTGGGGTTCTGTGGAATGCATATGCATACGTCAAGTAATTTGGAAGCTTATTATATGAAAAGTATATGCATTTGACTGAATGGTCTGAGAATTAGTTGAAACCATGTGCAATAGTTCATATTCAACAAGTTCAACTACATCCAGCAAGTCAATACTACATACAAGACACATATTGAATATGTTTTAATTGTTTCTTGCAGCTTAAAATGATTTATTCACTATAAAATTGCATTACAATGGGGGCAAGGGTGAATGGAGCTACATGGTGAAATCCATTATATGTTTGATTATTGCTCTGACATAATTGCTTTAGTTAGTATAGATGACATTATGCAGAAAATTGGAGTACATGGTATAATGAGGTATTGGTGGAGGCTTCTAGGGAAGGACTACCATTATGGTTTAAGGCCTCTTGAGAATAATGCACATGCGATGGAGATGGCCAAGCATGCTACTGAAGCTAATGAAGTAGATGTATATGTTGAGCATCAAACCAAGAATTAAATCCTTCAAGAATTCAATTTCAATCCAAATTCTCCTCCGGTTAAGTTTTCCTTTGGTGAGATTGAGGATGAAGAAGAACAACTAAATGATAAAAGAAAAAGGATGAGAGAGAGCATAGAGAGTAGTAGGAAGGCTAAATCAAAAGGGCAGACATCAAGGGTCAGTAATACAGACAAATCTGCTTGTAGAGAGATAGTATAATATTTGACCAGAAAATGGCATCTAAATCAGCCAGTAGATCAATTGGTAGCAGAAGGGGAAGTGGTAGCAGATGAAATTGAGGTGCTAACACAAGGTGAATAAGAGCAAATACATACAAATGGAGATTTTTCAGCACAAGGTGAAATGGCTTATCAAACTGAGTTGCTTGCATAGGCTGAGTCTCCTGAATAAGAAAAAGGGACTACACAAGTTGAAATGGTAACAAATATAGGGGAACAAGAGCAAGTGCTTGCAGAAATAGATATGGTAACAATGATGTTGATATGACTTCATAAAGTGAAATTACAGCAGACCTAGGGGAAAAAGAAGCCACAAATTATGGTGAAATACTAGAAGGAGAACAATTGGGAGTAGAGTTTGACTTACATCAAGAGGATGATGAGTTCAACATAGAAGATGCTAATTATGACATGGCTGACATGGATGAGGATGTGGTAAAAGTTGTACATGATCACAAGGACAATGAAAAAGAAAATCAAAGAAGTATGGAAACAAGAAGAAGAAATGCAACAACTAGCTCTGAAAACCAAAATATCGAAATTGGAGAAATGGATGTGGATATGGATTCTGAATATGCAGATTTTGATGAACTGCATACATAAGTTGCTTATGGAGATAAAGGTGAAGGCAACACAAGTTTTCCAAATTTTAATAGAGAAAGAGACCAGTCTAATGTTAATCTTGAAGTGGGGATGGTTTTCAAGAATAGGGATGAATTTAAAGACGTAATTAGATTGTGGTCTATAAGGAACAAATATCAAACATAGTTTTTCAAGAATGACAAAGTTAGAGTAACTGCAAAGTATAAGGATCCACAATGCAAATGGAAGGTTCATGCATGTAGGATGATTACAGATCTAAACATTGGTGATGATACATTTCAAATTAAGACAACAATTCTAACACACACATGTGTTAGAGTTCATAAAAAACTTTTACTTCACATCACAATTTTTGGCCAACCACTACATTGAGGGTTTTAGGGAATACCCATATTTGTTGGTAAGTAGCATAATATCCAGAGTTCAAAGGGAATTTAAATGCACTATTGGGAGGATGAAAGCTTAGAGGGCAAAGCTATTTGCTTTGAACAAAAGCAATGGCAATGAAGCAAACCAATATGCAATGTTGCATGATTATAGGTTAGAGCTATTGAAATCCAATCCTGGCTCTACAGTTCTATTTAAAGAAGATAAAGGAGAATTTCAAGGAATTTATGTTTGCCTGGCTGCCTTAAAGAATGGGTTCAAAGATGGATGTAGACCTATAATGTCTTTGGATAGGTGTTGCTTAAAAGGCATTTATGGATGCCACATACTAGCAACTGTTGGTATAGACCCTAATGACTGTATTTATCCCATTGTCTACTCTGTGGTGAGGACAAAGAACACAGAAAATTAGGGCTAGTTTATGAGCAACTTGAGGGAAGACTTGTCTATGCACAACTCCCATCATTGGACATTTATGTCAGATAAACTAAAGGTATCTCCATACAGCTTTACTTTATCTTTGTTTAGTAATTCTCAAAATAATTTGTTAGCCCAATTAATCTATTTTTGATCTTAGACAATCAAATTGAATTAATCTAATGTTTATATCAAGTTACATTTTGCAAGAACTTATTTTTTTGTAAAAAATCTCAAAAGTCTGATTGGACCACACCAAATCCAGACCGGATCTCTAATGCCAAGTTGAGAAAATTTATTCAATAGGTTTCACGTCAAAGGTATGCTCAAAATCTCACCATACCTTGAACATTCCGACCGGACCACCAGATAGTACGACCGGACTATTTGATGAAAAAGTTGCAAAACACACAGAGAGATACGTTCAAAATCTTACCGTACCACGAGAAGTTCGACCGGACCTCATGATATATCGACTGAACTGTCAAGGTAATTTTTTTCTAAAATCATCCAGTAGAGTTCCTGATCATAAGCACGCTCAATTTTGGCCAGACCACCATTATTCTGACCGGACAATGATATAGTCCGACCGGGATGTTTAAAAAATTCACAAGTTAGAAGCAGTTGGACCTCCACTCAATTAATGAAAGCCATATGGACTAACCATTCGAAGAGCATTAAGTAAAAGTTCAAATATTCCGATCGGACCATAGGGTTTCACGATCGAAAACATTGAATACTGACCAGACCACACCTAATCCTACCATGAAATTGCTCTGGCCAAAGAATTAGTGAAAGACAAGGATCAAGCATGTTGGACCACTCCTCAAATGGCTAGTTTATGACTTGAAGGCTATAAATACCATATGTAACTTCATTTTTACATGTTGTTGTGATTGTAATAGCCTACTTGAACATAGTTACTTTCTTTGCATCAAAATTATACTTTGTATTGATTGAGTGTTGGGTGTGAGCATTAAACACCATACTAAGTTTGAGTGTAAGCTTGGAAACACTTAGGTTGTGAGAGTAAGCCTGAGAAAACCTCTTGTAAGGGTTGCGAGGTGTGTGATCTCAAACCATTGTAAAGTTTGGTGTGAGCTTGTGAAAACACCAAGTTAGAGTTAAGCTTGTAAAAACTCAAAGCTAGTGGAACCTTAACAAGTTATTAAAGAAGTGGATGTAGGATCAAGGTAAATTTGAACCACTATAAATCTTTGTGTTCATTGTTCCATCCTCTACTTAACTTTCTTTTATATCTTCTACATTTCTTGTTTATTGAATTTTGAGTTTTGAATTTTGAATTTGTCATCATTCTTCAAACCAACCAATTCACCTCCCCTCTTGGTTGCCATCTTAGGACAACAATTGGTATCAGAGATTTGAAAAAAATCTTAAACTTAATTGTGAAATTTGATCCACAATAACTTCTTCATCTACCTCAAACTCTCATGGAAATCTCAACTCTACCCTTAGACCCTACTTTGATGGAATAGATTATTCCTATTGGAAACATAAAATGTTCTTGTCCCTAGATAGTGAAGGAATTGAGCTTTGGGATTATATTAAAAATGAGTGAAAACCTCCAACTCATGAAGTTGATGGTGCCAAAATTCCTCTTTCCAAACCACAATGGTCAAGTACGAATACAAGGGATTCAAAAATCATATGGCAACCTCCATCTTGATGAATTCTATCTCAAGAGAAGAAGGTGGGAGAGTTTAACATCTCACTTGTGCTCATTGTATTTGGAAAGCTCTTGAGAACTATCATGGGGGTACTATCCAAGTGAGGCTCACCAAGAAGCAAATACACATGCATGAGTATGAGCTATTCAAGATGAAGCCCAATGAAAATGTTACCGACATAACGAATCGCTTACTTGCCATCATAAACGAATTGAAGAAATATGGCAAGGTGTATGATCATGATGAAGTCAATAGCAAAATCTTGAGAGCACTTAGAGCAAAGAAGAACTTTGAATCCAAAGTTTCTTCAATTGAAGAAGCATATAATCTTAGCTCTTTGAGAACCGATGAACTTGTCAAAAAACTACTCACCTTTAAGTTGCACACCGAAAGAGAAGAAGAACAAGGTGAAAAAGAAAAGAGAAAATCAATAGCTCTCAAAGAAATTAAAAAAGTTGAGAGCTCAAGCAATGAAGATAGTGATGATGAAGACGAAATGGCATTATTTTCAAAAAGGATGAATGATTGGAAAAGAAAGAGAAGATTGAAAGCTAGCAAAGGTACACTCTCTAAATCCTCTTTTAAAGATAAAGATAAAAAGAATAAAGTGAAATGTTATGAATGTGGCAAATCCGGTCAAATCAAATCTGATTACTTTAAGTTGAAAAACAGGAAGAAATGGGATAAAGAAAATAAAAAATCTCTCAAAGCTACATGGGATGACTCTTTCTCAAGTGAAGAAGAAGAAGAAGAGGAAGAAGGAATTCCAAATCTATGTCTCGTGGTTATTGAGGGTGAATCCAATGAGGTAAGTACTCAATCCTTGAATTTAATTGCATATGATGAAAATGATATTGATGCTTTAGATGATAGTGACATGATTGAGCAAATGAACTTTAGAGTAGAAAAGTATTTTTCTAAGATGAAATTCTATAAGGAGAAATGTTCTAAGTTAGAAAAGGACTTTGTTTGCTTAAAAAATTCTACACTAGAATTAAAGACCTCAAATGAACACTTGTTGAAATCTATAGATGAATTAAATAGAAATTCACATGACCTAAAAAATGCAATCAAAGAAAATGAAATTTTGAAGCATGAACTAAAAGAACTAAAAGAGTCAATTTCAAAATTTCATAAAGGAAAAGAAGTTTTAGACACATTAATTGATAATCAAAGATTACCCTCTTTGAAACATGGATTAGGATTCAATGGCTCAACCAACACTACATCTAGCACACCAACATTTGTAAAAGCTTCTACAACTCAAACTTCTAGTGTTGAGGTAAAAAATGGACACACCAAGCCTAAAAGTACCAAAAAGACTACTCAAGGCCCACTAGGCAATAGAACCAAAATTCCAAGAGCAAATCATGCATTCATATACACTAGACATACACATAGGCACAAAGATGTACAAAAGCAATCACACACTTGCAATTGTATGCATAACACAATAAATGTCAATAGTAAAGTGCATAAATATAGAACATTATTTTAATACACATATTGCATGAAATTTGGACATAAAAGCACTTTTTGCTACATTAAAATGGCTCATCTCAAGTTAGAGGATCCTTCTACTACTAGCCCTTAAGGACCAAAGTTTATTTGGGTACCTAAAAGAAGGTGAATATTCTTGTAGAAATGTATAAAATCTACTATCAATGAAAGCACATGGCTTAAGGATAGTGGATGCTCAAGACATATGACGGGGAATGCAAAGCTCTTTACAAGTCTTACGTACAAGCTTGGAGGAAGTGTTACCTATGGAAATAATGCTAAAGGTAAAATCATTGGTAGTGGTTTTATTGGCATACTTGGTAAAAATTTGATTGAAAATGTATGACTTGTTGATGGATTGAAGCATAATTTGCTTAATGTTAGTCAATTGTATGATAAAAGATATAATGTAAATTTTAACTCCAAAGGATGCAAGGTTACTAATTCAAATGGTAGAATTGCATTCAAAGGATCTAGAATTAGAAACACATATAAAATTGACATACATTCCAATGATGCATTTGAATGTTTGATTTTTATTAATAATAATGCTTGGTTATGGTATAGAAGGCTAGGACATGCTAATATGGATCATTTAAAATGCATTAGTAATGAAGAATTGGTTGATGGTCTCCCTAAAATAAAATTTGACAAAGATAAAACATGCGAACCTTGTCAACTTGGTAAGTAACATAAAAGTTCATTTAAATCTGAAAATATTATAAGTACGTCTAGACCTTTAGAACTTATTCATTTGGATTTATTTGGACCAAATAGAGTTGCTAGCCTAGGTAGAAAGTTATATGCATTTGCTCTTGTTGATGATTACTCTAGATTTACCTGGGCTAATTTCTTAGCTCAAAAGAATGAAGATTTTAATCATTTTAAAATATTTGCAGAAAGAGTTCAAAATGAAAAGGGCTATGTGATCACATCTATTAGAAGTGATCATGGAAAAGAATTTGAAAAAGAAAATTTTGAAAACTTTTATAATGAATTTGGTATATCACATAATTTTTCAGCTCCTAGAACACCACAACAAAATGGTGTGGTTGAAAGGAAAAATAAAACCTTGGTTGAAATGGCTAGAACAATGCTCAATGAATATGAATTACCATCTTATTTTTGGGCAAAAGCCGTTAATACCTCTTGTTACATTGCAAATCGTGTTTACAAAAGGCCTTTAATAAATAAAACTTCTTATGAGCTATGGAATAGAAGAATACCCAAAATTTTATATCTTAGAGTAATTAGATGCAAATGCTTTATATTGAATACCAAGGATAGTCTTGGTAAACTCTCATCCAAATCTAATGAAGGCATATTTTTAGGGTACTCATCATTTAGCAAAGCATATAGGGTATTTAATAAGAAAACTCTAATGGTTGAAGAATCAATGCATATTGTTTTTGATGAATCCTCTAAACTTGATCAAAGAAAAGGTAGTACTCTTGATGATTTTGTAGGTACTCTTGAACATCAAGAAACAATTAATGTTCCAAGGAACAATCATGATGAACTAGAGGAAGAGACTCAAGAACTATCCAAGGATTGGCAATACAAAAAGGATCATCCAAAAGAGATCATCATTGGTAAAACATCAAAGGGAGTAATTATTAGATCCAAAATTAAACATTTAGATTCTAATTTTTCTTTTATTTCTCAAATTGAGCCAAAGACTATTGAGGAGACTCTTAATGATGATTGTTGGGTAATTACAATGCAAGATGAACTCAATCAATTTAAAAGAAATAATGTATGCGAACTCATTTCTAGACCTAAAGATCATCCAATTATAGGATGCAAGTGAGTTTATAGGAATAAGCTTGATGAAAATGGTCTTATTACTAGGAATAAAGCTAGATTTGTAGCCAAAGGCTATAACCAAGAGGAAGGCATTGACTATGATGAGACATTTACTCCCGAAGCTAGATTAGAAGCTATTAGAATTCTACTTGCTTTTGCATGTTATATGAATTTTAAACTCTTTCAAATGGTTGTTAAAAGTGTATTTCTAAATGGATTTATAAATTAGAAAGTTTATGTTGAATAACCTCCGGGATTTGAAAACTATAAATTCCCCAATCATATTTTCAAACTTATCAAAGCTTTATATGGATTGAAATAAGCACTAAGAGCATGATATGATAGACTTAGTGCATATTTGCTTGAAAATGGTTTTTCAAAAGGCAAAGTGGACACAACTCTCTTTGTTAAAAAGAATAAGCATACCATTTTGATTGTACAAATTTATGTTGATGACATAATATTTGGGGCTACTAATGAATCTTTGTGCAAGGAATTTGCTTCTTGTATGACTAGGAAATTTGAAATGAGCTTGACGGGTGAACTCAAATTCTTCCTTAGATTACAAATCAAGCAATGCAAAGATGGGATCTTCATCAACCAATTCAAATACACAAAGGAACTCATCAAGAAATTTGGAATGGATGGTTGCAAGGCTAGCAAGACTCCTATGAGTATATCCTTGAAATTGGACAAAGATGAAAATGATAAAGTAGTAGATGAGAAAAAATATCGAGGTATTATCATATCCCTACTTTGCTTAACTGCTTCTAGACCCAATATTATGTATGGTGTATGCTTATGTGCAAGATTTCAATCACGCCCTAAAGAATCACATTTAAATGCAACTAAAATTTTTTTGAAATACTTGAATGGCACATTGCATTTAGGACTTTGGTATCCTAGAAATACATCATTTGATATTTTAGATTTTTCATATACAGACTATGCCGGTAGTCTCTTCGATAGAAAAAGTACAACTGGGGCTTGTCATTTTCTTGGTGAATGTCTAGTTTCTTAGTCTAGGAAGAAACAAGCATCGGTTGTTTTATCTACCACTGAAGCCGAATATGTTGCTGCATGTTTTTGTTGTACTCAAGCCCTTTGGATGAAACAATAATTGTTTGATTATGGAAAATCTTTTGATTATATTGCCATTAAGTGTGATAATATTAGTAGCATAAATCTTTCCAAACACCCAATTCAACATTCTAGGTCAAAACATATAGACATTAGGCACTATTTCATTAGGGATAATGTCCAAAACCAAAATATTATCTTAGAATTTATTGATACACAAAATTAATTTACTGACATTTTCACTAAACCCTTGAATGAAGAGAGAATGAATTTCATAAAACAATAGTTGGGAATGTTGGATGGAAGCACAATTTCATGAACTTAAAATCAAGTTTGATTTTACAAAATCCTTACCTCGATATCTTTTTTGGATCAAATCTTCATAACCTAAATGAAAAGCACTTGATTTCTCAAAAATTCTACATTTTTAAAGATTTCTCGATCGGACCTATCCCAAGTCCGACTGAACTTTTTGAAAATTCTTGTTTTCAAATTTTTTCTTAAAAGTACGACCATACCTTTCAAGGTACGATTAGAATTTTTCAAATTTTTTGTTATTGTTGTGCCTAAAACATAATTTTTTCCATTAAGATTTCACACAGTTCAACTGTTTTTTTTTTAATTTTTTAAATATCACAACCAGACTCATTAAATTTCGACCGTACTTTCACTCTGAATTTAAAATTTTCTAGCTGTTGGAACTCAATCAAAACGTACATATCTTGTTTCCAACAACCATAAATGGCTAGTTCTCACCTTAAACACTATAAATACCCCCCCCCCCCCCCCAATATCAGTATTTAAATCTTTTTTTTTTATCAAACTCTAAGCATATAAACTCACAAAGTACACAAATTCTCCCAAATTCAAACTCTCTCTTCATCGTTTCTCTTGATATACTTGATGGCTCCTAAAGAACACAAGAAGAAGGCTTCAAGGACTAAAAAGGGAAGGAAATTGCTGCCCCATCTCAGCAAGAAGAACCTCTAAGGAGAAGCCACAAAGTAAGGTTTAGAGATGAGGAAGAAAGAAAAAGGTATGATATTATCAAAGAAAAAAACATAGAACCTAACCATCTATTCTCTACCCTCATTCTAGAATCCCTAAGTATTGAGAATGACATTAGGGATTGTCTTAGATCTTTGGGTTGGGAGAAATTTATATTCTTAGAAAATGATGATATGGGTTGGGAAAGCTTTACAAAAGAATTTCTCACCACTTTGGTGATTAGTTAGAAGAGCACTAATCCATTAGGGTACTATGGAATCTCTTTTAGATTATTCAACCAAGAATATGGCCTAACTTTTGAGGGCTTCTCTTCAATTTGAGATTTTCAAACCGAGGGAATTTCTCACATAACCAAAACCATCCTGACCATTGAGAGACAAAAAGAGTTTTGGATGGAAATTTCCATACAAAGCAATCTTCACAAACTATCCAATGCAAAACACCATAGTACCCTTACCTATTGGATGCTGCATAGGATTATCACCTATTCTATTAGTGCTAGAGGAGAGAACAATGAGAAAGTAACCCAAAAGGATTTACTCTTTCTTTATTGCATGCTTAGAGACCAACCAATCCAAACCGAAAAATTCTTAATTGATACTTTTCTACACCTCAGGAAAATAAAAACTGGGCTTATTCGTCTATCTTCATAAGTAATTCAAATTGCTAAGTATGTTGGTGCTCTTACACAAACAAACAAAGTAACTCTCACCAATCCCTTGGATCCCACCAAAAAGTCTACAAAAATAGGCTACCTAAAACATGCTAAGTGTATTTGGGAGGATAATTGGCACTATGTTTATCTTTTGGGAGCACTAGGTGCTAGGAAACAACAAAGAAAGAGATCAAGGATTGTTGAAGAAAGTGAAGAAACCTTTCAAATAGAATTTCCAAGACCAACTACTCCAAGACCTCAATCCTCCATCCTTCAACTTCTTCAAGATATCCATAGGCATATGAGATCACAAAGCTCAAGAATTGATAATATTACTAGTGATATCTCCCATCTCCACCTTAATATCTAAAACATCCAAGAAGCTTTAGGATTGCCAAAATACTTTGAGGATGAACCAATCCTATCACCCTCCATACATGGCTCCTACCCTCAAGAGGAACAAGGTGAAGCTACTACCTCACAAGCAAGGGAGGAAGAGTAAGGAGAAGAGGAAGGTGATGAAGAAGAAGAGGGAGATGAAGAAGAAGGAGAAGATGAACAAAGTGATAATGACATTTAGGATTTTTATTTTTCATTAATTATATTTCTTTCCTTCAATAAATGAAAGTTCTTGTTATTATTGCTAAGTATGATTGATTCATATGTTTAAATTAATTTTTATGATGAATCCATTTCATATGTTTTTGCCTTTATCAAAGGGGGAGAGAAAGATTGAATTGAATTAACTTAAGAATAATGAACTTTAAATATGAATTTTAAATTGCCTTAACTCATATCTTAGAAAGTCACTTTTTGAGGGGGAGTAAGATTAAGTAAGATTGCATTTGACACATTTTTACATTTAAAAAAAAAAAACTTGAAATTCAATTTATTGCCAAAGTAAAAAAAAGGGGGAGATTGTTGGCCCAATTAATCTATTTTTGATCTTAGGCAATCAAATTGAATTTATCCAATGTTTGTATCAAGTTATATTTTGCAGGAACTTATTTTTTTTGTAGAAAATCTCAAAAGTCCAATCGAACCACACCAAATCCCAACCGGATCTCTAATGCCAAGTTGAGAAAATTTACTCAGTAGGTTTCACGGTTTAAGGTATGCTAAAAATCTCACCGTACCTTGAACATTCTGACCAGACCACCAGATAGTATGGCCGGACAATTGGATGAAAAAGTTACAAAACACACAGAGAGATTCATGGTTGAAAGTACGCTCAAAATCCCACCGTACCACGAGAAGTCTGACCGGACCTCATGATGTACCGATCGGACTATCAAGGTAGTTTTTTTCTAAAATCATCTAGTAGAGTTCCCAAACATAAGTATGCTCAATTTTTGGCCGTACTACCATTATTCCGATCTGACCATGATGTAGTTCGACCAGGATGTTTAAAAAATTCACAAGTCAGAAGCTGTTGGACCTCCACTCAATTAGTGGAAGCCACGGGGACTAACTGTTCGAAGAGCATTAGGTAAAAGTTCAAATATTTCGATCGGACCATAGGGTTTCACGACTAGGAACATTGAATACCAAACGAACCGCACCTAGTCTAACCATGAATTGCTTTGGCCAAAGAATTAGTTGAAGACAAGGATCAAACATGTTGGACCACTCCTCAAATGGCTAGTTTATGACTTGAAGGCTATAAATACCATATGTAACTTCATTTTTACATGTTGTTGTGATTGTAATAGCCTACTTAAACATAGTTACTTTCTTTACTTTAAAATTATACTTTGTATTTATTGAGGGTTGGGTGTGAGCATTAAACACCATACTAAGTTTGAGTATGAGCATATAAACACTTAGGTTGTGAGAGTAAGCCTGGGAAAAACTCTTGTAAGGGTTGTGAGGTGTGTAATCTCAAACTATTGTTAAGTTTGGTGTGAGCTTAAGAAAACACCAAGTTAGAGTTAAGCTTGTAAAAACTCAAAGCTAGTGTAACCTTAACAGGTTGTTAAGGAAATGGATGTATGATCAAGGTAAATCCGAACCACTATAAATTTGTGTTCATTACTCCATCCTCTACTTAACTTTCTTCTATATCTTCTACATTTCTTGTTCATTGAATTTTGAGTTTTGGATTTGCTATCATTCTTCAAACCAACTAATTCACCCCCCTCTTGGTTGTCGTCATGGGATAATATAATTGTTATTATAGGTACTGATGCAAATTAATTTTTTAATACGGGTTGGTGAATACAATTTTAGAATTGTTTCCAAATTCTGAACATCGAATGTGTGTGAGGCACTTGTATACAAATATGAGAGCCACACTCCGAGGAAAAGAATATAAGGACCTACTTTGGGCTTATGATAAGGCCATGTACTATAGTTTGTTAGAGAATTGTCTTGAAGATGTGGAGAAAAAATTAATAGTGTAGAGAATGGTTAAGAGAAAGACCCTGTGATAATTGAAGTAGAGCTGGATTCAAAACAGATGCCAAATGTGATATTCTTCTGAATAATCTGTGTGAATGCTTCAATAATTATATTTTGGAAGCAAAATCAAAACTAATAATCACAATGTTAGAGATGATTAGAAACAAATTGATGAGAAGGATAGCAAAAAAGAAGGATGGTCTTGCTAATGTCACTGAGGGGATTTGTCCAAAGATCAGAAAGAAGATCCAGAAGCTCAAAGACCTTTCTGGAGATTACTTTTCCACCTTCAGTGGATCACTAAGAGTGAAAGTTATGGGAAAGGGTCACCAATTTATGGTTGATTTGGAGAATATGACTTGTAATTGTAGGAGATGGGATTTGGTTGGTATCCCTTGCCCATACGCAATTGCATGTATAATTGAATAGATGATGATGTTGAGAAGTATGTGCATCACTTCTATCATGTTTCCACAGCAAAAAGGGTGTATAGTCATACGATTAAACCTATTAATGGGTAGGATCTATGGCCAAAAGCAGATAAAAGTTGCATAATCACTCCTCCACCAATAGTTAAAAAAATAAAAGGGCAAAAACAAAGAGTCAGGAGAAAAGAAACAGAGGAAAAGAAGCAAGCTTCCCAACAATATCAAATACCAACTTCACAGCAACTAGGCCAAGAACCTCAATCAGTAAATCCATCTTCTACCACCACAATAAAAGGAAATTTTACCGTAAGGACAAAGGGACTTGCAACACATTTGGTGGGCAAAGGACAGAAAATGAAGTGTAGTCATTATAGACAGTATGGCCATAACAAAAGATCACACAGACTAAGAAATGTGGAAGCTACTTCTGCTTCTGTAAGTATTTTTTTTTTCAACAACATTTTTGGATTCTGATTGTTACTTAACACCAACTTGAGGGATGATACATGTTACCGATTTTAAACTTGAGGGATGATGGGTGTTATAATATGCAAAATTGAGAGACGATGGGTGTTATATTGAGGTAAACTCCCTACAGGTAAATGATCTTTTTTCATTCTCTAAATTTTCTTATCTGTAGATGAATTGAGTTAACTTAAACATCGGAGTCTCCTCAATGAAGCTTGGTCCTTCCTCTGTCTTGTCTTATAGGTTGTAAAATCTAAACATGAACCCGAACTCCTAGAAGCATACCGAGGTCCGACTTGTCATCATTAGTATGGTGAGAATGGAGTAGCTCCTGAACTATGGACAATGGGACTCTGGACATATCCCTTTACCTTCAGCATAACACTTGCAACAGATAAACAACCCAACACCAGTACATGCCCGAATACCCCCATATGACATAGAACATCCCACCTGAAATAAGATTTTATCCTCAAGCCGGAGTTTAGTCATCCCACCAACACACACATAAAACCTCTGCCCTAGGAACATCAACTCCCCATACCCCCTAGAACAAAAGGCTTTCTCCACCCTACAACCTTTCGGGCTTACTATGCAAACAGCTCAGGAGCTAATTGCAACCTTAAAGGACTTCTTTGTCTTCATTAAATAATAAAACAACACCATAGCACCATCACCACAGCCAGCCCCAACCCCATCAGACTGAATCTAATCCTTACTACCATGAAAAAATAGTGTTGCCTGACCCTGAGCCCCAGACTCGGAGAAGATTATTTACTCTAGATCCCTCTGTGTCCCATGCCCCGTGGCACTACTCTTCTGCCCCCTCTGAGCCAATAAATAAAGCCATGGTGATCATAGAGGAGGATCTAAGTGCCCTTGTTGATAGGCGAATTAAGAGAATGTAGACAACGAGTGTATTGCAATATGACGCTGCTTTCCAATCTCCGTTGTCGTGGGAGATTCTTAATAATGTGTACCCAAACCTTTGAGTTCCAAAGTTCAAAGAGTACAATGGCTCCATGAACCCCTGCACACACATGGATAGTTTTTACAGCACGGCTCTGGTCCATACAACTTCTTATTCAACACTTTACGAGTTATTTGTGAAAAAATTTGTGGCTTCCATCGATCCAGGATACACATCTGCAGACTTATGAAAAATCATACAGAAACCAGAGGAAACCTTTCGAGCCTACATTCAGAGGTTCATCAAGGTAGTAACTAATATTCCCAAAGTCAACTTTGAGTTGGCCATGGTGGCACTTAGCATGAACACAAGGTGCATCGAGTTCTCAAACTCGGTGATTAAAAATCTGCCCAAAGACTTTATAGGGCTTATGAAGCGGGCTCATAAGTACATCCGCATGGATGAGAACTGCCACCTCCACTCTGACCTCTAAGCCTTGCACGAGGGACAAACTTTAGGCTCTTCCAAAGATGCAACTAAAGCTGACCCTCTTAAGCCACCCAAGCCAAACAATTCCTGGAGAGGCACCTATCGAAACTCAGATCGTCCCCAAACTTATCAGGGCTCCAATCGATCTTACCATATTGACACCTCCCATACTGACCAGCCCACCCAGCTAAACACTACACGAGATTCCATTTTCCATTGGTTGAAAAAGAACGGGCAAGTAAATTGGCCTAAGAGAATGAGGGAGGACGTAGAGAGAGACCAGTCTCAGTACTGTAGCTTCCACAGAGATCACGGTCATGATATGGAGGAATGTATAAAGCTGAAGAGGGAGATTAAGAGACTAGTAAGAGCAGGCGAGCTGAGATAATTTGTGGCAAGAACTCCATCATGGACTTCTTGAGATTATGTATATTAATAGAGGTGCATGTTTATTTAAGAAGCCTTCTGAGCTTGTTGAGATTGGGCCTATGTTGCGAGATAATGTTCTTGTCATTAGAATCTTTACAAGGGGTGGCACTGTTATTGTTGATACTGAGACTATTTTTGTCTCTCTAATATGCAACAAGGAGGATGTTCCTAGAGTCCAACCATATCCTCGTTCCATCATGTCTTGGAGTGGTTTGTTATATAGTGAGGTATTTCAATGGATTGCTGACTTTCAACTTCATGAGAATGGTACAAAAGTTGAGCTTTGGATTAAAAGTTTTTCGAGTCCCTGCATAAAATGTTGAACATTTATAGAAGCAACATTCATGAGCGTTACATGGAGTATGTTATTGTTGCTTTAGAATGCGACTTTTGTATAGAAAAATACATATTTTCACCTTTGCATGCTTTAAAAATTTGAAAAGTATAAGATGGAAAAGAAAATAGAAAATTTGTGTGGAACTTCCAATCTAAATCGTGTCTAGATATGGATGTTTATTGTGTTGTCTGCATGATGACTTGGAATATTATTTCATTGATATGGGGATGCATTTTTCTTTTTTCTTCACCAAAAAAATATGTATATAAGTTCAATATTCCACAAAGCATTTAAACACTTTTACCTGCTTTGCCATATCTCATCTTGTAACTGGGGCATATAATTTAATTTTATTACCTTTTCTATGACTTCCAATTTATGTTCAGATAATGTATTTGGTGATTACAAGTTTGGTGAACATACTCAATCTATAACCAAAAGTCATGGATACACCACACTTCCTTTTCATGGGATTATGAGGTTTTTTTTTTCTTTGTTGAGAGGAGGGATTATGAGGTTAGGAACATGGCTTACCTGAAGATGCCTGCTCAGGCTCCCAAGTATAGATCTATAAGTTCTTATTGTGTTTCCTTCTCCCTTGCCTTTCTTTCAAGCCCATCTATTTTGCAAATCTTTTCTTTTATAATGAATCATTGTAGAAATGTGATTGATAATGTTCGATAATTTTTACATTTTCTTTCACCGTTGATCCCTACGAGGCTAGGATTTTTGAAGTCATCATTGCTGAGGTTTATAAAAGCAAAATAAAAGATTGCAATGCCTGGTATTCTTTTGCAAAAAAAAATTACGAAACATTCACATTGTTTTGCATTGTAGAGATCCTCATACGAGCTGGAAAATTTTATCTATAAAAATCCCAGCATATATATTATTGAACTAGCTTTTCTAGATATGATAGTATCAGATATTAAATTATTTTAAAAACATAAATAATGGAAAAGTTCTTATCCTAGTGGCACATGATAACACGATGGTGTTTGTGCAAAATTTTGTGTGTCACCTAAGGCTTTATGAGGCAGCAACTATGGGAGGGTAGTTGCATATTGTAGATGCCATTATCTTGGATAATTACAAAAATATGGGAGAAGTTTTTGAAAATTATAAAAATGTAGGACTTCTCCTAAATATTACGAGAATGTACGAGTCAAATAGCCAAATCAAAAGTTCTGTTTAATTTTTTTAATGTTTTAAACTTCTAAAACCAAAACTATGAGTTTCGATTTTATTAAAACTGAAACTCAATGTTTCGGACAATCCAAAACTACAGTATTTTGCATCAAACCATAACTATGAGTTGCTTTTGGCGCATTTTATATATTTTTTAAATATTGAACCAAACTGTAACTTTGAGTTGCGGTTTGGTTCATAGTAAAAAAAAAATTGAAGCAAACCGTAACTCAGTTTGGTTCATAATTAAAAAAAAGAAAGAAAATTAAACCAAACTGCAACTCAAAGTTGCGGTTTGCTTCAATATTTTTTTTAAAAAAAATAAAATGCACTAAACCGCAATTCAAAGTTGCGGTTTGGTGCACTCTAAAGCCAGTAGAGGAGAATAAATTATCCTCTACTGGCTGAGGCAGTAGCTGAAGCACTGCTTCAGCCAGTAGTCCCTCGGCCAAATTTATTTATTTTTAACTTATTACCTAACACAATTTCTATCTCCTTTCATCCACAATATATATCCCCTCTCACCCACATTTTCTATCTTCATTTATTTTTATACAATATTTTTCATCTTTCCCTTCTAATTTTCTCAACAAATTTTGAATTTATTTCATCCGCAACTATTATGTCTTCCTCCCTACTAAATATCATCTCTATTTTTCTAAGATAAATACTATATTAACTTTTATATTTGTTAATTTTTGCTTAAATTTTTTATTAATTTTGTTACATATTTTAATTTTTTCTATATTTTGCAGAAATTTTGAAGGATAGCTTTGAAATATTTTCATCTTTTTTGGAGAGTTTGTAGAGGTATTTATGACATTGATTAATTTTTATATTTATTTGTTATGGTTGATAAATTATTTGTACATATATAATGTTTATGTGTGTATTGCAATTTGGGTATGAGTTTTACAATTTTTTGATAATTTATTTTTATTTATTATTAAATTTTGGGATGAATATTAAAAAATTTAGTTCCTAATTTGTTAATTGTTAATTTTATTTTAAATTTTTTCTTGTACTTATAACTAAATTTTGTTGTTGTTTTTTTCATAAACTTATAATTTTTTATTTTAGGTTTTAGGGATAACATTAAATTTATTCTTTATTATTTTTTAATTTTTTCATAAACTTATATATAATTTTTTTAGAGATTAGGCATGAAATTTGTAATATCCCATATAGTAACCTAAAATTTTGGAATGTTTATTTGTGAGAATTGGATTAAATAATTTAAAGTGTATATATGACTAATGGAATAAGAGAAGATGTGTATATGTTGTATATATGAGGATATATATAATATATATACAAGTCAATAGGTTTATTTTGGTCAATAGATATTTTGATTAATTAAAAGGAATTAATATTGTTAGTGGAAGATGATGTAAGTAAGTTGATTATTATATTGGTATAATACTTGGTGGAGAGGATTTTGAGGAAAGTGTTTGGTTTAAGAGGTTGACTTTCCTTTCTTTCTTTTTCTTTCATTTTCATCTTTTTCTTTCTTCTTGGCTGGCCATCACCACCATTTTCAAGAGGGAGAGATTTTGTTGCTTCCAAACTCAAGAGATTGAAGGGCTTCAAGAGATCAAGTTGGAGTTTTAATGATTTTCTTCATTTTTGGTAAGTTTCCAACTTGTTTCTTTGTGTTCTTTTGAGTTTGTGTTTTTGGGTTTGTTGGATTGGTTGCTGTAGATGTGTTTTTGGTTGTTTTGGTATATTTGAGGTTATGTTGTTTTGTAAACTTTGATTTTGGGGTTGGATTGAAGAGAGAAAAGGGTTAAGTTTGGCGAAAGAGGCAAGTGTGTGGATTGTGTAAGTTTGAGTTGTGATATATGGTTGCGATTGTGTTTTGATGTTTGTGATTGAGTTATTTTAAGGTTTACTCAAGTATTATATAGGTTGTTGATGGTTTTGGTTAAGGTTGTTTGGAGTGGAAAAGGGTTTTAAGAAGGTGTTTGTTGGATGTGGTGTTTTGGTGTCGATTTCAGAGTTTTTGGCCTGACACGCCCAAGAGCACAGCCATGTCTTTGGGCATGTCGTTGGTTCTATTTTCTGGGTTGTTAACATGAGCAGTGACACGCCCATGTCACTGAGCGTGTCACAGCTTCTGTATTGTAGTAGCATTGACACGGCCAGTGACACGCCCATGTCACTGAGCGTGTCATAGCTACTGTATTGTTGGTTGATTGACACGCCCATGTCACTGAGCATGTCAAAACTTCTGTGTTGTGGGTTTAGGGCACGGTCAGGGACATGCCCGTGTTGTTGAGCGTGTCAAGTGTAGAGTTTTCCCTAGATAGTTCTCTTCCTTATCTTCTTATGTGTATCACTAAGTGAGTGTTTGGATTAGGTTTTGAAGAGATTTGAGTTACCCAAGCCAAGTGTTGAGAGTTATCTTGGAAGAGGAGTTGATAGAGTGGTGTTGTTGCTCTTAGAGGTAAGTACAAACTTTGAATGATTGCATACATTTACATGAAATTGAGAAATGTGTTAAATTACTTGATATATTATTGATGAATGAGTTATATGTTATGATATGCATGATGTGAATTATGTTGATGTATCAATGTAATTGAGTAATGTATTGTATATGAAAAGAAATATGGAATAATGTGGCAAAACATGTGAAACCATAATGTAACAAATTGATATTGATACAAAAGAGAAGAGTGAGAAAAGATGAGAAAATGATGTTATACTAAGGCAATGTGCCTAGTTTGATTTTGAGAAATAAAATGAAAATGGAATTATGAAAGTAATTGATAAATGAATTAATTGTGCGCCTAGTACGTTATTCAATTTTCAGAGTTCTGGGTTTGGTAGCATGCCTATGAATTGCTGGGCAGGTGAAAAGACCGGGTCGTAAGCCGAGCACTGCTGATAAATGTGATGTTTTTGGGGTGAAAAGACTAGGTCGTAAGCCTCAAAAACTGTAACAGTCTAGCCGGGTTGAGGACCAAAATACTGCGGCCTAAGGGTCTAGCCGGGTTGAGGTCCAAGAGACTGGGTCTGTTACATTATCCATGAATATATATACATTGCCTACGGGGCTAAACACAAGGTGTCAATATGGATCAAAGCAGTAACTCTGATCTTTGAATAACATATTAGATCCTTTTTGGGCCTATGTTTGTCTTTGCTTAAATATGAATTATGAAATGTGATGCAAATGATTAATATGTTGAGTTATTGTGAGCGGGAATTTTCGCCTCCACTCCCGGTGGAATGGTTATTGCGACTTCGGCACTATTTAGGCTCAGGGCCTTAGAGAACACGGACCTAGGTCCGGAAAAAATGGAGTCGCCACCCGGACGGGCCGGGAAAAAGAAAGGGGTGGATGACTCGATTCCTAAGGAATCTCCAACCTCCTAATGGGTTCAGAAAGTTGGGTATGTGTGGGGAAGGTGAGAAATGGCCCAGCACCCCCACAACGCCCGATTCATTGGAACCGGCCTCCTTTACAGGTCTTAATATTATAAAATTCTTAAATATAACGATATTATCCATATTACACACAACAATTGAAATAAAAGCATCATTATATTAAAATCAAAGCAATATCCAAGCAAAGCAAATAAATGGATACCCATCCGAGGATAGAAACATATCCTTACATCATTCATGTCTAAACTAATAGGACACCCACCAAAAGGTAGAAACATATCCTTTATATTGGTCCAAAATATAAAAGCAATTTAAATTACATGATATTTAACTAATGAGGTACCCACAAAGTGGAAAATTACCCTTTACACTTTTAGAAATCAAAATAAATTGATAAAAGTAAATAACCATTCATAATAAATAAATCATTATCAAAGATATTAAACATCAATCAAAATATATAATAAGCATTCATCCATGATAAATTAAATAAATCAAGCTTTGAAATTAAATAAATCAACCACCAAGGCATATCATAGAATACATAATCAAATCTAAAATTAAATGAATATATAATTTAGGGTTCGCATCTTAAAATAAGATTTTAGAATTTTAATTACTAAATTAGGGCTTTGGAAAAAGAAAAGTTAAATATGCGGACTCATAATACACAAATGAATATTGACCCCTTCGACGAGCCCATACGGCAGTCCCGCTAGCCGGTTAGCGGGCGGGGGTTAAGGGGGCAGTGTCCCAGAAAATTTTAGAAACTGGCTTCTAGGATTGTAGGTTTTGGTGTTGAAAATTAAGATTTTAGGGTTTAGAATTTAGAAAATAGGGTTTTGAAATTGGAAGAAACTAATGTTATTTTTAAAAGAATAATGTTTACTGTGTGATTTTGGAAAGAATGATTAATTAGGGTTAAAGCTTTTGATGCTTAAAAAATAAGGCTACTGACTTTTGGAATAGAGATTAGGGTTTTGGGAATTAATAAAATGATTTAGGGTTTTTGGTGTCTTGGAGAATATGTTTGGTTTTAAGATTTGTCAAAATAGTTTAGAGTTTTATAAAGTTTTTGGAAATAAGCAAAACGGTTTAACAAATTAAGGTCTTTTGGAAATAGAAGAAATAAATTTAGGGTTCTTAGGGTTTAGAAGAAACAAAAAAGTATTTTTAGGGTTCTTAAGGTTCTTGGAAACATAAAGTATTTTTTTAGGGTTTTTGGAAAAAGAAGAATCAATTTAGGGTTTTAAGGTTTTGAAGAAACAAAAGAAACAATTTTCAATTTTGAGTGATTAAGCTACTGTAAAGAAAATAAAGAAATTAAAAATTCAAACCTCCGTTCGTTGGTTTCACCAAAAATTATTTTCTGGATGAACAAAAACAAAGGCAAGATTGCTACCTTTGATGGCTTGATTGCTTGCTTGCTTATTCCTCTCAAATCTGAAGTCCCAAGTTCAAAGTTCTCTCTTGTTCCTCCCAAGTCCGATCATTAATGCCAAGTTCCAGATCAAAGTCCGATTCTCCTCCTCTTGTCCTCTCTTTTTCTGTGTCTTTTTGTGTTATTTATAGGAAACTTAGAAGATTAATTCCAATTGTTTAAGGAAACTATGTTTAATTAGGAAAAGAAAACCGAAACCAAATAGAATTTGGTTTCAGAAAAAATTACGTCGAAAAAATTTTGCTGGCGAAAAAAACTATTGCGAGCTGCTGCGAGGGATTGCGAGTGCAATTGCGAGGGGCAGGCCGTAGGCCATTTCGCCCGCAGGAGCTTCCTGCGGGCGAAATGGCCTAAGGCCAGTTCGTCCACTGGTTTTCAGCGATGAATTTTTTCGTCGCTGATTTTTATTTTTATTTTTCTATTTATTATTATTATTATTTTTATTCATTTCCCCATTTTTAATTTTTATTAAAAATAATAAATAATAAATACTAAAATAAATATTAAAATATCACAAAAATTATTTTGGACTATAAAAAATAACGGATCGGACTGGGTCAAAAATTAAGGGTCTACAGTTATAATGTAATGAGTTGATATATTCATATGTATTGTGTATGAGCATTGCATTGATCTATATTGAATCAAAGTTTGTACCACTAAGCTTTCTGCTTATGGCGATTGTGGTTCATCACGTAGGTGACAGGGTAGATCCGGTTATGCCGGAGAGCTCGTCTAGACCGAGTCGAGTCTAGGCTTGAGTTTGTGATAATAGTGTTGAGTTGTGGACATCAAGATCAAAGATGAATTGCCAGCATGTATAAATTCTATAATTTTGTAAACATTGATTTTGATATATATATATATGTATTTTCCGCTGCTTATTTAACAAATATTTTGAATAGACTGTTTTGGATAAACTTTTGGGTACTAATGTTATATATATGTATTTTAACAAAGGAATGTTTTATCTATTATTTTCGATAAGATACGATTAAATATTTTAAGTTTACTCGGGCTGACTTATGATGATTATATGTTAAAGATTAAAGTTTGGTTTGTTTAAAATGAAGCGTGACACCCTTATATCCTCTATACGTATACCACATGCTGTATGGGTATATGCGGTGTGCGTATATGGGGTACAGGAATGTTACAACTGTTTTGGTATCAGAGCCTAGTTTTGAGGTTCTCAACCTAGGTGAATTGTAAGAAAAAGAAAATTTTGATTTTTAAAATATGGTTTTTAAATAAGATATATGCATTGGCACTAGCAGTTTCTAATATTTGATGAGGTATATTCTATTGTGTTTGCAGATATAGGTAGTGATGGCGTCTCAGTCACGTCAGTATGTAGAAGGTAGTGCTGAGAGTGTACCTCCTGTTGAGGGTAGAGATGGAGCTAGGGTTGAGATAACTGGTGAGGCACCTGCTCCTGTGCCAGAGAGACCAACTGCTGATGAGATTTCGTCGGTTTGGTTAAGGCATATGGTAGATTTGTTGAGGTAGGCTCCAGTTTAGCAGTCGCCACAGCAATCGCAGCCACAAGTACCGGTGAGGCAGTATGATAAATTAAGGAAGTTCGGAGCTGAGGACTTCTTTGGTACTACAGATCCTGCAGTAGCTAAGCAGTGGTTGGATAGAGTTCAGAGGGTTTTCATCCAGTTGCAAGTCACTCTTGAAGAGAAATTTGATTATGCTAGATCTCTTCTGCAGAGAGATGCTTATGATTGGTGGAAGACGGTTCCCCATGCCATGGATGATCCACTGACCTTGTCTTATGGTTATTTTCTGCGGGAGTTTGAGCAGAAGTATACTCTAAGGGAGTATAAGGATGCTAAGAAGATGGAGTTTCTGAATCTGAGACAGGATAACTGGGCCGTGACAGAGTATGAGATAGAGTTCATCCGGTTGAGTCATTATGCTGGTGGGATTATTTCAGATGAGATAGACCAGTGTAGGAGATTTGAGGAGGGGTTGAAGCCCTCTATTATGTGTATTGTTGCTGGTTCCCGGTATCAGGATCTTTCCCAGCTAGTTGCAGCGGTCCGGAGTGTTGAGAGAGCGCAGGCTATTGCAGCAGCTGCATTGAGGAGGAGACCAGAGTTAGGAGACCCCAGTTTGAGGCAAGGTCTTCATCTGCAAAGAGAGGCCGAGGAGGTCAATTTTAGAAGTTCAGTAGGGGCCAGAGGCAGCCTGTTAGGTCAGTACCATATCAGAGGCAAAGAGCGAGACCTACAGTTTCTGTGGCTAGTGCACCGACCCCAGTGGCTCAGAGGTCTACTCCACCTGTTTGTGTTCATTGTGGTAGAGCACACGGAGGTGATTTTAGGTGGAGAGGTACTTCGGGAGTATGTTTCAGATGTGGGTCACCTGACCATTTCATCAGAGATTGTCCTGAGCTACAAGAGGATAGGCAGGCAGATTCTGTAGTTTATTGACCTAGTGTCAGAGGAGGTCGTAGTGGTAGAGGTTTTAGTAGAGGTGGTAGACCTGGATTTAGTCTGAGAGGAGGCTCTACATCAGGAGACAGTAGGCCAGATGAGGCTGGGCCATCTCAGCGAGTGTATGTGATGCAGAGGCAGCCAGATGCTTCAGCCGTCATTACGGGTACATTTTCTTTATTTGGCATTTCTGTTCTTACTTTGATTGATCCAAGATCTAAGCATTCATACATAAGTGCATCCATCTTGCCTGTGTCTGAATTGCATTCTAAGTCCCTAGGATTTGATGTTTTGGTGACAAATCCTTTAGGGCATAGTGTTATGGTGAGTAAGGTGCATCGAGATAGTCCAGTTGTTGTTTAGGATGAGGACTTTCTTGGTGATTTGATTGAGATGCCTTTTAAGGAGTATGACCTGATCTAAGGCATGGATTGGTTATCCAAGCACGGGGCTGTAGTAGATTGTCAGAAGAAGTGTGTTACCCTGAGAACCGATGATGGTAGGAGTGTGATGGTATCTAGTGAGCAGAGACAACTTGCATCCATGTTTGTTTCAGCTGTGGCAGCTAGGAGGTTGATTCGAAGAGGATGTGAAGCTTATCTTGCTCATATTGTGGATACCAGAGTAGTGGGTTCTCAACTTGATAGTATACTGTTTTATTAGTTTTTGTCATAGAATTGTGTCTTATTTATTATGATAATTATTGTTTTCTTTAGGTATTTTGGTAGTCTTAATCTGTTTATTTAGTATTTTCATCAATTTTGGTAGTTTTAATTTATTTCAGTGTTTATGTCATTTTTGTTCTAGTTTTTAGTTTGGTGTTTATTTGTTGTTGGTTAATGTTTATTTGATTCTTGTTTAAAGTTTGTTTAAGTGTTTATTTTAGGTTAATATGCAAACATCATCTTAAGGGCAAAACCAAGGAACCAAGAGAGAAGGAAAATTTGGGCAGTGACTGACACACTCAGAGGACACAGCCAAGCCACTGGCCGTGTTACATGACACGGTCAGGAGACTTGGCCGTGTCCCATACTAAGTCAAGGAAGAAGACTAAAAGGAAAGAGAGCAAAGAACGAAGAGATCAGAAGGTGACACACTCAGGGGACACGACCAAGCCACTGGCCGTGTCCCTCCAAACACACCAAACACGGCCAAGCTCACCCAAGCTTGGCCTTATCACACTTAACTCCAAAGAAGAAGAGATGAAAATCACACAGAAGCGGACACATTCAGTAGACACGGCCAAGCCACTGGCCGTGTCACATGACACGGCCAGGAGCTTGGCCGTGTCACTCCATGGACTAAAGGAGCGGAGTTTTAAGCGAGGTTTCGTATAAATAATACGATTAGGGTTTTTTTAAAGGAGATTAGAGAGATTTGAGCAGCCGTCAAACATAACTTTAGGTTTCCATTTTGTTTTCTTTTGGATTTTTTATTACACTTTGATGCAAACAGTCTAGATTAAATTTGTTTTAGCCATTGCAACATTCTTCGAGCAAAGATCTGAACAAGAGATTCTTCAGGAGCTCAGAAAGTTTGTAATTTGGTTTTGTTCTCAAACTTTATCTCTTAAGTTTCATAGGAATTGTATTCATGAATTCTATTATGTCTAAATTGATTTCTTTGAATTTTAATGAGATGAATATGTTTGATAACATCATTATGAACTAATTTGATCTAGTCTAGAGTTTGTATGGATCTACTATGATTGTATGAATTGGTTATTGCTCTTGACTGAATTATTTCTTTAGCCTTGATTGAATGGATTACTTGATAATATATAATTGATTGGCCACCAATTATGTGTTTGAGGTATTAGATGAAGGATTGAGAGATCAAGTCTAATGTTGGAACAATTCAATTAGGGACTTAGGTGAATTAGAAATATAACCTAAAGAAAAAGATCATTTCAATTTTAACAAGATTATTTGAAAGAGGTTTGAATGCGAGAGCTTATTTCCTTGATTCAATTAATTAAGTTACTTGAGATTTAATCTTTGAAATTAAATTTTTTGAGAGAAATAACCGTTCATACATATAAGTTAGTAGAGAAGTGCAAACCCTAGACCTTTCTATTAAGTGAATTAATATATCAGCTCAGTTTACTTTTATTGTTTTAAACTCCAATCGATCTGTTTTCATTAGTTGTTAGCAATTTAAATTTATTATAATTTGTTATTTGCAACCTGAGGAGTTGCCAGGGATACCCTCTGAGAGAGAGGTTGAGTTTGGTATCGATTTGTTGCTTGGTACCACTCCCATCTCTATTACTCCCTATCGAATGGCACCTGCTGAGTTGAGAGAGTTGAAGGTGTAGTTGCAGGAGTTGTTGGATAAAGGGTTTGTTCGCCCTAGTGTTTCTCCGTGGGGAGCTCCTGTTTTGTTTGTGAAGAAGAAGGATGGTACCTTAAAATTGTGCATTGATTATAGGCAGTTGAATAAAGCGACCATCAACAATAAGTATCCTTTGCCTCGGATAGATGATCTCTTTGATCAATTGAAAGGAACATAGTTTTCTCCAAGATTGATCTGAGATCAGGGTACCATTAGTTGAGAATCAGAGAGGAAGATGTTCCTAAGACAACTTTTCGCACAAGGTATGGGCATTATGAATTTTTGGTAATGCCTTTTGGATTGACGAATGCACCTGCAGCTTTTATGGATTTGATGAATAGGGTATTTAGACCCTATTTGGATTAGTTTGTGGTAGTCTTTATTGATGATATTTTGATGTATTCCCATAATGAGGAGGATCATGATAAGCATTTGCGGATTGTATTACAGACCTTGAGAGAGAAGCAGTTGTATGCTAAGCTGTCTAAGTGTGAGTTTTGGCTTGATCAAGTGACTTTTCTGGTCATGTAGTTTTAACAGATGGTATTAGAGTTGATCCGAGTAAAGCTGAGGCCATTTTGAATTGGAGTCCACCGAAATCAATGACTGAAGTTAGAAGTTTTCTGGGTTTGGCAGGCTATTATCGACGATTTGTGAAGGGTTTTTCTTTGATAGCTACTCTACTCACCAGATTGCTTCGGAAAGGAGTTAGATTTGTGTGGACAAATCAGTGTCAAGCAAACTTTGAGCAGTTGAAGGAGATGTTGACTCAAGCTCCTGTTCTTACCTTGTCTGTGGAAGATAAACCATATGTGATTTACAGTGATGCTTCACATAGTGGTTTAGGTTGTGTTTTGATGTAAGAGGGTAGAGTTATAGCTTATGCTTCTCGGCAGTTGAAGCCGCATGAGTTGAATTACCCCACGCATGATTTGGAGTTGGCAGCCATAGTGTTTGCTTTGAAGATTTGGCGACATTATCTTTGTGTTTTGAAATACTTGGGTGTTCAGAGAGAGCTGAATCTTTGGCAGAGACGGTGGTTAGAGTTGATCAAAGACTATGACTGTTTGATTGATTATCATCCTGGTAAGGCAAAATGTTGTTGCTAATGCCTTGAGTCGGAAGTCTTTGGCAGGTTTGACTGCTTATTCATTCTCATTGCTTGTTGAGTTGAGAGTGTTGCATACTAGTTTTGAGCCTTGTAGTGATGGTGCTTTGTTGGCTCAGTTGCAGTTGAGATCAGTGTTGTTGGATTAGATTAGAGAGGCTCAGTTGGTAGATGAAAGAATTCAAAAAGTTTCAGATTGCCAAAAAGGGGAGAGTTCGGGTGAGGAATGATGGCAGCCTTTGGTACAAAGATAGATTGTGTGTTCCTGATGATGCAAGACCGAGAAAGATTAATTTGGAGGAAGCACATCAGTCGGCTTTTGCTATGCACCCTGGAAGTACTAAGATGTATCATGATTTGAAGTAACATTATTGGTGATCAGGTATGAAGAGGGACATAACTGAGTTTATATCCAAATGTCTCACTTGTCAGAGAGTAAAGGCTGAGCACCAAGTTCCTTCGGGGTTAATCCAACCTTTATCAGTGCCTGAGTTGAAATGGGAGCGAGTGACAATGGATTTTGTGACTGGTTTGCCTTTGACTCAGAAGAAGCATGATGCCATTTGGGTGATTGTTGATCGGTTGATGAAGACAGCTCATTTCCTTCCAGTTCGGATGGACTATTCTCTTGAGAAGTTGGCTGAGCTGTATATCAGTGAAATAGTGAGGTTGCATGGAGTCCCAATTTTTGTAGTGTCTGATCGAGATCCCCGGTTTACTTTAAGGTTTTGGAAGAGTTTACATAATGCTTTGGGATCCTGGTTGCATTTTAGCACTGCTTTTCATCCGCATACAGATGGGCAGTCAGAAAGAGTGATATAGATTTTGGAGGATATGTTGAGGAGTTGTGTCATTGATTTCTCTGGGAGTTGGGACAGATTCTTGCCATTGATTGAGTTTGCTTATAACAACAGTCACCAGTCCAGTATTAGAATGGAACCATTTGAGGTATTGTATGGTAGAAGATGCAGGACGCCTCTATTTTGGAATGAGAATGGAGAAGGTAAGTTGGTTGGTCCCGATTTGATTAAAGAAACGGAAGAGAAAGTGAAGATAATTTGGGATTGTTTGAAAGCAGCCTCAAATCGACAGAAATCCTTTTCAGATTTGAAGAGGAGATACATAGAGTTCAGTATTGGAGATAAAGTTTTTCTGAAGGTGTCTCCTTGGAAGAGAATTTTGAGATTTGGTAGTAAAGAAAAGTTGAGTCCTCGTTTCATTGGACCTTATGAGGTACTGGAAAGAGTGGGACTATTTGCTTATAGACTCGCTTTGCCTCCTGAATTGGATAGAATTCACAATGTCTTTCATGTTTCTATGCTTCGGAGGTACAGGTCAGACCCATCTCATATTTTGTCAGTGGAATCTATTGAGGTGAGTTCGGATTTGACTTTTGAAGAAGAACCAGTAGCCATTTTGGCACATGAAGTGAAAGAGTTGAGAAATAAGAAAGTGTCACTTGTGAAGGTTCTTTGGAAGAATCATGCTAAGAAAGAGGCAACTTGGGAGAGTGAGCAAGCGATGCGAGATCAGTATCCCCAGTTATTCCAGACTTGAGAACAACTAATTTCGAGGTTGAAATTATTTTGTAGAGGGGGAGAATTGTAATATCCCATATAGTAACCTAAAATTTTGGAATGTTTATTTGTGAGAATTGGATTAAATAATTTAAAGTGCATATATGACTATTGGAATAAGAGGAGATGTGTATATGTTGTATATATGAGGATATATACAATATATATATATATAAGTCAATGGTTTATTTTAGTCAAGAGATATTTTGATTAATTAAATGGAATTAATATTGTTAGTGGAAGATGATGTAAGTAAGTTGATTATTATATTGGTATAATACTTGGTTGAGAGGATTTTGAGGAAAGTGTTTGGTTTAAGAGGTTGACTTTCCTTTCTTTCTTTTTCTTTCATTTCATCTTCTTCTTTCTTCTTGGCCGGCCATCACCACCATTTTCAAGAGGGAGAGATTTTGTTGCTTCCAAACTCAAGAGATTAAAGGACTTCAAGAGATCAAGTTGGAGTTTTAAGGATTTTCTTCATTTTTGGTAAGTTTTCAACTTGTTTCTTTGTGTTATTTTGAGTTTGTGTTTTTGGGTTTGTTGGATTGGTTACTGTAGATGTGTTTTTGGTTGTTTTGGTATATTTGTGGTTGTGTTGTTTTGTTAACTTTGATTTTTGGGGTTGGATTGAAGAGAGAAAAGGGTTAAGTTTGGTGAAAGAGGCAAGTGTGTGGATTGTGTAAGTTTGAGTTGTGATATATGGTAGCTTATTAAGTAGGTAGATTAGGCATGAAATATTATTATTAAAATATTTATAATTATGAATTATTATTTTATTTGTTATAAAAAATTTAATTGCTATAATTGATATAAAATTATTATTTATTTTATTAGTGAAATTCATTAATGATTATAGGTTACTTTAATTCAAAAGTATTTTAAAAAAAATTGAAAATTTAATTAATTGATATAACATTATGGCATTTAATTTCTTTATTAATTCATTAGAATAGAATATTACTTTCTATTATACATTATAGTTTCCTTATTTTATTATAGATAACTTATTAAGTATGTAATTAGCAAGTATTCTTGCAGTCTAAATAGTGGGAGGCAATCTCATTTTTTATCATATGATTTTATTGTAAAACATATAGTAATTGTATATATTATATATTTTAAAAAGAATTATATATATATATTTATAGCTTGTTTTATAAATAAATAATATGTATAGCAATGGGTATCCACTTCACATTCAGTGCTATGTAAGACCTACCCACTTCATTTTTCTTTTTCTTTTTTCTTTCATTTTTCCTCCCAATTAAAGACATAAATCTAATGTTAAGCAATTATAGAGATAACCTACTGAAAATTAATTAATTATATACATAATTACTCCTAAAATAATTACAAATGAAATTAAAAATCAAAGAATATTTAATTTATTTTTGAAAAAAAAAATTATTTAAAGTGTTAATATCACTAGTATTTTACTGCCCAATAATTATATCCTAAAATAATTGCAACTGAAATTAAAAGTCAATGATTAATTCATTTTTGAAAAAAAATTATTTAAAGTGTTAATATCACTAGTATTTTACTAACCAAATAAAGTCACTTATATAATATATGTGTTCCTGTCTGAATTCAATTTTTAGAGATGGGATAAAATTTAAATTTTTTTTATTTAAATCAAATTTAAAATTATGATATCTGATTAATTTAATAGTAATTGTAAATTCTAAAATTATTTTAGATGTCGTATCGGTTTTCTAAATTATTTCGATCGATCAGAGTTCATAATTTAATTTTTGAGCTAACACCAATAATAATATAATTAAATTTTTAAATTTTTATTAAATCTCAAGGTTTAATAATAACTTGTCCATCATTTAGAAATAAGCGGCCAAAGCGAAATCGAAGGCCACCTCCGGAGTGTAGAACTTGAATGGAAGTAATATTTTCATCATTGTCTTTTATATGAATTTGAATTGATTGCATATACTTAGTTGGATTTGCAAGACTATTATGTTTTTTTTGTGTTCTTTATATAGAATGGATAGTGCATGCGTTAATATACTAGTATTCTTTAAATTATATTTGGAGTAATGTTGCGGTATATTGATTGGTCTCTTCATAATATGCATTGTTTTGAGAAAAAAAAAATTGTGTTACATTATTAAATCAGTTTCAAGGTTTACTGTAAAATAAATATATACTATTATTATATATATATATATATAAATTTATAATTGTTCAGTTGTTATAAAACAAATTATTAAGTTATTAAGTTATATATATTTAATTTATAAAGTAGTAAACAATCTTGATGTGCCATTATTGGAAAGAGATTATTAACTTTATAGTAAATTAATTAAATTAATTTATTTTCTTTATACTAATAGATTTTGCTTATACTAAAGGAAAAACATCCTATTCGACAATAATTTTTTTTTTATAATCAAATGGTGAATTACTGAAGTAAGAGTAGTATTTGCATGCATGTTATATTGTGCATTGTTAAGTTCATTCTATGTATTTGAATTTATTTCACATTCATATACAGTTGGATTTTAACGAAAATAAAAATTATTTATAAACAAAGAAGTATATTAACCACAATCACACATCATCCTCATCACTTAAGTCAATATCCGAGAGACATTCATCAGAATTTGCAAATTGTTTGTATAATGTTGCTTGTCGTTCATCACCTTCATCATGAAGCTCTTTGGCACGTAACATGAAAAATACTCGATTTAATCTGATCTTTATGCAGCTGTTCTCCTCATGAATATGAAATAATGCTATCCTCAATTCATTGACATTCGAACGTGGCATATTGACTGCACGTTGGAGTGGAACCCGTATGTGAACTTTACATGCTTCTTCACGAAGTACCCTCAACTTTTGCAGATGAAAAGTCCACTCATTCCTCATTTGATTGTAAACAAATTCGGAATCATGCAAGTTAGGATATAAAGGATACACAAAATCATCATCCAATGCCCAATGACGTCTAGTAAATAGGAAAATATCATCAGGGGTGTAGCATCTAGACATTGAACCTTTTCAAAATAACATTTCACACAAAAATTAATATTATTTGTAGTATAATGTTTCACAACATGCAATTATAAATTGTTACAGTTTATGAAAATTTTTTATTAACAACATTTTGGCAAGCAAAATGGCAAATACTTAACAAAATTATCCTTTGTGTCGTAATCAGATATATCATCCCCATATGTTCCACCAATTCCTATTCATGACTCCATACCTAAAGATGCTATATTTGAGTCATTTTTTGCATGAAATTTGTTCAATCGATGACGCATTACGTTGATCTCTAACCATAACTGTTGTTTCACCGACTAAACATCTTCAACTGATTCCCTTGGTAAATTCGCAGAACGAGCCTTTGGAATAAGTAGATCATGATATCCATAATATGTTTCCATTTCACATCTTACCTCCCACAATCTTTTCCATTCTGGCTTAGTATTACCAACTGTGTTATCAATTACCTCAGAAATATTTTTGGAATGTTTTCCAATAAAAATATGGTTCGTATGACCTTTATCAATGCAAGAAAATATAGGAGCCATTTTAAAAGGTCTTTTCCGGCCATACCAAATATTGCCACTAGGATCTTCATAGATATCGACCATAATGCAAATATACCATTTTTATTAGTTGTGCTGGCCCTTATCTCTATTTTTTCCCTGAACAATTTGAATTGATAACATAAATTAATATATGTTAAAGTTCTTTACAAAATTTCAACTTGGTACATGGTATTTTTTTATTGTGCATATTTTTTTTATGTTAGATTTGAGACATATCACATAATCATAACATGCTTAGTCAAAATTATTATAATATAGAAATTGAAAAAAACTATGCTAGGGATTTTAAAAGCAATTTCTTACAAAATTTGGACTTATTACAAATTATGTTGAACATTGGCTAGTTTTATGTCCTAGTTGACCACATTTCCTACAACATATATTTCTTATTTCTGTATTTTTTTCAGTCCATCTCATTACATTTTCGAGATGTTCTTGGTCGACCCTTTTTCTGCATCCAATCTGGATTAGGAACTAAAGGATCTTCAGGTGCAGTTGGGCAGTAATCACGATCTAGAAGCGGGTTGAATTTAGTTGCCCAATATTTATATATTTCAGCAAGAGTATAACTAGGCGAAATATAATGAGTGTGATCTAGACAATTTGAAAGACAACCAACAATGGCGTAGACGCATGGAATCTTACTATTTTGAAACTTCCCGCATGTACAAGACTTCTCAAATAGTTTAAAAATATGCACTCTACCTCCTTTTCTTCTTGAGTTGTCACGAGCTGTCTTTATTGAGAAAATGTCATTGTGGTCAAATTTTCTAACCTCTTGTCGATTTGCCTTTATCATATGCTTTTGCAACACAAACATGCAATTCTGAGTGTACTTGTATCCATCACTCATTTCTTTAGCATATTGAGTTAGACGTTGATCAAACATGTCAACCAATTTAAAAAACAACATTTCAACTAGAGTGGTGATGGGCATCCAATGGATTTTAAGGTACATTACATTCATAAATTCTGTCATGTGCCCGTACCAATGGCCACCATCATGGCACAATGCCCACTTATGCTTTGAAATTTTTTCCAACTATTCATATGATTTTGGATCAACTTTTGCAATTTCTTTCATAAGTCTGTTAAATTTGCGTACTTTAGAATAATGAGTATATATATAATAGAATATAATTTCAATTAAGTTTAAATATTATACTCATTATTATATAATATTTTCTCTATTATATATATACTCATTATTCTAGATTTAAGAACACTGATATGAAATGTTTCATATCAGTGTTCTTAAATCTAGTATTGTAGTTACTAACAACATGATGAATACAGTATCTATGCTTCGAGTGCCTCCATCTTGGATCGCTTATTGCATGTTTAATTCCAATATGCCTATTAGATATAAAACAAACGTCATTTTGATTTGGACAGGCATAGTTTCGTATACATTGCATGAAAAATGTCCAGTTGCTCTTACTTTCCTTTTCAACAATTGCATATGCAACTGGAAATATACTACCATCACCATCGAATGATTGTGTAGTAAGAAGAATACACTTATATTTCCCATGTAAGAAAGTCCAATCAACTACCAACACTGGAGCACATTGTGCAAAACCTTCAATACATGGCTTAAACACCCAAAACATACGTTCAAATTTCTTCACACCTAACACAACTCTATTATTCTTCACAACATCCTCATGTTCAATTTCATACATTAAACATGGGTTACAACGTTGTGCAACCAACATCCATTGCATGAGAAACTTATAGGATTCATCCCAACTCCCAAATAACCTTGCAAGTGTCTTTTATTTAGCAATCCATTCTTTCCTATAAGACATAGTAATATGAAATCTTTCCATTATGAGTACAATGATAAGTGTGATCTTTATAGCAGAATTTGATCTAACCACTTCTTCTATGCAACTCAATATAAAATCAGAATCCAAATTCTTGTGATCTTGCAACACAATTGGGAAACTGCATGTGTGAGGGCCATTATATACAGTTAACTCCTAATATTATTTATTCATTTTTTTAGTCGCGCACAATCTCCAGTTGCACCCACCCTCATTATGCTTACATATCAATGCAAGTGAATTACTTCTTGACTCCTCTGTTTCAAATTGATAAGTATGTCTAATGGAATACTCCTTAACATCTGTTTTTACGTCATGCTTCTAATAAAAAATCATACCCTTACAAAATTCTTTCAAAATATCCCATAACATATTCCGATCAATGGAATCATCCAAATTTACCTGTAAAGAAGCAATATCAACATTCATATATCTGGATGTTTGAGGAAAAAATTTTATGACAAATTTTTGGTTTCATGATGTTGGTGAAATCAAATCAACGGGTAATATCGCATCTATGTTATCATCATCATTCGAAAGAAAGCCAACTTCATAGTCATCATCATCATCATCATTGCAATCTTTTGATATAGACTCATTGTTCACATCGTGGTCTTCTAAATCCACTCCTTCAACATCAAGGCTATGCATCTCTTCATCATCATCACATGCATCATCATTACCTATTTCAGAATTCATGTTATTTGATGGACCATCATTAGTAGTTTGGGTTGTTGTAAACTCCTCAAAATACTCAATATACAATTCAATAGCTTGCAACCCATGAACTTGACTAGCTTTGTGAAGCACTGAACTCCAATCATCATCATTCATAATTTCACTGCATTCGTATCTTAATCCTCCATACACTTGGTAAGGGTTACGAAATTATATTTTACTAATGAATTGATTTTCATTCAAACCCATGGCAAGTCTTATATTATACATAAGTGAGTTGAAATCCAATTCAATGTTACTAGGAATCTGCAACCAATTATTTTATCCAAGTTCGTAATTAACACCTGATGTAGTTTCAACTATCCGACCACCCCAATGGATCATTATTGTGCATGGTACCGTCATTTTTACTAATATAAATAGTAAAATACAGTCGTTAATATATTTATTCGAGAAGATATAGTTATAACTGTGCCCACACATTGTCGTTAAAATAAATATAACCAAATAATATATATGTCATATGATTCAATTGAAATATTCAATCACAAAATAAATATTTTATAATATGTGTTAGATTGAATTGATGACACAAAATTAATTATATTGTTCAATTGATAATTCAATGGGAGCAATAAATAAGTTTATAACAAATAAAATTATAATTAATTATAAGTAATTTATTTTATAATTAATAATATTTTTATAACAAATTAAATTATGAATTATTTTTCACATAATTAGTTAACTAATTATCCCATAACTCTAAGAATTTATTATAAGTTTAACAAAAAATTATAAAATTACTAATATAATTTTATTCTTATCCCTAAACCCTAAAAAAATAATTACAAGTTTATGAAAAAATAGAAAAACACAAAAAAAAAATAATTATAAGTTTATGAAAAATTAAAAAAAAATAACAATTAACAAATTAAAACATGTTGTTTTTTAAGTGATCAAAGCTTATATTTTTTAAAACTTTAATACCTACCTAATTTTTTTTTTAAATTGCGTTTCAATTATATCCACTAATGAACTATAGTTATTCTTTTTGGAAGGATAACTATATATAATTGAAATAAATCCTAACTAGCATCATAGTTTTTTTTAATAAACAAGTGGTGCATTCTTTTGGGTGTATGCAAAAAAAAATCAACAAGTGGGTCATATTAGGTTAATAAAGAAATTAGTATAAATGTAATTTCTTTATGATTAAGCCAAAAAGAGGGTAAAAAGTACAGTGAAAATTAAATTAGCAATAATTAAGAAAAAAGATAAAGCTAAAAACTTAGGAAATTTATGTCTTCTCATTGCTATCAACAGCCACACACACACACACACACATATATATATAATGTGAGACCAATTCATTATTATTAGGCTCTATATAAATGCAAATTTAATTATTTCTAATCAAAAAAATTGGAAGGATAACTATATTTAATTGAAATAAATCCTAGCTAGCATCATAGTTTTATTTTTTTTTTAATTAAACAAATGGTTCGTTCTTCTTGGTGTACCAAAAAAAATAAATAAGTGGCTCATAATTTGTATAATTATCATGAGACTATAAAAGAATTACTTAATTATTTATGAGCTGGAATTCGACACTTTATGATAAAATTAAACCATTATTACTTGAAGGAATTAACAAATATAAGCTTATTTTTATTTTAATCAATCATGCTTCTTTACTTTATTTTTTGAGACATTAATTACTTAATTTTTTAAGTTTAATTTATAGCATGCTTGGATGAAAAAATCTTATCATGAATTTTTTTGTTTGGACTCTCTCCACAGTAGGCATATAATTTTTAAATTTTATACAATGGAATGGACCTAATTGGAATTAAACACGTAATTTGATTCACTCTTGGTAGTATTTATATTAAATTATTATCCATTGCATTATTATATGTGTCCATATTTTTTAAGTTTAGTGTCCAACTATATTTTTCTTTTTTTTTACTCACCACGCCAATTTTTATTCAAACCTATAATTTCCAATTTTTTTAAATATTTTTTAATTAAATTAACCTATAACCATTAATGAATTTCACTTATAAAATAAAGTAATAATTATTTGTCAATTATAGCAATGAAATTCTTATAAAAAATATTATAATAATTCATAATTATAAATGTTTTAAGTTATCTCTATGCCCCAAAAAATTATTTATAAGTTAATGACAAAAATTAAAAAATTAACATGGTAATTTTAATTTCATGCCTAATCTCTAAAAATATATATATATAAGTTTATGAAAAAATTTAAAAAATAAAAAAGAATAAATTTAATGTTATCCCTAAAACCTAAAATAAAAATTATAAGTTTATGAAAAAAATAACAAAATTTAATTATAATATACAAGAAAAAATTTAAAATAAAATTAACAATTAACAAACTAGGAACTATATTTTTTAATATTCGTCCCAAAACCTAAAAATAAATAAAAATAAATTATCAAAAAATTAAAAAACTCATACCCAAATTGCAATACACTACAAAAAATTATATATGTACAAATAATATATCAACCATAAAAAATAAATATAAAAATTAATCAATGTCATAAATACCTCTACAAAATCTCCAAAAATGATGAAAATATTTTAAAATTATCCTTCAAAATTTCTGAAAAATATAGAAAAAATTAAAATATGGAACAAAATTAATAAAAAAAATTTAAGTAAAAATTAACAAATATAAAAGTGAATATAGTATTTACCTTAGGAAAATAGAGATGATATTTTATAGAGAAGAAGACAAAATAATTGTGGATGAAATGAATTTAAAATTTGTGTTGAGAAAATTAAAAGGGAAAGATGAAAAATATTGTATAAAGAGAAATGAAGATAGAAAATGTGGGTGAGAGTGGATATATATTGTGGATGGAAGGAGATAAAAATTACATTGAGTAATAAGTTTAAAAAAATTAAATATGGTTGAGGGACTACTGGCTGAGGCAGTGCCTCAGCTACTACCTTAGCCAGCCGAGGAGAATATATTCTCCTCTACTGGCTTTAGAGTGCACCACACCGCAACTTTGAGTTGCGGTTTAGTTCAATTTTCATAATTTTTTTTATTATGAACCAAACCGCAACGGTTTGGTTCAATATTTATAAAAAATAAATAAAATACACCAAACTACAATTCATAGTTGCTTTTTGGTGCAAAATACTATAATTTTTGGGTTGTCCGAAACTTTGAGTTTCGATTTTAATAAAACAGAAATTCATAGTTTCAAGTTTAAAACATTAAAAAAAATTAATCAGTCAAATCAAAAGTGTGACTTTCGATTTGGCTATTTGACTCACACATTTTTGTAATATTTAGGAGAAGTCCCACATTTTTATAATTTTTAGGAACTTCTCTCACATTTTTATAATTATCCCCCATTATCTTTCATTCATGATCCTTTTTTTCTTTTCATTTATTGTCAGATTTTATACCCATTGAAAGCATTAACTGCAGCAAACAATGCCTCTTCTCATTATAACTACTTTGGCCAGAAGCATGACGTTTAACATTACTGCTGTACTCTGTAGTCAAGAAACCACACTGAATTTGTCTGTCGAATGAAGGAATATTTGCCAACATCAGTTTTCATAGAGAGAAGCCTGAAGGCTCTTAAAACCTATTTCACAATGAAACCGGTAAACTTGGAGGCAGTTGGTGCATCTGATGCAGCTGGATTTGTTCACAAACAAGAACTCAAGGATGCTTGGGTGTCCCTGCCTAAGAGCATAGGTTTCAGTGAATTAAATCTTATACGATCTTTAGGAATTGGAGAAGGGGTGTACGCTAAGCTTCTTAGTGTATTTGAATTACTAAATATATTCTGTTACACTAAAAGTTTGTTTTAACTTGCTAATTTTAAAATCCATTGTTGCTTTTAAGCATAATTCCTGCTTTTTCTCATACCCCAGTTTGAAACTGAATTTTTGTCATGATTTTGAAAACCCAATTGATGTTTGTGAGGTGCAACTGTTCCATTAGGAGAGTACTTTTGTTCACAGAATATCTCTTCTTATATATATATATATATATATTTGGCCAAAAGAGTAAGATTTTATTGATAACGAATGTAGGGAGAGCCCATACAATCAGATAATAAAATACATCTCAAAAAACAAGGCAAAGAAAGAAAATCAGCAAAACAAAAGCTATTGTTGTGTAACCGACTGTGTAACGCAAAAAAGTGTGCGGCTTGATTAGCTTCTCGGTAGATATGACAGATGGAACTGTTCTAATTATGCAGCATCTGTTTAGATTTGAATATTTGAGATGAAGGATGGGAATCATGTTGAGCAGTAAGGAGGCCGACGAGAGTACTCGAATCACTTTCAACTTGCATATTGGTGAAGCCCGCATCCAAGAACCATTGAAGACTCATATAAAGAGCTGACAATTCTGCAGAGAGAGCATCGTGAGCTTGAAGAATGAAAGAAACACCTCGTATGAATTGACCCGAAGGACCCCTGAGAACCGCACCTGCAGATGCTGAATGGGAATTGATTGAAGCGTCAAAATTGAGTTTGAAGTACCCCGATTGAGGTCTGGTCCAGTAAACTAGCTTGGGCTTGAGGTTGACATTCCCAAAACCTTGTGGAAGCAGAGGAGAAAGAGCTGGAATTGGTTTCGCAAATGAGTCCTTAAAATGGGCAACACCCCAGCTGAGAACTGATCTCAAAATAAAAAGTAAAACCTGCGGAAAATAAAAGCTTTCATCTCCCCAAATAATGCGGCAATATGCTGACCAAATGGCAAAAAGAATACATTGAGCAATCAATCTTCTAACACGACCCATAGCTGATTTGGGAGGAGAAAGAAGGAACCAGCTGATCAATTCTTGTCTCAAAGAGGTTTTAGTAGATATATCAATCACCATGAAGGAACCAAAATAGGTCCATAATTTGTGAATCTTATGGCAAAGATAAAAAAGGTGATCAATAGAGACTTCGGCTGCGTTACAGAAGGGACATACTGAAGCTAAATTGATTCCCATTCTTTGAAGACGAGCAGGAAGAGGAAGTGAATCATTGAGAATTCTCCATGACAAAATGGAGAATTTAGTAGGAATAACACTATCCCACAGCATCCCTGAGACAAAAGAATTTTGATTATGTCTACGAACTGTATCATAAGCCGAACCCAGAGTAAACACACCCGTGATACTGTTTTTCCAAGCAGTTGGCGTTTCATCTAATAAGAAAAGATCAGAGTAGCTCTCATAAGAACGACAAAGCCGTTTTCATATACAAGAGTCTTTTAGAAGAAAAGACATCGCCCCTTGCCGATGATATTTGCCTTTCATAAAAGATGCCCACAGCGAATCATTTTGCAAATATTTGAATAAAAGCTTACATGAAAAAGCATTTTGTAAATCAACAAGCGAACGCAATCCCAAACCATTCTCAACATAAGGACGGCACAAGTTGCTATATTTTGACCAATGATATCTCTGAACAGGACCATTAGAATTCCAGAAGAAAGAGGCCATCTTAGATTCAATGGCTCCAATGGCAGCTTTGGGGAGAAGCATGACTCCCATCATGTGCAAGGGGATTGCACTAAGAACATGTTTAATGAGGAGGAGGCGGCCACCAGAGGATAAAAGCTTTTTAGTCCATCCCTGCAATTTTTTTTATCAATCTTGCCCAACAGATCCTGGCAATAAGAAAGTCTATTAATACCCTGATATATGGGTGCTCCCAAATATGTGAATGGCAAGTGCTTCCGCCGAATTTCTAAGAGATCTGCAAACTTTTTTACAACAGCAGGAGAGCATTTTTTTGAGCAGTAGAAGGAACTTTTATCAAAGTTGATTAACTGACCAGAGGATGCTTGATAAGAATTAAGGAACTTTTTGAAAGCTCTAATGCTACGAACATCTCCATTTATAAAAATTAAGAGGTCATCAGCAAAGGCCAAATGGGAGATCAAATTGAAATTACGGTGAGCCTTATAAGGTTTAATCTTCCTCGAGAGCATGAGGGACTTGAGACCCCGAAAGAAACATTCAGAAGCAATAATGAAAATGAGTGGAGAGAGTGGATCTCCTTGCTTGACTCCCCTTGGAGGTTTTAAGAACCCATGGCTTACCCCATTAATAATAACAGACAAATGAGTAGCATCCAGATTATTCAGAATGAGAGCCACAAAAGAGTTAGAAAAGCCAAAACCCTAAAGGCTCCTTTATATATATATATATATATATTGGCCAAAACCCTAAAGGCTCCTTTATATACATCCATTTTTTTTAGGGCATAATATATATATATATATATTTATTGATATCTCAAATAGGGCGTGTTAGCCGCCTCCAAAAGTACAATCCCTCGCAGTAACTGGAGTAACAAGTTGAAAGAGTAAAAAATATTGTTAATTCTAGAAAAAGAAGCCAAGAAGTGAGCGGCCTGATTCCCCTCCCTATAGATATGTTGGATCGAGGATGCATGGGACCTTAGACTGCAAGCAAAATCTCTAATGCGCCGATCACCTGAAGAAGTCCAAAGAGCATTTTGAATAAGAAGAACTATCTCGTTGCAGTCCGTTTCCAGCTGCAAAGGGATATAGCCTTCATGGACGCTTAATTTTATTAATATAAATGGGGATGTCCACAGAATATTCTTAATATCGACTTTGATGGATAAATTAGTTTGCAAACTTTGACAGCTGATTTTGTATAGCCAATTAACTAAAAGCTAGCCATTTCATGATGTTCGAGGACTCCGGTTGGTTGTAATTTGGTGTGACAGATGTCTTGCTAAATTGCATTCTGGTTGTTGTGGAGGCTGTTAAACAAACATGTCATCGGCATTAGCCATGGAATAGGTCTGATTTGGGAATTCTGGTGCCCGTAATTGCTGGATGGTTAAATAAGCAAATAGGTTATGTTTTGTATACTATAACAGAATGTAACAAAAAGTCATAGATAAATTAGATAAATTTTTTAAAAAAAAGTCATACTAATTACATCATGGCAAACATAACCTTAGCCATTATATCAAATAAGAAAAAGAAGTCCTTGGAATCCAATGTACTAGGTGAAAATTAACTTAACCTAGTGTATCTATACACTGATATAATCTAGAACTTTAAGAAAATCTTTCATTAAGTGAATCATGTCTAATACCTTTTAAAGTTTTATTTTTCAAAATAATTAAATATTTAAAATTTTTAGTTTATGAAAAAATAAAATCAAATAACTAATAATATTTATAAGTGAATAAAAAAAATACTAAATGTGATTTTTAATTTTCCAATTTATATTTACATTCATTTTTTATGATAAAACAATTAATAGATCTATAAAAAATTAGATATTTATATTTTTTTAAAAATATTATATGTATATGATTGGATAATATTAATTAAGGATTAAGGTTCAATTAAGACCCATTATAATTGGATCTTACAATTTTTCTTTTTCTTTTTTTCTAAATTCAAGCTAAATTGAAGCTTCTTTTTTTTTTTTTTTCAAATTCAAGCCAAATTGAAACTTTTTTTTATTAAATCATTAAACCAAACTAATTATATGGTCCAATTTGGACTTAGTTAAATACTAAGATACAAATTGAACTTAAAAAAATTACAATTTATTAATATTAATATAATATTTTAAAAATTATTTATTAATAAATAGTTTTGAATATTGATAATAAATATTATTAATAAATAATTATAAAACCATAAAAATTATTTATTAATTTTCCTCAAAAAAATTAATAAATAATTTTTATAATTGATACTAATTTATAATATTAACAAATAATTTATAATTTAATAATTTATAATTTTAAAAATTATTATAATTTATTAATATTAATAAATTATAATATTAAAAATTATTTCAATATAAGGGCCGATAAAATTTTTATATTAATAATTTATCGTATTAATAATAATTTTTATAATATTATTAATATTATAAAATATAAAATTAAAAGAAAATTATAAAATATAGAAAATTTTTATGATATTATTAATATTAAAAATAAAAAATAAAAATTACAATAAATTATATAAAAAAATAACACTAGTCGGCCACACCAACAATACAACAACATATGATTTGATGATGGGTCTGATATGTTGTGTTGGTGTAGGTTGCACAGTTGAGTTTCAATAGGCTGCTGGATTGAAGGGGTTCATAGCTGCTTGTAGATTGAATGTGATGGTGGAGTTTTGGACCGACGACCATAGTGGCCATGCTGGTCGGCGACAGAGTTTAGAGTGATATGTGAACAAAGAATAGAAAGGTTTTAAAAAATTCTTTTTTTTTTATATTTTATTGATTTTATAAAATTTTTATATTTAATTTATAATATTAATAATATTATAAAAATTATTTATGAATATTATAAATTAAGAATACTAAAATTTTATAGGCCTGTATATTATAATTTATAATATTAATGAATTATAATAACTTTTTAATATTATAAATTATTTATTAATAAACAACTTTAAAAATATTATATTAATATTAATAAATTATAAATATTTTTTTTAAGTTCAGTTTAAATTTTGATATTTAACCGAAGTTCAAATTGGATCATGATATTTAATTAAAATCTAAATTAAACCTTGTTATCAGTTTAGTTTCACAATTTAACCTGAATTTTTTTTTAAAAAAAAGCTTCAAATTGACTTGAATTTAAAAAAAAAATCAATTTGTTTTTTTTTTTAAAAAAAAAAGCTTCAAATTGACTTGAATTTAAAAAAAAATCAATTTGGTAAAAAAAATATATAAGGTTTAATCATGACTTCACGCTATAGTATAGGTTTTAAATTAAATATTTGTCTTATTGATTAATAATATACTATGAAGGGAGGCTTGGGATTTTGTAGGTTACGAGAGTTTAACATGGCCCTTTTGGGCAAATAGGGCTGAAGATTATTGCAGAAGCCACATTCCTTGGCTCAAGGCAAAGTATTTCCTTAGAACCAATTTCCTGCAAGCTAATCTATGGGCAAATCATAATTATACCTGGCTAAGCATATGGGCTACTCAATCATTATTGAAAGGAGGTTGTTGGAGAAGGGTGGGTCTGGAGAGGAGACTTTAATTTGACTTGACCCATGGATTCTAGACATGAGTAACCCTTTGGTACATACAATTAAATAGCGGGACATAGAGCTAGTAAGAGATACTTTTAATGAAAGAATGTTGAGCTCACTATGAATATTTCTCTAAGCATTCATAGGGTAATTGATGAGTGGAGCTAGAAACACAACAGAAGAGGCGAATGTTCAGTAAAGAAAACCATAACACAGTAAAATGACTCATCCATTCCATCTAGTCAGAGTCAAAGTTGGAAGAGGTTATGGAATCTCAAAATCAAGGTTTCAAATATTGGCTGTTTTCTATCAGAACAACCTATATATATCGAAAATTGAGATTACCGTTACAAGATATACCAATATTGAAATGAAATTTTTAACATTCAGAAAATCACATTGAATAGGCTCCAAATATCACTGAATCGTGGAATCGTCAGATTCGCAGACGTTATCATTTGTGTCTCTTTCTCGGTAACTAACGATATTAACAGAAACTAATTTGATTGACAACTCTGGTATCGGAAAACAAAAGTTTAAACTTATCACTTTATTATCAATTTGGCAACTCTCCCATTTGGTAACCATTATCAAGTTATCATGCTGAAGTTTCTACAGATTCTCATTGGCATTCTTAAACTTATCAATTTGTTATTTGAATAGATATTCAATTAGAATAGCTTATAAATGCTTTAAACTTGTCTATGTGACATGGGTTAATTTGCGGAATTAAAAGAACAAAAGAAGAAGGATGGATGGATTGCAGCTAAATCTAATCCAAATAATCGGGTACCTGCCTGGCTTAGCCTACCCTCCCCAAATTTTTAACTGATTTCAAAATAGATTTTTTTAGGGCTTTTGATAAAAAATATAAAAAAATTAAAAATAATTCTAAATATATCATATTTATAAAATATTTATCAAAATACCACAATTTATAAAATATTTATCAAAATATTAAATTTTTATTAGTTTACAGATAATTTACAATGAGTTTATAATTAGTTTACAACGATTTTATAATAAATTTATAAATTTCACACAGTTTATAATAAGTTTATTATAAGTTTATAATAAAATGACTAAAATAACCCTGATAAAAAAGTAAAATTTTTTAAAAATATGACGGGGAGTGTCATTTTTTTTTCATTTTTTTTATATAGGCCTGGCCCAGTTTGAACCCAATAATTATTCATATTTTTTGGATGGTAAACTCATTATAAATTAATTATAAACTAATTATAAACTCATTGTAAACCCTCTGTAAACTAATAAAAATCTGGTACTTCAGTAAATATTTTATAAACTATGGTATTTTGATAAATATTTTATAAATATGATATATTTAAAATTATTTTTAATTTTTCTTATATTTTTATCAAAAACCTTATTTTTTATGGGCCTAGTTTGGCCCGACCCGCATATGACATATATTTATCTATATTATCTTTTAAATATTTTTAAGAGCACTATTTATATAATTAACATATTATGCGAATATAATTATTCATTACTTCTTATAAATTAAGTCTAATTTCAAATTATTTCACATTTATAGACTATGAACTAATAATTCAATATATTAAATTTATTCATCACTTACTAAATACTCAATATATATATTTTTTAATTTTAATTGGTCTAAATACGGGCGGGCTCGCAAATAATTAATAGACTAGGATTAGAAAAAAAAGATATAAATACTTTTTTAGCTTAGTCTGGGCCTTGGCTCAATCAAATAAAATTCAGCATACATTAAATCTGGCCCAATACGATCCATAGCCAGATTTATATGCATGTAAAGAAAGAGACGCAAGTGAAGATTAAAGTTTTGATATAAAAAGTAAAATCAACAAAATTAATAGATTAATTACCTTATTATCATAGTCGGGGTTGCTGCTTTGTTTCTCTCTTTCTCCCATTATTTTATGGGCTAATTATATTTTATCAGATAATAATAGTTAATTATATTGTGTTAGATAAAAAAAAACTATTGTGGTTTAAAGATAATACTTAATTGTAACATGAGTTAGATGAAGAAGTTATTGTGTTGTCCAAATGTTCATGATTTTCACTTTTTTTATAGATTAATTAAATAATATAGTACTAAAATTATATAGATGAATCCAATTTGTAGTTAATTTCATGGATAAAATTTTTAAATTTATTAAAAATAATATAATGAAGCGGTATATAATTTTAAAGTATTATTGAATAAGAGTATAAAAATTATGTAGATGGATGTAATTTGTATTGGATACCATGGATAAAATTTTTAAATTTATTAAAAATAATATAACGTTTTTATAAAAAATTTTAAAGTATTATTTAATAAAAATTAAAAATGTAAGAGTAATATAATAATTGTGATGAAATTTTAATTTTGATTTTTTATAAAAATGAAAATGTATAAGAAAAATATGAAAATAGTGTTAAAATTTTAATTTTGATTTAGAATAAAAATGAAAATTTTTAAGAAAAATATGATGATTGTATTGAAATTTAAATTTTATTTTGGAATAAAGGTTAAAATATGAAGGTAAATTTGTTTTAGAATAAAGGTGAAAATTGTGAGAAAAATGTGATAATCATGTTGAAATTTATTTCAAATTTGATTTTGAATAAACGTGAAAATGTGTAAAAAAAATATAATGATTGTGTTAAAATTTTTAGTTTTGATTTTGCATAAAGGAGAAAATGTGTAAGAAAATATAATAATTGTATTGAAATTTTAAATAAAGTTAAATATATGTAAGGGAATTAATATGTATAAAGAAATATGTATAAGAGAATATATATATATATAAAGGAATATAATAATTGGGTGTTATAGATCTTGACAGATTAAACAGAAAGAAAATAACGAATCATACAAACAGAACACCAGTATTTACTTGGTTCATCCTACACACAGTAGGACTACATCCAAGGAGGAGAGATTCCTCAGCCTTTCACTATAACTCAAAATCGATCAACACTGTTTTACAAACTTCAAACAGAAACTCTCAACTCTCACAAATACAAGCTTGAAGTTATCAAAAGATTACGCAGAAAAAGAACCCTTTTCGAGATCACAAACCCTAGCAGAGAGAAGAAGATGAGAGAAACCGCAGAGAGGAAAAACTAAAACAAACACGGTTACAGTTTGGTATTTATACCAAACCTAAAAATAACCCTAGCATAAAACACACCGTTTTGGCATAAAACGCACAGCTTTGGCAACTTCAGTTTTGGGCTCTTTAATTGTAGACTTAGTAACAGAGTCACAAAGCTCACAATTCTCCACCTTGACTCTGAGTTACTAAACAGAAAGGCATTCAGAATCCACTCCTCGGGTAACACCTGAAACAGCTCATCTCTTCATAACTCCAAGTAGGCTTAGAACCTCCTAAAATTTCAAAACAGAAACAGGTTTAGTAAAGATATCAGCTGGATTAATCAAAGTTGAGATTTTCTCAACATTTACAATACCCTTAGAGATTATATCTCTAACAAAGTGGTGTTTAACATCAATGTGTTTTGTTCTCTCATGAAATACACTGTTTTTGCTTAGGTGTATTGCACTTTGTGAGTCACAAAACACATTGACTTTACCTGTTTTCAAACCCAACTGAGTTACAATTCCCTTTAACCAGATGGCTTCTTTTTATAGCCTCTGTAAGGGAAATGTACTTTGCTTTTGTGGTAGAGAGAGCTACAACCTGCTGTAAACCACATTTCCAACTCACAATATTCCCACCAAGTGTAAAACAATAACCAGTTAAAGATCTTCTCTTATCTAAGTCAGCAGTAAAATCAGAGTCACAATAACCAGCTATATCAAACATTTCACAATCAGGCTGTTTAAACAATAAACATACATATTCAGAACCTTTAAGATACCTACCAAGCTATTTCACAGCTTCCCAGTGAGATTTATCTGGACTGCTCATAAACCTACTGACTAGACTCACACCATAGGCAATATCAGGTCTGGTACAGACCATAGCATACATCATGCTTCCAACAATATTTTGATAAGGAACCTTACTCATATACTCCTGTTCAGATACTGTTAGAGGCTTAGAACTAGAGCATAGTTTAAACTGTGCACCAATTGGTATAGAAACAGCTTTAACCTTATTCAGGTTATATAATTCAAGAAATTTGCAAACATAATCACACTGTGACAGAAATAACATCATTTTACTCCTATCTCTATCTATACTTATGCCCAAAATTCTTTTTGCAGGACGTAAGTCCTTCATCTCAAATTCAGCACTTAACATAGACTTCAATTTAACAATATCAGACTTATTTTCACAGACAATTAACATGTCATCAACATACAGTAACAGATAGATGTAATGATCATGTGACAATTCAGAAAAATATACACATGGATCATATCTACTCCTTTTAAACCTATGTTTAATCATGAACTCATCAAACCTCTTATACTACTGCCTAGGTGCTTGTCTAAGACCATACAAGGATTTCAATAACAAACAGACATAACTTTCTTTTCCAGATTCAACATAACCATCTGGCTGTGCCATGTAAAGTTCTTCATCAAGATTACCATGCAAGAATGCAGTTTTAACATCCAATTATTCAAGTTCTAAATCTAACATGGCAGTTATACACAACATTAACCTAATTGTAACATGTTTAACTACAGGAGAGAAGATTTCATGAAAATCTATACCTTCCAATTGAGAGAATCCTTTTGCTACAACCCTGGCTTTAAATCTCCCTTTATCAAAGCCAGGTATAGCAGGTTTTCTCTTAAACACCCATTTACATCCAATAATTTTCTTACCAGCAGGCTTTGGTACCAGTTTCCAGGTACCATTTTTCATGAGAGAATTCATCTCTTCATCCATTGCTGCTTTCCAGTGACTCCAGTCACTGCTCAGTCTGGCTTCTTCAAAGCTCAATGGATCACCTGTCTCAGTCACAGCAGCACACACAAAAGCAAAGGCAGTTAAATCCACATTTAAGACATTACAAGCATAATCATCAAACCTGGAAGGCCTTCTGATTTCCCTTCTTTGTCTATATCTGGCAAACATATAGCCAGTTTGCTCTTGTGTTTCTAGCTCATTATCAAGTGCTCCACCTTCAGGTTGTACTTGTAACTCATTATTCACAGCAGTAGGAGGTTCTGTTTGGGTGGCATTCTGATCAGTTTTGTAAAAACTGTCAATCTCCACCTCAAACACAGACAAGTCAGCTTGTGATCTTGTCAAAGGTACCTGCAGGTTAGTCTTATACAATTCCAATTCATTAAACACAACATCCCTACTTACAAGTATCTTATTATCAACAGGTGACCAGACCTTATATCCTTTAATACCAACAGGATAACCAACAAAATAGCATTTAACTGCTCTAGGTTCCAGTTTGTCCTGTTTCCTATGAGTGTAAGCTACACATCCAAATGTCCTAAGATGAGAATAACCTACAGGTTTTCCATTCCATACCTCATTAGGACACTTATATTTTAAAGCAGAACTAGGTGACCTGTTAATCAAGTAACAAGCTGTTGATGCAGCTTCAGCCCAGAACCTATTACCAAAATCAGACTCAAACAGCATACATCTAACCTTATTCAAGACTGTCCTATTGTACCTTTCTGCTACACCATTCTGCTGTGGTGTATAGATACAAGTTCTATGTCTCATTATACCATGTTTTAAACAGAATTCATCAAATTGTTTATTGACAAACTCTAAACCATTGTCAGTTCTTAATACTTTAATTTTACAGTTCTTTTGATTTTCTACAAGTGCTTTCCATTCACAAAATTTATTAAAAACATCATTTTTATTCTTAAGGAAATAGATCCAGATTTTCCTAGAATAATCATCTATGAATGTGACAAAGTATTGAGAGGCTGACAGTGACTATGGTACAAAAGAGGAACCCCACAAGTCACTGTGAATGTAATCTAAACAGCTTTGTGACTTGTGTTGTGACTGACCAAAGCTTTTCCTATGTGCCTTACCCATTACACAGGTCTCACAAAGACTAGACTTACTAAACTGATCTAAATCTAAAACCCCTTTCCTATACAGCTGTTCCAGACCAGTATAGCCAATGTGACCTAATCTTTTGTGCCACAGAGTTGTTGAGTCACAGCTTGACTCAGTATTAGCAGCAGTACCAGTTATGACTGAACCTACAAGGTGGTAGAGTCTGTTGACTCTGTTACCTTTTAGGACACACCTGTCCTGTTTATAAACCTCTAGTACCCCATCCCTAGCTGTATGACTTAGACCCTTTTCTTCTAGCCAACCTAAAGAAATGAGGTTTCTCCTAAGTTCAGGAATGTGTCTCACATCCTGTAACTCAACTATCCTGCCATCCCACATTGATAATCTAACTGTACCCACCCCAAGGACTTTACAGGATGAGTCATTGCCCATCAGAACATTTGTACCACTCAGATCCTGATACTTACTAAACCAGTGTCTGTGAGGAGTCATGTGATATGAACATGCAGAATCTAGAATCCAAACTTCAGCATCTCTGCTGGAAGTGATAGTTAGAGCCTCTATATCATCAACCTGAGTTGATGAATTAGCAGCTCCAGACTCATTATTTTGTTCTAGTTTCTTAAGCCTTTCCCTATAGAACCTCCTAATGTGACCCTTTTTCTTACAGTAATAACATATTCTCTCAGCTTTATTTGTGGCAATAATGTTCTGATTACTAGTTTTTATCATTATGACATGAACTATTTGACTGGTACTGTTGATTACTCTCACTGTTTTTATTCTTATTTCTTTTCCTTTTAATTTTACTTTTAGTTCCTTTAACAAACAGACCCTCAGTATTTCCAGTTTGCTTACTTACAGACTTAACTTCCATTTCTCTAAGTCTTAATGCATTTATAATGTCATCTGTTTCTAATCTATCCCTACCATATTTAAGAGCATCCTTAACATTCTGATAGCTTTCATGGATAGAATTAAGCAGAATAATCGACTGATTTTCATTACTCAGATCCTCACCAACATCAGCAAGTTCTAATACTAACTTTTGAAAATCATCACAATTATCATCAACAGACTTTGTAGGATCCATTTTAAAACTAAACAATCTTTCTTTCAAGTAAGCAATTTTAGAGATAGACTTAACAGTGTACAGTTCATTCAATTTATGCCAGAGTTTAGGAGCAGAGTCATTACCCCTTACTTTCCGAAGAACAACATCGGAAAGATTCAGAATGATGGTGCTGTACGCAAGATCCATCAAATCTTGTTTCTCCAAGTCTGTCAATGTCGAAGGTAGAGCTTCTGGACCATCAAGTGCTCTTCTGCACTTCTGTTGTACGAGTATTGCAGTCATCTTTTCTTTCCAGATTGTGAAATCTCCTTTACCGTCGAATTTTTCGACATTAATTTTGGCGATGGACATTTTGTTTCTCCGATCTAGGGTTTCTTTAAGCAGATCTTATCCTTTTGTTCTTCTGTCTATCCTGCAAAACACGAATACAATCACAGTACCAGATCGCGAAGGAAAAACAAAAGAACAATCTAGAAAATAAACAGATCTTGTCAGATCTTAACAGGAGAAGAACCGATTTGAACAGATCAAACAAAACGTGGACCGATCTGAACAGATCTAAGTGAGAAAAGGAGACGATCTGAACAGATCGAGCAAGATAAGAACCGATCTGAACAAATCAAACAAGAAAACCCCAAAGAACGAAAATAAAACAAAGACAAGGAAGATTACAACCTGATTTGTCAAGATCGTCGCGCGCTCTGATACCAAATGTTATAGATCTTGACAGATTAAACAGAAAGAAAATAACGAATCATACAAACAGAACACCAGTATTTACTTGGTTCATCCTACACATAGTAGGACTACATCCAAGGAGGAGAGATTCCTCAGCCTTTCACTATAACTCAAAATCGATCAACACTGTTTTACAAACTTCAAACAGAAACTCTCAACTCTCAACTCTCACAAATACAAGCTTGAAGTTATCAAGAGATTACACAGAAAATGAACCTTTTTCGAGATCACAAACCCTAGCAGAGAGAAGAAGATGAGAGAAACGGCAGAGAGGAAAAACTGAAACAAACACGGTTACAGTTTGGTATTTATACCAAACCTAAAAATAACCCTAGCATAAAACACATCGTTTTGGCATAAAACGCACAGCTTTGGCAACTTCAGTTTTGGGCTCTTTAATTGTAGACTTAGTAACAGAGTCACAAAGCTCACATTGGGTTTAAATTTTTAGTTTTGATTTTGAATAAAGGTGAAAATGTGTAAGAGAATGTAATAGTTTTGTATTGATAGGAAAATTGTAGTTATTTTATATGATGCTAATTATGTTGTTTAGAAATTTTATAAATATAAATAATATACATTTATATCAGGAAAATATTCATAGATTCATATTGAAGATTTAAATTCTCATACTAGAAGAAAATAAAATTAGTAATCAATTTAATAAGAATATATATTGATTAGATAATAAATTTATTTTTAACTTTACATTTTTAATTACAGAATAAAAATATATTGAAGCTTTAAATTGCTCAAAGTTTTGGAAAATATAATGATGATGCAATTTAATAGTAATGTGTACTCTTTGAACCTTCCAAATAAATTTTTATTATCTCTTTAAATTTCTCATATTAATAGAAAAAATTGTATATAAAATTTTAGAGTATTATTGAATAAAGATTAAAATTGTAAAAGTAATATAATAATTATGTTGAAATTTTAATTTTAATTTTAAATAAAAATGAAAATTTTTAAGAAATATATGATGATTGTATTGAAATTTTAAATTTATTTTAAAATAACGGTTAAAATGTATAATAAAAAAAATATGATGATTGTGTTGAAAATTTAAAATTGGTGTTTAATAAAGGTAAATTTGTTTTAGAATAAAGGTGAAAATATGTAAGAAAAATAAATTGATTGTGTTGAAATTTTAAATTTGATTTTGAATAAAGATTTAACTTTATATTAGGAAAATATTTACAGATTCGTAGTGGACATTTCAATTCTCACAGTAGAATAAAATAAAATTAGTAGTAAATTTAATAAATATATATATATATATTGATTAGATCATAAATTTATATTTAACTTTACATTTTTAATTAAAGATTAAATATAAATTGAAGGTTTAAATTTCTCAAAGTTTTGAAAAATGTAATTGTAATGTGATCTAATAGTGATATGTATTTTTAGAACCTTCCAAATAAATTTATATTATCACTTTAAATTTCTCATATTAATGGAAAAAAATTATTATGTAACTTAATAGTAATATATTAATGTCTATATTAATTTAATAAGATAATAATTTATTAAGAAAAATGCATGAAAAAGTAATAAAAATATAATTGTTATTTCATATAAAATTAATAAAATACTTATTCTTAATTTTAATTCAAATTGTACATATAATTAAAATGATTATTTCATAGATAATGAATTTTAGTTAAAATTCTAAATGTATAATAATCCATTATACATCATAAATATATTTCAAAATCATATAATAATCTAATAATTGTTATTCATAAATATGTAGACGTTCAAGTAATGGATCTTTTGGTATCTCACTCGCTTAAAAGGCAATCATCTATTCACATCCAAGTTAAATCAACAAAATATATTTCATTCATTTAAATGTGTTCAATTTATATATTAATTTTTTTTTTCATTTGATATTTCAATACAGCTAAGGTGAATAAATTATGAAGAATGTGTACCGGAATTACAAAAGATTGCCATTCAAATTTTAAGCCAAACCACATCAATAACAAATTGTGAATGCAATTGGAGCATTTGTATTTTGATTCACACAAAGACTAGGAGTAGACTGGAGTATAAAAAATTATATTACCCAATCTATGTGCATTATAATATGAAGTTAAAATTACTAAATACATTGAAGAATTCCTGCGAAGATATAATGGAAAATTATAATCCAATAAATTTGGATTATATTTTTGAGGATTTACATCTATTGTCTTCATGGTTGCAAAAAACAGAAGCTCATGTTCTTGATGATGATGATATTGATTGGCTAAATGATGAAGATGTTGAGGAACATGAAATTAATCTTAATTTTGTCGACGTATTAGGTGGTATTTTATTCCCTTTTTGATATAACACTTATGAAGGCCAAAGTCAAAAAATAAGTGGCAGTAATGATAGTTGCAGCAAGGAGGTCAGTGACAATGACAGTGGTGAAGACGACGACAACAGTAGTAGTGATAGTGCATATAAAAGTGGTAGTGCATGTAGAACTACATTTGGTGGTTATAGTGGAAAAAAATCAAGTGAAGATTATCGAGCCAGTCATAGTGAAAAATATGGCCAACCTAGTAGTTTCCATATTCAATCCCCCATTTCAGTTTCTCCTCCAACTAGGTTATAAGGACATCAGCTCTTCAATAATGAATTGAGTGAACTGAAACATACTTCTATGTATAATTTTGGGAATACAGGTTTTGGTAGCTCAACGTTCAGTGGTACTTTCAATCAAATGGAATCTATTTCAGACTTATTTAATTTGCCATTATATTATATCCAGTCGAATGATTATTAAAGTCAGCATCCTTAGGGATGGCCTAGAGAATTTGCAGATAAAAACTCTTCTGAAAATAGCAGAAATTACTCTAACAATCCAAGTGATAATTTGGTGAATCACAAAGTTTTCTAAACCCACAACGCAATGCAACTTATATAGGAAACACTTTTTTTTCGATATGTTCTCACATGGATTAAACCAACAATACTCATATTATGGGAGGAACAACCAAAATTTTTATGGCGATGAACAAAATTATCAAGATTCGCCTCAACATTCGTTTTGGTGGTGAATTATTTATTTAATCTAATTTTAAGTGGTTCATATTTTTATTATATTAGATATATCTTATGCATTATGTATTTTTTCTCTTATTTTTAATCAATAAGTGATGTATTATTATGATTATTATTATTTCTAATTTAATAATGTTGTTACGTAAAAAGTATAAAATGTGTTTAATTATTATTAAAAATTATTTACTAGTTTATATATAGTTATTTTTAAATAACCGTTGATAATAATTATATATTTATTATTATTATGGATCGATTTTAAGATATATTATTAATTTATATATTGTAAAAAATATTTATTTCTTAATTTATTCAATCCAATTCATTCTATTTCACCGATTTCATTACTTTATTCATCTGATTTTGTAATTTAAAAATGCATTCATGATAATAGAAGTTGATTCAAGTTATTTCATGTTGATTCAACATATTTCCATTTCACCATGATCATTTCCAATCCTACAATTTAAAGCCCTGCTCGGAATTCCATCGAAAGTGAGAGCATGTCATAGGTGTCTTCCATCAATGGCTACCCTACAGATAAGAAAATGTAGAGGTGAGTGATACTTGTCTAATTTGCCTGAGTGAAATAGAATCCAATGAGCACGCCTTAGTAAGTTGTAATTTTTCTCGAATATGTTGGGACATGGTAACTGAATTAAAGATTGATTCAGCCAATGCTTTTGTAATAAGATAGATGGACTAGTTGTTTCAGAAGTGCAATATAAAGGATTGTGCTTTCATTATCACACTTATATGGAATCTATGCATGGAACCATATAAATAAGGTGGTTTGGAAAGGAACGAGATATTTTCCATCTGTCATAGTTCATTTTGCTCATTCCTTCCTAATTCAATAGTAAAGAGCTGAAAACAATGTTTGATAGTGGAAGAGGTAATGAAGATGCAATGCCACTTTTTTGAAATGTCATTTTCATGTAGCCCTATTTGCATATAATAATCAAATTGGCAACGAGTGCATTCTAACGAATTCTAAAGGAAGTTTGTTGGAAGCTAAGAGTGGTGTTAGTGCAAGCTCAATAGATTAATCTTCAATAGAAGCATTAACTTGTATTCTGCAATGGTTATAGCATATGTAAACGGAAAACACAATTGTGGAATCAAACTCCTTTAATCTGGTTAATGTTGTAAATAAGAGGTTTATGAATGGTTCTTTTTTTAGCTTATTAGTTGGTAATTGTGTTGTGTTATTAAATGAATTGAAAAATTGTTCTCTAAGATTTAGAAGTAGATTTGGAAATAGAGTGCTCATATTCTAATAAGACTATCTAGTTATTGTTAGAGATAAAAAAACAAAGGAGATGGAAAAGAAGAAGAGACTAAAATTTGATTTCTCTGCAAAGGCACACCAATATATTCATTTAACTGATATATAAATACAATTTCAATAGCCTAAAATACTAAGAGTCTAAAATAAGCTTAAACTTAAATACATGAACCAAACTAATTATAACCATAGACAAAACATATGTAAAACATATAATAAAAAAAGTTTAATATCTTCAATATCCCCCCTTAAAATTATTCTTTAGCTAATCCTAGATAAGTTCTCAATTTGCAAAAAACTTCAAACTTTAAAGATTTGATAAATATATCTGCAACTTGTTTTTCATTCTTTACATGCACGAGAATCACTTTCGTTTTGTTTATGCTTCTTCTTATAAATGATATCATATGTGTGCTTGCTCCTATTATGAAAAATTGGATTTTTACCAAAAGTAATTGTTAATTTGTTATCAATAAAATATCAGTTGCATTTTCGTGAGGAAAACACAACATCTCCAACAATCTTCGTAGCCAAACACCATGACAAACATAAGAAACAACTGCTACATATTTTGCTTCACATAAAGACATCATCACAATTGTCTGTTTCTTTGAACTCCAAGTAAAATCAGAATTTCCCATAAAGAAAACAAAACCAAATGTGCAATTTTGCTCATCAATATCTCCTCCCTAATTACTGTCACTATAACCAACCAATTTGAAATCATTTTCAGCCGCATAAAACAAATCATAATCCATAGTTCCTTTGATGTATTAAAGAATCCTTTTAGTAGTCTTCAATTGAATTGAACTTAAAGCTTCCATAAAATGATTAATTATCCCAACTCTATACAAGACATCAAATCTTGTGCATTTTAAGAATCTCAAACTTCTAATTGTTCTTCCAAATAAATTTAGACTTACACACTCACCATTATTAAACTTTGTTAACTTCAATCTCACTACACTGATGTATTAACTGAGTTGCACTGCTCCGTTTGAAATTCTTTTAAAATCTTTTCAGCATAAGCCTTTTGAGAAATGAAAGTGCCTTCATCTCCTTACTTCACCTCAATGCCAAAATAATAAATCATCAACCCTAAATTTGTCATCTCTTCTCTTTAAATTCATTAAATATTTTTTAGTTTGATTTTGGCCCTAAGCTAGTCTGATCCCAATTAAAGAAGGCCAAGCTAAATTTGGTCCAATTTTAAAAGCTTAAACCTAGTTTATAGCTTTAATTTAGGTTGGTCCAATTTTAAAAGGCCTATAATAAGTCAGTTCAACCTTTAAAGCCCTAAAATGATCCGATCCAATCTTAAAATCCTAAAGCAATCCGGTCAGACCCAAAATTGGTTTAGCCAATTCACTACTAGGCTAGTCATGGCGAATTGGCCTTGCCAATTCATCCCAGACTATGACAATTCACCCTTGACCCATGCCTTGCCAATTGTACTTCGCCATAGGGGGCATGGAACAAGGCCCAACTTCGCCGTGAGTCCTTAATTAGGCAGTTGTAATTCCTTAATTAGGCAGTTTTGCATTTAGAATCCTAATAAGGCATGGATAAGGAGAGGAAATCTTGGAGCCGTTCGCCCTAATTGTACTTATAAATACAAAAGCTTAAAACAAAGAGAGGAGGGATGGAGCAATCAATAATTATCAAGGAAAACCGGTAATTTTTTGTATTAGCAACAATAAACAATCATCAAGCAACACAAAGCAATTAACAAAAGAGAGGCGGCAAGCAGCATTAAACAGAGAAACCCTAGCAGTATTGAGGGAACAGAAACAGAACATCAACCATCATCAAACCAGAAGGCAGTAACACATTGTCTTCACCTTATTCAACTGAGATTCTACAATTGGTGCAAGTGCATAGCTTGATCAACGTGAAATATAGGTGAAACTAGCAAACGGAGTTTTGAAATCCCTTATTTAGTCTGTTTTAAATTTACAGTAGTTCATATTGTTTAATTCCTTGAATTATTTTTAGTTTGTCTTTGTGTTTTATTATAAAATCTTCCATAGAATATTTGAGCATAGTTTATATCCATAGACTTGATTTTAAATGTCCAATAGATTCCATTATCCATGGTAGCTTATTTAAAATTTAATGGGAAACCCTAGTTTAATATTACAGTAGTTTGCCCAACCAAATTATCATTAAAGCTTTAATGTCACAATACCAGTAGTAATTGCTATCATAACTTGAATTGAATATTCTAGTGGTCTAAAATTTGTAAATATAATCGCAGTAACTATTTTCTAAAACCAAAACCTTAAAACCTATTTTTCGAAACTAAAACCCAAATACCGTTTTCATAAAAACCCTAAACCTTAATCTTGTTTTCATAAAACCCTAAACCCTAATCTTTTTTAAATTTCTAAACCCTAATTGTGTTTTTCTAAAATCTTAAAACATTAATCATATTTTCTTAAAACTCTAATTCATAAATTAAGAACCCCTAGTTTTATGCATCTATTGTTCCATGTAACATTAAAATCCAGATTTTGTAATTTATTATATGTCTTAATGGATGATTTATTTTTATTTGATTTATAATGGATGATTTATTTTTATGGTTGAATATTTTTATTGGTTTATCTTGGTTTCAAGAATTATAAAAGGTATCTTTTCACTTTGTGGATACCTCATTAATTAAGCTTGATGTTATTCATTTTAAGTTTTGAGACTATTATAAGGGACACGTTTCCACTTATGGTGGGTATCCAATTTTTATTTATTTATTTTCTTTTCTTTTCGGACATTGGACTTTGTAAAAGTATTTTTTCATCTTTGGATGGGTGTCTATTTATTATTTTGTTTAGACTTGTTTCTTTTTTAATACAATAATTATTTATTTTAATAATTGCATATAGTATGTATAACATCTTAATAAGTTTAAGAATTCAATAATATTTATACCTGAAAAGGAGGCCGGTTCCAATGAACCGTGCTGGGTCATACTCACCTTCCCCATACGTACCTAACTTTTCAAACTCATTAAGAGGTTGGAGATTCCTTAGGAATTGAGGTATCCACTCCTTTCTTTTTCCAGACCCGTCCGGATAGTGATTTCATTTTATCCGAATTTAAGCATGTGTTCTCTAAGATCTTGAGACTAACAGTACTGAAGTCGCAAGAACCATTCCACATGGGTGTGGGGGCGAAAATCCCTGCTCACATACCTGTAAAAATCAAATCATCTACATACAAGCAAACAAGCACTACTTCGCTTCTTCATCATTCTTGACATACAAAACGTGTTCATAAGGACACTTTGTATATCTAATTTTCTAGAAATATTCATCAATGCGTGTGTACCATGCATTTGAAGCTTGCTTGAGACCATAAAAAGCTTTCTTCAATCCCAGTACCTTATTTTAATACCCTTTAACCTGATATCCCAATGGTTGTTCCACGCACACCTCTTCTTTAAGAATACCATTAAAAATTTTGATTTTACATTCATTTGATAAATTTTCCACTTATTTTGTGTAGTTAATGTAATGATCAATCAAATAGTTTTCAAATGAGCTACTAGAGCAAAGACTTCTTTGTAATCAATACCGGCTCATTAAGTAAAATCTCTTACAACTAGACGAGCTTTATATCTTTCCACTTCTCCTTGAGTGTTTTTTTCACGTTATAAATCCACTTCACACTAATAGCCTTCTTTTTCTTTAGAAGTGGTGCTAGCTCCCCAGTATCATTCCTTTGATTTACTTGACTTTTTTCATCTATAGCTGTCCTCCACCTTTGATCTTTTACATCCTCTTTAAAAATACTGATTTTGAATATGATAAAAATAAAACAAATTACTTTCATCTATATTTATTTCTTCTGTTTCAGTGCAAATATCAATTATACTTCTCATATGATGAGTCCTTTTAACTAAACTTTGAAGGTACATCTCTTTTTGAGTTGTTGTTGGTGTAGAAGGAGGATTTTGTGGCTGATTTGATGTCGCTTCTTAAACTTCATCTTGGCTTCAATCATCGTAGAAAGGAAGAAAATTATAATCTTCATTCTTGATAATCCAATTCCAAGAACCATCTTCATTAAACCATCTTTATTAAACTCAACATCTCTATTGATTACTTTCCTTATGTTGATTTGATCATAAAGCTTGTAGCCTTTAGAACTCGTATGATATCCAAAAAATAATTTTTTCTACTTTTGTTATCCATTTTGCTTTTTGTTTTTATTAGAAACACTAGTATACACAATGCTACCAAACACCCGCAAATGAAAAACGCTTGACTTTCTTTCACTCTATGCTTCTTGAGGTGTGACTTTTGACAAAGCTTTTGTGAGACTTCGATTAGACAAATATACAACACATGCCACAACTTTAGCCTAAAATTCCTTCATCATCAGCTTGCTTTTCAACATGCTTCGAACCATGTTTAGAATGGTTTTGTTTTTCCTTTCCATCTGAGGTGATCTTGGGACTATTATTGGATGATGAATACTATGAAATTAACAAAAATCATTAAACTAATTAGAGGTGAATTCCCCTCCTCGATCAATTCTTATAACTTTGATTTTCTAGTCGCTTTCATTCTCTAAACTTCTTAAATACCTCAAAAGTTTTTTATTTTTACTTTAAGAAATAAACCCATGTTTTATGGTTGAAATCATCTATAAATAACAAAAAAATACCTATTCTTACCAAGAGAAGATGGATAAATAGGTCCACAAATATCTGCATACACCAATTCAATTGAGTTTATGGCTCTAGTGAATGATTCCTTTAGAAAAATTCTCCTGAATTGCTTCCCATACATGCAACCTTTATAAATATAATGTTGTAGATTTATGTAAGGTAAACCAGCCACCATTTTCTCCTCAAATAAAGCCTTTAAGTCACCAACATTAAGATGACCCATCCTTATATGTCACAACTAAGAAGAATTAGTTGTAGAAGCTTTCAAACACTTTGCAAAACTTATGTCAAGTTGGAGTTTAAACATTATGTTCTTTGACATTAAAACTCTTGCCATCAGCTTTCCATCTTTGCTCTCATAATTAGACTACAACTCTTCATGTTAACTTCATATCCCTTCTCCAAAAGCTGTCCCAGTCTTAAAATATTTGATTTTAAAGTCGGAACATAATAAACTTGAGAAACAAAATCATAACATCCATTCTTCAAATTAATAAGAATAACATCTTCACCCATAATTGACACTTTAGTTTTATAACCTAAACAAATATTTCATTTCTCAGATTCACTAAGATTAGAAAATAACTATTTATTATCGATCATATGATTGCTTGTGTCTATGTAAAGATATCATGAATTTTGATTTTTATCTTCTACACAAGTTAACAATAGTGATTACTCTTCTTTATCTTTAACATCAACATAGTTGGCATCTTCCTTTGCAGTATTATTTCTGCATTCAGATGCACAATGACCAAGTTTTTGACAATTGTAATACTAAATTCTTGACTTTCTTCCTCCACCTCTTCTTGACAAGGTATCTCTTACTCTTCCTCTTGTATTTTGTTACCATGATTCTGATTCCTCATTATTAAAAGAATTTCTTCCTCCTCTACCTCTTCTATGACCAAAGGAATTTTTTTTCCACGAGCTTGACTGATATATCCACCTCTTCCTCTTCCTTGAGTTGAACTCAACTCATCTTTCTCATGCAAATTTAGTTTTACTTAAAGAACTTGAGTAATAAGTTCTTCTTTCTTCTTGAATCTCTCTTTATGAGCTTGCAAAGATCCCATCAATTGCTCGATGGTCATTCAATCCAAATCCTTTGACTCTTCGATTATCACTACCACATGACTAAATTTCGAAACCGATGATCTAAGAATTTTTTCAATAACATGAACATCTTCCATGTTCTCTATATACCTCTTTATCTGATTTATAGTTGCCAATACTCTAGAAAAGTAGTCTAACATTGATTCAGACTCTTTCAGATTCAAAGACTCAAAGTCACATCTTAAAGTTTGATCATGAACTTTCACAACCTTGTCATTCCTTTGAACGAATTTTGAAGAATTTCCCATGCTTGCTTCAAGTCACAACAGTGGTAACCTTTTTAGCATACTCTCATCCAAACACATATGAATAAGAGTGAGTGCTTGCTGATCTTTCTTTTTTGACTTTTGTAGTGGATCCTTTTATGTCTTATTCAGAGTGGCTTCATCTTCTGGTTGCTCATACACTTTTTCAACAACCTCCCAAACATCTTGTGATCCCAAAAAAGCTTTCATACGAATACACCAATTATCATAGTTTTCTTTGGTGAGTTTTGAAAATTAGAAGGGAAGCATGCTGTTGTTCATGGTTTTGATACCACTTTGTAAGAGATAAAAAATATAGGAGATGGAAAGAAGGAAAGACTAAAATCTAATTTCTTTATAAAGGCACACCAATGATTCATTTAACTGATATATAAATACAACTTCAACATCCCATAATGTTAGTGTTTTTACACTTTTATGTATGGTAGTTAGTGATGAAAAGTCACTTATCACATATCTAAATTAATTTGAAGTAATTGATGGGAAATTTTGGAGGGAAGTATAAAATTGACTATAAATTATTATACTAATTTATAGTCAAAGATGGGCACTTGGGACACTTAGGCCATGGGCCAAAAAAATTGAGCCTGGAATAAGTAATCAAATTTATTTATTTTAATTATTCATTAACTTTTATTAACTACTAATAAAATTAGTTCTGTTTAGGCTACTTCCCAGATAATGAGCAGACATGTTTGTTCATATCTAAAAGACATGTCTATTAAACTATGCCTAATAAGACAATATAATTGTTTGTCCCTTCAACAAATGAATTCAATTAATTCTTATCTTCTTCTCTATAATTCTAATGTTTATATTGAGAAATTATTCAAATTATGTTTTCTGATATTTTGTTGCACTTTGTACAAATCCTAAAAGAATATTGCTATTATGCCCAGTGACAATATAATAGGGTCATTAATTCCTTAAGGATAGTGATTACACTATCAAAGCTAATTGTATTTTCTATTTTATAAAACAATATTTTTAACACAGAATGCTAAGAGTTTAAATAAGATTAAACTTAAATATATGAACCAAACTAATTATAACTATAGAAAAAACATACGTAAAACATACAATAAAAACAAGTTTAACATCTCTAACAGTTCTTTGTTAGGTCGTGGGGGAGTGATGTTCATGTTTCTGTTCTTGATGTTCTTTACAATAATTTGAGTTAAACAATATAATTTTTCCTTTCCAAAACAAATAATAATATAACATTATGCTCTTAAATTTTACCTTAGGTGAATGATTAATCAAAACCACATTAATTTTTTTACATAAAAAAATTCTAAGTGATTGTTCTAAACCCTTTTCTTAATATATATTTCTTAATAAATTATTAGTTTGATTTTGAACAAAAAAATACTAGTAAGCATGAAGCAAAGTAAATGAAGAAATGCTCTAAGCTCCTAACAGAAAGTTCAGTTATATACAGTTATATTGGCTACTGCTAATCTTTTAGAGTAAGCTATCTAACTAACTAAGTTGAGCTGGCAAACTCTAAACTAATTGATTAACTTAAAATTCCAACTAATCCACAACTCAACCAACTATAGAAAAATGATATGCTCAAGCTCTATTCTGCTGTGTTGATGGACAATGAAACTCCAAAGTCAATTTCAATGCTCCAAAGTCAATATTCTTCATTATTCCCCCCTCCCCCCCAAGTTGGAGACTGAGATGAATCATACAGTCCCAACTTGAACAGTAAGTTGTGAAATTATGGAGTTGAAAGGACTTTAGTAAACAAATTAGCAAGTTGTTGGGATGAAGCAATATGAAGAGGTTGAATAAAACCTTGTTTAAACTTGTCTCAAATAAAATGGCAATCAATTTCAAGGTGTTTAGTCTGTTCTAGAACACCATATTGGTAGTGATGTGAAGAGCTACTTGATTATCACACCAAACCTTGATTGGAAGTTGTACAGGAACTTGTAGATCTTGTAACAAAAAGCAATTCATTTTAACTCATAAGTAACAGAAGCAAGGCTTTTGTATTCTGCCTTAGCTGACGATCTTGAAACAGTAGATTGCTTCTTAGTCTTCCAAGAAACCAATGAGTTACCAAACCCTATTAAAGATCTTCTTGTATCTTTACATGATACCCAATCTACATCACAAAACCTTCTAACTGAACTGAATTATTTGCTAAAAAGTATAACCCTTTCGATGGTGATCCTTTTAAGTATTTTAAGATGTGTAGTGCTGCTTGCCAATGAGACACACAAGGAGAATGAACAAACTTACTTAATTATTGTGTGCCATTGCTAATATCTGGTATAGTGAAGTTAAAGTATGGCAAACGTCCTATGAGCCTCCTATAAGCTTCTAGATTATCACATTTAGGACCATCTTGCTCAACTAATTGAATGTTTTTAGGCATAGGAGTCATAACAGGCTTAGCACCTAGCATACCAACTTCTTGAATTAATTCCAAGGTATATTTTCTTTGATTAACAAAGGCTCCCTTCCTAGACCTGAAGATTTCAAGTCCTAAAAAAATACTTTGCAGGCCCAATATCTTTTATTGTCAATTCATCATAAAGATATCTCATGACATTTTTTATCTTAGAAACATAATCACTTGTTAGAAGAATGTCATCAACATATCCCAAAAGAATTACTTGAGATTTGTTGTCTTCTTAACAAATAAACAAGTATCATGTGGACTCTGTTGAAAACTAAAACTTGTCAATTTTTTAGTGATCTCAATGTTTCATTAGCGTAAATCTTGCTTTAAGTCATATAGAGATTTTCTCAACTTGTATACCTGACCAGGCTTAGGAACAACCTATCCTTCAGGTGGTAACATGAACACATCCTCATTTAGGCTACCATGTAGGAAAGCATTGTTGACATCAAGATAGTGTAAAGGCCAACAGTTGGATACAGCAATGGCAAAAAGAATTCTTACTGTTACTGCCTTTGCTACTGGTGAGAAGTTGTCAACATAATCAATCCCTTCTTGCTGATTATAACCCTTAGCCACTAACCTTGTTTTGTAACGATCCATGGTTTCATCTGGCTTTAGCTTGACTTTATAGACCTAACGACATCCAATGGGCTTCTTTCGTACTGGTAAATCAACTAATTCCCAAGTTTGATTAGTTTCAAGAGCTTTTAACTCTTGATCCACTGCCTGCAACCACTCAGAAATTTATTTAGCTTGAGAATATCATGTTGGTTCTGAAATTTTAGAAACATTAGCCAAAAAATCAACATAAGCAAATGAAAAATAGGTTGGTTGAACAAAAGGAAAAGCTTGAGGAATATCAGGTGATGTGTGAGTTGTATTAGATATATAATCTTTAAGCCAATTAGGCTTTGTTCTAGATCACTGACTCTTCCTAGGTTGTGGTTAAGAAGAAATATGTGGAGACAATTGGCTACTGCCATCTACACCTTAAGTGGTGGGGTTGATGCAAACTGAAGTAGGTTGTGAAGATGTAGGAGTCTAGTTTGTGATGGTTGCAGGTTGATTTTGAGGTGGTAATGGTATAGGTAAAGTGGTTGGAGTAGTTGGAGTAATTGGAAAAGAGTGATTACTAGTGGTATCAGTTATGTCTTCAATAGCACAAGGTATGGGTAAAGAGTGATTTTGGGTAACAGAAACAAAAGAAAAAATGGTTTCATGGAAGACAACATCTGTAGATATAAGGGTTGAATTAGTCTCAACATTATACAACTTATAAGCCTTGTACCCTTGCACATATCCTATAAAAATGCATGTACTGGCTCTAGCATCAAATTTTGACTTATGAGGTAACAGATTTGTAGAAAAACATAATGAACCAAAAGTTTTCAAGGTAGAATAATTTGGAGCCTTATGAAATAACAATTCATGAGGAGTTTTCCAACCCATTACAACATAAGGTAACTTGTTAATCAAATATGTTGCTGTCAAAATTGAATCAGCCCAGAACTTAGGAGGCAAATGAGATTGAGACGTTATAGCTCTTGCAACTTGAAGAAGATGCCTATGTTTTCTCTCTACTACACCATTTTGTTGTGGTGTATAAGTGTACGATTTTTGATGTATAACTCCATTTTCTTCAAACAAATTCTGACATTCACATCCTACAAATTCTCCCCCATTATCAAATCTTATAGTTTTGACACTCTTACCAAACTGATTATGCACCATCTTAAATAACACTCTCAAGATATGTATTGTTGAGTCTTATGTTGCATTAGAAAGGTCCATATGGCCCTTGTAAAATCATCAACAATGGTAAGTACATACCTAGCACTAGATAAAGATTGCACTCTATAAGGATCCCAAATGTCTATTTGCAGCAACTAAAAAATACTAACACTTTTGATATGACTGAGTGGGAATTGTAACCTTGTTTGTTTAGCTAATGGACAAACTTTACAAATGAAATTAGTTTTATTATTGATAAGAAAATGTTTGAAACATTCAAAGATAGATGTCTTAGCCTCATATGCCATAATAAAACTATTTTAAGGATCACTTAAAGTAGAAAGGTTATTGCAAACAAGTCAAGGTACACTACTGTCAAAAAGAGTTTTATACCAATTTCGTATGGTTGAAGGATGGAATGAATTTTTGTCCAGAATATAAAGGCTTTTAATCACTCTTCCTACTAGTATTACTTTGTTATTCTGTTGGTCCTACAAAATACAATATAAAGGGTGAAAAATGGAAGTAATGTTGCTTGACAAAGAAAGTTTATTGACAAAAATGAGGTTATATTTGAAGTTAGGTGTATGAAGGACATTTTTTAGAGGTAATTTGGAGTAAAGGTTCACTTCACCAATCTTATATACAGATTCAACTGTGTTATCCCGTAAGTAAACTTTATTGGGTGAGGTAAGAGTAATGTAATGTGTAAAAAGTTTTAAATCTGAAACATGTGACTTGAGGCACCTGTGTCTAAAATCTAAAAACCAATCATAGTATTCTCAAATAAACTATAAGCATGATGTGTATTCATACCAGCAAAATCTCCAAAATGCACTGCATTAACTAGTTGTGCATCTTCATTTTTTTGACTCTTGTTCTTCCAGAGCTTTTTAAATTCTTGTTGAATGATATTAGTGATTAAACTAATATCTAGCACTGGAGACATTTGCTCGACAGGTTCTGCAATTGGTGTATCAACAAAATTTACATAAGCATTCTGATTAACTTTTTGCCCCTGTGCTCTTCGTTCCTTAAACCACTAAGGATATCATCCTTCTTGAAACGGGTTTCTACAACATTACAATAAGTGCAAAAATGATCATTCGTCTTACCTTGATATCTGTATCCTCCTTCATTTCTATACTGATTTCCAACTCTAGCCAGCATAGCATTTCCTTCCACAGCTTCACCAAAAGTCATATGTACTTGTCTTTGTTTCTCAACTCTACTTACTATAGCATACACCTTATTGAGATTTGGCAAAGGATCCATTACTAGTATTTGATTCTTAATCTGGTCATAAGAATCATTAAGTCCCATAAGAAATTGCATGGCTCTATTAGATACATTATTCTTCTCCATATTTATAGGAGCACCACATGTACAAACACAAGTACAATGCATAATTGGCTCAAAATAGTCAAGCTCATCTCATAACTTCTTGAGCTTATTAAAATACACCACCAACATATGATTCTCTTAATCAATTAAAGCAATCTCTCTCTTAATATGATAAACTTGTGGTCCATTAGATTCTCCACAACGCTGTTGTAATTCATCCCAAAGATCTTTTGCAGTTGTTGTATACATGTAAGCTTCTACAATTTCTTTTGACATAGCATTCATTATCCAGGATATCACCATTGAATCAGCTCAACTCCATTCACTAAAGATTTATGTCTTTTCATCAGGTTTTACAATAGTTCCATCAATAAAACCTTCTTAACCTTTAAAGCTATCTTCATAAATCTACTCCATAACATAAAATTGTTTCCATTAAAAGGATGAGTTACTAACTGCATATATGGGTGGCAACGGGTCGGGTAATTTCGAATACCCGATCTGACCTGACCAAATTATGTAGGGTTCGGGTAGCATATAAATGGGTTTGGGATGGATATAGGTTTTAAAAAATCTACCTGTATCGGGTTCTGGTCGGATACGGGTTAATATGCTATGGTACCCGCGGATACCCTACCCGTTTATCCCGTTTAAAATTGTATATAAAATTGCAATTGTTGTGGTTTGAACTCATGGCCTCTTATAGAAAATTAATACATTTCACCACTAAGCCATGCTTGTCAATTGTTTAACTCAAAAATAAATAAACCATGCAAGTAAGCATTATAATTTATGTATCTAAGTGAATATTATATATAATTATTATTATTACATTTGGTTAATATTATACAATTAATATGAAAAAAAATAAATTGAATATATAATATAATTGATACATAAAAATGTGATATATTATATAAGACCAATTATATATATTGCCTATGATAAAAATAGTTAACGTTATAAAGTTGATCATAGTTAATAATATAATATCATCTAGATGATGTTATATATATATATATATATATATATATATAATATAATATAAGAAATATACTACTTAATATATACCATATTATTTTTCATTATAATATATATGGCAAAGATAAAGTATATCAATATAGTGATTTTTTTTGAAATTTGTTGATATATATAATATATATTTTTATATTTATATACTATACATCATATGCAATATATGTATATTTACACTATATATACTATATATTATATGTAGTATATATATACGGTATATATTATACTATTACACATGTATATATATTATGTATTATATATGCTATATATATTATCAATTATTTTCATCATATACTATAATATATATTATATATTATTTTATATATTTAGTGTATATATATATATAATATAGTATATTATATTATATAGCATCGTATATACTATAACACATATATTTATACAGTTTTTACTATATAATATTATTACATATATATAGTGTATATATATGATATAGTTGTTATCCCAAACTAGCAACCAAGAGGAGGGTGAATTGGTTGTTTGAATAATGATAATAAATTTTAAGTTTAAAAATCAAAAGATGAAGAAGATGTAGATGGAGATGGAGTAGAGTTTGAGAAGAAAGAATACAAAGAATTATAGTGGTTCGGATTTACCTCAATCCTACATCCACTTCCTTAACAAATTGTTAAGGTTCCACTAGTCTTGAGTTTTACAAGTTTAACTCTAACTTGATGTTTTCCCTAGCTCACACCAAACTATAACAATGATTTGTGATCAATCCTCACCACCCTTATAAGAGTTTTTTCAGGCTCACTCTCATAACCTAAGTGGTTCTAAGCTCACATTCAAACTTATATGGTGTTTAATGCTTACACCTAACACTCTAAGATTTTTGATGTTTGATCTTTTGATTTTTAGATAAGATAATAAAAAATATTGTTCAATGAAATTACAATAGCAATCAAAGTATTCTCTAACCACAAAAATGAAGTTTAATATGGTATTTATATCCATTTGGCTTAATGTACCCGTTTGAAGTGGTTTCCACATGTTTAGTGCTTGTCTTTCACTAATTCTATGTTTGGAGCTCGGTGTGCGGTCGCTCGACTCGGTGGGCGATTGTACAGTTTGAAAGCTCTATGTAACGGCTAGTTCCAACGGTCAAATCTCGGTATCTGACAGAATGTAGATTCCCATACCTTTGTGTCGTGCAATCATCTAGGTACGGAGTACAGTCGCTCGGCACAAGGTTACTGTTGAGTTTAATTTTTTTTTATCCACGTGTCCAATTATCATTGGTCTGAGGTATTTGGCGCTAAGATTTAAATCATCTGGACTTGTGCGGTTGCTCCATTTTTCAGTGAAGTAGCACAAGGTTTTAAGTGTCGAGGAAGCTCCGCAAGAGCTGACCACTATCTCTTCTATTCTTTTTAGTATTTTAGCACTTTGTTACGTGTGATCACTCAGGCTTCTTGGACAGTTGTCTGAAGTTCTGGCGTCCTGACTTAACCGCTCACCGAGACTGTTATCCTTTCTGTGAGTTTATGAATTTTTATCTTGATCTGGTGCGGTCACTCGGTTCATGTGTATGGCCGTAAGACTATCGGGTGTCCTTACTTCACCGCTCACTAAGAACACTATCCTTTCTATAATTTGTGGACTTAGTTCAGTTGCCGTAGTTGGCTAGTCTTAGCTCTGTATCGAGCTACACTACATGCTTAGCTCTGTTGTTTTGACAAACTGATTTTCGCTCATTTAGTTCTATTCTCTTAGCTCGGTAGTTCTAAATCCAACTTGGCACTCTATGTTTGAGTTTGGTTCTCTGCTCGGCACATGCGTATGTCTGTTCATTTTCTTTTGCTCGGCAGATCTATGTGAAAGCTTGGTTTTGTGCTCGTGCTACATTTATGCGGTCACTCGGTCTTTGATTCGGGCAGTTGCACAGGAGCTCAGTTTTTTCATAACAAACTTGACAGACTTGTTTGAAATCGTTAGTTCTTTATCAATTTGATTATCAATGATCAAAATAGAGTTTGATTGTTCATCAATCTCAATAATCTCCCCCTTTTTGACTTTGGCAATCAAATTGAATTTAGGTTAAACATAATTAAGTATATGAAGCAATTAATGCAATGATAATAAATTTTCTCCCCTATGTTCGATAATTTCAAAATTGATGCATGCAATTCTTGATCCCAATTGATGTATGCTTTTCTTGATTCCAATTTGTTTTCTTTTCTTGTTTATCTCTCCTCCTTTGACAATTAAGTCATTTAAATTCAATGACATATATATTTCTCCCCCTTTGACAATGGAAAAAAGAAAATGAAAGTAAAGAAAATGAAATTTATTGATACCAATAAATGAAAGTACAAGAGGAAACTAAATTTGATACCAATTGAAAGAAAATACAAGAAAATGATTAATCTAAAACTTTTTCTTTTCCTTTTCTTGATGGTGGAGGAGGAGTTGGAGTTCTTTCATCATTATCACCAAGAGAAGGAGTTGGAGATGAGTTATGTGAGGATGGTGAGGATCCATCATAAAGACTTTTAATATGCTTCCTCACATCCCATTCACTTAGATCATATTGAGGAAGATCAAATTTTCCTTGGAAGTCATTTATGTCATGATGAATATGGGAAAGGAGATCAATCCTTTTGTTGAGTTTTGTGATTCTCTTTATGACATCCTTCTTAAAATGTTTAAATTGTTTCTGGAGAGAAGATGTGGCCTTGAGGATAAGTTTTAGAGTTTTGGATGATTCATTTTTCTCTTTGGTGGAAGGTTAGGGGGGTGCTCAACTTGAACATAGATAAGTTCATATTCTCTTCCATAATATGATACCTAGGTCTCTTATTTTCCCTTTGGATAACTCCCTTGCTATCAAATGTATACTCATAGTGATTATCAACCTTTTGGATACATCTAGCATGCTCAAGATAGTCTAGGTTGATGGAGTTTGTATATGGATCAAGCGGATCACTTAGGATTGCAAGATTTTCAGGGGTTAAGAGTCCTAAGTGTCTAGCAAGTTGAGTAATTTGGAAAGATAGAAAGAAGGTTCCCATCTTAAATTTTCCATGGTGTATAAAGGTACCAATGAGAAATCCAGCACTTTGGATTGGCTCATTATGCACAATAACATATAAGAAAAATAAATCATGTTGAGTAACTTTCTCATTTTCATCACTTCTTTGGTGAATGATGTAAATGATGATTCTCTATAAGAGCTAAAAGAGAAGGGTCCTAAAATGGATAGCTTTGGATGACCTATTAGTGTATTAGGTTTTAATGGATAATTCACTCCAAAATGATGAATAATTTTTTAAAGAAAAACCCACATCATTGTAAGAGAAAGCTCCATGAGTTTGAAATCCCCAAACCTCTCCAAATTCTTCTAAGGAAAGAGTAAAATCTTGGTCAAAAGCCTAAAATAAACTCTATAAAATCCTATAGGTACATTATAGTTTTTCTCTACCCATAGAGACATTAAGAATTCCCTTGAGAGGCTAGAGTAACTTAGCTCATTAGGAAATACAAATTGTCTCCATTCAATCCTATCTAGGTAGTTATAAATTTTACCTTGGATGTTTAAGGTTAGGAGCATCTCTTCCGTAAGCATTTTGGTTGGTTCAAGGGTCTTTTTTTCAGTATATAGTACTTGGTTTTCTCATCCTCATTTTTGTACTTGGGTTTATATGGTTGGACACTTTTCCTAGTGAAGTGCTTAAGTTTGGGTTGAGGTCCACTAATGACAATCCCTTTTTCCCTTGGTTGTGGTTTTCTATTTGGTGATTTTGATTTTGAGTGTCATATCCTCAATCAAAAAATAAAGTAAAAGAAAATAGAAATATAAAATATAGAAAGAAATAGATTGTTGGTGATGCTTTGAACAAACTACTTCAAATTAATGAAAAAGTTCAAAATCTTCTTCTTGATGAGTAAATTCTTGGAAGATTGTTTGAATATGTATTTTTTTAGTTTATAAAGATGTATTTTTATTCAAAATAGGGGTATTTATAGACAAAAATTAGAAAAATAGCCATTTTTGACCGTTTGGGGGACAAAAATCTAAATTTTTGAAAGTTCCAAAAAAAATTTAGTTACATACTCTGTACGGTCACCTGAGCTGTTGGGCAACCGCCAGCTCAGTTTGGCGAGCTCTCTTGGCAGTGTGTGTTTACACAGTTTTAAGAGAAGTGTAACGGTAAAAAAATTTTGAAATTTTTGAGTTTGACCGACTATACGAGCTGTTGTGCGCTCACTGAAGAGAGACGCCTTGAAGCTCGGGCTCAGTAGAAATGCAAGTCAAAGATCTGGAGATTTAAGTTAAGGCTCGAGAGAAGATCACTTGTATGGCTCGTGCTCGAGAAGAGCAAATGATGTGCAGTCACCCCAGTATACCGAGCGATTGCACAAAGGGAGCCTATTTTGAGTTTTGAAAAAAAAAATTTAAGTGCATATGATCAAAATACATTTTGAGATAAATAAAGAATGATTATGCAAGAGATTTTCCTTCAATTATGCCAATATTTATTTTATAAAATTCATTCTTTCTTCATTTAAGGGTTTTGTAGAAATATTCGCAAGTTGATTTTGAGTTTCAATATATTCTAAAACTATGTTGTGATTTTGAACATTATCCCTTAAGAAATGATATTTGATGTCTATATGCTTAGACCTAGAATGTTGAATGGGGATCTTTGATAAGTTGATCGCACTAGTGTTATCGCATTTAATAGGAATGTGAATAATTATTTTTCTATAGTCAAACAATTGTTGTTTCATCTAAAGAACTTGTGTGCAACAAAAACATACATCAACTATTCAGCTTCCGCGATAGATAAGGCAACTGACACTTGTTTCTTACTAAACCAAGAAACTAAGCATTCACTAAGAAAGCGGCATGCTCTGGTGGTGCTTTTTCTTTCTAGTAGGCTACCGACAAAATCCACATTGAAAAAGCCTAATATGTCAAATGATGTGTTTTTAGGATACCATAAACCTAAATGCAAAGTACCACTCAAGTATTTTAAAATTCTTTTAGTTGCATTAAAATGTGAATCCTTAGGATAAGATTGAAATCTAGCACACAAACATATACTATACATTATATCTGGTCTAGATGCGGTTAAGTAAAGTAGTGATCCGATAATACCTTGATATTTCTTTTCATCTATCACCTTACCACTTTCATCTTTGTCAAGTTTCAAGGATGTTCTCATCGGAGTCTTCTTTGATTTGCAATCATCCATTCCAAACTTCTTTAGGAGTTCCTTTGTGTACTTGGATTGGTTGATGAAGATCTCATCCTTGCATTGCTTGATTTGTAGTCTAAGGAAGAAATTGAGTTCACCCACCATGCTCATCTCAAATTCCATAATCATACAAGAAGAAAATTCCTTGCATAAAGATTCATTAGTAGCACAAAATATAATGTCATCAACATAAATTGAACAATCAAAATGCTATGCATTTTCTTCTTAATAAAAAAAGTTGTGTCAACCTTGCCTTTTAAAAAACTATTTTCAAGCAAATATGCACTAAGTCTATCGTACTAAGCTCTTGGAGCTTGTTTCAATCTATATAGTGCTTTGGTAAGTTTAAAAACATAATTTGAAAATTTATAATCTTTAAAACCAGGAGGTTGTTCAACATAAACCTTCTCATTTATAAACCCATTTAGAAATGCACTTTTAACATCCATTTGAAAAAGTTTAAAATTCAAGTGACATGTAAATGCAAGCAATATTATAATGGCTTCTAATCTAACAACGGGAGCAAATGTCTCATCATAGTCAATACTTTCCTCTTGGTTATAGCCTTTGGCTACCAATCTAGCTTTGTTTCTAGCAATGAGACCATTTTCATCAAGCTTATTCCAATATACCGATTTATATCCTATAATTCGATGATTTTTAGGTTTAGGAACAAGTTTCCATACTTTGTTCCTCTCAAATTGGTTGAGTTCATCTTGCATAGCAATTACCCAATACTCATCACTAAGAGCCTCCTCAATGGTCATTAGCTCAATTTGAGAAACAAAAGCAATATTAGAATTTAAGTATTTGAGTTGAGATCTAGTAGTTACTCCCTTTGAGGTGTCACCAATGATTTGTTCTTTTGGATGATCCTTCTTGTAATGCTTATCTTTGGGCAGCTCTCGAGATTCTTCATCTTGTCCATCAAGATTATTTTTTGGAGCATTGATTGTTTCTTGTTGTTCAAATGTTCCTACAAAATCATCAAGAACGCTACCTTTCCTTTGATCAAATTTAGAGGATTCATCAAAATCAACATGCATTGATTCTTCAACTAGTTGTGTTCTTTTATTAAAGATTCTATATGCTTTACTGGATGATGAATATCCTAAAAATATGCCTTCATCTGATTTGGATGAGAATTTTTTAAGATTATCCTTGATATTCAATCTAAAGCATTTGCATCCAAACACTCTAAGGTATGAAATTTTAGGTATTCTTCCATTCCATAGCTTATAAGAAGTTTTGTTTATCAAGGGCCTTTTGTAAACACGATTTGAAATATAACAAGCAGTATTAACGACTTTCGCCTAAAAATAAGATGGTAATTCATACTCATTGAGCATTGTCCTAGCCATTTCAATTAATGTTTTATTTTTTTTTTCAACCACACCATTTTTTTGTAGTGGTCTATGAGCCAAAAAGTTATATGAGATATCAAACTCATTCCAAATATTTTCAAAGTATTCATTTTCAAATTCTTTGCCATGATCATATCTAATAGATGTGATTACATAGCCTTTTAATTTTTAACACCTTTTGCAAATATTTTAAAATAATTGAAAGCTTCATTCTTTTGAGCTAAGAAATTAACCCATGTAAACATTGAGTAATCATCCACAAGTACAAATGCATATAACTTGCCACCTAAGCTAGCAACTCTATTTGGTTCAAATAAGTCTAAATGAATGAGTTTTAATGGTCTAGAAGTGCTTACAATGTTCTTAGATTTGAATGAACTTTTATGTTGTTTACCAAATTGACAAGGTTCACAAGTTCTATCTTTATCAAATTTTACTTTAGGGAGATCATCAACTAGTTCTTCTTTACTAATATTTTGTAAGTAATCCATACTAGCATGTCCTAATCTTCTATGCCATAGCCAAGCATCATTATTAATGGTAATCAATCATTCAAATGCATTATTGGAACATAAGTCAATTTTATTATGAGTGGGGATTTCCGCCCCTACTCCCATGTGGAATGGTTCTTGCGACTTTGACACTGTTAGGCTCAGGGCCTTCTTAAACTCGGAGAAAATGGAGTCGACACCCGGACGGGCCGAGAAAAAAAGGGTAGATGAGTCGATTCCTAAGGAATTTCAAACCTTCTATTGGGTTCGAAAAGTTGAGTACGCGTGGAAAAGATGAGAATGACCCAGCACTCCCACAGTATCCGGTTCATTGAAATCGGCCTCCTTTTTAGGTCTAAATATTATTAAATTCTTAACTTATTATTGCATCATCCATACTACATGCAATTATAAAAATAAGTAATTGCTTTATTAAAATCACAATAAGTTCAAACAAAATAATTGGGCAATCAAACTGGATGGAGACATGCCCTTACAATGTTCAATGTCCAAAACTAAACAAAATAAGACACCCACCATTTAGTAGAAACATACCCTTTACATTAATTCCAAAATCCAAAATAAACTAAATTACATTAAACCTAACTAATGAGGTACTCACAAAGTAAAAACATATCTCTTACATCTTGAAAACTAAAATAATTAACGTTAAAATAAATCAAGTAAATTAAGTCATTCAATCATTCATCATGAGCAATAAAAATAAATCATTCATAAAATTAAAGCATTAATGAATCATCCATTCAATACATAAAGCAATCACACCTAAGTTTTAATCTTAAATAAAGCAATAAATATATCAATTTAGGGTTTATGCGTCAAATTAGGGTTTATGCTTCAAGTTAGGGTTTTAGAATTTTTATGATTAAATTAGGATTTTTAGGGTTTAGGAAAACAAGATTAGGGTTTTTAGGGTTTAAGAAAATAAGGTTTAGGGTTTTAGATTTACTGGATTAGGATTAGGGTTAGGGTTTTGGTGTTTTGGTTATTAAAAATGGATTTAAGTTTTGGAAATTGAGAAGCAGATTATGGTTTTATAAATTAAGGAACATAAGTTTAGGATTTTGTCATTCTTAAAAGAAATATATTAGGGTTTTATAAAACTTGATTGTTGTACACATGTTAAAGCTATTTTAACATTTGATTATTGTATGGTTACTGGACATTAATATATATATGTAATCAATGTTGTTTCAAAGAAAATAAATTACCGGACATGAATATGTATAATCAATGCTTAAAACCATGGCCAAAGCAATTTGTGCTGAAGTTAAATGGATTAAGTGTAGGGAACATACCTTCATTTGTTGGCTCCACCAAATTAATCTGTTGATCCAAGCTACCATTTTTTGTCTGCCTAGAGCAATTGATTCTTGGTTGCAGATCCCGTGATCCAAAGATCAGCTACTACCGCTTTGTTTTGCTTTTTGTTTTCAGATTATTTTCTTCCTTGCTTGTTGTTTCTTTCTTTTTTAGTTATCCCTTACTTTTTCTTTAATTGTTGTTCTCGGTTCCTCCCTCTCTGTGCTTTTAAACTCTTATTTATAAGCAAATTGACCCAAAACCCTAAACCTAATCTGTGTTTAAAATAGAGTCCAATTTAATTAAGGAAAGCTAAAAATATCGAATAAAGGCTGGATTATGGGAGTGTGGCAGATAGGCCATGCCAATTTGCCTCAGCCACAGGCCTGTGACGAATTGGCATGTCCAATTCCCCACAAGCATGGCCTATAGTGAATTGGGCATGTCGATTCGACAAAATTTGGGCTGGGCCAACTTATCTTGGGATCTGGACCATTTTCGGCTCTTAAAATTGTTCCATACTAGTTTAAACCTTTAGGCTTAATATGACTTCTTTTAATTGGGGCCAAACTGGATTAGGTCCAAAATCAAGGGTCTATAATTTATCCCTTACTTGAACGATTTGAGACTTCAGTAGAAGAGAGTAAAAAGCAACATGACTTTGAGCTGATTTTGGATGAGGATGGGTTCTCGACCCGAGGTTAATTGGATTATGGGCCCGAGACTGGATTGGGTTTTGGATTCAAGACATGATTTGATTTGGGTTCTCGACTCAAGACTGCATTTTAGGTTTTCAACCCAAGACTGGATTGGATTCTGGACTTGAGATGTGATTTGGGTTATCGACTCGAGACGTGATTTGGGTTCTCAACCCTAAACTGGATTTGGTTTGGATGCTTAGACTCAAAAATGGGTACTTGGACCCGAGACTGAATTTGATTTGGATACTTGGACCCGAGACTAAATTTAATTTGGGTATTTAGACCCAAGACTGAATACTTGGACTCGATACTAGATACTTAGATCCAAGACTGAATTTGATTTGTGTACTTAGACCCGAGACTGAATTTGGTTTAGGTGCTTGAACCCGAGACTAAATTTGATTTGGGTACTCGACCCGAGGCTGGTTTTGAATTCTTAACCCAAGACTGGATTTGGATTCTCGACCCAAGACTAAATTTAACTAACCTTCTATCACTTGAGAGTTTTGGCTTTCTTCTAGCTAAAAAATTTTAGCTCTTCTAGTTAGTTGATCTTATGTCATGGCTTTCTTCTAGCTACTTGCTCCATTCTCCAATAGATAGACTTTAGCTCTTCTAGCTAGACTGACTTTCTGTCATTTGAGAGTTTTAGCTTTCTTCTAACCGGTTGTTCCATTCTTCAATGGATTGTGGGTCTTCACTCTTCAAAATGGATCTTCATCTTTGGACTTTGGGTCTTTACTCTTCAAAATGGATCTTCATCCTTGGATATCGGGTCTTCACCCTATAAAATGGATCTTCATTCTTTGGGCATCGGGTCTTCACACTTCAAAATGGATCTTTATCCTTGGACATTGGGTCTTCACCCTTCAAATTGGATCTTCATCCTTGGACATCAGCTCTTCACCCTTCAAATTGGATCTTCATCCTTTGGACTTCAGATCTTCACAATTCAAATTGAATCTTCATCCTTGGACATCGGGTCTATATTGGCCTCAGCTCTTCTAACTGGACTTATCTTTTGTCTTTTGCATCTTCATTCTTTTGGGATTCTTACTTTCTTCTTGTTTTGTTTTTTTTTTTTGTAAAAAATTCAGCTATTTTAGCTAGTCCTCATATCCTCTCTTTGCCCCTGCATGACAAAATATTAAAAGTGAGTCTGAAAATATTTTATACACTCATAAACCCAAAAATTGAAAGGAAAACCTTTGCCTATGTGTAGGCTCAAATCAATAATTTTTTATGTAGGTTGTGATTGATGTCTGTGTATTGTCTGATTCTTTGTACAAGTATGCATCTCCATTTTTATAAAGTGACTGGATCTTTCTCAAGCAATGGGCCTTCTATGCCCCTTGATTCCATATTTGCTTCTCATTATTTGCTTCATAGAGTATTTGTTGTTCACTTTGATAGAGGATAGGCAATACAATACAACAAAATGCATTATGATATGCTCATGTATGCATGATATGCATGAATAATACTTACAGTGGTTCCATCGACTCACAGACCGAGGTGATCAACTGAAGTGTTCTAATTGGTTCCTTCTAGATGGTAGTTCATGTCTTACAATGGAATGACAGAAGACTTCGCATTTATGGCCTTTAAGATGTTGAAAATATGAGTAGTGGAGGCCCCAAGCATGGTAGCCAAAGACATGGGAGATATCCATTCGGTTGATAACTGCTTCATGATATGACCTTGCAAGTGATTCTTTCATTAGCCCTCTTTTTTCCATTGTTTCCTTCGAGGTTTGAAGATTCAACATACTTCTCTTAACTTGAAGGCCTTGTATGATAAAAATACATTTTTTTAAATCTTAAAATCATATTTTGGTTTTGTCAAATTGGTGTCATTGTACCTCAAGATTTGACTTTCCAAATTAACGTATCTACAACATGACAACCCTAGTTACCATACTAAACTTGGGAATCATTTCCATTTAAGTAAGAATTGTTACACTTCAGATAGGCACATACACATTACTTAGCCAAAGGTATCATTGAGTTTGAATATTGTCTATCTCATATGCATGCTTATTCAAACTATCTTCACTAATAGACTCTACCTACTGAGAGAGATCAACAGATCTTTAATAGGCTTGAAATGAGGTCTATAAGGGACATTATTTAAATGAAGGCTATTTTTGAGCTGAAGCTGATGTGATACTGCTGACAAACATTCACACTACAATTTTCTTATTGGAATTGTCTACTGTTAGAGGTTGCATTTTCACTTTATGGGCATCACTTTTATCTTCTGACTTCATAAAAATACAAAGCTTGAATGTCCTTCTATCTTCTAGGCAAAAATTTGAATCCAATCAGTACTATCTTGATCTTTAGACCACCCTTTTTTCTTACTTTTTCTTTCTGTCCTTTTTTCTTTTGGAGTATCAAGTCTAAGACTTTAAAGATTGCGGACCTGGAGCTATGTTGGATAAAATGAAAGATGGAATTTCCTCTAATTCTCTGATTTTATTTGAATCTTTGGCTGGATGGGACCAATTTAAGTCAATCTATCCTCATAAACTAAGTGGAAGTCTTCTGTTGCTTTAGATAAAAAGAACTCGGTTGGCTTTCTGAATTGTCTTTTTGAGTTTTTTTTTCTTTTTCTTTTTATTTTTCTTCTTCTTTTTATTTTTTTATTTCTTGCTTTTTTTCTTTCTTTTTCTTTCTTTTTTATTTTTTTAGGTCCTAGCTCTAAAAAAGTTGTCTTGCCAACTTGTATTTCTGGTAATGAATGATTAGAGTGACATAAATATGTTTCAGTCTTGACTTTATCTCAATAAGTCTATGATATTAGGTCTAATTCAAGTATCCTTCAACTATCTCTATAGTCTTGACCATATATCCTTCTCTTTGATCTTCTTTCCTGTTGGTAATTCAATGATTATTAGACTTGTCAAAAATGTAACAACAGCTCAGGGCAAGTTATTGGATTTGCAAGCCAATAAAAAGTAAGCTAAAATTTTATAAAGGCTCAAAAGGACAATTAGGGATTGATGTTAATAGGGTTGATACTAGTTGTTAGCTCGTCAAACAATGTCTAGATCATCTCTCACCTAAATAAACAGAGTTCAATTTTGCCTCAAAAATTTGTCAAAGCATGTTCTAAAATGGACTATGACCTAGACAAAGATTATTATGCAGGATCCCTCTCTAAGTAAGCATTCACAATTCAATATTATAGAATAATTCCCTCATCTAGTAAAGTCATTCAAATCATGATGCATAGATATACTAATTTATGATTGTCAAGCCAGACTCGTCATTGGTCGAGCATCAAAATGAATAAAGACTAACAAAAATTTAATGAAAATAATTTATTCAAATACTTTTAATTTGAAAAATATAATTATTCCAGAAAATATCAAAGAAATAAAATGAACAAAAACCAAACAAGCTAAGGGAAGTTTGTTGAGTTGGGGTCAAAGATGCTTCATTTATTTAGACATACCAAGGGCAAAGATTTTTCCATCATCAAGGTTCATTGATTCATCATCCGCAGTTAGTCCAAGCCTGCTTAATAGCACATTCTCCTTAGCAGCTTCTCCATCCATATCATAACAAGATGACAAGATAAAACTCTCCTTCAATCCTCCCTCCATCATGAAGGTTGCAAGCTGTGGCGCCTTTCTAAATTTAGGTAGAGGATTATTCTTAGTGTTGGGCTTATCAGGCTCAGGCAGGTTTTCACTATCAATCAAATCTTGGATCTCGTGCCTTAAATGAACACATTTATTTGTCTCATGCCCTTGCACTTGATAGAATTGACAGAAGACCTTGGCATCAAAATTTGATGGCAGAGGCTTGTGTAGAGGCCGAGATGCCAATGGTTGTAGCAAATCTATCTTCATTAGATTTTCTAACATCTTTGACAAAGGTTCCCCTAAGTCTAAAATTTACACTTCTTTGTTGGTTCAGTTGTTGCATTTTTTTCAAAACCTCTTTTTTCCCTTTGACTTTGCCCATAAGGGTGGTAGTCACCCTTATTGCTCCACTTAGACAGCACATGGTTCGACTGGTTTTGTAGAATAGAGATTGACCCCTTATTTTTTATTTGATCTCTATCAGTAGACCCGTCCCTTATTAACGCTGCCTTTAAATTCTTTTTTATGTCAATGGGAGATGCCTCATTAGCATTATTGATGATCTCTAGAATTTCAATCAACTGGATTTTCATAATTTTAGCTAATTGTTCCTATAGCTCGGCCATCCTAGCTTTGACAACCTCATCAACTATATTCCTTAGTTGGTTTGCATCCATCCTCCCAATGAAGCACTTGAATCAAAATCAATGTTATAGGTGGTGTTGTCGTATGCTTCTGAACTGCTGTACTCTAGGTCTATGAGCCAGAAAGAATCAAAGTCATGTAATACAATGCATGTATGCATGTATGCACAAGTAATAGACAAAAAAGATAATTATGACGTTTCTTTCAACCTTATGTCTTCCACACATGAATGACGAGTCTCTTTTTCTAGGTATATGGTCAACAAAATATCAACATGGGATATCTTCTTTTCGAAAAATTCACTCAAACGATTTAACCAATAGTTATATTTTCAAACCTAGAAGTCAGTCCATGATAATTCTCATTAATTAAGTCTTAATCCATTGGGCCAATAGAAGGATAGCTTTTATTCTATATTGGATCAAAACTAAATTAAAAGGTTTATCATAAATAGATTTTCCATTTGAAAAAGCAACTAATGGTTCATGCCACAAACAAGCCTATGATTAATAAGTCTTGGCATAAATTAGGCCTATACTTAATTTTTAGTATCCCATAATTGACCTAACTAGTTATAAGCTCATTAAAAAAAAGGTTTTAATTTTGATAAAGTGCAAAAATAGTTTTATTCCAAAACCCATTTTAAAAAGATTTTAGAAAAAATTGATTTTGGACTTTGTATTTGGGCCACGAGGTAGAAGAATTCATGACTCCTCTTCTTTTTTTTTTAAAGACCATCTTAAAAAGTTTTAAAAATAATTTTGATCTTTTGGGCCTAAAAGAATAAAATTATTTTGGGCTTACAATATAAATAGGTCATATTAGGAAAAGAGCAAACCAAATAAGTCATGGTTCAAACCAAGATATATCAATTATAGTCAAACAACAAGCATTTGGAAAAAAAATCTAAGAAAAGTAACCAGGCCAATTACATGAGTTTTAGTCTTTTGGGTTGAAAGGTTTTACGCTCCCATAGCAAGTATATACCAAAAGGTATAAGGCTATGAGTGGTTATGCCATGCTCGATCTCCATATCTTGAGTAAAAGTATGGTATCCCTCACATAACATAACACGGGTTACATGGACATCCTAACTCAGGCACACATTGCAATCTAAATAATGCAATAGATAATACCATAATAAGAAAGAATAAAATAATATAAAGACCATCGGAATCAACTTCTCTTATTCCTAGTGGAGTTGCCACTGTGAGCAAGGATTTTCACTCCCACTCCCATATGGAATGGTTTTTTCAACTTCGGCACCGTTAGGCTCACGGTCTTAGAGAACACGGGCCTATATCCGAAGAAAATGGAGTAGCCACCAGGACGGCTCAAGAAAAAGAAAGGGATGGATTACTCGATTCCTAAGGAATCCCCAATCCCCTATTAGGTTCGAAAAGTTGGGTACGCGTGGGGAAGATGAGAATGACCCAGCACTCCCACAGCGCCCGGTTCATTGGAATTAGTCTCCTTTTCAGGTCTAAATATTATTAAATTTTTAACTTATTATTGCATCATCCATACTACATGCAATTATAAAAATAAGTAATCGCTTTATTAAAATCACAATAAGTTCAAATAAAATAAATGGGCACCCATACTGGATGGAGACATGCCCTTAAGTTTAAAGATGAAGTACTTACCTATTTGGAGTTATTGTCGTCTTCAATAGCCATGAGACATAGATTTGTAATTTTCTATTCTTCTTCCTCTTCTTCTTTACTTGAGGATTCATCATCTCATGTGGCATTGAGTGATCTCTTCTTTTCCTTATCCCACTTCTTCTTGCTTTTCAAGTTGAAGCAATCCGACTTGATGTAACTAGATTTGTCACATTCATAGTATTTCACTTCATTCTTTTTATCTTTATCTTTGAAAGAGGATTTAGGAAATTTACCTTTGCTAGCTTGTAATATTCTCTTTCTCTTCCAATTACTTATCCTTTTAGATAGCATAGCCAATTCTTCTTCATCATCACTCTCTTCATCGTTTGGGCTCTCAACTTCTTTGATGGCTTTGAGAGCTATTGATTTTCTCTTATCCTTTTCACTTTGCTCTTCTTCTCTTTCGGTGTGCAATTCGAAGGTAAGTAGCTTTCCAACAAGTTCATCGATTCTCAAAGAGCTAAGGTCATGAGCTTCTTCAATTGAAGAAACTTTAGACTCAAAATTCTTCTTCGCTCTAAGTGCTCTCAAGATCTTGCTATTAACATCATCTTGATCATATATCTTGCCATATTTCATTAAGTCATTGACAATGGCAAGCAACCGATTTATAATGTCAGTGACATTTTCGTTAGGCTTCATCTTGAATAACTCATACTCGTGCACATGTATTTGTTTCTTGGTGAGCCTCACTTGGATAGTACCCTCATGATAGTTCTCAAGAGTTTTCCAAATGCAATGTGCATAATTGAGATGTTAAACTCTCCCACTTTCATCTCTTAATATTGAATTCATCAAGATGGAGGATGCCCTATGGTTCTTGAACCGATCTCTCACATTGGCACTTGACCATTGTAATTTAGGAAGAGAAACTTTGACACCGTCAACTTCATGAGTATGAGGTTTTCACTTATTTTCAACAAAATTCCAAAGCTCAATTCCTTCACTATCCAGGAACAAGAACATCTTGTGTTTCCAATAGGAGTAATCCATTCCATCTAAGTAAAGTCTAAGGGATGAATTTAGGTTTACATGTGTGAAGTTGTTTGGCTATGAAATGGTTTCCATTTTGGATCAAAATTTCACAATGAAGTTTGAAGAAATTCACTAGCTCTGATGCTAATTGTTGTCCCAAACTAGCAACTAAGTGGGGGGTGAATTGATTGTTTGAAGAATGATGGTAAATTTAAAGCTTAAAAAGCAAGAGATGAAGATGATGTAGATAAAGATAGAGTAGAGTTTGAGAAGAAAGAACACAAAGAATTATAGTGGTTTAGATTTACCTCAATCCTACATCCACTTCTTTAACAACTTTTTAAGGTTCCACTAGTCTTGAGTTTTACAAGCTTAACTCTAACTTGGTATTTATTCTAGCTCACACCAAACTATAATAATGGTCTGAGATCAATCTTCATAACCCTTACAAGAGTTTTTCCAGGCTCACTCTCACAACCTAAGTGTTTCTAAGCTTACACTTAAACTTATATGGTGTTTAATGCTCACACCCAACACTTTAAGATTTTTGATATTTGATCTTTTGATCTTTAGATAAGATAATAAAAAAATATTGTTCAATGAAATTACAATAGCAATCAAAATATTCTCTAACTACAAAAATGAAGTTTAATGTAGTATTTATAGCCATTTGGCTTAATGTAGCCGTTTGAAGTGGTTCCCACATATTTAGTGCTTGTCTTCCACTATAGTTTTTGCCTTGAAGATTTGGCGGCATTATTCGTATGGGAAAAAGTATTTCATTTATACAGATCACAAGAGTTTGAAATACCTGGGTGTTTAGAGAGAGTTGAATCTTCGGCAGAGACGGTAGTTAGAGTTGATTAAAGACTACAACTATTTGATTGATTATCATCCTGGTAAGGCAAATGTTGTTGCTGATGCCTGGAGTTAGAAGTATTTGGCAGGTTTGAATGCTTATTCACTCTTGTTTCTTGTTGAGTTGAGAGTGTTGCATGCCAAATTTGAGTCATGTGATGATGGTACTTTGATGGCTCAGTTGCAGTTGAGGCCAGTGCTATTGGATCAGATTATGGAGGCTCAGTTGGCAGATGAGAGAATTCAGAAGATTTTGTTGGTTTGTTAAAAGGGGGAGAGTCAAAATTTTCATGTGAGAAGTGATGGCAGTTTATGGTACAGAGATGGTTGTGTGTTCCTGATGATACAGGACTAAAAAGAGTAATTTTAGAGGAAGCACATCAGTCAGCTTATGCTATGCACCTGAAAGTACCAAGATCTATCAGGATTTGAAACAATATTATTGGTGGTCAGGTATGAAGAGGGATATAACAGAGTTTGTATCCAGATGTCTCACTTGTCAGAGAGTGAAGGCTGAGTTTGCTTATAACAATAGTCATCAGTCCAATATTGGAATGGCTCCTTTTAAGGTCTTGTATGGCAGGAGATGCAGGACACCTTTGTATTGGGATGAGGTTGGAGAAGGTAAACTGGTCGGTCCTGATTTAATTAAGGAGACAAAAGAGAAAGTGAAGGTGATTCGGGGTCCTTTGAAAGCAGCTTTAGATTGACAAAAATCCTATTTAGATTTGAAGAAAAGAGACATAGAGTTCAGTGTGGAAGATAAAGTGTTTCTGAAAGTGTCTCCATGGAAGAAGATTCCGAGGTTCGGTCGAAAAGGGAAGTTGGGTCCTCATTTCATAGGACCATATGAGGTATTGGAGAGAGTTGGTCCAGTGGCTTATAGACTAGCTTTGCAGCCTGAGTTAGATTGAATTCATAATGTCTTCCATGTCTCGATGCTTCAGAGATACAGGTCTGACCCATCTCATATCCTATCAGTGGAGTCTATTGAGGTGAGTCCAGATCTGACTTATAAAGAGGAACCAGTGGCTATTTTAACACGTGAAGTGAAAGAGTTAAGAAATAAAAAGGTACCACTTGTGAAAGTTCTTTGGAAGAATCATGTCATTGAGGAGGCAACATGGGAGAGTGAACAAATGATGCGGAATCAGTATCCCCAGTTGTTCTAGACTTGAGAGCAGGTAATTTCGAGGACGAAATTTATTTGTAGAGAGTGAGAATCGTAATATCTCAAAAAAAATTTGAAAATTTTAATTTTTGAAAAATTAGATAAATGATTTAAAAGTATATATATATATATAACTAAGTGAAAAAGGGAAATGTGTATATGATATATATAAATATATATGTGTAGATATACATAATATATACAAGTCAATATTTTAATATGGGTCAAATGTTATTTTAATTATTAAAATATTAATTAAGTGGTTAGTGGAAGATTATTTTTTATGTATTAATTAAGTAATATATTTTTACTTGGTGGAGAGTGAAAGTAGAAAATTATGTGGTTAAAAGGAGATTAGTTGGATTGAGTTGAGTGGATCATTATCTTTATCTTCTTCTTTCTCCATTGAAGCTGGCAAATTCCATCAAAGGAAAAGAAAATTTTGCTTCTTGCTAACTCAAGTAATTGAAGGATTTTAAGTATTCAAGTTGGAGTTTTAAGGATTTTCTCTATATTTGGTAAGTTTCCAACTTGTTTCCTTGATTTTCTTTGGAAGCTGTATATGTGTGAATTGGATGTTTGGTGTAGTATGTGTTAATGGTTGGTATTGGTATGTATGAAGTTCTTTTGGATAGTTAACTATGAAATTAGGGTTTGATTGAAGATATGGTTAAGTTGGTGAAGAGAATAAGAGTTTTGGGTTGTGTAACTTTTGAGTTGTGAAGTCATGGTTGCAATTGTATTTTTGCTTTTAATTGAGTTGTTTTGATGTTTATACAAGTATTTTGTGGTATAATGATGGATTTGGTTTAGTTTATATAGAGTTGAAAAGGGTAATGAAAGATAATTTTGGATGTGATAATTATGTGTTGATATCAGGATTTTGGCCTGACACACCCGGTGACACAGCCATGTCTTTGGGTGTGTCGATAGTTCTGTTTTCAGTGTTGGTGACACATGCAGTGACACGCCCATATCACTGAGCATGTCACAGCTTCTGTAATGTTATAGTATTGACACGTGTAGTGACACACCCATGTCACTGAGCATGTCACTGAGCGTGTCATAGCTACTGTGTTGTAGGAGTTTTGGCATGGGCAGGGACATGCCCATGTCTCTGGACATGTCTTATCCGCCATAATACAAAGTTTAGGACACAGTCATTGACACACCCATGTCACTGAGCGTGTCAAAGCTTCTGTGTTGTAGGTTTAGGGCACAGTCATTGACACGCCCGTGTTGTTGAGCTTGTCATGTGTAGAGTTTGCCCTAGATAGTTTTTTTCCTTATTTTTCCTTTATGTTTCTTACCCTTGTGTTGAGAGGTTTTGTTTATACCTATAAGTGTATTACTTAGTGATTATTTATAATCATATTTGGTTTAAGCTTTGAAAAGACTTAAGTTATCCTAGTCCAAGTGTTGAGGGATATTGTAACACCCCTATACCCCATATACGTACACCACATACACTCTCAATATGTAATATACGTATACCAGATACAAGAATGTCACAGCAAGAATGTCACAGTCTATTTGAAACAAATCAATCTTTCTATTTAATAAGATGAGAAAACTTAAAACATTTAAGTCTTATTATAGAACATAATAGATAATACATTTGCTTATTAAGCAGCGGAAAATGTAGCGGTATATACATATATATACATCAAAATCAATATTTACAAAATATATAGAGTTTATACATGCTTGGCAGTTCGTCTCTGATCTTGAAGTCCACAATCAACACTTCACAAGCCTAGACTCGACTTGGTCTAGCTAAACTCTCCGGTTCAACCGGATCTATCATGTCACCTGCGCGAAGAACCACAATCGCGCTAAGCCATAGGCTTAGTGGTACAACCCATAATAACAATATGCTTCAATGTAATGCCAATGTCATACTTTCAAACATTATAAACAATACACAAGAATATCATATTTCATAACATTACATTACATTATATTATTCAATTTTTTCATCATTCATGATTCACATTTAAACAAAGATAAGCATGGGCCCAACAGAAACTAATATGCCATTCAAAATCCAGAGTTACTATTTTGGTCCAATAATCACATTTATCAAGCCCATAGGCGATTCATTATCACAATGAGAAACATCTCATATGTAACATCCCAACTAGGCTTCAAGGACTAGGCCCAACCAGGCTTCAAGGGGAGCTAACCATCAACCCAACTTGGCTTCAAGGACCAAGCCCAACATTGTTACTTTTAGGCATGCCACCAATAATAAAACTCTGAAAATTTAATAACACATTAGGCACACAATTCTTTTATTATTTCATTATCAATTCCATTCTCATTTTCTCATAATTATCTAGGCAACCATGCCCCAATTATTTCATTTGCATCATTATAGCCAACAATAATAGCTTCACATCTCATCATTAGGGTATATATAACCAATTGCATTGTACATACATTCTGAATGATCATTATATCTTTCACATTATACAAATCATAGCATTAATCAAATGTATCAACAATATAATAGATTACTTAACAAATATACAACTAAATGAGTTAAGTCCCAAAGTCATGTAAATGTATGCAACCATGTAAGGTTTGTACTTACCTCAAGAGCAACTCACCCCAGTCTAACCACTTCCTCTTCTAAGAATCCTTCAATACTTGGATTAGGGCAACTCAATCTCTTCAAAACCTAATCCAAAAGTGATGATACACACTCACTTAGAGATACACATAAGATAATAAGAATAAGAACCAACTAGGGTAAACTCTATACATGACACGCTCAACAACACGGGCATGCCCCTGGTCGTGCCCTAAACCCACAACGCAGAAGCTTTGACATGGGCGTGTCACTGGCCGTGTCAATCCTCCCTCAACACACTAACTATGACACACTCAGTGACATGGGCATGTCACTGGACATGTCAATACTACTCCAACACAAAAGCTGTGACACGCTCAGTGACATGGGTGTGTCACTGGTCATGTCACCCATCCAGAAAATAGAACTATTGACATGCCCAAAGACTTGGCCGTGCTCATGGGCGTGTCAAGCCAAAAATTCTAATTCCAACACCAACAACACTACATCCAACAAACATCATACTTTACCCTTTTTCACTCCAAACAATCTTACCCAAAACTATCAATAAACCATACTAGACTTGCATAAACACCAAAATAACTCAATACATACATCAAAACACAAATCACAACTCAACACATACACAATCCACAACACATGCTTTCCTTCACCAAACTTAACCTTTCCTCCAAACCAACCCCAAAATCAAAGTCAAATAGACAACAAAATCAACCATACACACATCATCAACAACCATATACCAAGCTCAATACACAAACTCAAAAGAAAACCAAAGAATCAAGTTGAAAAACTTACCAAAAGTGATAAAAGCCCCTTAGAATTCCAACTTGATCTCTTGAAACACCCTTCAATCTAGAGTTAGGAAGAACAAAATCTCTCTTTCCTTCTTGCTATGGTGATGGCCAGCCAAAGAGAAGAAAGAAGAAGATGAAAAATGAAAGTCAACCCACACACTTGTCTCTTAACCACTAAAGTCCTCTTTTAATATCCACCAAGCAATTATAATAATAAAATAATCATAAATATCATCATCCACTTAATAATTCAATTTCAATTAATCCAAATATAATTAAATATCTCTTTTGACCAACTAATTAGTTGACTTGTATATGTTGTATATATCTCTATATATACAACATATACACACTTCTCTTTTTCCTCTCTTACCACTTAAACATAAATATACTTATCATTTAATCCAATTTCAACAATAATCATTCCCAAAAATTTTAGGGTATAGTTTGGGACATTACAAATCTCCCCCTCTATAAATAAATTTCATCCTCGAAATTACCTGATCTCAAATCTGAAATAATTGAGGATACTGATCTCGCATCACTTGCTCACTCTCCCAAGTTGCCTCTTCCTTTGCATGATTCTTCCAAAGAACCTTCACAAGTGGCACTTTCTTATTTCTCAACTCTTTCACTTCATGTGCTAAGATAGCCACAGGTTCTTCTTCAAAAGTCAGATCCGGACTCACCTCAATAGATTCAACTGACAATGAGATGGGTCTGATCTGTACCTCTGCAACATAGAGACATGAAAAACATTATGAATTCTATCCAATTCAAGCGGCAAAGAAAGTCGATAAGCAACTGGTCCAACTCTTTCCAAAACCTCATAAGGTCCAATAAAACGAGGACTCAGCTTCCCTTTACGGCCAAATCTTAAAATTCGCTTCCAAGGAGACACTTTCAGAAATACTTTATCTCCTATACAAAACTCTATGTCTCTCCTCTTCAAATCTGAGTAAGATTTCTGTCGGTCTGAAGTTACTTTCAACCGATCCCGAATTATCTTCACTTTCTCTTCCGTTTCCTTAACCAAATCGGGACCGACCAATTTACCTTCTCCAACCTCATCCCAACATAGAGGCGTCCTACATCTTCTACCATACAATGCCTCATAAGGTGCCATTTTAATACTAGATTGATGACTGTTGTTATAAGCAAATTCCATCAATGGCAAAAATCTGTCCCAACTTTCAGAGAATTTAATGACACAGCTTCTCAACATATCCTCTAAAATTTGTATCACTCTCTCTGACTGCTCATCTGTCTGAGGATGGAAAGTAGTGCTAAAATGTAATCGAGAACCCAAAGCAGCATGCAAACTCTTCCAAAACCTTGAAGTGAATCTGGGATCTCGATCAGATACTAAAGAAATTGGGAATCCATGCAACTTTACTATCTCACTGATACACAGCTCAGCCAACTTCTCCAGAGAATAGTCCATTCTAATTGGAAGAAAATGATCTATCTTCGTCAACCGATCAACAATCACCCAGACGGCATCATGCTTCTTCTGAATCAACGGCAAACCAGTCACAAAATCCATTGTTACACGTTCCCATTTCCATTCTGGCACTGATAACGGTTGGAGCAACCCTGTTGGAACTTGGTGCTCGGCCTTCACTCTCTGACAAGTGAGACATTTAGATACAAACTCTGCTATGTCCCTCTTCATACCTGACCACCAATAATGTTGCTTCAAATCAAGATACATCTTAGTACTCCCAGGGTGCATAGCAAAAGTCTACTGATGTGCTTCCTCCAAAATTATCTTTTTCAATCTTGCATCATCAGGAACACACAATCTATCTTTAAACCATAAATTACCATCACCTCTCACATGGAAATCTTGGTTCTCACCTTTCTGGCAACCCGAAACAATATTCTGAATTTTCTCATCAGCCAACTGAGCCTCTTTAATCTGATCCAACAACACCGGTCTCAATTGCAAATGAGCTAACAAAGCACCATCATCACATGATTCAAAACTAACATGCAACGCTCTCAACTCAACAAGCAATGAGAGTGAATAAGCAGTCAAACCTGCCAAAGACTTTCGACTCAAGGCATCAGCAACAACATTTGCCTTACCAGGATGATAATAAATCAAACAGTCATAGTCTTTAATCAACTCTAACCACCGTCTCTGCCGAAGATTCAGCTCCCTCTGAACCCCCAAATATTTCAAACTTTTATGATTTGTATAAATGAAACATTTCTCCTTATACAAGTAGTGTCACCAAATCTTCAAAGCAAAAACTATGGCTGCCAATTCCAAATTATTCGTCGGATAATTAAGCTCATGCGGCTTCAACTGCTGAGAAGCATAAGCTATGACTCTACCCTCCTGCATTAAAACACAACCTAAACCATTATGTGAAGCATCATTATAAATCGCATATGGTTTATCTTCCACAGGCAAGGTAAGAATAGGAGCTTGAGTCAACATCTCCTTCAACTGCTCAAAGCTTGCTTGACACTGATCTGTTCACACAAATCTAACTCCCTTTCGAAGTAATCTGGTGACTGGAGTAGCTATCAAAGAAAAACCCTTCACAAAACGTCGATAATAGCCTGCCAAACCCAGAAAACTTCTAACTTCAGTCACTGACTTCGGTGGACTCCAATTCAAAATGGCATCAACTTTACTCGGATCAACTCTTATACCATCTGCTGAAACCACATGACCGAGAAAAGTTACTTGATCAAGCTAAAACTCACACTTAGACAGCTTAGCATACAATTGCTTCTCTCTCAAAGTCTGCAACACAATCGGCAAGTGCTTGTCATGCTCCTCCTTATTATATGAATACACCAAAATATCATCAATAAAGACCACTACAAATTGATCTAGATAGGGTCTAAATACCCTATTCATCAAATCCATAAAAATTGCTGGTGCATTCGTCAATCCAAAAGGCATCACCAAAAACTTATAATGCCCATACCTTGTGCGGAAAGCTGTCTTAGATACATCTTCAGCTCTGACTCTCAACTGATGGTACCCTAATCTCAAATCAATCTTGGAAAACACTGCTGCTCCCTTCAACTGATCGCAGAGATCATCTATCCTAGGCAAAGGATATTTATTCTTGATAGTCACTTTATTCAACTGCCTATAATCGATGCACAATCTTAAAGTATCATTCTTCTTCTTTACAAACAAAACAGGCACTCCCCATGGAGACACACTAGGGTGAACAAATCCTTTATCCAACAACTCCTGCAACTACACCTTCAACTCTCTCAACTCAGCAGGTGCCAATCGATAGGGAGTAATAGAGATAGGAGTGGTACCAGGCAACAACTCAATACTAAACTCAATCTCTCTCTCAGGCGGTATCCCTGGTAACTCCTTAGGAAAAACATCTGGAAATTCCGCAACTGTGGGTATACTATCAAGTTGAGAACCCACTACTCTGGTATCTACAACATGAGAAAAATAAGCATCACACCCTTTTTGAATCAACTTCCTAGCTGCAACAGCTGAAATAAATAAGGATGCAATATGTCTCAGCTCACTAGATACCATCACACTTCTACCATCACTGGTTCTCAAAGTAACACACTTCTTCTGACAGTCTACCACAGCCCCATGTTTAGACAACCAGTGCATGCCTAAGATCAGATCATACTCTTTAAAAGGCATTTCAATCAAATCACCAAGAAATTTCTCATCTTGCATCACAACTGAACTATCACGATGCACCTTGCTAACTACCACACTATGCCCTAAAGGATCTGTCACCAAGACATCAAATCCTAGGGACTCAGAATATAATTTAGACACAGGCAAAATAGATGCACTTATGTATGAATGAGTAGATCCTGGATCAATTAGAGCAAGAACTGAAATGCCAAATAAAGAAAATGTACCCGCAATGACTACTGAAGCATCCGGCTACCTCTGCATCACATACACTCACTGAGATGGTCCAGCCTCATCTGGCCTATTGCCTCCGGATGTAGAGCTTCTTCTTTGACTAATCTCGAGTCGACTACCTTTACTAAAACCTCTGCCTCCTCAACCTTCCCTGCTGACACTGGGTCGAGAAGCTGCAGTATCAGTCTGTCTATCCTCCGATAGCTCAGGGCAATCTTTGATGAAATGATTCGGTGAGCCACATCTAAAACATACTCCTGGTCCACCCGTCTTCTAGCAAGCACCCCCATGTGCCCTACCACAATGAACACATGTAGGTGGAATAGACCTCTGAACCACTAGAGTCGGTGAACTAGCTACAGAAACTGTAGGTCTCGGTCTCTGCCTCTGATACTGAACTGACCTACCAGACTGCCTCTGGCTCCTACTGACTCTCGGAACAAAACTTCCTCTACCTCTCTTCATAAATGAAGACCCTACCTCAAACTGGGTCTCCTAACTCTAGTCTCCTCCTCAGTAGCAGCTGCTGCAATACCCTGTGCTCTCTCAATACTTCTGGCTGCTGCAACCAACTGAGAAAAATCTTGATACTGAGAACCAGCAACAATACACATAATAAAGGGCTTCAATCCCTCCTCAAATCTCCTACACCGGTCAATCTCATCTGAAATAATCCCACCGGCATAATGACTCATCCGGATGAACTCAATCTCATACTCTGTCACTGTCCGGTTATCTTGTCTCAGACTCAAAAACTCCATCTTCTTAGCATCCTTATACTCCCTCGAAGTATACTTCTGCTCAAACTCCCGCAGAAAATCACTATAAGACAAGGTCGGTGGATCATCCATGGCATGTGAAACTGTCTTCCATCAATCAAATGCATCTTTCTGCAGAAGGGATCTAGCATAATCAAATTTCTCTTGAGAAGTAGCCTGCAACTAGATAAATACCCTCTGAACTCGATCCAACCACTGTTCAGCTACTGCATGATCTATAGTACCAAAGAAGTCCTCTGCTCCATACTTTCTCAATTTATCATACTGCCTCACTGGCACTTGCGGCTGCGGTTGAGGAGGCAACTGCTGCACTGGAGCCTGCCTCAACAATTCTACCATATGCCGTAACCAAATCGGCGAAATCTCATCAGCAGCTGGTCTCTCTAGCACAGGAACAGGTGCCTCTCCAGCTCTCTCAACCCTAGCTCCATCTCTACCCTCTTCAAGAGCTACACTCTCAGCACTACCCTCTATAGACTGAAGTGACTGAGACGCTATCACTACCTATATCTACAAACACAGCAGAATATGCCTCATCAAAGATCAGAAACTGCCAGTGTCAAAGCATGTATCATATTCAAAAACCATATTTTAAAATCAAAATTTTCTTTTTCTTACAATTCACTTAGGTTGAGAACCTCAAAACTAGGCTCTGATATCAAAATAATTGTAACACCCCTATACCCCATATACATACACCACATACACTCTCAATATGTAATACACGTATACTGGATACAAGGAGTCACAGTCTATTTGAAACAAATCAATCTTTCTATTTAACAATATAAGAAAACTTAAAACATTTAAGTCTTATTATAGAACATAATAGATAATACATTTGCTTATTAAGCAGCGGAAAATGTAGCGGTATATACATATATATACATCAAAATCAATATTTACAAAATATATAGAGTTTATACATGCTTGGCAGTTCTTCTCTGATCTTGAAGTCCACAATCAACACTTCACAAGCCTAGACTCGACTCGGTCTAGCTGAACTGTCCGGTTCAACCGGATCTATCCTGTCACCTGCGCGAAGAACCACAATCGCGCTAAGCCATAGGCTTAGTGGTACAACCCATAATAAAAATATGCTTCAATGTAATGCCAATGTCATACTTTCAAACATTATAAACAATACACAAGAATATCATATTTCATAACATTACATTACATTATATTATTCAATTGTTTCATCATTCATGATTCACATTTAAACAAAGACAAGCATGAGTCCAACAGAAACTAATATGTCATTCAAATTCCAGAGTTACTATTTTGGTCCAATAATCACATTTATCAAGCCCGTAGGCAATTCATTATCACAATGACAAACATCTCATATGTAACATCCCAACTAGGCTTCAAGGACTAGGCCCAACCAGGCTTCAAGGGGAGCTAAGCATCAACCCAAATTGGCTTTAAGGACCAAGCCCAACCCAGCTTCAAGGGATTGTTACTTTTAGGCATGCCACCAATAACAAAACTCTGAAAATTTAATAACACATTAGGCACACAATTCTTTTATTATTTCATTATCAATTTCATTCTCATTTTCTCATAATCATCTAGGCAACCATGCCCCCAATTATTTCATTTGCATCATTATAGCCAACAACAATGACTTCATATCTCATCATTAGGGTATACATAACCAATTGCGTTGTACATACATTCTGAATGATCATTATATCTTTCACATTATACAAATCATAGCATTGATCAAATGTATCAACAATGTAATAGATTATTTAACATATTTACAACCAAATGTGTTAAGTCCCAAAGTCATGTAAATGTATGCAACCATGTAAAGTTTGTACTTATCTCAAGAGCAACTCACCCTAATCTAACCACTTCCTCTTCCAAGAATCCTTCAACACTTGGATTAGGGCAACTCAATCTCTTCAAAACCTAATCCAAAAGTGATGATACACACTCACTTAGAGATACACATAAGACAATAAGAACAAGAACCAACTACGGCAAACTCTACACATGACACGCTCAACAATACAGGCATGCCCCTGGTCGTGCCCTAAACCCACAACGCAGAAGCTTTGACACGCTCAGTGACATGGGCATGTCACTGGCCGTGTCAATCCTCCCTCAACACAGTAGCTATGACACACTCAGTGACATGGTCGTGTCATTGGACGTGTCAATACTACTCCAACACAGAAGCTGTGACACGCTCAGTGACATGGGCGTGTCACTGGTCATGTCACCCATCTAGAAAATAGAACCATTGACATGCCCAAAGACTTGGCCGTGCTCATGGGCTTGTCAGGCCAAAAGTCCTAATTCCGACACCAACAACACTACATCCAACAAACATCATACTTTACCCTTTTTCACTCCAAACAATCTTACCCAAAACCATCAATAAACCATACTAGACTTGCATAAACACCAAAACAACTCAATACATACATCAAAACACAAATCACAACTCAACACATACACAATCCACAACACATGCTTTCCTTCACCAAACTTAACCTTTCCTCCAAACCAACCCCAAAATCAAAGTCAAATAGACAACAAAATCAACCATACACACATCATCAACAACCATATACCAAGCTCAATACACAAACTCAAAAGAAAACCAAAGAATCAAGTTGAAAAACTTACCAAAAGTGATGAAAACCCCTTAGAATTCCAACTTGATCTCTTGAAACACCCTTCAATCTAGAGTTAGGAAGAACAAAATCTCTCTTTCTTTCTTGCTATGGTGATGGCCGGCCAAAGAGAAGAAAGAAGAAGATGAAAAATGAAAGTCAACCCACACACTTGTCTCTTAACCACTAAAGTCCTCTTTTAATATCCACCAAGCAATTATAATAATAAAATAATCATAAATATCATCATCCACTTAATAATTCAATTTCAATTAATCCAAATATAATTAAATATCTCTTTTGGCCAATTAATTAGTTGACTTATATATGTTGTATATATCTCTATATATACAACATATACACACTTCTCTTTTTCTTGTCTTACCACTTAAACATAAATATACTTTATATCATTTAATCTAATTTCAACAATAATCATTCCCAAAAATTTTAGGGTATAGTTTGGGATATTACAGATATCTTGGAAGAGGAGGTTAAAAGTGGTGTTTGTTGCTTTTAGAGGTAAGTACAAACTTTGAATAATTACTTATATTTATATGACATTGGGACTTAACATATTTGGTTGGAAAATGTGTTAAGTTAAATACTACATTGTTGGTGCATGAGTAATATGCTATGATTTGTATAATGTGAACTATGTGCAAAATATAATAATGACCCAAAACATACGGGTAAGGCAATTTGTTATGTGTACATTAAAGATAGTATGTAAAGTCATTGGTAATGGCTATATTGATATAAGTGAAATATTTGAGGCATTGTGCCTAGTCTGATAATGAAAAAATTGAGAAAGAATTTGATAATGGAATTATGAAAGAATTGTGTTCCTAGTATGTTATTCAATTTCTAGAGTTTTATATTTGGTGGCATGCCTAAGACGTAACAGTCCCTTGAAGCTGGGTTAAGCTTGGTCCTTGAAGCCTAGTTGGGTTGTTACATGATGTAGCAAACCCTTGAAGCTGGGTTGGGCCCAGTCCTTGAAGCCTAGTTGGGATGTTACATATGAGGTTATCATCATTATGATTATGATTTTCCTTCGGGGCTAGACACATGGTGTCATCTTAGACCAAAGCAGTAACTCTAGGATTTGAATAGCATATTAGATTTTTTTGGGCTCATGCTTGTGTTTGCTTTTATGTGAATTATGAATTATGGAACAATTGAGCAATATATTAAGATATAATGTTATGAGATATAATTTTCTTATGTATTGTGCATTGGCATTGCATTTGAACTATATTGTTATCAAAGTTTGTATCACTAGGCTTTTGGCTTAGTGCAATTGTAATTCATCGTGCAGGTGATAAGGTAGATCTGGTTGAGCCGGAGAGTTCGCCTAGACCGAGTCAAGTCTAAGCTTGAGATCTTGAGTGCAGAGTTGATTATTGGACATCAAGATCAGAGACAAACTGCCAGCATGTATATATATTTTATATTTTTGTACATATTGACTTCAAGTATATTATGTCATATTTTGATGTATATATATATGTATATTCCGCAAACTATCAAAAATATTTTGGATAAATCTTTGGTAATGAAGTTATATATATGTTTTAGCAAGTAATATTTCATCTATTATTTATATGGTATCAGTTAAATGATTTAAGTTTATACAGATTTTATAAGTAAAGATTTATTTTATTTAAAATGGGTTGTGGCATTCTTGTATCATATATTCGTATATTACATATGTTGGATGTATGTAGTGTACGTATATAGAGTATAAGGGTGTTACACAGTCGCTTGGGCTTCTTGGGCAATCGTTTGAAGTTCTAGCATCTTGACTTCACCGCTCACCGAGATCATTATCCTTTCTGTGAGTTTATGAATTTTTACCTTGACCTAGTGCAGTCGCTTGGTTCTCGTGTATGGTCGCATGACTGCTGGGTGTCATTACTTCATTGCTCAATGAGAATGCGATCCTTTCTGTATTTTGTGGACTTAGTTCAGTTGCCATAGTTGGCTAGTCTTAGCTCTACATCGAGCTACACTGCATATTTAGCTCGGTTGTTTCGAAAAACTGCTTTTAGCTCGTTTAGTTCAGTTCTCTTAGCTCGGCAGTTCTAAATCCATCTTGGCACTCTATGTTTCAGTTTGGTTCTCTGCTTGGCACATGCGTATGTCTGTTCGTTTTTTTTTTGGCTCGGCAGATCTATGTGACAGTTTGGTTTTATGCTCGTGATGCATTTGTGCGGTCGCTCGGTCTTTGGTTCAGGCGGTCGCACAAGAGCTCGATTTCTGCAGAACAAACTTGACAGGCTTATTTGAAATTATTAGTTCTTCATCAATTTGATTGTCGATGATCAAAATATAGTTTGATTGTCTATCAATCTCAACAATAGTACATTATACTATGTAGCATAGTATATACTATACTCATATATATTTATATGATATATATACACTATATAGTATAATATGTCTTATATACTATGTATTATATATAATATATAACATATGTAGTGTATTATATGTAGTATATAGTATGGCGTCATTTTATAGTATGATTACCCTTGAGATATGACAAAAACCATGGAACTAAATAAATACCATATATAGTATATAGTATATATACAAAAACCATCATTTTATAATATATATTATATGTAGTATATTATATACTACATATAATATATAGTATATAGTATATATGTAGTATATAGTATGGCGTCATTTTATAGTATGATTACCCTTGAGATATTACAAAAACTATAGAACTAAATATATACTATATATAGTATATAGTATATATACAAAAACCATCATTTTATAATATATATTATATATGTAGTATATAGTATGGCATGAATTTATAGTATATAGTATGGCATCAATTTGTAGTATATGGCATGACAGCATTTTATAAATATTAATATACATATAATAAACACTATAAATATTTGAATTTATTTTAATTATTTCATATATTAAATACTATTTAAGTTTCATAAATATGCAATATATGTACATTTACCCTACGTATACTATATATTATATGTAGTATATATACATATGGTATATACTACACTGTGGATATATATTACGTATTATATGGGCTATACATATTATCAATTATTTTCATTATATACTATAATATATATTATATATTATTATTTTTACTATATAATATTATTTTTTATATATAGTATATATATAATATAGTATATTATACTATATAGCATAATATATACTATAACACACATATATATTTATATGATATATATACTATTTTATACATGTAAGTTGTAACCCTAAAATCTTTTTTTAATCTTTTAAGTTTTCACTCTCAATTTCACAGAACTTAGAAGTTTCAAGCCATTAGCCGCCTCTCTCATTCTCAAACCCAAAGAACCCACATCTGCCTCTCACCATCATCGGCTACCATCTCACCACCACTCACCACCTCTCACCACGGTCATCATCTCCGATTTGTTTTGTTTAGACACCGGGTACATCTAATTTTTCCTTCATTTTGTTTTCAATGATTATAAAATTATTTGTTTGTAGCTAAGTTGGTCACTTTATGAAATTGTATAAATTCCATTTCCATTTCCTAAAGTTTTACTTAGTTGAATTTGAGGTTTGTTTATATTAAATGCGAAATTCTGGATGTTCCATGGATCTACCCTTTTTATGGGTACCATTGATTTGGTATTCCTTTTTTTTTTTTTTTGTTTCTTTTAAGCAAAATGTTTCAAGGTTCCTCTTAAAGATATTATGCAGAAAATCATTCTAGATCTTAGATGTACTACTGATATTGTTTGAAGTTTTTTTAAATCAAATAGTCTATAGAAAGAATTGGAGTTGGATATTCTACTACTAATGTTCACTGCAGTGATTTGTGAAGCTTGGCCCTTTTGCTATTTTATTATTGTTAATAATAATTTATAATTTTTGAGAGAAAGCTGATTAGTAAGGGTAAGGGACGATGAGCCTGTGTTGTACAGTAGATGTTAACAAATGATTTGAATGAAAATTTGAATGGTTCACTTTATTCATCTATTTTTTTTATCACAATTTGAAATGATTCTTTATTAAGAAAGCTAAAAATATATACCTGTGATGTTAATAAGTCAAACTATGGCCCATTTCTCAAACAGCATAAAAAAAATATGAAACATGGAAACAACATCATATTAGTTTTAAATCCTAAATTAATTGTGATTTAAGCATACAATATAATATTAATATATTAAATTTATTAGTAATTTGTGATTTTATAAAGGACTTTAATTTATTTTCCTATGATCTTTGGTGATAATGCAAAAGTTAAAATTGAAGAAGTTAGTCAAACCTGTTATAAATTACTTGATGAGTATCAAACTAGGGCTTCTAAGCAAAAACATCACAATTCTTATAGTTTTCCTCCATCAAATCCTATATCTACTTGTAGAGTTTTCAAAAAAAAAAAAGACATGAATGATTTGGTAGCATTTTTAAATTCCTCCCCTAGTAGTATTTATGTGAAATCTGAGTTAGATCATTATTTGAAGGAGCTCATATTCTATCTTGGAGCCTAGATTTTGATATTCTTGGTCGGTGGAAGACTAATGGGTTAAAATATCCAACTCTACAAATGATTGTTCGAGATTTTTTAGCAATGCCTATGTCCATAGTTGTATTTGAGTTTGCTTTTAGTACTGGTGAAAGAGTTGTTAGTCTCCATAGAATCAAACTTCATGAAAATACTTTGGAGGTATTGATGTGCTCCCAAAGTTGGTTATGGGCAAATATTGAAGGTAATGTGATAATTCTTATTTTAAATAGTAAAATTTATTAAATTGTTTTATTGTTATTTGCTAACATTTTATTTTTTTTAAAGATTTTTATTCAAGTTTAGACTCAAATTATTTATGTGTGGTTAAAGATGACGTTGATTGTTGATAAGCTTCAACTTTTCAATGAATATGCTTAATTTTACCTTGTAAGTATATATGTGTATTTAATTTTTTTAAATTATTGATAACATATTTTATGCATAAATATCATTAATGATTTTATTTTTTTTTAAAGGTTGATGAAAAATTGAACATGAAGAAGATAATTTTACAGACTTGGAAGCTTCTGTTATGCTCATTGGATGATGAAAATTTTAATTGTGTATTTTATTTTTATAGTACTTTATTGAATTTTAAATTATAATCTTGTTGTATAATATTTAATTATAGAATTATACAGTATAAAATTAATTTAATAAAATTGTAATAGCATTAAATTTTTATTTAGAATTATTTAAGTGAAAATATTATAATTATATAATTTATAGTCTATTATATTTTACATAAATACATATATAATCGGGCATTTAAATGGATAATGGGTAGTAATAAATAGATTTAGGACGGGTACAGATAATAAATATATATTTATAAATGGGTTTGGAATGGGTGCGGATAATTTAAGTCTAAACGGATTTGGGAATGGATAGAGAATTTTTCGCGTATACCCTATCCGTCGCCGATCCTAACTACATACCAGGTGAATATGAAGGATGTAGATACAAATTCATATTTCTCTCACTCCTAATTTTTGTCCCTTGCATCAAATCATTCATCTGATTTTGATTCTGATTCCTCTGTTCTCCTGCTTGTGAAGTTTCTGTTTCCTGTACATCAGCCATTGTATAGAAACAATAGAATATCAAAGTATACTAGTAATGGTACTGATTAGAAAAAGAAAAAGAAGTAAGAACTTTCAGAAACTCATAAATCTTTTGCTCTGATACCATGAAGAAAAACAAAAATACCAGTAAGCAGGAAGCAAAGTAAATAAAGAAATGCTCTTCACGTGTATTAAGCTCCTAATAGAAAGTTCAGTTATATACAGTAATACTGACTACTACTATTCTTCTAGAGTAAGTTATCTAACTAACTAAGCTGAGCTGGCAAACTCTAAACTAACTGATTAACTTAAAATTCCAGCTAATCCACAACTCAACCAACTACATAAAAATGATATGCTAAAGTTCTGTTCTGCTGCGTTGATGAACAGTGAAACTCCAAAGTCAGTTTCAATGCTGCAAAGTCAATATTCTTTATTTGATTTGCAATAGTTAATTTATTAAGTTCAAAAAAAATTAAAAAGGTTTTATTAATTCAATTGAAATTAAAGATTAATTCGCAATTTAATTTGGATTGAAAATGCAAATATAAATTTTTTGTTTTGATTTTTTAATTTAATAATTAATAATAAAATACTATTTTGTTTTCAATTTTATCAAGAGTAACATTGAAATTTAAATTAAGGTAATTAGAAATCAATCAAATTAAGAATTTAAGATAAATTTGCATATTTGAAATTTTTTTAGCATTAAACTTTATCATAATATTTTTTTTTTCATAAATCCCTAATACTTCTAAAAAAGCATTTTAAAAAAGCTAATTATAATTAATTCTGGTATTTTTAAAATTAAGAATCACAATTATGAAAATTTTGCATGTTACATGTCTAATATGGGATTACAATACTTTTAGTGCAAATACAAATACAAATACATACATACATGCATACATACATACATGTATGTATGTATGTATGTATGTATGTATATGAACATATAAATCACATGATTTATGTTTTCATTTGAAGATAATTTATCAAAGAGAAAAATAGAAGGTAAATCCTAATTAATAGTTTAATTATTAATTGGATTAGTCGATATGCTTAACAAGTAGTTTAATTATTAATTGAAATTTTTTTTATATATATAATAGTTTAATTAGTTAAATAAAGATAATTTAAACAATAATCATATTTTAAAAAATGAATGTAAATTTTATTATTTTAATATAAGTTAATTAAAATCCTAGCATAATGCATTAAAAAAAACTAAATACATATATAGCCTTTTGAACTTGTCTCGTTTAACCACTTTACCCCTTTAAATTTTCAATTTAACCATATAGCTCATTGAACTCACATTTTCTTAACTTATAAACACAAACTAACTGAGTTACACCGAATCATTGAGGTATTTATTTGGTATAAAATATTTGAATGCAAAGGGCAAAATGACCAATATTTATTAATATAAGTATCTGTTAATAAAAAAATAGACAAGTACATGGAGTAAAGTAGGTAAAATAAAAGTTTAAGGGGGTAAAATGACTATATGAAATAAATTCAGGGGCTACGTATGTATTTAGCAAAAAAAAAATTCTAGCATAATATAAACAATTTAATTATTAATTGAATTAACTGAAATTCCAATATAATACGCTAGTTTAATAATTAATTTAAATTTTTATATATAAATAATTTAATTAATTAATTAAAGAAAATATCAACAATAATCATACCTTAAAAAATTATCTAAATTTTACATTAGTCAAAGACAAAGATGGAAATAGTTGAGAACATCCAAATATAAATTAGTAATATCACATGTGCATTAAATATTAAATTCATAACTTAACTAAAAACTAAATAACCGCAACAGTATTTAATTGATGCAATAAATTTCTAAAATTAAAGATGTTTTAAATTTCTTATGCAATAATAATAATTTAAATAAAAAGAATTCCAACAAACATCAATTTTAAATGTATGAGAAATATAAGACACATAATATAATACCTAAAAAAATTATTAATTTGAAATCTCCTTAATTTTATAGAATTTATTGACTTAAAATCTTAGAATGCTTTAACTTGAAAAAACTATTTTTTATAAAGTAAATAAATTATAATCCTTTTACAATAAACAAATATATTTGTCTATCAATTGATGAAATGAAAATTAAATTAGTATATAAACTAGTCTCTTATTTATACATTGCACAATAATGAGAATAATAAAATATAAATAAATATAATCAATAAATAAATATAAAATAATTTATATGTAAATTAATAATAAATTCTATTATAAAAATATAAAATAAAATATTTATCTTAATTTTTATGGCAACTTCGTAGAATATGAGTAAGCATATACAATATTTTTATTTCATAATTTGATATTTTCACTAATTAAAAAAAAGTTTATGCATATTTTTACCATAAAAAATTATAAATTCTTTAAAAAAATGAGAAAAAATAAGAAAAAAATAGAAAGTCTAGCATACTTTTCGAATGGAAAGAAAAAAATGAGTACGAGGAAATTTATAATCATATATTTATGTTAAAATTATTATTAATATTATTATTAGATAAATTAATAAATAACTAATTTATTAGGAAGGTTAAAAGTTATATCTTTTATTGTTTAAATTTTTTAATTTCTAAAAAGGATATAAATTAATTTCCATTTCAGCTTCTGCAGAAAAGAAAATTCGTTCCTCAGTTTCTACAGTTCTTCTTCAACTGCTGCAGCAAATTTATTTCTCGAATTTTATAGAAATTTCTTCTTCTATTTTAGCAAAAATTTTATTCATCAAATTATGCAGAAATGTGCTCCTCGGATTTTGTAGAGATATATTTGGATGGACAAAATTTAGTTAATCGAATAAAATTTAATTTGATTAATCAACCGTAGAATAATTCAGTCGATTCAGTTGAATTATTTAGTTAATTTGATTTTTAGTTTAGTTAATTGTTAATCGATTAAATTTTTTTATTAAAAAAAATTATTTAGTTATTTATTAATTATTTATTTAATTCTTTAATTATATAATTTTTTATTATAAATATATATTTTTATTATAAAATAAAATTATGTTATATTTAGTTTTTTAAATAATTTTTTTTAATTTTTTAATTATATTAATATTATATTATAAATAGAATTTTTATTATAAAATAAAAAAAAATCAACCAGTTCGTTAATTAATTTTTTTTTCTTATTTTAGTTTATGGTGCAATTTTTTCGCTAAATAAATATCTCACTAATATAAATATGAAAAAGATCGGGAATGGAAATAAAGACAAAAGGCTTGACCTCAATCCCTATTGGCGTCAGAATAACCATCTATGTTGAGATAAAGAAAAACATTTATCTGCCCTGCTCAGATTCCAACTTCGAATTGACGTGTGCGGAAAGTTATGGGCAAACAAAATTTTGATTACATTTTTTTTCCTACTAAAATAAAATAAGTATATGATAGAAAAAAAAATGTCTCTTAATTTGGGATGAATTCTATGCTATATTGATTTTTATAATAATGATACAGTTCTCAAAAGATATGTTTTAATCATTAAGAAGAAACTCTAATCATATGCTTAAATTAATCATATATTCTTCCACAATGAGAACTGATCCTGAAAACAAAAGGTTCCAAACTTACAGTGTTAGCCATTTGGGCGTTCCTTAAGGACACTCTGAAAGACAGTTTAGTATAAAATTAAGTAGTTGCATTTTATTTTATTTTATTGACTTAAGTAAATATGAATTCCTGTAGGAATAGTAATGATTTCCAGGAAATTACAAAGGAAAAACAAAGGTGAACATTTTCCACAAGTTTACTTGGTTGACTTGTTAACTTGTATTTTACCTCCAAATTCATATTTAAAGCAGAGGAGACCACTGCATGGAAATTGCATACATGGAAAAATGCAATACAGGAGAATTTACAGTGCACTGTCCATGAAGCTTCAAATGTAAACTATATATATATATATATATATATATATATATATTGATTTCAGTCAACTGAGGGAAATCGGTATGAAACTTGAAATGGACATATTGACGTATTCTTGGTTAGTTTAAACTATTTCAGGTAAATGGCACAAAAATAGCCTTATCCATCTTTTTTTTAAAAAAAAATACAATAGAGAAACTTCCTTTTATTTTCCCCTTTTGGAAGGGTGACCATTTCTTTATTAAGTTTCTTGCACCTTCTCCAAATAGCCTGCTAGTGCTGGCTGCGACCAAAAATACAAGCATCTTCTTCCATTTCCATTGATGCATTCAAATACCCACTACATCGTTACCTGTATATAACCGTGAACTATAATAATCCCCTCCCAAATTCTATTCCTTGGTAAATTCCTGTAAAGCATTTCCTCCTTCGCAGATAGCATTTCACTTCCTTATAGTTGGAAGGCAACTAATCCTTGTTTAATAGTCTCTTGCAAGTATGGGCTTCGCCGTGCCTGGAGTTCAATCAGGCAGCTTAATTAACTTGAACGAATCATCAAATAGTGAGCTATTATTTACATTTCTAGATATTCTATCATGTGAAGATAAGGTCAGTCACATACAAAAACTTTTCTCAAGATTTTGGTTCTCTCTCCCGTCACAACTTAATCTTGGTAACTCAAAGGTGCTGGAAAAGAACAGGATTCAAGATTCTGAGTCATCTAACCAGCAGTGTTGCTTTGACAATAAAAAAGATAATATGAACCTATGCAGAGAAGATGTGGAGATGGTGATGAGGAACTTGGGACTATTTTGCAGCCAAGAAAGTGAGCAGCTAAATGAGTTGGTAGGTTCTGACGAGCTTTCACAGCTGTTTGATGAGATGGAGCCGAGCTTAGGCGAATTAAAGGAGGCTTTTGATGTTTTCGATGACAACAGAGATGGATTTATCGATGCAAAAGAATTGCAGAGAATCCTCTGCATATTGGGATTAAAGGAAGGACGCGAGCTAGAGAACTGCAGAAAAATGATCAGAGCCTATGACCAAAACAGAGATGGAAGGATAGACTTCAATGAATTTGTAAAATTCTTGGAGAAAAGCCTATCTTGAATACACTTTGGGAAAATATCAAAAGCTCAACAAATTTTATATTATGCACTCTTTGCCTCCGCCTCAATTCTCTCTCTATCTGTTCTTTTACTTTTTTTCCTTTTTTTAATGGTAAAATGCATTTTTTGGCTCTTGAATTTTATATGTTTTGCGCATTGAGCCTCTACACCTTATTTAGCTCGGGTAATTACAGTACATATATTTATTGTGATCAAAATGGTTCAGGCACCATGACTTCGATACAATAATATCTGCACATCTACATCAATGCAGCTGGAGTCGGGAAACTCGTATATTTTAGTTAGACAAGGTGGTGAATCAGACTCTTTATGTTGATTTATTGATGCACCAGAAAATTTTTGCTCCACAAGCTTACCTTCATCAACAGAACCTGCTTGCAAGTAATAACTAAAAATAAACAAAAATATAACACAAATATTTCGTCCTATAAACTTACATAATATCATGCTTATAGGGACCTTCAAGGCTCCAACAGGCTTAATATCCTCAGGTTATGTTGAGGCTAAAATGGTCTCAGCAATCTGACTGTTGTCTAAAATGCAATTATCTGTTTAGTTGTATGACTAATTAATTATCACCAGTAATCTGCACAAGAGCAACATCCATCCTGAAAATGATGGAAACGATTGGTATCTCTAACAATGATCATTCTATTTGTGACCTTTGAAATAAGCTTTGCAGCCAAATGGCAATCATCGCACATCCTAAGATTCTTTATTACAATGACTGGTTCTTCTGAAAGTGTTTTCATAAGACCATATGCTACGGCCAACTTCTCACTATGATAACTAAGATAATGATCCTTCTGCTCATCTTCTACGTCATGCAGTACTGCACCAATATCTGGAACATATCCCAGAGGCTTAATCATATCCAATAGCTCCTTTACCTTTTTATAAATCTCAACGTGTTCTGGATGATTAATATCTTCTGAAACAAAAATATGGGTGACATTTCTTATTTCTATCCAGCTCACTCCAGGTTCTTTCTTGATGTGTTTGTCCCTCATCAACTTCCGAATTTTGACAACTCCATCCCATCTCTTTGCCTTGGCATACATATTAGATAATAGTGTATATGTTCCCACATCATTAGGGTCCACCTCTAAGACTTGTTCTGCAATCTGTTTTCCTAAACCATAATTTCGATGGATATGACAAGCATTGAGTAAAGTACGCCAGGCAACAACATCCCACTTTACAGGTGTAGACTTCATAAAATTATGAGCATCATCAAGTCTTCCAGCCTTGCTCAGAAGGCCAACGATACATGTATAGTGCTCCAATCCAGGCTCAATACCACTCTCTTTCATTAGTTTCAAATAGTAGAAACCTTCTTGCACCATACCTAGATGACTGCAAGCAGAAAGAACCCCAATGAAAGTCACATAGTTAGGATGATCCTCTCCCTCTAACATTTCTTGAAATACCAGAAGAGCTTTCTTGCCTAGTCCATGATGTGAGCATCCACATATCATTGCATTCCAAGTAATGGTGTCTCTGTGTGTCATTTCTGTAAATACTTCGCTTGCTGCTTGAATGTTGCCACCCTTTGTGTACATATGGATTAAAGCATTCCCAACAGTAACATAGTCTTTAAACCCTGTCTTCTCTGTACTGGCATGTAACAAGCGCCCATGTCTTAGTGCAGACAACCCTGCACTAGAATTCAGCAAGACGGCAAAAGTAAATTCATTTGGTTTCGCAACATCAAGTTTCATTTTCGAAAATAAATTCAGTGCTTCCTCAAAGCACCCATTTTGGAAATAAGCAGCAATGATCGTTGTCCACAACACCACATTTGGATTTTGCAACCTATCAAAAACCATTCTCGCATATGAAGTTTCCCTGCACCTCCCATACATATTAATTATTGCACTGCTAACATATCCATCACATTCGGCATCACTCATTAACATCTTACCATGAACTTGCAAACCCAATCTTAAATCTTTCAAACAAGCACAAATCCCAAAAACATTAACATAAGTGACACTATTCCACTCCACATTCTCGCTCAACATCCTCCTCAAAACCTCTAAACTTTCCTTCAAGTAACCATTTTCCAAGAGTCCACTCAAAACTGAATTATATGCAAAAACATCATTTCCAGGCACTGTGTTCCAAACCCACATAGCCTCTTTGACAGAAGAACACTTCGAATACATATGTAAAAGAGCATTCCGTACATATTGATGAAACATTAAACCGGACTTCAGCGAGTAGCTATGACATTGCCGACCTTCACGGATTCTTCCACTATCAGAACAAGAAGCCAAAGCAACTGCAAAAATATACTCATTCGGACTTATGTTATCATCCAAAAACATATCTTTAAACAACCTAATCACTTCTATTGAAAACCCATTATGTAAATACCCAGTCATCAACGCACTCCAAGAAACCACATTTCTATGACACATACTATCGAACAGCTTGCGAGCAGTAGAAAGTTGATCACATTTTGCATAAAAATTTATCAAGAAGTTAATCTCAATAGCGTTGTTGTTGGTAGTTTGATTCGTGACGATCAAATGGGCATGGATTATTTTACCAAAGTTGAGGTCTTTAGTATCAGCTGATAATTTTAAGAAGTCAATTGGACGCAGAAGGGTAGTGGGTTTGAAAGAATACGACACGTAGTTTAGAGGAGAAAGCAATTTTCTTGGCGGCTTCAGCATTTGTCTTGGCTTAGATTTGCAAGTGGAATTTTGCCCATATATAACTATCATTAACAAAACACAGCAGTCTCAATGACTTCATCCAATCCTTATCTCACACCCATGAAAGTTAAATCGAAACACGCCTTTCCAGTTGCAGAGGACTCGAGCTCGAGCTTTATTTGGAACTGGAGAACAAACGACACCTACAAGAAGAAGAAGAAGAAAAGTGGAAAGCAATTCCCGGTGACTGAATTCCTTCAAGAAAGTTACCGGAAAGCAGAGGAAGCAGTGTTAGGTCCTGGAGTCGGCTTAGGGATTGGATGCGGTATTGGAGTAGGCTTTGGTTTGATAGGCGGAGCCGGTTATGGTGGCTGGCCGTGGAACCATGTTAAGGCCGTATTTGGGGTTGGCATGGGTTGTGGAATCGGATTCGGGTTTGGTTATGGAAGTGGGGTTGGATATGGTCGTAGCTTGGAATCCTTACAATCTCAAATGACCAAGAAAAGTACGGCAGATTCTAACAAAAATGGGATTTTAATCGGGATTTGATTCATTGATTGTTTAGCAACAGAGGTAACATCAGTAACCAATTTTACTTATCATTTGGTTGCTAGCTACATGTAGCCTTTTTTGCTTTGTGCCCGTTAGCACTCATGGTAATTTTGAGTTTCTTTGTTTACTTCTGATCTTTAATTTTGGGACTTAACATCAACGAGAACCAATTTTTCAAATCTTGTTACAAAAAAAAAAGCCAAAATTCATTATTTCATAAATGTTAAATAACATTTGATGATGATAGTCATTGAACTAGTAGCCCAGTGTTCAACTACTTATTTAGGAGTTGTGATACAAATTTTGTTATCCCCTTGTAAAATGTTTTCAGTGTAGCAAGACTAATAGTGTTAGGACAGAGTGACAAATTAGCTTTACTTCTATGGATTGCTCTGTTACTGTACAGAATCCTGTATGATTTTCAGTGAATCCATGCTTAAAAGAGCAGCTTGCCAACATGGCCTTAGCAATATTGTAATGAAGTCCAATCCTTTTTTAAGGTACTGATGTTGATGAATTAGGCTGGAGACAATCTGGATACGTGTATGGGGATCTCATTTCCTTTGGGATTTCTACCCACTAAATCCTTGCATACACACAAAGGACCTGTGCTAATAAGAAAGTGGTACTTTTTGGCCAATGGCAAAGGAAATGATATGCACTATATAACTAGGAAACTTAACAGCATAACTAGCTGTTTTTTGACCTAGACTGCCATCAAACCTTCGTAAAATCCCATATTTGAGTGCTTGCATCTCTGTTCTTCATTTGAAGGAAATTAATAGTCGCATTGTTTTGAGGAATATGCTTTTTGAGGGGGATCACCAAATATCACAGAGTACTGTGAAAAAGGTGGTGGCATTGGTTGCAAAGCCGGAGCAAAGTAGCTCGACCAGGGACTTATGCTGTTGCACGTTACGTCCTCCCATTTCCAAAGTGCTGAACCAAAGGACATACGTGTACCTTGAGGAAATTGTTTATCGTAACTAGGTAAAGCCTCAGAATTAGTGCTATTTCTGGGATTGTTGGACATTGTTAGTGGCCAATTCACACCATAATAGTTGGGCGCTTGAATATCTAGTGGCTTTACATCGTGAATAGATTGTTGCACACTTGAATATCCATTGTGATGATTCCTTTGCTCATAGTTATGCGAAGTATCACCAACATTTCGAGTCTCTCCAAACATTCCCACCCTGTCTAATTTCTGACTTGCATCTGTTTGCATGGCAATTTGTGTTTCTGTCTTGTTTATTTTGTCATTTGCGGCTTTTAGTTTAGTGTCCAATTGACGAAGAAGTAACTTCAGTTCATCCTCTGAGTAACTGTTGATGCTATCATTATATGGAGGATACTTAGCTTCAAATATTCGCTTGCGTAAATCTGTGAGTTGAGCAGTAACCTTCTTCAGCTTGCTTCCAGGATTGCAAGAGATGCTCAAATCTCTCTTTTCTTGCTCCTTTTATTTGTATTTGCTGATAATTTGCTTAAGCTGATGAGTTTCTGCAGGCCAGGTCTCTGGCTTGACATGTTTGTCACCTTGTTTCGGATCAAAGATGATAACACACAAGTCAATACCACAGAGAGTTGATAACTCATACCCTTCTTTTAACAAGTTTTTCTTTCTCTTTCGAATTGAAATCCTTGCAGCTCTCTGCTTCTTGATCAAGTCCTTTCTCAGTTGTTCCCCGTCCATTTGTCTGATATCATAAAATGGAGATATAATGCCAATAATTTATTAAATTAATTAATGCGCAATTTTCATATAATGTTACAAGATGAAAGCAGTTTGCTTGTAATTAACACTTGCATAATCCATGTTTAAAAAAAAATTGGAATGAAATGGAAACACCTAAAAAAATAAAGGCACAGAAAATTTTTCTTTAGATGAGAAGGGAAAAAAAAACCGTATAAAAATGGAAATTTGGGACAAGCAAATTAGAAAATAAACAGAATAGCTTTGAAACTAAAAAATAAAAATACAATTTAATTTGAGCTCAAATTTCAATCAGAATCAAATTCGTTTTATAAAACTTAATTGAATAGACAGTTCTATATAATATTACAGAGAATTCAAGCTTGACAAGTCCTTTAGAAAGAGTAAGTAAAGTAACAGAAGGAACAAAATTACCTTTTAAACTTAGCTTTAATGGCTTCTCAATGCTAAAGCTCTCCCAAGAATTTGAAAGTAGAATGACAACAGAGATCGACCATTCTCTCTCTCTCTCTCTCTCTCTCTCTCTCTCTCTCTCTCTCTCTCTATATATATATATATATATATATATATATATATATTACCCTTTATATAGGAACAAAAATAATTAATTCCAAGATCACGATTAATTTTAATTAATCCATTCATTCAAAAATAATAAAAAAAAAATTGAACTTGCCATAAACAAACCTTTGATAATCTTCTTGGATCACCAATTTCAAAGACTTGCTAATTTATGTTTTAAGTTTAAAACCTTTAACTGAGGTGTACGTAGCAAAAATTGAATGGAACATAGCAAATTAATAATTGCCTCTAATTTTTTCCCTTTTTAGAAAAATTGGCTTTGTTATTGCAAAATCTCTTTTTATTTTTCTTGTTTTTCACATCAAGTCATTAGTCATCTAAAATTGAAGAGATTTCTTAAAATTATTCTTAAAAATTATTCTCTTCTGATAACAAAAATCTTAAATTTAATTTTAAGAAAAAGAAAACCTAATGTGTAATGGAAGATGTCTCAATGAATACATTCTTATTTTTCATGATTTAAAATAAATTATGACAAAAAAAAGGTTCAAATTTTAGTTTTTTTTAATTTATTTTTCGTAAGTTAACCATTTTCCATGCTTAAAAAAATGTGGAACAAAATCTCCTCGCTGATAAGCAAAAAGACAATTTTTCCTTCTTCTAGTGCAACCTAAGACTTCACAATTCACTTGTCTAAGAAAAATTACTTGCTTCCACGTTCAATGTCAGGGTCTTCAACTGGCAAACTAGAGGTTCGACCCAGATGTAAACCCATAAATCCCTTGCTTTCATCTTCTTCATTTTCCACTTGAGCTTCTACTGTCTCTGAATTTAGCAGATTTATTGCACTGGATGCTTGTGTACTTCTGCGTGATTCCTCCATTACTTTAAAGTAAGCATAAGGCCCCCAACCTACAAACAGAGACTTACAGAAAACTCCATTCAAGCAGCAGCATGATACCAATAATAGTTCAAGGCAACTGTTAAACATAAAACTTTTAATGGTATGTGTTGTATAATGTAATTGAAAGTAATGTCATACAATCAAATGAACTAAAAGACTGACATATTGACAAATCCAGCACTGGTTCATCAGGAGCTTCATAGCATCTTTGAAGCTATTGGTAAAGAACACTTTTTACCACCCGATATCAAAAACAATGAATCAGTCATGTCCTGGTTTCCATACGCTTGATTTAAGGTTAAATAGATCAAGAAGGGGGTTCGTACAGCATCCAGTCAAGGGTCTGTAAAAACAGCCAACTCGTAAAGTGGTAAAAAACTGTAAAAGGAAAGAAGCATGATGCAAAATGGATTTGTTCATTAAAAGCTGAATTCCTCACCAAACACCTTCCTCCATCAAGGTATATGCGAACAAAGGAGGCCATTGGGGACTGGAGGTGGGGTGTATAGATAATGTTAGGTAACAGATAATGGTTTCTTTACCATGTAAGAGCCCAATTTTAGCCAAAGAACTTTATATTCAAGATTCAAGTTATCTGTGCAGAATGCCAGAATTTCAGTGACACTCCTACATAGTAAGTTGCATATATCCAGAACAGTGAAAAATATTGAAAATTGCACGTTCCTATTCAACACCAGGTGCATGATACAATCACATATTTGTGCAAAATAAATAAACTATATAATGGGTTCACAAGAGATTTTTTCTTTTAAAAAAACAATTAGCAACAGCACTGAGGGAAAAAAAACGAATTATTTTGTTGTTCCAAGAGCACAGCTAGACCAACATGTAATTCAGAGGCATGGTTGTTTATTACTTCATCTCTAACTAATTGAAAACCGTGCTGATTTTCTCCATGTCCATGTGTCTAAACAAACAATGATATGAAATTTTGAATGGGATAATTATTATAATCTTCGAAAACCATCAGCAGTTTCCATTATGATTTCTAGTTTTTTTAACATTCAAGTGCTCACGATGTTCCACCCGAAACAAACATGCAGATTTCTAAAACAAATGTACCATATAAATCAGAACTTTTGACTGGCCCAATAGAGTTACCACTGAAAGTCATTATTAATCACTTTCTATATTTATAACAGAGGTGAGCAAAAGTAGAAATAAGCTGTGTCAAATTCAGCAGAAAGATAAGAACAAAGCATACACCCGATGCAGTTAAGGAAACTACAAATCAGAGCAAAAGTTATACTAAGAAACTTCATTGTTGAAAAAATTATGCATTATGCATACAAAAAATAAATGGATTTTGTTTAAAGACATTGCATGAAAATGTCAATGTTTTCTGGGATGAATAAAATGAGGAAAATTGAATGGGTTTCCATTCCATCACATTTCATAATTGCTGCAATAACATCAATGATGCGCTTAGCAATACCATCCTATAATATTAGGGAATCTTGTAAAAATTGTCGAGGAGCATACCTTGAGGATGATACGGTGGGGGGAAGAATTGCAAATAACAAAATGTTGCCACCGTGAGCCCTGTAAAAGATGCTTCTTTAAGTCAATTAAGTTAATGTTTGATTGCACAGTAAAAGTACTTTCATCTTAATAACTAAAATGAAAAGCATATAAGCATGAACCTAAGAGGCCTCCAGCAAAGATATCCTGCCAATGATGCCAGTAGTCATCCACTCGAGAAATGCCAACAAGACAAGCAACTAATAGTGGAAGAAAGATGACACATAGCTTTGCAACATGGCCACTCCGGTCAAATGCTCTTATTTTTCCAGATAAGTAGAGCGATAAGAAACTCAAACCAGCAAACGACCCTGACAATGAAAATGATTAATCACATAGTTAACAGGAAAAAAGAAAAAGAATAAGCAAGTATAACTGAGTATATTGTGCTCAAGTAACTTCCAATCCTATGACTCCTGGCAAAAAAAAAAAGCCAATGTTTCAACATCCAGATTTCTTTACAGTAAAATTCTTCATATTATTGATATTTTCCTTAAATACTTTTTGGGTAAAGGAAATGAAAATTGACTCACATGAAGTGTGCCCACTTGGAAAACTCTTATGTCCTTCCTTTATGATATTTTTATCACCATGACATATAACATTTCCCCATTGATCATAAACCTGAAGAAACAATAGATATTAACTTCAGTAATCTGAACACACCAAACATTAGGTCCATAGAAACATACATCCTTTCCATCAGGAAAACACCGCCAAAAGAAATCAGGTCTAGGCCGCCCAACTGCATTTTTTATTGAATCAGTTATGACAGCAGTCGCTAGAACAGAATATAAGAGGCCTGCACTTAAAAAAAAAAAAAAGTTCAAGCGTCAGTTAAGCATGTAAATTTTTTTTTTATTACTAACTGTATGATAGGATATTCTCAGAAAAATAAAAAAGAAACTAAAATATATTATTACCTAGTATGGCATGATGGAGATCGTAAATGCATCTTCTACGAAAATAGACAATGAGGAAAATTACCATAGGCAAAAGAATGGCATACATCTAATTATCCAAAAATGAGAGACCCATCAAAATTGTTGCTCGCATGGCTCATTTGTAACTAGAGGCTTTTATTCAAATAATAAATTGACAGAAAACTTACTGGGACAGCCCAAACAGGAACTGTATTACTTTTCAAGGGGTACTTAAGATCTGTCATCATATCCTTTCCAACAAACCGATAAAATGGATGAATAACATATAGGATGACATCTATCACCACAAGAAGCAGGAATATGAGCCAATCATGCATGTGTGTCCTTGCAACTGTAACTCCATGGGATCTCACAGTATGTGAACCGAGCTGGACCTCCCTCATCTTGTACTGCACGATGCATACAGACCAAATTTGGTAGTAATTAGATATACGAACTTAAGCTCAAATCAAATAATGCTAGAAAATCAATTGCACTGCTTTGCAAAAAATTCCATTGCTTAATAGATAAAAAATTTAAGGGGGCATAAACGAGTCTTTTCTTTTTTTGTAGCTTTAATAATTTGCATGGTGAAAAATTAGTACTCTTTTTAAAATATTTTAAACTATCGTCAACAAGTTCTCACCAACTTTACTTTTTCCATAAAAAAAATCGTTGGAAAAAAATAGAAGTTCAAGAGTTGATGTGTAACAAGTTCATGGGCTTAATAGACAAAATATGATCAGTTCAAGATTCTCATAATGTTCCTTTAAATATAAATGCCAAATTATGTGCAGGAGATGAACATAGAAAGACACTACAATTAAAAACTTGCAGTAGAACAATCTACTCTGAACAAAGAAAGTCACTAGGTGAAAACCTGGGTATAAATTATCTACAAATGAGTATTGCAAGCCAGTAAACACCTGAAGAAAATAACTAAGGACTCCCTATACCGTAGTACACATCAGTACACTCCAAGCTTAAGATAATCCCTTCGTGGTGGCTGGCTTCCAGAAGACCATTGTAAACAAACTGCATGCTCCCTCTCATGTGAGACCCCTAACCCTCTAGCCTTGAAAGGAAAACAAAAGTTTATATAGAACAAAGATGAAATGACTAAATAAATCCAACACTTTTTTTTAACATTTTAGAAGAATATAGCATTTTTAGAACCCGAAAATTGAGCTTAAGCTAATGCAGGTATAACGGATAGGAGCACATTTAAAATGTAACCAGAGCAAGTGATGCAGACAGAGGCACAGGGAATGGTAGAGTGGAGTTGGTCCAATGGTACAATGAAGCATAAGCAACGCAAAGAAAGATGCTACTGCGATTAGGAAGAGGTGAACTGATGCAGGGTTAAACAAATATATACTAGAGACAGTTGTAACCAGGGGCGGAGGAAGAGAGGGGGCTGGGGGGGCAATGGAGCCCCCCCCTCCCCTCCCCCACATGTGTATATATATATACATATAAACTATATAAATTATATAATAAATTAAAATGTTGAATATAAAATAAAAATTTAATATAAATTGTGATTAGCTTAATGAAATTTAAACTATAAATTGTGATTAGGTTAATAACATTGGAACTATAAATTTATAATTACTCGTCAGTAATTTTTTCTGTGTAAATTTTGCCTCCTTCGATGAATGTCTGATCGGTAATTTTTTTTGTGTAAATTTTGTCCCCCCCCGGATGAATTTCTGATTCCGCCACTGATTGTAACTGTTAAGAAGAGAGATATAGATGCTAGTTCAAAGCAGATTTGGCAAGTTTTTCATAATTAACCCATTCAACTCTGGGTTTTCTAGAATCAGATACAATTGATTCAAACATTGGAGTAAAATAATTGGACATAAATAACTATTTAACTGTTGTTTTGAATTTATTTTTCAATAACTTAAAAGAAAATAAGAAAGGCATTGGGAAAATATAGTCACAGCATATCAAATTTTAAGATGGTCTTATATTTTTGGTTAGGTTCAAGAATGATAAGCAGTCCTGATTCACCTTCAAATTTATGACGATTATACAAACAAAAAATCAAGGAAATATAAAATTTCAGTACTTCTTAAAACTATAATTAATCAAAAAAATCCAGTAGCCTTGCCAACATATACAAAGTCCAGTTTAATTATTAACCTAAAGAGCCACCCACATTCCTCAAACAAAAGTCACAAGAGATACTATACCTCTTTATTCCAGTGTTCTATGAGTGCAAGGTTAAGATGTGAAAATGATTGACAAGTATTTGCAGTAATCTCCAGTCTCTTAGTTGAAGCATCCTATATAACCCCAACAAATCAATATTCAGGGAACCAGTAGTATAAAATAAAGCCTCCAATGCAATCAATTAACCTTAGATAAAATGTTTTATGTTCAAGATTCATCAGCCATATTTGGATTTACCTTCTTTTGAGGTTAAATTAAATTTTTGAAGGAAACTAAGCAAAGATAAATTTTTGAAGGAAACTAAGCAAAGATGTGCACTGCATTAGTTACATACACCACCAAATCACCATAAAATCTTGATGAAAATGTCAAATCATTTTTATCTAATATTTTGCACATTGCACTTTATATATATTGCACTACTAGTCGCAGTGCCCAAACCTGAAATCACTGCATTACATGATCCATCAAGGAGCATGGCTCATCATTCTGCAAAAGTAAGTTACCAAAGAAGCAGCAGTCTTGCTTGTTAACTACCACAAATACTACTTAAAGACACCACCAAGACTTTTGGTCTGTGAAAGCACTCTCCAAGCATGTTGTGGCATAAATAATTTAAAATACTTCCACCATAAATACCAATGAACTTTAACATCTCTGTTTTTTCCACCTTGGAATGCAAAACCATAGAAAACCTTACAAAGAATGACAAGTTTTTCCTTTAAAGAAAAAAATTATATCACAGTACTGGACTCATGAAACAAATCTGGATGCTAAAAATAAGATTTTCAAATGTGAACCACTAGCCATTATAAGATGCCACAGTGCTTAGGAGTCAAATACTGCATTACCAAGCAGAGATTTCATCTTTCTGTCATCTCCTATATCACGAATGTGGAAGTTCATAAAGAATAAAATTGATTTAAGTATGACATCATGTATTGACCATCATAACAGTTTGCAGAACTAAGTTTCTGTTAGAGTCCCTACTTACGGATCGAGTTATGGGTCTATGGGGGGTTGGTGAGGTAGGTGTTTGGGTGTTTGGGTTAAGGGTTTTCTTCTTGTTACCTCGGGTCATTAACTGTTTCGGCTCAAAGAGGGAGCCTTAAACCTCTTGAGTTGAAGTACTCAAAGACTTGATTGGATTTTTAATCATGTCCTTTATTTCCCAAAGTACTGCTGAATATATACACAAAGCAGAAACTGATTACTCCTACAAACCAGGAGCACTAACCTATATGGAGGAATAACCTCCTACTAACAGCATGAAGTGGAGAAAATGGAGGAACTACCTCCTACATAACTGGAATAAAAACAGAAAAACTAAATAAACAAAAACAGAAAAATAACTGCCTCTGCTGACTAATTCAGCAGCTCAATCTGTGGTGACTTGGACTTGGAACCATGAGTGAAACGGAAATAAACTTGCAAGGGTTTGGTAACATTACTTCCCGCCCCTAATGGAAGCTTGTCCGCAAGCTTGAAGTCTGGAAACTTGTCTGTTATATGCTGGATCAGCTGTGAAATCCTCTACATCTTCCGTCTCTTCCAAATCAATCCAGAACAATTTCTTACATTGATGGCCTCGAACAAACTGCTCATCACAATTAAAACAGAGTCCTTTCTTCCGCCTCTCCTCCATTTCATCAGGGGACAGCCTCCTCATTACCTGATTGGCGCGGTTGTCAGGTGGAATTGCAGCGCGACGAGTATCTCTGGCAGCTGAAGAACATGGAAACAGTTTGCGTTCATACAGCCGAGAAATGCTCATAGCATTAACCAAATCGGTGGGATGGTGAAGCTCCACTTCAACGGCTATGGGATCCTGCAAACCACTCAAGTACAGTTGGACTTTTTGCTGCTGGGTAAGAGAACCTGCCCGTGAAATCAGTGCCTCAAATTGGTTTTGATAATCAATGACTGTCCCAGTCTGTTTTAACTTCGCTAATTCACCCAATTTATTACTGCGGATTGGTGGCCCGAAGCGTAAATTGCATTGGTGGGTGAAGTCATCCCAAGTGGGAGCTGGAAAATCATCCAATAACTGCAAAAACCATAACTGAGCGATACCATCCAGGTGATAGGACGCAAGACTTACCATGTCCTCTTCCGGAGTTTGTTGATGACGGAAGAAGTGCTTGCATCGGTTAATCCAGCCCAGAGGATCGTCCTTTCCATCATAGCGTGGGAAGTCCAATTTGGTGTATTTCGGAACAACTGTGCCGGCACCACTCCTCTCTGAACTAGAAGTGCCCAAAACTGCTTTATCTTTGCGTGTACTGATGGGAGTATCAGTTGAACTGGACTGGAAAGTCTGCTTAGTGGACTCCCATTCTTTGGACAGATTCTTCACTTGTTCGCGCAGTTCGTTGTTAGCACGTTGCTCTGCTAAAAGTAACTCGAACATTTTGGAGAATTGATCTTGTACAGAATCACCCATAACGTTAGGCTCTGATACCAAAATGTTAGAGTCCCTACTTACGGATCGAGTTATGGGTCTATGGGGGGGTTGGTGAGGTAGGTGTTTGGATGTTTGGGTTAAGGGTTTTCTTCTTGTTACCTCGGGTCATTAACTGTTTCGGCTCAAAGAGGGAGCCTTAAACCTCTTGAGTTGAAGTACTCAAAAACTTGATTGGATTTTTAATCATGTCCTTTATTTCCCAAAGTACTGCTGAATATATACACAAAGCAGAAACTGATTACTCCTACAAACCAGGAGCACTAACCTATATGGAGGAATAACCTCCTACTAACAGCATGAAGTGGAGAAAATGGAGGAACTACCTCCTACATAACTGGAATAAAAACATAAAAACTAAATAAACAAAAACAGAAAAATAACTGCCTCTGCTGACTAATTCAGCAGCTCAATCTGTGGTGACTTGGACTTGGAACCATGAGTGAAACGGAAATAAACTTGCAAGGATTTGGTAACAGTTTCCTTATACATCTATAAGCATCTTAATGGAGGTTATCAAATTCCATACATGTAGAGGAGTTGCCAGCTTCAACTCACTTCCCAAAATAAAATTAGTTCACAAAGCACCTGACCACTGGCTAAAAGCTCTATCATTTAGTTTATCCAGCAACCACTGCTCTCAGTTTGTCATTCTGTATGGCAAGCTGATAGCTCACTAACTAAATCTCCAATAAATGCGCTATCTTCGCAAATGCCCCCACCAGCTATGCTTTCACTTATCCACGAGTGCAAGTAAAGACTTTTAGAATTATCATTAAAGAAAAGTCAAACCATTAAAGCCATGTGCTATTTACATAACTTGTACCCTTTACTTCCTCACCTATTTCTCAGCCAATGACTTATTATAAAAATTTTTCAATAAAGATGAGTTTGCACATGAATGGTAAATGAGATGGAGATTTCAAACTTAAGTAAATTTATAATTTATCTTGATTAATGATAGTTTTAGGGAAAAGGCTGCGGACGTGAAATTAAATAAAACTACATAAATCTTGTATCATCATTTTTTAATGTGCTGAAGGACCAGACTATTATGGCCAACACCAGGAAGTTGAAAGTAAGACTATAGTTTCATTGGTCATTTGAGTTATAAAAAGACTCAAATTTTTAATTAGGTAATCGTAGATTCAAGATCTAAGAGTTTCCACTTCATTCAAAAAAGTGCAAGTGCAAAAAGGGCTATTTTCAGACTTCCATTTTCAAGATCTGATTTTAGCAAAACTAACACAAGATATGCCTCTATGCTTTTGAACAACTTTTATCATGATCCTCAAAACATGCCATGAAGGATCACGATTTGACCATAATCCAAAGTCCAAACTTACAAACTTTTGTATTCAATTTGAGTAAATCTATACTAGTTCTTGGTAAAATGAATGATTGAGGAAACTCTATCCATAGTCGGCAGGTATTAAATTGCAGTTCAATACTTGCTAATACATGCATAAAAATAGTATTACAAGCAAATAGCAAGTGTCTCTTACACGTTGAACTCAAATTTGGTCAGGTTTCAACACAAATTTAACAGAGAGCAGTGCATATCTTCTTTAGTCTCTAAGCATTATATTTCTACAAATCTCATTAAAAAAAATTGAAGAGATTTTAAGTACATAAGTCCAAGCACGACCAACTGAGCATTTAGAATACTAGAAGTACAAATTAAGCAATGCAGAATGACAAGAACCTATTTACTAGTTCAATATAGATAATTCCAACAACATGGAAAAAAAAAAAAGAACAAAACACATTCACACGCGACACAGACTACAAAACCCATGACCAACTTAACAGCTAGAAGACTAAAGAACAACAGGAAAGAAAGAAAGAAACTTCTTCTTGAAAAAACAAACCCACTTCCCTGAAAAATGCCCCTAAAATTCTTGAACCAAGAAAGAGATCCCAAATCCCACCAAGGCATTTTTATCAGCAAAACAAAAAAAAATGCAAAAGGGTATTTCAGATTTTAGTGGCATTCAAATCAATATCCCAATATTGGCGAATATGACATAGGAAGCTTCCTATGAGCAAGGTTCGCATGATGCTAAAACAAATAAAAATTCTTACCCACAAAGAAAAAGAGGATAATGAAAAGGATATAAAGTAGCTACATATAATTTCAAAAAAAGGGCCAAAAAGATAATAATCTACGGAAAATAATGAAAAAAAAAAAAGGTAAAAGAAACGATTAAGAATGTTCTAAAGAGAATGAGTTGATTACCTGAAATCGTACTTTTGGGTTCTTTCTTTCTCAATTGCAATGTGATTGTGGAAATGGAGTCCAAATCTTGAATAGAGGATAAAATTTCTGTTCTCTTAAAGTTGTTTTGAAGTTTTTTTAATGTCGTTTGGGCTCTACAGCCAGTGGGTGGGAGGCTGGGAGCTGCCTTGTTTTGAAGTCCGTGGCTGGTTTTTTGGTTTTGACAGTGTTAAAGTATGATTTATTAAATTTGGAATAACGCATTTTTTTAAGCTTTTGAATTTTATGTGCTACGTGTTTTACCAGCTTCTAAAATTTTTTTTTGGTGGTATTAAATTATTTAATTATATATATATTAATAATATTGAGCCATTTTATTATAATAATTATATGCATAATTTTTACGCACTATTAATTTAGAGACCCAATATCATTAAATAAAAATTGATGAACTTAATACATAAAATACATAAAGTTTATAAATAAAAAAATATATTATTTCTTAATTTTTTATCAAAATACAATGTTTTACTCTAGTAGTAATATGATTTTAATAATAATTAAAAATATACATTTAACTTCTGTCAATAAAAAAAAAATCAATGTCATCAACTCATATAGTTGAAATGTTCAATGTCATCAAATAAAAATTTAGAAACTTAATATATAAAATACATAAAATTCAAAGGCTAAAAAATATATTTCTCCTTTAAATTTTGATTTAGAATATATAACATTTTTTAGATATTATTTCAAAATTAGTTACTAATAAATTTCTTAAATTATGTTAATAACGATATATTTTTGAGTTATTTTTATATGAATGAGCTAATTGATTTAAAAAGTAATAATATACTATAAAAGTTAATGCTAAAATATTATTTATCTATTACTCCCTTCTTCCCAAATGTTAGTTATGGTAGGGATATTTACACCTCACCAAAATATTAAACCCATCTAAATTTATTAATATACTTTAATAATAAAATTTTAATTTTAATTTTTTTATTAATACACCCCACCAAAAGATCTTATTACCTTTTCTTTCATTATACCTAATTTTTTATTTACCCACCCCACCCATTAAAACATATTTGTTAAAAAATAAATTTCTTTATTTGTTTTCTCTGACTTTTTTTTTCTTAATAAAGAAAGAATTAGTAGTATGAAGGTAAGTCCTAGCGCAACGGTAAGTATTGTCGTCTTGTAATTTGAAGTTACGGGTTCGAATCGTGAAAATGGCCTCTTACAATCGTAAGAGAATGTTGCGTATAAAAATTCAATGAGTCTGACCATTTTCTAAATTTCGCACATTGCGTGAACTTTTGTGCATCGAGCTGCTTTTTTTTTTAAAGGAAGAATTAGTAGTGTAACAAAAATATGGCGAATCCCTTCCTCCTCGTGCTTTTCAACTTCAAATTCATCTTTCATTCGCTTCATTTTAGTAGTTATGGGAAATTTATATAAGGAATAATTAAAATTTAGGGTTATTTTATAAATTTAACTACTAGTGCCAAATTTTTAAAGGTTTAAAATTTATATGTATGATTGGTAGAATAAAATATTATTTAAGAAGATATTGAAATTTTATTTAAAGTTATATTATCAACCTCTATTTTTGAGAAAGGAAAAAAATAAAATGAAAAGGAGAGGAGTATATGATATTTTTTAGTGTTTTCTTCAAAATTCTTGAAGTTTGATCGGAGATAAATCTTTCTTTATTTAATTTTATACAATACATATGTTTTGATATAAATTTTCAAATATTAATTACAATTTATATATAATTTTTTAACAGTCGTTCAATGAATATAATCTCTTATTCAGTAGAATAGTGATGAAAAATGATTTTTGTTCAGCAAGATAAAATTACACAAAATTAAAATTACATCAGCCTAAGTTGAATAATAAAATATGTTCAACAAATGATAACTGAAATTCAATAATAATTCATCAAATCAAAGCTTAACACACTACAAGATTCACCATATATAGCTATGAAAGATACTGTGACTAAAATAATAAATTATCATCGCTAAATAATTTTGCTATAAAACTTTAATTCGTAGCATGTTGTAACTACAAGTGGCGCAGCTAAAATTCAACTACGAAATTTACTAATTTCATAGCTTTTTTATTTTGTTTTAGTTACACATTAATATATAAAGTGGCTAAAAAGAATTATGCATTTTGCTACTAAACTATTTTGTTGTTGTAAAATGCATAAATCTTTTGCTACGAAAGTCAAATTGTATAGAAAATATTAATTATTGTAAATATGTCAAGTTTTTTTTAGATATATCTCACGAAATCTGACCATCATCTCCATACTTGTTTTCATCAAACCATCAGTTATGTTGTCACTTGTTGGCGCAAAAGAGTTAATTTATTTGGAAGATTTTTTATGAGTCTTGTGAGAGAACGTACTTATTGACTTGACTCCATATTTCAAATGAAATCTCAAAACAATAGGTTTACGGGTCATTGCTAATTATATATCCCCCATTAAATCTATCTTTTTTCAATGTGGAATATCTCTTACAATATTTGAATAACATCAATTAGCTATGAATATAAAAATTTTATAGCTATTATCGTATATTTTTAGCCACAAGTTAATTTTTCATAACTAATAATGAAAACAATTGATATGAAAATTTTTCATTCATACTTAAAATATTTAATTTATTACTATATAAAAATATTATAGCTAAAAGCTAATATTTGCTATGATAAATAAAAATTGCGAATTTATTTCGAAAGACTATTTTTCATAGCTAATGAAACTATAGTTAGCTATAAACAATATATTCTATGACTAATATTATATATTAGTTACTATCAAAAATTTTGTAGCTATAGATAATAATTGTTGTAGTGATATTTACTCTTGTTCGGCCACTATTTAATGAATAAATTAAGATATTTAATAATATGCAATTAAATATATTTAATTGTGTATCCACCTTTGACTGAACTAATCTGATCGCAGAATCACTTAACTTTATTTATATTACTTTAAACTACTGAATACTTACTTAAACTTTTTAAGAACCCATATTCCATGTTTTTTTTCATGTTTTAGATTCAAATAATAAAAGAGTGTAAAGTAACTGGAGTGAAATGATAAAGAGTATTTTAAAGTTAAAAAAAGTAAAAAATGGAAGAAATCAAAAAGATTAAAGTAGTTTTAGGGATTTAGGATGAGATATGTATAGTAACTTGAGAAGATGAGTGTAAATATAAATGCTAAACTTGTAAATATTGTAATTTCATATATATTTTTAATGTAATTTTTATTGAGAGTATTTTAGGAAAAATATTTTAGGAGGTGTATTTATTATTTTTGTGGGGTATAAATATCTCCACCCATTAATTATTTTTATTAAAAATGTAAATATATGTATACCTATATTTATTATATCTTTATTTTAGCATAAATTATATTTAATAAGTAACATTAAATAATGGTATCATAGAAATTTAACATGCCAACTATTAAAATAATAAGTAAGTTATAATTTAGAATGGATAAAAAAAGTGAGTTTATCTATTTAGGACAGAGAAAATATTTCGTCTGGAGATTTAATATAATTTGATTTTTTTTAGTATTTTGTAAATATTTTGTTTTGTTTCCTCAACCTAGATTTGGTGATTGCAAGTCATTTATTATATTATTATTATTTATTTATTTTTGAATTTTTTTTCTATGGCTTTGATGATAAATTGGAGGAAAAATTAAATATATATTTATAATTTAATTTTTTTATGGATTTTTAACGATAAAAATAATAAAAGAACCAGATAGTTCACGAGAGATATTATTTAGTTAATTTAAAAAAAAATAAATCACTTTATTAGTTGTATTAATTCTCCAAAAAATAAATCCATATCAATAAAATTTAACTTTCATTAATGAGTTAAATTTGCAATAAAAAAGCATAGAATCTTCGAATAGAGTTGAAATATGGAGAACATCATGGTCTCGAAATCGACTATTACAACCGTCGAGAAATACGGTGATATACAGTAGTTTCTAGAGGCGATTCAAAGACGTCAAAAACATAGATTAGCCATAAGTTATGGCCATCACCAACCAAATCTCTAGTGGCTACTCCATTGAAGAAAGAGAAAGGCATCAGCTAAAGAAGAAAAAGAAAAATAAAAGGAGAGGAATTTAAGGCTTTGTTTATTTTATGGTTTGCAATAGTTTCATCCAAACAGAAGATCGAAGAAGAGAGTGGATAGGATAGGAGTAGCGATTGGTGATGATTGATGATGGAGAGAGGGATGAAAGAAAAATGAGAGAGGGAGAAGAGAGGGCTAGTTTAGGTATTAAAAATTATTTTATTTTTAATTTTTTAATAAATTTTGAAAATTTAGACGATATGACCAATTAATTTATATGAACAAAATGTTAAACACTATTTAGTTAGTTTGACAAAAAAAATGAGTAAATATATAAATGAATAAATTTATTCATTATTTACTTTTTTTTAGCATGATATAGATAATTTTCATTAAGCAAACATAGGTTTACATCCTAAGCACAACCAATAGACTAAAGAAAACATAAGTTCAACATTCTTCCTTGGATATGGTAGAAACGGAGCTCGGAAATAACAACCCCTCAAACAATGGCCGTGGATAAACAAGAACAAGGCCAGAGACTGAAACTAGAAGTAAAGCCTTAAGTCTTTTAGAAAACAAACCAGGATTAATCAATAAAAAGATGAAATCATAAGGTTTGACACTTCAAACATCCTCAAATTTAGAGGCAAATGAGGGAAAACAAGAATCAAACATCTTGTACAAAGGCCAAAGAGGAAGCTTTTTGAAACCATCATGGAGGCTAAGCCAAAAAGTAGATGTTGCATGAGGCGCTGGAAAGACAACTTTCTCGATCTTGAACAAACAAGGGGATTAAGCTCTTAAACAATCTCCACAAAAGGAGGAAAGAAGAATGGAAAGCTTCTGCGTTTTAAATCAGTGGCAAAATTATGATTTAATTGAGGAGAGTCAAAATTTTGAAGCCAAAAAATTATTTTCAACATATAAGTGCATTACAAATAAATTCAAAATAAAATTAAATAAAAATAATTTTTTTTTACATTATAGTAGTGCAACAACTACTTTTTATTCTTGGTTTTATAATTATTGAAAAGTGATAATTATATCATACGAGTATATATATAATTTTTTATATTTTTATATTATGATTGATAAATTGTATGTTAATTATTAAAATGATATTATCTAGGTTTAGTTTTTCTTCTTAAATTGAAATAAATTAGAAATAAATTTATAGTCTCTAATGAATAAAGTGACAAATAATTATATAAAAATTAATAAATTGAATTATAAAATCATAAATAATTTGAGATCAAGAGTATTAGATTTGAAGAAATCCATTGTTTCTTAGTACATTTATAATTTATATGTGTTATGCAAATGCAATACACACACACCCATTATTTCAGTAACTATACCTTTCATTAAATATTTTAAGAGATTAATTACTTAATTATTTATGATAAGATGTGTATTATCTTGCAGTAATTGACTCTTATACCAAAGAAAAATTAAGGAAAGAGTCATATATGTACTTTTATATGCAATAAATGAACAAACAGGAAAGAATTTGAGTTTTTATGTAAATAAAGGATAAATAATTAACACCATACAGTAACAGCCAATGATAAATAAGAAAAAAAAGAAAAATCTAAAATCTAAAATATAACAGAGAAAAAAATTATAACTAATTAAATATTTAATTAAAAAAATCTAGAGCTAAACTATTCTAGATCATAAGAAAAACACAAAAAAATAAAAAGAATAATAAGCTAAAATGGTAGATTTAAGGCTATAGTCAGTCAAAAAATTAATAGTAGTCATAGATCTATAATCGGAAAGACATGCAACAAAACCCTAGCAGAAAAAGAAAGTCGCTCACTAATTTTTATTCATGATTTACTTTACTTCCACTCTTAAAATACTTGAATTTGATTCGATTTTAATCAAATCCAGTATTATAATCACAAATCAAGTATTATAATATTCAATTCGAATATTTATCGAGACTAATTAAGTATTAATGAATTATTTAATTTGTGCTAGTACTTCTCGGCTTTGCTATTTTTATATTTGAACCTTTTTTTAGTTAGACACTCCAGACGGTTAGAGCAGTCTAATTAACACCAAAAATTCAAGTTCAGACACAGGCTAACTAAAAAATTCAAATAGCAAAATTGGAAAAATATATACACCAATGATATTTTTTTCCTAATAAATAAGACAACGTATTTTATTTCTTTTTCTTGTTTTTTTCTTCTCAATTCCAATATTTTTTTTCTGTGTTTTTTCATCCCTTTTATCTTTTTTTTAAATAAAAGTTTTTTAATTATAAATCAAACTTTAAAACCTCCACAATAACAAGAGGGTTAAGTTATTCGTTCTCCATGTTTTGACTCATTGCTATCCTATCAAGAATACGAGCAACCTTATTTGCAAGACGTGTGAATAGCAAGACGTGTGAATGCAAGTTTAATAGCAGAAAAAGAAAAAAAAAAGAAATTATCTCATAATATATATATATATATATATATATATATATAAGAAGATAACTTTGATCTTGAATTAATGTAGTTTATACTTGTTATGTCCATAGTTCCTTTTTATCTCGTTTTTTTTCTATCCTTCTTTTTTTATGATTATTTTTTGACATTTATAATTGTATTGTTTTAACTTTTTAACCGTTAAAAATTCTATATTACCCTTGTATTTATTAAGTCTATATACATTAAAAATATCTTTTATTATATTTGTACATTAAGTCTGCATAAATTGATTTAGATGATATTTGACTTTGACCAATTTATAAGTTCTAAATTTAAGACGAAATATTTATTTGAATAATTTTATGAGTTTATAAACTCAACTTATGAGTTAAAAAAATAGTTGGAGGACTAACTTATTATTTTAATGTTTATATAAGCATTTGACTTATAAACTAAGTTTGGTCAAATAATTTATTATATTATTTCTATTTATTTTAATAAATACTTTTGATAATATAATTTTATATTATTTTTATTTATTTTAACAATAAATGTATTTATTTTTTAAAAAATATATTTTCAAAAATATTTATCATTTATTTATAAATATTTAAAATAAATATATAATTACTTAAATTTTTAAATATATTTTAGCCCATATTACTTGTGCTTATAAGTTAATACAATCGCTCCGCTTTCAACCCTACATAATTAATATAACTAGAAACCATTTGACAATTTCATTAGAGTATTATAAAAATTCATCTGACAATTTCATTAGAGTATTATAGAAATTAAGTGCTTTTTTATGTTAAAAAAAATTAGAGATGCCGTGTATTATTCTAACTTTTTGTTTCTCTTTTTTTAAAAAAAAAATGAAAACTTCATTTTCATAATATTGATTTTAAATTCTGACACGTATGAATATATCTTATAATTTACTATAGTCTTGTTTTTATATTTTTTTAATATTTAAAATAAATAGTTAATAGTACCAAGCAAGAGTGTAATGTTAATTTTAATAAAAATATAAGGGCTTAATATTTTTTTTTGTAAAAATATACGGTTAATGGTGATTTACTTTATTATTGAATAAGGATGTAATATTTTTTTCATGAGTAAATAAGGATGTAATATTGATTTTAATGAAAATGTGATGATTCAACGTCACCAAATAATATATACATAGGCTTAATGTCAACAATGAATAAAGGCCTTAAGATGGGGTTTTCTTATAATTATTTCATAAAGTACAAAGGATTTGCGTCAAAAATAAATAAAGTACCGTACTTTAAGATGCATTTTATAATTTTATATTCATCTTTTTTAGCACGATTTTTATTTTCTTTTAAAAATAGAATAAAGTTCTTATGTGATATTTTTTATTATTTGACAGTAAGGTGAATATCATAAATTAATTTTTATGTATAATATTGGATTTATTTCTTTAAAGAATCAAAAAAAAATTATATAATAAATTAGTTTTAATATATTTAATCATTATATACAAATCTTGTAATGGGAAAAAAAAAAGAATACTTTATCTTTTAGCGCAGGCAACAATTTTTTTTTCTTTTAATTTTTCTTCCCTTTACAATAATGATCAAGAAAGGGCATTATGTCAGGATTTTGAAATAGTATTTACTAATATTTAACCGCTTTTAATCGGGTGAATGACTCACAAATTTAGACTCATTAGAAAATATTTTTTTCCAGGTGAATATTTTAATTTTTTATTTTTTAAATTAAAAGTCATTAACTAGACTTAAGTTAAAATTTAACTAGATTCTAAGTTAAAATTTAATTATTTGGTTAATGTAAATTGACTTTTTAAGTTTTCAAATAAGACAAATTGTACAATTGTAAATTAATCCATAATTTTCAGCATTAAAACAACTCTCATTAAAAAAAAGAAGAAAATCAAAAAATAAATACAAACGAATAATGCTGTCAACAACATATTTATATTTATTAAATTTAAAATTCAAAAGAAAAATTAAGAAAAAAAGTGAAACAAGGAGACTGCTGCACCAAACTGGTGAAAACTACTCCGAGGAAACTCTAAACAGTCACTATAATTATATTTAAAATTAAAACTAAAACGATAATGGATAATGGATAAATGAAAAATCTAGAAGAAAAAAAAAATGAAAAACTCTTGGCATGATTGATTGATTGGTAATTGACATGATTATGACTTGTTTAATTTAAGCGTTGATGATAATCGATAACTGATAATTGATAAATGTTAATTATTTAATAAAATTTCTTAGAATGTTAAAAATATTAAATAAGCATTTTAACTATAATTTATTTTTAAATAAATCTTAAAAAGAATAATTGAGTCTAAATAAAATAAATATAAAATACCTTTACAAATTGCACCAGTATAAATGCTAAACAAAGTGATTTGCTGAAGGAATGTTCGATTTAGCGGCATGTTGTTATTTTAAATTTAAATCTATTTTTTTTAAGATAAACTAGTTTTTGAATTTAAAAGCAATAATTTTTAATTTTTTATTCAAAAATTAAATTTTAACCGTAATTTTAAGAGCTGGTAGTTGGAATTATAGTTCTTTTTTTTATTTAAACTGAAATTGGTAATGGTTAATTTTTAAAAGTGAAACCAAATGAACATAGTCTAGTTACCAAGCATGGTTTGGTCAAAGTTAACACATTTTACCTTCACAGTCAAATTCAAAATAAAATAGGCTTTTATAAAAATATAAAAAAAATTAAAAATAATTTTAAATTTATCATATTTATAAATTATTTATCAAAATACTTTAATTTATAAAAAATTTACAATGAATTTATAATAATTTTATTATAGGTTTATTATGAGTTTATAAATTTTATATAATTTATAATATGTTTAATATGAATTTATAATAAAATTACTAAAATATTTCTGATAAAAAGTAAAAATTAAAAAAAATATGGTAGAAAGTATTATTTTTTCAATTAAAATTCACCTTCTGAATTTACACAAATTTAAAAGGCCAAATTACAATGTAATATATTAAAATTTTGTTTTTGAATTCTATAAAGAATTTTAATTTTTTTTATAATTTCACGCAAAAATTTTCAAATTTTTGTAGTTCCAACACTGATGTAATTTCAAGGAAAGATGTATTTGAATTTACTAATTTATCATGCTTAAATTTATTTTTTATTTGATTTATTTATTTTTTTTCGAAAATGTTTTAATTGATTTATTTTATTAAACTGAAATCCCGTGAGATGTTAAAATGAAATTTTTTGTTAATTTAATTTGGTCACATAATGTATAATAAACTAAATATATTTACATTTATAAGATCAGTAAATTTGAATTAAATTTCACTTAAAATTAGATCAGCAATAAAATTGCAAAAATTTTAAATATTACTTGTTGGACTTTGATTATATATACCAATTCAATTTAAATTAATAAAAAATAGACTTTATTGATGACAAAATTTTAATATTATAAATAATTCACTCAGCTCTCAAAATTAATTTTGAGTGGACTTAAGATCTTTTATGTCAATCAATTTTAGGCATAATTCGATTTACTTTCATGATTTGAAGTGATCCGATGCCAATTTATTAAAAAATATGTATTATTGAAACTCCCAACAACTCTTCTTAGAATTTGCCCAAAATGATCCATAGGCAACCTTTAGCCTTTATGTTTTGCTTATTAATTATTCTCTATACTGTATACAATAGAGGGTAGAAAACTCGAATATCAGAACTACAAAACTATATAAAATTTAATTTTCTCTTATCCTTATTTCTTTATCCTTTATATTTATTTTTTAATTTTTTATCCTTTATATTTCTTTTTACCTTTTATTATGTTTTTTCTGTAATTTTTTTCTCATATAATATATTTTTTTCAATAATGGAGAAAATTAATTGGTAATTTCATTAGAAACTATTTAATAAGATATACTAGAATTTTATGAAAATATCAACAAAATGAAAATTTTGAACTTTTCTTTTTATATAGAAAACAGTTGAATTATGAACATATTTTGTTTTTTTTTTCTTTTTGTGTTTGTTTCTGTTGAGAAATTAATTTTTATTTAAAAAATTAACATATTTTATAAAGTTTTCCATGAAAATAAAAAAAATTAAAAATATCATTTTGCAAGTACACAATTTAAAATAAAATATAAAAGTTTTATTTTCAATCAAATCATATATTGATTGAAAATGAGAAGACCGAGATTAATAGTGAGTTTGCACTTTCACCAAGTTTTTTTTATAATTTAATTGTGTTTTTTTAATGTTTTAATTAAATTAAATTATTATTAAAGTATATTATTATTAAAATAATAAAAAATATTATATATTAATGTGTTTAAATTTTTAATTGTGATTTTAAAAAAATATAATTCGTTTTTAGAGAGTTAAAAATGGGAAAAAAAATTATTAAATAACTCATATATTTATATTTATTTTTATTTATTACAAATAATAAAAATAAAAAAATGAAAAAACATAAAAAAAGAATGTGGGGATGTCTTGCCAAGTTTATCTGAAATGATGCATTCTGCAGCGTCAAGCGTTCTTACTTGGCAAGTTGGAAACTTAAAAACCGCAAAATTGCAATAAAGAAAGCCAAACCCATTGCCATGTCAAACTACATTAAACTACTATAGCACCGCTCCACCAACCTAAAATCTCCGATCTTCACTGCTGCCACCGACGTTTTAATGGACCCACCGCCCTCCGCCACGACAACTGCTACCACTGCCACCACCGCAAATAAACTCCGCCTAATGTGTAGTTACGGGGGGCACATAATCCCACGGTCTCGTACCAAGTCCCTCTATTATGCTGGCGGCGACACCCGGATCATAAGCATCCCCACCACCTCCGGCAACCTCACACTTTCTTCTCTCATCACCCATTTAGCCACCACTCTTCATATTAGTGCTCCATTTAATCTCAAGTACCAGCTTCCTAGCCACGACCTTGACTCGCTTATTTCTCTCTCTACCGATGAGGATCTTCTTATTATGCTTGATGAGCACCACTGCCTCTCTCCTACTCCTTTTCGCATTCGGTTATTCCTTTTCCCGCTTAAACCCATTTCTACACAGCCGGAGTTAACTCAGTTGAGACCTTCTTCTGAATTGTCTGGGAATGAATTGAGACATCCCAAGACAGAGAGTTGGTTTGCAGATGTGTTGAAGAGTACGAAGATTATGCAGAAAGGAGGTGTGGGTTTTGGTGGGGAAGGACAGTGTGAAGATAATAATGGTGTTTCTGGTGGTGGGGAAGTGAGTGTTGGTCTTTGTGGAGCAGAGTCGATGGTCTTAGAGGCGAGTTCATCTTTTGGGTCTACTTCTTCCTCTGTTTCTTTGACGAATTTTCCTGCTAAGGGTCAGATTGAGGATCATGGAGCTGGTTTGCTGGATAACAAGGTTAAATTGTCTGCTTCAGAATCATTTGCAAGGTATGTCTGTGGAAGTTTCATCTAGTGATTGTTCCTGTTCTTTTTTCTCTGCTTTTGTTTTAGTTATAATTTCTTTGGCTGCTGTGGAAATGTAGGAATTGAAAAGAAAAGTAATTTGAATCTCACTAACTATGACGCGCTTAAATTGAGTTTTTCTTTTCCGTCTTAGATTTGCTTCTGAGGAGAATTTTGATATTTAATTTCTTAGTTTATTTATTATTATTATTATTATTTTTTAACATTGGGACATTAAACATCTGTTATTTTGAGGAGTGGTGAGTATAACAGGTTACCCGTTTTGTTGTTTCAGTGATAACAGTGTGGCTACTGCTGTATCTCATCCACAAACTGGAACTTATCAAGATCCAGTTGCTTCTCTTACTGTAATAGAGAATACAAGTTCTTCGGTCCCATTAGAGTCGCAGAGTAAAATTCTTGATCCTGCCATTGCCACTGCCACTGCCACTGCCACTGGGGTTGAGATGCATAAAATTGTTCATGTTTCTGGGTTTCCACTGTCTTTACAATTTGATCAGCCACCACAAGTACAATTTGTTCATACAGCTGCCCCACATTACTCATCTCAATACCCGACCACCATGGTCCCTGTATCTCCTTATTATGTGATGAATTCTCCAGTGCCTCAGCAGCAGGTGTATTATCAGGCCAATCAACCCCGCCCAGTATATTACGTGCCTGTTGGGCATCCTTACTCTTTGCCTATGCAAAGTAGTTTGATTAACCCTGGAAGCTTTGCTTCAAATCGCTCCCCAGTACATCCTAATACTCCTGTGAATTCTGCTCAAGTAGCTTACAAGGTTGCAGCTGCCTCCCCTGTGCCTGAGATAGCCTCACAAGTTTACAGAACACTCCCAATGGCAAGTTCAGTAGTTAATTTACACCAGAATGAAAGTTATCAACAAGCTGGAGGTCTTCCTCAAAAGAATCACCAAGCTCAGTCCATCGGTATTGCACCCACAGAAAATACTAATTACTCTACTGAACTTGATGATGACCTTGCCCGCATACAAATATACAAATCTCAGCCTCCTCCTCCCGCATTACCTTCTCACTACCAAACCATGACCAATGCCTCAGCGGCCTTGTTATCTGAGGCTTTCACCCAGTTGCATACAGACAACATTAAACAGCAACTGTAAATCTCTCCGACACCACGAGCATACTCTGGATTGAACAATTTTGGAAAAAGTGTTTTTGGTAATTTTGAACTTTCCTTGAATTTTCAGTTTTATCAGAATTATGTGCTGTTAACAGTCAGATCTTCTTACCCTTTTGTTTTACGTTCCATTACCTGAGTTTCATTGCTATTTTTGTTACTTGATATGAGATTTTTGAGATAATACAGAAAGTCATGTAAAATGTTGGTGCTTGTAACAGTTCATAAATTTTATTTAATTAAGTGTACTTCTTCAGTTGCAAACAATTTCAAGCTGCTATTATTGAAATATGTTATTCTGATTTATGATTGTGTTTTATGAAATTCTATGGTAATTTAATCTTGTTGAATGTTGTTGTCGAAAGTAACTAATAAGGGTAGTACATATTCATTTATTTCTGGGTGTGACTGTTGAGGGGAGGGAAGGTGCGTGGGGGTAAAGGCAAGTGATACTTGTGTCTCATGTTGTCAATAAATCCAAGCAAATCATTATCTGCAAGCACTTGGGCTGATAATTTAGTTAGGGATTGGAAAGAGTGGCTCTTCTTTGTGGGCAAAGTTTAATAGAGAGAACTGAATATTTATATTATATGTGGGCATGGTTTTATTAGTGTTTGGTTAATTGCACACAGGTTAATTTGTTGTGCATTGCAACCTTTAATTTCAATCCCCACAATGATAATTAGACTTGTCTTGTGATGGTGACCTATGACAATTTCTGTCTCTGGACATTGTAACATTTGATGCATAACTTCTATTTAATCCAGTTTACTTCTAGAATGAGCAGTTCATAGGAGTTTCTATCTTTTGTGATGCCTAACAGGCCCTCACATTGGAGTTATTGTCATCTCTATTTTGTCTATGAAATAAGCAAGTTTTGTAATGTTTGTGCAACTGTTTTCAAGACTAATCAGTATCGTCCACTATCTTTAATGTGATTCTTGGTTGTTACTTCTATGCAGGTTAGGTTGATTTTCATTCTGGTGTCGGTTTTAAGGATGCATTTATGTCTTTTATGCATTTGAAACTTAAAATTCAGTTTTATTTATTTATTCATTTTTTTCCGTGGGATAAAAGCATCCTTTCTTTGAAATTTCTTTATTTTCTGTTTGCTGCAAGTAAAGAAGCTCTACAAGCTGTTCACTTGTAACGTCAAGGATTCGTGATGGCTACTGGTTTTAGCCTTGCTTGGTCTATTCATATTATCATTCCTAATTCTTCTGCAGCTTTGATTCAATATGAAATCTTTTAATAAATTTGATTGGGAAGTACAGTGACTCGATGCAAAATTATTTGAAGCTATTCTGTTACATTTTTTTTTTTTATTTTGATATTCTAACTATGTGCGTTGGCACTCTTATCCTTTGCATATTTCTTTTACATGGCCTTAATCGAATCTGGATTCTTGCTCCATTATACCATGGAGGCGACCCTCTCGTTGCTTCTGCTACTGTGCCAACAAATCATTGTTCTAGCATTGCAATGGATAGTAAATACAGGCGACTGCATTATTCTGTCTTAATTTTTCATTTTAGAATCAGAATAAATGGCCCCTCTTAATATGATAAAGATGGTGTCTTATTTTCATTCTTGGCCCTCTTCAAGATATGCCATTAGTAGGTGGATATAACAAGGAACAAGCTTTGATGTTTTATCATGTGCTTTTCTGCTTCAGTTCAATGGCATAGTCACTATTGTGATCATCTGCGTTAAAGTCGCTTATCAAAAATCTTCAGTTCAATGTTTTCTGCGTTAGAGTCACTATTGTGATCTCGCAAGTTCAGCTTTTAGAAATAAATTAAAGAATGCATGGCTACTTTTTTTCGTCAAAACCATCATGGCATTTTTGCCTTTCCGTATTCATGAATTGCGATGAAGGTATTTAAATCGCATAAATAAAATTTGTCTAATTATTATTATTTTTCTTTTATACTGTAAAGAAATGCTATATTACTATAGGAAAGGAGAACATGGATTTTGCTCGACATTTATTAAGATTCTACCAAAATATGTTCCAGTTCTTTTTCAAAGTAATAAAAAAATGAACTGTTCTCATTATTTATATTTTTTGGATTAACTGCAACTAAAGCCAGTTGTCAATTATACAAAGCTGGTAGTGGATGGATAACAAGAATGCACTCATTTTACTATTTTTTGCGAAAGGAAACTAAAGTCACCATCTTCTTCAAAGGTGTAAATGATGATTTCGTCAAGTGGATAAGGCCAATCTTTCCAAAGCTTCACTCACAATCCTCATAGAAGGTCTCTTATCAGGGCTCAGATGAACACAGGCAAGAGCAATCTTAAGTGCTGAGGCCATTTCATCTTTCTTCCCCAAATCATGAATTAAGAAGGGATCTAACACATCAGAAAGTGGCTTGACTTCTATGCTTAGTTGAATCCATTGAACAAGTCCCATTTCTGATGAACTTGTCTGTATAATTGGTGACTTCCCAGATACCATTTCTAGAACTATCACTCCAAATGAATAAACGTCCCATTTCTGTGATGGTTTGGAGGCTTTTGAGACCTCAGGAGCTTCATAGTAAGACATGATTGCGCTCGAATTTAATGGTGTGAGTGCATATGGAGACCCTTGTTGTGGTGTGCCGCTATTCATCTGCTCTAAATGAATTGCTAGTGATTCTTCAGCTGTATCAGCAAGGCGGCTAAGTCCAAAATCAGAGATTTTTGGTTCCATGTTCTCTCCCAGCAGAACATTGCTAGGCTTTAGATTTCCATGGAGATATCTTTTGGGGCTGAATTCATGCAGAAAAGCCAATCCTTTTGCCAATCCTCTCATGATTCGAAGGCGAACAGACCAAGAAAGAGGCTTGAAGTATGAAATTCCTGTTTTTCCTAGTAATATTTCAAGAATAACATGGTTAGTTAATGACCGTACAAAAATGGAGCGTATCTTTACAAGTCTAATACAGAACATATAGAACATGCATTCATTGCACAAGGCTTCTCGCTTGGCGAGGGTGGTGACGGATCGACTAGCATTATTGCCTTCTCTTTTTTGTAGATGGGCGGTTTAATAAGTCAAATTCTGGGGAAATAATTTACACTAAGGTTCATTTAACATAAAAAACTGATCAGTAACACTTGGATGAGGAGGGAATATTAAGGTGAACCAGAAAAAGCAACTTTCTAGTCATATTGTCATATATAAAGGAGTAACCTTAGCGTTGCCTCAAGATTCAGCCTTCAAAACATATAAAAGAAGTAAGAGAAACTTTCTTGGTTCTAGGAAACTAACCATGAATTGCAGAGGCAAGGTCACCATTGGGAATGTAATCATAGATGAGCAGCTTCTCATTGATACACCAGCAATAAGCTAGAAGACTCGCAATGTTTGGATGTCTAATCTTTCCAATTGCTTCGACTTCAGTTTGAAACTCTCTATACCTTGGAGAACCTCCATCTTCAAGTCTTCTCACTGCCACAGTTGGTCCCTTTTCAAGAACTACTTTATAGACAATCCCAATTCTGCTCTTTCCCAGAAGAAAAGCAGAAGCTTTTAGAAGTTGTTCAAGATCAAATTTAACCTGAGAATCTAATGGCACAAAAATATACTGCTCCATGTTTTCTGACAGAGACTCCAAATCATCTGTTCTGAAACAGAACATTTCCCTTCTAATGATTGATTTTTCTTCAGTATTGCAGCCTTCTGCACATTTGCCCCCTTTACAAACATAGACTTTCCTGTACCAGTAAGAGAACATTACACTGATAAGGCCAATTCCCAGTACTGTACTGGCCACAATTGCAATTACAACAATTCGATTGTGACTGGATCTGCCTTCCGGAGGACCACGAGTTTGTTCATATGGTAAAGGCATTGGCTTGGGAGGGCATTGAGTTTTCAATGGAAGTCCACAGAGAAGAGAGTTGCCAGCAAAAGCTGTTGGTCCTGCATCTAGCAGAACATCATTTTGTGGTATAGGACCACTTAGATTGTTGTAAGAGAGGTTGATATAAACTAATTCAGAAAGATTTCCTAGGCTTGCTGGAATAGAACCACTGAAAATATTGTGAGATAGGTCAAGGACTCCTTGCAAGCTTGACAAGTTGCCGAAATCTGCGGGGATCAAACCAGTTAATTTATTAAACGAAAGATTCAGTTTCTGAAGCATTACCAAATTTGATCCAAATCCATCTGGTAAAGATCCAGTGAAGTTGTTTTGATTGAGGTTAAGCTGCTTTAGTCTCTGGCATTGAAGAAGAGATAAAGGTATTGAACCATTGAAATTATTCTGCGAAAAATCAAGAATTCGCAGGTTTTTGAGGTTCCCTATCTCATTAGGAACAGAACCAGAAAATGAATTTCCGGATAGAATCAACTTTGTTAAACCTGTAGCACTGAAGAGTTCAACTGGCAAGCTTCCATAGAAGTGATTGTTTCTGAGATTAACACGGTCAAGCAAAACGAGCTTCCCAGCATCAAGAAACAGAAACCCAGAAAGCCTTTTATTTGGAATACTAAGAGAAATGACTCTTTCATCTCTACATTGAACTCCAGACCAAGAGCAAGGATTAATATCTGATGAGCTCCAGTTATTCAAAGAATTGATGGTTGATTGTTCTAAAGATTGTTTAAAGGAAAGAAGAGCAAGACCTTCATCATTTAAAGAATTTGCAAGTAAAATGAAGAAAGATATGAAGAAAGCTAACAATGGCAACATTTTCCTACAGGAAAAGTTTCAGAATAAATCAGAGGAACTCTCAAGTCTATAATTGTCCTACTTTTCTAAGACCTTTATATGATAAAAAAATTAAAAAAAGAAAACAAAGGGGATGCTAGTTGTCGCTTGAGTATTGAGTGGGAATAGGAGACAAGTCCATGCAAAGTGCAAAGGCACTTTAAGATTAAAGTGACTATTGATCTGTTTCCAAATTATTAATTTTGAGTACTTGAGAACTGAGATGTATTCCAGTTAGCTTACAGTAATTATACTATTTCTCGAGTAATTTGAGCAATGAATTAGACAGCTTGTGGATTTATGCCCTTCAAATTCCCTTTAACTAAACGCAAAATTGAGCTGTAATTAAGTACTTGGCATGCTGTATTTCTTTAGAACTACATGTGATTTTACATACTAATTCATTATTGTTAATGATTTCTTGTTATTGGACTAATGATTCATGGATCCCGCATAATTCATTAGACCTGTAATTTTTTTTTCTTGTTATCTCAAATTGAGATTCGAGACCAGTCTCATAAACAGTAAAGAAGTAATGCAGAAAATTTAGAGTTGGAATCATGGTTATCTGTTAATGATTACTAAGTTCTATGAAGTATTTTCAAATCTGACCATTTACCACGCTGAAGTATTCAGGCAATAAGGAATGGTCTAAGTGTTAGAAAAAGAACCAATTAGGTGATTGTTGTTGACAGACTTGGAAGGTTATAGCGGGATTGGTGGCGTTATTTGGTACATAAATTTCCGTTAAATGTTGAAATTAAGTTTGGTTAGGCTGTTTGACTCTGTATATGATTATGACTTCAGCTCCATAAAGTTTAAAAATTTAGAATTTTGATAAAAAAAAATACATGAAAAATTAAAAATAATTTTAAATTTATTATATTTATAAAATATTTTCTAAAATAGTAAAATTTATAAAATATTTATCAAAATATCATATTTTTATTAATTCACAAAAAATTATAATGAATTTATAATGAATTTATCATGATTTTATAATTTTACACTATTTATAATAATTTTTTTTATAAAATTTATAATAAAATAACTAAAATATTTTTGATAAAAAAATAAAATTTTTTAAAAATACGGCAAAGAATGTTTTTTTTTTAAATTTGCAATGCCTTGCTGGGACTTGGACTGGGACCTGAGGAGGCGGAGTCTTTACTGTTTACCCTTCTGTCTCTATATCTGTTTAACTAAAGATACTTATTTGAAATTAAAATTATTGAATATATATATGTATATATGTATATCACAATATATATTTATAATTATTTTTTTTTAAAAATAAATCATAAAATATGTGTTTTTTTTTCTTGATACATCAGGACTAAAAAGGATGAGAGTTATCAAATTCAAACTCCTAAATTCTTACATGTATTCGGACCAGTGGGGCAAAATACTCATAATTTTAAAAAGTAAAAAAATTCATATTTTTAATCAAAGCTCAAATTAACCCAAGGTCAGATCAGTTCTTTACATTTGAGAAGTGATTTAATGCAAAATTAACTTAAAGTCAAATTAATTCCTAGCTTTTTTATGTCAATTAAATCATATTTTTATTAAAAAAATTAAAAAATATAAAAGTTTCACAATTCATTCTTCCCATATGATGTACAAAATTTGCTTTTCTTTTTCTCAAATTTGCCAAATCATATACATTTATATTCACTGATTTTAATCTTCTAGATTTAAATATAATAATTACTTGCTGGTTCTAGAATTAATTTATAATATATTATTCGCTTGGCGAGTACCGAATTCTAGCCTTTAAGATTTGCACGGGCGTACTAAAGGATTTAATGGTTTCTCAATCAATTTTTTTATCCAACTTCTCCTTAAATAACCATATGTATTGAATCTTTCAGGACTCCATGGACAATTTTTTTCTTGGATTTATTTAAAATTAGGGTTGGACTTCAACATCATTGGACTTCTTTTAAATGATAAGCTTCTTGACAAAATGACCTTAGCCGTTTTGTCTTATCCCCTTTCAATTTTATATTTCATTCCCTTTTTCTTTCTTTTCTCGATGTGGTACAAATCCATTATTGCCAACACTCTCCCTCAAGTGCAACTGGGCTAGACTTCATATTTTTTTTGAAGCACAATTGTCACTTGAACTTTTTTGCTTCGGACTTATGGGTTCGACTTCAGCCCAACTTCGATCTTCACCATGTTGACTGAATCTTAACTCTTTTTTGACTCAGATGATCCAGCTATATATTTTGCCACAAGCACCAATCTTGGCTCTTCGTTGGGCTCAAAGGATCAGCTTCAAATTAATCCACAGTCCATTTCACAATTGTGCCTTTTTTTAAATTAAAATGAGTGTTGGACTTTAACATCATTAAACTTCTTTTAAATGATGGGTTTCTTAACAAAATGGCCTTAGCCATTTTGTCCTTTCCCCTTCAACTTTATATTTCATTCCATTTTTTCTTTCTTTTCTCGATGTAGGACAAATCCACTATTGCCAACACTCCCCTTCAAGTGTAATTGGCTAGACTTCACATTTCTTTTTTTTTTTTGAAGCACAGCTGTCACTTGAACTTTCTTGCTACGGACTTATGGGCTCGACTTCGGCCCAACTTCAGTCTTCAGCTTGTTGATTGAATCTTGGCTCTTTTTTGGCTTAGAGGATCCAGCTGTACATTTTGCCACAAGCACTGATATTAACTCTTCGTTGGGCTCAGAGTATCAACTTCAAATTAATCCACTGTTCATTTTACAATTGGGCCTTTTTTCAAATTTAAATGAGTGTTGGACTTTAACATCATTGGACTTCTTTTAAATGATGGGCTTCTTGATAAAATGGCCTTAGTCATTTTGTCCTTCCCCCCCCCCCCCCCCTTCAAATTTATATTTCATTCCCCTTTTTCTTTCTTTTCTCCATGTGGGACAAATCCACTATTGCCAACACTCCCCCTCAAGTGCAACTGGGCTGGACTTCACATTTCTTTTTTTTTTGAAGCACAGTTGTCACTTGAACTTTCTTACTTCGGACTTATAGGCTCGACTTCGGCCAAACTTTAGTCTTCAGCTTGTTGACTGAATCTTGGCTCTTTTTTTGCTCAGAGGATCCAGCTGTACATTTTGCCACAAGCACTGATCTTGGCTCTTCGTTAAGCTCAGAGGATCAGCTTCAAATTAATTCACAGTCCATTTCACAATTGAACCTTTTTTTATGCATGACCCATTTCATTTTTCAAGTGCAATCTGCTTCCTCATGGGTATTGTCACTTAGATTTGACTTCGCCAAGATTTTTGGCCCGTTGGGGCATTGAAGCTCTGATACCATGTTAGATTTTTGTAGACTCCATTTCTTAGGCTTTTTTAAAATGAGTGTTAGACTTCAATATCATTGGACTTCTTTTAAATGATGGGTTTCTTGACAAAATGACCTTAGCCATTTTATTCTTTTCCCCTTCAACTTTATATTTCATTCCCTTTTTTTCTTTCTTTTCTCGATGTGGGACAACCCACTATTGCCAACAATGTGGATCCCTCAAAGGACCAATAAAAAGGATTATTTCCTCAAACTAATTTTATAGCTTGCTTGGTTATCATTGAGAGTTTCTAGGTGATTATAATTGGAATAGAAATTTGGACAATGAAACAAAATTGCTTAATCAAACAAGTGTATTTGTTTTAAATGTGAAACTTAGACCAATTATGAATATATTAAAAAAAAACTTAACTATGACCATATGAATACATATGAATTTGAATTTCTAAGGATTCTAAGTGGATAAGATTTGCTGGTAGTGTTGAATTGATTTTTTTATTCATTTTATTTTCCTTATTGAATATATGGCCTTTCCTCAGTTGCTTTCTTATTTTCTCTCTCTTACACTCTTTGTTCATGCTTAAACTTCCATCACTTTCCTCTTTTCTAACTCTTCATGGACACGTTACTTAGTTTATCAGGTTTCATTTTTCAAGTTTTGCTCATTAATTAAATCTACCTTTACTAGCTATATTCCACAAGTTCTTGGGCCAATTTCTTTTAGGCTTGGCCTAGTAATCATTTTGGTGCAAACAATTGCCCCTCTCATACTATATAGTTTTAGGAAACTATATGGTATCAAGTATATTTAACATAAAATCATTTAACTCAAACTTCTATCCTGTGGGGGCATGTGTTAATTCTAATTATAGATACGAACACATAGAAATCAATATTAGTTGGTCCCCCATTTTAGAAAGGTGGTACAAGTTGAACACAGATGATGCAGTCAAGAAACTATCCCATAACGCTTATGCAGGAGGCCTGATTTAAGACAGTGCAGGAAGGTGGATAGGAGGTTGGTGATGAATCTGGGTTCATGTTCCATCACCAAGGCTGAACTATGGGGAGTGTTCCAAGTTATTATTTTATCATGGAACTTGGGCATTAGGAATCTACTGGTTGATAGTAAATGCGCAGTGCACTTTATCCATGGAGAAAATACTATTAGCTGTGGTAATAGTCCTCTTATCATGAAGATTAAGAATATGTTGATATTAGACTGGAACATCCAGATCAAGCATGTTTATCAAGAGGCCAATTGGGCAGCTGACTGGTTAGCCTCACATGCAACAACTTTCTCTACTGGTTTTCATATTCTAAATAGCATCCCTCATGGTTTAAAAAGGTTGATTGATCATGATATTATTGGTATTAGTTATAATAGGCTTGTCTCTGTAAGTTCTTGAGGTTACTGTTTCCCCTTTTTTATAAACAAAAAAAAGTTCTATTTAGTGAACAGAGTTGAAAATCCCAAGTACTTAGGTCAGAGTGGCTTATAATTCTTCTAATTTTCCCCATCGTCCCATTTTTTTGTCCTTTGGTCAGTTTTATCTTATTTTTCCTATCTCTTGTCTTCCCTTCTTCATACAATCCTTTCCTTCTGGTTTCAAATATTAATCCTTTTCAAATCCTGAATTCTCTATTGTCTTCTCAACTATCTTTACTTGAACCAACTACTCCTTTTAATCTTGGTTCAAATTTCAAATTGCCCAAAAATCACTCTTCTCTACTGGGCCTTCCAAAGGCCCACTCTCCAAAGAACTCTAGGAGGTCTATTCAATTTCTTCTCCAAGTCAATTATCTTCAAGGTCCGTTCCCCATAAGATCTTCTGTATAAATCTCAAACAGCCTCTTAATATCTCTATTATCATCTAATTCAAAATTTCCCCCTATCTTGAGATGTTTTGTTACCTTTGCCAAAATCCACTACTCTTAATTCATCCATAAATCAGTTTCAACATTGTTCCAAAAGCATCAAAACCTTGCGTACAAGATACCTTGTTCCCCGCTTAAAACTCTTTTCCAAATTCCATCAAACTTTGTTGCTTCTTCCTCAGGTGAGTGTCTTAGTTATACCAGTGTCAACATTGATAGCTTATTTATAAAATTTTCTTTGTTCCTTAAGAGAGTCCTATGGCAACCATGTCTTCAACCTCTTCTCGATATGATGATGCCCATATTTTCCAAGTAGTTCTCTTCAACGTTTCCCTTTTCTCCAATGGGTTTTCTTTATATCCTCACCTTATGCCACTTTTCAGGAATTGCAAGTCGATCTACTGAGGAATTGTCCAAGAACTCCGTTGTTGCTACTCTCATATTTAAGTACACCTTTCTTCTCTCCTTTCTTGGTTTAAATATTTGTATATTTTAACCCCATGGATTGTTATTTTATAAAGAACCCCCAAATATCACTTTAGTAGAAGATGCTGACAATGCTCATCCCTTGACAATTGGTCCTTTCTTGCTCTCTGGTACATCGACTCCAGTACTTGACACCATTCCATCCTCATCTTTAAAGATGCCTTCTCATTCATTTAATAAGTCTTAGCCCGAAGTGAACTCGGAGTAGGTCATGTGGATAGAAAGACTCACTCCTCAATTTCTTCATATCTAAAACAAATTAGGTATCTTGCAGATGTCTTATAACTTAGACCTACTAGATTATACTCTTCATTTCTAGTCTCCCTAATTGAACTCCTTTGCCTTTCCTTTTGGCTTTCTCTTCACTTCTCTCAAAGACATTTTTTATTTACCATTTTTAGGGAATGAGGCTATCTATTTTAAATAATCCTGATGATCTTCAACTTCTTCCCTTCTAAACTTCTTCTACTAAGCAATCTTCATATGGTCACATTATCCAAAACTAGTACAAGCTCACCATACCTCCCACTCTTAAGGAACATATAGAGTTCCTCTGGATTCTAATTTACAAAATACCTCTTTTATCCTTCAAGTGGTAAATCCAACATGGAGTATTTGTATTTATCTCGAGGCATGGCCTTTACCCATTTCTTTGCCCTTGGTTTTTTTTCTTGGTTCTTTACACTATGTCATGAGGAAGTGCGTCCATTCTAGTAAACTCCATGGTTGTCTCTGGTTCACCCAGCTCTAGTTGTTTGTGTATTTTCTAGAATTAAGAGCCACCACATTTAATCCTAAGACCCTTAAGAGTATGGCTGATCAATTAATGGAATGTGTTTGCAAGCCCTCAACTTCCACTCTCTTTGACTTATTTTCAAATATCTAATCTAGACCATCTTCATTTTGTATGCCTTTTAAAGACTATTCTGCGATGCCAGCTTGACTAAGAATATTAAGGCCCTTGATTTTGATGAGATTCGCCTTTGCTTGTTTTATTTTTTTACTTCTCCTTGCATACTTTCATTGGCGGGTCTTATTCTTTCAAACCCCACTCCACTGCTAACTCTCTGTCAATCGATGTCTACTTGTCTTGTATCTTTAATTTCCAGTTTAGGTTAATTACTACTATCCCTTCAACTAGCTTTGGCATCCAACTTCTATATAGTGCCATGAATAAAATAAGCGTCAGTGAGGTGATCCTAAGGCAATCCATTCTCCATTCATTCATTCATCTGGCATCTCTTGAACATGCCATGAAGTTTTGCACTTGATGGTATAAAAAATATAGGGCCATTACACCCAACATAGGTAAATTCTTGGCTTTCTTGTACTATTTTTATAATCCCTTCATTCCAACATTATTTGTTTTGTGGAATTGCAGATTTTGGTTTCAGCAACCCTCCATCAAATAAACGTCATCATTCCTCTTATACATTCGACTCTAAAGCTAAGACAATGAAGCCAGTTGCCAAGAAAACCAAAGTGACAAAAGTTCTCACCAAGGAAAAAGAAATAATGCTCACTTGCCACTAGGAAATCTAGTTGGATTCCTTTCAAATTAAAGTTTCCAACACCTTACTATCCAAATCAAAGTGGAAAATTTTAGCCCTCAAGACTTGCACAAGCATGCCAGAGGATTTGATGGTTTCTCAACCAATTTTTCAATCCAATTTCTTCACAAAAGACTATTTGGATCCCTTAAAGGACTAATAAAAAGAATCAATTCCTTAAGCTAACTTTACAACTCACTTGGTTACTATTGAGAATCTCCTTGTGATTAGAATTAGAACAGAAATTTGAACTGTGAAACAAAGTTGCTGACTCAGACATGTGTGTTTGCTTTAAGTGTGAAACTTAGACTAATTACATAGACATTAAAAAAAACTTAACTATAAACAGATGAATACATATGAGTTTGAATTTCTAAGGATTCTAAGCGGATAAGTTTTGTTGGTAGTTTTGGATTTATTTATTTTTTATCCCTTTCTTTCTTTTCCATGCTAGATATATAGCCTTTCTTCAACTATTTCCATCAGGTTCCATTCCTCAAGTTTCGCTCCTTAATTAGATCCACTCTCACTGGCTACATTCCACAAGTTCTTGGGCCAATTGCTTTTGGGTTTGGCCGAACATTCATTTTGGTCAATATATATATATATATTATTATTATTAATGAAAATTAGATCCTATTAGTTCGGAAAATAAAATTAACATGACTAATTTCACTCTAATACTAAATTTTATTAATTAATATTCAAAAATTAAAAATTAATTTGACTATAATGTTAATTTTGAATTTGATTGAACATAAATAGAAAATTCAGGAATGAGTTTGAGCTTTAATTCTAATCTTATATTTTTTTTTCTTTGAAATTTGCAAAAGGGCTTTTTTTTGAGTTACAAGTTTAATGTTAGTAGAACAAAGTGGATTCGCACATGTACGAGTAAATTACTTATACACAAAGACTTATTTAATCAATTTCAATGTTTATTTTTATTTTTAGGAAAATTGCAGAAAATCATTTGAACAATTTCTATTTCATGCCAGCAAAAATCAACCAATAAAAATTTATAGAATTAGGTTTCTCTAGTTTTTTAAGAGACCTAATAGCCAACATCTCTTATTTTCTTTAGATTTTTGAGAGATTCAGATCCTAATGTCGGATTTCTAAGATATCTTTGGCTAATCTTCTTCTCTTTCTTTGGAGCAACACTTCTTCAGATATGGACAATTCAAAATTCTCAACTCTTTGATATTCTGGTGACTTTACAATCCTTATGGTGAACTCATCAAATTTGGACAACATGTAATCTCCAATCTTGAAAGTGATATGAGATGTCATACCTCATTGGGTAAACAAGTTAATCCCTTACAAGAAGCGATTTACATGCTTCGCAATGAAGTCCAATATTTGATACTCTTTAGCAACGAATTTAGCTCTGGACATTAACAAAGAACTAAATCTTCTAGTGCTGTCAGATTCTGCATTCCTTTCAATAGAGAAATGAATTTGCAACATTTTTAAATATCTAAAGTATAAAGAGAATATGGACCACAAAAGTGTTTGATTGTTAAGGAGACAATGTTGCCACGACTCCTTTCTTCTAGTGTCTCCAAAGAATTTAGTCTCTATATACATTCTAGCAAGTTTTCAAGTTTATTACAATACTTAATTTCTAGATATTTAAGAGAAGTTAGATTATCCAATTGATTTGAAAGAGACTCCATATTAGTTATACTAAAAATTCTCAAATCTTAAAGGAGGGGATTGTTTAACACTTAAAAAAATAAAAACAAAATAATACATAGAAAAATATATTAATAAAAATTATTAAATTTATTTTTAAATAAATTTTATATATTATACACATAAAAAATAAAGAAAAATTTATATAATTTCATTATGTAGATGTGTAGTAGATGTATTGTAGATATATTATAAATGAGTTATATATATTGTAGATGTGTTATAAATATTGTGTGTATGTTATATTTTTATTATTTAAGCCGTGTGTATTTTATGCAAAAGTTATTAAATGTTGTATGAATATTGTATGAATATTGCGTGGATGTTTTAAAAATAAAAAATTAAATAAATAAAATTAAATAAATATTAAAAATATTATGTAGAAGTGCTGTAGATTTATTGTAGATATATTGTTGATGTGTTGTACATATATTATAGATGTATAGATATAATTTGTATTATTGTGTGTATTTTTATATATGTATATATATTATATATATATTGTGTATATATTTATTTTTTTGTATATATTAAAAATATGATATTAAATTTTTTTAAAAATAAATAAATATAAATATAATAAAATTGTAAAATAAAAAATAAAAAAATTATAAAAAAAAAGAATGACTAATGGTTATTTTTGGAAAAAAAAACTAAAACAGTAGTTTTAAAATAGAAAAAAGGATGGGTCCGTAGTTTGAAAATGAGCATCAAAATATAGTGTTGGATGTAAATTTCTCTTGAAACAAAGCCCGATTACACGTGAGGAAAATGCTCGAAGCAGCGGCAGATGAGATAGGGATAAAAAAAAAAGGGAACCCACGTCAAATAAATAAAGAAAAAAAATATATGTAAATATATATGTGGAAGGCAGATAATTTAGCTATTTTGAAAGTTAGCCCACTTGAAGAGATATATACAAGAACACTCCAAACTCATGTGATGAAGTGATTTTTATAAAAATATATATAAAAAAATTAACCAAATATAAAAAAATCCATTTTCTATGCCCTTTCATAAATACTATTTTTTTTTTATTTTTCTATTTCAAAAATACCCTAAAATTTTCTTTTCTGCAACTCTCATTCTCTTTCTCTCTCTCTCTCTCTCTCTCAATAAGTTGCCATGGGAAATTAATTTTATTTTAGAATGAACTTTGTATAATTAGCAGAGAAAGAAAGAACAATATTATTTTATAACATTTTCATCTCTTTCCGTATAACAAATGAGCAAATTCAAGACAAATTTCAATAATCACTAATGCGCTAAACTATTAACGAATATATAAAAATATAAATATACAAATGCGCGCAAGGGCGGACATTGTAATAAACATCAGGAGGGGCCAAGATCAACCAACATTCAAGCTTTTTGAACACTACCTAAACTCGTATATATATATAAAGATTTTGTAATATAATTATTGTTCTAGTAGTTTAATTATACTTTATTGATTAACAGTTTACAAAAAATTTTATAAATTAATTATTTGTAAATTTAAAAAAATATATTATTTATTTTAAACTTTTTTAATTGCAGAAACCTTTTCTAGTTATTCATGGAGGTAATTAGCTCAGTCCTTAATTATTATAAACATAACACCACCTTTTTTTTTTGTTATGTCTAATAATTATGAATACAAATTGGAATAAAAATATATTCAAATGGAATATTACGAAATCAACCAGAAAAAACACATTTTAAGCTAAAAAAAAAGTAGTTTTATATGAATGCCTATAATAATTGATGCAAAAAGGAGAATTTAACTAGTGTTATAAAAAAATTATTAACTTCAGTATTATTAAACCATTGTAATTACAAAAAAAGACATATCAATTAAATTCACGACATTTGAAAAATTAAAATGCATTGCAATTGAATATGAAAATTGCTTTTTTTTAAGGTGCAATTTAAGAAAACCTATGAACTCATAGGATTAAAGAATAAGAAATTGAAATAATAAAAATATATTTTTTAAAGTTAGTTGCTGTTCTTATATAAAAAAAAGCAAAATTCTATTTTCTGTTTTTATTAAAAAGGGCAACTTTTATAAATTATATAATCTAAAGTTAGATGTAATTTTGCCATAGGCCTACACTGAAATTGCATCTAATAAAAATAATTAATGAGATCAATTAATAAGAGTGAGAGAGAGAGTTTTCATTAGAATAAATATATATAAACTTAACATATATAATGAATAATATGTGAATGAATATATTATAAATTATTCTTCAGTTATTTTATCAAATTATTATAATATTTAAATTTTAAATAAATATATAAAATAATATCATTTAGTGTCATTTTTTTTATTATTATAACTTAGAACAATTTATAACATAAATAATTAAAATGATTTTATGATCATTATAATATCATATTAAAAGTAAAATTATATATAATTTGTAATCTAAATAAACTAAAATTTTAATTTTGGTCATGCTAATTATTATAATTTAACTAAATATTTAATCACTTATCATTAAAAAAAATTTATATGAAAATTTATTTTCAGTTATTATTATTATTAGTTTAATAAATCTGTAACTGGAATAAAAAAATTATCATACTGTTATTACAATTTAAATCATTATATATATAATTATTATTGATAACCTATATAAATATCATAATTATTATAATTTAATTAAAAATATTAAAAATATTTATTTATTATGTATATATGTATAGATTTAAGGTGAATGTATTTGCACTGTAGATTTACAATACAAGTGCATCCAATAGGTGACACGTTTTCATCTACCACATTAATTCTTTGCTTCTATTAGTGTTTTAAAATATCATGGTATCTTTGCTATATAATATGTTAATATTTAGATAAACTTAAGTATATATTTATTATTGTGAGTATTATATATGTCGCATTTAACAATTAAATTATATAATGATTTCAATGAAAATATATATAGTATAAACTTTAATTTTGTCTGAAACTTTTTCATTATATTTGTATTAAATTTTCATTTAAAATTTTCATTTTCTTTATTTTCACAGTCTACCTCTACACCAAATGAAATATTTATTTCAATTTAATTTTTTATGTTTCATTACCTAACATGAAGAATTATCATAATCTAATGTAGTATACTGCTTTTAAGTAGTATATTTTTAATTAATTATCAGCATTAATTTTAAAATAATTTTACATAATCTTATAAAAATAGTAAAAAAGAATAGACAACATTATATCTTTATAGTTAATTGTCTATATTAATTTAAAAAAAATTAAATAATGTTAAATATATAGAAAAAATATACATTGTTATTTGATTAATTAAAAAAATATCCCGAAGCGCAACAATGATTTTTTCTAGTTATTATTTTTAAAATCAAATAGCTAAACAATTAATATTATTGGACTTTTTTTTAATAAACACGATGATAAATATTTAAAATTATTTAATTTTTTATAATCATAATTACATAATTGAATAATTAAACTTGCAGTCTTAGGAATTTGAGGGCCAAAATTTATTTATTTTAAAAATAATAAAATAATATTATAAAATTTGGTCTTCTCTCAATATATGCTAGGTCCACTATTGTATATGTGTGCACGCGCATGTGTGCATGTGTGTCTTTTATTGAAGTGATAAGAAACATTAATTAATGGAAAAAAAATACTACCCTACAAAAAGTCAAAAACTATGTAGTGGAGTCTTAGGGAATGGAAAAGAAGGAAGAAAAACTTGTATATAATCAACATAAATTAATTAGTATTTAATTCTATTTTTGCATAAATACATACATATTTTTTTAAAGAAATGATTTTTTTTATTTATTCTGTTAATTTCTTTTTTTTTCAAACACTAACATATGACTTTCTATTTCTTTTAATTTAATTTTAATTAAAACTTAAAATCGTGATGTTTATGAAGAGATAAACTCTAATATTATTCAATTAAAATTATAAACTAATTGATGACGAGGTGAATTTTTGGACTCAAGGCTCGGCTGGGGGCTTCTTGGCTCAACGATCATGCCGGAGGACCTGCAAGATAAAGAGGAGGCTTAGGCTCCAGTGGGGAGGCTCTGATGCTTAAGTCAGTGCTCGGCCTTGTAGCTATTATGGGTAATCAGAAGTTAAAAAAGAATGGGATGCCCTACCTGTGCATTTTACCTTTGTTTATACATGAGAGATGGTGGGAGACAAACTCTGCATATAGTAAGAGTGTCAGAAAATATTAGGAGGTGTCAAAAATTTATGAGAAACGATATGTTGATCAACAAACCTAGCCTAGATGATAAGCTCGGTCGATAAGGACTCTATCGATTGTGTGTCAAGCTCGCTACAAGAAGCGCGGCTTATTCCAAACTATATGTGTTAAGCCCGATACAATGAGGTGGTCCGGCTCAATTGCTTATTGCCGGTCTATAGGTATGCACCACCAGTCCCTCCCTACTGTGCTGGCATTTATGCCAGCCACTTGGTGTGAAGATTGCGGGTGCATTGGAGCAGAAGAATTGACGTGGCAGCTCAAAAAGTATGGCTAGAGCAGGGAGTTTCAACTTTCGAGTTTCCTGCGTAAGGTATTGATTGTGTCGGTTCAGCTTTCGATGCTCCTCCTATATAAATGGGGGAGAGGAGTGAAGATAGCTACTAATCCTTTCAAGTAATAGATCGAATGCTCTGATAATTTGTACGAGTTTGTAGTAGCTGCATGGTGCAAAACAGTTAACAAAGCTTCTTTAACTAAATCGGTGAGTGCTCCTTGTTCCTTTGCATTATGAGTTTGAGTAGTGTCGTTTCCTTAGATTTTAGGGAGTTGAACTCTTGGAAGAGTGGTGAATCACTTAAAGTTGTGCAAGTGAGCTCAGTTGAGAAAGCTCACTATAGTACTGAGGGAAGTGTTAGTGGAAGTATTCCTGTGGCTGAGTTGGTGGATTCACCAGAAAGAGTCACTGTAGCTTGACCATGCCCTATTGAGAGAAGTGAAGATAAGAAAGATCAGCCAGTGTCAGAAAATGCTCGGGTTAGGAATATCAAATCTTGCCTCAGCATCACTGACCTAGATAGCATCATAGACAAGTATCAAATACCTCCCGAGTATAAGATGTATGTTCTTGGCAACTGCACTTGTGTAATGGATGACCCTCCAACTGATCTTTTAATACTGTGTGAAGAGGATCTGAGGTTCGGTGTAAGGCTCCCACTTCTATCGTTCATTCTAGAAAACTTGGAGTTCTGCGATCTAGCTCCGGGGCAACTAAGCCCAAACGCCTGGCTGACGGTAGTGGGATTTGAGATTTTGTGTGGGCTGCTAAGGATCCCTCCCTCTGTCCGAGTGTTAGGTGCCTTTTCAATTTTGAAACTGCGATCCTAAGCAGATGAAGATTTTTTCTATCAGCAAGGGAGGCCTGGACGAGGACTATTTTTTAGAAAATCAAACTCTGTGAAGAATTGAAAGGATCTATTTTTTGTTATGGAAAAAGAGGGGGGCTTTGGATGCCAAACTGACTGGGTTTATTCCTGTAATAGTCATGTTATAAACACAAAAAACCTCGGTCCTGAAGAGTGGAGGTACTACGAGCATATTAGGTAAGATGTTCTAAGAGAGAAGAGGAACGTCCTTCACATTGTCAGAGAGTATTTCTCCTTGTTCAAGGCAGTGAGAGAGGCTTAATTCTCCTACCGGGCCAGTATACTTTTATCTTTGATTTTCAGTTTGTAATGTTCGGGTTTATTTACTCAACTTGTTTTGTGTTTGTGCAAAAAAGGTGAAAGGATTTGCCTCGGAAGAGCTCAAATGCATCGCTGAGCAAGCCACTGAACGCGAGGCAAGGAAGAAGGCTCGCCATGATAAGGGGAATAATCGGGAGGCTGGTGGTCCCAGTCTGGAACAACGGAGGGGGAAAGAGCTCAAAATCGGGATCGTAGGTCCGGTCAGCACTGTGACTGAGATAATTCCCAGCTAATATAGTCCGATGAGGCTGGCGGTTGCATTGGTGGAGTGGCTCGGAGGTCCTAACAAGACTGAGTTTTCTGTGAGAGATTTTCCTGTGCAACGGGTTTTATTGGTCATTCTAGGAGGAATGGTCAGGGAGAGGTGGGAGCACCTTCAAACAGATGCGACTGCTCTAGCCTCTAAAGTTCAGGTTTTTGTGATCGCAGTAAGTACTTTAAATAAATTTTTGATCATTGTTGTGTTTATATTTAATGATCCAGAATAACTTTTCATTTTTCTTTTTATAGCTTGCTCAGCTTTGCCACGATACAGTCGAGCCACTCTGAATGTGTCGACAAACTTCCATCATACTTGTTAGGAATTTGAGAGAGTATGCAAAAGAGCAGATGAGCTTGAGAATGCATTAAAGTCCGAGCGTGAGACTCACCAGGAAGCACAAGAGTCTCTCAAGATCACCCTCGAGGAGCTGGAGAGAGAAAGAAAAATGAGCAATGTGCGGTATGCTCGGGGTGTGTATTGCTATAGTTAAGCCGTGTCAAAGCAAGTCAAGGAGGAGAATCCAGACATGGACTTGTCTTGGATGATTGACATTAACATAGACCAATGGGATGATGATGAGCTTGAAGAGGATGATGAGGAGACGGCGGGAGACACTGCTCCAGATAATGCTGGGGACAATGACGCCTAGCTGAGCCTTTGTCCCTTCTGTTCAGCCTCGTTTCTCTTTGCTTGATTTAGAGCTTTGTCTGTTTGTTTTTTCGGCTCGGTTTAGAGCTTTTGTATAGCCTTCGGGCTGTTTGTACATGTCTTTTCTTTGACATAAATAAAATTCTTCATAATGCTCATTTTTTAGTTTAAATTCAAACAACCGAGTATTCCAATTACATTATTGATGACGCGTGGAAGGAATATTTTTGTATAATTTGAGTGTTTTTATGAGGGCGCATTTGTAGCGTGAAGTTCGGTGCTCAGTTTGACCGCTGAGAGCGGTTGGACGGTTTGTGGTGCAATATAGTTTGGATGGCTAGTTCATTTTTGCCCTAATATTTTTCTTTTACTAAGTATATTTACAAGTGTATGGTCTTTTACATAAGTAATGGCTATTAAAAATATTTCTTCAAGTTTTTAGCATCCCATGCTCTTGGCACTTCTTTTCCGTTTATAGTCTGAAGCTTGTAGGCTCCGCTCTTTAGTGTCCCAGCTATCTTATATGGGCCACCCAATTTGCCCCTAGTTTTCCTGGTCTTGCTACTCCATGTATGGTAATAACCCTTCTGAATATCAAATCGCCTTCGTTGAATTGCTTGTCTCGGACTCTCTTATTGTGAAAACTTGCAATTTGAGCTTTATAAGCCTCGACTTTGATCGCAGCTTCCTCTCTTTTGAACTCTAGGATGTCCAGGTTGTATTTGATGTCCGAGTCTTAGTTTTCTAAGTAGTCAAGAGTTCTTCCTGATGGAATTTTGATCTCGATGGGGATGACAACCTCTGTGCTATAGGCCAATGCAAAGGGGGATTTGCCTATGGACGTTCTAGGTGAGGTGCGGTAAGCCTATAGTACATTGTAGAGCTCCTCCGTCCATGACCCTTTAGCATCGTCGAGCCTTTTCTTCAATCCAGCGATGATAGTGCGGTTTGTCACCTTTATTTGTCCATTTGATTGGGGATGATATACCAAGATAAACCTGAGGTCTATCTTCAGCTCGACACAGTACTCCCTTAAAGGCCTACAATCAAATTATTTTTCATTGTCAGTTATCAGAACATGAGGAATGTCGAACATGGTGATTACTGACTTTTGAAAAAATTTGATTATGGAAGCTAAAGTGATAGAGGCCACAGGCTCGGCTTAGGCCCATTTGATAAAATGATCGACTGCTGTAATTAAAAATTTTCTCTGTGCTGTAGCCTGAGGAAAAGGTCTCAAAATATCCATGCCCCATTGAGAAAATGGCCATGGACTTCGGATGGGTCTTTGTTCATTGGCGGGTTGATACTGTAGATTAGCGTGTCTCTAGCATTTTTCACACTTATGAACAAGCTTTTTGGTGTCACTGTCCATGGAAGGCCAGAAGTACCCCTGCAATAGTGCTTTCTTTGATAAGGCTCGAGGCCTTTCATGTGCTCCACAAATCCCTTCATGTATTTCTTTGAGCAAGTAATCTCCCTCCTCAGATACACACCTGCTCCAAGGATGGAAAAGACCTCTTATATAAGACCCCATTACAGATCGAATATAAGCTAGACTTTCTACAATCGTCTTGGCCTCTACTGGATTTGTTGGAAGCTCTCTTAAATCAAAGAACATGTAGATCGGCAACCGCCATCCTTCCAGGGGTTTGGTGACTAGGATAGAGACTATATTATAATTGGGTTTTGTAATGGTCTCTGTGAGGACTCCATTGTCAGGGTTTCCCTCTCTGGCAGCTACGGCTTTGGCTAGCCTATCAGCGCATTCATTCTCTGTCCGTACTATCTGACGAAAATCCCAAGAACAACTTTGCCACTCTATAACTGAAAGGAGCTTGACTATGTGTTCCTTATAATGAGTCATGTTCACATTCCAGGTCTTATACTTTCCTGTTAACTGGCTAACAACCAACTGAGAATCAGATAGGATCAGGAGATGGTTGGGTTAAACTTTCGAGGTCAGCTTTAAACCTAAACAAATGGCTTCGTACTCTGTTGCATTGTTAGAGGCCATAAAATCAAGTCTGGCTCAATACCTGATAACAATTTTTCTTGGGCCTTTGAGAAAAACTCTGATACTAGATCTTTCCGAGCAGGATGCTCTATCTACATTCAACACCCAAGCCTCTTTAGGAGTTGATTCGTCGGTGATGGTGTGCGCATTAAAGTACGACAATAGTCTTTCTGAAGCGGCTTTTAGGGCCAATGCCAATTTATTCGCGGGGGGGGGGGGGGGGGGGGGGGGGAATACCTGAGCTCGGGACTTTTCATGGTGTGGCTGGTATAATAGATTGAATATTGTAGGTTATCTTCTTCCCTTATCAAAATCGAGCCGACAGTGGCTAGCAAGACTGAGAGGTATAAGATCAATGGCTCCTCGTGGATCAGTCGACTGAGGAGGGGGAGGAACTCAAGAACTTCTTAAGCTTGATAAAAGCCTATTGACATTCGCAGTCCATTGGAATTGCTTCAATCCCTTCAGGATTTTGTAAAAAGGTAAGAATCTTTTGGCCGAACAGGAGATAAATCTGCCGAGGGCCGTGATTTGACCGTTAAGCTTTTGGACGTCTTTCATATTCTTGGGAGGCTCCATCTCTAGGATAGCTTGAATCTTCTCTGGATTAGCCTTGATTCCTCTCTTCAAAATCATGAATCCATAAAACTTTCCCGATTGAACCCCGAAAGGCACACTTCTCTGGGTTGAGCTTCATGTTTTCTTGCCGCAATATTTCAAAGACCTTTGAAAGGTCTTGAGGATTCTCCGTTGAAGTCTTAGACTTGATAATCATATAATCAACATATGCCTCAACATTGTAGCCCATATATCCCTGGAAGAGCTTGTTGATGAGTCTCTAATAAGTGGCTCCAGCATTCTTGAGGCCAAATGACATGACTTTGTAACGATAGGTACCGTTATTGGTCACAAAAGAGGTTTTGCTCTGATCCTCCGCCTTCAAGGGGATTTAGTGGTACCCAGATGAGGCATCGATGAAGTTGTACTTCTCATACCCTACGGTGGAGTCTATCAGACGGTTAATGATCGGCAGAGGATAAGAGTCTTTAGGACATGCTCAGTTCAGATCTGTGAAGTCTATACACATTCTTCACTTTTTGTTAGACTTCCTCACTAGGACCACATTGGATAACTAGTCTAGGAATAGGATTTTCTGAATTATTCCTGCCTTTAAAAGTTTATCAACTTCCTGCTCGGCTGCTAGCTGTTTCTCCAGTCCCAAATTTATTCTCTTCTATTTGACTGGGGTGGTATGAGGATTTAAATGCAATTCGTGTATCATAAGCTCAAGTGGGATACCTGTAACATTAGATGAAGTCCAAGCAAAAATATCCTCATATTGTTCAAGTACTTGTGTGAGAGAAAGCTCCATGTTGGTGTCTTTAAGAAGCGCCGCATAGGAGTCTCGTGCAACTTGCTGGCTACCCCTTAGGACTGCCACACCTGACTAGGTGAATTTTCAATAGCAAATTTTTCATGGAGATGCAAGCGTCCACTCCTACAAGCAATGGTCGCCCAAAAATTACATTATACGCAAAGCTCATATCCAAAACCATGAAACAGACCTGACAGTTCCAAACTACCACATCATCACCCATCTAAACCTCCAGTGTCGCAGACCCTACTATCAATATCGCCTTTCCAGATAAGCCTACAAGGGAAACCAAGACCGACTTGAGAATATTGAGTGACAAACCGAGCTTCTTGTAGGCATCTAGAGTCAGTAGGTTTACTGCACTTCTCGTATCAACTAGAATACGCTGAACAAGATAGTATTGAATCATGGCCTCTACCACTAAGGCATCAGCATGGAGATTAGATACTTGATTGGATTCTTCAGTGCGAAAAGTAACAGCGGGCCTTTCGCCTTTATGACCTTTGGCTATAGAAAAGACCTCTCTAGGCCTACACTTTTTAGAGGTACCTGTTGTATCATAATGCTCTCTACCTGCATAAACATGTATCACTTCAGTGGGAGTTTTCCTCTGAAATTAGAAAGAAGGCTCAGAATCATTATCTGATCTGCTGCGGCCTCCGAATCTTGCTATGAAATGTCGTAACTCCCCAGCTTGTATTAGCTCTCGATCCTCTTTTGCAACTTGGTATAGTCAATGGTTTTATGATAAGTGCCTTTGTGGAAACTGCAATATTGGCCCTGGTCTCGATTAGAATATTCTCTCATTGGCCTGAACCAATTGACCTCTGCGTTGTCCTTCAGCCAATGCAGAATGGTGGCAGATGAGACACTAAACGTTAGCCTCTCCCAGGCCTCTGTAATGTGATAAGCTTTTTGAGAGTACTGCTGGCTGGATGGTCGGGTAGTGCTTCGGCTGTGACCTTTCCATGAGCTGCTTGGTTTTGATGTCTTAGAGTGGTCCAGTATGTGAGTGCTTGACTTCAATGGCTCGGCTAATGTCTTTGATGATTGGTCCTTTCTGGAGGCTCAAAGTTCTTCCCATATTCGGTCATTTTCATCTATGCGGATATACTTATAAGCTCGGTCCATGAGGTCAACAAAGTTCTCTGAAGGGTTCTTACTCAAGAAATTGGAGAACTGCTTGCACCCAGTATTATGGATCATCACCTCCAAGGCTAGCTCAAAGTTCACCTTAGGAATCTTGTTGACAGTCTAGTTAAACCTCTCAACATAATGCTAGAGTGTTTCTTTAAGCTTTTGTACTATTTTAAGCAAATATGCCGAAGTTCACCTACGGTCGATGGATGCCATAAAATTATTGATGAACAACTCGGTAAGCTGCCTAGAATTGAATGTGAAATTTGGTTCCAGAATTTTATACCAAATCTATGCATTACCGATTAGGGTTTTGGGGAAGAGTTTGCACAAGGCTGAGTCTGAGGTGGTATATACCAGAGCGGTATTGTAAAAGTTGTCGACATACGTCTGAGGGTAAGACGAGCCTCCATATTCTTTCATTTTTAGTCTGTGGAAGCTCGGGTAGGTGTCTGTTAGGATCTCTTTGGATAATGGGGATCGAAAGGTAGTATCGTACTGTAGTATGGTTCTTTTGTGCATCTTCTTAATTCTTTCATCAACAAGGGCATTGAGATCACCCTCGGATACTTTTGCTTCATTGCGTTTTAGCCCGGTATGGTGCTAGGCAAGGTTGACCTCTGGGTCGAAATCAGTATCTTTTAGAGAATAAAGTCTCCTTCTAACTTAGTTTTGTGGTCCTAGTGAGTCATCTCTTACGGAGTGCTGATCAAATTCGTTAGAGAGGGTTGATGGATAGTAGGGTGGGGATACTGTTTAAGGATGAGTTGGCTGAGATGGGGCTTGATTGGTAGTTGGACATTCATAGTCAGGATGAGGCTGCTCAGTCTGGTGTCTTATAATGGAGATTAGATCTTTGATAGAGGTTGTTAGGTCTTGAGCCGTCCATTCTGTCAGGCCCTCTGGAAGCATTGGTACTTGGCTTTTCTGTACTAAGGGAGAATGAGGCTAAAGCAGGTTTATTGTAGAGGGTTGACCTATGGGGGCCAGGGTTGCCGAGGGACCAATGAATTCTGGCTCTAGGTGATTCGAGGTATGATCAGATTAAGCAATTTAGGGGACGTATTAGCATTGGGGGGTGTAGGGAGACTGAATGTATTGGTTTTGTGGTGTGAGAGGATATTTTGGTTTGGAATGAGTTGGGACTTGAGTCTTGTTGTCCATCTTCAGGGATTAGCCAGTACACGCTTACTGCACCACTGATGATGAGGTGAACTTTCAGACTCAAGGCTTGGTTGGGGGCTCCTTGGCTTAACAATCACGCCGGAGGACCTGCAAGACAAAAAGGAGGCTCGGGCTACAGTGGAGAGGCTTTGATGCTTAAGTCAGTGCTCGGCCTTGTATAAATTATGGGTAATTAGAAGTTAGAAAAAAAAATAGGATACCCTACTTGTATATTTTACCTCTATTTATACATGGGAGATGGTGAGAGATAAACTTTGCAGATAGTGGGAGTGTCAGGGAATATTAGAAGGTATCATGAATTTGTGAGAAATGATACGCCGGTCAACAAACCGAGCCTAGATGACAAGCTCAGTTGGCAAGGACTCTATTGATCATGTGTTAAGCTCACTGCAAGAAGCGCGGCTTGTTTTGAGCTATGTGTGTCAAGCCTGGTATATTGAGGTGGTCCGACTCGATTGCTTATTGTCGATCTATGGGTATGCACCCCTAATTTATCAAGACTACAAGAAAAAAAAATCTCAAATATTCTCAAGTCACTATCTCATTTGATTACACTAAATGAGAAAAATTGTCTTTTTAAAAAATGAGAAAACATTAAGAAACTAAAAGAAATCACTTATTTTTTTATCTCTGGACTTTAGATATTTTGCACATTGAGCCCCTGAATATGTATTTGATGACATTGAGCCCCTCAACTACAGATTGGTGATATTGAATCTATTTATAATAACAGTTAAACATGTAATTTTCACTCGGTATCAATCAAGAGGCTCAATATCACCAAATAAAACTTTATGGGTTAATATGCAAAATGCATAAAGTTTAGGAGCCAAAAAAATATTTTATTCCATAATTTTTCATCAAAACACACCAATTTACTCCGGCAGAAACGCGATTTTGATGGAAATTTAAAACATGCATTTAATTTCTATAAAAAAAGGATTCAATGTCACCAACCAGTATAGTTGAAGTGCTCAATGTAAAATAAAAATTTAGAGCTCAATGAGCAAAATATGTAAAATTCAAAGGTAAAAAAAAAATGTATTTTTCCAAACTAAAATTCAAAGAAAAAATCATGATAAATTCCAACATACATATTAAAGATGCATCACTTAGAAAAGCTTTTCAATATACTACCTAGAAAAACAAAAAAATTCTTACATTCATTACAATATTTAATATACTATTGATATATCAAAGATAAATAAATAGTATTTTTTTAAACCTTGTATTAAAATATATTATTGATATATCTAAGGTATACCATTGATACAATGTAGATATACCAATAATATACTAATGGTATACTAATAATATATCATCTGAATGAGAAAGCACCATGTTGATGATGAGCTTCTCTTTTCCAACAATCTCTTCCGAGAGTTTCTGACTCATTAACAAGTGAGGTGATTTTTCACCAATCTAATCTATCCACTTGTCTATCTTCAGTAAATAGCATATAATTTTTTCCTATCACTCTTCAATTTATTTGCCATTTCAACTCTAAAACAAGACGATTTTGAAGAGAAAAGAAGGATCTTTATCTATTTTTTCATATTTGTTCATCTTTCAAGCTCCAAATTGCAAATTCATCCGTGATCAATATTACAAATTTAATATAACTATACTAACAAGGAACCAAAAAATTATATTTCAAACTTATAAATCAAAAAATAAAATTTAATACTTTGCATCAAATGACTTTTCGAAGAGGAATGAAAGCTAAAGAGTTAAAAGTGAGTAATCCCACAACTGGCAGCCACAAGAAATAAAAGCAATATAAAATTGGGAGCTCATCAACCCAAAAAAAAAATAGGTCATTCTAATAGAGATAAACCAAAAGATAAAGAATATGTTGAGACTTAATCAATTGCAAACTCATCCACGATATCATCAGCCTCGTATGCAGCAGTTTTGAGCTTTCGAAGCCAATTCTTGACAGCCTCATTCTTCCACTGCTTCTCCTCTGCATCACAGAGCACAGCTTGGATAGTGGTCAATGTGCTTTCAAGAATCTGGAGCTCAGTTCTCAGGCCTCCAGCAGTTGTAATCTTGCCACGTAGCAAATCATTCAAGTTTGCTACAATAGTACTTGCAAGTGCAGAAACAAGTGCATCAGCTATATTTGGATCTGTACTAATCTCCAAAAACAGAGATCCAAACTCTCGGCAGGAGATTGAGAGAAAAGATTGATGAATGGGTGGACCAATAATGTAGACCTATGACTTGACCCAATCAAATTGTATCATAGTAGTTTTGGTGGGTCCATACGTAATTGACTTTACGAGTCATTTACAGGAAAAAAAAAATTGAATTTTCGCCCATCAAACTCTTGAATTCCAATTCTTGAATTTTTTTTTTTTTGCAATTCATATGAGTTTATTCCGCATGTTGAAAGTTGTTGGGAATTTATAGAAGGATGCTCTCTTTAATTCTAGTGTGAATTGAAATTATCGTATAAGTGGAAACCTTTGGGATATAAACTGGAATATTGTAGTGTTTTGTAAATCATCAGTTACCTATTGACAAGTGAGTGAGGCAAGTTATGGACCTCCAAACCAGTGAATAAGTTTTAATACATGGGTGAAAGAGTATGGCGTTGAGAATATTGGATTAGGCAATTCAATTTTCAAATACAGCCCTTTTAACTTTGGAGATAATGGAGAGCTATTTATGATAAGAACGACTGATGGGAATCTTATTGCTGCTGATACTGATGGTGGCAACATTGATGATTTGTAGATTTAGTCGGTCGCTTATTTAGTTCCATAAAAGAAAGCTTCGCCCTGATCAATCATGAAGGTTAGTGAATATATAGTGCACATGGAGAATTAGATCTCTGAATTTAAAACTTCAAAACTGCAGTTTCATGTATATCATAGGCAGAATCCTGAAAACAGCAGACATGGCTAAATGTCTTTTCTAGTAGGTGTACTTGCCTGAAAATTCTGGCCATGAACTATTTACCTATTCTTTAATTCATTTATTTCTGTGTTTAACACACTGATATTCGAGTAAAAAGCAACATTCCCAAAATTGAAATATCATAACAATTTCCTATAAATTTTAGTTTCACATACTGATATTTAAAGGAAAGCCAAAATACAATTCATTTAACAAGGGAATTTTAGATTCAGAATTGTTGAATCTGCCTGCTGTTCGGTTTTCTTCATCTGATTTGTTCTTTCTGTAACAACGATGTTGATGAGCCGCTTTCCACTCTTATTGTTGAGTGAAACTTATCTTTTTCACTAGCAATAGTATCTAATTTTTTCATAACACCAATCAATTTATGCGCAATTTAACTCTAAAAACAGAGGATTTAATTAGACGAGAAAAGAAGGATCTTACTTTGGTTTTCAGATCTGTTTGCACCCCATGCATTTCAGCTTGAATTGCAAACTCATCAACTTCGTAAGTAGCAAGTTCGAGCATCCGAAGCCAATTACTAAGCCTGATTCTTCCACTGCTTCTCCTCTGCATAGAGCACAGCTCGGATGGTATTGAATGTGCTTTAATGATTCTCCAGCTCAGTGCTGAAACCCCAGGAAGCTACTATGTTAACAGCCCAGTCAAAGTGTACCAGCGTCGGTCCAAGCCTCCACGCATTGAGGTTCTGAATTAGTCAGATATTTCTATTTTTCATTATTTTTATTGGATTCCTGTTATGTAGGAGAGAGATCCTCCATTTCCCTATTCCATGTAGTTAGTGGGAGGTTAATCCTCCATGTTGATTACTGCTCCTGAATTGTAGGAGTTAGTTACACAGCTCCTGTATTTATAAGCAGTTTTCTGATGAAATAAAATATATCTTCAAACTCCAAATTTGGTCTTAAGACTGAGGTTCTGTCTCCCTCTAACGAGCTGCCTTCTTCCTTAACTTCCACCATAGGTCGTTCAAGGAAAAACCCTAGCCTAAGCACCCAAACACCAACCCCGAATAGACCCATAACCAGATCCTTGAGTAGGAACCCTAACATATTGGTATCAGAGCCAACAGTTATGGGTGAATCTATTCAGGACCAGCTGACCAAAGTTTTTGAATTACTTCTAGCAGAGCAACGTGCAAATAATGAGCTTCGTGCACAAGTCAAAACCCTGACCCAAGAGTGGGAGTCCACCAAACACACTTTCCAGAACAGCAATACTGATTCTCCAGCCAGTACTCACAAGGCGAAGGGCAATTCAGGAACTTCAACTTCAGAAAAAATTGGCAGTAGCACGTTTGTTCCTAAATTCACCAAGTTGGATTTTCCTCGCTATGATGGACAAGACGACCCTTTAGGATGGTTAAATCGCTGTCAACATTTTTTCCGCCATCAGCAGACACCGGAGGAAGAAATGGTCAGCCTAGCCTCTTATCACCTTGAAGGAATCGCCCAACTCTGGTTTATGCAGTTCCTCGATGATTTTCCCAATCCATCTTGGGACGATTTCTCCACTCAGTGCAACCTACGCTTTGGGCCTCCAGTCCGCAGCAACAAATTGGGTGAACTTGCAAAGCTGAAACAAACGGGATCAGTGGCTGATTATCAGAATTCCTTTGAGACACTGATTTCTCGTGCAGGAACGCTCACCCAATCGCAGAAAGTTCAGTTGTATCTCAGCGGCCTACAGGACTCCATTGCTGTCGAGGTCGAGCTGCACCATCCGACTGACCTAGTGACTGCGATGAGTATGTCCCGCTTGTATGAACGGAAACTCTTTCCCCGGACAACAAATCAGCGAGATTTCCGGCGCCAATCTCAACTGGAATCTCGACCATCTCGCATGGTTAAAAGGCTGTCGCCCGAAGAAATGGAGGAACGGCGGAAAAAGGGGCTCTGTTTTAATTGAGACGAACAATTTGTCAGAGGCCACCACTGTAAAAGGCTGTTCTGGATCGAGATTGACTTGCCCGACGATGTTGATGATTTTCAGTCTGAACCAGAAATCTCGTTGCACGCAATGACCGGAAATCGAGGCCCCCAATCTATGCAACTTTTTGGTTCTTGGCAAAACGGACGAGTCTTAATTCTGATTGACTCTGGCAGCACACACAGCTTCGTGTCTTCTTCCAAGGCTGCTGAATTACAGGCTAATATTAATACACACGATGGTCTACGAGTACATGTTGCCAACGGGGAGGAACTTACAAGTCCAGGAGTGTGTAAGCATACCTCAGTTTCACTGGACTTTGCTTCATTTGTGCTTGATTTTCTTGTCCTGCCATTAACTTCTTTTGATATGGTCTTGGGGGTCAACTGGCTTCGTACTTTGGGTCCTATTCTGTGGGATTTCACCACCATGTGTATGAGTTTTTTCCAGCAGGGCCATCTAATTGAATTACAAGGATTGGCTTCTTCGAGTGCTCCACCAAGTACAGCCCTCAACTCGATACAACTCTGCTCGAACTCTGACACTCCATTACAGAAACTGTTGGCTGAATTTGAGGACCTCTTCACTGCTCCTATAGGTCTGCCCCCATCACGCAGCTGTAACCACAAAATTCAACTTACTCCAGGCACCAATCCAGTGGTGGTTCGACCATATAGATACCCCCATGGCCAGAAGGATGAGATAGAAAAACAATGCATAGCCATGCTGCAGCAAGGGATAATCAGACCCAGCCATTCGCCTTTTTCTTCACCAGTGATTTTGGTTCCTAAAGCTGATGGTTCTTGGCGACTTTGCGTTGATTATCGCGAACTTAATAGGAACACCATCAAAGACAAGTTTCCTATTCCGGTAATCGACGAGTTATTAGATGAGCTGGGTGGTGCAACCGTCTTCACTAAACTGGATCTGCTTTCTGGCTATTTCCAAGTACGGATGAACCCATCTGATGTGGAAAAGACTGCATTCCGCACTCACCACGGGCACTTTGAGTTTCTTGTCATGCCGTTTGGATTAACAAACGCGCCATCCACATTCCAGTCCTTAATGAACGAGGTATTCAAGGATTATTTAAGAAAATTTGTGCTCGTTTTCTTCGACGATATTCTGATTTACAGTCACTCTTGGGCGGATCACCTACTCCACTTGCGTTTAGTGTTCCAACTGCTGCTGTCACACAGATTATGCCTCAAGCGATCAAAGTGTGTCTTTGGGCAGTCTCAGATTTCTTATTTGGGGCATATTATCTCATCACAAGGGGTTCAGGTTGACCAATCAAAAATATCAGCAATTCTAGACTGGCCAAAACCAACGACACTGTGCAGTTTACGAGGCTTCCTTGGGCTTACTGGTTATTACCGTAAATTTGTGCAGGACTATGGTCTCATTGCAGCGCCTCTCACTTCTATGCTCAAGAAAAACAATTTCCGGTGGACAGATCAAGCAGTCCAATCCTTTGAGCAATTAAAATCGGCCTTAACAACTACCCCAGTACTTATTTTGCCGAATTTTGATCTAACTTTTGTTTGTGGAATGTGATGCATCGGGAATAGGAATTGGCGCCGTACTTTCACAAGAGAATAGGCCAGTTGCTTTTTTCAGTCGTTCCTTAGCAGTACGCCATAAAAACTTACCAGCGTATGAGCGGGAATTGATTGGATTGGTGAAAGCTATAAAGCATTGGCATTCTTATTTGTGGGGTCAAGAATTTGTTGTCCGCACAGATCACTTCACCCTCAAATATCTGTTGGAGCAACGCCATTTATCTGCAGTACAGCAACACTGGATCAGTAAGCTGCTAAGTTTCTCTTTTTCTGTGGAATACAGATCGGGAAAATCAAATATCGTGGCGGATGCTCTCTCACGGCGCAACACTGAACAGTCACTCCTTATGGCCATTTCAATGCCTCAACTAAGCCTCTTTGATGAAATTAAGCAAGAACAGCAGCAGTCCTTGGAGGTTCAGCAACGCCTATCAGCAATAAATAAGGGTACAGCCTCCTCAAACTGGGTTTTCTGGGATGGTTTACTCTATTATAAAAACAGGATTTTTCTTCCTTCAAACTCACCCTCCATTCAGCTTGTACTGGGAGCTTTTCACAACCCACACCATGAAGGTTATCAAAAGACCTTGTTCCGGATTACTCGTGATTTTTTTTGGAATGGCATGAAGAAGATGATTCAGGATTTTGTGCAGTCCTGCGACACTTGTCAAAGAAACAAGACCGAAACACTCCAACCAGCAGGTCTCCTTCGACCCTTATCCATTCCCACACAAATCTGGGCTGATATTTCGCTGGACTTTGTGGAGGGAATTCCTACTTCTAAGGGAAAAAATGTATTGCTGGTCGTTGTGGATCGTTTTTCCAAATATGCACATTTTTTGGCTTTGTCTCACCCCTATTCTGCTGTCAGCGTGGCTCGCTCCTTCTTTGACAACATTTTCAAACTCCATGGACTGCCGGAAACCATTGTTAGTGACAGAGATGTGACATTCACAAGTGCTTTTTGGAGGGAACTGTTCCGACTCAGTGGCACAAAACTGTGCTTCAGTTCATCTTACCATCCGCAATCCGATGGTCAAACGGAAGTCGTAAATCGTACCCTGGAAATGTATCTCCGTTGTTTCACGGGCAACAATCCTAGCAGATGGACTGACTGGCTGTCTTGGGCGGAATTCTGCTACAACACAAGTTATCACTCTTCCTTGAAGACCACTCCCTTTGAAGCAGTTTATGGACGTCCACCTCCACGCCTACTATCTTACCTGCCAGGAACATCATCAATCCAGGCGGTGGATACAGCTCTTCACACTCGTGACGACATGTTACAACAGTTGAGGGAAAATCTGCTTCGGGCACAACAGAAAATGAAACACACATATGATCATTCCCATCATTCTTTGGAGTTCAAGGTTGGTGATATGGTTCTATTGCACCTCCAAAAATATAGACAGCAGTCAGTGGCTCAGCGTAAAAACCAGAAGCTTTCCCCACGGTTCTATGGGCCTTTCAAAATTTTGCAACGTATCGGCACTATGGCCTACAAACTTGATCTGCCAGCTGATGCAAAGCTCCATTCAGTCTTCCATGTGTCATACCTCAAGCCTTATCATGAAGGAAACACCCATACTGTTTCAGTTCTACCAAACCTTCCCCCAGCAGAACCGATTGTTCCCTTAGCAGTCCTTGACACTCGTTATAAAGGAGGAATTCCAGAAGCTTTGATCCACTGGAGTCATTCATCACCCGCTGACGCTTCTTGGATGCCTATCAGTGACATCAAGGACAAATTTCCAACATTTCAGCTTGAGGACAAGCTTCCAGCCGGGGAGGGAAGTAATGTTAACAGCCCAGTCAAAGTGTACCAGCGTCGGTCCAAGCCTCCACGCATTGAGGTTCTGAATTAGTCAGACATTTCTATTTTTCATTATTTTTATTGGATTCCTGTTATGTAGGAGGGAGATCCTCCATTTCCCTATTCCATGTAGTTAGTGGGAGGTTAATCCTCCATGTTGATTACTGCTCCTGAATTGTAGGAGTTAGTTACACAGCTCCTGTATTTATAAGCAGTTTTCTGATGAAATAAAATATATCTTCAAACTCCAAATTTGGTCTTAAGACTGAGGTTCTGTCTCCCTCTAACGAGCTGCCTTCTTCCTTAACTTCCACCATAGGTCGTTCAAGGAAAAACCCTAGCCTAAGCACCCAAACACCAACCCCGAATAGACCCATAACCAGATCCTTGAGTAGGGACCCTAACATACTACCTCACTAAGTGCTAAAGAATTCAAATTTGTCAATATCGCACTTGCAAGTGCAGAAACAAATGCATCAGCAATATCTAGAGTAACTTCCAGAAACAAATTTGTCAACATCGTAGAGATCTCCAAAAGAACACAAGCTAGAAGCAACTTCAACCTTTTTTTTTTCTCACAAGAAATAGGAATCAGGAAAGCAAAGTGCCAATTCCATATCTGGCTCCACAGTCCACACCAAACTGACTCTTCACGGGACCCTTGAATTAGGCAAAAGCCATTAGACAGCCACAATGGCACAACCCAACGGATACAACCATTGACTTTTTTTTCTTTTGGCACAAAAGGATTTCTCTAAAAGGATAAGTATGATGAAACTGAAGGAATATCGTTTTATAAATAATAGGTTACTTCAACTATGAGTGCAGGTTAATCAGATTTAATTATAAACTAACAATGCACAAGAAGAACGCAGTAACAATGATTTGGTGGATGATTAGAAATTTCAGTCTTCTCTGACTGCTGTACTAAAATACATATGAAGCACATAAAAAGAGATCAAGAAGCTGAATATCCATACAAAAAAAAAATACATATCAGAAACTAGGATTTTGATGAAAATCAGTTGTTCTCTTGGTCATTATGATGCCTTGCGGACATTCCTGGAATATTAAAGACTGTAGATTTTATCTAAATGATGGCTTCGTTACTGATCTTCGGCACGAGCTAAATGGTCATGTAAAAATGCCGAAGATTTAAGGAGAGCCACCAAAGAATGGGAGAGGGCACCTCATAATATCATAGCTATCTCTAATAATAATGCTCTCAGAATTCGCTGAATTTTCTGAGGATAAAAAATATGAGCAGCTAGCCAAACTGCAAAAACAAGGTAATTTTTACCAAGTCTTGCCATTCTTTTCCTATTCTCTTCTAATAAAGCTCTACCCATATTTATCGCCTGGCCTGCCATTACTTTTGAAAAAATAGAGTAGGTTTATTATGACCTGTAGTTGATAGTCCTCACGGCTCGGTTGAAAGTTCATGCCATCCAATATTATGTAAACATTTACAGCAAGCTCGATAAAAATCAGCCTCAGAAACTTTTTGCTCAAGCCCAAGAACAGTCATTGGAGATTAAATACGTATGGTTATACCTAAATGTTGGCTTTTCTTTCCCACCTTTCCTTTTGTCAAGCCTAAAAAAAATGATAACAAATAGACAGAGATTAGAAAACACACAAGAGAACCATTAAAAAATATAGAATCTAAAGAAAAATGTAGCAGCATTAACATTGACTTCTGTGCATGGCTTTGTCTTCACGATAATCTTCTGAGTCATAATGATAAAGAAATATGCCATGAAAAAAGAACTGCAAAATAACCACAAAAGCACATTGCATTTTTCATGGCTCAGCTTACATACTACAGATTTGGGAGGAAGGAGCAAGAAAATTATTCCAAAATGAGATTACAACGTGAGAAACTGTTTCCAAATTCTGAAATGCTAACAATCATTATAAAATGGTGATGAACTCTCATTAACAACATTACCAGAGGACCTTCCTTTCAATAAAATTCATATCCAGCCTATACAATGGGGAAATCCCCAATCTGTGGCCAAAAATGTTTATATTGGAACAACATCAATATTCTAGTGTATTCATCTTAACAACACATGCACATAATCACATGGAGAATCTTTCAAAATTTGGAATTGGTAAGTTGAAATCATAGAAATGGCATATGGGATTCATGTGAAGGGACACTATACCACTGCAAAGTCCATGCTGGATGGACTGCTGTGCATACCCAACATATGACTGTTTTTCATACCCAACAGATGACAGTTTTTGGTTCTATTTTTCAGACTACAGAATTCTTCACTTTTCCAATTGGAAATGATACAGCTTTCAAGTAACCTCGTAAGAACAGTGAAGTCAAACTTGTGACCATCAAATTTCTTATCTATTTGTATGTGTATGGCCGAATCCCACAAGCAAGTACTCAAGTCTAAGAATTCCACCTCCTGAAATCCACCAATGTAAGTATATATAATGTACTTGCAAGTTAATCAGTAGCCAGTTGCTATTGGCAAAACATACCCCCAGTACAATTTCTAGCGCTTCTTTGGTGCCTGATGTGCTTCTTTATTATCCTGCTGTGCTGACACACTAATACTATCATTGCGGTTTTTCAAGTTGGTGACACTTGAATCTTCAATTTTTCTCCTTGAATCTAGACCATCACTGTCTTTGGGGTCTTTGTCACATGATCTAAGAATGCCATCTGTAAACCAGACAAAGTTATTAGATATACAGCCAAGAAACTGGTATGAAATGTACAATAATTGAGAAATGCACCTTCTGTTTTCTTGTGAACCTTTGATTTAATCTTTAAGCGCCTCTTGTGTAGCTCCTAAAACAATAGAATAACTCAAAAATCCATAGATAATAATTGAAGAAAAAAAAAGTTAAAGAAATTGATAGGGAAGAGAACTACCAAATTATATGATAAGTCAACAAACTGACATAAAGAAAATATGAATTCTTCCAGAAAAGAATGTCCAGTTTCAGTATTTTCCAATTGCTAAAAGGAATTCTGCATCTTGTGATTATTCTTCTAACTTTAAAGCTCTATTAGGCCAAATGGATCCTAATTCACATTTCCAAGGAATAAGCTTATAGGTTAATGCAATTACATTTTGTTATTAACATTGATCTTCCCCCGTAGTCACACACATACAAAAACACATGCATGCACTTATAACTATGAAAAAGTAAACTATGTATCCTCAAACAAAGATTTTAGGTGCGGAAGTAGAAGCAATTTGTGCATATATAATAATTGCAGACTATGTACTCTTAAACAATGTTTTTAGGCCTTTCTTATCATGAACATGAGAAGAAACTTACCACAGTAAAACAAAGATTATAGCATAATTGAATGAATTCTTAGGAACATTTCAGAATCATGCAATTGATTGAAATACAATTTAATCAAATAACAAGTGAACAGAACAATTTAAAAAAGAATCAACTGCAACTGCTATTCCTTAATCTTTCCACATAATCAAATGATTAGCCAATAAAAAAACCATTAACGATTATAAATTTGGATTTTTATTCAATCAATTAAAAGATTTAAATGAAGATTTCAACATAATAAATATATAAGAGAGGGGGTTAGCGTGATGAACATACTTGAAGCTTGGAGAGCTGATCTTGGGAGATACGTGCGGGCTTGAAATTGGGCTGCAAAGATGGTCTTGATCCTATTGCCGCTTCTCTAATCTTATCTTCTGCTATTTCTTCATCTTCCTCCTCTCTTCTAGACTCTTATTTTCTTCTCTCTGTGGTCTACAACGAGAACGCTCGCTTTTTCACTGATTCTATGAACAAACGGTGCGTTTCCGCTGCTTCTATTATGCTGTATATGCGTCTAACTGTAAAAATATAAATGATTAGAGAAATTCAGTAAGCGTTCAGCTGTAAAGTCATGAATAATTAGAAAAAGTACTAAATAATTCAATTGTGAAGCCATGAATAATTGGAGAAAACAATGAAGTAATGGAAGCAACAGAAAAATACTGCATTTTTTTTTTGTCTTCTTATTCAACTTTTCCTTGTTAATTTTTGTAAATTTGACTATACTCTCTTAGGACTTTCTGAAACTATAGAGTTATTTTTTTAATTTGTCACGAAATGAGAGAATTTGTCCTTGAAAAAATATATCATATGCGGCACATATTTATAGGAGAAAAGACTTAATATATATTATAATAATAGAGAGCTACAGAGAGAGGCGTGGAAGATAAAGAAATAAAGAAAGTGCAAGAAGCAAATGATTAAAGAAATAAGAGAAAATGGAGAAGTTAAGCAAGTGCAGGCTATGCTCTGCGCAAATGGGTCCTTTTCTTTCTTTGCTCCTTTTTTTTTTTTTTTTTCAAATAGTGATTGGGGGTTTATTTTTTTTTAAATACAATGCATATTATATGTTCTATAAAATACTCTAAACAAGAGTTATTTTAATTTTTTAACTTTTCATTATTTCTTTTTTTATATTTTTTATCTGTGATAATATTCTAGTAGTTTCTTATTAATTTACATTTTATTTCTTATAAGCACATCAATATGGTATTTTTAAAATTTTTTTGCTTTATGCAGTATTTTTAAATTTTTTTATTCTATAATATTTTTAAAAAGTATTTTTTTATTGTATACTTATATATAACATGTACTATATATGTAAATATATATTACATATACCTTTATATACTAATTATAATATTTTTTTTAAAAAAAATAGATATATGTAGTTATAATTATCGTATATTTTCATATACTAAAATATATGAGCTACATATTGATATTTTTTTCCAAGATAATAAGTATATAAATATATACTACATATACTTTCATATGCTAAAATAACAATAGATAAATATTTTTTCTTTTGTAATGCAATAACTATATATAGCTATATATATTATATGTAGGTATATGTTGCATATACCTTCATATACTAAGATGATATAATCACATATTGATATTTTTTTAAAAGACAATAGATATATGTAGTTATAGTTATTATATATCTAAATATAAGAAAATATAACAACTGCACACTGATATTTTTTTTTTCTAAAACAATAGATATATATAGGTATACGTATATCTTTGTATATATTGATAAATGTTACATATATTTTAACTGAGAATAATAACATATGTGATTATATATCGGTATGAATATGTGAGATCTTTTTGTGTTTGTATTTCATATTATCTTCATATGCTATTGCTTACAAAATTTGACCACAATCTTCATACTTGTTTTTGTCAAACCATCAACTTTGTTATCACTTGTTGGTATTGGGAAAGCTAACTTATTTCAGAGATTCTTTTATAAGTATTGTGAGGGAACTCGCTTATTGACTTAACTCTATATTTTAAATGAAACCTTAAAATAATAAGATTACGAGTCTTTTCTACTTATATATCCCTCATTAAATTCATCTTTTTTCGATGTGGAATCCTCTTGTAATATTTGAATAACATCAATTAACTACTAATATAAAAAATTTATAGTTATTATCCTATATTTTTAACCATAAGTTAATTTTTCATGGTTAATAATGAAAACAACTATTATGAAAATTTTACATTCATATTTAAAATATTTGATTTGTTACTATACCAAAAATATTATAGTTAAAAACTAATTATTTCTATGACAAATAAAAATTTAAATAAAAGTAAAAAATTTATTTTGAGAGACTTTTTTATAACTAATAAAATTATAGTTAGCTATGAACAATATATTATATGGCTAATATTATACATTAACTACTATCAAAAGTTTTATAGCAAATATTTATAGCTATAAATAATAATTATTGTAGTGCAATCAATATAGTCAAAGTGTTCAATGTCACTAAATAAAAATTTAGGGACTTAATACGCAAAATATGTAAAGTTTAGAAGATAAAAAAATGCATTTTTCCAAACTAAAATTCAAAGAAAAAATAATGATAAATTCCAACATAAATATTAAAGATGCAACACTTGAAAAAACTTTTCAATATACTACCAAAAAAAAAATTTCTTGCATTCATTGCAATATATAATATATTATTGATATATCAAAGATAAACAAACGATATTTTTAAAAAAAACTTGCAATATAGTATATTATTGATATGTCTGAGGTATGCCATTGACATACTGTAGATATATCAATAATATACTAATAGTATATTAATAATATATTTTTTATGTAAAAATTTTAACTTGTGTTGTAATATATTGTTGATATATCTAAGGTATACTTTAAATATATTAATAATATACAAATAATAAACCTTTTGATACATCAATATACGAATAATATATTGATAATATACTAATAGTACACTTCTGATATAATAAAAGTATATTCTACAAGTAAATTTCATCATTTGAGAAAAAAAAACATTATTGTTTGTCACTTAACTTAAAAAGACAATTGAGTTTTCATATATTTATATTTTATGCCATCTTGAACTCCAAAGAAAAATTAAACTAAGACAACATAGAATTATGTATAGAATGTCTTTAAACTATATGGTATGTACAAATGAAACTTGTGATATATTGTGACATTAGTTATAAGGAATTCAATGTCTCCTTATGAACTAATTTATGGACTTCCATTAAGAAGCAAATGCTCGAGAGTGATCAAACCTCGCAGGCCTGATAAAGTTGCTAATTTGCGACAGTATTGAATTTCTAATCTTCGAAGAGAAGATGAGCTGCAAAGTCCAGTCATTGTTAAGGACCCAATACTGTCACAATTCCATATATGCAATGACTCCAAAGCATTTAAGCTCCAAAGACCTTCCGGCAAGTTTTCAAGTCTATCGCAGCCATCGATACACAAATGTCTTAGAGCAGTCAGGTTATCCAACTCATTTGACAAGGACTCCAAATTGGGAAAATCATCAATATATAAGGACTCAAGTAGAGATTGGTTTTGTAGGAATCCAATGGGAAGATGTCCGACCTGAGGAAAGTTTCCAATCACAAGGGAGGTCAGAAAAGTGAGATTCCCAACTGATCTTAGCAAAGTCTGGCTTCCTCCAGTAACCTTTAATATTTTGAGAGAAGGTATAATTGGGAATTCCACCAACATAGGGCAACCGCTCACATGTAATTCACCAAGGACAGGGAAAATCTTTGTTCCATTCATTGTTGCCAGTTTCTCTAAGCTACTCATTGAAAAAATACTAAGCCTCTCCAATGATGGGAATGAGCTCTCCTCATTCCCGTACATGTCAACGTCAATGCATTTTATTGCATCCATTCCATTCAACTTAAGAATCTTGAGAAACTGCAGTTTCCCAAAAGGTGGAAGATGTTCGCATTTCCCACAACACTCCAACTTGATTTCCACAAGATTCGGTAAAAGCAAGTCCATCATCCAAGTTGGAAACTTTGAACCTCCATATCCTTCTATCCTCAACTTCCTTAAATTAGAATGGGGTTGGAGACCGAAGAGAACCTCTTCAATTTTTTCTATTGAGGTCTTGCTGCAGCCATCATCTGCACTCCAAATTAACTCCAGTGATTCAAGATTTTTCTTCAACACTAAATTGGCACTCTTGGCATCTGCTAAATTTTTTATGTTTTCAAGATTCTCGATATTCAAATCGCCTACAAGGTCCAATCCTTTTAGCTCTCCAATGTAGTGACCATTGCTCTTGCCCACAATGAACATACTAAGCTTTCGCAGACGAGTTAGTTGACCTATTCCAGCAGGCATACAGCGAAGTGAATTGCATTTTCTGAGGTGCAGATATATGAGATTTTTCATGTGCCTCATACCTTTTGGCAATGTAAGAAGTGCATAACAACGTGTGAGATTCAACGTCTGTAACTTTTGGAGGGAGGTAAGTGATTCTGGTAGAGTTATGATGTAGGATCCAGAAAGATCTAGATATCGCAAATGCTTCAAATTACTGATTGACATACGCTGTTTCCAATTTAATGAACCCTTTAAGATCAAGGCTCTTAGATTCTTCTGTTTAGAGATGCAAGGATGAGCATCCCTCAATTCAACATAACAAAGCATAAGAAAAGAGCGCAAAGATTGCACTTTATGGAGGTCCTTGCTCCCAGGAATAGTTCTAGAGCGCTTATCAGAAATAGACAAGTGACGAACCTCCTTGGAAACTTCTAATGCTTTGTCAGTCTCAATCAGACAGCACTCATGTTTCATTATTGATTGTGCTAGATCATGAACAAGATCATGCATTTTACATGTTATTTCACCCTCCAAATTGTTGTTGATGTCTTGCAAAAATGACCTCCAAACTAATTCTTTGAAAATCTCATTTCCCAAGTCGTACAAATCCATTGGTACCCTGTCAGCGATGAAGCCATTTGCCATCCACAGCTCTATCAATTGCTCTTTCCTCATCACGTAATCTTTTGGGAATATAGAGCAAAAGGAAAAACATTGCCTCAAATGTTGTGGTAAGTGATCATAACTTAATTTTAAGGCGGGTAAAATAGTTTTTCCTTCATCTGGCAAATCCCAAATTTCACTTTCCTTCACAGATAACCATTCACTCTCATTCCGTTTGAAGCGCATTAGGCTTCCCATAGCCTTTATTGCTAAAGGTATCCCTCCACACTTCTTGACTATGGCTCTTCCGATGGTTTCTAAATGTACAAACTCCTTTCTCATTCCCAATCCGAATGCACGTCGCTCAAACAAAAACCAAGAATCATCATCTGATAATCTTCCCATGTAATGAATAGGAACTGTAGCCATCATAAGAGCAACTTTCTCAATTCGGGTAGTTATTATAATGGCACTTCCTTTAGCTCCACATCTTAATGCATTCTTCAGTGCATCCCACTTATCAGGATTCTCATTCCACACATCATCCAAAACAAGCAAAAGTTTCCTTCCACCCAACTTTTCTTGGAGGCGACGTTGTAAGGGATCTAACTCTTGATTGCTACAAGGGCTGCCTTCAATGGACTCTATCATGGCTCTAAACAACCTCCCCATCTCAAAATCATCAGATACACAAATCCAAATTCTCAAGTCAAAATGATTTTCTATGCTTTTATCATTGTAGACTAACTGAGCAAGCGTAGTCTTTCCAAGCCCTCCCATGCCACATATAGCAAAAAAAGAACAATCATCTGAATTGGACAGCACCATGTTGATGAGCTTCTCTTTCTCTTCATCTCTTCCAAGAATTTCTGACTCGTTAACAAGTGAGGTGGTCTCTCGCCAATCTAAACTACCCACTTCTCTATCCCCAGCTTCCACTCTTGTCAAGTGAAATTGATCTTTTTCATGGGCAATAACATCTAATTTTTCTCTAATATTCTTTAATTTACGTGCCATCCTAACTCTAAAAAGAAGAGGATTTTGAAGAGAAAAGAAGGATCTTACTTTATTTTTGAGATCTTTTTGCAGCCTGTGCCTTTCAGCATCAATTGCAAACTCATCCACGATATCATCAGCCTCATAAGCAGCAGCTTTGAGCTTTCGAAGCCAATTCTTGACAGCCTCATTCTTCCACTGCTTCTCCTCTGCATCACAGAGCACAGCTTGGATAGTGGTCAATGTGCGTTCAAGAATCTGGAGCTCAGATCTCAGGCCTCCAGCAGTCGTAATCGTGCCAAGTGGCAAACCATTCAAGTTTGCTACAATAGTACTTGCAAGTGCAGAAACAAGTACATCAGCCATATTTGGATCTGTACTAATCTCCAAAAACAGAGATCCAAACTCTCGGCAGGAGATTGAGAGAAAAGATTGATGAATGGGTAGACCAATAATGTAGACCTATGACTTGACCCAATCAAATTGTATCATAGTAGTTTTGGTGGGTCCATACGTAACTGACTTTACGAGTCATTTACAGGAAAAAAAATTGAATTTTCGCCCATCAAACTCTTGAATTCCAATTCTTGAATTTTTTTTTTTGCAATTCATATGAGTTTATTCCGCATGTTGAAAGTTGTTGGGAATTTATAGAAGGATGGTCTCTTTAATTCTAGTGTGAATTGAAATTATCGTATAAGTGGAAACCTTTGGGATATAAACTGGAATGTTGTAGTGTTTTGTAAATCATCAGTTACCTATTGACAAGCGAGTGAGGCAAGTTATGGACCTCCAAACCAGTGAATAAGTTTTAATACATGGGTGAAAGAGTATGGCGTTGAGAATATTGGATTAGGCAATTCAATTTTCAAATACAGCCCTTTTAACTTTGGAGATAATGGAGAGCTTTTTATGATAAGAAAGACTGATGGGAATCTTATTGCTGCTGATACTGATGGTGGCAACATTGATGATTCGTAGATTTAGTCGGTCGCTTATTTGGTTCCATAAAAGAAAGCTTCGCCCTGATCAATCATGAAGGTTAGTGAATATACAATGCACATGGAGAATTAGATCTCTGAATTTTAAACTTCAAAACTGCAGTTTCATGTACATCACAGGCAGAATCCTGAAAACAGCAGACATGGCTAAATGTCTTTTCTAGTAGGTGTACTTGCCTGAAAATTCTGGCCATGAACTATTTACCTATTCTTTAATTCATTTATTTCTGTGTTTAAAACACTGATATTCGAGTAAAAAGCAACATTCCCAAAATTGAAATATCATAACAATTTCCTATAAATTTTAGTTTCACATACTGATATTTAAAGGAAAGCCAAAATACAATTCATTTAACAAGTGAATTTAGATTCAGAATTGTTGAATCTGCCTCCTGTTCGGTTTTCTTCATCTGATTTGTTCTTTCTGTAACAACGATGTTGATGAGCAGCTTTCCACTCTTATTGTTGAGTGAAACTTATCTTTTTCACTAGCAATAGTATCTAATTTTTTCATAACACCAATCAATTTATGAGCAATTTAACTCTAAAAACAGAGGATTTAATTAGACGAGAAAAGAAGATCTTACTTTGGTTTTCAGATCTGTTTGCACCCCATGCATTTCAGCTTGAATTGCAAACTCATCAACTTCATAAGTAGCAAGTTCGAGCATCCCAAGCCAATTACTAAGCATGATTCTTCCACTGCTTCTCCTCTGCATAGAGCACAGCTCGGATGGTATTGAATGTGCTTTAATGATTCTCCAGCTCAGTGCTGAAACCCCAGGAAGCTACTACCTCACTAAGTGCTAAAGAATTCAAATTTGTCAATATCGCACTTGCAAGTGCAGAAACAAATGCATCAGCAATATCTAGAGTAACTTCCAGAAACAAATTTGTCAACATCGTAGAGATCTCCAAAAGAACACAAGCGAAAAGCAACTTCAACCCTTTTTTTTTCTCACAAGAAATAGGAATCAGGAAAGCAAAGTGCCAATTCCATATCTGGCTCCACAGTCCACACCAAACTGACTCTTCACCGGACCCTTGAATTAGGCAAAAGCCATTAGACAGCCACAATGGTACAACCCAACGGATACAACCATTGACTTTTTTTTCTTTTGGCACAAAAGGATTTCTCTAAAAGGATAAGTATGATGAAACTGAAGGAATATCGTTTTATAAATAATAGGTTACTTCAACTATGAGTGCAGGTTAATCAGATTTAATTTATAAACTATCAATGCACAAGAAGAATGCAGTAACAATGATTTAGTGGATGATTAGCAATTTCAGTCTTCTTTGACTGCTGTACTAAAAAACATATGAAGCACATAAAAAGAGATCAAGAAGCTGAATATCCATACCAAAAAAAAAAAATATGTATCAGAAACTAGGATTTTGATGAAAATCAGTTGTTCTCTTGGTCATTATGATGCCTTACAGGCATTCCTGGAATATTAAACACTGTAGAAGTTATCTAAATGATGGCTTCGTTACTGATCTTCGGCATGAGCTAAATGGTCACGTAAAAATGCCGAAGATTTAAGGAGAGCCACCAAAGAATTGGAGAGGGCACCTCATAATATCATAGCTATCTCTAATAATAATGCTCTCAGAATTCGCTGAATTTTCTGAGGATAAAAAATATAAGCAGCTAGCCAAACTGCAAAAACAAGGTAATTTTGACCAAGTCTTGCTATTCTTTTCCTATTCTCTTCTAATAAAGCTCTACCCATATTTATGGCCTGGCCTGCCATTACTTTTGAAAAAATAGAGTAGGTTTATTATGACCTGTAGTTGATAGTCCTCACGGCTCGGTTGAAAGTTCATGCCATCCAATATTATGTAAACATTTACAGCAAGCTCGATAAAAATCAGCCTCAGAAACTTTTTGCTCAAGCCCAAGAACAGTCATTGGAGATTAAATACGTATGGTTATACCTAAATGTTGGCTTTTCTTTCCCACCTTTCCTTTTGTCAAGCCTAAAAAAAATGATAACAAATAGACAGAGATTAGAAAACACACAAGAGAACCATTAAAAAATATAGAATCTAAAGAAAAATGTAGCAGCATTAACATTGACTTCTGTGCATGGCTTTGTCTTCACGATAATCTTCTGAGTCATAATGATAAAGAAATATGCCATGAAAAAAGAACTGCAAAATAACCACAAAAGCACATTGCATTTTTCATGGCTCAGCTTACATACTACAGATTTGGGAGGAAGGAGCAAGAAAATTATTCCAAAATGAGATTACAACGTGAGAAACTGTTTCCAAATTCTGAAATGCTAACAATCATTATAAAATGGTGATGAACTCTCATTAACAACATTACCAGAGGACCTTCCTTTCAATAAAATTCATATCCAGCCTATACAATGGGGAAATCCCCAATCTGTGGCCAAAAATGTTTATATTGGAACAACATCAATATTCTAGTGTATTCATCTTAACAACACATGCACATAATCACATGGAGAATCTTTCAAAATTTGGAATTGGTAAGTTGAAATCATAGAAATGGCATATGGGATTCATGTGAAGGGACACTATACCACTGCAAAGTCCATGCTGGATGGACTGCTGTGCATACCCAACATATGACTGTTTTTCATACCCAACAGATGACAGTTTTTGGTTCTATTTTTCAGACTAAAGAATTCTTCACTTTTCCAATTGGAAATGATACAGCTTTCAAGTAACCTCGTAAGAACAGTGAAGTCAAACTTGTGACCATCAAATTTCTCATCTATTTGTATGTGTATGGCCGAATCCCACAAGCAAGTACTCAAGTCTAAGAATTCCACCTCCTGAAATCCACCAATGTAAGTATATATAATGTACTTGCAAGTTAATCAGTAGCCAGTTGCTATTGGCAAAACATACCCCCAGTACAATTTCTAGCGCTTCTTTGGTGCCTGATGTGCTTCTTTATTATCCTGCTGTGCTGACACACTAATACCATCATTGCGATTTTTCAAGTTGGTGACACTTGAATCTTCAATTTTTCTCCTTGAATCTAGACCATCACTGTCTTTGGGGTCTTTGTCACATGATCTAAGAATGCCATCTGTAAACCAGACAAAGTTATTAGATATACAGCCAAGAAACTGGTATGAAATGCACAATAATTGAGAAATGCACCTTCTGATTTCTTGTGAACCTTTGATTTAATCTTTAAGCGCCTCTTGTGTAGCTCCTAAAACAATAGAATAACTCAAAAATCCATAGATAATAATTGAACAAAAAAAAAGTTAAAGAAATTGATAGGGAAGAGAACTACCAAATTATATGATAAGTCAACAAACTGACATAAAGAAAATATGAATTCTTCCAGAAAAGAATGTCCAGTTTCAGTATTTTCCAATTGCTAAAAGGAATTCTGCATCTTGTGATTATTCTTCTAACTTTAAAGCTCTATTAGGCCAAATGGATCCTAATTCACATTTCCAAGGAATAAGCTTATAGGTTAATGCAATTACATTTTGTTATTAACATTCATCTTCCCCCGTATTCACACACATACAAAAACACATGCATGCACTTATAACTATGAAAAAGTAAACTATGTATCCTCAAACAACGATTTTGGGTGCGGAAGTAGAAGCAATTTGTGCATATAATAATTGCAGACTATGTATTCTTAAACAATGTTTTTAGGCCTTTCTTATCATGAACATGAGAAGAAACTTACGACAGTAAAACAAAGATTATAGCATAATTGAATGAATACTTAGGAACATTTCCGAATCATGAAATTTATTGAAATACAATTTAATCAAATAGCAATTGAACAGAACAATTTAAAAAAGAATCAACTGCAACTGCTATTCCTTAATCTTTCCACATAATCAAATGATTAGCCAATAAAAAAACCATTAACGATTATAAATTTGGGTTTTTATTCAATCAATTAAAAGATTTAAATGAAGATTTCAACATAATAAATATATAAGAGAGGGGGTTAGCGTGATGAACATACTTGAAGCTTGGAGAGCTGATCTTGGGAGATACGTGCGGGCTTGAAATTGGGCTGCAAAGATGGTCTTGATGCTATTGCCGCTTCTCTTATCTTCTGCTATTTCTTCTTCTTCTTCCAGACTCATATTTTCTTCTCTGTGGTCTACAACGAGAACGCTCGCTTTTTCACTGATTCTATGATCAAACGGTGCGTTTCCGCTGCTTCTGTGATCCGCTATTTTCAATTTGGGCCTGGGCCACAAAACAAGTATCAGAGAATTTTATAAGAAGCGAAGAGGAAATTACACAATGTAATACATTTTAATTTCTTTTTTTAATTTTATTGTTTTTAATTTTTAATCTTTTACTTTTTTGTTTTAATATTTTATATTTCTATTTTTTTAAATTATATGGTTTATTTTCTATTATGCTGTATATGCGTCTAACTGTAAAAATATAAATGATTAGAGAAATTCAGTAAGTGTCCATCTGTAAAGTCATGAGTAATTAGAAAAAGTACTAAATAATTCAATTGTGAAGCCATGAATAATTGGAGAAAACAATGAAGTAATGGAAGCAACAGAAAAATACTGCATTTTTTTTTGTCTTCTTATTCAACTTTTCCTTGTTAATTTTTGTAATTAGTTAATTTTTGTAAATTTGACTATACTCTCTTATGACATTCTGAAACTATAGAGTTATTCTTTTAATTTGTCACGAAATGAGAGAATTTGTGCTTGAAAAAATATATCATATGCGGAACATATTTATAGGAGAAAAGACTTAATATATATTATAATAATAGAGAGCTCCAGAGAGAGGTGTGGAAGATAAAGAAATAAAGAAAGTGCAAGAAGCAAATGATTAAAGAAATAAGAGAAAATGGAGAAGTTAAGGAAGTGCAGGCTATGCTCTACGCAAATGGGTCTTTTTCTTTCTTTGCTCTTTTTTTTTTTTTTTTTCAAATATAGTGATTGGGGGTTTATTTTTTTTTTTAAATACAATGCATATTATATGTTTTATAAAAGACTCTAAACAAGAGTTATTTTAATTTTTTAACTTTTCATTATTTCTTTTTTTATATTTTTTTTATCTGTGATAATATTCTAGTAGTTTCTTATTAATTTACATTTTATTTCTTATAAGCACATCGTTATGGTATTCTTAAATTTTTTTTGCTTTATGTAGTATTTTTTAATTTTTTTATTTTATAATATTTTTAAACAGTATTTTTTTGTATACTTATATGTAACATGTACTATATATGTAAATATATATTATATATACCTTTATATACTAATTATGGTATTTTTTTTAAAAAAATAATAGATATATGTAGTTATAATTACCATATATTTTCATATACTAAAATCTAAGAGTTATATAATGATATTCGTTTTCCAAGATAATAAGTATATAAATATATATACTACATATACTTTCATATGCTAAAATAACAATAGATAAATATTTTTTTTCTTTTGTAATGCAATAACTATATATATATTATATGTAGGTATATATTGCATATATCTTCATATACTAAGATGTTATAATTACATATTGATATTTTTTTAAAAGACAATAGATATATGTAGTTATAGTTATTATATACTTAAATATAAGAAAATATAACAACTGCATACTAATATTTTTTTCTCTAAAATAATAGATATATGTAGGTATACGTAGTTATCTTTGTATATATTGATATATGTTACATATATTTTAACTGAGAATAATAATATACGTGAGTATATATAGGTATGAATATGTGAGACATTTTTGTGTTGGTATTTCATATTATCTTCATATGCTTGATGTGGTGCTGGGTAGAGAAGACATTAATAAGAACGTTTATACTACTAAGTCTCCTTTTGATCCTCTTGATATGGAGATTGTAGATTCAGTTCGAGTTCAAGTTAACAAGTTCTTATATATATATTTTTAATTTTTTTTTGTTTTTATTATTTTATTATTATTTTATTATTATTTTATTTCTATTTTTTAGTTATTGTGGTGTCTTCACATTTGCTTTTATGAAATTTTATATTCATAGTTTTAAAAGTTCAAGGAGTTAATTGACAAATCATATAAAGTTAGGGGACAAAATTTATTTTATTCTTTAATTTTTTATCAAATTGTACTATTTTATTTCAGTAGCCACGCTATTTGACGAAAATTGAAAATATGTGTTAACTTCTATCAAAAAAGGGCTCAATATCATTAACAATACAAGATTTACTATATATAGTTATGGAAGAAATTATGGCTAAAAGAATAAATTATTGGAACTAAAAAATTGTCATAAAATTTTAATTTGTAGTTTGTCGTAACTATAAGTGGCGCAACTAAAACTTAGCTACAGATTTTACTTATTTTATAGCTTTTTAATATTTTTTAGCTAAACATTAACGTATAAAGTGGCTAAATAGAATTAAATATTTTTTTACTAAACTTTTTCATTGTAATAATATGCACATATCATTTACTACGAAAGTCAAATTGTATAACAAATATTAATTATTGTAAATATGTCAAATTTTTTGAGCTGTTGCTCACAAAATTTGACCACAATCTTCATACTTGTTCTTGTCAAACCATCGACTTTGTTATCACTTGTTGACATTAGAAAGTTAACTTATTTCAGAGATTCTTTAGGGTATTGTGAGGGAATACGCTTATTGACTTAACTCTATATTTTAAATGAAACCTTAAAATAATAAGATTATTTAGTAAATATATTTTATTTTTTAATTTTTTATCAAATTGCACTGTTTTATTTAGTAACCACGCGATTTTGAAGAAAATTGAAAATATGTGTTAACTTCTATCAAAAAAATGCTCAATACCATTAACACTACAAGATTTACTATGTATAATTATAAAAAAATATTATGGCTAAAAGAATAAATTACTGCAACTAAAAAATTTTATCATAAAACTTTAATTTGTAGTTTGTTGTAGCTATAAGCGGCGCAACTAAAACTTAGCTACAGATTTTACTTATTTCATAGTTTTTTTTTATATTTTTTAGCTAAACATTAACGTATAAAGTGGCTAAATAGAATTAGATATTTTTTTACTAAACTTTTTCATTATAGTAATATGCACACATCTTTTACTACAAAAGTCAAATTGTATATAAAATATTAATTATTGTAAATATGTCAAATTTTTTTAGCTATTGCTCACAAAATTTGACCACAATCTTCATACTTGTTATTGTCAAACCATTGACTTTGTTATCATTTGTTGGCGTCAGGAAGCTAACTTATTTCAGAGATTCTTTATGAGTATTGTGAGGGAACACGCTTATTGACTTAACTCTATATTTTAAATGAAACCTTAAAACAATAAGATTATGAGTCTTTTCTACTTATATATCCCTCATAAATTCATCTTTTTTTTTATGTGAGATCCTCTTGTAATATTTGAATAACTTCAATTAGCTACTAATATGAAAATTTTATAGTTATTATTCTATATTTTTAACCATAAGTTAATTTTTCATGGCTAATAATGAAAACAACTGCTTTGAAAATTTTACATTCATATTTAAAATATTTGATTTGTTACTATACCAAAAATATTATAGCTAAAAACTAATTATTTCTAAGATAAATAAAAATTTAAATAAAAGTAAAAAATTTATTTTGAGAGACTTTTTTTATAGCTAATAAAATTATAGTTAGCAATGAATAATATATTCTATGGCTAATATTATACATTAACTATTATCAAAAATTTTGTAGCAAATATTTATAGCTATAAATAATAATTATTGTAGTGCAATCAGTATAGTTAAAGTGTTCAATGTCACTAAATAAAAATTTAGGGACTTAATACGCAAAATATGTAAAGTTTAGAAGATAGAAAATTCATTTTTCTAAACTAAAATTCAAAGAAAAAATCATAATAAATTCCAACATACATATTAAAGATGCAACACTTAAAAAAAACTTTTCAATATACTACCTAGAAAAAAAAAATTCTTGCATTCATTGCAATACATAATATATTATTGATATATCAAAGATAAACAAATGGTATTTAAAAAAAACTTGCAATATAGTATATTATTGATATATCTAAGGTATGCCATTAATATACTATAGACATATCAATAATATACTAATAGTATATTATTAATATATTTTTTATGTAAAAATTTTAGCTCGTGTTGTAATATATTGTTGATATATCTAAGGTATTGTAACACCCCGATACTCCATATAAGTACTATACATATACTTGGTATACATACAGTAACTATATAAAGTATAAGGATGTCACTTTTCGTTACAATGTAAAAACCTTTAACCGAGTTTAAAGCACCATACATTAATTTAAATAATATTTACCAAATCATTATAGTTTTAATGATCTTGCAAATATATAATAATATTATCTTTATGATAACTTCATTTATACATATAAATACATTCGTGTCGGAAATACATTATAATTAATAATTATACATGTATGCATTACCCTCTAGTTGGTCTCGATAAACTCTTACTCTTCTTGTGGCATAACGAAAGACTTCAAATCTTCCACCTAGACACCTGCGCGATTACACATCCGCGCTAAGCCCGAAAGCTTAGTAGTACAAATATAAAATATAAACATACCTTATAGAAATTCTAACATATAATGAAATATCAATTCCAGGTACCATTAATTTCTTATCATGCTTTTATTTTTTTCTTCTTAATTTCACCTTTCATATATATCGTCTGATTTCATATGTTATCTACATATAAACATATCATTATCACTAACCACAGATCCATCACTAATACTCACAATCAATATATCGATACACACATTACATATCATATCATTATCACCAATCACAGATCCATCACTAATACTCACAATCAATATATCAATACACACATTACATATCATATCATTATCACCAATCACAGATCCATCACCAATACTTACAATCAATATATCAATACACACATTACATATCATATTTCATAACATTTCATGTCATTATTTTATTCACAATTCACCAATCATGAATCATATTTCCAACAAAAGCAACCATAGATCTCATTTATTTCAACATTAGAATATCACATTGAAAACAAAGACAGACTCAGGCCCAAAAACACTAATATGCCATTCAACTTTCAGAGTTAATGCTTTGGTTCAATCATCACATTTATCATTATCCCAACTAGGCTTCAAGGATTAGGTTCAACCAAGCTTCAAGGGGAACAAAGCATGCTAAGTATCAACCCAACTTGGCTTCAAGAACCAATCCAACCTAGCTTCAAGGGTTGTAACATCTCAATTAGGCTTCAAGGATTAGACCCAACTAAGCTTCAAGGGGAGTAAAACATGTTAAACTTCAACCCAACTTGGCTTCAAGGATCAAGTCCAACCTAACTTCAAGAGATTGTTACTAAATATTAGGCATGCCACCAACAACAAACTCTGAAAATGGAATAACACATTAGCCACACAATTCATTTATTATTTCATTAGCATTTTCATTCTCAATTCTCATCATCATCTAGGCAACATGCCTCATTTATCTCAATTGAATCATCATAGCCAATCACAATGGCTTTACATCACATTTGAATCATCATAGCCAAACACAATGGCTTCATATCACATTTGAATCATCATAGCCAAACACAATGGCTTCATATCACATTTGAATCATCATAGCCAAACACAATGGCTTCACATCACATTTTATCTCAATTCACATTATACACTTTATCATTCAAGCATACATAGTCAATTACATTGCACATGTATCTTAAATTCATTGTCATATAAACCATATGTCCATTTATTTCATTTTGATCATTATTAGCAACCATAATAACATCACATTTCATCATTTCTCAAGACACATTTACACCATTCATTATTAAAACATTTAACATAACAAATTGCATTGCACATACCTTTTTGAATGATCCTCATCTCTTCCACACTATACAATTCACAATATTAGTCACATTATAATACTTCATCACTCAAGTATGCATAATCAAACACATTAAACATCCATTAAGAATGATCATCATGTATATATATACATAACAATTTACATCATTCATGGACTTAGAATCTTCCACATACATTTGTTTGGATCATTATTGTTTTAAGTATGTTTAAAGTGTTTATGTTTAGGTTTAGATACCAAAAATACCTTTGGAGAATCAAAACCATGCAAGAAGAAAAAAGAATAGAAACATTAACTAACACATTTGAGGGACACGGGCAGCACACTTGAGGGACACGGCCAAGCTTGTGGCCGTGTCTCTCAACACAATTTTGGTAGTAGCAAACACATGCATAAGACACGGCCGTGTCTCTCCAAAATCAATCCAACACGGCTTAATTTTCCTTGACTTGGCCGTGTCTCTCATGAATTGGTCGTGCCTCTCCTTGCTTTTGGCCGTGTCACTCATGAATTGAAACCCTAATCATGTCCAAGTCTCCTTTGGTTGCACTCAATTACATTATACACAATATAACTTAATTTAAATGAATGTAATCAATGTTCTAAACACATATTCATCACAATTTGCACATTAACAACATATCAACAATACCCTTAATCATCTACCATTTCAAAACCCTAAACCAAATATCACTCTTAACTTATCATTCTCCAACCAAAACCAACATCAATCTTCTTCTTTTAATAACAACATCCACTTTAACCTTTTTAACTTACAATCAATTTCCATACCTTTAAACACATCTCAACCTTCTAAATCATGATATCAACAAATCATAACACACATCAAACACATCTTCAAAATACCAAAGAAAGACAAGAGAGTACTTACCTTAGATGAAGAAATTTCACCAATCTTCAACCAACTCCTTTGATTTCTCCTTCAATTTGATTTTAGAAATCAAACTTTCCTCTTCCTCCTTTTCTCTTAACAAGGTTCGGCCACCAAAGAAGAAGAAAAGAAATTGAAGAAGCAAAGTCAACCTCTTCCTCTCTTTAAACCTACACCAAGCAATTCCAAAAGAAAATTACCTTAATACCCTTTTTCATTTAACTTAACTTTTGTCACTTGTTGGCCCATTATAGTAATTTCACATATCACATAAAAATATCCTCTCCCATTGACTCCTCATATTGACTTATGTATATGTTATTTATATTAACATATATACAACATATACCTTCCATTTACACCTTCATTTCCTTTGCAAAAACATATATACATTTAATTCAAATCAAAACAACAATTGTATCAAAACTTCTAGGCACACTTTGGGATATTACAGGTATACTTTAAATATATTAATAATATACAAATAATAAACCTTTTGAAACATCAATATACGAATAATATATTGATAATATACTAATAGTACACTTCTGATATAATAAAAGTATATTCTACAAGTAATTTCTATCATTTGAGAAAATAAAAAAAAACATTATTGTTTGTCACTTAACTTAAAAAGACAATTGAGTTTTCATATATTTATATTTTATGCCATCTTGAACTCCAAAGAAAAATTAAACTAAGACAACATAGAATTATGTATAGAATGTCTTTAAACTATATGGTATGTACAAATGAAACTTGTGATATATTGTGACATTAGTTATAAGGAATTCAATGTCTCCTTATGAATTTGAAATCATCTACAAAAAATATCATTGAACTTAAGATTTAAATTTTAGGTTAAAAAATAAAATTTAAGATTGATTGATAAAATATCTTTCGAAAAGAAGGAAAATAGTGGGAGGCGGGGAGATGAGAAATAGAAAACAAATGGTGGAGATAAAATGGAGCATTTTTCATTAGGTTAAAAAAATAAACCTTTTTTTTAGTATGAAGAACATGTTGGAAATGGTAAAAATAAAATGGAGCATTTTTGAAATATTAAAATTTAAAAAAATGAATTTAAGAAAGATTCTTAAATACCAGTGCAATTTCGAAAAAATAAAATAAAATAAAATGTGGCAATTTATGTAATTTCCTCTATGATGAAGGAATCCAAATCAAGTCGAGCCCATACCAAAAGTGCTAACACATTGATTACTACAAGGATTTCCTTCAATGGACTATAATGGCTCTTATCAACTTCCTTAACTCAAAATCATTAGATACACATACTATCATCGTAGACTAATTACATAAGTGTAGTCTTTCCAAGTCCTTCTATGCCACATCCAGCACAGACAAAAAAAAATTCATCTGAATTAGAAAGCACCATGAGTTTCTCTTTTCCAACAATCTCTTCCAATAGTTTCTGACTCATTAACAAGTGAGGTGATTTTTCACCAATCTAATCTATCCACTTGTCTATCTTCAGTAAATAACATATAATTTTTTCCTATCACTCTTCAATTTATTTGCCATTTCAACTCTAAAACAAGACGATTTTGAAGAGAAAAGAAGGATCTTTCTCTATTTTTTCATATTTGTTCATCTTTCAAGCTCCAAATTGCAAATTCATCTGTGATCAATATTACAAATTTAATATAACTATACTAACAAGGAACCAAAAAATTATATTTCAAACTTATAAATCAAAAAATAAAATTTAATACATTGCATCAAATGATTTTTCAAAGAGGAATGAAAAAGTGAGTAATCCCACAACTGGCAGCCAGAAGAAATAAAAGCAATATAAAATTAGGAGCTCATCAACCCAAAAAAGAATTAGGTCATTCTAATAGGGATAAACCAAAAGATAAAGAATATGTTGGGACTTAATCAGGTGCAAATCTGTTAGTGTGCAAATCCAACATGACTTTGATACCTAATCTTGTGCTTAAATGTTAATATTTGTGTTTAAAAAGGTGAATTTATTTGGTTTATTATTGTTTTGGTTAGGGAATGTTGGATTTGATTAAAATGGAGCATTTGGAGCTTGATTGATGTCATTTTGAGGAAAGGATTTGATGCTGGGATTTTTGAAGGTGTTTTGAAGCTGTCTTTGAGTTACCCTTGCCCAAGGCTAAGCTGCAGTAGCTGCTGGACGGGCTGTTTACTTACACAGCTAATACGACACTCTTGGATGTCGTTTTGGACTTTATTTTAATGTTAGGAAGAAGGATAAACACTAATTTTTAAGGGCCTTTTTGTAAATATTTTATTAGGCCGTTATTTTGGGATGTAATTAGGCGATAGTTGGGAATTTTTTACGGAACACGTACGGAACAGCGGAGAATCATCAACGATCAGAGTTTAATTGGGCTGGAGAGTTTTTGTTGGAAGATCTAACTTTCTATTTTTTTTTTTACGTTCTTGTTGATTCTTCGATGACTGTTCATAGCTAAACCTTTCAATCAGTCGAGGATTAATTCAAGATTTGAAGTTCTTAAGATTGTGAGATTTTAATTGTGCTTATTTATCTCTTTTAATTCTCATTGCATTCGTTCCTTCTCTGTGATTTATTGGGAAAATATATCCCTTAGCTTATCTTCTATTATTTGATTAAACAGAGCTCGTTATTCACTTAATAGGAATTTGCATTGCTATTCATTGATTCTAAATTCGTATTTGTTTAGATGATATGATTCTTGTAGTAATTAATTTAATCTAATTGTAAACAGGCCTTTGGATTGAATTAAGTGAAGATACGATCTAATTTAAATAAACCTTGCTTTTAGGTTTATTAATTAGGGCAAGGTCTCTCTAGTTTTCACTGCAATTGATTAATTAAATTCTTCTGCTTTTGTTAGGATTGTTAATCGATTAGGGGTTTTTCATAGCGCTGGTCTTGTTTAGCCTATTTAAGGAGGGATTTATCAGAGATGCTTTTTCAATGATTATAACTTGCTTGTTGTGCTAATTTTAAGAATTTATCTTTATCAATGATCAATCTACATGAACTTCGTATTGCGAATTGTCCTTGGCTGAATCTATCACTCATTGTTCAGGTTTTTATAGTTAATTTGCTATTTAATTTCGTTTCCCTTAGTTAATTCACAAGTTTCCGTTTTCTTTATTTTACTTTTAACTTACAGGTAACTGTCGGTTCTGGTTAGCCTTGGGCAAGGCTAGTCCCTAGGGTTCGACCCTTTTCACTACTTCTACAGTTTTTGTTTTACAGTTGAGCAGGAATTATCTTGGTGGTTTCGGCAACCATCAATTTTGGCGCCGTTGCCGGGGACTAGTTACATTTTTGTTAACTTTGTCTTTGGATGACCAGGTCTCAAAAGCTACCATTGGAATACGATCCCGAAATTGAGAAATCAGCTCGTTCGTTGAGAAGGAAAGCTAAGGAGAAAAAGTGGGCAGAAGTGGCTTCTTCCACTAGCTCAGAGGTTAAAGAAGAGGGTACAGCAGCTGATCGGGTTGAGTTTTCAACCGAATTTGAAGAAGGACATCGAGAAAGTGAAGATTTGTCTAGTGAATCTGAAAGAGAGGAGCCAATGGCTGAAAATCGCACCGTTAGGGAGCTACACGCTACCCCAACAAACCAGCAGCCTATGTGTATTGCCTTTCCGGAGTTAACTGTGCCATTCGAATTGAAGTCTGGGTTGATTCATCAACTTCCTACCTTCCATGGGATACAATCTGAGAATCCACACAATTTCCTTAAGGAGTTCCATGGTGTTTGCTCTAGCATGAAACCCCAAGGAGTGACAGAGGAGCAGATTAAGCTTAGAGCATTTCCTTTTGCTCTTAAAGATAGTGCTAAGGAGTGGTTGCTCAATCTTCCATCCGGTACTATAAGCTCTTGGACGGAGATGGCTACTGCTTTCTTAGATAAGTATTTCCCAGCTTCTAGGGCAGCTACAATTCGTAGGGAGATTAGTGGTATAAGGCAAAAGGATGTGGAGAGCCTCCATGAGTATTGGGAGAGATTCAAGAAGTTGTGTGCAAGCTGCCCACAACATGGCATTACGGATCAGTCACTTATCCTCTATTTTTATGAAGGGATGCTTGTCTTAGAGAGGAAAATGGTAGACGCCGCTAGTGGAGGAGCTCTTGTGCATAAGACTCCGGATCAAGCTAAGGAAATCATCTCAAATATGGCAGCCAACTCACAGCAGTTTGGGCAAAGCGACGAACCTTCAAGGAAAGTGTGTCAGGTAAGTAACTCTTCCGTTGAGCAAAAACTTTCTGAACTTACCTTTGTGCTTAAAGATGTAGCTGCAGGGCTTAGTAAGAGGGTGAAAGCATGTGAAGCTTGTAGTTCTTTTGAACATCCAACGGATGCATGTCCTTCATGGCAAATTGATCAAGAACAAGTTAATGCAATGGGAGGTACATATGGGCAGCCCCAACGGTCAACTTTTCCCATCTCCAACACTTATGATGAGAGTTGGAAGAGGCATCCTAACCTCAGTTATGGGAATAGGCAGCAGCAGGGTTATACACAACCAAGGCCACCTCCACAACAGCCTTCTAGTTCAAACAAGTATTTGGAGGATATGATTCAATCCTTGGCTACAATGCAGCAACAATCCACAAAGACCATGTTGGAACTTCAACAAGAAACAAAGAACATGCAACAAGATGCTAGGAGTTTCCAACAAGAGACAAGAAAAGGGATGCAACACATGGAGACTCAAATTAGCCAACTAGCTACTTCTTTAAGTAAGCTAGAGACACAAGGGAAGCTACCTTCTCAAACAATGGTTAATCCCAAGGAAAATGTTAGTGCCATCACATTGAGAAGTGGTAAAGAGCTGGGAACAACAACTCCAAAGAAGGGCAGCCATGCAAGTAAGAAAGAAGCTGAAAAAGAGGTAGAAATTCAGCAAATTGAGCCATCAAAGCAAACTGAATTGCAGCAGCCCCATACCTTTAGAGTTCAGCCCCCTTTTCCTGAGAGATTTGCTAGTTCAAGGAAAGAAAAGGAGGAGAAAGACATCTTGGAAACCTTCCGCAAGGTTGAAGTGAACATCCCATTGCTTGAAGCTATCAAGCAGATCCCTCGTTATGCTAAGTTTCTTAAGGAGCTGTGTACAAACAAAAGGAAGTTGGCTAGTGAAGAGAAGGTGTTGATGCCAGAAAATTGCTCAGCCATGATCCAAAGAAAGCTCCCTCAAAAGTGTAAGGATCGAGGTATGTTTGCTATCCCTTGTAAAATTGGCAAAGTAGGAATTAAAAAAGCTATGAGTGATCTTGGGGCATCCATTAATGTGATGCCGCTGTCCATTTACTCATCTTTCAAGGGTTCACCTTTAAAAGAAACCCGTGTTGTGATTCAATTGGCAGACAGGTCTATAGTGTACCCAGTGGGGTTACTAGAAGATGTCTTGGTTCAAGTGGGTGAGTTAATTTTTCCTGCTGATTTTTATGTACTTAATATGGAGGATGACAAATCCTCAACATCTGCTGATTTACTACTTGGGAGGCCCTTCCTTCGCACTGCAAGAACAAAGATTGATGCTTATGAAGGGACACTAACCATGGAATTTGATGGTGAGACCGTTCAATTCAATGTGTATGAAGCCATGAAATATCCTTGTGATGTGTCTAGCTTGTGTGGAATTGACATAATTGATCCTTTGGTTCAAGAGTCTTTTGAATTAAATAATTCTGATGAGCTTGATGTAGTGCTTTGCAGGGACATTAATTTGGACAACTTAGAAGAGCTTGGGGAAAATCTCTCTCTTAAGGAAAGCTTACATGAAATCGTGTGTGGAATGGAGGCAAACCAGCCTCTAGGATCTAAAGCCAGCCGTGTTAGCCTACCTTCTCACCATGAGAAGATTTTACCCTCTGTTTTGCAGGCCCCTAAGTTGGAATTAAAGCCACTGCCCGAGCACTTAAAGTATGCATACTTGGGAGAAGGAGATACATTGCCGGTTATTATCTCCAACAAGCTATGTAAGGGGGAAGAGGAGAAGCTGATTCGGGTTTTAAAGGAGCATAAGGAGGCCATTGGGTGGACTATAGCTGATATAAAAGGATTGAGCCCATCTACTTGCATGCACAAGATCCTTTTGGAAGAGGGCAGCAAGCCACGTAGAGATGCTCAAAGAAGATTGAATCCACCAATGATAGAAGTTGTGAAGAAGGAGATTCTGAAATTGCTAGATGCGGGTATGATCTATCCAATTTCCGATAGCAAGTGGGTGAGTCCGGTACAAGTTGTGCCAAAGAAGACCGGAGTTACAGTGGTCAAGAATGATGAAGGGGAACTAGTGCCTACTAGGGTTCAAAATGGGTGGAGAGTATGTATCGATTACAGGAAGTTGAATGCTGCCACAAGGAAGGACCATTTCCCACTACCATTTATTGACCAAATGCTAGAAAGGCTAGCTAGTCGCTCTCACTATTGTTGTCTTGATGGTTATTCAGGTTTCTTTCAAGTGCCGGTGGCACCCGAAGACCAAGAAAAGATGACCTTCACCTGCCCATTTGGTACCTTTGCATATTGTCGGATGCCGTTTGGCCTTTGCAACGCACCTGCGACATTCCAAAGATGTATGGTTAGTATCTTTTCTGATTTTGTTGCGGAAATAATTGAGGTGTTCATGGATGACTTTACAGTCTATGGTAATAGCTTCAATGAATGTCTAACTGATAGGCTGCAAATCCAACATGTTTATTACTTTATTTTTGTGCTTAATTGATGTTATTTATATTGAAAAGAAGAGCTTTTACTTGGTTTTTATTATTTTGGGCAGGAATGGTGGATTTGCAATAAAGAGGCTTATTTGGAGTTTGATTGGAAGCATTGGAGCAAAATGGCATGGAGCTGAATTTTCTTTGTGGAGGCAGATTGACAGCAGAGGCCTTAGCCTTGCCCAAGACTAACGGCCAGGCAGACCTGAACGGGCTGATTTAATTAAGTGACGGGCCCACGTGATTTAGTTGTATTTGAGGACTTTTAAACCGACTTGTAATAGGATTTAAGTAGTTTTTAGTGGGCCTTTTTGTTATATTAGGTTGGCCCCACCCTCTATTAAGTATTTAAGTTATTTTTAGGGTTTTGGGAGGAGACTTTTTTGCCTCCTCTTTGATTAATACGAATTTCAGCATTCTTTTACAGAATTTTTGTTGTTCTTCCATGGCCATGTGTGGCTAAACTCTTTATTTCAGTCAAGGATTAATTCAAGGTTGAAGTTCTTAAGATTGTGAGGTTTGATTGTGCCTAATTATTCTTTTTGATTCTTTTGCATTCATACTCTTACTGTGGCTTATTGGGAAAATCCATCCTTAATGTATTTTTATTAGTTGATTGATCTGGCCAATTGATTAATTGATAGGATACATATAGCTAATCAATGAGATTAAATCCGTAATTGTTTATTCGAATTGATACAAGTGGCAATTGATATAATTTGATTGGGTAGAACCTTTTGGGTTATATTAAGTAATTGTATGATCTAATCTAAATGAATCTCGCTAGTAGGTTTGTTGGTTAGGGCAAGGACTTTCTAGTGTTCATTGCAATCAATAAATTAAATCCTGTCGCTAGTATTAGGGTTGTTTATTGGTTAGGGGTTATTCATAGCGCTATGTCTTGCTTAACCTATTCAGAATGGAAAGATTGGTCGGAGACGCTAGCTTGAAGGCTATAACTTGTCTGTGAATATGAATTAAAAAGATTATTTTTAGCCCGTGATCAATCCGTGAGAACTTCATACTGCGAATCGTCCTTGACTGAGTTCACTTCCATTGATTTTAAGTTTTAATTATTTTTCTGCTGTTTTAATTTATTTCGTAATTAATTTTGCTATTTAATTTCGTCCCTTTTTACCTAAGCTATTTCCCCCATTTTATTTTTAATTTTCACTCACATCAGGTGTCAGTTCTGGTTAGCCTTGGGCAAGGCTAGTCCCTTGGGTTCGACCCTTCTCACCCTATTTACAAGTTTTCTTTTGTAGGAAGAGCATGTTTTTTTTTATTTTTGGTGGTTTCGACACCCATCAAATTTTGGCGCCGCTGCCGGGGACTAGTTTACATTACTATTATTGCTTCTTTGAATGACCAGATCTGAAAATTTGCAATTGGAATTTGATCCTGAGATAGAAAAGACAGCCTGTACATTAACGAAGGAAACCAGGCTACGAAAAAGGGCTGCAACTGCTTCTACAGCTGATCCAGAAAATATAATTACTGATTTAGTTGAATCTTCAACTGAATTTGATCCTGAATTAGAAGAAACTTCAACAGAATCTGAAAGAGAGGAACAGATGGCTGATAATCGCACCATTAGAGAGCTACAGGCAGCCCCTATAGACCAGCAGCCCATGTGTATTACTTTTCCAAACTTGGATGCACCATTTGAGTTGAAATCTGGTTTGATTCATCAGCTCCCTACCTTCCATGGGATGAAAAATGAAAACCCACACAACTTTTTGAAAGAGTTCCATGGTGTGTGCTCAAGCATGAAGCCACAAGGTGTGGCGGAAGAACAAATCAAATTAAGAGCATTCCCATTTTCATTAAAAGATACTGCCAAAGAATGGTTACTTAACTTACCACCGGGTTCTATAACCACATGGCCCGAGATGGCTCATGCATTCTTGGATAAGTATTTTCCCGCCTCTAGAGCAGCCACCATTCGTAGGGAGATTAGTGGGATCAAACAAAAAGATATAGAAAGTCTTCATGATTATTGGGAGAGATTCAAGAGGTTGTGTGCAAACTGCCCACAACATGGGATGTCCGAACAATCACTTCTCCAGTATTTTTATGAAGGGATGCTGGATATAGAAAGGAAAATGGTCGATGCTGCAAGTGGGGGAGCTCTTGTTAACAAAACTCCAGCCCAAGCAAGAGAGATCATATCAACCATGGCTGCAAACACGCAACAATTTGGACAAATTGAAGAGCCATCACGCAAGCTCTATCAGGTAAGTAATTCTTCCGTTGAAGCTAAACTTAATGAGCTAACTTCTGTGATTAAAAATTTTGCTGCAGGACTTAATAGTCATAAAAGAGCGTGTGAAGCATGCACTTCTTATGACCACCCAACCGATGCATGCCCATCTTGGCAAGAGGGTCAAGAGCAAGTCAACGCTATTGGAGGTTTTTCCGGGCAGCCTCAAAGATCCAACTTTCCCATCTCCAACACTTTTGATGATAGTTGGAGGAGGCAACCGAATCTTAACTATGGGAATAGGCAGCAGAATTTTCAGCAAGCTAGGCCACCTCCTCAACAATCTTCCAACTCACACATGTCTTTGGAAGACATAGTTAGATCACTTGCCACTACCCAACAAGCATTCCAGCAAAACATGCAAGAGTTTCAAAGCGAAACAAAGAAGAGCATCCAAAATATGGAGAGCCAAATCAGCCAGCTAGCCTCCTCCGTGAGCAGATTGGAAACGCAAGGGAAGCTTCCCTCTCAAACTGTTGTCAACCCAAGAGAGAACGTAAGTGCCATCACTTTACGTAGTGGAAAAGAGCTAAATACAACAGCAGCTCCAAAGAAAAACAGCAGCAGGCCCAAGGAAGAAGATGAAAAAGAGGTTGAGATTTTGAAGGATGAGCCTACCAAGCAAGTGCAAGGATGGATGTCCGAACCAATTGTCATTCCACCTCCTTTTCCCGAGCGGTTGAAGCAATGCAAGAAGGAACAAGAAGAGAAAGATATCTTTGAAGTCTTTCGCAAGGTCAAGGTAAATATTCCCTTACTTGACTTAATTAAGCAAATACCTCGTTATGCAAAATTTTTGAAGGAATTCTGCACAAGTAAGCGAAAACAAGCTGAGGTTGAGAAGGTAAGTGTGGGGGAGAATGTCTCTGCGATTTTGCAAAGAAAACTCCCACCAAAATGCAAGGATGAAGGTATGTTTTCTATCCCTTGTAGAATAGGCAATGTGCAAATTAAGAAAGCTATGTGTGATTTAGGCGCTTCAATTAATGTTATGCCATTGTCTATTTTCTCTTCTTTGAATATAGGTGCTTTAAAGAAAACTAGCATTTGCATTGAATTGGCGGATAAGTCCGTAATCTACCCGGAAGGGGTGCTAGAGGATGTGTTAGTGAAAGTTAATAATTTAATTTTCCCTGCTAATTTCTATGTGGTTGATATGGAGGATGCTAAATCCCCAAATTCTAGTGAAATCATTTTAGGAAGACCTTTTCTTAGGACAGTTAGGACTAAAATTGATGTTTTTGATGGTATTCTTACCATGGAGCTGGACGGTGAAGTTGTCAAATTTAATATGTATAGTGAAGTTAAGGATGTTAGTGTTGTGTCAAATGTGAATGTTATATCTAATGTTGAGTCTGGTATTGAAAACTCTTCTCAATTGAATGATAAAAGTGAGTTAAATGTGGTTTCTTGCAATAATTCTGATTTTGATTATACTAATAAGTTCAAAGAAAAAGTTTTGTTTGATGATAAGTTGCAGGTTGAGAATGAGAAGAAGGCAATGAAATTGGGTTTGAGGCGATTGCCGAATCGCTTAAAATATTTGTTTATTGATGATGAAGACCCAATTGCTTTGATAGTGCCCAAAGGATTAAGTAGTGGGCAAGGAAAGAGGTTAATTCAGGTGTGTAATGAGTACAAAGATGCGTGTAGAAAGGCAGGACAGGCTGCCTATGGAACCTGGATGGAGCTCGGTTGAAAATTCAGAAATGTCGAGCCTAAGACATTAAACAAGGACACTTTTGGGAGGCAACCCAGCTAGGCTTGTCCAAGCCTAATAAATTTTATGTTTTTTTTCTTTTTATTTGAATTTCCTGCACTTGTTTTTATTTTTCAAAAAAAAAAATTTTTGCCATGAACAGTGTCGTCTTCTTCCTTGGCATTCATTTTTCTGTCTAATGTCTGCGTAAGGTTCAGTTAATAGTTGGTCTTTAATGGTGGTTTTATGTTATTGGCAGTAAACTTCTTACTCACGTGTTTACAATGCTTCAAAGAAGTAGGAAGTTTTATTTTATTTCTTTATTTCTTTATTTATTTTTTTTAACCATCAGCTTTGTTCTCTTTTAACTTACTCTCCTAATATTTTTTTTTATTTTGCAGCTCAGTAACAGCTAAATAACCCCACCCACCTCACTCTCTCTCAAGTCAAGATAGCTCTCCACCTAGGGTTCACGGTTCCCTCTTCACCGCTGCCCATTGCTCAACCCTTTTCTCTCAAGACCACGACCAGCCACCATCCAGCAGCCCCCTTTTCCCTTTCCATTCCCGAAAACCCAGCATCTATCTCTCTCTCTCTCCCTCAATCGAAAACCCAGCAGCCACCATCTCAATTGCAGACCAGAAATTGCAGTAACCACCATCTCAAACCAAACCAGAAACTGCAACCCAGAAACTGCAAACCAGAAATTTCAAACCAGAAATTTCAAACCAGAAATCGCGACACTCCCTCTTCCTGTGTTTCAGGTGAGTTTTTAATTTTTTTTCTTTTTCGTCACTCTCCCATGGGTATTCTGAAATCTGAGTTTTGTTTTCCTTGATGAGCAAATTGAATGTGTTTGGAGGCCAAACTGTTGACATTTTTATTGAGTATTGAGATTAGTTGCTATGGATGAGCTGAATATTGTGAATTTTTGGATGCTGACACTGTGTTAGAATAAGATTTGATGATTACAGTTAGGTTCATTTTTGGTTTGCCGTCATGAGAATCAATTGAATGAATATTATAATGTTTATTGCTGGTATTGAGCAACAATGATGAGTTTGGTTTGATTTGAGGTAGAAATTCTGCATTTAAAGACACTTTATAATTATCTCATGCTTGGTTGTTTTAAACTTGGAACTTAGTTGATATTGCATTATGAAGTTTGATTGTTCTCATCTTTATCTAGTCGCTGCTGTACCTTGAAATTCAGATTGGTTCCACTGAGAGTTTTTGTTGAACGTGGAGCTTACTTATCGTTGCACCTGTTTGTGCTTGTTCGTTGTTTGTTTTGGTTGCGTTTTGCACTTAACTCTTGCAGGTAATCACTTCAGTAATTCTGCCATATGGCTCGAACAAAAATTACTCCTAATCCATCACCCATGAAGCTTGCTTATAAGCTATCACAACAACCCAAAAACACCAACAGGGCAGTACTTCTTAACTCCTACTCTCTTTTAATTTTATTTGCTTGAGATCCTCCATTTGTGTTTCATTGTGATTTGTCCACATTGAGGACAATGTGTGAAATAAGTGTGGGGAGGGGATTTGATATGAGAATGTTTTTGCTGAAATTTTTGGGACTGATTTATGTGATTGAGACAGCTGAAATTTTGATGTATTTTTGCTGAATTTTTGTGCTTAATGTGATTAATATACTGCTACCATTATTTTGTTCTTTGGTTATGCTCCGTTTTGGTCAAGTTTTTCAGCTATATGAATGGCATTTGATTAATTTTTCATGTGTTTTTGCTGCTGCCATATGCTTAATTTCAAATAAAACTTGGCTGTTCAGTTTGTGTTTAATGAGTTAGAAGTTAAGACACTTGTCCCATGATATTTTTGAGTAAAATTTTTATTTGGTTGATACTATATGCTGATTTTGGGATTTACTCAATGGGTTTACTGTGTCCTTGAATATGATTTAGAGCTTTTAGGAAATTCTAGAGAGGAGTAATTTGCCTTTGTAACCTAGTTGAACACATATGGGAACCTTGAATGACAAGACTAGTAAGCGAGAACTCTAACTTGAGATTAATCATCACTGCACTTATAAACTTTGATTGCAAGCTGTTACACTTTGAATTCTAAAAATATGTTTTTCAAAATTTAGTTTCTTTCGATAAGTGTTTTTGAGAGCAATTTCCAAAGCCAAAATTTAGGATAGCTTCTGAACACTAGAACTCTTTTCTACGCTCCATTGAGGCGAAATCCTAGGCGAGTCTCGACTTTTGAGATGACTTAGGCGTTCTTTTGGTCGATTCATCATTCCTTTTACGTTTTTTTCCTACCTTTACGTTACCATTCTTTTCACCCCTTCTAGCCTATGAAGTATGCTAAATGCGTACTCTAAATTCTTTTCATAGCCCACAATATAACCATATACACTAAAAAGCCCTTTGCCTACCACCCTTGAACAAGAAAATAGTCTTCTTAGTCATGTTAAGCATGCACATGTGTAAATTATTAAGAATTGGCGCAATTGCATTCTTGCTTAATGTCATTGACTTTGTTTAGTTTGTGGAAATAAATGGTCCTTGTGGCTTATGTGTTTAAAGTTTGTTGGGTTTAAGTTGGTTGTAAGTACTTTAGTTATGTTTTAGAATTTCTTAAAATAAAAAATAAAAATAAAAAAGAGCTATTTATTAAAAAAAAAGAATGTGAAAAAAAGAGAAAAATGAAGAAAAAAAAATCAAAAAAGAAAGAAAAAGAAAAACAAAGTGTATTCAATTTCAGTTTTAGTTTTTCTCTAGTTTAAGCTTTTCTCTGGTTTAGGTCGCATTTGTCGCCATTAGTTAGTTCGTGCATTGTTCTTTTGAAATTAATTGTAAAAGACTTATTTTCTTGTTATTTTTAGCCTTACATTATCCTATCTTTTGTAACCATCACCTAGCCTAACCCATGTAAAGACCTAATGATCTTTGGTTGAGACTTGACCTACATTAGTGGAGAGGGAGTTTAGAGGGGAGCCTATGGTTGTTCTTTAATTCTGTTTTAATGAAGCTATGAAAATGTTTTTATATGTTTTGTTACTTGCTCGATAAAATACTTGTTGATTCAAACTTCGAATGTGTGTGTGCGTGTTTTAAGAATTCTTAGTGTAACCTTTTTCAATTGAGTTCATAATGATGGAATGATGTTGAGGGTTGGATTATTAATTGCGATGTTGAGTTGTTTGGGGAACATGTGTGTGTTTGATTGGGTTCTTGGGTGAAGTATGTGGTCTCCTTATAGATTTGATTTTGAGTTTTGAGTCATGCTTGAGGACAAGCATGGGATAAGTGTGGGGATATTTGATAGGCTGCAAATCCAACATGTTTATTACTTTGTTTTTATGCTTAATTGATGTTATTTATATTGAAAAGAAGAGCTTTTACTTGGTTTTTATTATTTTGGGGAGGAATGGTGGATTTGCAATAAAGAGGCTTATTTGGAGTTTGATTGGAAGCATTGGAGCAAAATGGCATGGAGCTGAATTTTCTTTGTGGAGGCAGATTGACAGCAGAGGCCTTAGCCTTGCCCAAGACTAACGGCCAGGCAGACCTGAACGGGCTGATTTAATTAAGTGACGGGCCCACGCGATTTAGTTGTATTTGAGGACTTTTAAACCGACTTGTAATAGGATTTAAGTAGTTTTTAGTGGGCCTTTTTGTTATATTAGGTTGGCCCCACCCTCTATTAAGTATTTAAGTTATTTTTAGGGTTTTGGGAGGAGACTTTTTTGCCTCCTCTTTGATTAATACGAATTTCAGCATTCTTTTACAGAATTTTTGTTGTTCTTCCATGGCCATGTGTGGCTAAACTCTTTATTTCAGTCAAGGATTAATTCAAGGTTGAAGTTCTTAAGATTGTGAGGTTTGATTGTGCCTAATTATTCTTTTTGATTCTTTTGCATTCATACTCTTACTGTGGCTTATTGGGAAAATCCATCCTTAATGTATTTTTATTAGTTGATTGATCTGGCCAATTGATTAATTGATAGGATACATATAGCTAATCAATGAGATTAAATCCGTAATTGTTTATTCGAATTGATACAAGTGGCAATTGATATAATTTGATTGGGTAGAACCTTTTGGGTTATATTAAGTAATTGTATGATCTAATCTAAATGAATCTCGCTAGTAGGTTTGTTGGTTAGGGCAAGGACTTTCTAGTGTTCATTGCAATCAATAAATTAAATCCTGTCGCTAGTATTAGGGTTGTTTATTGGTTAGGGGTTATTCATAGCGCTATGTCTTGCTTAACCTATTCAGAATGGAAAGATTGGTCGGAGACGCTAGCTTGAAGGCTATAACTTGTCTGTGAATATGAATTAAAAAGATTATTTTTAGCCCGTGATCAATCCTTGAGAACTTCATACTGCGAATCGTCCTTGACTGAGTTCACTTCCATTGATTTTAAGTTTTAATTATTTTTCTGCTGTTTTAATTTATTTCGTAATTAATTTTGCTATTTAATTTCGTCCCTTTTTACCTAAGCTATTTCCCCCATTTTATTTTTAATTTTCACTCACAGCAGGTGTCAGTTCTGGTTAGCCTTGGGCAAGGCTAGTCCCTTGGGTTCGACCCTTCTCACCCTATTTACAAGTTTTCTTTTGTAGGAAGAGCAGGTTTTTTTTTTATTTTTGGTGGTTTCGACACCCATCACTAACTAACCTTACAAAAGTGCTAAAACGATGTAGAGAGTCTAACTTAGTTTTAAATTATGAGAAATGCCATTTCATGGTAGATCAGGGTTTAATTCTAGGTCATATAGTTTCAGCTAGAGGCATTGAGGTTGATAAGGCTAAAATAGATGTCATTAAATCTTTGCCTTACCCCGCAAGTGTGCGGGAAATTCGTTCTTTTCTTGGTCATGCAGGTTTTTACAGGCGCTTTATCAAAGATTTTTCAAAGACTTCTCAACCATTGTGCAAGTTGCTGCAAAAGGATGTGCCTTTTGAGTTTACTGAAGAGTGTAGGGAAGCATTTGACAAGCTGAAGAAAGAACTGATTTCGGCCCCAATAGTGCAGCCACCGAATTGGAAATATCCTTTTGAGATAATGTGCGATGCGAGCAACTACGCTGTGGGGGCTGTTCTTGGGCAGCGGATTGAGAAGAATCCTCATGTCATATATTATGCCTCAAGAACTTTGACAGCACTCAAAGTAACTATTCCACCACAGAGAAAGAGCTTTTGGCAATTGTGTTTGCCTTAGAAAAGTTTAGATCATATTTGCTGGGAACAAAGGTGGTCGTTTATTCTGACCATGCAGCCCTGAAGTACTTACTCAAGAAGAAGGAATCAAAGCCACGACTTATTCGTTGGATCCTTCTACTTCAAGAGTTTGACATGGAGATAAAAGATAAGAAAGGGTCTGAGAATCTGGTAGCTGATCACCTCAGCCGGTTGCTATTGAATGAGATACCATCTCCTTTGGATGATGACTTCCCCGATGAACAACTTCTGAGTATTCAACCATTGATCCCATGGTATGTTGACATAGTGAACTACTTGGTTACTGGTACTTCACCAGATACTTTGACAAGAGCAGAGAAAGACAAGATCAAAAGAGATGCCAAGTATTATATATGGGATGATCCTTACTTATGGAAGTATTGTTCTAACCAAGTCATAAGGAGATGTGTTACAGGTGTGGAAGTTCCATCAATACTAAAGTTCTGTCATTCTTCAGTGTGTGGGGGTCATTTTGGACCTAAGAGAACAGCTCGCAAAATTTTGGAATGTGGCATTTTCTAGCCAACATTGTTCAAGGACTCTTACATGTACTGTAAGTCTTGTGAGAATTGCCAGAAAACAGGTGGTTTAAGTCATAGAGATCAGATGCCTCTCACTCCTATTACTGTTTGTGAGATATTTGACATATGGGGCATTGATTTCATGGGGCCATTTCCATCCTCATGTGGAAACATATACATTTTGCTGGCTGTAGATTATGTCTCGAAGTGGGTGGAGGCCAAAGCTACAAGAGCTGATGATGCTAAGACAGTAGTTAGTTTTGTTAAGAGCCACATTTTTGCAAGGTTTGGGATTCCAAGAGCGATCATCAGTGATCGAGGTACACATTTCTGCAATAAGGTGATGGAGAATCTCTTGAAGAAATATGGTGTTACACATCGTGTTTCTACAGCCTACCATCCACAGACGAATGGACAAGCTGAGATTTCGAACAAAGAAGTGAAGTCCATTCTTGAGAAGATTGTAAGTCCCAACAGGAAGGATTGGAGTTCTAAGCTTAACGACGCATTGTGGGCTTATAGAACAGCATATAAGACTCCGATTGGTATGTCACCTTATCGGTTAGTCTTTGGGAAACCATGCCACCTGCCAGTGGAAGTGGAGCATCGAGCATATTGGGCAATCAAGTATTGCAATATGAAGATGGATGAAGCTGGAGAGGAAAGGAAGTTGCAGCTGCAAGAGTTGGAGGAGATTCAGAATGATGCTTATGACAGTGCTAGGATTTACAAAGAGAGAACTAAAGCCTTCCATGACAAAATGGTGTCAAGGAAAAAATTCAAAGTTGGTCAGAAAGTTCTTCTTTTTCATTCTAGATTACGTTTATTTCCTGGTAAGTTGAGGTCCAGATGGTTGGGACCTTTTGTTGTTATTAATGTTTTTCCTCATGGTGCAGTGGAGATACAAAGTCTTGAAACCAACAAAGTTTTTAAGGTCAACGGTCACAGGTTGAAGCCATTTTATGAAAGTTTGGAGGTTCCTCAGTCTGAGAATTTGGACTTGGAGGAACCAGAGAAGATGACTTGAGGAAGTTCAAGAATGTCTAACCATGGACAGTAAACTTTGGTGCTTACTGGGAGTCAACCCAGCATTTGAGATTTCATTGACTTCAAATTTTCAGTTTTATTTTTAATTTGAAAAAAAAAATTATTTTTCATTTATTTTTATTATTTTTATTTTTGAACAGTTCTTCTTCTTCCTTAGATTTTCTAGTGCAGTTCAGTATGTTGAGAGGTTAAAACTGACTCTTTAATGGTGGAGTGGTACATATAGGACTTAGTTAGTTTTTACCGAGTTTAAGTTTTGAAAAAAAATATATAAGTGTTTGCTTTGCGTTTTAAGTTTTGGAGGGTGGTCATTTTATCCTAACGGCTAATTATATTTTATTTTCCTTTTTATTACTCTTTACAGATGGGGGTAATCGAAAATTACCATATTCTCTCTTCTCACTCGTTCAAACCGCTCTGCTAGGGTTACCAAACCATCACCAATCCTAGCCCTCACCACCGTCGTTCCATACCACCAGCCTCCACACGCCACCACATACAGCCTTTCACTTCCAAAGGCAACCAAATCCTTTTGTTTTCGGTTCCAACGAGATCAAGTTCCACTGATTTTGCGATCTAAACTACATCAACTGAAAAAAAAAACAAAAACCTTTCATCGCCTTTTTCTTCTCACCATTCACAAATCGCAGAACCCAAAGCGATTTCAGTTTCGATTCGAACAGAAGCCACATCTCGACTCGCGATTCTTCTATTCGCCATCCACCATCTACTCGGCCGACGATTTCTTCCTCAAGAGTAGCTTTGCTTTGTCATTTCTCGGTTCTCACTCTCTGGTTCAGACCGCCGTTCACCATCTGGAATTGCTCCTGTTCAAATCGCAGATTCCCTGAGGTCAGTTCAAAGTCTCAGCTCATTTCATTCATTCTGATCCACTCTTCTCTACTCCATTCTCAAGCATTCTCAGGTATGATCTCTACCTTTTGAACTATTTACTAGGTCTGCTAGATCAAATTGAGCATTGATGATTGGGACTTTGATGTGATTACCTGATAATTTCATAATCTCTTTCTGAAAACTTTGCTAAAATGCTAGTTTGATACGTCAAGTTTGATTCTGTTTGAGGAAAATAATTAATTTGCTGCTGAATTTTTGTTTGTGTTTTTCTGAGAATTAGCATGCTCTACTTGTTTTTCTTCCTGCCAATTCTGTTCTGCGATTAATTGATTTCACTCGCTATGTTCATACTCTTTCTTTGCTGGGTTCATGTTCTACTGAATTTGTTGCATACAAGTTGAGGAAATTAATTAAATTGGTTCTTGGATATTGATTTATTGGTTATTGATTAAATGCTGGGTATGTGCTTTGATACAAATTGGGCATTGATAGCTGAAATTTGGAGTCCCAAACTACTGTAAAGGGTTAATTAATTTCTGTTTCTGCTAAGAATTAATTACTTTGCTGTTTCGAATTGATTTTGCCATGAACTTAATTTTGGTTAATATTACTAACAATTTCCCAGTTTCAATTTGATGTTAAAACTGATTTCAATCTTAAGTATGAGCATGATACACTTTGACTTCCATTTTGGTTAGTAATATTGCATTGCTGCCACTAGATAGAAATTGTTTAAATACTGTCATGTGTTGAGCCTCTATACCAGAAATTGTCTTTAAATTTAATTGGCATAATCAGTGAATTTGGTCCTTACTTTTATTGCTTATATTTGGGACTGCGATTTACTACACTAAGTTGTTATGTGTTTTTGATTGATTGTCTTTGGTGTTGATAAGTGAACATTCCTGTGCTTCATTTAGTAATTCAGCTATTTAGTTGGGTTATAATTAACTGGGAAATTGGCTTGCTTGTTTGTATTTCGTGTTTGTGTGCTTGGTTTTCTTGCAGGTAAATCTCGATTCAACTCCATGGCACGAACCAAAACTAACAAACGGAAGAGAAAAGCTGCTACCCAGAGGACACCAAAGCGTCCGCAACCCACTGCTGCTGCGTTACCGCCACCACCATCACCCACAACCGTATCAATACCGTCATCTCCTGTAGAACCATCACAGCTAACACCCACGTCTAAACCACTGCAATCTGAGTCTTCTACTCAGAAATTTCACACGTTAGAAAAGATGACCAAACTTCTGGAAGATTACGAGCAGTTCACTAAGGATAACACTTTAGGCACCTCTCACTCATCGACTGCGGAAGAACAGGAAGATGCTTCAACCTCCAGAAATGTCCAAGTTACTGAAGAGGAACCTCCTCTCATGCGATCAGAGATTGGACAGCAGCATGAGACATCCCATTCTGCTCATGAGGAGCAACCAGAACATCCCCACGCAGACCAACCAGAGGAAACCTTGGAAGAAGAGCATGAAGTTCATGATGCAGAACCAGCCCCACGGAAGCAACAATGAGCACGACTTTCCAAAGGTAAGAGTACCTATCCGCCATCAACTAGGGCACTTCACGGACATCTCACTTTCAGAGATCGTGAACATAAAAAGAGGTACGAAATTTATCAGCATCGTGATGTTATTGCTGCTAAATCTATACATGTTGCAACACTTGAGACATTGAATTTGCATGCTGCGTTTGAGATGTTCGTTGCAAACATAGGTTGGCAGGCATATTTTGCATTAGATTTACCTTCTTTTACTGAGATTTCTAGGGAGTTTTATGCTACATTCACTTTTGATTATAAGAAGCAAAATTTCAGCATATCTACTCCAAACACCATTCACTTTAGGTTGATGGGACACATGCATCAATATTCTGTAAATGATTTCAACAAAGCTTTGGGTCTTGTTGATGATGTGAGCATATTGAGCCATGAATACATGAGTGCATATTGTGATTTTCCTGCTGGTGATTTTGATCAAATGCAAGCATATAGAACACTCACTGGACTCGCACATGCGGTTTTTGACCCTGGACATTCAAAGGCATATCATATTCAAAGTGCTGCACTTCGTTACATTCATAGGTTCCTAGCTTATTCTGTTTTTGGTTGTAACAATGACTCCACTGTTCTTACTAAGGGTGGACTTTTCTTTTTATGGTGCATGGTCCAAAGGAAGAAGGTAAATCTAGGGTATTGGTTAGCCTCACAGTTTAAAAAGAACATAAGCAACAGACACCATGGTAGGAGCATGTTCCTAGGATTTGTTATGACCAAGATTGCATTGCATGAACGTCTTATTTCTCTTGATGACAATGACTTGCATCATGCTGGTGACATGCTTCCTCTTGATTTACCATGCTTGGATTCTATGCATTTGCTACGCCGAGAGGAAGGCGGCGCTTTGTCTTTCATTCCTGCAGGTCCTTTCGCTACAAAGACAGTTTTTGCCTCGAGAAATGCAGGTAAAGCTGCTGCCCCGTCCACCTCTACAGCAGCACCACATGACTTTGAAGCAAGAATGCAGAATGTTGAACAACAGTTGGAACAACAGCAGCAACAACATGTAGCATTGCAAGCCACATTGCAGCAGAACAACGAGTTGATACGACAAAACATGGAGTTGATGCAGCTTTTGTTGGGACGGTTTAGAGACAACCGTTCCAATGACACTTCCCATTGAGGTTTGAGAGAACCTCCTCCAAACAGGGCAGTATTCTCTACTTTCTTCTTTTATTTTCCGTTGCCTTGTGTCCACATTGAGGACAATGTGAGGAGTAAGTGTGGGGGAGGTGTTTTGCTGCTGATTCATGGTTCCATTATGCTTTATTCTATGCTTTATTCTGATTTTTCTGTGTTATTCTCTGCTATTTGTTGCTGCTACCATTCTGTTTTCCTGATGTTAAGTTCCATTTTTGGTCAATTTTAAAATTTTAGCTATAGCATATAGGTTATTTTCTGAGTTGTACCTGCTGCCATGTGCTTATTTTGGTAACATAATTGACCATTTTGATCATTGTGAAAGAGATGCTTCTTGAAAGTATATTTTGTCACTTATCCCATGACATTTTTGAGTAAGATTTTTGTTTGCTTGATGTTATGTGCTAATTTTTTTGGGACTTACTCAATGGGTGTTTGTGTCTTTGGGCATGACTTAAGACTTTTAGGAACTCTAGAGAGGAGAACCTTATTTTTATCAATTAGCTTTATACATGTAGGAGCTTTAAATGACGAGACTAGTGAGCGAAAACTTAGCTTTAAATTGACCATCTCTGCACTTATGAATTTCAGTTGAAAGCTGTTACACTTTGGATTCTGAAAATGTGTTTTTGTGCAAAATTTAGTTTCTTTTGATGCATTTTTGAGAGAAATCTCTAGAGTAAAAACCTAGGATAGCTTCTTGAATGCTAGAACTCTCGTTCACATCCCCTCGAGGCGAAATTTTTTTAGGATCAGCTTCGACCTTGGAAGTGATTTAGGCGTTCTTTTGGCCGTCGTTATACCTTTATGTTATCATACCTAGTCGTTACCGTTCTCTCAACCCCTTCTAGCCCACGAGGTATGCTAAATGGCGTACTCTTAATTCTTTTCGTAGCCCACAATATAGCCATATAAACTAAAAAGCCCTTTGCCTACCACCTTTTTAATGAGAAAATAGTCTTATAGGTTGTTGTTGAGCATGCTTAAGTTTGTCTTAGTAATTTAAGTAATTGTCTATTCTCAATTGCTTTGTAAATAAGTGGTGTCAATGTAATTTATGTTTAAAATATATTTGGCTTTTGTTTTGGTTGTGATTAGTTAAATGATATTTCAGCCTGCATATAAAAAAAAGGGCAGCCAAAAATATATATATATATATATAAATATATATATATATACAGCAAAAGAAAGAAAAACAAAAAGCTACAGTTGTTTATTTTAGTTCATCTTCCTATTGTTCACATGTTAGTTATTTATTTTAATTCATTGTTTTTATGTTTAGTTGTTAAGTCATTATTGTCATTAATTAATTATGAGTCATGTTTTGTTATGCATTGCTCTATTTGGATAGATTGTTAAAAGACTCAATTTCTCATTCTTCTTGGCCTTAACGTGATCCCTGTCATTTGTAACCTTACCCTAGCCTTACCCTAATAAAAGACCTTTTGATCCAAGGTTTGGGTTTTTCCTACATTAGTGGAGAGGGGATTTGGAGGATGAGCATATGGACATTCACTAGTTTTTCATACACTAGTTTTTCATATTGTTGAAGCTATGAAAAAGTGTTTTCAATGCTTTTCAAACTTCTGTAGGGAGTGAGTGTTTTATGAATACTTAGTGTAACCTTTTTCAATTGAGATCATAATGATGGAATGATTTTGATGGTTGAATTTTCAATTATGATGTCTCGTTATTTAAAAATCTTATATGTATTTGACTAAATTATAAGTGAGGTTTGTGGTCTCCTATTAGAATTGATTTAGAGTCTTGAATCATGCTTGAGGACAAGCATGGGATAAGTGTGGGGGAATTTGTTAGTGTGCAAATCCAACATGACTTTGATACCTAATCTTGTGCTTAAATGTTAATATTTGTGTTTAAAAAGGTGAATTTATTTGGTTTATTATTGTTTTGGTTAGGGAATGTTGGATTTGATTAAAATGGAGCATTTGGAGCTTGATTGATGTCATTTTGAGGAAAGGATTTGATGCTGGGATTTTTGAAGGTGTTTTGAAGCTGTCTTTGAGTTACCCTTGCCCAAGGCTAAGCTGCAGTAGCTGCTGGACGGGCTGTTTACTTACACAGCTAATACGACACTCTTGGATGTCGTTTTGGACTTTATTTTAATGTTAGGAAGAAGGATAAACACTAATTTTTAAGGGCCTTTTTGTAAATATTTTATTAGGCCGTTATTTTGGGATGTAATTAGGCGATAGTTGGGAATTTTTTACGGAACACGTACGGAACAGCGGAGAATCATCAACGATCAGAGTTTAATTGGGCTGGAGAGTTTTTGTTGGAAGATCTAACTTTCTATTTTTTTTTTTACGTTCTTGTTGATTCTTCGATGACTGTTCATAGCTAAACCTTTCAATCAGTCGAGGATTAATTCAAGATTTGAAGTTCTTAAGATTGTGAGATTTTAATTGTGCTTATTTATCTCTTTTAATTCTCATTGCATTCGTTCCTTCTCTGTGATTTATTGGGAAAATATATCCCTTAGCTTATCTTCTATTATTTGATTAAACAGAGCTCGTTATTCACTTAATAGGAATTTGCATTGCTATTCATTGATTCTAAATTCGTATTTGTTTAGATGATATGATTCTTGTAGTAATTAATTTAATCTAATTGTAAACAGGCCTTTGGATTGAATTAAGTGAAGATACGATCTAATTTAAATAAACCTTGCTTTTAGGTTTATTAATTAGGGCAAGGTCTCTCTAGTTTTCACTGCAATTAATTAATTAAATTCTTCTGCTTTTGTTAGGATTGTTAATCGATTAGGGGTTTTTCATAGCGCTGGTCTTGTTTAGCCTATTTAAGGAGGGATTTATCAGAGATGCTTTTTCAATGATTATAACTTGCTTGTTGTGCTAATTTTAAGAATTTATCTTTATCAATGATCAATCTACATGAACTTCGTATTGCGAATTGTCCTTGGCTGAATCTATCACTCATTGTTCAGGTTTTTATAGTTAATTTGCTGTTTAATTTCGTTTCCCTTAGTTAATTCACAAGTTTCCGTTTTCTTTATTTTACTTTTAACTTACAGGTAACTGTCGGTTCTGGTTAGCCTTGGGCAAGGCTAGTCCCTAGGGTTCGACCCTTCTCACTACTTCTACAGTTTTTGTTTTACAGTTGAGCAGGAATTATCTTGGTGGTTTCGGCAACCATCAAAATCTAACACTTTAATCAGCAAAGAAGCCTAATATACATATACAAATTACAATTAAATGTTTTTCTAATTAATTTTTTTATTTTCTAATATTATTAAAAGTTCAATGATATTTCTGATCAAATACTTTTAACTAAAATTTGAATATTTATTATTTTTAAGTAAAAATCTTCTTATACATTTATTACTTTTGAAAATTGTAACACTTATAAGAATTAAAATAAAAATATAATGATTTTAAAAAATTAAAAAATTGAATATTTTTGTTAAAATTTGAACGTTTATTTATATATTTATTACTTTAAAATAAAAATGTTAAATAAAATATTTTCTAATATTTTGTGCTTTATATTTAGTTATATGAAATCCAGGGATAAAAATATAAAGAAAACAAAGTACCAAAAATTGTGTAACTGAAAAAAAAAATTAATAGAAGGAAAAATTTAACAACCCATAAAGTTTGAGGGGATTTTATTAAGATTAAAAAAAATTAAATAACCAAAAAAAGGATAATTATTGCCAGCATAGATATTTCTTTTATTTCCTATTTGATAATCGAATGTAGGGAATGTGAGCAATCTTTGGCCAGTCTTCTCCTCTTTCTTTCATGCATCGCTTCTCTAGAATTGGACAATTCTCAATTGATTAATCTGTCAGATTTTCAAGACTCGATATCCCTTATGGTAAACACATCAAATTCGGGCAGTCTGCAATCCGCAAGCGTGTCAGAATCTTGAGATTGCGCATCCCTTCTGGTAAATAGATCAAATTTGGGCATAATCGAATATCCAAGCTTGAAAGCGATACGAGATGTTCTATCTCATTTGGCAGACCAGTTAATCCTACACAATTGAAGATTACCAGCACTTGTAGAGAAGTGAGATGCTTTATGCTCTCCGGCAATGAACTAATTTCTGGACTTCCATTAAGAAAGAAATACTCGAGCGAGATCAAACCTCGCAGGCCTGAAAAAGTTACTAATTTGTGACAGTAATGAATTTCTAATCTCCGAAGAGAAGATGAGCTGCAAAGTCCAGTCATTGTTAAGGACCCAATACTGTCACAATTCGATATATGCAATGACTCCAGAGCATTTAAGCTCCAAAGACCTTCCGGCAAGTTTTCAAGTCTATTGCAACGACCAATATTCAAATCTCTTAGAGAAGTCAGGTTATCCAACTCATTTGACAAGGACTCCAAATTGGGAAAATAATCAAAATGTAACGACTCAAGTAGAGATTGGTTTTGTAGGAATCCAATGGGAAGATGTCCCACCTGAGGAAAGTTTCCAATCACAAGGGAGGTCAGAAAAGTGAGATTCCCAACTAATCTTAGCAAAGTCTGGCTTCCTCCAGTAACCTCTAATATTTTGAGAGAAGGTATAATTGGGAATTCAACCAACATAGGGCAACTGATCACATCTAATTCACCAAGGACAGGGAAAATCTTTGTTCCATTCATTGTTGCCAGTTTCTCTAAGCTACTCATTAAAGAAATACTAAGCCTCTCCAATGATGGGAATGAGCTCTCCTCATTCCCGTACATGTCAACGTCAATGCATTTTAATGCAACCATTCCTTCCAACTCAAGAATCTTGAGAAACTGCAGTTTCCCAAAAGGTGGAAGATGTTCGCATTTCCCTCAGTCCTCCAACTTGATTTCTACAAGATTCGGTAAAAGCAAGTCCATCATCCAAGTTGGAAACTTTGAACCTCCATATCCTTTTATCCTCAACTCCTTTAAATTAGAATGGGGTTGGAGACCGAAGAGAACCTCTTCAATTTTTTCTATTGAGGTCTTGTTGCGGCCATCATCTGCTCTCCAAATTAACTCCAGTGATTCAAGATTTTTCTTCAACATTAAATTGGCACTCTTGGCATCTGCTAAATTTTTTATGTTTTCAAGATTCTTGATATTCAAATCGCCTACAAGGTCCAATCCTTTTAGCTCTCCAATGCAGTGACCATTCCTCTTGCCCACAATGAACATACTAAGCTTTCGCAGACGAGTTAGTTGACCTATTCCAGCAGGCATACAACGAAGTGAATTGCATTCTCTGAGGTGCAGATATATGAGATTTTTCATGTGCCTCATACCTTTTGGCAATGTAAGAAGTGCATAACAACGTGTGAGATTCAACGTCTGTAGCTTTTGGAGGGAGGTAAGTGATTCTGGTAGAGTTATGATGTAGGATCGAGAAAGATCTAGATATCGCAAATGCTTCAAATTACTGATTGACATACCCCGTTTCCAATTTAATGAACCCTTTAAGATCAAGGCTCTTAGATTTTTCTGTTTAGAGAAGCAAGGATGAGCATCCCTAAATTTACCATAACAAAGCATACGAAAAGAGTGCAAAGATTGCACTTTATGGAGGTCCTTGCTCCCAGCAAAAGTTCTCCAGCCAGAATCAGAAATAGCCAAGTGACGAACCTCCTTGGAAACTTCTAATGCTTTTTCAGTCTCAATCAAACAGCACTCATGTTTCATTATTGATTGTGCTAGATCATGAACAAGATCATGCATTTTACATGTTATTTCACCCTCCAAATCGTTGTTGATGTCTTGCAAAAATGACCTCCAAACTAATTCTTTGAAAATCTCATTTCCCAAGTCGTACAAATCCATTGGTACCCTGTCAGCGATGAAGCCATTTGCCATCCAAAGCTCTATCAATTGCCCTTTCCTCATCACATAATCTTTTGGGAATATAGAGCAAAAGGAGAAACATTGCCTCAAATGTTGTGGTAAGTGATCATAACTTAATTTTAAGGCCGGTAAAATAGTTTTTCCTTCATCTGGCAAATCCCAAATTTCACTTTCCTTCACAGATAACCATTCACTCTCATTCTTTTTGAAGCGCATTAGGCTTCCCATAGCTCTTTCGATGGTTTCTAAATGTGCAAACTCCTCTCTCATTCCCAATCCGAATGCACGTCGCTCAAACAAAAACCAAGAATCATCATCTGATAATCTTCCCATGTAATGAATAGGAACTGTAGCCATCATAAGAGCAACTTTCTCAATTCGGGTAGTTATTATAATGGCACTTCCTTTAGCTACACATCTTAATGCATTCTTCAGTGCGTCCCACTTATCAGGATTCTCATTCCACATATCATCCAAAACAAGCAAAAGTTTCCTTCCACCCAACTTTTCTTGGAGGCGACGTTGTAAGGGATCTAACTCTTGATTGCTACAAGGGCTGCCTTCAATGGACTCTATCATGGCTCTAAACAACCTCCCCATCTCAAAATCATCAGATACACAAATCCAAATTCTCAAGTCAAAATGATTTTCTATGCTTTTATCATTGTAGAATAACTGAGCAAGCGTAGTCTTTCCAAGCCCTCCCATGCCACATATAGCAAAAAAAGAACAATCATCTGAATTGGACAGCACCATGTTTATAAGCTTCTCTTTCTCTTCATCTCTTCCAAGAATTTCTGACTCTTTAACAAGTGAGGTGGTCTCTCGCCAATCTAAACTACCCACTTCTCTATCCCCAGCTTCCACTCTTGTTAAGTGAAATTGATCTTTTTCATGGGCAATAACATCTAATTTTTCTCTAATATTCTTTAATTTATTTGCCATCCTAACTCTGAAAACAAGAGGATTTTGAAGAGAAATGAAGGATCTTACTTTATTTTTGAGATCTTTTTGCAGCCTGTGCCTTTCAGCATCAATTGCAAACTCATCCACGATATCATCAGCCTCGTAAGCAGCAGCTTTGAGCTTTCGAAGCCAATTCTTGACAGCCTCATTCTTCCACTGCTTCTCCTCTGCATCACAGAGCACAGCTTGGATAGTGGTCAATGTGCTTTCAAGATTGTGGAGCTCAGTTCTCAGGCCTCCAGCAGTTGTAATCGTGCCACGTAGCGAATCATTCAAGTTTGCTGCAATAGTAATTGCAAGTGCAGAAACAAGTGCATCAGCCATATTTGGATCTGTACTAATCTCCAAAAACAGAGATCCAAACTCTCGGCAGGAGATTGAGAGAAAAGATTGATGAATGGGTGGACCAATAATGTACACCTATGACTTGACCCAATCAAATTGTATCATAGTAGTTTTGGTGGGTCCATACGTACCTGACTTTACGAGTCATTTACAGGAAAAAAAATTGAATTTTCACCCATCAAACTCTTGAATTCCAATTCTTGAATTTTTTTTTTGCAATTCATATGAGTTTATTCCGCATGTTGAAAGTTGTTGGGAATTTATAGAAGGATGGTCTCTTTAATTCTAGTGTGAATTGAAATTATCGTATAAGTGGAAACCTTTGGGATATAAACTGGAATGTTGTAGTGTTTTGTAAATCATCAGTTACCTATTGACAAGCGAGTGAGGCAAGTTATGGACCTCCAAACCAGTGAATAAGTTTTAATACATGGGTGAAAGAGTATGGCGTTGAGAATATTGGATTAGGCAATTCAATTTTCAAATACAGCCCTTTTAACTTTGGAGATAATGGAGAGCTTTTTATGATAAGAAAGACTGATGGGAATCTTATTGCTGCTGATACTGATGGTGGCAACATTGATGATTTGTGGTTTTAGTCGGTCGCTTATTTAGTTCCATAAAAGAAAGCTTCGCCCTGATCAATCATGAAGGTTAGTGAATATACAATGCACATGGAGAATTAGATCTCTGAATTTTAAACTTCAAAACTGCAGTTTCATGTACATCATAGGCAGAATCCTGAAAACAGCAGACATGGCTAAATGTCTTTTCTAGTAGGTGTACTTGCCTGAAAATTCTGGCCATGAACTATTTACCTATTCTTTAATTCATTTATTTCTGTGTTTAAAACACTGATATTCGAGTAAAAAGCAACATTCCCAAAATTGAAATATCATAACAATTTCCTATAAATTTTAGTTTCACATACTGATATTTAAAGGAAAGCCAAAATACAATTCATTTAACAAGTGAATTTTAGATTCAGAATTGTTGAATCTGCCTCCTGTTTGGTTTTCTTCATCTGATTTGTTCTTTCTGTAACAACGATGTTGATGAGCAGCTTTCCACTCTTATTGTTGAGTGAAACTTATCATTTTCACTAGCAATAGTATCTAATTTTTTCATAACACCAATCAATTTATGCGCAATTTAACTCTAAAAACAGAGGATTTAATTAGACGAGAAAAGAAGGATCTTACTTTGGTTTTCAGATCTGTTTGCACCTCTTGCATTTCAGCTTGAATTGCAAACTCATCAACTTCGTAAGTAGCAAGTTCGAGCATCCGAAGCCAATTACTATGCCTGATTCTTCCACTGCTTCTCCTCTGCATAGAGCACAGCTCGGATGGTATTGAATGTGCTTTAATGATTCTCCAGCTCAGTGCTGAAACCCCAGGAAGCTACTACCTCACTAAGTGCTAAAGAATTCAAAATTGTCAATATCGCACTTGCAAGTACAGAAACAAATGCATCAGCAATATCTAGAGTAACTTCCAGAAACAAATTTGTCAACATCGTAGAGATCTCCAAAAGAACACAAGCCAGAAGCAACTTCAACCCTTTTTTTTTTCTCACAAGAAATAGGAATCAGGAAAGCAAAGTGCCAATTCCATATCTGGCTCCACAGTCCACACCAAACTGACTCTTCACGGGACCCTTGAATTAGGCAAAAGCCATTAGACAGCCACAATGGCACAACCCAACGGATACAACCATTGACTTTTTTTTCTTTTGGCACAAAAGGATTTCTCTAAAAGGAAAGTATGATGAAACTGAAGGAATATCGTTTTATAAATAATAGGTTACTTCAACTATGAGTGCAGGTTAATCGGATTTAATTATAACCTATCAATGCACAAGAAGAACGCAGTAACAATGATTTGGTGGATGATTAGCAATTTCAGTCTTCTCTGACTGCTGTACTAAAATACATATGAAGCACATAAAAAGAGATCAAGAAGCTGAATATCCATACAAAAAAATATAATGATTTTATGAAATTAAAAAAATTCAAAAATTGAATATTTTTGTTAAAATTTGAACGTTTATTTATATATTTATTACTTTAAAATAAAAATGTTAAATAAAATATTTTCTAATATTTTGTGCTTTATATTTAGTTATACGAAATCCAGGGATAAAAATATAAAGAAAACAAAGTACCAAAAATTGTGTAACTGAAAAAAAAAATTAATAGAAGGGAAAATTTTACAACCCATAAAGTTTGAGGGGATTTTATTAAGATTAAAAAAATTAAATAACAAAAAAAAAGGATAATTATTGCCAGCATAGATATTTATTTTGTTTCCTATTTGATAATCGAATGTAGGCAATGTGAGCAATCTTTGGCCAATCTTCTCCTCTTTCTTTCTTGCATCGCTTCTCTAGAATTGGACAATTCTCAATTGATAAATCTGTCAGATTTTCAAGACTCGATATCCCTTCTGGTAAACACATCAAATTCGGGCAGTCTACAATCCGCAAGCGTGTCAGATTCTTGAGATTGCGCATCCCTTCTGGTAAATAGATCAAATTTGGCCAGACTACAATATCCAAGCGTGAAAGCGATACGAGATGTTCTATCTCATTTGGCAGACCAGTTAATCCTACACAATTGTAGATTTTCAGCTCTTGTAGAGAAGTGACATGTTTTATGCTCTCCAGCAATGAACTAATTTCTGGACTTCCACAAAGAAGCAAATACTCGAGCGAGATCAAACCTCGCAGGCCTGATAAAGTTGCTAATTTGGGACAGTATATAATTTCTAATCTCCGAAGAGAAGATGAGCTGCAAAGTCCAGTCATTGTTAAGGACTCAATACTGTCACAATTCGATATATGCAATGACTCCAGAGCATTTAAGCTCCAAAGACCTTCCGGCAAGTTTCAAGTCTATCGCAGCCATCAATATACAAATGTCTTAGAGCAGTCAGGTTATCCAACTCATTTGACAAGGACTCCAAATTGCGAAAATCATAAATATTTAAGGACTCAAGTAGAGATTGGTTTTTTAGGAATCCAATGGGAAGATATCCCATCTGAGGAAACTATTCAATCACAAGGGAGGTCAGAAAAGTGAAATTCTCAACTAATCTTAGCAAAGTCCGGCTTCCTCCAGTAACCTTTAATATTTTAAGAGAAGGTATAATTGGGAATTCCGCCAACATAGGGCAATGGCTCACAGCTAATTCACCAAGGACAGGGAAAATCTTTGTTCCATTCATTGTTGCCAGTTTCTCTAAGCTACTCATTAAAGAAATACTAAGCCTCTCCAATGATGGGAATGAGCTCTCCTCATTCCCGTACATGTCAACGTCAATGCATTTTAATGCAACCATTCCTTCCAACTCAAGAATCTTGAGAAACTGCAGTTTCCCAAAAGGTGGAAGATGTTCGCATTTCCCTCAGTCCTCCAACTTGATTTCTACAAGATTCGGTAAAAGCAAGTCCATCATCCAAGTTGGAAACTTTGAACCTCCATATCCTTTTATCCTCAACTCCTTTAAATTAGAATGGGGTTGGAGACCGAAGAGAACCTCTTCAATTTTTTCTATTGAGGTCTTGTTGCGGCCATCATCTGCTCTCCAAATTAACTCCAGTGATTCAAGATTTTTCTTCAACATTAAATTGGCACTCTTGGCATCTGCTAAATTTTTTATGTTTTCAAGATTCTTGATATTCAAATCGCCTACAAGGTCCAATCCTTTTAGCTCTCCAATGCAGTGACCATTCCTCTTGCCCACAATGAACATACTAAGCTTTCGCAGACGAGTTAGTTGACCTATTCCAGCAGGCATACAACGAAGTGAATTGCATTCTCTGAGGTGCAGATATATGAGATTTTTCATGTGCCTCATACCTTTTGGCAATGTAAGAAGTGCATAACAACGTGTGAGATTCAACGTCTGTAGCTTTTGGAGGGAGGTAAGTGATTCTGGTAGAGTTATGATGTAGGATCGAGAAAGATCTAGATATCGCAAATGCTTCAAATTACTGATTGACATACCCCGTTTCCAATTTAATGAACCCTTTAAGATCAAGGCTCTTAGATTTTTCTGTTTAGAGAAGCAAGGATGAGCATCCCTAAATTTACCATAACAAAGCATACGAAAAGAGTGCAAAGATTGCACTTTATGGAGGTCCTTGCTCCCAGCAAAAGTTCTCCAGCCAGAATCAGAAATAGCAAAGTGACGAACCTCCTTGGAAACTTCTAATGCTTTTTCAGTCTCAATCAGATAGCACTCATGTTTCATTATTGATTGTGCTAGATCATGAACAAGATCATGCATTTTACATGTTATTTCACCCTCCAAATCGTTGTTGATGTCCTGCAAAAATGACCTCCAAACTAATTCTTTGAAAATCTCATTTCCCAAGTCGTACAAATCCATTGGTACCCTGTCAGCGATGAAGCCATTTGCCATCCACAGCTCTATCAATTGCTCTTTCCTCATCACGTAATCTTTTGGGAATATAGAGCAAAAGGAAAAACATTGCCTCAAATGTTGTGGTAAGTGATCATAACTTAATTTTAAGGCAGGTAAAATAGTTTTTCCTTCATCTGGCAAATCCCAAATTTCACTTTCCTTCACAGATAACCATTCACTCTCATTCCGTTTGAAGCGCATTAGGCTTCCCATAGCCTTTATTGCTAAAGGTATCCCTCCACACTTCTTGACTATGGCTCTTCCGATGGTTTCTAAATGTACAAACTCCTTTCTCATTCCCAATCCGAATGCACGTCGCTCAAACAAAAACCAAGAATCATCATCTGATAATCTTCCCATGTAATGAATAGGAATTGTAGCCATCATAAGAGCAACTTTCTCAATTCGGGTAGTTATTATAATGGCACTTCCTTTAGCTCCACATCTTAATGCATTTTTCAGTGCGTCCCACTTATCAGGATTCTCATTCCACACATCATCCAAAACAAGCAAAAGTTTCCTTCCACCCAACTTTTCTTGGAGGCGACGTTGTAAGGGATCTAACTCTTGATTGCTACAAGGGCTGCCTTCAATGGACTCTATCATGGCTCTAAACAGCCTCCCCATCTCAAAATCATCAGATACACAAATCCAAATTCTCAAGTCAAAATGATTTTCTATGCTTTTATCATTGTAGACTAACTGAGCAAGCGTAGTCTTTCCAAGCCCTCCCATGCCACATATAGCAAAAAAAGAACAATCATCTGAATTGGACAGCACCATGTTGATGAGCTTCTCTTTTTCTTCATCTCTTCCAAGAATTTCTGACTCGTTAACAAAGGAGGTGGTATCTCGCCAATCTAAACTACCCACTTCTCTATCCCCAGCTTCCACTCTTGTTAAGTGAAATTGATCTTTTTCATGGGCAATAACATCTAATTTTTCTCTAATATTCTTTAATTTATTTGCCATCCTAACTCTGAAAACAAGAGGATTTTGAAGAGAAAAGAAGGATCTTACTTTATTTTTGAGATCTTTTTGCAGCCTGTGCCTTTCAGCATCAATTGCAAACTCATCCACGATATCATCAGCCTCGTAAGCAGCAGCTTTGAGCTTTCGAAGCCAATTCTTGACAGCCTCATTCTTCCCCTGCTTCTCCTCTGCATCACAGAGCACAGCTTGGATAGTGGTCAATGTGCTTTCAAGATTGTGGAGCTCAGTTCTCAGGCCTCCAGCAGTTGTAATCGTGCCACGTAGCAAATCATTCAAGTTTGCTGCAATAGTACTTGCAAGTGCAGAAACAAGTGCATCAGCCATATCTGGATCTGTACTAATCTCCAAAAACAGAGATCCAAACTCTCGGCAGGAGATTGAGAGAAAAGATTGACTAAAAATTTACTTTTAATTGGTTTCTGCTTTATCTCTGTAGGCTCCACACCTATGACCTTTAAAAAAAACAGATTCCACATCTATGACCTTTTTTTTTGTGGGTCCACATGGAATTTACTTACGAGCCATTTACAGTGAGAAAAAGAAAAAGGTTTCGCCCATCAAATTCACTCTTGAATTCCATTTAAATTTTTTTTTTAATTTTTTTACAATTCATATGAGTTTATTCCGCATGTTGGAAGCTGTTGGGAATTTAAAGAAGAAAGGTTTTATTTTTAGTGTGAATTGAAATTATCATATAAGTGGAAACCTTTGGGAGATGACTGTAATGTTATAGTGTTTTGTAAATCATCAGTTGCCTGATTTAGTTCCATAAAAAGAAATCTTCGCCATAAAATGAATATGATCTCTGAATTTTAAACTTGAAAACTCTTGTTGTATTTACATCATAGGCGGAATCCTGAAAATTGCAGAGATGGCTAATTTCTTTTCTTCACTTGGTGCATTTGCCCTGAAAATTCTTGCCATGAACTATTTACCTATTCTTCATTTCATTTATTTCTCGAGTTTTAACACACTGATATTCGTGTGAAAAGCAACATTCCCATAACCGAATTATCATAACAATTTCCTATAAAATTTAGTTTCACACGCTGATATCAATATCTGGCTCCACAGTCCACACCAAACTGCCTCTTCACTGGACCCTTGAATTCGGCAAAAGCCATCAGATAGCCACAATGGCGCAACCCAATGGATACAACCATTGGCTTTTTTTTTCTTTTGGAACAAAAGGATTTCTCTAAAGGATACAAGTATGATAAAACTGAAGGAATATTGTTTTATACATAATCAGTTACTTCAACTATGAGTGCAGGTTAATCTGATTTAATTTATAAACTATCAATGCACAAGAAGAATGCAGTAACAATGATTTGGTGGATGATTAGCAATATCAGAGCCTTCTCTGACTGTTGTACTAAAATACATATGAAGCACATAAAAAGAGATCAAGAAGCTGAATATCCATAGGAAAAAAAAACGTATCAGAAACTAGGATTTTGATGAAAAATCAGTTATCCTCTTGCTCGTTATGTATGCCTTATTGGCATTCCTGGAAAATTAAACACTGTAGGAGTTATCTAAATGATGGCTTCGTTACTGATCTTCGGCATGAGCTAAATGGTCCATGTAAAAATGCCGAAGATTTAAGGAGAGCCACCAAATAATATCATAGCTATCTCTAATAATAATGCTTTCAGAATTCGCTGAATTTTCTGAGAATAAAAAATACGAGCATCTAGCCAAACTGCAAATACAAGGTAATTTTGACCAAGTCTTGCTATTCTTTCTTTTCCTATTCTCTTCTAATAAAGCTCTACCCATATTTATCGCCTGGCCTGCTGTTACTTCTGAAAAAATATATTAGATTTATTATGACCTGTAGTTGATATTCCTCACAGCTTGGTTGAAAGTTCATGCCATCCAATACTATGGTCCTGTTTGATTTAGCGGTTTCATACAGTTGATAGCTGTTAGCTAGTAGCTGTTGCGGATAGCTGTTAGCTGATGAATAATGAGCGTTTGGTAAAAATATAGTAAGCTGTTGTTGTTATTGTGTAAAATGACAAATAAGGGTATAATTTTAAATAAACTCAAATTATTTCAGGGTTAATATTATCAAATAAAAAAACTATCAGCAGTTGTTTAAAAAAAGCTAGGAGGATGAGCTTTTTCAAACAGCTTCTGTTTGAGCCTTCAAACAGCTAACAACTGCTGATAAAAAAGTTAACCAAACACCTATTCTTTAGCTGATTGACTTGAAACAGCTATCAGCTGCCTCAATCAGCTAAACTAAACACCCCCTATGTAAACATTTAAAAATCAGAAACTTTTTGTTCAAGCCCAAGAACAGACTTTGGAGATTAAGATGGCAGGATTTTCACAAGTATGGTTATATCTACATGTTGGCTTTTCTTTCCCACCTTTCCTTTGTGTCAAGCCTGCAAAAAATGATAACAAATAGACAAAGATTAAAAAACACACGCAAGAGAACCATTAAAAAATATAGAATCTAAAGAAAAATGTAGCAGCATTAACATTGGCTTCTGAGTACTGCTTTGTCTTCACGATAAATCTACTAAGTCATAATGATAAAGAAATACGCCGTGAAAAAAGAACTGCAAAATAACCACAAAAGCACATTGCATTTTTCATGGCTCAGCTTACATACTACAGATTTGGGAGGAAGGAGCAAGAAAATTATTCCAAAATGAGATTACAAAGTGAGAAACTGTTTCCAAATTCTGAAATGCTAACAATCATTTGTAAAATGGTAATGAACTCTCATTAACAACATTACCAGAGGACCTCTCTTTCCATAAAATCCATATCCAGCCTACACAATGGGGAAATCCCCAATCTGTGGCCCAAATGCAGTGAGGTAGAAAAATGTTTATATTGGAACAACATCAACATTCTCGTGTATTCATCTTAATAACACATGCCCAAAAACACATGGAGAATCTTTCAAATTCAAATGCAGTGAGGTAGAAAAATGTTTACATTGGAACAACATCAACTTTCTCGTGTATTCATCTTAACAACACATGCCCAAAAACACATGGAGAATCTTTCAAAATTTGGAGTTAGTCTCAATATCAAATCATAGAAATGACATGTGGGATTCATGTGAAGGGATACTATACCATTGTAAAGTCCATGCTGGACTGACTTTTTTTCATACCCAACATATGACTGTTTTTGGTTCTATTTTTCAGACTAAAGAATTCTTCGCTTTTCCAATTGGAAAAGATACAGCTTACAAGTAACCTTGTAAGAACAGTGAAGGCAAACTTGTGACCCATCAAATTTCTTGTTATTTGTGCATGTGTACGGCTGAATCCTACAAGAAAGTACTCAAGTCTAAGAATTCCACCCACTAAAATCCATCACAGTAAGTATATATAATGTACTTGCAAGTTAATCAGTAGCCAGTTGCTACCGGCAAGACATACCCCCAGTACAATTTCTGGCGCTTCTTTGGTGCCTGATGTGCTTCTACATTATCCTGCTGCGCTGACACACTATTACTAGCATTGTGGTTTTTCAAGTTGGTGACACTTGAATCTTCAATTTTTCTACCTGAATCTAGACCATCACTGTGTTTGGGCTCTTTGCCACATGATCTAAGAATTCCATCTGTAATCCAGACAAAGTTATTAGATATACAGCCAAGAAACTGGTATGAAATGCACAATAATTGAGAAAAGTACCTTCTGATTTCTTGTGAACCTTTGATTTAATCTTTAAGCGCCTCTTGTGCAGCTCCTAAAGCAATAGAATAACTCAAAAATCCATAGATAAGTATTGAACAAAAAAAAGAGTTAAAGAAATTGATATGGAAGAGAAGTACTAAATTATATGCTAAGTCAACAAATTGACATAAAGAAAATATGAATTCTTTCAGAAATGAATGTCCAGTTTAAGTATTTTTCCAATTGCTAAAAGGAATTCTCCATCTTGTGATTATTCTTCTAACTTTAAAGCTCTATGAGGCCAAATGGATCCTAAATTCCTAATTCACATTTCCAAGAAATAAGCTTATAGGTTAATGCAATTACATTTTGTTATTAACATTGATCTTCCCTCCGTATTCACACACATACAGATACACATGCATGCACTTATAATTCTGAAAAAGTAAACTATGTATCCTCAAACAAAGATTTTAGGTACAGAAGTAGAAGTAATTTGTGCAAATATACTAATTGCAGGCTATGTATTCTTAAACAATATTTTTAGACCTTTCTTATCATGAACATGAGAAGAAACTTACATCAGTACAACAAAAATTATAGCATAATTGAAAGATTATAGCATAATTGAATGAATTCTTAAGAACAGTTTAGAATCATGTAATTGATTGAAACCAAATAACAATTCAAACAGAAAAATTTAAAAAGAATCAACTACAATTGCTATTCCTTAATCTTTCACATTAAACAATAAAAAAATTAAAGATTGCAAATTTGGGTTTTAATTCAATCAATTAAAAGATTTAAATTAAGAAGTTAATATACTAAATATATAAGAGAGGGGGTTAGCGTGATGAACATACTTGAAGCTCGGAAAGCTGATCTTGGGAGATACGTGCGGGCTTGAAATTGGGCTGTAAAGATGGTCTTGATGCTATTGTTGCTTCTCTTCTCTCATCTTCTCCTATTTCTTCTTCTTCCTCTTCTCGACTCATTTTTCTTCTCTCTCTGGTCTGCAACGAGAATGCTCGCTTTTTCACTGATTCTATGATCAAACGATGCGTTTCCGCTGCTTCTGTGATCTGCTATTTTTAATTTGAGCCTGGGCCACCAAAAATTTTAAGAGAATTTTACAAAATTACCCTCAAAACAATTTTTTTTAAAGTATGACAGAAAAAAAAAATCAAAAATATGCCAAAAAAAAATTGAAAAAATACAGAATTACAGTCATCTCATAAAAGTTCTGCATTTTTACAACTTATATATATTTTGGGGTATGTTATATATATATATATATTATAAAATTTTGCAAAAAAAATAAAAAATTGAATTTATTATAAATATTATTTTGTAATTAAAATAACAACTTTAAGATAAATAAAATCATTTTATAAAAATTTATAAAAAAAAATCTTAATAATATCATTTTATAACACCATTTTATAACATAATTTTATATGTTGCAGATATATTATGTATATATTATCAATGTATTTTGTTTTAGCTTTTTATGATATATATATATATTTTTAACAAAATAGTATTTTATATAATTTTCTCCAATATTTATTTTCAATGTTAAATTTGATAATTTTCACCTAAATTACATGCAAAACAGGCACTTGTGTGTAAATTTCAAAAGAACTTTTGGGGTGCTCATTAGAGATGCTCATTTAATTCATTATTTTGATGTCTTGCCGTAATATTTTATGCCCACTTCCTCAATAGAAACTAAACTCTCCAGTCTCAATAGTCAAACATTAATTACATTAATAATCCCACTAGAAATTAATTATTTTAAAGGCAAATATATAGAAATTGATGAGCTTATATTTGACCAGTCACCGTTAACTTTGCGAAGCTGTAAAAGATTAGGATTAAAGCAATGGCTTCATTATTTGAAATTTCAAAAGTTTCACTTTATTGGTCTTATATTGGAGGCTGTTTAAATATTAATTCTCTTTTGGCTTTTCCCATTATTGAATTTTTATCATAATAATTTCTTCTCTTTTCTTTCTTTTTTTTTTTTTTTTTCATTCGACAGAGGGTGTGAATGCACCTTAAATAATAAAATTCATTCCTCTTTAATTTTATGTATTACATCGATTTTCTAACACACAGCCAACTCCTTAAAATAAAGATATGGAAGAAATTTATCATACCTCGATTTTCATATAATAATAAAAAAAGGTAACATTATTATATTTTTTCTTTCGGAATATTTTAAATTTTCTTATGTATAATTATGGACATTAAATTTCTTTTTAGACGATTTTAAGAATATTTTTCGATATATTCAATTTTAATATTTCTGAATTATTTTCTAGACGTTGATTCTAATAATTTAATTTTAATATTTTTTTATGTTTTCTAATTAATATCTTGGTAGAATATGATCATAATTTATAAAATTAATATGATTTGTGAGGAATGGGGGACTAACGCCAAGCTAGAGCAAAGTTGACCGCGACAATGCTAATACATTTATTTTAAGATCCTTAATAAGATGAATCAACGTGTAAGAGTGTGTTTGAAATGATTTTTATTTTTTGATTTTAGTTTTTTTTTTAAAAAATAAAATATATTGGATAATATTATTAAAATTTAGATTTTTCTTATTAAATAAAATTTATTTTAAACTAAATATGTAATCCATATAATTTTGAAAGTTTTAATTTTAAGAACACATTGTATATTAATAAAATTTTTATTTTAACATAAAATATTTTATATCAATAAAACTCTTTTTTAAATAAAAATTAATTTGTGGCATTATCTTTTTTAAAATTTTTTATTTTAAAATAATTAAAATTTTAATAATTAAAATATATCATTTTTAAAAATATAAAACATATTTCTAAAAAATATAAAATATAAAATAAAAATATTTTTTAATTTTAAAAAAATAAAAATGAAAAATCTACAAACAAAATCAACAGACCTTATATAATTTTTAACCATGATTGATTTTAAAATGTATACACAACATTATAATTAAATAGCCTCCCTTGAAGGGCCAATTCCCTGACCCAAGCTGAAAACACTATAAAAAATTAGATATTTAGCAGCAGTTTTACAGCTGCAGTTGATAAAAATTATCGTTATATTTTTATTATTGCGGCGGTTTATAATGATCGCAAAATAAATTTATTTTGCGGTGATTTAATTTATTTGCGACAGTTTTAACTGTCACAATTTATAAATATAATTTAAAGACCATGATTTATTATTCGCGACGGTTGCAACCGTCGCTAAGTCTAAATCAAAACAACATCGTTTTGATTTTTTATTTATTTATTATCTTTTTTCCATGTGTCTTCCTTTACCGCATATCTCTTTGAACTTTCCCCTTTTCCGCTCTCTATCTTATATCTCTCAGATTTTCTCTCTCCCACTCTCTCTCTCTAATCTCTCTCAATTTTCCTCTCTATGCAAAACAACAATCTGTTAGGGTTTTTGCAAACAAGAAAAGAGAAAGTTGTATTCTCCTCTCTCTATCTTATATCTTCGAGTAAACGACATTACTGCAAATCAATTGTCAATAAACTAAAGCTTGCGTTTCTAAGAATCAGGTAATTGTTATTTATGTCCGCTTAAAATCATTGTCCTAAGATGCTAGCCATCGCATTCTCCATTTATTTCTTATTCTCTCGCTTTAGTAATAACCGTGTTTAGCCATCGTGTGTTTGTGCAATCTGTAAAATTTTAATTTTCTGTACCCTAAATGTTCAGTTGCTTTGTGAAATCTGAAATTTATGCAGCAAGTTAGATTTGTAGTTTATGTGATATGGTTTGCGGGTTGGATTTATGGCTTGTGTAATTTATGGTTTGTGGTAGTTGAATAACAACAAACTCAAAACTTCAATTATTGAAGACGGAACTTGATGATGTCTTAACTGGTAGTTCAAAACTTCAAAGAGAAAGAGAGTCTGTGTTGAGGAAAGAAATGAGAGAGAGGATAACTCACTCTCTGTATCTTTGGTTATTGATTCCAGTTGGGTTTAAACAAAAGAAAAGAAAATTAGAGATGGTTCCGTTCATGGTTTTAAATATCAGCCATTACAAAATATGATAATAGTGAACCGATATTGTAATTTTGTTAATCAAGTTCACATATAAGTATTGACCCTAATTGCTATAAAATTTTAGGGAGTTGCATTCTCACCACATTTAGTCCAAGAAGTGCGTTTGATCCAAATGGGACTATAATACACCAAAATGCAATATCTGTTAATATGACAGCACCTGCACAAGTCTGTTCAAAGATCAATATGATCTCATTAGTTTAGCATCGGCCGGAGTTGACAAAAGGGTTTCAGCATAAGATAAGAATTATTGATAAGTGAATGGACTAACTTGATAAATAATGTTCATAGGATATCCCTAAAATCCATCTCTCAACCTAATTGCCTCTTCAGCATAGTGACTCTGCAACTTGATAGTCCCCTTAGTTTCCATTTCCTTGTAAGTTACGAAGTTTGTAATTCCATTATCTTCTAAATCCCTTCTTAAGAAACCGCCAGCTTCCCAATTTTCAGAAGTAATTTGCCTCGATGTAATCCAAATAAAATTAAGTTAATCTCAAAAGATTAATAAACAATTCTCAAACTTGTTTAAATACAAATTGCTTGATCTCTACTAATGTTATATAGGCAGCTTCAGATTTACAACAATCCACTATGAATAATTACTTAGATATTTAAATAATATTACTTTGTAACTTTTGCCTCTTCATCTTGTATTCTTTGCTCACCACCATATTCCAATTATAATATTACAATTATTTTTTAAATCAACTTTTTCTACCTCATTAATGATTCTCTCACAGCAATAGGAACAAAGGAGCAATACTTCATTATTTCAGGTACAATTTGATGCTTGCTACTCTCTTAGTTTGCTGACTCCTTCTAGTACTTCTTGTAATTTTAAATTTCAACCACTTCTTTTTTGTTTGTAATATGTGACTTTTACTTGATTTTTTCCATTTCTAGTATTTAATTTTGTTGTTTATTGTTAAAAAATGGTGGATCTACTTTGTAAAAAGTGAAATTCGGCTTTGAAAGTTTACTATTTAGCACACGGCATGATGTAATTTTAAAATCAAACTTGTATCAACACTATTTATATTCATTTGTATTAATTTACTTTATTAATAAATAAATATTTATTTTTTAAATATATGTAACATCAATAAAAAATATCACATAATAGATTTGGTGATAGTCATAGCTAAGATAAAAGATTAAGATGATTTGAATTTATTAATTTTTATTTTTCAAATATATTCTTACATTATCTAAATAGTTTGGAAAAAGAATCAAGTAAATGCAAAATGAGTTTTCTGGTGAATAAATAATTGTATTAAAATGAAAGAAGAAATTAAATGCATCTATATATGGGGTTTTAGGTTCTCTCTTTGCATATATAGTTATATATAAACAGTAGTATTATATATTATTAGCTACTTTTCTAAAATAATCTTAATACTTTTCTCCTATGTTAAAGTTGGTATAAACAATTTCTAGCTCACAAAAGTTTATAGTGCACTTGATTGTAATGCCCCCTTATTAATTACCTACTAGATATATATTTGCTTTCAACCCGTGTTTATGTTTATTGGTAATGCTCTTTGGTTATTACCCAAGTCATTTTTTTAGAAATGGACAAAAGTTGGATTTCTAAGTCACATAATACGCTTGAATATCAAGAAGGGTTGAATCAATTTCTAGACTTTACTTTTGCAAACAAGTCATCTGATAATAGAATAAAATGTCCTTATTCTTGTTGTGCTTTTAGAAAATGGGAGACTAGAGAAGTGGTTTACTATCACTTGATTTGTAGGCCATTTCTAAAAGGGTACACTCTTTGGTTGCAACATGGAGAGTGGGGTACTTCACAAATACCTAATTCTATATCTGTACTATAAGATAGTCAGTGTATGCAAAATGCAATGCAAGACATGGTCCGTGATGCTTTTGCATTCTCTAGACATTATAATAATGAAGAATCCTCTACGTCACATGGAATACAAAATGAAGAGGAAATGAGAACAGAGGACATAAATAGGGAGCCAAATGATGAAGTTAAAAAATTTTATGAGTTGCTTAAGGATGGAGAATAAGAACTATATGAAGGGTGTTCAAAGTACTCAAAATTATCATTTTTGGTCAAACTATACCATATTAAGTGCGTTTGTGGGACTAGTGATAAAGCAATGTCGATGATAGTGGAATTGTTGCATGATGCATTCCAATATGCAAAGATCCCTGAAACATTCTATGAGGCTAAGAAAGTCATAAATAAACTTGGCCTTAATTATAACAAAATACGTGCATGACCAAATGATTGCATGTTGTATCGGGGATTGGATAAAGACAGACAATCTTGCAAAATATGTAACACATCAAGGTGGAAACCAAAGACAAAGGGAAATTCAAATTCCATGCACACAAGTGCGAATAAACAAAAAGCAGCCTGCAAAAGTTCTTCGTTATTTTCCATTAATACCATGATTACAACGATTGTTCATGTCTTCAAAGACTGCTACAGATATGATATGGCATGCTAATGAGGTTAATACAGATGGATTGATGCGGCATCCAAGAAACTCTGAGGCATGGAAAATATTTGATTTAACATTTTTCAGATTTTGCATCTGATGGACGACATGTACGTCTTGGTTTAGCCAATGATGGATTTTATCCTTTTGAAAATATGAGCACTAGTTATAGCATTTGTCCAGTGATTCTCATTCCATATAATACCCCTCCTTGAAAATGTATGAAACAAACCTCTTTCATTCTTTTAATGCTCATTCCTGGTAAAAAAAATGCCAGGCAATAATATAGATATTTATTTACAACCTCTAATTAATGAGTTGAAGGAGTTGTGGGTTGGGGTAGAAACCTATAATGTTGCATCAAATGAAAGTTTCTTAATGAGAGCAGCTCTGTTATGGACAATAAGTGATTTTCCTGGTTATGGGACACTATCTGGGTGGAATACACATGCTAAACTAGCTTGTCCATCATGTGACTTTGATGCAGAGCCTTGTCGCCTCCCATATAGTAAAAAGTGGTGTTTTATGAGTCATCGTCGCTTTTTAAAAAATAGGCACAAATTTAGATTATACCGAATTCACTTTGATGGCAACCGAGAAAAAAGGAATCCACCAATACAGCTATCAGGAATAGACATTTTGAAACAATTGGAGAATGTTAAAGTTACATTCAAGAAAGCTCAAGAGTCAGAAAGTATAGGAAAAAGAACACGTGGGCATGATAAAGAATCTGGTGAGACCAAACAATGGATAAAAAAGTATATTTTTTAATCTTCCATATTAGAAATATAACTTGATTCGTCACAATTTTGATATCATGCATATAGAGAAAAATGTGTGTGACAATGTGATATACACCTTGCTAATTGAAAGTGGAAAGACTAAAGATCATTTAAATGCTAGCAAAGATCTACAATCAATGGGGTTGAGAGAAGACCTTTGGCCAAATGAAAATAGAAAATATCATCCTGCTCTTTTTATAATGAGTAATGCTCAGAAGGACATATTTCTAAGGATTTTGAGAAACTTAGTTTTGCCAGATGATTATTCAAGTAACTTATCTAGATGTGTTGATTTGAAACAACGAAAGTTATTTGTGTTAAAAAGCCATGATTGTCATATTCTTATGGAGCAATTACTCCCCAATTGTAATAAGGAGTGTATTGCCTACCACTGTCACTGCAATTTTGATTAGTTTGTGCTCATTTTTTCGACAAATATGTAGCAAGGCATTGAATCTTCAAGACTTGGATAATAGTAAAAATCACATTGTGCTCACTCTTTGCCACATGAAAATGTTATTTCCTCCTTCTTTCTTTATAGTCATGGTTCATCTAATTGTTCATTCAGTTGATGAAGTGAAAAATGGAGGCCCCGTACATTATCGATGGATGTATCCCATAGAGAGAGGTATATAACAAAAACTAAATTTTATGAATTATTATCATGAGTTAATATTTTATGATCCTATAGGTACTTAGGACATTTAAAGTCATACGTGCATAACAGAGAAAAACCGAAAGGTTTTATAGCTGAAGGATAGCTTTCTAAAGAAATTCTTAACTTTTATGCAAGATATTTAGATAACATGGAGACTAGATTCAATCGAACACCTCATGTTGATGATGCAGTTATTGATAATGGATGTTCTAAAAGAGCTACGATGTTTCCAATGATTGGCAGACCAGTTGGTGCTTCAACATATTTCAATCTAACATCTTTAGAATATATGCAAGCCCATCGTCATGTTCTAATCAATTGCATAGAAGTAGATCCCTTTCTATAGTGAGTACATTCTAACACTTAAATGTTTCCTTCATAGAACTATATAATGACTAAGTTTTTGGATAGATTTAAATACATCATTATTTTCATAGGGAATATAGAATAGAGACAAAGAGTACATGATCACAAGTTGAGATAGACAAGGTGGTTCATAGAGGATTCATTGATTGGTTTAGGAAACGTGCAAGTATATGCTATTATCATTGTTGACTTAATGATTTCATAAAATAATTAACAATTTGTGTAGCATTAATAAAATACTTTCATTTTCATAATAGATTATGAATGATGTCAACGACTCACCTTCAGATGACATCACATTTTTAGCACGAGGTCTACTTTTTCAAGCAAGGAGGTTTAGTGCCTATAATGTTAATGGATTTAAATTTCGAACAGTCGCACGAGAAGAAGGTTTGAAAATTCAAAATAGTGGAGTCTTTAGATCATTTGAAACTATAAGTTATGTAAGCAGTCGCGATAGTAATTGTATGGAAGGAAATGTACCTTATTTTGAAAAACTAATAGATATCATTGAGTTAAATTATCATGGTTGTTTCATGGCTACCTTATTCAAATGTCAATGGGCAGATACCACTACCAGTAAAGGAATCAAAATAGATGAATTTGGCTTCACATCCATTAATTTTTTTCGATTAATACATATTAGCGATCATGAAGATCATGAACCATTTATTAAAGCTTCAGAGACATAACTTGTATATTATGTGGAGGATGAAGTAGATAGAGAATGGAGCACTATTGTGCATGTAAAGCCAAGAGACTTATATGACATGGGCGAAGATGAAAATCAAGATACATACTATGAAAATGTTTCTTATCAACAACAAGACTTAAATAGGTGGTTTGAAAATGAGAATAGAGACTTGCCATTGACTGGGGAAGAATTAGATGATGAGCCTATATTTGAAGAAGATGAAAATATGGCATGAATAAACTGTGTTTGATAGTAATAAATTCTTTTAGGTATATATCATTTTGAACCAAAATAGACAAAGATGATATTTTCTATATATTTTATAAATTTATATGAATAGATAAATATATAGCATTTTATATATGTGTCACATAATTATATGTTATTTAACATGTTTACTTGCATTTTTAGTACAGGATGCCTAAACCTAAACATTTTCAAGTTGTCTCGAAAACTGTGGAATGTCCTGCTAAATTAAACTATGGAAGATTAAGTGATCACTCTATATCACTTAGTGCATCCCAATCCCAGTCATCTGCTCCATCCCAGCCACAGTCATCTGCTTCATCCCAGCCCTGACCATCTGGTCCATCCCAGCCACTTGGTCCATCTCAGCCACCTGGTCCATCCTAGACACAACCATTTGGTCCATCCCAGCAACAACCATCTGGTCCACCCAGCTACAACCATTTAGTCCATCCCAACCACAACCATTTACTCCTCATTCTCGGCTAGTTGCCTCATCTGAGATGCAACCATCTAATTCATCTCAATCTCAATCATCTGTAGCAACTTAATCAAGGCCATTTGATTCTGGACATAGATCTAGAAACAGTGAATACAATTGGTATGCAATCTAAATTTAACACATACACACATATATTTGGAACAATCAAAGAAGAGTGATATCATTTATCTTTTCTCAGATGAGAGTGGAACAATCAAAGAAGCTCATTTGAGGGTACAAGATATTTGGACACTTTCGAATGGAACAAGAGTGATAATTCCATTTAGCACTGAGCATCAACCTATTGGAGAAGCTGTTGGTCTTTTAGGAGGATTTTTAGGAGATATTGGGTTTGACTTTAATTCCTTTCCCATTGGATATAAATCTTGGCATGAAGTCCCACAAATTTACAAGGAAAATGTTTTCAATGATATTATAAAGGTATGCAGATTGTTGTTTTTAATTTAATTTATATTAAATGTAAAATATTTGATCAAATTTGACATATGTTATTATTTCATATTATTATTTATTATGAAGAAAAAAACTTCAAGTGGACGATCCATTTGCCAAGAGTTATATCTTGCAAACTATTGGGAAAAAATGGAAGGATGGTAGGCATAAACTATTTCATGAGTTTTATGATCCTACTGTATCTAGAGAAGCCAACATTGCCAAGCACCCACTGGGGATTAATCATGATCAATGGATATTTTTCCTGGATTATCGTCTAGATGAAAAGACAATGGTAATATTGATTTACATATATGGTTCATTATATTAATACATGTATATAATTAACATATGCTTATTTATGGATTGATAGGAAAAATGTGCAAAGAACATTGAAAATTGGAAAAAGCTAACTATCCCACATACTGGAGGATCCAAAAGCAATTCTAGGAGAAAAGTTGAGTTGGTAATTAATACATTCCTTCCCAATTTAAAGCTTTAGTTATATATATCTAAGTATATTTATATTGGTATAGGAACATGAACGTGGAGACCAGTAAGTAGAGGAGAGGTATATATAGTAACACATCAAAAAAAGGATGGATCTTATATTTGTGATGAAGCTAGAGAAATACGTGTAAGTACTTTAATTACTTTCATTTTTTCATTGAATTATTATTAGTATATAAATAAACAATGTTTACATTTAAATTTGGATGGTTGTTTCTATTTTTATAGGAGAAAATTCAACAGATTGAGTCTGGAGATGCTTCATCTTGATCCCTTTCACATAAAGATTCCCTTGCTAAAGTGTTGGAAAAAGAGCATTCGGGCCGAGTTCGAGGATTAGGATTTGGCCCATCTACCACTCAAGTCTTAGGCAACACGAGTCCTGCTTCTAGTGGGACATTATCCTCACAATCATCAATCGCCGCTACTCAACTGCATGAAAAAGTACACAAGTTGGAATCTCAATTGGAAGCGAAAATAGTTATGCAATAAGAGCTTCAAGGAGTATTGGAAGCAGAAACAGTTATGAGGCGAGAACTTCAAGGAGTATTAACTTATCTTTTACAAAAGGTTGATAGGGATGTACTTGCTGAGTTTACAGATCTGTTTGCTAGAATGGTATATTCTTTGCACATATATATTATTTGAATTGTTCTATTTAATTGTTATATATAAGATAATCATTTATTAAATATTTGAAGTTTAAATTATAATTTTTATTCTGTGTATTTAGGCACGTGATGAAGGGAGTAGACAAGAATCACCAACGGTTGCAATACCATCATCATCTGCTAGCCAAAATAACCATGAAGATGTTAATCGACTTTGTACTCTTTAGTATCAGTTACTTAGTTGGATATGAGATTTTAGTATCTTGACAATTTTCTACTTATGTTGGATATTGGTTGTTATTTGGGGAGTTAAGTGATTAAAGATAATCTTTTTGTGTTAGTTTTATTATGTTGAAAACTTAATTAAATATTTTGTTATTTTAAAGTACAATACCGTTGAATGTTACTTTTATTATTAAATTTTATTGAGAAATATTATTAGATACATATTGATTATTATTGGATACATGTTGATTATTATTGGATACAGGTTGATAAATATAGATACAGGATTATAAATATGGACATAGGTTGAAATTCACTGCAATTATTAATATTAAAAAATAATTACTTTTTATGACGATTATAAATTGTCGCCAAAAGTAATAATCTAAATTATAAAATAAATTTTGCGGCGGTTTATAACCGTCACCAAAATGTAACTATATATATTATAAAAAATTGCGACGTAATGAAACTGCCGCAAAATAATGATTAAAAATATAGTGATAATTTTATAACCGTCGCTACATTTTTCGAAATAAATTTTATATTATTTTTTGCGCGATTATATTAAGTGAAATTTAGCTACGGTTTTAAAATCGTCTTAAATTATCATTTAGCGACGGTTATGCCAGCGGTTATCTAAAACCGTCGCGAAGTAACCTAGCGACGCCTTGATTAGTGATGGTTTCGAAGCTGCTGGAAGTTGTGTTTAGCGACGGTTATAACCGTCGCTAAATACCCTTTATAACTGTCGCTAAATGTTCGGTTTTTTTGTAGTGAAACAATGCAAAGAGAACACACACATATCTACTGAAGCAGTAATTACTAACCTAATCTTAGTTAAATGTCTATCTTTTAATAGTAAAAAGTTCGATGTTTTATATAGAAAAAAACTTTGATGGCTTTTTCATTTCTTAACTTTAAATATTTTTAATTTATGAAAGAATATCGATAAATTGTTATTATAACTTTTAAAATGTCTAGGTAAATTTATGTTCTATGTATTATATGCTAAATTAATATTAATTATATTTATTCTAAAGATAAATGTTTCTTTTCTTATAATTCAATATATTTTTAGCATGATGATATCACGTAGTATTTGAAAATTAGAAGGCAACATGCAGTATCACCCACATAATTGGAGGTGCCAGAAAAACGAAGGATTTTTACAAAACTATTATTAAAAAAATTTCAATTTAAAAAATACTACATGTTCAAAAAATTTCAAAACTACTTCAAATATTTTTTTTAAAAAATATGTCATTCCTCACTTCAAAAAACTTTTTTTTTTACAAAAATATCTCATCTCTCACTTTAAATATTTACTTTAATTTTCATCTTTTTTTTTAAAAAAAATTTATTATTAAATAAATATATTCTAATAAAAATTATTATTTTAAATTACATTTTCAACATATAAAAAATATTAATTTTTGTAAAAGAGAAATTTTTAATTTTGATTCAAATACCATATAAATTAAAACCGATAAGAAAATTCCGTAGATCGTGTAATTTTTTCCCTAAAAAAATTATTTGGAAATCAAATTGATAGGATATTTTTTTTTCTAAATTTATCTAAATTTTTTGTTTAAAATAACAATAAATAAATAATTATATTTTTCCGAAACAGTACAATTTTAATTAATTCATCTTTTCATATTTATAGAATGAGTCTTAATTAAATAATTTTAATATTTAAAATTACTTATAAAAATTTAATTTTAGAGGGACCAATTAAAAATTTTAAAAAAACTAATTAAAAAATTATACTAATTATATAAAGGTAATATAAATATTCACAACAAAAAAAATCATGTTTTAGCGACAAGAATTTCTGTCGCTATAAATATTGAATTACATTGCTGTAAATATTTAGCGACAACTTGCCGACGCAAATACTTCCTTATCTACAACCTTAATTAAATAAATTGGCGACGGAAATTATATCCCTCACAATCCGTCGTCATATATTTTATAGTTGTTGATAAATAATTTCTAGTGAACAATTAAATTTTCGTCACTAAAATCTTTAGCGATGACATTTTCCGTCGTCAATCCCTCAATAAAGCATCACTCAGTATTCCCTTGCTAACATTCGGTCGCTAATCCCTCGTCCAATTGTCTTCGAATTATCATAAAATTAATTAACTTCCTCGCTAATCCATCGTTCAAGTGCACTTGGTATTCTCTCGCTAAATTTACGTTACTAATCCCTAATTGAGCTATCTTTAAATCATCATAGAATTAATCAACTTCCTCACTAATCCATTGTTAAAGTGCACTTGGTATTCCCCCATTGAATTATCCATGAATTATTATAGAATTAATCAAGTTCCTCGTTAATCTCTCGCTACACTTTTCCTCGCTAATCCCTCGCTATATTAACTTCAAATTATTATAGAATTAAATAAATCCCTAGTTATTCCCTCTTTAAATTATCTTTAAATTATCATGCAATCTATAAATCCCTCGCTAATTTCTCATTAAGCACTAGGCAACAATGAATTTCTCATTAATAATCCCTCGATAAATTATGGTCTAATTTATATTATAACTTGAAAATCTCTCTTTATTTTTTGTTTGTTTTTATAAATTTTCCACTCTAATCTTGTATTAAAATTTTATTAAACACTGATAATTTTCTTATATCTGCTATATTATTTTTTATATTTATATATAAATTCAAAAAATATAAAAAAAGTTAAACTGATTGAAATTATCCTTCATAATAATTAAGAATTCAAATCCTACAAATAACAGTCTCATAATAAAGTTTGTGCGACTATATAACAAAATAAAAACACTATAGCTATATATATGTGTATGGCAAGTACGAGTCTCATAATAAAGTTTTTGAGACTATATAACAAAATAGACACACCATAGCTATATCTTTGGTATCTCAAATTAAGTCATCACCAGGAGTCTCATAATAAAGTTTTTTGAGACTATATAACAAAATAGAAACATCATAGATATATATCTATGGTATCTCAAAGTCCTCACATAAATAGATGTTCATATTTATAAAAATACCATAGCTCTATCTATTTGGGAATTTTTGAAAAGTAATGAACAAAAAAAAGGGAGAAAAGATTACAAATCATCAACATTGGTAAGTTACATCCATGAGATTCAACCTAAAAAATCATTTACCCAAGACAAAACCCCTAAAACAGCAGCACATATAAAGTCAGAAAATTTCACATACAATGCGATCTAAAGGTTTTGATAGGTGCATAGATGAATATCAAAAAACTGAAATATAAATTATATAAAAACTGGAATAAATAAAAGAACTTTCATACAGATTTCAGCCTATTCCTGTGTTACGTATTCAACAAAAAATCACGGCATATTCTATAGAATTTCAATGGGATGGAGCAAATAGGAGTAGTGAAAACAAATATATAGCATTTTGAGATCCAAATAAACATTGTATTGAGAAATCAAAGAAAAATAGCACACCACAAACCAAATATACTTACAGACTTCTTCTAGGTCGCGGCACCATCAACAAAGGAAAGAAAATATCCAGATTTTTGAAAGAAAATGAAGAGAAGAATGAGAGACTAATCTTTTAGGCTTCACTTCAAATGCATCGTTTAATTTTTTTAACTTAAACTAATATTAATGAGGGAAAAGAAATCCATCGTTAACTCTTCTTCAATATTTTTCATTCTTCACAAAATCCGTAGTAAATTTTTAATAATCGTTATTTTAATGAAATAAAAAAAATTATAAATTTACGAGGGATAATAAATCCCTTGTTATCTTTTCTAATTTTTTATGTTTTCTTATTTCGTTGTCAAATCCGTATCTAATTACTCTAATTAATTTTTAAATTTTACTGATATATTTAGTAAGAAGAAGTTTCCTCTGTTAAATTTGAAAAAAATTAACTTTATAAATTATATTTTTTGTCGCTAAACTCTCGTTACACCCTCGCTAATTATTTCCATTTTTTTTTTATTAAAATGACTTCTAGCTGCGAAATTTTCAATCGCCAAAATTTCCTTGTTAATTCCTCACAAAATTCGTAATTATTTTAATTTATAATTTCAAAATTATTTTTGTAGTTATTTCCTTGTTAAAACATTGGTAATTATCAAGAAAATTTTTCCCTCAACGCGATTTTTTTAGTGATTTTCAAAAGGTTTAAGCATATTATTGGGAGAGACTCTTGCTACTTATTTATTTTAAAACCAAAATTTAGGATAGTTTAATGTATTTAGCAATCAACTAGTAGTGATTTCATATGAGATTTTTTTTTTCAAAATGTCACCAAAATTAAAAATTATTTTAAAAAATACTCATTTTTTTCTTTTTTTTTTATTTTAAAAATACTGCTTTTCAACTTTCAATTTTAAAATACTCCTTTTAGAAAGATACATATATATAGTATATTTTTAGTATATTAAAAACATACTTTATTTCTAAAACTATATATTTAATGTACATTTAATAAATTAAAAATATATATAAAAACAATGAATTATTTTTTAAAAAATAAAAAAAGTAACATATAATATAATTTTTTCATCATCACTGCATTGACAACATATTATTTATTCATATATTAATTTTTATGTAATATAATAAAATTTAAAATCTTTATCAAATCAAAGATGGATATTTATACATTATGGTCAATAAGTTTACAAGAAAGAAAAAAAAATATATATAATTTTGATCTTGAATTGAAACTTTAATAATTAATCTTTTTATGGTATTGACTAGTGAGTTTCCAGAAATTATCGTTAAAGTTATTTTTGATTCTTGCAATGGTTGCTTACATAAACCAGTCCAATTGACAATTAATTAAGTTTCATCCCTAACTCAAGCAATGAATCCATGATTTATGGCCATTTACTCAGGGCCAATCAAGTATTCGACCTTATATAACCTTTAATTAATATTTTATATAAGTTTGTTATCGTTTTCAATTGGAAGAATAATCATATTAGGCTATTATAGCTTAATTAATATTATTATTATTATTATTATATTTATTAAAGAAATAGCTTAATTGGTATTTAAACTCCAACTTGATATTAAGTATAGACGAAATATGAAGAAAAGACGAGACAATCTATATATGGTCCATGTTCATGCAGGCAATACAGAAGAGTACATAAATTTAAGCAACGTTTCTCATGTGTCATGTCGTGTTTCTCTGCTTAATTATATACTTATAATTATACTGCATTAATTGTGGATACTATATCATAATTAAATATTTAATTAATATAATAAATACATAAGCGATTTAAGTAATAAAAGCAATGCAAATCCCTTAATAGTTTGTAAGGCATTATTTTGGCTAATGCTAAAAAAATTCTTGAGAAAAAGATGAAATAAAATGGCATGGGTCTTTTTTCTCTTAACAAAAAGTCTTAAATTTGAGTCATGTGATGAAACACTTTTAAAATTTACTAGTAAGCATTTTACCTCCTAATAAACTTATCCTATGTGAGTCTAGATTAGTTTATAATTTTTAAATAGTAAGATACTGGATGCTTAATTTTTTTTTTTTTGAGAAATAAGAGCTTCCAAGTTAATTAACTTTTTTTAAGAAGTCAAATTCTTTAAGTATTTTCTAAATATTTATTTTTTGCAGATTTGTTATTTAGTAGTTTGGGTATTTAATTCAAGTTGTTTAGTTGTATATAAATTATAGAATTGATCATTGCATTTAGTATTATTTATATTTATTTTTTTAATAAATATTGATTTACTTAAAACTCAAACTAATTCGAGCTTTATCCACTTTAGAGGCAACTGCGACATAATCAAATCAAATAAATGAAAAGATATTTAATTAATATATATTGATGTTAATATTTTTTTTCTTTTTTATATGTATTCACTAATTTTTTTTATATGAATTTAAATAAAAATATATATATTTAACAAAAGTGTAAAAATATTAATTAATAATTAATTTAATATATATAAAGATGGAGAATTTTGTTTGAGGGAAAATTAATTATAAATATTGGGACCAAATAAGGCAGGAAATCCAAAACTATCTTAACTGTCACAATCCTACCAACCATGCTTAGAACTCAATAACATATCTATAGAAACTTGCATTAAAATCATTTCTCTATACATATCTACCACTGACATTTAACTGTAGGGAGATGAAGTCAAACACATGCAACCTCCATCATTTGCGTTTTAAGCTACGTACTCTTTCTCTATTTCAATCCCTACTTCTTGCAATTTTATATAACTTACACTTTCCCCTTTCCTTCTCTCTACCTCTAACACTCACAATAGCTATGGCTAATGATAAACAACAACAGGAAATTCAAGCCTTTACACAATTTAATCATTTCTTCCATGTCCTTCTCTTCATTATCTGTTTATCAGTGGTGACAATAATTTCTTTATATCTCAAAATCTTCCTATTCGTCACTACTTCACAATCCACTCTCTATTCTCTATCTTCACCAATACCATCACCACCACCACCGCCACCGCCACAGCACTTTTTATCATCAAAAGGACATGAGGAGTCGCTTATGCACAATATGAGCGACAATGAGTTGTTATGGAGAGCTTCTAATATGCCTAATAATAACAATAATAATAAGGTTGTTTCGAAAGTGGCCTTCATGTTCTTGACATATGGACCACTTCCATTGGCTCCTTTATGGGAGAAGTTTTTTGAAGGGAATGAAGGCTTTTACTCCATTTATGTGCATCCACATCCAGAATACAATGATTCATGGGCTCAAACTTCTGTTTTTTATGGTAGAAGAATTCCTAGCCAGGTTAGTTAACTTCTTCATTTCATTATTATATCCTTCTTATAATTATCATTTTCTATTTGATTATATGCTTGCATGGCTACAAAGAGAAGGAAAGAGAAAAGAAAGGAATGGGGAAAAAAGATCTTTTTAACTTACTTTATTTGGGGAAAAAGAAGGATAGATTATAATGGCTGTTTTTATCTAATTATTTGAATGGGAAAGAGAAAGGAAATAAATTATTACCATAGGAAATATTTACGAAAAATTATATGTTATATGAATTATTCTGACGAAACATATCTTAATTGAAATAATAACTAATTAGATAATAATGATATTTTTTAAAAAATATATTCTAAAATTTCTCAAGATGAATCATTTAATTCTTAGTAACAAAATACAAAAAATATGTTATTATTTGATTGGTTTACTATTTTAAATAAGATATCAAATTGGGATCATCTTCCATTATATAATTTTTCAATATTTACATAATCACAACTATAATGATTTCAACCTATCGAGCATTTATTTTGATTTATTCAAAATTTGACTCGTTGGATTTGAAATAAATTAATAGAAGTATAATAATTTTTTAAGGTTTAATAGGCAAATTAATTTATTTTGAATTTACATATTTTTAAATTATACCTTTCTATTATGTTAATTCTATCTCAATTTTAAAAATGATTACAATTTTTATTCTAAAATTAAATTAAGAATAATAATGGTAATAATTTTTATATTAATTTAAAAGATAAAAGTGATATTGATTTTAAAATTTATTTTATCATATATAATATAAATATAATATTTAATCTCTAATACCAATTAATTGAATTTACCGACTGTCAAAAAAAATTGAATTTACCGACGCTGTGAATATGGTAAATTACTTATAATCTAATTATAATTTAATTAATTAAATTTATAACATATTAACATAAAATAATTTAATTAACTTCAATCAAAATTTAAAAATTAAAGTGATGATAAAATACAATAATTAAATTTAGATATCAATTGACACTTATGACATTTTAATTAATAAAAATTTCCTTACAGTTGTGCCTTAAGGTTGGATTGCATTAAGTAGAATTGACTAAAAAAAATGAGTAGTATATATAAATATAATCTCTTAAAAATAAGAGGTAAAACTTTTGATTAGACTATTAAAGACATAATTTAAATTGATTGGTTTAACATCATGTTTAATTAAAATTATTAGTTATTATTTTTATATCCCAATTGATAGGCCACGTGTATTGGGAGCTTGTGGGCCGGGGTTTAGTTCAGAGACTGATTTTTTTTTTTTGGTTAATTAGAAAGCTATCTTAAAATAAAATTATGTTTTAAAAAATACGGGCTATCTTTTTTTTTTTTTTCAATTTTACATTAAACATATATTTTATTTACAATTCTACGAATAATTAAATTGTGGCATAAATAATAATGCCAATTGTGTTTTTGCTCGGACTTTTGACTTGCCATACGCTATATGAATCTCACCTTACATTATTATAAATATTATTAATAACAATAGACTAATATCTAAGAAAATGACAATCATATGCACCTTGACCCCTACCTCATATTATTATTAATAATAAATTAATATTTAATAAAATGATAAATGTGAATGATTTAATTATTATTTCTTTAAAAGTGTTTTTTTATGTATTTATTTTTTAAAATTTTTATTATCTATTTTTTATTTTTATATTATTTATTTTTTGTGATTTTCATTTATGTTTTTATGTTTTTTTTTATTTTTTAGTTTTTATACTATTTACATTATTTATAATGTTTATTTTTTAAAACAAGTTTTAAATTAAATTTTTAAAATTATTAAATTTAAAATATAAAATTAATAAGTATATATTATTATATGTAACATATACCGATTTGTAACTAAACATATATCATTTTTATACTGTTATTCTTTTAAATTTTAACAAGTATATATTATTGTATATAATATATATCCACATATAATTAAATATATAATAGTTTTATATTTTTATTCTTTTGAAATTTAATATGTATATATTGATAATGTTGTTATATAAACAATATGCCAACATATAACTAAACATATATCACTTTTATACTCTTTTATTTTTTTTTAAAAATTAACTAGTATATATAACATATATCATTCTTTAAGTTAAGTATTTGTAACATAAATATACATATTTCTACAAATAATATTTTTTATTTAAAATATATATAATATATATTTACATATACTATTTTTTAGTTAAAGTGTATGTAACATATACCTACATATATCTATAAATACCATTTTTAATTACAATATATACAATATATACGTACATATATCCATATATATTATTCTTTAGTTAAAGTATATATAATATATCCCCATATATACCTATAAATATCATTATTCAGTTAAAGTTTATGTAACATATATCTACATATATCCACATATATACCTATATATATCCATATATATTATTCTTTAGTTAAAATATATGTAATATATCCCCATATATACCTATAAATATTATTATTCAGTTAAATTATATGTAACATATATCTACATATATCATTTTCTAGTTAAAATATATATAACATATATCCACAAATATTATTATTTAATCAAAATATATGTAATATATATCAATATATATCATTCTTTAGTTAAAGTATATATAACATATACCTTAGTCAAAATATATATAATGTATACTTACATATCTCTGCATATATTATTCTTTAATTAAAGTACATGTAGCATATATATACATATATCAACATATACTATTATTTAATTAAAGTATATGTAACATATACCCATATATACCTAAAATATTATCATTCTTTAGTTAAATCATATGTAACATATACTCACATATATCTGCAAATAACATTATTCAATTAAAGTATATGTAATACATACCCATATATGCCTACAAATAATATTTTTTAGTTAAATTATATGTAACATATATCTATTTATATTCACGTATATCATTCTTTAGTAAAAATAAATATTAAAAAATTTAAATTAATATAAACTATTTTGATTAACACATTTTTTATAGAATATATTATTTAAACTTAATTAGCATAATTAATTAATTAGCAGCTAATTATGAAATTATAAAAGTCATTCCACTTTCATTCAAATCCAAATATTTTAATTTTAAAAATGAATTTTAATATTAATGATTGCAAATAAATAAATAAATATAAAATAATAATAAAGCTTAAAAATTATTATATAATAAATTCATGATAATTTTTTTATATGGAATTGATAAATTTATAAATTAATTAAAATTTTTTTAATAAATTTGATAATATTTTCCTGAATTGATAAATTGTAATATTTTAAACTTTTTTTTGATAATTTTGTAAAAAAAAAAGGACTTTTTACAAAACTACCATAAATATTAAAACTTTTTTTTAAATTATATGGTGGTAAAAATTATTTTCATTTTTACGTTTTTAATAACTTTTTTTTTTGCAAAAATATGGTATTAGTAATGAACATATAAATTTACCTAACCCATTAAATTATATCATTATATATGCCTCAAGTTCTTATTTTAAGTTCTTATTCTTCTTTCTAATACATTATACTTAAAAAGAATAGTGAAAAAATGTTTTTATACTTAAAATGATGATGGTTTTGTCCCTAAGATTATTATAGTTCCACCAGATGCAGGGCTTCAACGTGAATATATATATATATTTTTTTTAAAAAGCTCGAACCTTGAAAATCATTTTTAAGGTTCGAACCCCTGACCTCTCCTGTTGAGAGTAACATCAGGTGGCCAGTTGAGCTACCCCAACTGGTGGCCAGTTGAGAGTAACATCAGGTGGCTTCAACGTGAATATATATATATATATATATATATATATATTATGATAGTTTCATCTGCTCCAAAAGCATCTAATAAGATGTCTCCACAGTAAAAAGAATTCAAGCACTTGAAAAAAAAAAGAAAATAAAATGCTTGTATTAATAGTAATTATGAAAGGAACAATAATAGTGATTGCATTATAACCATACTGCTATGTGAGACAAAGAAAGAGGAAAATGAAAAGGAGAAATAATCGTAAAATAGATGTACCATATTTTTGTAAAAATGAAATATAAAAAAAGTTAAAATTGAAAATTTGAAAAGTTAAAAAAAAAAATTTATAGTAGTAAAATTGAAAATGAAGCTTCAAAAAATAGTATATAGTGTAATTTCCTTTTCTTTTATTCCTTTTCCCGTTTTTAATATATTTTGTCTTTATTTAAAAAAAACAATCCATTAAAAAATTAAGAAAAATCCATTCTAATTTCATAGTTCATGAGATATATTAAAAATAGATAACATAATTCGTTGAAGATTTATTTAAATAACTTGCAGTGCAGGTACGAAGTTTACTACTAATTGTATGTGTGTGTGTGTGTATATATATATATATATATATATGCGATTTGAAGCATTGATATGAATCTATCTAGAAAAATATAATACGAGATAGAGCTTAAATTTGCAATGACTGAACCTGATCGTTGTTCCCTGTATATATAAAAATTAGATTATTACTTGCAATTTATATTTACTGGAAATGCTACTTAACCCAAATAATCTATATTTGTGTTAATTGTTCTACTCCACTTGGCATCATATACAAGTCATAATTCATTATCGTACATAAATTACACCTTGGCACGCAACATATGAGTAATAAATTAGATGTGACACATCAATGATCAACAAATAACTAATGAATACAAGAATGATAGGACATCACATGCATGCATATGTAGCATTAATTATTCCACAAGTTAATGCTTATAATTATGTTAACTGAATTAATACTTCTACGTAAATACTATAAAACAAATTATTAACTCTTTCCCTTTGATTTTGTGTGACAGCCAGTCTACTGGGGAACTGGAACAATGATAGATGCAGAGAGACGTTTACTAGCAAATGCTCTACTTGACATCTCTAATCAAAGATTTGTATTGCTTTCTGAATCTTGCATTCCATTGTTTGATTTCAAGACCACATATGACTATCTCATGAACTCAAATTTAAGCTTCTTAGGTTGTTATGATGATCCAAGAAAACCAGGTCGTGGTAGATATAATCCTAAAATGTGGCCTATAATTAACATTACAGATTGGAGAAAAGGGTCGCAATGGTTTGAATTGCACCGTGATCTTACTATTCATATCGTATCTGATAAAAAATATTATCAAATCTTTCAAGAATATTGTCACCCACCATGTTATATGGATGAACATTATATTCCAACATTTGTGAATATGTTCTTCCCAGAATTAAATTCAAATCGAAGCATCGGTTGGGTTGATTGGTCGAGGGGAGGTCCCCATCCAGGAAAATTTGGATGGAATGATATTACGGATGAGTTTTTGAATCAGATTCGATATGGATCAGAATGTGATTATAATGGTAATACTACCACTGTGTGTTTTTTATTTGCTAGAAAATTTTTACCACATGCATTAGAGCCTTTGTTAAGGATTGCTCCATTGTTGCTTGGTTTTGATCCTTAGAATGTTTTGCTATTACTATTATTCTTATGATTTCGATTATTATTATTATTGTTATTGTTGTTGTTGTTGTTAGTACATAAAGTTAACAAAGAAACTAAATTTAAAATGCTGGAAGTTGTATAAACTCTTGGTGATTTTTTTTTTCTAACCAAGTTAATGAATGTCCAATCATTAGACTAAACATGTAGGTAATGCAACGTGGTACCATATATTGACAGTTAATTTGACATCAATAGCTATATAGTTGTTAAAATTACACAAATAGTAAGTGCCTAAATAGTTAATTAAGTAACTGATTTTAGAAACTACATATTTGGAAAAACAATTCTAATTTTCTTGGTACATAAGTAGTTAATCATTAAATTGTTGACTTTAATTAAGAGTTTTTTAACTTAATATTAATTTTTTTTTACTTTAATTAAGAGTTTTCCCAAGTTAGCCAACTTCAAATATTAAATTTCTTTTTAAAGTGAGAAAAGTTACTTTGCTTATAAAAGTCCTTGTTTTTGCTCTCAAGTATCAGTTTATTGCATACTGTAATTTACTTGTATGTAGTGAACATGTATATTGTGAACCTAATTTTCATGCGAATTAAATGGCTAAATTGTGGTGTCCTTATCCTTAATTAGATATATTAATCTAAAATTTTTCAAAAAAATTTAATATTAACGGTGCACATATTTAGTTACATGAATTTTGCATGATATATTAAAAACGTAGCATACATTTCCGTGTTAAATATGTATTGAAGGTCCCCCTTCTTGTTTTACTTTGCCACATCCCTAAAAAAGGATTGGTTCTTTTTAGTATCTTATACAACAATGGAGAATGACTTGTATATATATATATATATATACACACACACACACATGAGTTAGTGACTGTAAATTATAACATATATAATCAGTTGCGGAACTAAAAACGGAATAAAGGGAGGGGACGAGAGAATTTTTTAAATAAAAAAATTATTAGCGAATTGAAGATGAAATTGAATATTTAATATTATAGTAAAGTTTATATTTTGGTTATAAAATTTTAAAAAAAAATTCTCTATCAAAATTTTATATTATTTATTAAATTTTTTACATATATTCATTTTAATTCTTTGATCTATTAATTTATTTATAATATTTTATTAAATATTATTCCAAATGAGAATATTAATTTTATCAAATTAATAATTAAATTATAAAATTCTAGTATTAATATAAATAACTAATCACAAAACCCAAAATATCTATTATTAAAATAAAAAATAAACATACATGGTAAAAAATCTAATAATAATAATAATAATAATAATAATAATAATACCTAACCACAAAACTCTAAATATCCACTTTTTTTTAAATATATGTATATGAAGAAAAAAGCCTATGTGTTTATAAAATACTATATATATATATATATATATATATATATATATATACCTAACAACAAAATTCTAAATACTCACTACTTAAAAAACATATAGGTAAAAAAACTCAATATGTATATAAAATACTATATATATAAAATTTTTTATAAAACATTATATATAATATTATTAAAATTTTATAAAAATACTATATATATAATCACAAAACTCTAAATATTCCCTAATTAAAAAAATATATAGTAAAAAAAGTAAATATGTATATAAAATACAAATATACATACATACATACATATATATAATACATACATATATATGGAAGGAGGGGAGGGGGGTTCATTGCCCCCTCTCCATCCACCACTGTCTATAATTCAGACTTTCTATATTTTATTATAGTCGTTGGTACAACTGTTTGGTATAGCTATTGTTTTAAAATATAATTTACATTATTATAAGGACTGATTTTTCAAAGTTGAATTTTAGTCAACTAAATTGATGGGATTCTGTCTCTTATCATGCCCCTTCAAGCTGGAGGGTTGTCATTTCTACACGCCCAACTTGCTTCGAAAACTAACAAATCCATCTTTTAGTAATGACTTAGTGAATGTATTTGCTAATTGAGATGTGGTAGAAATATAACGAGTAATAATAAGATTACCCACGGCCACTTTTTCATGAACAAATAATTGATAATTGAGCTCAATGTACTTTGTACGAGCATGGAACATTAGATTTACTGTTATATGGATAGCTTTGATATTATCACAAAATAATTGAGGCCAACGAGAAAGAGAAATTCTGATCAAGAAGAAAAGCAAGCCAAGTTAATTTCGCAGCGGTAAAGGCCATGAAATGATATTCTACCACTATACTGGATCGAGCAACTGTTGGTTGCTTTTTGGAGCACCAAGATGCAGTTGGTGCCAAGGTAAAATACAATATTCGAACCAACCCAATCAGCATTACTAAACCCATAGAGAGATATAAGGCTATTAGAAATGTAACGGAGCTCCCAATTCTCAATTCCCTTAAGACAGCAAAAAATTCTTTTAAACGCCTTCAGATTTCGTCAAGTAGGAGAGTTGAAGTTTTGACAAACATGATTGACGGTATGAGTAAGTAGAAGTGGTAACGGGTAGAGTATCTAAGAAAATTGCCCGAGTTGAACTCAAATCTATTTAATTTTAAACTATTTAGACCCATTTAAACCTGATTATAGTTATACATATATCCGCCCAAACCCGTTTAATAATTCAAAAATATTATAAAATTTAAATTATAACATTATACTTATCAAAATTAAATAATTACAAATAAATACTTAATATTAACATAATTTTATTAAAATAATTCCTTACCACACAATGCCATAATTAAAACAAAATATAATAAATATATAATTAAAATTGAATGAAATATAATTAAAATGTATAACCAGATTCAAGTAACGGATATCCAAAGAAAAATATCCGAAATCGATCCGAAACCGATACAAATAGTAAAAATATTATTTATATCATTCCAAACCCGTTTATAAATTATTCATACCCTATAAAATGGACCAGACATCCGAAAATATTCGACCCGTTGCCATTCTTAAGAGTGAGATCAGGGCATGTGAAAGTTAGATAGTGTTGCGAAATTTGTAAACTGGTGTATATTTTACTGTGAGAAGTACCGCAAGTGCATGGTATCATAGCTCATAGTAAAGTGATAGTACAAGTATCGTATCCGCAGGGAAGGTTTATTTCAATTAACTTCAATCCAGTTAAATTCTTATTTCGAAATAACCAATCTTTTTAATAATTTAACTAATTAATTAAACTAAATCAATTAATTGCTATTGGACCAAATGCTAGATTATCAATAATAATATAGTAGGATTAGGTTTCATTAAAGTTTTAAAATGGGATTGATCAATTAACTCAATGGATACTACTTCTCAAATCAAGGATATCTAGTATCTCTAAGCTCATTCACTTCTTTCTCAAGCAAATGAAATTTCATCAAGCAAAAATTAAATCTCTAATCTCATGAGAAGAAATCAAAGCTCGATCAAATAAATCAAGATATATTCATAGAACTTTAAGTAATTTTCTTATCTCTAAGTCAATCACCCCAAGTTATTGATTTCCTAAATCATATTCAACCTTCATTTTTTATATGTTTCAATAGGTTTAACAATTGGTGGTTAATCAACTGCTAACAATAAAAACAAAATCAACAAATCCAAGATTTAGAACTACTTCAATGGATATCTATATGAATCAATCATCCATTAATCAAAACATCCAAATTCATCTAATCCCCCAAAGGGGATTATCTGTTCATAACTAATACAAATATGAAAGAATCATAAAAAGACTAAATAAAGAGTTTTAGCTCTAATCTTGCAACAAATGAGTTTAAGAAAGAATCAAGAAGTAAAAATTGAAATTATTAACCAGAAATAATTGTTAAATCTTTGACGAATGACTCTTTATTGAAGTAGTTGAATGTTTTTCAATTCTCTAGCTCCCTTCTCTAGTTTCCTCTCTTTTTCATGTCCTATGGTTTCTTTCTTGTTCTTCTTTTGGATAGAAAAATTGAGAGAACTAAAGGTTAGATCTAGGATTGGCTACTTTCCTCTCTTGAAAATGATGAATTTATAATGTTCTCTTAGTTTCAAAAATGCCCTTAGGGTTTTGGTGAAAAGTTTTTGCCTTGAAAAATACGTTTCCAGCTTTTTCCAGTTATACATGGGCGTGTGGCAGAATTAACACTGGCGTATGAAGGAAGGAGCTTTCAAACAAATATGGCAGTTCTTGATGGAAACACATGGGCGTGTGGAGGAAATCCCACACGGCTGTGTGTTTGTAAATGATTCTGTCTCCTTTTCCTTTCATTTTTCAGTAAGGATTTGATGCACACTGGCGTGTGTATTCTTTGACATCTGTCTCTCTCTCTTTTAGGTCTCCAAAAGCTCTATTTTCGTCGTGCAAGATAATTTCTCATTATTCTATGTTCACAAATAAAATCACATCAAATTGGACAAGATAAAGGCTAAAACATATCACAATTCATCAAATACTCATCAAAATATACGGTTTATTATGAGATTATCAACTCTTCCAAACTTAGAAATATTGTTTGTCCTCAAGCAAAGTGCTAAATTCATTCTTTTTTTAATACAAGCATGGACTTTCTTTTCTTAGATATTTGATATCAAAACCAAATTGACCATGTGCATTGGACTTCAATTTTTTAGATGATTATATATGTTCCGTTACAAATTTTTCTCTAATTATATACCAAACACTAAAGCTAAAGTGGTTGCACTTCAGATAGGCACATACTTTAGATCAAGACATGTCTCATATGCATGCCTATAGAGCCTTCTCTACTAATTGGTCTTGCTAATCCTAAATGAATCATTAAACCTTTAAAAGCTTGTAACGTGGTTAAGTGGGTTCTAGTTATAGCGAAGCTTGATAATTTTAAGCAGATATAAACTTTCCAAAGATACCTCTTATCTAACTTGAGTGATCCTTCATTTAGCTTAACATGTTGCCACTTTATTTCTCTTCTACCCTTACTAATTCTCCAAAACCTTGAATTTAATTGGAATGTGAGGTATAAAGATATTGTCTTAAATTTTTTTCCCCCAAACTTAAACTTTTGCTAATACTAGAGAGAGTTCACTTGACCTCAGTAATTTCAAAGCACATAGCAGCTTGATTATCTCTTAACTTTAGTTATATGATCAATGATCCTCAAAAAGCTCACATCTACTTGGGTAGAAATTGAAGGGTTTTATATATAACAAAGAAGCGCAAGCTAAAATAAAATTTAAGCTCAAAAGGGTATACTAATGGACAATTTTAAAATTTAGGTGGATGAATGGATTTGGCTATCCAAAAAAAATTACCTAAATCATGTTCTTCTATCCTTAACAAGAATCTTATTTCGCCTCATAGACTCTTTTAGGCATGTTCGAAGCTCAAGCTTAATATTAAGGTCTCCTAAACAAGATTATAATAGTAGGAGCCCCCTCTAAGTAAGCATTTACTCCTAAAACCAAGAGTTAAGCATACTTGAAGAGAAAATGGTAAAAAAAAGGCATATTCCATCCTTTTCAAAGCCATAATACACATGGAAATTTTATAGAATTTAAGCAAAATTATCTATCATCATTGAAAGTGGTCCACATCAATCCAATAAGTCAAGATATTAGGACAAACAAGATTGATTAATTCACACTCACCTCCGTTAATCAAATCATTCAACATTTCTTGTTCACATTAACTCTTTTAAATCCAATTTTAGATCTTTCAATTAAAAATGAGTATTTCTCAAAATTAAAGTAAATGACCAAAATATCATTCAAAGTCAACACAATTACATTCAAAATAAATTGGAATCCATGGAAATATATTTCCAACAAAACACATAACAACGATCATCAAAGCAAAAAATTCATTGTTCATTATTTAAGTGCAAGTATTAAAAATTATTAGCCAAAAGCAAAGAGTAAGTTTTAAAAGAAAACTTCACTTTGTGAGACTCCCTCCCAAACTTAGAATGGACATTATTTTCAATGTGAAGGGAAGGATTATGGGTCAGCTGCTGGTGGATCTTCTGGTGGCGGAGGAGGTGGCTGACCATAGTTACCCATGTAGGCAAAAAAATTCTGCATCTCCATTTCCATTTTGGTGAGTTGAGCTCGTGTGGCTATGTTTTGATCATGTAGACAGCCTGCATATCACCAATTTCCTATTCAAAGTGAGCTCCATGATGTCTATCCGATCGATGAGTTATTGCATTGTGAGATGTTCTGATGCTGAAGGGATTGATGTGTTTGGAGGAGGTTGATCTTCTAGTGTCGGCTCTCTGGGTATCCTCTCTTCTCTTTGTTTTTGCTTGATCACAATGCAATTTCGCTTCACTTGCACCATTTTCATATTAACCAAGCTCGTCATGTCTATCCGCATAGACCCTGCTACTAGGGATAAAGATGAAACATCTATTCCCAAAGCTAACACAATCTTGGTTATAAAACCTTCGATAACTATGAACCCTTTCTTTTAATTAGCAATAATTCTTAGCAGCTTGGAAAACCAATTTCCAACATTAAAATTTTTATTCTTTAGCATACAGAAGAAAAAAATATAACTCAAAACTATTGACAACTCTAGTACTATCCCCTCTACCATATATAGAATGAGTAAGTATTTGATGAATGTATCTATGGATTAGGTTATTGAACTCAGAAGCCTTGGAAGCACTCGAGCTATATTGGCTACTTTCCCATAATTCTACCCAGGTTTCTTGCTCTTTAAAGTCATTATCCCTATCTAGGAGACTGGGATGACCCTCAATTTCAAAAATTTCATTTAGCCGATCAATAAGTAAAATAAAATTATGGTTGGCTAGTCTAAAGGAGACGGACCTGGGTTGTGTCCGAAAAGGGAATTCATCCCATATATACTTGTAAGAGCTAAGAAACTCATAGACTAACATAAAATATGTGGGACGTTTTATTAAAGCAAAATTCCCTAAGTTGCATTTGGTAAAGAGCTCAATGACTTCATCATACCAATTTAGTTTCCTTAAAGTGTGCTCATCTATGTACTTCGAGGGGATGACTTTTCTTTTCTTTTGAATCTCGTACCTCTTTTATTGAACATCATTCTCAAAGACAATAGGTGGGAATTGGGTTATCTGTGGAGATGGTTAGCGAGGCCGAGGTGGTGGTGTGGGAGATCTTCTTAGTGGTGATGGAGTTGGAGAGTCATCTTCAGAGGAAGAGGATGATGGAGGAAGGACTATCTTGGCTTTTTGAGGTGGAGGAGCTTGGTTCGACGCAGAAGATTCTCTCTTTTTTTAGGAATTCTTTTTTTGTGAGCAACAGTCTTTGTCCTCGGAGGCATTTTCCCTAAGTCTGCAAAAGGTAAAAGACTTTAGTGAGATCAAGAACGATAATGTACTCCCTGCAGAGTCAGTAACATATGCTTGATCAAACTAAAATTCCTGAAAATCATGAATGTGGTTCGACAATAAAACACAAAATATTAACCCATCAACTAAGAAAAAATGTAATAAGAACATGCTAGATACCATCAAAATATCTTATAGAGGGAAAATGGTCAGATGCACAAAGAGCTATAATCACCTGTATTTTTGCAAGACATGGATTCATGTGGTAATGATCAACAAGGTTCGGGAAAAATGTAAAAATCATTAAAATTAAATAGTATCCATTAAAGATAGCAACAAGAGCAACCAAAAATTAACCAAAAACCACTTGAGTAAACTAAAAATGCACATAAAGGCTGCTTATATAATGAGACAATTAAACACATCGACTACTAACATGAAGGATAGAGGCAAAACAACAAAAACCCAACTTAGATTGCACAAACAATAAGAAACTCATAAATTAGAGAAGAAAATTGCAAAGATAATTCAAACTCTACACAAATGTCAAATCTCGTCAGCAATCTTCACAACAAATGACGTAAATATGAAAGAATAATGGAAACATTTGAGAAACAAAACAAAATTCACAATTATCCAATCAAAATTTAAAAATTTCTAGGTATCAACCGAAAGTCGATGTTCTTACCAATTTGGCTCTGAATCCTTGAAAAAGATTTTATTTTGATCGATAAAATAGAGTTTATAGTGCTTAGGTGAAGTGATTTTACAAGAAATTTGAAGAAATTTTGGTTGAAAATAAAAAAGGAAGGAGATGCGAGTGCGAGGGAGAGAAAAATTGGGTTAAAGGAGAGAGAAAGTGAGAAAGAAAAAAGAACACTCCCTTTTATAATGTAGACCCACATGGGCGTGTGGGCCTCAGTACACGTGGGCATATGGGTCTGTTTGAATCTGTCTCCATTGCAGCTTAAAAATCCCAGCGGATTGATCTAACACATGGGAGTGTGTATTTGAATATACACGCCTGTGTTTATGTTTGATTTGAACAAGCCGAGATCTCTTGATGTACATGCCCGTGTGGTGAAGAGGTTGCATGCCTATGTTAATGTTATTCATTCTGCCTCCCTTGTGGTATTGAAATCCAGTAGGTTTGAAATGTACACGGGCATGTGTATTTAATATACAAGCCCATGTGATTGATTTTAAGTCTATTTGTCTAAGTTTAGCAACTTATAGACCCTGAAACCAAATTAAACACATCATTATTTTAAAATGTCAATGAGATTTAACAAAAGTAGAGGAAAAATACGTAAAATAAAAGCTCGAAACCATAAAGAAATAGAAATGAATTTAACAAAAATATTAGGTTGCCTCCCAAGAGCGCTTGTTTAAAGTAATTAGTTCGACTTAATCAATGAGGATTAACAGTTGAAGTAGCAAACTGATGCCTTTTCAATTGGTTCACCAATGAAGTAAGGCTTCAATCTTTGACCATTCACAGTAAATGTTTCTTTCAAGTTATTTTGAACTTCAACCACTCCGGATGGATATACTTTTACAACCTTGAAAGGCCCGGACCATATTGACTTGAGTTTTCCCGAAAATAGCTTAAATCTGGAGTTGAAGAGAAGTACAAATTATCCTTCATGAAAAGTTCTTTCTCGAATATTCTTATCATGCCATGCTTTTGTTCGTTCCTTGTATAATTTGGAATTTTCATTAGAATTAAGTCGGAGTTCTTCAAGTTGGCTAAGTTAAAGAAGCCTCTTTTCTACTGCTGCTTTCATATCCATGTTCAAGTTTTGAATTGCCCAATAAGCTCAGTGTTCTAATTCAGCATGAAGGTGACAAGCTTTGTCATAAACTAACCTATATGGAGACATCCCAATAGGTGTTTTAAAGGCAGTTCGGTAAGCCTATAGTGCATCATCGAGCTTCATTGCCAAATCCTTTCTATAATTCTCTACTATTTTCTCCAAGATCCACTTAATCTCCGTATTGGAAATCTCCACTTGGCCACTTGATTGAGGATGATATAGAGTAGCTACCTTGCGATGGACTCCATATTTCTTAAGAAGTGTTTCAAGAATCTTATTGCAAAAATGAGATCCACCATCACTAACGAGAGATCTGGGTATACCAAACCTTGTGAAAATATTCTTTTTTCACAAATCTTGTCACACCCTTTGAATCTTTAGTTGGGCTAGCAATAGCCTCAACTCATTTAGACACATAATCAATTGCAACAAGTATATATTGGTTTTAAAAGGAAGATAAGAATGGTCCTATAAAATTGATGCCCCACACATCAAACAACTCAACTTCTAAAATTGGGTGTAAAGGCATGTCATCTCTTTTAGAAATATTCTCCATCCTTTGGCAATGATCACACCTTTTAACAAACTCATGTGCATCCTTATACATCGTTGGCCAAAAAAATATCGATTGCCATATCTTAGCTTTTTTATTTGAAGGACTTGAATGTCCACCACACTCTTTAGAATGGCAAAATTCTAAAATAGCTTGGAATTCTTCCTCCGAAATACAATGATGGATTATCTCATCGCTACAATGCTTGAACAACAATGGATCATCCCAAATATAGTGCTTGACCTCCGAGAAAAATTTCTTCTTCTAGTTTGAATTAAACTCAGAGGGAATGATTTTGCTGACTAAATAATTCACAATATTCGCATACTATGGCAGTTTATCTTCCATTGCATACAATTGCTCATCTAGAAAAGTCTTATTAATTGGTATATCGTCTTTGTCCTTATTTATCAACTCTAATCGAGAAAGATGATTTGCAACAACATTCTCCACTCCTTTCTTATCTTTTATCTCTACATCAAATTCTTGAAGCAGTAAAATCCAATGGATCAATTATTGTTTTGCCTCTTTCTTGCTCATTAAGTAACGGATAGCCGCATGATCAGTGAACACAATCACTTTGGACCCAATTATGTAGGATTAAAATTTGTCCAATGCATATACCACTGCAATCATCTTTTTTTCAGTAGTGGCATAATTAATTTGTGCTTCATCTAATAACCAACTTACATAATATATAGCATGATACTTTTTGTCCTTCCTCTGACATAAAACTATTTCAATAGCAAATTCACTAGCATCGTACATTATTTCAAATGGCAGTGACCAGTTTGATAGAATAATAATCGGAGCAGTAGTCAAAGCTTCCTTTAACCTATTAAAAGCAATGAGACAATCATTAGAAAAATGAAATTCAACATCCTTACTCAACAACTCACACAAGGGTTTAGAGATTTTAGAGAAATCCTTGATGAATCTCCTATAAAACCCAGCATGCCCTAGAAAACTCATGATTCCCTTAACATTTGTTGGTGGAGGTAGTTTCTCAATCACTCCAACCTTGGCTCTATCCACTTTTATGCCTGATTAAAAATTTTATGTCCAAGGATTACCCCTTCTTTTACCATAAAATGACATTTCTCCCAATTAAGCACAAGACTTGTCTCTTCACACCTTTAAAGTACTTTTGCCAAATTTTGCAAACAAACATCAAAATAATTACTATAAATAGTGAAATTATCCATAAAAATTCCCATAAATCTTTCAACAAAATCACTAAAAATGGCTAGCATACATCTTTGAAACGTGGCAGGTGCATTACGCAAACCAAATGTCATTCTTCTATAAGCAAAAGTACCAAAAGGACAAGTAAAAGTAGTTTTATCTTGATCTTCAGGAGCAATGAGTATTTGAAAATAACCGGAATAACCATCAAGCAAACAAAAATAAGAATTTTCTGCTAAATGCTCAAGCATTTGGTCAATGAAAGGTAATGAAAAATGGTGTTTTCTAGTTGCTTTATTGAGCTTCCTATAATTAATGCACACTCTCCATCCTATCACCATTCTTGAGGGAATCAACTCATTTTTCTCATTAGTAATAATTGTCATCCCTCCTTTCTTTGGTACAACATGTATCGGACTCATCCAAGGACTATCAGAGATTGGATAGATAGTTTCTGCATCTAATAACTTGGTTATTTCTGCTTTGACAACCTCTTTCATATTAGGATTCAACCTTCTTTGTGCATCCACAACTGGTTTACTATCATCTTCCATTAATATCCTATGCAGGCATAAAGATGGGCTAATTCCCTTAATATCAGAAATGGTCCAACCAATAGCCCTTTTGAATTGCCTAATCACTCTTAAAGTTTATTCTCATTAATCCTTAGATAATTGAGCATTAACAATGATAGGAAGGCTTTCATTAGGTCCTAAAAAGGCATACTTTAAGTGAGAAGGTAATGGTTTAAGCTCAAGAATTGGGGAAACTTCAATGGATGGGGAAGGTAATGGTGTACTCTTACTCATCTCCTCATATCATTTGAAAGCTATCTGAGGCATTGATTGCATAGCATAATCATATGCTGCAATTTCTCTATTTTGATCCTTAAAAGTTGCACTACTAATCAAATAAGCTTCTAAAGGGTCCTCTCTAAACTCTTTCTTAAGAATCTCTTGTACCAATTCATCAATCACATCAACCCTAAAATAATTATCCATAAAACTAGGTTCTTTCATCGATTCATTAAGGTTGAATTCTACCATCTCATCCCTAACTTGCAAAGTCAATTTTCCTCCCTTAACATCTATCATAGCTCCTGCAGTAGCTAAAAATGGTCTCCCCAAGATTAAGGGAATCTCAACATCTTCATTTATCTCTAAAATTAAAAAGTTTACAGGAATGTAAAATTTATCAACCTTTACTAAAACATTCTCTGTAATTCCCAAAGGCAACTTCACAGATCTATCGGCCAATTGTAGAGTCATCCTAATAGGTTTCCAATCTAAAAGACCCAATTTTTAGCTAACAAAGTGTGGCATCAAACTCACACTTGCACCCAAATCACGTAATGCTTTATTAAAATTAAAATCACTAATAGTACAAGGTATAGAAAAACTCTCTGGATCCTTCAATTTAGATGGAAGCTTATTTTGGATCACTGCACTACACTCCTCTGTGAGTGCAATTCTTGCATTGTCTTCAAGGGATCCCTTGTTAGAAAGAAACTCTTTTAAAAACTTGACATATGTTGGCATTTGTGCAAGAGCATATGCAAAACAGATGTTTATCCTTAGTTGCTTGAACACTTCAAGGAATTTCTCATAATGTTTCTCTAACTTTTGCTTTTTAAGCCTTTGAGGAAATGGAATTGGAGGCACATAAGGCTTAACTTCAACCTTGGAGGGAATTGATTCACTTCCCTCCCTTGCTTTCAACTTCTTTCTTGTTTAACCCTTCTTGAGCATTTTCATCATCTTTACTTGATCCAGCTTTCTTTGGAATAGGCTCTCGCAATTGCTTACCACTTTGTAGCATAACCACCTTGCAATGCTCCTTTGGATTAACTTCGACTTTGCTAGGAAGGGAACCTTGATTCCTTGATCTAGAAGAACTAACAATCTGCCCAATCTGCATCTCAAGACTTCTATTTTGATTGGCAATTTGATCCATCCTTGCTTCTAATAATCATATTACTTATCAGGCTTATCAAACCTCTCACTAGATACAAAAATGAATTTTTCTAAAGCACTCTCATAAGTCAGTTTATTGTCTTGATAATGAGCCTGGCCTTGATTCTGATTTGGAAATGGTAGTTGATACACTCCCCTTTAGTTGAATTGGTTCTCTTGATTGCCTTGGTTACCACCCCATGAAAGGTTTGGATGGTTGCGCCAATTAGAGTCATAGGTGTTACCATATTGAGGTTGAGGTCCACGATGCTGATTGCCAATAAATTGAACTTGTTCGTACCCTTGGCATTCCATAGTTTAGTGGTCTCCTTCACAATTTTCACAGCTAGAAACATTAGCAAGATTTACATGCTCAAAATTTTTAGCTAAAGCATCAACTTTAGCTGCCAAAAGAGATATCCCATCAACTTCATGAATTCCAGCTACCTCCTTCTTCCTTGGTATAGATCTCTCACTATACCAATGATAATTGTTAGCAACCATAGCTTTAAAAAATTCCAAAGCATCAACAGGGCTTTTATTCATTAAAGTTCCACCGGCAGCTGCATTGATTGTGCTCCTCAAAGAACCATTAGCACCATTATAGAATGTTTGAATTATCATTCAATCTGGAATCCCATGATGTGGACACTTCCTTTGAAGTTCCTTGTATCTTCCCAAGCTTCATACAATGATTCACCATCATGTTAAGAAAAACCAGTAATGTCATTTCTGCACTTGGCAGTTTTTCCTAGTGAAAAGTACTTAGCTAAGAAAGCTCTTGATAAACCATCCTAACTGGTGAAAGTTCCAGCATCATGTCCTTATAACCAACTCTTTACTCTATCCTTCAAGGTGAATGGAAAGAGTCGAAGATGGATAACATCATCACAAACATCATTCATCTTGAAAGTTTCATAATTCTCTAGAAAATTTTGCAGATGACCAATTGCATCTTCATGATCATGCCTGAAAAAAGAATTTATTGCACAATATTGATCAAGGCTGGCTTTAGCTCAAAGTTGTTTGCATTTACAGTAGGTCTAGTTATGCTAGAACCTACTTCTATAGTAGGCATAGCATACTCCCCAAGAGCTCTATTATTTGGACCTTATGCCATTTCTTCTTCACTATCAGTCAAAGAGTCTAAATCAATTGATTCCTCAAAGACTTCAGTGTTTCCTTACCTTTCTCGTTCTTCTCTTTCCAAACACAATCTTTCTCTTCTTGCTCTATTGTTTGCCCTATACTATCTTTCAATTTCTAGATTATAATCCTTCAAGATTGTGTGTGGATTGCGGTGCATAAATACCCTATAGAAAAGGAAATTAAAAATAATCAAATCAAAGCTTCAAATTAATAATCTTACTAAATTTTAATGTTATCAAAATTTTTTGGCTTCCTCGTAAACAATGCCAAAAACTTGTTACGAAATTTGTAAACTGGTATATATTTTACTATGAGAAGTACCGCAAGTGCATGGTATCGTAGCTTATAGTAAAGTGATAGTACAAGTGTCGTATCTGCAGGGAAGGTTTATTTCAATTAACTTCAATCCATTTAAATTCTTATTTGGAAATAACCAATCTTTTTAATAATTTAACTAATTAATTAAACTAAATCAATTAATTGTTGTTAGACCAAATGCTAGATTATCAATAATAATAGAGTTAGATTAGGTTTCACTGAAGTTTTGAAATGGGATTGATCAATTAACTCAATGGATACTACTTCTCAAATTAAGGATATCTAGTATCTCTAAGCTCATTCACATCTTTCTCAAGCAAGTGAAATTTCATCAAGCAAAAATTAGATCTCTATTCTTATGGGAATAAATCAAAGCTCAATCAAGATACATTCATAGATCTTTAAGTAATTTTCTTATCTCTAAGTCAATCACCCCAAGTTATTGATTTCTTAATCTAAATTATGTTCAATCTTCGTATTTTATATGATTCAATAGGTTTAACTATTAGTGGCCAATCAACTGCTAACAATCAAAACAAAATCAATAAATCCAAGATTTAGAAATACTTCAATGGATATCTATATGAATCAATCAATTATTAATCAAAACATCCAAATCCACCTAAACTCCCAAAGGGGATTAGTTATTTATAACTAATACAAATGTGAAAGAATCATAAAAAGACTAAGTAAAGAGTTTTTAGCTCTAATCTTATAGGAAATGAGTTTAAGAAAGAATCAAGAAGTAAAAATAAAAATAATAAACTAGAAATAATTATTAAATCTTTGATGAATGACTCTTTATTGAAGTAGTTAAATCTTCTCCAATTCTCTAGCTCCCTCCTCTAGTTTTCTCTCTTTTTCATCTCTCATGGTTTCTTTCTTGTTCTTCTTTTGGATAGAGAAATTGAGAGAACTAAAGGTTAGATCTAGGATTGGCTGCTTCCCTCTCTTAAAAATGATGAATTTATAATGTTCTCTTGGTTTCAAAAATGTCCTTAGGGTTTTGGTAAAAAGTTTTTGCCTCGAAAAGTACATTTTTAGCCTTTTCTAGTTATACATGGGCATGTGGTAGAATTAACACGGGCTTGTGGAGGAAGGAGCTTTCAAACAAATCTGGTAGTTCTTGATGGAAACACATGGGCGTGTGGAGGAAATCCTACAAGGTTATGTGTTTAGGGATGTAGAGGAAATCTCACACGGCCGTGTGTTTGTAAATGGTTTTGTCTCCTTTTCATTGCATTTTTCAGTAAGGATTTGATGCACACGGGCGTGTGTATTCTTTGACATTTGTGTCTCTCTCTTTTAGGTCTCCAAAAGCTCCGTTTTGGTAATGCAAACAATTGCTCATTATTCTATGATCATAAACAAAACCGCATCAAACTGGACAAGATACAGACCAAAACATATCACAATTCATCAAATACTCATCAAAATATACAGTTCATTGTGAGATTATCAGATACTGTAAGGCACCTAAAACACTTCGAAAGGCAATGGCATCAATGGAAATTTAATATGAAGTATTAGACTTACCCTTGAGGGCTTGTGGTGGTACAAAGACAGTACTTTCTATCATCATTGTTTTTATTAGCAAATCATATGCATATTTGTGCTGTGTTAGGAAGACCTCACCTGCAAATTGTGTAATTTCAATTCCTAAAAGTAAAGTAGTGCGCCAAGGTCCGTAATGGAAAATTCATTACTTAGTTGTTGAATGAGGTGTGCAATAAAGGGATCATTGTTTCCTGCAATTAAAACATCATCAACACAAAATTAAAAGTATGACTGTAATGTTATTCTATTGAAGAATGAATAGTGATGAATCAACACTAATATAATAAAATCCAATGTGTAAAAGAAATTGAGAGAGTTTATCAAACCATGCTCTAAGTGCTTGTTTGAGGCTATATAAAGATTTTCTTAATGAATAAACATGATTAAGTGAAGAAGGAATGATAAAATTTGAAGGTTGTTCTACATAAACAATTTCTTTGAGATGCCCATATAGAAATTCATTTTTAAAATCTAATTGTCTCATATTCCAATTTAGATAGAGAGAGAGCGAGAGAGAGCTATAACTAGTCAAATTGTAGTTGGTTTTACCATATGACTGAATGTTTCTTCATAATTAATTCCTAAAATTTGCATGAATCTTTTAATGACTAATTGAGCTTTTAGGCAGTCAATGGATCCATCTTCTTTATATTTGATGTGATATACCTATTTTGAGCCAATAATATTGACATCAGATGGTCAAGGAACTAACTCACACATTTTATTTTAAAAAGTGCTTGAATTTCTTCTTTTATAGCCTAGTACCAATGAGGATATTTTAAGGCACTTTGAAGAGCTTTAGGCTCATAAATTTTTATTTGATTATGAGAGGGTTGTGTTGATGAATTAGTAAGGGCAACATAATCGCTTAGATAAGATGGAGGTTTTTGCAGTCGAATAGGACGTGGAAAGATTGTTGGATGATTATTTGTGTCTATGATGATATTTTCTAAATATGGTAAGGAATTTTTGGGTAAGTTGTTTGAATTATCATTAACCAGTATTTGATTTTCTATAAGACAATAATCTTCATCTTGATGCTTATTATCTATAGGCAATTGGTTTTTAACTTGCTTTGCATTTGTTTCTTCAATAACATAATTATCTGTAGGATGGTTTGAATCAGTTGAGTGATTTTTAGGAGTTTCCATATTTAACTCATCCTTATTTGTGTTGCCTAAACCATGAAATTTATGACTTAGGTTCAAAAAAGTTCTTAGAAAATTTAAACCATTCATCAGTTGTAGGAAATTCAGTGAGTTCTATTCTAAGTCTAGAGAATTAAGAACTTTTTGTGACTTTTTATAAGGAAAAATTGTTTCATAAAAATTAAAATGCTGAGGAATATAAACACGTTTTATTTTTTGTTCTAAGCATCTATAACCTTTATGAGTTGGGCTATATCTTATAAAAATACAAGGATAAATTTTTGCTGTAAATTTATTACCACCTTAATGTCATAAAGAAGGAAAGCATTGACATCCAATCACACGCAACTACATTAAGGATGTTGTTTGAATAGCTTGAAGTATGGACTTTCATACTTGAGAATAGAAGCTAGTAACCTATTTATCAAATACACAATTGTATAAAAAATTTCTACCCAAAGAGATAAAGGAAGGTTAGCATGAAATATCATGGTCAAAGCAGTTTCAACAATATGACGATATTTTCTTTCGACAATATCATTTTACTTAGGAGTACCTAGACAAGAAACATGAAGTTCGCTTCCTTTGTCTTCAAGATGATTGAAAAAATTATATCAATTGAATTCACCTCCTCCATCATATTAAAAATTTTTATTTTTTTTTCTTTTGAATCGATTTTCAACTATTTTAAAGCTTTAAAAAGTAACTAAAAAATTCAAATTTTCTTTTTAAAGGATAAATCCATGAAAATCGAGAATAATCATAAATAAAGAGTGCATAGAAGCGAAAATTTTGATTTGAAGTAATAAATGTTGGACCCCAAAGATCACAATATATTTTTTCAAGTGAAAATTTTGATTTGAAAGGGCAGTTTACAACTTTTTCCCATTTAACAACTAACACAGACAACTAGTTTTGATATCCAAGAAATAATATTAATTGTATTCTTTAATAAAGATAGAATTTTTAAGTTGGGATGGCCAAGCCTTCGGTTCCAAACCACAGATGAGCAATAAACCTCTTGATAGTTTTCATTCAATGTATAGAGCTATCCTTTTTTATGTCCCCTTGATGTTATCTTTTTGCTTTGATCCTTAATAACAAAACCAAAGGCAGTGAATTCAAAAATACATTGATTATCAGAAGTAAATTTTCTAACAAATAATAAGTTTTTCTTTAAATCAGGCACTACTAACACATCTTTTAATTTCAACTTTCCATTATTAATTGTAATAAAAGCATTTCCAGTATGAGTTATAGGCAGAGAGTTTCCATTACCTACATATATCTCATCATTTCCATAATATGATATAATGTATGAGAGATCACCAGCATCATTTACCATGTGAGAAGTAGCTCTAGAATCCATGATAAAGGATTGATCATTTGAATTATCTAAAGTGAGGGTAGTAAAAGATTGTAGAAAATCCTCAAATTGATTAGAGTAATCAAATCTATACCAAGAATCAATATCTTTATGGTTAAATTTTCCATATATTTGGCAAGAAACTTTACCGTTATTATTTTGATCAATAATATGTTGTTGTTGCTTCATGTTGTTATGTGCAGAAGATCTTTCATTATTTTGATTATTTTGTTGTCGACTTGAGTTGTTGTAACGATCAATAGGAGTGAAAACTCTTCCACGAGAGCTGAAGTTACCTCTGTTGTTGCGTCATTTCGACCTCGACCACGACCATGCTGCCCAAAGTAGGCTTGAGCATGTTCCACAAACTTCTCTTCCTCCTTCTAAGCATTAAGAGATTTCTTATATCCATGAAGCACTAATAAAAATTGACTAAAAGAAGGATAAGGCAATTTAGTAAGCATAACAATATGAAAATTCTCATACATTGGCCGCAAACCATGAGCAAATTGGAACACTTTATCTTAGTTAGAAACTGGACTTGTAATGGTAGCAAGGTTATCCCATATTGATTTGAAGTCTCTTAAGTAGTCTTCAAGAGAATGTGATCCCTTTTTTATAGTCATCAACATATTTTTCAAGATTCTTTCCTTCTTTACTATGGTTGACAGAAATTGTTCTTCAATGGAGGTCCAAATATCATATGTAGTTTCACTATTGATGATGCTAAGAACATCTTCTTTCATGGTTCCAAGAAGCCATGAAGTCAAAAGTCTATCATTTGCAATCCATTTTTGATAATTTGGATTTGCACTTTGCTCCTATGTTACACTCTTAATCTTTTATTGGTCTTTCTTCATTTGTAAGATGATGGAGAAGACTAAAACTTTGAACTAAATGTGTAATTTGATTTCTCATAGGAGGAGGTTTTTTGTAGTCAATTTAATAGATATTAAACTAGAACATTGATGAAAAGATTGGATATTTACTTTTGGTATATGGCTCTAATCCATAAAGAAGGATTTGGTTTTTTTTATTATCTTGTACAACAATGGAGAATAACTTGTACATATATATGATGAGTTAAGGGCTATAAATTATAACATCTATAATTTAGACTTTCTATATTTTATTATAGCCATTGGTATAGCTGTTTGGTACAACTATTGTTTTAAAATATGATTTTACATTATTATAGGGATTAATTTTTCAAAGTTAAATTTCAGTCAACTAAATCAATGGGATTTTGTCTCTTATCAATCTCCATCCAATGTACAAGTTCATTGGAATTCTCCTAATTTTCTCATTTCATGTCCTACCACGAATATAGGAAAATATAAATTACTAGTTACATTTTTTATTTTTGTGAATCATCATTTTGGAGTCGAACTAAATAGGATCTTAAAGGTAGTAAAACTCTTTCTACCGAATTTTTAACGTAACTACACACCTATCAGTTAATCTACACATGTGATAGTAGCTCCATCTTTTTTAATTGTTACTTTCTTCTTAAAACCTTGAAACGTAAAATAAATAAATATTTTTTATATTTTTGAAAATGTATATAGTAAGTATATATAATTTTCTTATTAAAACTCTATTTTAAAAGTATAATGAAATAATATTTATTATGAAAATATAAAATTCATGATAAATTTCACATTTCATTATAAATTTTTTAAATAAAATTAAGCATGCAGTACATAAATAAGAAAAATAGAGTAAAACATTAATGTTACTAGTAGAAATATAATAATATTTTAATTTTAATTTTTTTAAAGAGTGACAATAATCATTTTAGAACTTTTCATTAATCACATGTGCATATAATAATTTTAATTCTAGATTATATTTAAACACGTTCTTTTAAATAAAAAATAATTATTAATACTTTGTTAATAATGAAGAATTAAAATTTATTTAGGAACTATCAATAAGTGGTTGGTGTGAGTGGTTCGACACTCTCATCCCTTCAGCAAGAGGTCGTAAGTTCGATCTTTATGAATGGAGTCATCATTTGCTGGGAGCACTTTACCTCTTAGTGGGCTGACCATGTGCGAACAAGATTAGTCCTGGCCCAGTAGGTTCAAGGAAACTTGTGTAAAAATTATTTAGGAACTATGAAGCTAGTTATAATTTTGGGTTAAAAAATTAATACGCAACCCACAAAATTGAAGTTGTTACTAAAGTTATTATAAATAGATTTAAGCCTCTCATGTCAATGTTGGTTAGCCCTAACCAGACCAACTATGTTCATAGAAGACATATAACAGGCAATATTATTATTGTGCAGAAGGCTATCCATTTAATGCATAGGAAGAGTAGAAAAAAGGGGTGAATGGTTGTCAAGTTGATCTAGAAAAGGCCTGTGACAAACTATCTTTTATTCTGGATACCTTGCACATAATTGGATGCCCTAATAGCTTAAGCACAATTATCATGGAGACTTTGAAAAATACTTCCATGCAGGTAGAGTGGAACAGGGAGGCTTTTGATTCTTTCAAGCCTTCACGAGGGGTCAAACAGGGGGATCCTCTATCTCCCTATATTTTTGTATTGTTCATAGAGAGGTTAGCTCATGGCATTCAGTAAAGTGTGGAGTAGGGACAATGGAAGTCGCTCAAGATGAATAAAGGAGATCCTCATATATAGCATCTAGTTTTCTAGGATGATATTCTAATTTTCTGTGAAGCTTCTCTTTAGCAAGCCAAAACAAAAGTCTTTTATTCTAAAAATGTCCCTCCTATAACTAAAAGAAACCTTGGGATAGTTCTTTGTGCTTCAGTAATAAAGGATCTTGAATCTACCTTAGGGTCCCTCTTTTCCACCAAAAGTTAACGAAGAGAACTTATAATGGGCTAATAGATAAGGTAAATAAATGTTTGCTAGATTAGAACTCTAAATCTTTATCCTTTGCAGGAAGGATAACCTTAACTAACCATGTACTTAACACTATCCCCTTTTATACTATGCAAATCGCCAGACTTTCAGAAAGTACTTGTAACTCTCTTGAGCAAACATGTCGTAAGTTTATGTGGGGAATGGAGGACCATAAGTGGAAAGTTTGTCTAGTTAAATGGAGTGAATTAATGCTCACCAAAGGAGAGAGGTGGACTTGGGATGAAAAATATTCAAGCAATTAATCAAGCCTTTATTATGAAATTGTACTAGGGGCTCATTGTTGAGAAAGAGTGTCTATGGGCCAATGTTCTCCAATCAAAGTATGCAAATAATTTAGAGTCCCTACCATTATCACTTAAGTCCAGTAATGTGTACCCTTTATGGAAAGCCATGAGCTCTTGTTGGCAACTGATGCTTCATGGAGTGGCCTAGGTAGTTAACTTAGGTACCAACATCTTATTTTGGTCCAACTATTAGCTGGATACTGGGATAATCCTTCAAGAGTATGCATTATCCCCTATTCTTAAACATTGCTAGACACACAGTGTTAGGAAATACGTAGATGACATGAGTCAATAGAGGTGACACGAGTTGATTGGCTTACTTCTAAATAGTTTACTATTATTGATAACGTCTACTCTCCTACCTAGTTAGAATGATCTAAAGGGTGAAGTTTTTTGGGCTTTCACTTCTAGTGGTAAATTTACTGTAAAGACAAATTATAACTCTCTAATTGAAGGAGGTTGGGTAGATAAGAATGAGGTTTGGAGTAGGGTTTAAAGGATAATAGGCCCATATCGCCTGAATGCCTTCCTTTGGTTAGCGGTTAAACAGAAGTTGTTAACAAAGGTAGAGATGGTGAGGCGTCATTGGTCACTAGATAACAAATGCCCTAAATGTGGCTTTGATGTTAAAAATTCCCTTCATGTCTTGAGGGATTGTGTTTATGTAAGAAGTATTTTGGCAGTTTTAGGAGCATCCAAATCTTATGCAGATTTCTTCTCTTTAGATCCCCCCCTTTTCGTTTTGGTAGAATTTTTCAATGGACAAACCCAAGCCAAATGAACCAGTTTGAAGTATGGTTTTCGTAACAATGTACTGGTTTCTTTGGCATTCAATGAATGAATTTATCTTTACAGATAAAAACTCTACAACCATGGAGATTGTGGCAAGGATTCAGACTGGGATTCGATGTTTAGAGATAGCATTTCTGGCCAAAGAGGTTGTGGGAACAAAAGCTCTTTAGAAGTGAGTTAAGATGATCGGTTGAAGCCCTCCTCCCATTAGCTACTATAAGCTAAATTCATATGGGTCTGCTAATGGTAATACATGACATTCTTATGCTGGAGGCCTTATTTGCAATAATTATGGTGCTTAAGTTGGTGGATTTGTAATGAATATAGGCCATTGTTTAATCACTAAAGCGAAACTATTTGGAGGGGAGGATTTTTCAAGGGCTGACACTAGCTTGGAAATGTGGGATCAAGAAGCTCAAGGTTAAAGTAGATAGTCTTTGCATTATGGAATTGATAAAAGGGGTGAACCAGTTAAGATGTGCTTATACTTCATTAGTTCATAGTATTAGGAACTTATTAACTTTGGATCGAGAGGTGGAGATTACCCACATTTATAGAAAGGAAAATTTTATTGCAGATTGTCTACTGCAGATTATCTAACTTCCATTCTAAGTGAATTTTCTGGTAAGTGTCCATAAGCTTGAAGAGGAGCCTGGGGTGATAAAGTAGTGGTTGTTCTATGATGCAGTTGGAGTGAGTTATAGTAGATATGTAGTATCCAACTCTTAAAGATGTTTTCTCACTTTCATACTTTAAAAAAATGTTGAAGAGGGAGAAAATACAAGGGAGAGAGAAGATAAAGAAAGAATATGAAAAAAAAGATTAGGAATGATAATGGAGGAGGGGGCGGTCAGATCCCCATCCCCACAAGATCTTATTATATATTTTTTTAATTAAAAAATTATTAATATTATTGGATTTTGAAATATAAAAAATAATAATTATAATTTATGTAAAATAAATTAATAAAAAATGCATATTAACAATTTATTAATTCTAAAAGCATAATTCGTTATTTCATATATTAATATAGTTTAATAAAATACTAGCAGTATTTAAATTATTCGCCCTAACTTAAATATATAACTAAACTAATGGTACTAATTAATACAAAATATAAAACTTAATGTATTTATGCATAATTTTCAACAATCAAACCAATACCACTAATAAATATAAAATGATTGATTTTTCTAATAAAAAAATAATATCTTGAAATAAAAATAACAAATTTGTTTCTTCCCTTTATTTGTATTACCAACTTAGTTAATCTATTTGTGTCTCCAAATGCACAAGATTAAACCTACAATTTGAATAATCCAAACATAAAATATATAAAAAATTATATTTTATATTACAAGAAAATAAAAGAAAATTAAGCAATAAAGTTATGTCATGATTTTTAGATTTCCCTAACAATTTAAATTAAATTATAATGGATAATTAATCATAATCATATTATATAAATTATATTTTGACGGATAGGATCCCCACAAGATGAAGAATATAATTTCATCCATAGCCCTATTAAAAAAAGAAATAAAAAAATTATCAACCATATTTAGGCACACATGGAAAACTCCTTCCCTAACTCATCATTTGAAAAGATGAGAAAAATTAATATTTTTATTATCTATAGTATTTATTTTGCTATCATTTTATAAATTCATTTGGAAATATCATGATTTAGTTATATATAATAATATTTTTTTCTAAATATAAATTTTTTAAAAAGTTTTATGGGATCATTTTCTTCTAAAAGGTTGTTAATTCTTGATGACATCAATTTAAATAGAAATAGGGATGAATTATTATTTTATCATTAGGATATGATGAAATTTATGAATTTCTACCTATGACTAATAATTTTTTGACACGGACTAGAAAAAGAAGAATGATGCCGAAAATCACCATCATCCTCAATTACGAAGGTCATTACACTGTTAACTTCATTGTGACACCCATTTCAATAACCGTCACTCGCTCTAGCTTCGTCACACAAAGTTGGCTCTAGGACACTCTTTCTATTGGTGAAAGCTATCATGGTCATGGTCGCGTTGTTAGCCTCAATGTCTAGTGGAATTTAGGGGATAACAATGGTGCCGACACTCAACACATCTGCATAGGTACTCTTTGCTTGGTTTTTCAACTCTCAGGAGCCGACCATATTCCAAGTGTTCTTCGCCGGTTGCTTCTTGACCCAAACAATATTTTCATCCGGATTTAGAATGAAGAAGAAGAGTAAATGCTAAGGGTGCCGGAGCACTCATTGAGGGTTCATAGGCTTCTTAATTTAGGGGTATATGCAGTTGATCAAAATGGAGAAAGTCTTGAGTGAGTTCCATTGGAGAGAATTGTGGAGGAGTATTTACGGCGTAATTGGATGGGATGGGATAAACATATATTCAGGAGCAATTGGGGCATTTAGTATTTTTCTAATTATCAAATTTTAAGGGTTTGCTTCAATTCTTATGTCACCTTTGAAATTGAAAAGAAAATGTGTACTTGGGAGAAGTGAAACTTCAAGTTTGGGGGTTCATCAATGCTTTACAAAGAATTTAGACTATAAATATCTTTTTTTATTTTTGAATATGAATAATATGGATACAGTTTTGAGATTATCAATGCTGTAAATATTAATTGACACCGTAAATTATAGTTAAAAAAAGAACCTATGACTAATAAAAACTAATAATTAGTCCCTCTATAATAGCAACATCTAATAATTTCATCTGAAAATTCACAAGAATTAAAATTTTGGCTAGGATCTGCGTTGCAAAAATTGGCTAAGGAGCTAGAATTTTGTTGACTATCAAAATATGCATTTTTCACATTCTTCCTCAAATAAATAATTTTTTTTTGTAATTTTTGACATGGTGAATAAAATTCTTTTATAAAATTTTAAATACATATTTTATAAATTTTCATTAAACCTATGAATATGCAATGAAAATTTTAATTAAAAAAATACGTTTCAATCCCTAGTCCTAACCAGGGACAAAATTTATTTTTGGCCCCCATTATTTTGAAGTTGTAAACCTATCCCATTCTACCATTGTTCAAATATTTGAAATTTTTACCTTATTGGAGGAGTCTCGAGACTCAGAAACTAAACTATCACAACCTTATTATTTTTAAACCAAACAAACCTTAATAATTTGGTACCAAAGATAGACCTTAATAATCCAACCAAATCATACTCAATACCACCATTTTTGTATGACTTGAAGAGAGAAGAGAGAAAAATAAGAGAAAGGAAGATCTTTGGATTTGGCTAGTTGAAGACGTATAAAATGCTTCTTCTATAAGCAAATTTTTATTTTTTATATATTTTTATTTTAATATGAAATATATTTGTTGAGTAATATTAAATATAAAAATAATAGCAGTTTAATATGTTAATTAATTAATAAGAAAATTATTATTTAAATAAATAAAAAAATATATTTATTAATTTGAAATAAAAAAGTAACAAGTGCGCAATTAAAGAATCAAAAGCTTAAGTTATTAGACACAACATTTTTACTTAAGTTGGTACATACTGTTTTGGATCGAAAAAACTTAAGACAGCATATGTACAACATGCAACATTTTATACTCTATAAATAGAACACATTGTAATTAGCAGAGTAGTTAGATATGCTAGTTAATTTAGTAACTGGCGTAATAGATTTTTCTTTATTAATCTCTATTAGCTCTAGCTTGTATATAAACCAAGGCTTGTAACCGATTCTTTTAAAGTTGAATGAATCAGTCTTTCAGATATTTTCTTCACTTTTCATGGTATCAGATCTAATATCCTTAAAGATTTTCTTAATACTTTATCTTACTTTGGTTTTTTTTTTTTTTTGTCTTTTTTTCTTGTATTTGAATCACATGCTGAATAATGAGTCAAACAACTGATCATTCTTCTGGAAGTCGTGGTGCAACGAGAATGACCACCAATGGTGATCTTCTTCATCTTCAGTCTTTAGACAACCTTGGAATGATATTGGTCTCGAGCTTATTGAATGGAAGCAATTACTTAACATTGAGTAGATCCATGAAAATAGCCTGGAGGGCAAAATACAAGCTGAGTTTTATTGAAGGAAAAGATGAAATATATAAAGAAGGAACTGAAGAATATAGTTTATGGATCAGAAGTGATTTGAGAATGACATATTTGGTTGTTGAATGCAATGAATAAAGAAATAGCTAAAGCCTAATATATATACAGCCTTAGCTAAGGAGTTCCATAAGAAACTTAAAGATAACTAAAGGGAATATAATGGCCCACAATTCTATCAATTACAAAGGGAGATTACTTCAATGAAATAAGGTAATCTCAGTGTTAGTGTTTATTACACGAAATTAAGAAAACTTTAGGATAAATTGAATTATCTAAGTCTTATGCCTCACTGTAGTTGTGAGAAATATAAACGTGAGGAAAATAAATCCATGGAAGGAACAATGTGTTTGAATTATTTAATGTAATTTCTTACTGGATTAAATGATAATTTTAATGGTGCAAAGAATAAGATATTTATGTTTGACCCATTACCTTCTATGAGTAAAGCACATTCTCTGGTGCTTGGGATAGAAAAGCAAAAACTTTCACAGATAATTATGGAAGAATCAATAGAGTACTATTTTTTATTTTTCTAAGGCTCAAAATAACAATAAAATAAGCTCTAATAGAAGCACCTATAGAAGGAGAGAGTTTGGGGAAAATAAAGATAACCTTTTGCACTGTAAGAAGTTAGGGCATTTGAAAAAGACATGCTTCAAAATAGTTGGGGTACCTAAATGGTATACAGAACTGTAATAAAGAAGGCAAAAGGAGCAACTATACCAATCTCAACCAACTCAAGCACACATGGTAGAACATAATACAGAGAACACTACTTTCAGTAAGGAGGATCACTATTAGAAAATAATCATAATATAATAAACATCATAAGACAAGAACTCTAAAAGATGGCTAAGAATAATGAACTAACAACAAAAATTTTCATGAATTTTGACCAAGTTGAAAATTTTATAGGTAATATGACCAATGTGCATTCGAGAGGTAAAACCCACTCCTATCATATAGTTCATAGTGGTGCTTCAAACTACATATGTGCAAATGTAAATTTATTCAGTAGTTTAAAACCCCTAGACTAACTATTTAGAGTAAACCTCTTTAATGGAACAAAAATGACAATAACACTAATAGGAATAGTAGCCTTACAACCCAACTTACATTTGTTGAATGCCCTTTATATACTAACTTTTACTCATAACTTATTATCTATTAAAAAGCTGATAGAATAAAGTAACCTTCATATGTATTTTTTCTTGGATAATACAGTACCTGAGGAGTATGACCTGTCAGTCACACTAGGAAATTTGTACATATTGGATGAAGACTCTTTTAATACCAAGTGTATTTCCTTTTTCAATAACTATACAAATAATGTTATCAATTATTTTGCTAATAATGCTCATGTAACCTCTGTGCATACATGGCATGACAGGTTGGGGCATTCTTTTTCTATTATTCTCAATTATTTCAATTTCATAAATAAAAGAAATATTTTTTTTCCTTATGAGATATTTTTTCTTGCAAAATAGATATGATCTAGCTTTCCTATAAGTCATACTAGAGCTAAGACACTATTTTATTTAGTTCATAGAGACATATGGGATCCAAACATACAAGCCTCTATAATAGATGCTCACTACTTCCTAACCATCATTAATGACCACTCCAGAGTAGTTTGGACTTACCTTATGCATCACATGTCCCAAAACTTATCTACTTTAACCAAAATTTTCTTTCGTATGGCAAAGACTCAATTTGGAACGAAGATAAAAACTATACATACTGACAATGGGATTGAATTTTTCAGTCAATAGAGCAAACTCTTCTTGATACAATAAGGACTCAACACCAAAATGCTTGTGTTTATACTCTTCAATAAAATGGGATAGTGGAACACAAGCATAGACACATCCCACAAGTCACAAGATCCCTATTGTTCCAATCAAACTTGGGTGAACATGTCTTTCATGCTACTTTCATTATTAATATACCTCCTACAACCATTCTTAACTGGCAATCCCTTTACCAAGTATTATTTCATAAACCACTTGACCACCATTTGCTAAAGACATTTGGATGCCTTGTATTTGCTAAAAACAACATGCCAAATAAAGGAAAAATTACTCCTAGATCTATTAAAAGCATTTACCTTGGCAATTCTTATAGCCAAAAAGCCCTAAAACTTTTTGATATTTAGCACCATACCATTTTCACATTAAGAGATGTTCATATTCAGGAACACATTTATCCCTTTAAACAACTTTCCAATCTTACACCTACTAATTATATATACTCTACTTGCTCTTTACCTCAACTTATACCAAAAGATCCTACTATCATACTTCTATCTAACAACAACTTCAAAACAACAACCCAGAGTACCAACTACGACCATATATACATAGAATACCATTCCTAATAATATTCCCACCATAGACTCCAACCCACTACAACCACTCCAACATCTATAACCAGTCAATCTAATTACACAAATGTCAAATTCTCGTTCAGCATCCACAACTCTCACTCAACAAGGTTTTGAATCTCTCCTTTAATGAGAAAAGGCACAAGACGCACAAAATCACCTCTTAGCTTAATGATTTTGAGACTAATGTTACTTCATCCATTACTCCAAATATTTTACATATAGGCATATTTGTTTTTTAGATAACGTTTCAGCTATTTGGGAGCCTTATTCATACAAAGAAGTAGTAAAATATCAATAATGAATGCAAGCTATAGAAGAAGAATTAGAGACTTTAGAAAGAAATAAAACTTGGATTATAATATATCTTCATAAAAGCAAGAGGCCAATCGATCCAAAGTGGGTTTACAAGGCCAATCGATCCAAAATGGGTTTACAAAGTCAAATTGAAGGTTGATGGCTGCATTGGAAGGTTTAAGGCTTAGTTTGTGGCTCAAAGGTGTAACTAAATTATGAGTATGGATTTCATTGAGAGTTTCTCTCTAGTGGCAAATCTAATGACTATCATATTACTATTAGCTACTGTAGCTGATAAAACTTGGCCCCTCCATTAACTTGACATTAATAATGTCTTTCTTCATGGTTTTATTAATGAAGCGGTGTATCTGTGGCCTCTTAAAGGTTATACTAAAGCTAAGAAGGGTCAAGTATGTGGACTCTCTTAATCTTTACATGGCCATAAATCAGCCTCATGCAAATAGAACATCGAATTATCCCACAAACTCAAACACTATGGCTTCACATAATCTCCCCATGATCACTGCATGTTTACTCTTTCTTCTTCTAATTGCTTTGTAGCTCTTATGGTTTATGTTGATGATGTACTAGTCACAAGAAACTCAGAAGAGGCCATTGACAAAGTTAAAGGTTATCTTCATATTAAGTTCATAATTAAAGATCTCGATCCTACAAAATACTTTCTCATCATTGAAATTACAAGGTCTAACAAAGGGCTTTTCCTCAATCATCATAAATATGTTTTAGACTTAATTCAAGATGATAGTCTAACTTATTGCAAGCCAACAACAAACCCAATTTCTAAAGGGAAAAACTTATTTATAGATGAAGATGTGTTACTTCCTAACCCTCAATCATATAGGAGATTGATTGGACAACTACTATATGTCGAGTTTACTAGACTTGATTTCACCTATATTGTCCAATAGCTCAACCAGTTCGTTCAATCCCCATGAGACAACCATTGGCAATATGCCCTTCACATTATTTGTTATCTAAAAAGCAATCCATCTTATGGTTTATTTTACCCTAGCTCAAACTCCATTTTTTAAAGCTTTCAATGATGTTGATTAGGTGATTTGCAAAGATATATAATGCTTAATCACTAGTTTTTATATATTCATTGAAGATGCTCTAATCTTATGGAAGATGAAAAAATAAAACATGGTGTCTCTATCTTTGGCCAAAGTATCACGAGCACTATTTGTGAGCTTCAATAGATCACTTATCTACTACGAGATTTACACATCAAGTTAGTTTTTTCCATTCCATTATGGTGTGACAATCAAGCCATCATCCGTACCTTTGAAAATTCGGTGTTCCATAAGCATGCGAAACACGTTAACATTGATTGTCATCTTATTCGTAAGAAATACAAAGAAGGGTTCACCAATTTTAAAGCTTATTTCATCACACCTTCAGCTAGTTAATTTCTTTACCAAAGCATTAACAAGCTTCCATTTTCAAACGATTGTACTCTAAATAAGGTTTGTTGACTCTGCAATAAGCACCAACTTGAGGAGGAATGAAGAATCTAAAACTTAAGTTATTAAATGCAATGTTTTTAGGAAAAACACATTTTTTGGCTCCTAAACTTTATGTGATTTGTGTATTAGGCCCTTGAACTTTGGATGGGTGATATTAATCCCCTGAACTTTACGGTTCGGTGATTTCAAACCCTTTTTTGATAGTGGTTAGGTGCATGAAAATCATTTGTCATTAAAATCGCATTTAGTTCTACAAAAAGTCGAGCAAAATGATGCATTTTAATTTTGCAACATTTCAATACTAAAACGCATCATTTTGAAGGATTGGAGCATTAATTTCAACTCTCGCTCGCTCTCTTTTTCCATGTCTTTACAATTCTCAATTGATACTCTTTGATTTTGAAGGCTATGGATAATATTGAATGCTCTCAATCTCCAATTAAACAATTAATTTGGATAATTAAACAAATAAATCAAGAATTTGTAAGTGAAAGAGCATTTCAATACTATTCAAAATCAAGCCAGATCTCCTCGTTAGAAGCAACAATATAGATAAAAACAATCTACCTATCAAACTATAAAACCAAAAGCACAAGACCCATCAGAAATTCACCCAAAAAAATAAAAATTATACCTATCATTTTCTTAACAAAGTGAAGAGCTTTATACTTAAGAGTGAAAAATTTTGCCAGTGAAGTGATGGTGAGGATCAGAGAGAGAGAGAAAGAGCTATGGAGATAGACTATATTTGAGATTTAAGAGATCAATTTGTTTGATAATTAGTAATTAGAACTCTACAAAAATTAATGGTATAATTGGAAATCTTTGGGGTGGAAAGGAGGTGGAAAAGAATGGCCATGAACCATTTTGATTTTTGAGAAATTTTAGAGAGAGAAGAAATAACATATGGGTATGTTAGAAGCATTTTATCTTTCAAAATGATGCATTTAACATTAAAATGTTGCAAAACTTAAACACATTATTTTAGTTGTGATTTAACGGCGACTGATCAAAAAACCAAAAAGTTTAGGGGCTTAATGTCACTTATCCAAAGTTCATGGGCTTAATACATAAATAATGTAAAGTTCAAAGGCTAAGAAATGCATTTTCCCATGGTTTTACTTAAATTGGTGCACATTGTTTTGGATAGAAGAAGCTTAGAGTGCATATGCACAGTCAAGGGCGGACCCAGAATTGATAATTAGAGAGGGCCAAAATATAGATCGATCATGAGTCAAACTTGTTCAAAGTCATCAACCAAATTTATTAATATATGTACCTTAACACATAAAGATTTTGTAACAAAATTATTCTACTAGTTGCTTAATCATATTTTATTGATCACAAGTTTACAAAAAAAATTTGCAAATTAGTTATTTATAAATTAAAAAAAACCAGTTGTTATTTATTTATTTTTTATCTTGACAAAAATAATTATCTATATTTCAATTCCTTAACCATACAAGCTTTTTTTAGTCACTCATAAATATAATTAACCCAATTATATTCCTAAGAAATTTTCAATTTTCTATCTTCAATTACTAAGAAATTACTAATTTAAGTATTACTAAATAATTGTAATAATTAAGACAAAAACATTGCAATTGAATTCATAGTAAAAAAAACAAAACTTATTGTAATTAAATTTAAAGGTTGCTTTATAGCTGCAGTTTAACAAAAAAAAAATCATAATCTTATAGGGTTAAAAATAAGAAATTAAATAATAAAAAAATCTTTTAGAGTTAATTATTGTCGTTCTATAAAAAGCATAATAAAAATTTTATTTTCTTTTTTACTGAAAATAATACATTTTATTATTGTTGAAACATTGCATGGTTAAATAATTAGTATTATATAGACTTTTTTCAATAATTATGTAATTAAATATTTAAAATTGTTGGACATCAATTATATGATTAAATACTTAAAATTATTTAGTTAAATTTATAGCATTTAGAATTGGGAGACAAAATATAATTCTTATATATATATATATATATATATATATATATGAAATTACAAAACTTAGGCTCCCTCTTCTCTATATATATGAAATTACAAAAGTTAGGCTCCCTCTTCTCACTACGTTGGTCCGCCTTCATGTACGGCAAGTATATATCTGTGAAATTACAAAACTTAGGCTCCCTTTTTTCACTACATTGGTTCGCCTCCATGTACAACAAGCATCATTTTATACACTGTAATAATAGAGCACGTTTTTATTAGCTGGGTAATTGAAATATCAATTACCTTTCTAAAAAAAAAAAGAAATTTCAGTTGGTTTGGTTGCTAGGGTAATAGATTTTTCTTTCATAATTAATTTCTATTAGCTCCATCTTGTATGTATATAAACCAAGGCTCGTAGCTCATTTAGGTATTGGACAAAGATTTAATTTGGACTTTATATTATAACAAGTGGGTCAGATTGGTCTTTAAAATGTTTTTTGAGCTAAACTAGAGTTTTTTTTTTCAAATTCAGAATAATTTAAAATTTTTTAACGGAACTGTCAATTAAAGGGAAAATTACACATCCTATCTTGTTTTATATTTTTTTTATTTTTATTAGAAATATTTTAATTATTTTATAATAAATTAATAATAAACTATTTAAATTCATAAACTTATAATAAACATATAATAAATTCATACAAACCCAAAATAAACTATTTAAATCTAGTATTTTTTTTTAAAAAATTATAAATTCTAGTAAATCTAAAAATATTTTTAAAAATATGATAAATTTAAAATTTTTTTATTTTTATGATATTTTTGTAAAGATCCCTTAACTAAACTAATTGCAAGATTTAATTTAGATCTTAGTTAAATATCATGGTCCAAATTAATTTTTTTAATTTATTAATATTAATAAAATATTATTAAAATTTATTTATTAATAAATAATTTTTAATAAATATTTAATATTAATAATTAATAATATTAAATAAATAATGTTTATAATATCAAAATTTATAATAATTTTAATACAAAATTAATAATTTAATAATTTATAATATTAAAAAATTTAGTAATTTATGTTTTTGTAATTTAATAATTTTAAAAATAATTTAATTATCATAAATTATAATATTTTTTACAAAAATAATAATTCAATAATTTTTATAATTTAACAGTTTTTGATAAAAAAAAATTTAAAATATTAATTGTCAAAAATTTAAAATTTTTACTTAATTTTTAAAATTGAAAAATTATTTCATTAATTAAATTAATTTAGGTAAAAATAATATAAAAAATCATATGTATGGTTATTTTTAAATAGATTATAAAGAAGATTGTCCAATTAATTTTTTTTTAAATTTTTACTACTTTCTTTTTTTTAGAATATTTATAACTTTGGCTTCTCCTCCCATAATATGTAATTAGTAGTTATGATTTTAAACTTATAAAGTTTATTAATGGAGGTGAAAAAATTAATAATTTTTATCTATTTTATTAATTTTATCTATCATTGTATAAATAAATTATAAATCTTTAAGCAAAGATTTTTTTCATTTTTAATCCAATAGTTTTTTAATGAAAATTTTTTTTAAACTTTTTAAAAATATAAAATATAAAAATTATAAAAATAAATTATAAAATGTTTTAATATTTTAAATTATTAATTTTTTTGTTTAAATTATTGTAAATTATGATATTATAAAAATTATTTATTTAATATTATAAATTATTAAAATTAAAAATTTATTTATTAATAAATAATTTTTAAAAATATTATATTGATATTAATAAATTATAAAAAATTCAATTTGAATCCTTATGTTTAACTAAGATTTAAATTGGACACTGCTATTTGTTTAGTTAACTGTTTAATTAAAAAAATTTAATTTAACCTAAATTTAAAAATAAAAATATTTTATTTTAGTTAACAAAAAAAATTTTAAAGCCAATTTGATATGCACACTATACTATGGAGTCCAAATTTAACCTGTGCCCATTAGATATTTTCTTCGCTTATTCAGCTGCAATGAACCGGGGTACAAAATTATTATTGGTGAACGAAATAAATAAATATATAAATAAAGATTTATTTAGTAATAATTTTTTTTTTTGAAATAATTTATTTAGTAATAATTAATCAAATTAAATGATACTTATTGGTGATAATATTAAAATAATTAATTGAATTTAACTCAGGCAGGGCTCTGAGTTTGATATAGTTTGTCTTTTTAGTTAAGTACTTGACGTATATACATTGTTACAGCTTTGCTCTTTGGAATCTCATCACATTTGAAACTACTATTTAAATAATAATTATAATTATAATAATAATAATCACACTTCTCAGTTCTCGTTCACAATTTTTACAATCTTTTCTCCCTCCTATTCTGTTCTCCATCGGCGGCGATTATTTGGCCGAACATCTGACTCCATGGAAGACAAATATCTCCAGCTTTTCTTAGACGAAACCCAGCTCTATAACGACATTGTTCTTGGCCATCTCTTGCCTTCCACCTGGTGGGTCTCACTTCCTCGCTTCTTTCAGACGTGGCTCCGAAACTACATCGCTGGAACTCTTCTTTACCTCATCTCTGGGCTCCTCTGGTGCTTCTATATTTACTACTTGAAACGCAATGTTTATGTGCCTAAAGGTATCTATTATGTCGATTATCTTGTTTACTTGTTCATTTGTTGAAATTTGAATCTGAGTTTTTTCCCCTCTTTCTAGTTTTATTTTATTTTTGTTTTTTTTTTAATCTTGATTGTTTATATTGCAAAGGGTATGTTAACATGTACTGGGTTTAATTCAGTTTTTAGATATTAATTTGCAATCTGGGTATGCTTGCATAGATATTTTTAATTGACTCATTTTCTTTTGATTTTCATTATGAAGAACATGTTGGATCTAATTTATCTATTTTGAATCTGAACTGATTTGTTGTTCATGGTTGTACTATAATTATACTTCAAAAAGTAAAAAAAAAGATAATAAAAATGTTCTTTCTGTTCTATTGGGTTGCATGTTCGAAATTATTGATTCAGTTGTTATCTTATTGTTCATCTTCTCTTTTACGCGGCCTGTTGTCGTAGTTTTTTGGATCTTTTGTCTTTATGGTGAATCAATAGCCTATTGTAATCCCTTTCTGCAATTGAGTTTTACTTGACAAATGCTGAGTTGTCACTGGGTTTCCTTTACTCTCATTAGCTCATGGAATTTTAGCTTGTTCCACGGTTTTAAATAGTTATTTATCTTATTTTTAGCCTCCTAATACGATATTTCCTGTTACTCTACTGGTGACTTGAAATCACTTTTTCTTTTTAAACAAATTTTGTAGTAAATGATTTTTTTACCATGTATTTTTCACTCTAATTTTTTAGACAAATAATATTATAATGATATTCGGTTGCAGTTGCAGTATTTTAATATTTTTTTGTGTCATTTTGCAAAATTTGGAAAAGTTTTATAATCTGGTTTTCGATATTGATATTTAAGACCTTGGTTATTCAATTCTGAATTTATGTTTGTTTCAGAGTAGGTTGATGACTTCATTATTTCCTTTTGTTGTATTGATTCTCTGTCATGAGTCAGACAGATTTTTATTGTCCTCTCTGTTTTTAATTTCATTTTGGATAATGTTCAAATTTTTCAGGTTGATCTATGTGGCATGGTTACCTATCTCTCTCCCTCTCTCTCTCTTTCTTTTTTTCCATAACATTTCTTCTTCTTCCTTTCATCCTTCTCCTCCATTTTATTTAATTAATGGGAACTTTATTTGCCTTCCTGTGTCAATGGATGAGATACATAAGTCAAATAATCCCCTTCAATTATGATCTGTTTCTGCTATGGTCATTTATCTACAGTATATGATTGTTTGAATTGAAATTTTTACTAAAATGAGCAGCTTGAGTCATGGTACAATAATGATAATCATTTATTTATCTTCTTTAATTAGTTTTTATTATGTGCATGGAAATGATTGCTTCCAGTTGTGCTAGCGTACTGGCGGAGTGCAAAGTCATTTTGAGACTGAGTGCCAAAGATAGTGTAAAGTTAAAATTTCATGATCATTTTGAATTTAAAGCTCTGCTCTTGAGAAGCATAAGTATTTATTAAAGACCTCTAGGTGCCTTTATGTGTATACCACCAACCAAACTCATTGAAAGAGTTTCCTTGCATTTCCGCATGCTTCTGTTTCTGCTGATTAATGATGCCTCAAATTTCCATACATAATACTCAACTTTGAAAGTTTACTAAATTATACATGATGGATGGAATGTTAGAATAACAGAACTTCCTTTTGCATCTAGAGATGTATTTTGGTTGTACACTTAAATATCAACTTAATTGTTACAGTCTACGCAGAAATGCTCTCATGTCTCTTAATCACTATACTCACAGAAGACATTCCTCATATATCAAATAGCTTTGGAATACCTTGGTCTTACTGAGCAAAACTATTAACACTTGTTTTGACCAAGATGGAGATAATTTGGTTTTTACTTTTATTTTCAATTTTTTTATTACAAAAAAAAATAAAGAGAAGAAGATAAATACGGCATGAAGGATAATATGTCCTCAGAACCTATTAGTTTTATTTTTTTCTAATTTTTGCTTGTAACATGTGTGGCCACTCTTGGTAACTCATATTCTGGATTATGTTTTGGGAGTATAAAGAGGAATGACATGTTACAACTAACCAAGGCTTTAATTTTCAGAATCTTATGTCTTTATGCTTGAGTGGAAATTTTGTTAGTCTTCTACCTAGGCATATTGTAACACCTTTGTTTTATCTCTTGAAAATAACTGCAGATGCCATTCCTTCAACAAAAGCTATGCTTTTGCAAATATATGTCGCTATGAAGGCAATGCCATGGTATTGTGCTCTTCCATCTCTTTCTGAGTACATGGTTGAAAATGGCTGGACAAAGTGTTTCTCAAGCATATCTGATGTTGGTTGGTTTGCCTACATCATATACTTGATTGCATATCTTGTTGCGGTGGAGTTTGGGATTTACTGGATGCACAGAGAATTGCATGATATAAAACCTTTGTACAAGTATCTTCATGCAACTCATCACATCTATAACAAGCAGAATACTCTTTCTCCATTTGCTGGTAAGGACCATATCTATCCAATTCCATTCTATGGTTCATGTTGTGGTAGGTTGAGTTGAGCAATTATGGAATTATTAATGTACATAAACATAGAAGCTCTTCCCCGTGTCTGATTAAGAAGTTCACTGGCATTGGGGAAGTTAGTCATCAAGACTTTTCTACTTATAAGTACAATATGTTAATGTGGAGAAGTTGCTGATTGCTGCGAAGTGTGAAATGGTAGGACTAAATGAGTTTATACCATAATTGGTTCCGAGTTAAATAATTTTACTGGGAAGAGAAATGGAGGAGAGTATAATGCACTTTGCTTTTGGTTATTGTCTTGTTAAGTTGAAACCTGGAAATTTTCTTTAATCTCTGAGATATTTTGGAGAGTGTTTTATTGTGACTCAGTATTTGTTAGCAATGTAAAGATTTCTTTCGTTTAAAAACTTTCATATCTGAGAATACCGTTAAGAGAGGATTCTTTTTTTGTGCCACATTCTGTCTCGACTGTTAGATACTTCTCTTAGTACTTGTTGACTCTTCTTTTGTGTAAATTCTGTCTATGACTGATGCAAGCTTAGCTTTTTCAAAAAATTTACTCTAATGAACACATGAACGTACTTACTCGAAGCAGAAGATTGTAGTTCTTTGGGTATAAAGTAAACTGGCTCACTGGTAATTTCTTCATTTGGCAACTATTATGACCTGTTTGATTTCTGGAAATAAGGTATCACTGCATCAAGAATGGTAATAATTGGTTACTTTCATTCCCCTTCTCTAAAGTGTTTGGAGTCCTGAGTGACTCGATTAAAAATGAGAAATCGGAAATAAAATGACATTTTTCCTTTTCTTCAGAAATGGGAGTGAGACAGCATTTGCATTTCCTATTCGTTGATGCCTAGGAAGTTGTAACAAAACAAGCCAGTAATATGTTGCCCTACTATGACTTTTCTGAAACAAGTATGAGCTGTATGTGAATTATGTGCATTATTCTTTTAGCTTTTAAAATGTTCTCTTTCTTTTTGCTATAAATTATTTGGCTTTCTTCACTCAGTTTACTGTTCATGCAATGTTCCCTTTCTCCTATTTCCACCAATAATTCAGCTTTGTTTTTTGACAAATCAAAGTGTCATGCCAAGCAGATAAAGGAACTTGATCTTGTAGGCATCTCTTTCTGAATTTGATATTATGAGAGTAACGGTACAGAAAACAAATAGGGGTTTCATCTGGGAGTTTATATTTATCAATTTTTGGCTGAGATATCATTTAAATATGTGATTGATCTGGCACTTTCAACTGTTATTCTATTAGCCTTTTTTGATATTTGCGCATTACCATTGAACTTGTTATCTGAAATGAACCAAAAAAGAGCTGTTATCTTGCTTTTGTTATTTGACATTCTTGGTCTTCCTACCTATTTGGAAATATTTTCACTTTCATGATATTCAGTAGCAAAACCTTTTCATTCACAAAGTTTTATGTGTATACTAATTGGAAACCTTTGGTTTGTTTAGGTTTGGCATTTCACCCACTTGATGGAATACTGCAAGCAGTGCCACATGTTATAGCTCTCTTCATTATCCCAACACATTTTAGGACACACATAGGTCTTTTATTTCTGGAGGCTATATGGACAGCAAACATTCATGATTGCATACATGGCAAGCTATGGCCAGTAATGGGGGCTGGCTATCACACTATCCATCATACCACATACCGCCATAATTATGGTCATTATACTGTATGGATGGATTGGGTGCTAGGTACTCTTCGTGATCCTGAGGATGATGCATTTGATAAGGTGAAGTAATACACATATCTCACCTTCGTGCCTTAGCATAATCGCTCATACATTGTCAGTACTCGGTTGGTTAAGCATCCATTTTAGCTGGAGTGCTTCTGATAAGTGTGAGCTTTGAAGGTAAATCCTCTTTTTTGTTTGATATTTTAGTGCCCTTGACTGAGATGTTTTTTTTCAGAGCAGATATGGTTGGATGCTGGGCAGCTTTCTGCTTGTAAAACTTGCTGTTGGTCCTAAGTCCCATGGCCCATGTATTCAAGTATAATAAATTTCTGTTATACTAGTTGTAGGACATAGTGGAACTTGTTTTTCAATTTTATGATGTTTGTTAACTAAAAACTATGCTCTCTAGAAATGCATCTCTTACTGTATTTTCCAGGAAGATGTGCTTGTGTATATTGCAATATATATGAAGAAATTCTTTTTCTTTTTCCATTTTTTAAAGGAAATAATAGAAGATGAGCATTGGTAGCTGAATATAGGCATTTCTTTTGCTGGCAGAATTCTGTAGATGAATAATTTTTTTCTTCATCCTGTAGAGTTGGTCCTGAAGAAGATTATCATAACAGCTTAAACAGTGTAATGCTTGTTTTGGAAATATAAACATTAAAAAGAGCTACTGACACATGGATTAGTTATGAGTTTGAACCATTGAATTATGCTGCTGGTTTCAGCTGTCAATTTATAAATTTAGTTTAGTTTTATTTATTTAATTTATTAAAAAAAATTGTATTCTCATAGGTTGGTTGTATTTATAATCCTTCTTCTCATACCTGTGTTCAATGTTGTACAAATTATCGGGGTATCAAACTTATGAGACATACTATGAAATTATGGGAAAGGATTATTGAACACAGATTGAGGAAGCTTACAAGAGTTTCGGAGAATCAGTTTGGGTTTATGTCAGGGAGATCTACCATGGAGGCTATTTCTCTTCTAAAAAGACTAATGGAATTGTATCAAGAGAAGAAGAAAGATCTCCACATGGTATTTATTGACTTGGAGAAAGCCTATGATAGAGTACCAAGAGAAGTGTTATGGTGGGTTTTGATGAGGAAAGGAGTCAGCGGCAAATATATCAACATCATCAAGGACATGTATGAGAATGCATCCACTAGTGTGAAAACACCTGGTGGAGACACTGAGGCTTTCCCTATTACTACCGGATTGTATCAAGGTTCGGCCATGAGTCCATATTTATTTACCCTGGTTATGGAAGAGCTAACCAGAAGCATACAAGACGATGTTCTTTGGTGTATGTTGTTTGCTGATGACATTATTTTAATTGATGAGACTAGTGCTAGTGTAAACCGTAAGTTGGAAGTATGGAGAAAAACCCTCGAGGACAAGGGTTTTAAGTTAAGTAGGAGTAAAACGGAATATATGCACTGTGAGTTCAGTCTAAGGAAGAAGCAGGAACATGAGGTTAAGTTAGATGGAGTTTTGGTTCCTAAAACCATGCAGTTCAAATATTTGGGTTCGGTGTTCCAGAATAATGGCCGTATAGATGAAGATGTGGCTCACAGAATACAGGTAGGGTGGTTGAAGTGGAAGGGTGTGACTGAGGTTCTATGTGATAAGAAAATACCTCTGAAAGTGAAAGGTAAATTCTATAGGACGGTTGTTAGACCTGCGATGCTCTATGGTAGTGAGTGTTGGGCACCAACGGGACGACATTTGCATAAGATGAGTGTGGCAGAAATGAGGATGCTAAGATGGATGTGTGGACATATCAGACTGGACAAAATTAAGAATGTTCATATTCGACAAAAAGTCCAAGTAGCGGATGTCGGAGATAAGGTGAGGGAAGGAAGACTTAGATGGTATGGGCATGTTTTAAGAAGACCTCCTAATGTTGCGGTTCGTAAGTGTGAGAATTTGTTGATTGAGGGGGCTAGAGGTTGTGGAAGACCTAGAACTGTGTGGAATGAGGTGATAGCAAGAGACTTACGTGCCTTAGATCTTGATGCGGATTTGATTAATGACAGACTTGAATGGAGACGTAAAATCTGTGTCTTGGAAGGGGTCTAAGGCTGGAGTATCTTTTTTGGTGTCTTTGGAGCTTATTTTGTTGAGGATCCATACAGCCGATCCCAACTTGTTTGGGACTAAGGCTTAGTTGTTGTTGTTGTTGTTGTATAGGTTGGTTGTATTTAGATTTGATATTAAGAGGGTTTGAGGACAATTGATTCCTGATGGATTCTTTTTTTCTTATGTCAATACTCAATTCAACTCAATAAAATTGTAATCTCAAATTAATTGGGTTTGGTCATACGGATTTTTACGGATTTTTTTTTCTATCGATGCGATTGTTGGGCTATATCTTCAATATTTAAAAAAAAAAAAAAAAGTCTGAATGGGAAAGCATTTGGGGCAGCGTTGACACTTGTGGCTGTGGGTTCCCTAAAAGAAATCCACTTTTAATGGGGTTATTCTGAAAAGCAGAAAAGAAAAACTTAGAATGGCTGTAAAGGGTTACTCGCCATAACTTATCAATTTTCAATAGACCAGGCCATGATCCTGGTCGGGCTGGATTTAATGCGGGTTAAATTTTATATATTTAAGCACGAACTCAGCCCAGAAAAAAAACTTAATATTTTTTATTCAAAACCAGCCCATAAATTATTTACATAGCCTGTTCTGCCCTAACTTGACCTACATTTAATTTAATTAAAATAAAAAATGCATACTAAATTTTTAGTAACTAATAAATAAGGTTTAATATATTAAATTATTATTTTATAATCTATAAATATTAAATAATTTAAAATTAGACTTGATTTTTAAGAAATAATGAATAATTATATTTATATAATATGCTAATTATTTAAATAATACTTTTAAAAATATTTAAAATATAATATTTATATAATATACTGGCTAGCCCTAAATAAGTATGTTGAGGCTCGAAAAAAATTTTGATATTTATTATATTCAAGCCGGATTGGATTTATATAAAAATATATATGTCCAAGACTGTTAAATTTTATAGGCAGGCGGGTAGGCCCGATAGATACCTGGATGTTCGGCCTGATCTAGTTTTCAATAAAGAAAAATAAAAACTAAAATGGCCATATGTTTGATAGTCGTAGCTATGGCCAGTTAAGTAGGGCTTGTGATGAGTTTAAATAAAAACTATAATGGATCAATATTGTAATAATGTTTCTAAATGCTACGCAAGCATAATACTCATTACAATATGGTTTTTAGCAGGCGAAGAGAAAACAATAAATCGCATAATATTAGTTATATATATATTTAATTGTAGAGTTTTTTTTTTTTTTTGAAAATATTTAATTGTAGAGTTTAAATAAGATTAAAATATGTTATTTGATATTGATAATCAATTAAAAGAGAAAATCTTTATTTTTTTATTTTATATTTCTGTGAATATTCATTTTTCATATTTTCTTTATTTATTATCTTACAACAACATTATATGCACACAAATATCTCATAATAACTAATAACTCGATTATATAAAGTTTATTTATCTTTATAATTAAATAGAATAATTTTTTAATTTATTGGTAATATCTAATTTATTATAATTGGCATGCATATTTCATGATAGTTGATAATTCTATAAATATATATATTTATTTATTTATTATGAATATTTTTCAATTTATTAATAGTATTTAATTTTTTTGTTATTTCAATTTTAGCATTCATTTGAGACCATTTATAGGTTATTAATTTTTCATTTTATGTTATCTATTTTTGCTTTGATTGTACTTACTGTTTTAGATTTTTTTTTTTTTAATTTCACGGTTGTTAGAATTATTAGATTTGATGAGTTTTGATAAGGTTGTTGAGGTTACTCTTTTAGTTATTAGTGTTACTTTTTTTAATTTTTATTGTATTTAATTTTTTTCATTTTGTTATTAAAGTGTTGGTTCATTTAGTTTAATAAATGATTTTTATAATTTATATGAACTATTATAATATTATCATAGAGTTGCATCCTATAAATAATTATTTATTTAAAATTATCATAAATTTTAAAAATAAAAATACATGCATCATCACACAAGATCTTTTTTAATATATCTATATATTATATTAAAATAGCTAATGCTGGCGTAATATTATGTCAAGTATTGTTGTCTTAATTTTTTCATGTATTTTAATTTTTTTAATATTTTAAATTAAATTTATTATTTATTTAAAAAGATCAAATAAAATTAAATATTATATTTAATATTAATTTATATTTATTTAAAGAGTTTAAGTAGAATTATAATCTCCTATTTGATATTGATAAGAATTATATTTATTTGGAGAGTCTAAAAGAATTATGATATTTAATTTGATATTGATAATAATTAATTATCTATAAATATAAAAACACAAAAAATATGATTTATTTTTTAATTGTTATCATTTAAAATTTGTTTAGATTTAATTTTATAATTTTTGCAATTTAATTTTTTTTATTTAAATTTTTTATAACTTTAAAATTAGTATACATATTGAGTAAAAATGCTTGCACTATCACGTGAGCTCTTATAGTATTATACTAAAACTGTTATGGCTGACACATGTCTCTCTTATTTTGCTGCATGTTAAATTTTTCTTGAATTAAATTTTTTAAATATTAAATTAAAATTAACTAATTTAGATGATTTTGAAATTAAATTAAATTCCTTTAAATTACATTATTTTAGATAAGTTGAAAATTAATTTAAATTCTTTTAAATAAGTTTCAAATTAAATTAAATTGGTTTAGATAAATTTAAAATTAAATTAATTCATTTAGATAATTTGTATCGTTAGCCGTTTTTAAGTAAAGTAGAACTAATAGTATCAAGTCAGAAACGAGAGGCGATATTCTTTTACTAAGTCTCTTCAAATCCGTTCATATCAGACCTGTTCAGCATCCAAAAATGCTTTTCCATTTCTGTTTCTTCTTTTCTTTCTTCTTTCTTCACCATGTTAAGCATAAATAAAAAACCAAAAAATAGGACTCTCTTAATCCAATTCCTAAACAAGCAACATTTGTCCCTAACGGTCATAAAATTATACTAATTTATAAAATTATTACATGAAGAAGAAACAGCATACCCACAAAAATTGCTCTCTCTCTCTTAAAATATTTGCAATATTCTCTTTTACTAAGTCTCTTCAAATCCGCTCATATCAGACTTGTTCAGCATTCAAAATTGCTTATTCATTTCTGTTTATTCTTTCCTTTCTTCTTTCTTCACCATCATCAACTCTCTCGTCATTCTCTGTCATTTTTCTTTTGGCTTTTTATCAACATCACTGCTACCTTCTTTTATCATCTTCTTCATCATTTTCTTACATTGATGTTTGTCTAGCAAGAAATTAATTTGATGCTAGAAACATGACCCTTAAGGGTGGCACCAGCCAAGCCTGTGCCGCATGCAAATACCAAAGAAGAAAGTGTTCCTCTGAGTGCCTTTTAGCACCATATTTTCCTCCTGACCAACAAAAAATGTTTCAAAATGCACATAAATTATTTGGTGTAAGCAACATTCTTAAAATACTAAAAAATCTTGATGCCAATCAAAGGTCAGAAGCAATGCGTTCTATTATCTATGAAGCCAATATTCGATATAAGTTTCCTGTTCATGGTTGTTGGGGTATTATTTGTCATCTTTATTATCATATTAGTCAGGCTGAAGAAGATCTACATTCTATTCATACTCAGCTGGAGATGTACAGATAACAATAATATCATCAGCATTAGATATCTTCTCCAACTGATGATCATGTCCCTTCATAATTAGAATTAGCCATGGCTCCTCCTCAGACTTGCAATGCTTTGCCAATTTCCCAACAACATTCCAACTCTTATAGCAGCAATGCAGGTTATAGTTCAAAGTATTTGGATTTAAAAGATCACTCTATGTGTTGTTTAGCTATTTTGAATCCCACATCCGAAGATATGGGATGTGGGGAGGGAGTATTTTGGTTATTAAAAGGACCCCCTCATTTTAGAAAATTCATCCCCAATAAGTCATAATTTTAAGGCCTTATTATATTCTCTCTTTCTTTTGTAATTTTACTTTGATATTAGTAAAATTATTTTGGTGGTGTCCGAAGACGTAGGTAAAATTAACGAAACTTCGTTAAATTTTGGTATTCTTTTTATTGTTTATTTAATAGTTATTTTAGGTATAATTGTGGTGATATTTTGTGTTATTAATCATATGTCTAGAAAAATTCTGTCTAAGAAAAAACTTGGTATTTAAGCGTATCCATTATGATCCACATCTCTTTTCTGGGAATATTTCTAGTATAATTATTGGTACAATTGTTCACACATTATACATATTATTTATGGACAACTAATCCAATTTCCACAATAATTGGTATCAGAGCCAATATTTTTTTAGTATACTCTGTGGTTACAGCCTAGTCTGATCTTCAACATCAGAAAAAATTTTCTTAAATTATTTGTATTCCACATCTGTTAGTTTATTAAATAATTTTTAAAGCAGAGATGACATACGACTTAGGCAAATCATCCACTACAAAGGAGACAGCATCCACTTCGTCAATTTGGTCAAGGATTATTGTGTCAAATGCTAGATTTGCAGTAAAAATTTTTGATGGTACAGGCTATTTTGGCATGCGAAAAAATAAAGTTCTAGACGATCTCTTCCAGCTAGGTCCAGACATTGTCATTGAAAAAGAGAAACCAGAAGACATTGATGAAAAAAATTAAAAAGTCATCAATCATGTGACATATGATACAATTCGATCATGTCTTTCTAGATAATAAAAGTATACTTTCTGTAACACACTTATACCTTACATTTGTACACATATACCTCATATATATAAAGTATACATGTAAAATATAAGAATGCTATAATAATTACTAGTAGAAAAATTCTTATATTTAATCCCAGGGATAAATATTTTTGCAAAATGATAAATTTAATAAATAAATCCACATATATAAAATAAAAATCCTCTAGGAGAAATTTGTCAGAGTTTTATCTGTATTTTCAATAAATTTTAAAATCAATAAAAATGCAACTTACATTGAAAACATAGTGACAAAATAAAATTTATTGAATTTCATCATTTCTTCATTAGATACTCAAATATTTAAACACACATACATATAGTACAACACATAAAATTGTTCTCAAAACTTAGTTAATATACATATGATATACAAACCCAAAGTTTATAATCTCAAAATTTTATACATGTATGCAACATTCTCTGAGTTAGTCTTACGGCACACTTAATCCTCAAGCTCCAATTACAGTTCTGATCAAGTCAGTCTACAATTTCAATGCTTGTGCGATATCTAATACCGGGAAAACTCAAAAGTTTAGTGATACATACTAATAATATAGCCAATATATGTTCTACCATGACACACAATGTCTCCTTTCTCTATTACAATTCCCAATGCCTTTCAAACACTTATATAATGTATCTCATCATGCCAATATTACAAGTATCACTCATAAACTTAAATAATACCAATGCAATGCCATACTCACTCTATCATTATTTAATTTCATAAAGCTCATCCACATATTACACTCATTATCACAACACACATATTATAAACAATTTCCATTTAAGTTATACTCATTTGTCAATATTCAATATTTAGACTTTATAAATATGTCATAAACGTTCTCCATCAAACAATTCTCATAGTCTTAATATAACAATACATGTTTTCAAGAATTTTATTAAAATATCACAACCATATACATTGGCCCGAAATAACCTTATATAATATTTAAATTACAGAGATATTATTTTGGATAAATTTTTGATACTTAGTGTCTGGCCCGAAGGCAAATAATAGTGACACTCAGCGTCTAGCTCGAAGGTAATATATAATATTTACGCCCAAAGGCAAATATCGGCATGCCATATAACACCAAATATAATACTCTGAAAATTGATATTATATAAGATTTCACACATTACATAAACAATTTCACACTTTTTTTTCATGCTTTGGCAATCATGCCAATTTCTATTCTTTTTTCACTTTTTCATCTCTTCTCATTATTTTCATACATTTTCATCAATTTCCTTGCCAACTTCCCATTATGGCCGAATTATGTCATATAATTGGCATAATTGTATTTTATCACAAACATAATCAATAATGTCAATAGCCATATTAAAATGGCTTAAATGTTCACATATTATACGTTTCATGCCTTTTAACACTTGCCTATACACTTTGCATGTGAATTAACACATCAAAGTGACATAGTCCCAATATCAAACAATAATGTACCATGCCAAACGAATGCATTTTAACATATTTTCTACCAAAGTATAACTAACGTTTTTCTTTTCCTTAAATATGCTTAATATCTTTTTTTTTTCAACATAACTAATCACATTTTTATAATATATGTTACATTTACAATGTGACCTCATTATCCACACACTTTGGGCACTTTCTATTCTTTTTTACAAATCACTCATTAATTTTTTTAGCCATTTACAATGGCTTAACATAATGAAATTAATGTATTTTACATATTTTCCTATAAATCTCAATACTCTTACATACAAGACACTACATCATATTAGCCTAGCACATTCATAACGTCAAAATATACTAGGCCAATTAAATGCAAATGCAACATATAAAATTAAAGTATGTACTTCCCTAGAAATATGCCAAAATTCAAACCAATTCTCCTCCCAACTCCAACTTTTATCAATACTAGACAAGTCCACTCTACTCAATGTCTAATCAAATTATGAGTTAACACAATCCATTAGAAACATAATTCTTCACATTTGAACTACTCAAACTTCAAATTCCACAATTCTATCAAATTTTTAATTTTTTTCATAATACACTTTAATTTTAGAAAACTATTCTAATTAATTACAAATTGAGTTTTAAGCTCATTTCTATCATTAGAATTATATTATAATATAATTTAAACAATTAAATTCAACTAACATCAATTCTTTACAATTTACCCCATATTCAATTACTTTCATAAATTATTCCATAGACAATTACTTCCACTAACCACTTCATAATCAATTCATACTACAAACTAATTCATAATCAATTATTTTTATAAATTAATCTATAATCAATTACAATCATAAGTTATCCATAACCAAATATTTCTACAATTTAGTCTATAATTATTTATTATCACAAACTAATTCATTTAATCAATTTAAAATCTTCCATAAGCAATTGAAATTAATAATAATCCATTTAATAACAACTAAATATATACATATATACAAGCATATACCTCTTTCTAAAAACTCTTATCCATCATCTTTTTCTCCACATGTTTTAATTTTTTTTTAATGATTTCCTTGAAGAATCCCTCATAATTTAGTTATTTTCTCTTAAAACCTTAAATTATTTACAAAGAAGCTTTGGTTTTAAAATTAATTTGAAAGAAATAGAAGAAAGAAGAAGATGAAAAATAATGGTGGTGGTAGCTGCAGGTTGAAGAAGAAGAAAATGATGAAAAAGTCAAATTTGGCTTTAATATATTTACACTTTCCCAAAATGACCACCACCTTTTTACATAATTATAAAAATATTAAAATATTAAAAAATTAAAAAATTTTCCCTTTCTTCCTATTCTTAATTAATTTAATTTTTATTTTTATTTATTTATTATTTTTAACTTTTTACTTTTTGACTTTTATTATTTACTTTTTTGTCTTTTATGAAAATGTATATATTATGTATATGTTAGATATATATCATGTATACACTAGGTATATACCTTGCATATCTTTCGTATAACACTCTTTTTACTCTCCATACACTTTGTTTAATTAATGTTAATGAGACCACGGATATTACAATTCTCTCCCTCTTAGATAATTTTGTCCTTGAAATTACTTAGTGTAGTAATCAAACTTTACTAAAATTAAATACCAATTTTCATTTTCAATATAACTAACCACCAAATTATTGCCATAACTTATCATCATTTTTAACCAAATAATACCTACTCTCCCCCTTTATGGATATTCTTAGTCATCCTTTTAAATTTCAATTCCTTCCTATTCACTTCTTTTATATAATTAAAGAATACTAAATTAACTTACAATTATATCGTCATAATACCATCTTTGCAATCCTTACATTAGCACTTAAAATTCTTAACTCCAATGGTATCAACATAACAATTAAAAATAAATAATCCGTTTCAAATAAATTAATCATCTTATACATAAGCAATCATATCAAACAAAAAGAATTTATCATTTTCCACACTCGAAATTTTCTAATTCCTCAATACCACAAAAGAAAAGAAAATCATATATAAAGTTCTAGTCTTTTCTTATATGTTCACTTATACAAACTTTTTTCTATGACCCAAATAATTGTATTGTCTTAAAATTTAAGAATATTAAACTACATCTTTAATATCGAGTACTAATTCATCAAAGTTACCTCAAAAATTAAATCTCTATTTAATTATTTCTATTCTACTATCACAAATAAATACTTAAAATGTCACCAAATAATAGTAACTTTAATCAGCAATCAATAAATCTTAATTATGCATTTTCCCTTATGTTATTATAACCTAATTATCTTCTTTAAACATACCATCTAGTTTCTTCTTTAATCATTCATCATCAATATGATTTAATTTATCGTACACTTCCATACTCGTTCAATGGATGATTTCAAATTTTCATTTAATTACTTTCATATATAATTTATTAATTAACTTAAACCACCACCTAATGTTGCTGCTAGGTATACCATAGGCATATAGCATGCATGTGTATATATATACTATTTCCATCAATTATCCTTCTTTAATTACATACTCAATTGATTATACAAAGTCATATATCAACATTTTTTCTATATTTTCCCATCTTCCAAGTTTATCCCTTAATAATTTGTTCTCATTCCAACCTTTAAAATAATCTATTAATAGCTATAAGTATTTTAAAGATTCACTCAATGTGTCTTTATCAATTTCTTCCATTTAAATTAAATAAATATTATCTAACACTCCATGAATGCAATCAATTTCAAGTTTAATCTTCCATAAACAAATCAACAAAATTATACCAATATATATTTATATTAAATTTCATCCAATCACATACCAACCTTTCTTACCTAAGCTAATCTTTTCCATTTTAAATCCTATTTGATAGCACTTATCTTTTCCTTCAACAATTTCTCAATATTTAGTAATCATATCCACTTATCATCTATCCACGCACTAATTACACACTCAATTTGATTTCTTACTTACATTTATCAATAATTTCCTCAAGTTCCTTCTTTTTTTAAATTTCATCACCCTACAAAATAACCCTTTTTCATTAAACATTGGTTATTCCATCGTAATTTCCATTTACTTGTTCTAGTATTTTTTTTTCCCATTCTTTCCTCACTTTCTATACTCCTTTTATTGAATCAACTTCACCTCAATTCATAAGCAATCAACCATTAATTTTAAATATTTCCATGATTGAATCAATATTTTACTATTAACCTCATTTACTTAAATCCAATATATAACTTTTAGTTCTCCATAAACACAACTCAATTTCAAAGTCTACACTTCTATAAATTAATAAATTACAAATTCATACACTTATTTTAATCATCAATATACATACGTCAAACACTCCTCATATAACTCTTACTTTTCAATCTTATCTAATAAATTGGTCTTATTTCTATATTTAACAATTTGATATCAATTTCAATTACTCACTAGCTTAAATTAGCAATCCACCACTAAATTCATTTATTAAATCAAACAAACAAATAATATCAAACTCTCAAAGAACACAATCAATTCATGCTACAATATCATGCATTGGTACTTTCATTTTTTTTCTTTTTGTAATTACTACTATAGAATTCAACAATAAATATTACTTCCTCATTTAACATAATAAACCATTTATGCAAATTCACATTTTAATTTCTTATACTCATTTATAACTTGGAAAATAATCAATATGGATAATTGCTTATGATAAGAAATATCATTTAATTTTTTATTTACTCATAGTAAATCTTAACTTAATCAAAGCTATAAGTCACTTTAATAAATCCTCAATATACTTACATAGTAAACAAATTTTTTTCCATAAACTAATTTTTCAATTTATTTTAATTATGAACTATTAGTTCTAATAATTTAAAAAAAAATCATATTCATTCATCATACATCTACAAATCCATATATAAATTTTCATAATTTTCTTCATTCATTTGCTATATAAAATTTAGTTTATTATCTAATTCTACAAATCTATATGACTTCTTAACTTTTATGTCAATCTCATATTTTAACTTTTCATTCATCACTAAATCTTCACTAGAGATGATAAACTTTTACTCATGTGCACTAGACATATATGTTAACTTATATTTAAAATTTTAGATTTTTCAAAGTTGATTTACTATATTTAAAAATTAAGTCTTCCAAACCCACAGATTCTGTCTCTTTATAATTTCTCTGGTAGTACCTATTTTATCTATTTTTTCATGTACAAACCTTAATAGAAATTTATGAAATTTTAATTATATGTCCTAGAAATACATATGATCTTTTATATAAATTTTCAGATTTTTTTGGTTTTTTTATATAATTTTTAAATACATTTCTCGACTTCTATAAATTATGAATTGCTGGGATAGCTCCAACAGTCTATTTTCTTCTATTTTTCTTAAATAGTAAATCGTCTTTAAAAATTTTGAAATTCCATTGATCAAATATTAACACATGGATAAACTTTAAAATAAAATTTCAAACTCATTTAACATTTCTAGGTCAGTCTAAAAATTTGGACAAGTTCACTTTGCAGAATATTAACAGAATTTCTAACAACTATCATACTCATATCTCAGGATTTTTTTATTATTTTTTCATATTTTAAATCAATTCTTTATTTTTAGTTATTTATTAATTAAATAAAATATAAATATTAGCTTTCAAGTGAGTATTCCAAATATTCTTAATCTAAAATATCTAGAACGACGCTTCTGTTGCGCCACTCTGATCTACGTGTTCGAGACGCCACCTTAACTTATATTCATTCAACACCCTAATATTGCCACCTTAGAGACCAACACAGGCGTCAATGCATATACATGTGTTAAAACTCAAATCATCATTTTAGAATTCTCTTTTCTTTTTTTTTTTCTTTCAAAACTCACATAGGTTGAGAATCTCAAACTTAGACTTTGATACCAAAATAAATATAACACTTTTATACCCTATATTTGTACACATATACCTCATATATGTAAAGTACACATGTAAAATATAAGAATACTGCAATAATTATCAGTAAAAATTCTTATGTTTAATCTCAAGGATAAATATTTTTGTAAAATGATAAATTTAATAAATAAATCCACATATATTTAGTAATTCAATAATTATATTTATATAAAATGAAAATTCTCTAGGAGAAATTTGCCAGAATTTTATCTGTATTTTCAATAAATCCCAAAATCAATAAGAATGCAACATGCATTGAAAACGTACTGACAAAATAAAATTTCTTGAATTTCATCATTTCTTCATTAGATACTCAAATATTTAAACACACATACATATAGTACAACACATAAAACTGTTCTCAAAACTTATTTAATATACACATGATATGTTTAAAATATACAAAATCAAAGTTCATAATCTCAAAATTTTATACATGTATGCAACACCCTCTGAGTTGGTCTTATGATAAACTTAATCCCCAAGCTCCAATTACAGTCTTAATCATGCCGGTCTACACTTTCAATATTTGCTTGATACACAATATCGCGCTAAGCTCAAAAATTTAGTAATACATACTAATAATATAGCCAACATATATTTTACCATGACACACAATGCCTCCTTTCTCTATTACAATTCTCAATACATTTCAAACACTTATATGATATATCTAATCATGCCAATATTACAAGTATCACTCATAAACTTAAACAACACCAATGCAATGTCGTACTCACTCTATCATTATTAAATTTCATAAAATTCATCCACATATTACACTCATTATCACAACACACATATTACAAATAATTTCCATTTAAGTTTTATGTACTCACTCTATCATTATTTAATTTCATAAAATTCATCCACATATTACACTCATTATCACAACACACATATTACAAACAATTTCCATTTAAGTTTTACTCATTTGTCAATATTCAACATTTAGACTTTATAAACACGTCATAAATGTTCTCCATCAAATAATTCTCATAGTCTTAATATGACACTACATGTTTTTAAGAATTTTATTAAAATATCACAATCACATACATTGGGCCCAAATAACTTTATATAATATTCAAATTCCAGAGATACTACTTTGGACAAATTTTTGACACCCAGTGTCTGGCCCAAAGGTAAATAATAGTGACGCCCAACGTCTGGTCCAAAGTCAATATATAATATTGACGCCTAGCGTCTGGCCCGAAGGTATTATCGGCATAACGCCAAACACAATACTCTGAAAATTGATATTATATAAGGTTGCACACATTACATAAATAATTTCATACTTTTTTTCATGCTTTGGCAATTATGCCAATTTCTATTCTTTTTCCACTTTCCCATCTTTTCTCATTATTTCCATACATCTTCATCAATTTTCTTGCCAACTTCCCATTATGGCCGAATTATGCCATATAATTGACATAATTGTATTTTATCACAAACATAACCAATAATGTCAATAGCCATATTAAAATGGCTTAAATGTTCGCATATTATACTTTTCATACCTTTTAACACTTGCCTATGCACTTTGCATGTGAATTCACACATCAAAGTGGCATAGTCCCAATATCAAACAATAATGTACCATGCCAAACAAATGCATTTTAAAATATTTTCTACCAAAGTATAACTAACCTTTTTCTTTTCCTTAAACATGCTTAATATCTTTTTTTTCAACATAACTAATCACATTTTTATAATATATGTTACATTTACAATGTGACCTCATTATCCACATACTTTGGGCACTTTTCATTCTTTTTTACAAATCACTCATTAATATTTTTAGCCATTTACAATGGCTTAACATAATGAAATTAATGTATTTTACATACTTTCTTACAAATCTCAATACTCTTACATACAAGACACTACATCATATTAGCCTAGCGCATTCATAACGTCAAAATATGCTAGGTCAATTAAATGCAAATGCAACATATAAAATTAAAGTATATACTTCCCTAGAAATATGCCAAAATTCAAACCAATTCTTCTCCTAACTCTAACTTTTATCAATGCTAGGCAAATCCACTCTACTCAATGTCTAATCAAATTATGAGTTAACTCAATCCATTAGAAATATAATTCTTCACATTTTAATTACTCAAACTTCAAATTCCATAATTCTATCAAATTTTCAATTCTTTCCCTAATACACTTTAATTTTAGAAAATTATTCTAATCAATTACAAATTGAGTTTTAAGCTCATTTCTATAATTAGAATTATATTATAACATAATTTAAACAATTAAATTCAACTAACATCAATTCTTTACAATTTACCCCATATTCAATTACTAACACAAATTATTCCATAGACAATTACTTCCACTAACCACTTCATAATCAATTCATACTACAAACTAATTCATAATTAATTATTTTTATAAATTAATCTATAATCAATTACAATCATAAGTTATCCAAAACCAAATATTTCTACAATTTAGTCTATAATTATTTATTATCACAAACTAATTCATTTAATTAATTTAAAATCTTCCATAAGCAATTGAAATTAATAATAATCCATTTAATAACAACTAAATATATACATATATACAAGCATATACCTCTTCCTAAAAACTCTTATCCATCATCTTTTTCTCCACATCTTTTGATTTTTTTTAGTGATTTCCTTGAAGAATCCCTCATAATCTAGTTATTTCCTCTTAAAACCTTAAATTATTTACAAAGAAGCTTTGGTTTTAAAATTAATTCGAAAGAAATAGAAGAAAGAAGAAGATGAAAAATAATGGTGGTGGTAGCTGCGGGTTGAAGAAGAAGAAAATGATGAAAAAGTCAAATTTGGCTTTAATATATTTACACTTTCCCAAAATGACCCCCACCTTTTTACATAATTATAAAAATATTTAAATATTAAAATATTAAATTTTTTCCCTTTCTTCCTATCCTAAATTAATTTAATTTAATTTTTATTTATTTATTATTTTTTTAACTTTTTACTTTTTGACTTTCACTATTTATTTTTTTTCTTTTATAAAAATATATATGTTAGGTATATATCATGTATACACTAATTATATACCTTGCATATCCTTCATACAACACTCTATTTACTCTCCATACACTTTTTTTAATTAATGTTAATGAGACTACAGGTGTTACACTTTCTCTAAAGAAGTTTCTGCAAGTAAATTGTGGAAGACATTGGAGAAATTTTTTTTGAAGAAAAGCAGTCAGAACAAGTTTCATATGAAGAAGAGATTATTTCGCTTCACTTATATTTCTGGTACCACTATGAATGAGCACATCACCAATTTTAATCAGCTGGTAGTTGATTTGATAAATTTGGACGTATTTTTCAAAGATGAAGATTTTTCTTTGATGTTGTTGAGTTTCTTTTCAAAGGAGTTTGAGTTTCTTAAAACAACTCTACTTTATGGAAAAGATAAAGTGACTCTCTCTGAAGTAACTACTACATTATAAAGTTATGAACTGTGAAAGAAGGATAAGAAATAGAATTCGAGTGGAGCAGCATAAGCATTAATAGTGAGAGATCGCTCTCAAAGCAGGAAGAGAGAAAAGAAGGAGAGATCAAAATCCAGACCAGCTAAAGATGAATGTATCTTTTACCGGGAGAAAGGACATTAAAAGATAGATTGTCCCAAGCTGAGAAATAAAAGCAAATCTGATAAAGAAAAAGTTGTCATGAATTCAAATATAACTGAGTGTGATGATGAAGACTCAGATCTTTCATTAGCTGTTGTGTCATCAATAAGCTTTTCTAGTGCATGTCTACTTGATTCTGGTTATAGCCATCATATGTATCCCAATCGAGATTAGTTCTTTGACTTTAGAGAACTAGAAGGTGCAACAATTTACACAGCAAATGACAGTCCATGAATAATAAAAGAGATTGGTTCAATCTAATTGAGGAATCATGATGGATCATTCAGAACTCTGGCGAATGTTCTATATATATCGAGTTTGAAGAAGAATCTCATCTTTGTGGGAGTCCTAGAATCAAAGGGCTTCATTGTAAATGCAGCAGATGGAGTAATAAAAATCATCTCCGGTGCACTGGTGATAATGAAAAGAATAAGGAAAAATAATAACTTGTATTAAATTATTGGGACAATAGCAATAGCTTCCAGTAATGATCAAGAGTTGGAAGTAACCAGATTATGACATATGCGTTTGGGACGTGCTGGTGATAAATCCTTGAAACTTTTATCAGATCAATGATTATTGAAAGGAGTGCAACCCCAGAAGTTAGATTTCTATGAACATTGTGTCAAAGAAAAATAGACTATATTGAATTTTGATATTGCAATCCAGATACTCAGGGTATTTTAGATTATGTTCACTCAGATGTGTAGGGTTCTTTCAAGACAGCTTCAATGGGAGAAAAATACTATTTTGTAAGTTTTATTGATGACTTCTCTCGGAGAGTATGGGTGTATACTATGAAGACAAAGGATGAAGTGTTGAGAGCTTTCATCATATAGAAAAAGATAGTGAAAACTAAGACGGACAGAAAAATTAAATGTCTTTGCACAAATAATGGTGGAGAGTATAAAAGTAATCCATTTTTGAAATTCTGCCAAGATGAAGGCATTAAAAGACACTTCACAGTTAGAAATATACCATAATAGAATGGGGTGACAGAACGCATGAACCAGACAGTGATGGAGAAAGTTCAGTGTATGTTGTCCAATGCTGGGTTAGGCAGATAATTTTGGGCTGAGGCTATGACATATGCTTGCCATCTTGTTAATCACTTACCATCAACTGCTATTGGTGGTAAAACACTTTTGGAGATATAGTCTAAAAAATCTACTACTAATTATGATTTCTTACGTGTGTTTGGTTCCACTGCATACTACTATGTTAAGAAATCAAAGTTAGATCCAAGGCAATGAAAGCACTCTTTATGGGGATCACCACTAGTGTGAAAGGATTTTACATTTGGTGTCCAGAAATAAAAAAAATAATCTTTAGCAGAGATGTTACCTTTGATGAGTCTACCATATTGAAAAAGGTGACAAATAAAATTATTTCAGCAGACAGATGGTACTTCGCAGCAGGTGGAGTTTGAAAGAAGAATTGTTGACCCAGGAACAAATAATAAAATAGATATAGACACTCCTGGGTAGAAGTGGAGTCGGATGAAGAAGATATTCCAACCCAAGAACCTTTATAGTAACAAGAATCTATTACAATAAATAGGCCACGATGAGAGATTTGCAAACCTGCTTGATTTGATGATATGACAGCTTATGCATCTCTAATTGCAAATGATGACATTCATAATACTTACAATGAAGCTGTCCAAAGTTCAAAAAATGAGAAGTGGAGGAAGACCATAGATGATGAAATACAATCCCTTAAAAAGAATCAGACATAGAAGCTAGCTAATCTACCCAAGAGAAAGAAGTCAATTGGAGGTAAATGGGTATATACAAAGAAAGAAAAATTTTCTGACAAGAACGATGTTAGCTACAAGGCAAGGTTAGTAGCTAAAGGCTATGCTCAAATGGAGGGAATTGATTATAATGAAATATTTTCTCCAGTTGTAATACATTCCTCCATTAGAATTTTATTAGTCTTGATAGCACAATTAGATTTGGAACTCGTTCAATTTGATGTAAAAACTGTATTTCTACATGGAGACTTAGAAGAGAAAATCTACATGACTCATCCAAAAGTGTTCAAGATTGCTAGAGAAGAAAAATGGGTATGCAAATTGAAAAAATCATTGTACGAATTAAAATAATCTCTGAGGCAGTGGTACAAGCGATTTGACAATTTTATGATGAGGCAAAAGTACACAAGAAGCAAATATGATCACTGTGTGTATTTGCGCAAGCTACAAGATGGATCTTTCATATATCTTCTCCTATATATTGATGATATGTTGATAGCTTCAAAGAATCTAGAAAAAATTGAGAAGTTAAAGGCAAAACTGAATTAGGAATTTAAAATGAAAGACTTGGGTAAAGCCAAGAAAGTTTTAGATATGGAGATATGCAGAGATAAGAAGAGAGGAAAGCTTTGTTTGAGTCAGAAACAGCATCTGAAGAAGGTACTATGGTGTTTTGTCCTGAATAAAAAGTCAAAACCTGTAAGTACACCGCTTACACCTCATATGAAGCTCAAAGCATCTTCATCCCCTAAAAATAAAGTGGAATGAGAGTATATGCCAAAAGTTCCATATGTAAATACTGTTGGTAGCTTGATGTATGTTATGGCGTGTACAAGGCCAGACATTTCACAAGCAGTTGGAGTTGTGAGCATGTATATGCATGATCCTAGTAAGGAGCACTGACAAGCTATGTAATAGATTATATGGTATATTATGAACACCGTAGATATTGGGTTGATATTTGAGCAAGATGAGAAAGATGGTCAATGTATAGTTGGATACTGTGATTTCGATTATGCTGGTGATTTGGATAAATGTCGATCAATTACTGGTTATATATTTATACTTGCTAAGAGGCCGGTTAGTTGAAAATTGACATTACAGTCAATAGTTATCTTGTCTACTATAGAAGCAAAGTATATGGCAGTATCAGAGGTTGTTAGAGAAGCAATTTGGCTTCCTGGGTTGCTTGGTGAACTGAAAATTAGACAAAAATATATCCAAGTGCATTGTGATAGTCAAAGTACTATTCATTTAGCAAAGAATTAAGTTTATCATGCAAGAATGAAGCACATCAATATTCGGTATCACTTTGTATGTGAGATTCTGGAGGAAGGTGAAATATTACTTCAGAAAATTTGGACAACTAATAATCCGGCAGACATATTGACAAAAGTGGTGACAACTGTCAAATTCAACTATTGTTTGGACTTGATCCATGTTTTGAGAAATTGAAGATGAGTTTTCATAGCGCATTTTGAAGGCACTACTGATTATAGTTTCTTTTAAGAAAAGATTTACATATTGTAAATTAAAAAAAAAAAGCCAAGGTGGAGATTTATTATTTGGCTATTTTAAATTCCACATCGAAAGATGTGGGATGTGGGGAGGGGTATTTGGGTTATAAAAAGGACCCCCCTCCCTTTAGAAAATTCATTCCAAATAAGTCCTAATTTTAAGGCCTTATTTTATCTTCTCTCTTTATTTTGTAATTTTACTTTGATATTAGTAAAATTATTTTGGTGATGTGCGAGTACATAGGCAAAATTAGCTAAACCTCGTTAAATTTTGGTATTCTCTTTATTGTTTATTTAATAGTTATTTTAGGTATAATTGTGGTAGTATTTTATACTATTAATTATATATTTAGGAAAATTATATCTAATGAAAGACTTGACTTGGTATTTAAGCGTGTTCATTGTGATGCATTTCTCTTTTATGAAAATATTCCTGATATAATTATTGGTGCAATTGTTCACACACTATATATATTATTGGTAAAAAATTAATTCAATTTTCATAACACTATGTGGGTTCAACATCCTTATTGTGCTAGACATAATAACAATAACAATCCAAACAATTAAAATACAACCTACATAATATAATGGAATACATACATATGTGAGTTCAGTCTTACCAGTGTCAATTAATTAAAGAACTTAATCTACAATCAATTATATGCAAAATTCTACTTTAATATTGTGAGTGCATAAGTAAGCTGGAGAAAAGTACTGTGATTTCAATTCTTCTATAATTACCATTATTATTTTTTCTTTCCCCTTAATCCACATCATAGAGTACATTCCACAATTTTTAATAGCCTTTTTTAGAACTCTAAAAATTAAAATCTAATTATTCACTTTATAATGTATTCTTGCTTTCAATAACTCTAATCGTTGGCCCAAATGTTTATCTTATTTTGTTGAATATACATCATGGAGGCAAATTACCAATTTACTTCTTTACCTTAGATGTCGTTTTCATGTATATGGTACATTTATGTTGTTCAAGTTCTTCGTATTCAATAGTTTCAAGTTCAACTTGAATATTAGAAAAGCTATGTTAGAAGAAATAACCTAACATATTCCTCTATTGATGTAGAGGTCTGCGAAATGTGAATTCTTCGAATATCCATTCAGCCTATATATATAGTGCACAAAGAGAAAAAAATTGCCATATATAGTGTCGTATCAAAACTACTCCTATCTTCACTATTCTGGCAATTTTGTTAAGTCACTAATCATTTCATGTGCGTATTGAGTCCTAATATTTTTTTTTTTTTGCGACTTTTAGACCTTTTGTGACATATATATAACAGTCTTCTGGGAACATCATCTTCTTTTCAAATTGCTGTTGTACTAGGACTAATCTAGAATTTAAAGAACAATTAATGTAAACCAACTTCTTTAGATATCATGACTTTGATAACCAGCTTAGAACTGAAAGTTGGTTGATCAACAATTTAGAACTCAGAAGTGCTTTTAGAATGATTTTCATGATGATTCAAGAGCATTATTGCAGAAAGTTTATCCAGACAGAAAAGTCATATGGTTGTGGTTGAAGCTAAGTGCATAGGCAATTCTAAAATTTTGGTATGTGAGACATAGAGGAACAAAGATCTGACTTTGATGGGGATCAAATGGCTACCTGTTCATATATTTTTATCGCTTTGATTGAATGTATTAAGGTGTAGAGTTTCATATATATTTTTTGAAGGGAATAAAATAAGAACACACACAGTGAAAAGTGATTGAACGTAGAGTTTCATATTTTAATTGATTAACACCGTTGAGAAAAAAAGGGTCTCCTTGGAAGGCAGTATCACAATAACAGGGAAGAGGATGAGAGAATGCTGAAATCTGAATTACATGACTCATTCTGTTCACTTCAAGGTCTGGCTACATATGCAGTGGCATGTTCTAGTCTAAATAAATATTAGTATTTGTTTTTCATTTAGATTCAAACTATTTTTTATTTTTATTTTCACTTTATTTTTATATAAAAATATTTTTAAAAAGTTATTTAAATATTATATAAAAATAAAAAATAAAAATTGAAAAATAAGTTTAAGTTCATATTTCTAATTTTTCATTTTACAAATAGTTAAAAATAAAAATTTTAAAAATTAAGAAATAAAAAAGAAAATTAAAGATTTTATACGTCCTCCTCCTTAATTTGAAAGTGCGACTATTGTCAATTTATTGACTAACAGCAATTTCATATATTTTTTTTTACCTTTTTTTCTTACCTACTATTTTATTTGTACGTTATTCTTTTTTTTTTTTAAGATTTATGAGTTAGTTTGTGGTTTGTCCTTAAAATTTTAAATTAATATAAATATAAAATTTTAATTATATTCTTATTTTGTATTTTTTTTATTTTTTATTATTAAGTTTTGTTTTTCTTATTTGAAGGTTATGTATCATTGTCTGATATGATGAAGATTTATCCTTAATTATCTTATGCAGCAGCAGAGCCATGTGTGCATTGGCCTCCTTACAAATTTTTTTTTTCACATTATATATATGTATATATTATTTTTTTAAGTAATTAAATGGATTTTGCCCTTTTAAGAGCTGTAAATTTAACTTAATAATTTTAAGTATCCAGTGATGTGATTAATTATGAAAAAAATCTAATAATTTTTAACATTCAGTCATGTGATTATTAAAAAAATATCAATATTAATTTATTCAACTAATGATATAAAAAAATATTAAAAAGTACTTCTTTCGATGAAAAGAAAATAAAATATTTTTATCGTACTTTCTTATAAAACAACAACAATTAACTCTAAAAACCTAATTTTTATTATTCAATTTTTTATTTTGTAGCTGTAAAGCAATTTTTATATTCAACTGTAATATATTTTTATTTTTTTTGGTATTGTGGATTTATTTGTGACATCCTTTTTTAGTAATTACAATAGTATAGTAATGTTGAAATTAGTTACTTCTTTTGGGAACACTAGATAAATTATTTATTTTGAATCAATTTTGATAAGCATTCATATAAAATTAATTAGTTTAAAATACATGTTTGCTAGTTGATTTTATACTACATGGCTAAAATTGAAATTATGTCTTATTTAATTCATTAGTGCAAGAATAAATTTTTATTTGAATATTGTAATAATTATTAGACAAAATAAAGGAGAAGTACTATCATATGAATAAGGAAAGTTTATACAATTAAAGAATTAAAACATATATAATTGTTCTTGTCAAGATAAAAAAAATAAATAATTTTAATTTATAAATGATTAATTTGCAAAATTTATTATAGACTTTTGGCTGATAAAGAATAATTAAATTGCTAGTGGAATAATTGTATTACAAAATTTCATATATTAAGTTACTTGTATCACTAAATTTGGATGGTGGCTTTCAAAAGGCATGATAGATAGTCGATTTATATTTTGGCTCCCTCTACATTTATTTCTTCATTTGTTACTGTCTTTGCGAATGTTATTTATCATTTTTAAATGGATGTGTTTTTTCTCATATGAATGTTATTCAATATTTTTTTTATAGATAATAAATAAAATGAGTATCATGTTAAATATTAGATTGTTTGTGATATGTTATTATTATTAATTATTTGTATTAAAAAAGTTTAGAGAAATCTAATAATTTTATTAATTATATATATTTTTATATGTTTTAAAATCATATTATTTTATTTGTATCTGATATATATATGTTTTTTGATTTATTAAGTGAAAAATTATTTTATATTTAAAAAATAAAAAAATAAAAATGCAAAATATTATCCACATTTTTAACCCTTAAATATTGGCAATACAACACATAATCTATATATTCCATTAATTAATTTTTATTTGATACATTAATTTTTAGACGGTGTATAATGCTAATAATATTTTTGCTTATAATCTAACATAAATGATAAGTTCAAAAACTAGGAATTTAAGGCTATGTTCAAGATGCTTTTTATAATTTGATTTTAAATTTTTTTAAAAAAAATTAAAACAGGCAGTTTATAATATCACTAAGATATTTTAAATCAATAAAACTAATTTTCTTTACTGTAAATATTTTTTTCTCTTAGATGGTGTTTAGTTCATGCTTTCGAAATCAAAAATAGAATTGGAATTTGGATGATACATAATCGTAATTGGAATGATTTTTTTTAGTTTGGAATGATTATTTTTTAGTTTAGTTTTGTTTACTTTAAAATTGGAATTGAAATCAAAATAATTAATTATTTTTTTATTATTTAAAAAATTCAAAGATATTATAATCAAAAAAATAAAAAATAGATTTATAATATTTTATTTTAAAATTCAAAAAAATTAATTTTGATTTTATTAAGAAAAATAAATTTATTTATTTAAAAATTTAGAGATATTGTAATTAGAAAAAAGATAAAAAAATATTAAATTAATTATATGTCGGTTTAAAATTTTAATTTAATTTTATTAAAAACAGAAAAAATTAAATTTATTTTATTAATTTTATTCTAAAAATAAAAATATATGTTTTTTAATTTTTAATTTTAGTTATGAATCAAATTTGATTAATAGGGAAGTAGTAGAAAATCACTTATTCTCTTTTATGAAATAATGTGATTCTCACTTCCCCCTCTATTTCACCAAACCAAACAACATTAATGAAAATAATTAATTTTCATTCTCACTCTTAACTAAACGCCTTTTTAAAGGATGTACTATTACTAAGATGTTTTATATTTTTTATTTTTTATTTTTAATAATTAAAATCTTAATAATTATGGTATAATTTTTAAAATATAAAACACATTTTAAAAAATATAAAACAAAAACTATTTTGATTATTATTTTATTTTCTAAATTTTGAATAGCTTTCAAAAAATCTCAATGGTTCATAGTTTTATAATAAATGATTTGTTTAAAATAACAATAATAATCAATTATCTTTTTAAAATATACTTTTTATATATACAATATTATATGTTATAATTAAAAACTATGATTAATATCCTTTATATTGAATTATTGGAGCTAGTTTATGAGAAATTTGAACGAATTAGGCTTAAATTAGGATAATTTTTTTATTCAATTAAAGACTAAATGTTTACTCATTAGCATAAATAAGGATAAATATTCAATTTAAATCTTAAACTTATTAAGCAGACTTAAAATAGGATAAAATGATATTAGACTTTTTACAAAACTACTTATAAAATATATTTTTTTAAAATAATATTGTAAAAGGATCATTAATAGATTTTAATTAATTCCTAATTTTATTAATCAAAATCATTAATAAATTTTACATATTATATATTAACAAAAAAAATTTTGGATTTTACATCAATAAAATATATTAATAAAAATTATTAAATTTATTTTTAATATTTAAATATATTAATAAAATTTATGAAATTAATACATTAAAAAGAAAAATTAATCTATTTTGTATATTTACTTTTTGTATGTAATATACATAATATCTGTAGAAAGAAATTAATATTTAAATATATTTTACATATTATATATTTTGTTCAATTTTATTTTTTATGTGTATAATATGTAAATTTTTTTTAAAATAAATTAAATAATTTTTATTAATATATTTTTATATATTTTTTGTTTTTATATTATTTTGTGATTATTATTGATTTATTATTTATAATCTAAATTAAAAATTTTTCTTTATAAAAATTATTAATGAAAATATAATTATTTAAATTATAAAAATATATTTATTTAATAGTAAAGTTTTAAAAAAATAAAAATTGAATTAAAATGTTATTTATAGTGAGAGATGAGATTTTTTTTTAAAAAAATTTATTTTAGTAAGTAGCGAGTTATTTTTATAAATCAATTCAATTTTTTTAAAAAGTATAAATAGTTTTTATATAATATTTACAAAAAAAATATTTTATATGTAATTTTATAAAAAGTCTAAAGTTATTTTGTCATAATTTAAGTCTTATTAATAAATTTAAGGTTGAAATTAAAAATTTATCTTTAATTACAGTAATGAGTAGAACCATTAATTAAAAAAAAAGGCTAAATATATATACAATCTTTCAAACTTATATCGTTTAGTCATATCTTCCTTTAAACTTTTATTTTAATCATTTAGTTCATTAAACTCACTTTTTTCATAGTATTTAAACACAAATCAGCTGATAACAAAAACGTATAATATACATGCACTTACATCGCATTTTAAATTAAGAAATCGTAACACTAGAAGAAAAAATTCTTCTTCATTAATTTTCTCTCTCAGTCTTTTTCTCTCTATCTAATTTCTTTCCCAAACTAAAAACCCTAAAATCAATTCCTTAGTTCTGATCAAATCCCTAAATATATTGTGATTTGGTTGAAGAAAGCATGTGAAAGTATAAATTTTCAAATCAGTTGGTTAAAGAATCACAATTTTGAGTTGTTGAGTTTCAATTGTAGAGGTAAAACATTTTTTATATTTGATTGTTTTGGAAAAGTAAACAGTAAAAAGGTCGGTTGTCTTTTTTTTGGATTGGATTGTTGCAGATTGTGAAAGCAGAGCATGACATATGCATATCAAGAGGTGCATAAATGTGCAACGTTGAAGCAACTAGAAATGGAAGAAGATTAGAGGATGAAGAAGAGAATGGGTGTGAGTTGTTTTTATCGCCGTCTTTGGCTCGTCCTTCATCGCAGAGAAGTAATGTATCTTCAAAGAGTGAAATTAGCAAGACAAACTTATCTACATTGAAAGATTGTCCAGACCCTTCTTTAGCCAAATTTAATATTAATTCAAATTTATCTATTGCTCTTTGCAGTACCTAATATGCTCTTTTTATGTAAAAAAATATTCATCTGGTTTTTGTTTTAATTCTATCTTTCTTATTTTTAATTTTTTAAAAATATTTTGTTGTCCATTTAATTAATCTTCCTTAGATTTTAGCATTGTTATTCATTAAATCCTTATTTCAGTTAATTTTTTAATATAATTTTTTGTATATTATATGAGATTTTAAAGTCATTAAAATGAAGAAATATCACAAGAATTTTTTTTATGAGAAGAAATATTATGAGGTTGTTGTTGGCATTTTCGAGCTACCAAAGTTATTTTATATATTCTGATAAAAAACAATGACTTAATGGATTAATTAATTTGTCACTCCACATGCATATAGAGACTTTACTCGTGAAAATTATACACATTAGTTAACACAACAGCTGATTTATATTTAAATGCTACGAAAAAATAAATTTAAAGAGTTAAGTGATTAAAATAAAAATTTAAGGAATAATTTGATTAAATGATATCAGTTTGGAGGCATATATGGCGAGAAAAAAAAAAGTTCATTTTGTCTTAATTTAAACTTGGTCCTGTATTAATCTATATATGGCCGGAAAAAAAAACATAAAAGAAAACAAAAATCATCCACTATAGCTCGCCACTCATGCCGGCTACTCTTTTCCTCCAAATTTTCTCTTACAATCCCATCTCTTCCTCCTTAAATTCATCAACTAACAAAAATGGCTTAAACAATCCCCAAAACCCCTCATTTTCCACCAACAAAAACACTGAATTCACAGTCTTTTCAGACCCCCCTTCCCAATCCAGTGCCACCATTAAAGTGCCAACAGCTCCATGGATGAAAGGTCCTCTCCTTCTCCAACCTCACGAACTTCTTAACCTCGCAAAACCCAGAAATAAGAACCCCTCAAAAAATGCCAATATTGAAAAATCTGACAAGGCATTGACTGCTAAAGAAAGTGGGGTAAGAGGGAAAAAAGCAATGGCTAAAATTGTTAAAAGCGTTGATAAACTGCAGCAGAATCAAGATTCTGTAAATACCCAAGTAAATTCTAAGGGGTTTGAGATAGTAGAATGTTTGGCTCAGCTTGAAGGAGATGAAGATTTGCGTACTGGTAAAAAGTTGTTGCCTTGGGTTAGGGAAGAGAGGGTTGTGCATTGGAGAATGAAGAAGGAGAAGGTGGTTACTAAGGCTGAGTTGAGTCTTGATAAGGAATTGCTTGAGAAATTGAGAAATGAGGCTGCAAGGATGAGGAAATGGGTGAAAGTGAAGAAAGCAGGGGTGACACAACGGGTGGTTGACGAGATAAGACATGCTTGGAGAAGAAGTGAGCTTGCCATGGTCAATTTTGATATCCCTTTGTGTGGAAATATGGACAGAGCAAGAGAAATTGTTGAGGTTTGGTTTCCTCGTGCTGCCATTATTTTGTTTGGTTTCTTGTTGCTTGTGAACTACATTTATTATCACTTGAGGAGTTCTATAATATTTGTTGACAGGAATAATTGATGTTCCTTTTAAAACAAGTATGCAATGCTAATTTCTGGTTGCTAGAATCGGATTTTTTACTTTGGCTTAGACTTTCAATTATGGTTTTTATTGGTGAATTATATGTGCAAAATTTTGAGTGATTTCTGCCTTTTTTGAACGAGCTGGAATTAAATGGTAAGCTTCAAGAACTTTTGCTAATTTTGCTTTCTCTAGGACAGAAATTCCATAAGAATTGCAGACCGCAATAATTATTTGAAATGCTTGAAGTGGATATTTTTGTCAATTAATTAGAACCTGTGTTATATTACGTTCCAAGGAAAGGACAACAATGCTATACAGAAGATCCTCTAGATAAAATAAATAAATAAATAAATTTTAACCTGTGAATTTGTTGTCCTTCCATTCTCTAAATTGTGCAGCTTCTGTAGCATATCTTTCAAAATAAGAATTAATCAGTCCCCTTAAAGTTCATATCAGAAACCATTGTGGAAATATGATGGACAGAAATTTGTTAGTGCCATATTATTGTGGACAAACAAGGAGTTTATATTAACTATGCATCTTTTTCTGGTCTTTTTATATGGCTGTCTAGTATCCTTAAAAAATGAGGCTACCTATGTCTTGCTTGTCAAGAATTTCAAAATTATATTGTTACATCTATGAGAAAGTAAATATTGTTGAATGCAACTTAAGTAGATTTGACTCTTTACTATGGCTGGTAGCTTATGTAAATTATTTTTTCCCTCTTTTTCTCTTTTTTTTTTTGACCATATGGAATTTATTATTTAATTTTCTTGTTGCTTTTCTTCATAATCAGATGAAGACTGGAGGCTTGGTTATTTGGACTAAGAAAGATTCCCTTGTTATCTATAGAGGACGTGATTTTCATTTGACAAAAACTTCCTATGCAAGTACCATGGATGAAAATATCTGCAGCAAAGATGGAGAAGAGTCTGTACCAACCGGTATATTTATGGAAGACGATGATAACCCTCCAATTAATAGATCTTTGTTTGAGAGAGAAACTGATAGGTTATTGGATGGCTTGGGACCTCGTTTTGTTGACTGGTGGATGCAAAAGCCATTGCCAGTAGATGCAGATTTGCTTCCAGAAGTGGTTGCTGGGTTTATGCCTCCATCAAGACTTTGTCCTTCTTATGGTAGACCAAAGCTGAAAAATGATGAATTGACATACTTGAGGAAGCTTGCTCATGCTCTACCTACTCATTTTGCCCTTGGTATCCTCTTGTCAATTATAAATCTTATATGTCTTTGCTTTCTTATAAATGTGTGTATTCTCATTGGCCAACGTAACTACAAGAAGGCAATCAAATAACTGAAGCAAGAAGAAAAGGAAAATTAATCTATCTTATTATGAGAAAATATGCTTTAGTAGTAATCTGGAAATGCTTTTAGAAGAATGGGTTCTTAATAATAAAACTATTACTTGGATGGAATTTTGCAATTCTTCGGATATACCAGGCAATGTGTAAAATTGGTTTGGTAGTAAAGAATTTTTTTGTTTTCAATTAAGGCTTTTTAATATTTTCTTTTTCCTTATTTTACAAAGGGAGGAACAGAGGACTTCAAGGGTTAGCTGCTGCTGTCTTAAAATTGTGGGAAAAGAGTCTTATAGCTAAGATTGCTGTCAAAAGGGGAATTCCAAATACTAACAATGAGCAAATGGCCAATGAGCTAAAGGCAAGTCCAATGCAAAGTAACCTATCAGCCTATAAATATCATACATCCATGATTCTTGGAATTATTTGTTAATTTGTGAACAAGCACATTTCTCTTATCTTTATTGAATATATGTAGGCAAGATTCCTATGCATATTGTCATTGAATGGTTTTAACACATTCTAATTACCTGTAACTTCAAATAATGTGGTTTTCTTTTTATCATATTCATGTGAAAATCATCCTAGCTTAAGCATCGCATATTCTCCCAGCTGTATCTACTATGGACCCATTACACTATTGTTGTAATCTAAGCATAAGGTGCGCATATTATTAGGAATTCAGACGGTCAATCTAGATTTTCTTTATCTGAATGGTCAAGTTTTCTGTTATATAGTTTGCTTCTTAGGTATGTATTTGACTTTGATGTCACAAATGCAGATGCTCACTGGAGGAGTGCTGTTACTCCGAAATAAGTTCTTTATAATACTCTATAGAGGCAAAGACTTTATGCCTTGCCCAGTTGCAAATCAGATAGCAGAGAGAGAAATTGAGCTTAGCAGATGCCACCTGAACGAGGAAGGTGCACGATCGAAAGCAATTGAAACATTTTATTTGGCTGATGAACTCTCGATCAACACTAGCAAAATTGGAACTTTGAACGAATTCCAGGATATACAAGTAAAATTTGGAGAGCCTGCAAAAGGATATCAGGAGTCTAAAATCCAATTAGGAGCTAAGAAGGAAAAATTAGAGAGAGAACTGAGATGCCAAGAATACAAGCTTGCCATTGTAAGATTCGTTCTATCATTTCCTTTCTTAATGACATTTCTATTTGTGAAAATATGTGTCATGGATTTTGCAGCTTAAAAGCAAGATAGAGAAGTCTGCCAGGGAGTTATCAAAGTTAAGTTTTACTGGGGCACCATTTAATCAGGATGTTGACCAGGAAATGATGACAGAAGAAGAGAGGGAATGTTTTCGAAAGATAGGACTGAAGATGCATAGTAGCTTAGTGCTTGGTATGCAAAGTTTACTCTTTCAATCCTCAATCATAATTTTTCTTTCTTTTCTTTTTAAAAAATAATATCCAGATAGTTTTCTTCTGCATTTTTTTGGTTCTTCCTCTTTTTCTCAGTAGATCGTTTTTTGGTTATCTAAACACTTGAATAATTGATTGTTACTAAGTTTTTCCACTGAGCTGGCTGGTTTTCCTCTTTTGCATTTATTTTACTTTCCTTTTTATAAGTTTCTTTTTCTAAAGAATCTCAATGTTCAAGGAAAAACATTTGATGTATTGACACCCATGTTATAATTTCCTGAAAGTTTTACTGCATAAGAATTTAAGATTTAGGTAAACGCCAATATAGGAAAACAGAAAAATGTAGTGCTTTTATTTTATTTTTCTATGTTAATGACCACATGCTTTGAGAAGCTCAAAAGAAAAAAGGATACTCAATTGGACCAAGAGTTTTGAAGATCAATTTGGTAGAGTGGAATAAGCATGGCTGTAATCAGTTAGTAGGGTCTTTCTTTTCAATTTGAAGTAAGTTTGTGTTTATTTTGGTGATTTTCATAATTAACATAAAGAGAGAGAGACCTTTGCTGTTGTTCAAAATTTTATAACATCTCAACTCTATAGCCTTGGTTCATGACAAGCTCCTATTCATGCATACTTCCATTTGTCTATGATTGGTTCCCATGGTCCTCATCATATTTGGTGCATCATCTTCATATATTAACCAAAAACAGAATTCTAGTTTCCCTGTTGACTCAGTGAAATATCTAGTTTCTGCCAGGAATTGGCATGCATTACGGCAAACAGTTATAATTTCTGGCATTATCTATTTCTAATATAGTCCTCCTTCCCTCCTTTCATCTCTCTATTTGTGTGTATAGTTAAAATCTTTTGGTTAGTTGTTGGCTTCAGGTAGGCGTGGGATCTTTGATGGTGTTATAGAAGGTCTGCATCAGCACTGGAAGCATAGAGAAGTGGTCAAGGTGATCACGATGCAGAGAATGTTCACACAAGTCCTTCGTACTTCAAAATCTATTGAAGCAGAAAGTGGTGGAGTTTTGGTTTCCGTGGACAAGCTCAAAGAAGGCCATGCTATAATAATTTACCGTGGAAAAAATTACAAACGTCCTCTAAAGCTTCTCAATAATCTTCCAACCAAAAGAGAGGCATTGCGCAGATCTCTTGAAATGCAGAGAATTGGAGTAAGCAAAGCACTTTATTTTCTCCCTATTTTGTCATTTACCTTATTCTATCAGCTCAATATGTATCATAAATTGATAATGTTACCATATTTGATTTAAGCCTAACTTTTTCTTTCTCACTCTCCAACTATACGTATTTATTGATATGTTTTTGGGTGGGTGATGGTGCTATCAGTCATTGAAGTTTTTTGCATATCAGAGACAGCGCATAATCACAGAGGTGAAATTCCAATTGGTATGTTTCAGAGTGTTTTCTTCTTATAGATACAGCCTTTTTTTTTGAAAAAAAAAATTCTGTTGGTTTTTTTAAACCTCCAATGGAGCAAGATGTCTAGAAATGAAAAAGAAGAGACCAGAGAAATAAACTCTTTTCAATTATTGCTTTTAACTTGCAGAATTTGGATTATAAACTCTTCCATTTGTCCATAATTGATTGCTTAGCTGATAAATTTCACAGGCACAGTTTCATGAATTTGAAGAAAATAATCTGAAAAACTCATGAGCCACTAGCCAGCCGATTTCACATATCATGTATTGTTTCCTCTTGGATTGTGGATGCATTTCACAGATGGCAAATGTATTTGCCATGGTGGAGTTTCCGATATCTTGGTCATAGTACTACTTTACAAATCTGGTAACCTTTCTTGGCTTTTTGAAAATTTAGGGAAGTTCAAAAATTGAGTTTGTTGCAAAATTTGTAACCCTAAGCATATGACAACTATCAAATGCATGTGAGCATGCCCCTGAAACGGTAAAACTATAAGCATATGCAGGAAAAAATTTGAGACATGGCCTTGGAGGAATGAGCTAGCTTGTGCATTTCATTATCTTATTTGGCTCTTGAAAATGACAAGGCATTTCTTTATGCCTTTAGGAAAAAGTTTGCTTGTAACCATTGGAAATGCTGAAATAATTCACTGTCATGGATATTTAGGTACAAAAATAAATCATTCATGATTTTTTCAGAACTCATTTATGGGCCTTGTGGGGAATGAATTAAATTGTCTGACATTGAGCTTTTAAGACATGCATTGTATTTCTCAATGGTATCATGTATTGGTTTGCCTTTTGATGATATATATACTCATTCCTCATCTTTTTCTATCATGAAGTGTCAAATTACCAAGTAAATTTCATGTTTCTTGTTAGTTGAACTGACAAACTGAGCCAGTTTTGTTTTTTTACCATGTTTGCCAGAGCTACTGAAGGAAGTCATTTTTTGGTAGGATTTGTTGTGTTCTTGGTGGCCGTGGCTGAAACAAGATTGCCCAGCCAACTGGCTCCTCTGGAGGTCTACAATCAACTGCATAATGCAAAATTTCTTTACGATCACCCAGTTCTGCTTTCTAATTGTGTGCCTTGGGCTAAGGTCTCTTTCATCTTATTTCTGATAGCAATTAACCAATTTTAAGAGAATAAATAAAATTTTCGCTGATACATGATTCATGATAATATCATGAGTCTTGAGAGTTAATTACTTATTTTAGCATTGAATTTTTTTTTTTTTCAGATTTTAAAACAAAAAAGACAATTGTAAAACCTGCTTAAACATTATGCAGTAAAAAAATGCTAAATATATGAAGCATGTGATATCTAACATGATTTAAATGTAAAAAAATTTTAAAGTCAAGGACTATATTATTAAATTTAACTGAAATCAAAACCTAAATTTTGTTATATATGTATTGGGAGCATTTTGTAATTTCCTCAATGATGTCTTATTTCAGTGCTTCCCTATGGTAACCGGCATGGAGACAGTACCATTGCTTGTAACGCATACTCAACTTGAGACTACTTATGAGTGGGTGTCAAGGTTTGGATCTCAATATTGGGAGAATTGTCTCCCCTAAAAAAAAGTAAAAGATGAATATAAGAATGGTTTAACTTAAATTGGAAAGTAACAGTTAGACTCTACTATTATACTTTTGCGGTCATTCACTATGTCTTTCGGCATTCAAATGTTGAAGCTGCTGAAATTATTGTGAAGGTAACTAATACACTTATAAATTGATACCTTCATGTTTCAGTTTCGGCTAATGACAACATTCTGTTCTTATCTTTGTGACCACATGTTTGTTGTTGAGATGATAATAATGTGTTGCTGAATTCTGGTTACACTGCTGCAGAAAATATTAGAGGTTTTTGTGGAATTTGCAGGGTTTGAAGACTACCTTCCAACATCTCTAACACCTCAGTCATTGATGGTTTATTTGATGGATTGGTTTGAATACACCATAGACTCAGTATGATCATCCTTCTTACTGTCTCTTCTTCTTTCTGTTATATTTCCATGAAGCATAGAAATTTTCCTGATTCTAGACATTTATATATTAAATTTGGAAAGTATATCACTGCTGTGATATGCTCCCACGCCAGGAATGTTTCTTGCTCTAAACATTTCAAGAATCATAATTCCATAATGATACACCTCAGACTTGTATGAAGCTTCTGGTTCTGTAGCTATATACCCAGCAGCCCCTCTTGCAGCAAACAATGACACCATACTTTCTTTCCCCTGCAATCTGCATTGCTTTGCAAGACCGCAATCAGAGATTTTCAGACAAAAATCTAAAAGATTGTTGTGTGAGGCTTTATATCACAGCTGTAGTATTCCCACGCCAGCAATGTTTCTTCCTGCAAACATTTCAGGAATCATAATTCCATAATGATACATCTCACACTTAAGGTTCTGGTTCTGGAGCTGTGTATCCAGCAGTTCCTCTTGCTTTTTTTCCCCTGCATTGCTTTGCAAGACTAAAATCAGAGATTTTTGGACAAAAGAATATTTTAAGGCTTTATATCAAAATGCACAATCCTCGTGCTACAACCACTATGTAAGTATTCTAGACCTCAAGCAATTCTAATTGCAAATTTACATAATGGTTTCCATCCTAGATGAAGGTTTGCATGTTGAGATTCTTTGCTACATATGAACTTATGTAGAGATCCGTTTGGCATGCTTATAGATTAAAGCTTGTTCCATCTTTTCACAGCAAAACACCGACAGACAGACTGTGTTATGTAGGTAATTCTACTGATGCTTGCAATTCCATTGATAAATTCATCTCCATCGCATGTGGAGTTATTTAGGACTTTTACCACCACCAGACGACCCTATGTTAAAGTTCCTCTTTGTATGCCTTCCATATCCTCCTTGAACTATCTTATCAGTGAATGAGTTGGTTATTTTCTTGATATCTGAATATGGCATAAGACAGTTATTTCATGATGAAATAATGGTAGCATCCTAGAAAAATTCCAAGAGTCACTGCACCTGGTAAGCCTTGTCCTGGAAGTGGAACTTATCAATAGAATTCTGGCCCCTGTTCTTACCCAAATTAATAGAAATCAAAGACAAAAGATTTTCTGTTTGGTTACAAATCTAAGCTATTGGGTTTGATAGTCTAATATTCATGTTGCATTGCTGCATTGAACTTTTATTCAATTTTTTGTAATTAAAATATGTGAAATTTACCTTAAAAATTTCTTGATAACTGTTCAAATTATAACATTGAACATGATAGTTAACGACTTAAAAAGTCCTAAAGTGTCTGCATCATAGTATAGTATATATATAAGATTAAAAATTCAAATTCTAGCATCGCTTTCTTTTTTTTTTTCTTACAAATTTCTGATGCATCTATGCTTTTATTAAACAAGTTTATTTCTGGAGTTATTATTGAAACATGTTTATAATTGGAAATTACTTAATCCTCATCAAAATAAGAACATGTTCACAAATTTGGAAAATGTAGACATGACTAACCTCATACATGTAAGTTCTTACAATTCTGTTTGCCCCCACGTCCGCAAAGGTCTCACTCACAGGCTAATTAAGTGCCTTTGGCTTTAGAATACTGCTGTTAAGGATGTTTGATATATATATATATACATACATACAGTAGTAGTATAGCAGTTATATTTTCAAAGGCTGGTTTTCAAACTTCATGACTAAGAAAAGTTGATTTTTCTAAATAAGAAATTACTAAAATTTAGATAATTATGAAAATACCACAAAATTTTTATTTTAATTTTTAAACTTTTTTATGTTTATGTGTTCACGCAATTGAATATTAATTAAATTACAAAGTATACTTATTTTTATTAATAAAAATTTCATGTATAATATTAAAATTATTAATTACATTTAATTAAGATTTATTATAATGTATAAAAAAATGCCTGACTCATTTTTTTTTTAAGTATAACAAAGTTTGATTATTGAATTACCTTAACATTATAAATATTTGCTACTCTTAATTACCATAACATTATAATTAAATCAAATCCTGCATACAGAACCACTCGTTGATTCTAAAACTGTCTGTAGCATTGCATTAGCTGAAAATATTGACAAATTGCAGATTATTGCTTGCAATTGCAAATTAATTGGGTGCTTATTCAACTCCAGATAATGAAACAACTTTCTCCTCCTCTCTTTGTGACATATCATCCGTTGTTGATGATGATGTGTTGTAGTCAAGTGGTACTGGTGCAGTAGTACTTGTAGAAAAAAGCAGAGGTTTTGGTGGAATTTGCAAGGATTGAATTTCACCTTCCAACATCTCTACCACCTTGCTCATTGATGGTCTATCTGATGGATTTGTTTGAATGCACCACAATCCTATAATCATCATCCTTCTGATTGTTTCTTCTTCCTCAGCTGTTATGTTCTCATCACCTCTGAAATTCTGTCCCAATTCAAGGCGCTTATATAACGAATCTGGAAAATACTTTTCGCTGCTTTTAGATTGCCCAGCATCATTAACATTTGTTCCTCCAAACATTTCAAGAATCATCATTCCATAACTATACACATCGGACTTATAAGAAGCCCCTCCAAAACTTCTCATGAATACTTCTGGAGCTATATACCCAGTTGTTCCTCTTGCACCCAACACTGACATTATACTTTCCCTTCCTTTGCATAGCTTTGCAAGCCCAAAATCTGATATTTTGGGGCAAAAATCTTTATCTAGAAGAACATTTTGAGGTTTTATGTCAAAATGCACAATCCTTGTGTTACAACCGCAATGCAAATAATCCAGACCTCTAGCAATGCCAATTGTGACGTTACATAACGTTTTCCAGTACAGAAGAGTGTTTCTTTTCTGAGATTTTTCATCATATATTAACTTATCTAGAGAACCATTGGGCATGTATTCGTATATCAAAACCCTTTTAGTCCTTTCATAGCAAAACCCCAATAGAGTAACTATATTCACATGGGAAGTTCTACTAATACTTGCCACTTCATTGATAAATTCTTCTCCATCACCTATTGACTTATTTAGCACTTTCACTGCCACAGAACGGCCGTCTGGTAACTTTCCTTTGTACACCCCTCCGAATCCTCCTTGACCTAGCTTGTTCATGAATGAGTTGGTCATTTTCTCTATATCTGCATATGAATATCGCCTTGGCATGAGAGAATGATCATAATTCATAATGAATGCCTCTATCTTTTTGTTCTGTTTAGCTTTATTTGATTGGAATACAATTATCTTGCTGCTCCAAAATCCTCGTTTTCTTCTATAATAATAGCAACATCCTAAACAAATACTGAAAATAGTCGCAGCAGCAGCAGTTGCTATAGAAAGTCCTACAATGGAACAAAAGGTTGTTCAGATTTTCTTTTTAATACTATCTCTAATTTTGCTAAAATTAAAACTCTAAAATGGAGTTTTAGCAGAGTATGATTGTACCTATTCCAAGTGAAACTCTATTAGACTTGCCTCCTGTAACAATAAGCAGATGCCAAAATTAACATTAGTTAAGTCACAATTAAACATGGACCTAGCTCTCCATTACAAGGGAGAACTCACTCCCAATTGGAGAAGAATGTTTGAAGTATAGTTAATTCATATTGGGATTTTTAACAGAAAACTGGCAAGAAAGTATAACCCCAAAACAAGGAGGAAAACATAACACAAACAAACAAAAAGCATCATAGGATGAGCTTAGTGTCATTGATAAAGATTACACACAGAAAATGAACTCAGACATTGTAAAATTCCATATTTGATCAGGTCTAAGTCTTTCCTTCCTTTGTCAAACACTTTCAAGCTTTTGAGATATGTTTTTTCAAATCTCAAGCAACTAATTTGCAGAATATCTTCCATATTATAGTGTCTTAATAAATTAGTGACAATTATAATTTAATATTATATTTTTAATTTGGGAGTTCAAACTTTTGACCTCAAAGTCATGGAAATGGCTAATATATGTTACTACTTATCCAAAGGCTGACTGAAAAGACTATTTAATAATAAAAATAATAATAATAATAATAATGGATGATTAGTCAAAAACTCGTTGTTGATTATGTGGATTATGAATAAGAGTATAATACGACTAAATCAAAGCCTTTATTTTTCTTTTCTGATAAAAAAAAATCAAAGCTTTTATTTATTTATTTATTGTTGGACAAACCAGCAAGCTTCCTTTAAAAAATGGGAAACAAAAGAAATAATGTGAACATGACTTATTAATTTGGTGTTTTCCTGACCTAAAAGGAGTTATATATATATATATATATATATATATATTTAATAATATAACAAATGATACAATTTATTAATAATTAAAAAAGTTGCTGTATCAGGGGTTGTAAATGTTTAAAATTTATGTGAAAAATATCATGTTCGAATTTACTTACAGGTGAGTTGAGATATTTGGGATGGAAGGGTTACTCGAATGTACTGACTCGTACAGTGAAAAATAAATAAATTTACAGTATGCACTAACAACCATTCAACCAAAGAAGCAAGCCATAAGACATTTCAAGAATCTTCTAATATGACTAGTGATAGTTTGATTCTCCAGAAAACAAGCAACAGCATAACAAAAATAAAGCAGAAAAGAATTAGACACACCTGATTTAGGTTGATTTGATGCAGATCCAATACACATGAAGGGATAAGGCTGATCAGAACAATAACAAGCAAATGAACGAGTAGTAGAATTATAACCACACAATCCATTCGACAATTTACATGTCTCACAAGTGGTTTCATTCTCAGTGCTCCATTCCAACCCAAAACCATTCTCCAAAGCTATAGCCAAATTCTCTTTGGTTGGACTAGACTCTAAAGACTGAACCGCTGATTGAGTTGCCGGAACCATTACGCTATTGGTGCAAGTTCCTAACATGCTGAGTAAAGCAGTAGTTAAGCTATCTATTTCCCTTGTCGCATAATAACCTGTGATATCACTGTCGTTTAAGCTACAAGTAAATTTATTCGAAATCCCTTGACCTGTAGGAAATGGATTTTGAATATTGGGGCAATCGTAGTACAGAGTTACAACCTGAATATCTTGAGTATAATTGAAAAAGGTTGTATCCAAAGTGGTGTTGTAAGGGAGATTAGGACAGATGTCTCCGATGTAGTCTTTTCTAGCAACCTTAATATTCTGCGACTCCCCATCGATATCAAGAACTTGGTAAGTTAAATTCATGATTGTGATCTCAGCAGTATTGTTGCTGGTGCAATTCAGGTGGAAGGCTGGATGGCCACAGTAATCAGGTCGATTCGATCCCCAGAATGGATAATCAATATCTGTAATGTTTCCACAATCAAATGTTGCGCTGCAGTTTCCATATCGCTCATCATCGGCAGACACAGATGTTGGAGCAGAGACAGTGATAAATATAATTATGAGAATAAACAATAAACACATGGTATGCAGGAAAAATAGTGTTGAATTTAGAAATGGAGAGAGACAGAAAGTTAACATAGTTTTTTTTAGCAGGAAGCATGTGAAGTTAATTGAACAAATATTATATGAACATAGAATAAGACATGGTCTAAGAGGAGAAGCTTTTGATGGTTTGACCTTGGGCATTTAAATGCCTTTGCTTAGTCTTAACCATCAGTTTTTCACTTTTCCTCCTGTATTCAATGATTTCCTTTTTCTAACTCAAACTCAAAATCTTTCAGTTCCGAAAATTACGGGAATACGACTCATTGGTTCAACAATTAGTCTTTAAAATTAATGTTGAAACTGTGCTAAAAATAAATTAAACTGAATTACTACCGTCTGATTTTTCACATAGAACAATTTGATTACAATTATCTGATTTTTCCTAATAATCCAAGAAATTACATTTTCATGAGATCGTGTTTCTCAAGTTCATTATACAGAGAGATTATTGAAGTTTGATGTATTGAACCTCGTTTCAGTATTAGTATTTTTCATGATATGCTAACTGTTTGAATTCATTTGTTGAACAGTAATTATACTTCAAGTAAGACTTGAAAGGCTAAGTTTCTAAGTTATGGGAAATTCCCATATGAATTTGAACTATTTGTAGAAGTTCAATTAAAAGCTTTAATTTTTCGTAATTGGGGTCTTAAACTTTTAATTTATATCAGTTTGTGTGATTTCATGTTTTTAAATAATAAAAAAAAATTAAAATTATTTTAAAAAATCAATATATATTAAAATTAAAGAGTTTTAAAAATAAAAAATTCAAATAAAAATTACAAAAGTGATATTGATTAATTGATTGATTGATTTATTTATTTATTTTGTTCAGAATACAAATTTAGATTAGATTTTGATGATATCTTTATTTACCGAGCTCCACACTTGAGCACTGCATATTGTGATACAACATTTATTTCATGATTCAGTACATACACTTTCTACCAGGTTTCTATGCATGACTCATTTTCCCGAACTCAGCACCCGAGCTCCTTATCCGGTCATCCTCATGGTCGGGCTCTCAAGAAGACTCAACCTTAGCTCTAGGCACCCCTGTCCTATCGAGCTCACTGGATATCCTCTGACACAGTAGACGTACAGTCTCGATGTGGCAGGCTCACCATCCCGATATTTTAAATATTCTCTGACACATACAGATTTCGTCCCCATGCACTGTCTATATATAGGGGGCAGATCCCCACATGTATGAGAGAATCTCTATTCTTATCTACACAATTACTCTTCTTATACTCACACAGACTTGATTTAGGCATCAAAGTCTCCCTCGCAGAGTCCGATCTGCCTCTCTCTCTTATCTTGCAAGTTGGAGCCCGAGCATTGACCAGGCCCAAGCCCGAGCTCAACGAGCTAAGATGACCCCCCTTGAGGCAGCCCCAGCATCAGCGGTGCGGTGAGCATAGATAGATTACTTCCCGATATAAGCGGTGGAGTCTCAGGTTCTTCTCACAGCTCCCACAAGGAAAACACCCTAATCGTGCGATACTTTAATAGTTCATATTATAATGCCTTGTGTCCCTGGCTCTTAAGGCGTCCCTGTGGCCACTTTCATTTGATTGCTCTTCTTGTAACTGTACAGTATTGTAAGGAGCTTAATCTTCATTTTCTCTAATTGATTGTTAACTCTTTTGCTATTCTGTGTCATTAGTATCTTCAGGATAATGATCAGGAAACTCACCAAAATCAGTATGTTGAGCATTTAATCCCTCTTCAATTAATAACCTTGCTTCATAATCTTCATCTTGTGGTGCGGAGGACTCAGTACTTTGGAGTTGTTCTTCTGCAAAAGTAGCAGTTAGTCTGCATTAGTTGAGTTAGACTTTTGTGTTGATGTGGTTTATAATGTGGTGTTGGGAGTTGGTAGTTATTGTTTTAGCCAGGTTGAGGTAACTACAGTAGTTTGGATTTCAGGTTGTTTTGTGTTTAAGAAGGTTGAGTGAAAGGGAGACTCCTGTTCATTAAATGCGACATGTCTTGATATATGGATTCTACCAGTTGAGCTTAGACATTTGAACCCCTTGTGTAAGCTACTATATCCTAAAAATAAACACTTAATAGAGTGAAATTGGAATTTATGTGTTTGGTAAGGTTTTAAGCAAGGATAGCAACCACAACCAAATATCTTGAGAGACTTATAATTAGGTGTTTTGCAGAACTTCTCTTGAGGGTTTTTGTTGTTCAAGACTGGTGTAGGAAGTCTATTTATTAAGAAGGCAGCTGCTGGAAGCTTCTGGCCAGAATTTTAGGAGACTTTTAACTCAGCTAGCAATGTTAAGCCAATCTCCACAATATGTCTATGTTTTCTTTCTACTCTTCTATTTTGAGCGGATGTGTATGGCATGAGTATTAGGTTTTGATATCATGATGTTGAAGGTATTTAGTGAGGCTAAGGTATTCTTCACCCATATCTGATTGAATGGTTTTTATTTTCTTGCCAAATTGGTTTCCAACCATAGTTTTAAACTGTATGAAGGTTTCTAAGAGATCTGATTTTGATCTCATGGCATATATCCAAGTATACCTACGGTAATCATCTAAGAATAAGGCATAATATTTGTTGCTAGAACTTCTTGTGATTGATGAAGGTCCCCATAGATCAGAGTGTATAAGTAGAAGTGGTTGTGAGGCAACAGATTCTGATGAAATGAAAGGCAGTAAATGGGATTTTCCCAGTTGGCAAGCATTACAAAATGGAAAAGAATTTCTCATTAATAGCAATATTTTCATTACAAGACTCTAACACTTTAGCAAGAACTTTTGATGATGGATGACCTAGACTCCTATGCCAAACTTTCAGTTTCTCAGTATTTACAAACTCAATAGCTAAATTAGAAAGATAGAATTGACATGAAGGTTGATGGTGGCTAGCCTTTGGGTGATGGTTTAGCTCAACTTTATACAGACCTCCCTTGTGCTTCCCTTGTAGAAGAACTCTCCCCATGGCCTTGTCCTTCACAACACAACCATAAGAGTCAAAGATCACATCAACATTATTAGAGGCAGTAAGTTTTGAAATGCTAATTAGATTCTTTTATATTTCTGGAACATGAAGTGTATCTTTAAATAACCAAACCATTATGAAGGATGTTGAGTTTCTCATCATTTCCAAATGTTAGAGATTCTTTACCACTCTTCTATTGAAGGTTGCTGACTTCATGTGTGATGTGATTGCTAACTCCACTATCAGTATACCATGCTGGATCAATTGAGTCTTCTGTTGATGTTAGGTAAACTACATGAGAAGCCTGATTTCTGCTTGACTCAGATAGTTACCCCATATAGCCCTTGTCATGCCTGTAGTAGCACACACCAACTATATGTCCAAACTTGTCACACATTTGACACTTGGGTTTGTTACCACCAGCAGATCTGTAGCCTCTGCCTCTGAAGAATCTTCCACCTCTGATGTTATTGTTTCTAGATCTTCCACCACCAAATTGATGGTTCTAATTTCTATTGCCTGAATTAAAGCTCCTTGCATAGTGAGTAACTAGCTGGCCAAGATTAATAGCAGAGATTCATACATTTAGTTGCTCCATTCTTCTCTCATAGCTCAACAATTTTGATTGAAATTCCACCTAGCTAATATCCTCTCTTTCAGCAATTTGACATACCAAAGGATTATAGTCTTGAGAATCAAGATCAGCAAGCACCTGAGTAATCACATCGTCTAGAGGCACAGGATTTCCAACCAATGCTAGGTTGTCTGCAAGGATTTTCATACTCTTCAAGTAATCTTCCATTTTCATATTGCCCTTCTGCATTTTTGCAAATTCCCTTTTGTAGAAAACAACATTTGACCTGTTCTTTTCTCCAAACATATCATTGATAGCATTCCACAATTTCTTTGAAGTCTCATGGCCTATAAGTTCAGATGCAACCACTAGATCCATGGTGCTGTAAATCCAACCCAAAAGCATTTGATCTTAGGCAAACCATTCCTCAAAGTCAGGGTTTACCGTTAACTGAACATCCTCTCCTTCTGTTACTTCCGTGAATTCAGGTGGGCATTTGCACCTGTGATATAACCTTCAAGTTTATTGCCTCTGATAATTGGGAGAGTCATGTTTTTCCAGAGGAGAAAGTTTTCATGGTTCAACTTAACCATTGAGTAGGTACCCATGTGTTTTCACTGTTGTGACAGTCGAGTTGCTTCCTTGACTCTTTCCTTCCTGAGCTTTTCTTTTACCATTTTTGGTGCCTGAGCTGGTACTGTGATCGCTAGCCATTCTTCTACGCTCCGATACCAAGAAAAGTTTTAGGGTATTCTAATGTATAGAGAACTGATTAATTTCGGCTCAAAGAATCAAAGAGCTGATATGGGGTATTATTTATATATAGAGTTAGCCAATTATTTTGTGACAGCAAATACAGTGTACAGCTAGGAAGGAAGGTAATGACAAATATTGTTACAACAATTTTAGTAATTACACAGACGAGAGCATAGGAGGCTGACAATAGCAGTGGTGATGTGGCGAAGAAGAATCAACTAATCTTCTTGTGACAGCTGGCCTTTTGTATTGTAGTGCGATTCCTAAAAAACCCATCACCAATTTCATCAATTAGACCCTATTTATAACCAAATAAATCCATACATAAGCAGCCACAACAATAAGAGAAATTTAAGTTGAAGCAAAATTGGCTTTTAATTTTTTTGGTTTTTTATTATTTTTTATTCCTCTAGAACTCAATAGAGATAACCAACACTAATAGTAGCAAAACCAAAAATTATATAAAGAGGGGTCAATTTTCAAGGCAAAAAAAAATATATCCGCGAATTGAAGATAAAATTAAATATTTAATTTTATTATAAAATTTAATTTTTTTTATTTTATATTATTTATTAAATTTTAAAAATTTATTGAGCATTTTACATGTCTTTTATTTTAATTTTTGGATATATTAATTTATTTAGAGAATTTTATTAAATTAAATTTTATAAAAATATTATTTTAAAGGAGAATATTAATTTTACTTAATTCATAATTAAATTATAAAATTTTAACATTAATATGTAATCACAAAACTCTAAATACCTGCTAATTAAAAATAATATATATAGTGTAAAAAAAGTCGATAATTTATATATATTATGAAATATATATATATATATATGACTACTTAATTAGATTAACTTTATTCTATCAAGATTATGATTAATTTTATCCTATTTAAATTAGAATTTAATTTAATGATGGTTGTAATCTTTTATTCTTATCTATACTCTACTTACACCACTATATATACCCCGATTATAGGTGGCGCCAAATAAAAAATTTATAATAAATAGATTTCTCTTATTACTCATTCTCTATATATCTTTTTTCTTTTTTTATTTACAATACGTTATCAGTACGATAGCCTCTACAAATTATAATAGTGAAGAGAGTAAAATCTAATTTTTTTAAAAAAAAATTATATCTCTTAAATTAAGATATGCTTTCACATTTTATATTTTTTAATTATTTCATGATTAATCTTGATTAGATTGATAGTTAGGATTTTATTTATAAATAGTATCAGAGCCCTTTATATTGAATCATTAAGAAATATTTTAAGGTTACAATATATATATATATAATAGTTGTTTAGAATTTTACTGTATATAATTTTGTTAATGTTTGTGAGATTACAATTGTCCATAACCATAAAATTGTTAGATTCATGAATTGGGTAACACATATAATATTTTGTTTATATTTGTATATATAATGAATAACATATACATGTAAAAAAAAAGTTCAGTAACCCTAATATTGTATTTACCCATAAGGCTATTGTTTAATATATTTAAGTAAAGAAGAGTTGACATTTATATTGGTTTTTTGACATAGATTCACAAACTTAAATAATATTATTAACAGTATATACAACATATAATGAGATTACAGTTTGTGAACATATATATATAATGTATTGATATATTTGAGAAATATATATATTAAGTATATTAACAGTATTTATATACTCTTAAAATAAGGAACAAATAAAATTTTAAAATTTTATTTTTGAAATTCAAATTTAATAGTTATTTTTATTTATGGTTATATATCTAATAATATAATATAGTATATGAAAATAAAAGGGATATAAAATTATAAGTAAATATTTGTGTATTGAAGTAAAGTTTGTAAATAAATTAATATTTGCTATGATTTGATATAATTTTAGAGTTATGGTATTTAAACTCTAATTATATTATTTGGTTCTTATTTATTTGATGAGCCCCGTAATTTATCTAATTTATAATTTTCTTTAATTTGGTATATTTATAATGTTAAATCTCATAAAATTTAAATTTATTATCCTTAATATTTTCTAAAGAAATTATCCATTATGGACACTTGATAATTAGATTCACCTTGATATTATGAATCTTATATATATTTGAGAAGAAAATCAAACATCCTTGCATGAACGCTTAAAAGTAATGATATTTTTTTTTATTATTCAGACGAAAAATTAAAAATTAATTATTTTATTATTAATAATTTATTATAATATTTTGGATAAATATTAAACTTTTTATGCCTCAAATATGCTCATGCAGTAGTAATATTGTGAGTATAGATTCACAAAATACTTTAAACTAATTTATTATTTACTTGTAGTTAAACAAAATTATTAGATTTTGATGAAAAATCATCAAACTCGTCCAATTGCCTTAATATTATTTCCTGAAATGAATGTGCTATTTTTTCAAGACTGTGGATAAGATATTGATAAAAAAGAATTGTAGTGAAAATTTTTTTCCTACCAATTTTGAAATCAAAAAGTACTAACAACTCTCATAATTATTCATGATCAGAAAATATTTATTGTAGTTAACATTAGCAGAAATTAATGTTAACATGATATCTAGTTCTGCAAATATGGTCAGAAGAGTCCACCTTATATTCTGAATTTGAACATTCTGAATTTGAGTAAAATGATATTTCGATAATGCATTGTATTCAAGTAAATCTTGAAGAAATCTACTAAGTTTTAAAGAATACGTCACAATAGATATCCTATTAAAACAAAGTAAAAATGATATTGAATTTTTATATATTAACTCTACGAATTTGAATCAGAAGTTCATATTTAAGAAATTCTAAATTTTTTAACTAGATTGTACTTTATAAAAAAATAAAGACAATTGAGTTACACTATATGCACCGGAAGTGCATAGATCTCAAAATTTTTATATTTTGGCATGATTGTCTTGGTCATTCATATTCAAATATGATGCGACATATTGCTAAAAATATAAATAGACATCCACTGAAAAATTAAAAAAAATTTATCTGATAATTATTTTTGTGCTTCTTGTGCTCAAGAAAAATTAATTATGAGACATTTATTATCTAAATTATATTTAGAGTCCCTTGAATTTTTATAAAGAACACATAAAAATATTTATGGTCATATCATTCAATATTGTGGATCATTTAAATACTTTATGATTTTAATTGATTCTTCAACTCAATGATCACATGTTTGTCTATTGTTAACTCATAATATTACTTTTGCTAAATTTCTTTTCTCAAATTATAAAAGTTAAAGTCAATGTTTCTTGATTATCATATCAAGATAATTTATTTAGATAATACATATGAGTTCACTTAAAAAGTATTTTATGATTATATTACCATTGAACATTCTATTGCATATGTTCATACTCAAAATTTTTAATATTAAAATTTCTTATTTTAAGTGTATCTATTTTAATTCTATTCCCTCAAATAACTAAAATGGATTATCAACATTATCTTGATATTTATGTAGGTTTTGATTGTTTATATTCGATATTATGGACCTTTAACAGTCAATTTTCTAAAGCATGTTTTTAGAAAGTTGATTTTCTCACCATTAGGGAAAGATAAAAGTAAAGGTCCAAAAGCACAAGAGATTAGTTAGAATATACCAACTTTATCCAATCTTGATACACACACAAATCAATGTAAACTAAAAGTTCAAAAACTAAATTATTTGCAGAATATTAGAAATCAGTTATCAGATATCTTTATAGATACTCATAAGGTATCTAAATCACATATTTCAGCTGTTAATAGTCATGCTCGATTAATTATCCCTATAGAACATCCTATTAATATGACATCCAATGAATTTAATATACGCCTGGAGTGTGGTAGGCCACTTAGTTTAAATTATTATTTTTTGAAAGAAAAAAAATAATTTCAAAATGACACTTCTGAAGAGGTCAAAAGCAACATAAATCAACAACTCATATTTCTAGAGAAGTAACCCTAAAAGTAATTTTGGTACCGAAAAATTATGAGATCTCATTAAAATCTAGAAATATGTGAGAAAGAGATGAAAATATTATTAATAATATGTTTGCATATGTTGTTGTTGAAATTATCAAAATATGTTTGAGCTTAAAAATATTTAAAATTATCGACGTCGAAATGGTTGGCCAAAATCAAAAAATTAATTCGGGCTGAGCTATATTCATTTTCTAAATGTATAATATTTGAACCAGTAGTCCAGACACCAGAAGATGCCAGATTCATATGGTATTGTATATAAAATAAATTAATTAATTAAATGAGAATATGAAAAGAGTATATTTTATCTATTATGAATGCAATTACTTTTAAAATTACTTTGGCAACTCCTGACGAGCTCAACATTATATTATGACAACTTACTCATATAGCTCATAAGAGAAATGAGTTAAATGAAATTGTGAGATATAAGGCACGACTTGTGGTATAAAAATTCTCACAAAGATCTGGTAAAGATTATGATGGGATATATTCTCTTGTCATGGATGCTATTACCTTTAGATTTTTGAGATGTTTGGCAGCCTCTGAAAGGCTCGACATATACTTGATGAATATTGTGATAATTTACTCATATGGTTCATTAGAAAATGACAAATATATGAAAATTTTTAAAAGATTTAAGATGCATGAAGCATCAAAATGTTTAAAGCATATAATGCCTTGACAAATATATTATATTGTGCTCCAAAGATCTTGGTATGAGTTAAATCAATATAGACGAATATGGTGTAATCACCTATTTGAACACTTAGAGAAAATGGATATGAAAATAATTTTATTTGCCTATGTATTTTTATTCAAAAGATAAATTCATAATTTACTATAGTTTGCAGTTTATGTTAATATAGTAAAAACTCCAGAAGAGATCTTAATTACTACAAACTATTTAAATAATGAATTTGAAATGAAGAATCTTGAAAGAATAAAATTTTGTATTGGTTTCAAGTTGAGTATCTGTCAAATGAAATTATTTTCCATCAAGAATAATATATCGAAACATCTTGAAATAATTTTGTATGGTTAAATATTATCCATTAAATACTCTAATGGTTCTCTTGATGTAAAAGGAGGTCATTTTCGCCCATAAAAAGATAATAAAGAGATTTTTGATCCTAAAGTACAATATCTCAGTATAATATGGACAATTTTATATATTACTAACAATACAATACTAGATATTATTTTTACTGTTAACTTATTTTGTAAGGTTTAGTTCTATACCAACTAAAAGGCATTGGAATTGAGTAAAACATATTCCATACTATATACGTAGCACATCTGATATGGGTTCAGATGTAATAATATTAATATGTCATGGCGATATATGAAGCATACAATCGTTGCTACTTCACCAAATAATTAAAAAATATTAGTCATTTATGAAGCTAGTCGTGAATATGTATGGTTAAAAACCATAATCAAACATATTAGAGAAGCTTATGGATCACCTATTAGAAATCAACAAACCAACAATATTGCATGAAGATAATACAACATGCATTGCGCATATCAAGAAAAATTACATAAAAGGTGATAAGACTAAATATATATCACTAAAGTTCTTTTACACTCATGAACTTATGCAGGAAGAAAAAATTAATGTTTGCAAAGTTCGTTCAAGTGATCGTCCAGCAGATTTATTCACAAAGACACTACTAATATCAGTCTTCAAAAGATATGTATTTAATGTTGGGACGTGTTTGCGTAAAATATTTTAGTTAGATGTATTTTTAAGAAAAAGTTACCTATGATTACTGTACTCTTTTTCCTTCGTTAAGTTTTTATCCCACTGGATTTTTCTCAGCAAGATTTTAACGAGGCATATTCATAAGGGTAATCATCAAAGAACAAGTGCTATGAAATATGTGGATGACTACTAAATTAGAATAAATTTATTCTATCAAGATTATGATTAGTTTTATCCTATTTAAATTAGAATTTAATTTAATAATAGTTGTAATCTTTTATTCCTATCTATACTCTACTTACACAATTATATATACCAACATTATAAGTGATACAAAATAGAAAATTCATAATAAAGAGATTCCTCTGATTTCTCATTCTCTATCTATCTTCCTTCTTCTTTTATTTACAACAATATATATATAATTATATATATATAATCATTTAATTTATATATTTATAATTTACATAAAGTATATATGTTATATAATTATAAATTATAATAATGTAAATTCTCTCTCTCTCTCTCTCTCTCTCTCTGAACACTAAGATGCATTTGACATTGCCTATAAACTACTTAAACTAAAGTAATTACACACCCCTTCTTGTTGGAGGTAGGAACAAATCCCACCAAGAAAGTAAAAGAAAAAGAAGAGACATATTAATTAGAGAAATTTACACCCTATGCGATTTTTAGTACTAGCTTTTCAAAGATACGGGCCAAATGTGTTTAAAAATAACTTTTAAGCATTAATTTTTTTATTTTTATAATTTTTTTGCGATTTTGTTCTATTTATTTTTTATTTAAAAATATTTTTAATTTCATATTTTATTTTTTATAGATATATAAAAAATAAATATATACATAATATATATAATATATACAAAATACGCACTCAACAATATAAAATATATCTATAATATCTACAACACGTCAACAATACATCTACAATAAATCTACAATATATCTATATAATATTTTTAATATTTATTTAATTTTATTTATTAAATTTTTTATTCTCAAAATATTCACACAATATTTACACAACATTCACCAATTTTTACATAAAATAGGCGCAACTTAAATAATAGAAATATAATATACACACAACATCTATAACATATCTACAATATATGCAACACATCTACATAATGAAATAGTGTGTATTTTTTATTTTTTATGTACATAATATGTAAATTTTGCTTTAAAATAAATTTAATAATATATTTTTTAATAATATATTTTTGTATTTTTGTATTTTTTTTTGAACGTTATTTATTTTTTATAATTAAAATTAATTTTTACTTTTTATAAAAATTATGATTTTTATATGATGAAAATATTTTAAAATATTTATTTTTATTATTTATAATAATTTTTTATTTAATAGTGAAGTTTGAAAAAAAAAAGAAAATTTGAAGTAAAATATTGATTGTATTAAGGGAAGAGATATCTGAAAAAAAAAATCTTTTGTTTTATTAAGAAATGAGATATTTTTAAAATTTTATATCAATTTTTTATGAAATTTTAAATATTTTTAGCATTTATAGTATTTTTGTCATAGATGATATATATTTTTTAGTTAATTATGTAAATATCCCTATTAATTAATTAAGAGGAAATTACACTATATACTACTTTTTAAGTTTAATTTTCATTTTTACTATCCTTATTTTTTTTATTTTTAAACTTTTATATTTATATTTTTATCTTTTTTTATATTTTATGCTTACAAAAATACGGTCTTTTATTCTGCTGCTATTTTTACCCTCATTCAAACGTCACTCTTTTAACTCTCGTATAGCCATACCCTTAATATATGGTAAATTTGTTAAATCCCGTTGTGTTTTGTTTACACCTTTCTACCACTTGTCTTTTTTTATTTTAAATACAAAGATTCTTTCATAATTACTCTTTCTTGTTTTTGTCTCTTATATTTATATTTATATTTCTATTATATATTATGTTTTTCTATTAAATATATTATTAACACTAATTAATATTAATTATTTTAAATGAAATAATAATTATTTTAGATAATACCTTATTAAAAATAAAACTAAATGAAAATAAAAGCAAAAAAATTATATTTCAGTAAAAATTTTAAATTTATTTATTTAATTATAATTATTAAAATTGAAGTAATTTTTAAAATTAAAATATTTAAATTTCGAACGAAAGTGAAATGATCTGTATAATTTTGTAATTAGACATGTGAGAATATGTGTTGTAAAATAATAACAGTATACGTTGTATATATGTGGGTATATATTTATACATATGACACATATTTTAACTAAAGAATAACATATATATTAGTATATTTAGTTATATGCCGGTATATGGTACATATAACAACATATACTTGCTAAGTTTAAAAATAATAATATATGTTTATTTATATGTCAATATATGATACATATAACAGTATATACATGTTAAATTTCAAAAGAATAAGAGTATAAAACTATATATATTAGTTATATGTCAATATATACTACATATATTTATTAAAATTTTAAAAAATAAGAGCATGAAAGTTATATATATTTAGTTATATATCGGTATATATTACATATATATGTGTATATATGGATATATACCTGTATATGTCGGTATATGTGAATATATGCTAGTATATATTACATATAGGTAAATATATGTCGGTATATGTTACATATAACTCGATATACTGAAAAAAAAATGTTGGTATTTATTACATATAACTAGATATATATTGCAAAAGAATAACAATATATGTTACATATATGTTAGTATATGTCGGTATATATTACATATACTTTAACTAAAGGATAACAATATATGTTGATATATATATCAATACATGCTACATATAACTAAATATATATATGTTACATATATGTAGGTATATATCGGTATGTGTTGCATATATTGTAACTAAAGAATAATGGTATATATTTGTATATGTCGGTATATATTTCATATAACTAGATATATATATATATTTAAAAAGCTCGACCCCCGAAATACGGTTTTTATGGGGATTAAACCCCTGCCCTCTCAATTGAGAGTAACAGGTGGCCAGCTGAAGAATATATATGTTTATATATGTCAGTATATATTACATATATTTTAACTAAAGAATAATAATATATGTGGATATATACTTTAACTAAAAAATAATGGTATATATCGATATATCCATATATATATATTGGTATATATTGTATATAACTATATAACTATATATATATTAGTATATGTCAGTATATGTTACATATAATAATAAATACATGTTAAATTTAAAAAAAAAATAAGAGTGTAAAACTGATATATGTTTAGTTATATATGTCAATATATATTATATAACAACATATACTTTTTAAAATAAGAGTGTAAAAGTGATATATATTCAGTTATATATGTCGGTATATATTATATATAATAACATATATTGATTAAATTTTAAAAGAATAAAAATATAAAAATTATATATATTTAGATATATATATCAATATATATTATATGTTATAGCAAATACTTTTAAAAATTTTAAAAAATAATAGTACAAAATTTGATATATATTTAATATAATAACATATATGTGTTAAATTTTATCACTTAAAAAAACAAAAAAAAATTTATTTAAAAAATTATTTTTATTACTGTTTTTTAATTTTTTTTGTTCTGAACTATAATAATTGGAGATTTTTTCCTTCAATCTAAATGCACAATATATGTTCGATGAAATATTTTTTTAAAAAAAAATTATTTTTTAGGTTTCCATCAAATTTACAAATTCTATCAACTTATTCAACTTTTATATTTTTTTAATTAATTTACATGAAAATATATTAATTAATTTATGATAATCAATTTATATAAAAATAAATTTAGATAATAAATTAATTAATATATGAGATGTTACATATACTTTAACTAAAAATTTTTTTTATAGATATACGTGGGTATATACTACATATATTTTAACTAAAGAATATTATTTATAGGTATGTGTGAGTATATATTACATATACTTTAACAAAAGAATGATATATATATATATAAAGATATTTAGGTATATATTAAATATATTTTAATTGAATAATGGTATTTATAGATATATGTCAGTATATATTGCATATATTTTAACTAAAAAATTATACATGTGAATATATATAAGTATATATTACATATATTTTAATTAAATAATGGTATTTATAGGTATATACGAGTATATTATGCTTTAAATAAAAATGATATATGCAGATATATGTTACATGTACTTTAACTGAAGAATGATGTATATAGATATATGTTACATGTACTTTGATTAAAGAATATTATATGTGGGTATATCTTATATATACTTTAACTAAAGAATGATATATGCAGATATATGTCAGTATATGTTACATATCCTTTAACTAAAGAATATTATTTGTAAGTATATGTTGGTATATGTTACATATATTTTAACTAAATAATAATATATGTTGCATATGTTAATTAAATTTTAAAAAAAAGAGTATAAAAGTGATATATGTTTAGTTATATATTGGTATATGGTTTATATAACAACATTACCAACATACACATATTCAATTTCAAAATAATAAAAATATAAGATTATTATATATTTAGTTATATGTCGATATATTAAAATATAATAAAATAATAGTATATGTGAATATTTTAATTGAATAATGGTATATGTTACATATATTTTAACTAAAAAATATTATTTGTAGGTATACGTGGGTATATATTACATATACTTTAACTAAAGAATGATATATATGGATATATTTAGATATATATTATATATACTTTAATTGAATAATGATATTTGTAGGTATATGTGAGTATATGTTACATATACTTTAACTTAAAAATTATATATGTAGACATATATAGATATATGTTACTTATATTTTAACTAAATAATAATATTTGTAGATATATTTAAGTATATATTACATATGCTTTAACTAAAAAATAATATATGTGGATATATATAGATATATGATATATAATTTTTGACTGAAGAATGATATATGTGAATATATATAGTTATATGTTATACATACTTTAACTGAAAAATGTTATATGTGGATATACGTGGGTATATGTTATATATAATTTAACTGAATAATAATATACATGAATATATGCCGGTATATATATTATATAGATTTTAAGTAAAGAATATTATTTGCAGACATATGTATGTATATATTATATATAGGTTAACTAAAGAATGTTACATATACTAATTAAATTTAAAAAAATAATAAAAAGTGATATATATTTAGTTATATATTGGTGTATAGTTTATATAACAATATTACCAATATATACATGTTAAATTAGAATAAAAATATAAATCTATTATATATTTAGTTATATATGGTATATATAACATATAATAAAATATATAACTAAATTTATATTAAAATTTTATTTTATGAAAAATAATTATAAATATTTTATGAAAATTACAAAATTATTTTTTTCTCTTAAAAAATAATTAAATTTATTAATTTTAATATATGTTTATCTAATAATAGCTATTTTATAAATTTTTAAATTTTATTTAAGATTTAAATAATTTTATTTCATAATAAATTTTATATATTATTTTTTAATAATATTATTATATTAATTGTTTTTTATTTATAAAAATTATATTGGGTATTGAATAGAACCTAAAAAATCATAACTTCATATAAAAAATTTAGTTAAAATATGCTTGAGATGAGACTATCACTATATAAATCTACATTTGTATTATTGATTTAAATAACTTAGAGTGTGGGCTCTACTTTCATTTGTACTATATAAAATTGGATGCAAAACTAATATTTTTGTATTTTTAAAATTAAATATTATATTTAATGTAAAATTTAAAAAATTAGATACAGTATATTTAAAAATAATTTTAACTTTTAGTATAATTTTGTAAATATCCTATTAATTAAGTAGCTTCAATGGCTTGGGCCATTTTTTTAAAGGAATCCATGTGAAACAAGTTCAATATGTGAAGAAGTCCAGTACTGCAATTTGTTTACGGAGTCCATATAATTCAACATGGTGTCCTACTTATAGAATAAAGTCCACAAAAACTCAACATGGAGCTCATGTGAAGCAAGCCCAATTTATGAAGAAACACTGCCTATACATTGATCTAATCGAATGGATAAAAACAAAATTATATTAATTAAATTTTAGTTCAAGTGGGTAAAGTTGGAAGAGAAATGAATTGGTCAGAAAAAGAAATAGAAGCCGCTATTTCTTTGTTGGATCCCAATCCCACATCGGGTCACTTTTTTCTCTAATTACTAATATAGCCCTCGCGAAATATTGTGTTTTGCAACAATAAGATAGTTACCAAAATAATAATAACATTAATATCTATTAGTCTAAATATAATGATTTTAGTTCATAAATTTTCTTAACCACTCAATATGTTAGTTTTTATTCATAAAATTATAAACCTTTTTAGTATAATAATAATAATAATATTATTATTATTTACAATAGGAAAGACTGTATTTATTATCTAAGGAATATATATATTTTTAATATAAATAAGAGAAATATACTTATCATTAAAACATATCAAACTATGTCTCGGCGCATGTAACATTTTACTACATAATTTAGTTATTGGAGTTTTAACTTAGTATATCATTTTAATTCCTAAAAATTCTTAAAATATAATATATTTTAGTTATCAAATTATTATGTCATAAAACATTAAAGTGTCTTAAAATATTGTTTTTTTACTACTAATTGTTTTATAAATACTAATAAAGTACTAATTGTAAAAAATTCAAAAATATTATAATGAAATACCCTTTTTTTTTCTTTTTTTTATTTTGCTTTAGTTCCAATTACACCAAATACGCTAGTAACAATTCAGTTAGAAGAAATGAAGAGTCACAATAAATTCTATCAATAACAAAAATAAATAATCAATTTACAATTTTAATGTGCACTCTCATGGATTATAATTCAGTCTCAGAAATAGATAAATCCGTAACCCCATCCATATGTGACAACATATATGCTGTTGATGATGCCTCTGAAGAGTAGAATTGTTGAGATTGCTGCGTACTTGAAGAGAATAGAGAAGGTTTTGGTGGAATTTCTAAGGAAACACTACTTTCCAACATCTCTAATGCCTTTGTCATTGATGGTCTATCTGATGGATTTGTTTGAATGCACCACAACCCCACTATCATCATCCTCCTCACCATCTCTTCTTCTTCTTCTGTTATCGATCCATCAAGTTTAGAAATCGCTCCGGATTCAAGATCTTTGTAAATCCAGTCTGGAAAGTACATTTCACTAGTTTGAGACACTCCAACATAACTATTGTTTTTCCCTCCAAACATTTCAAGAATCATCATTCCATAACTATACACATCAGACTTGTAAGAGACCCCTCCAAGACTTCTAATCAGTATTTCTGGAGCTATATACCCAGTTGTCCCTCTAATACCTAACATTGACACCTTACTTTCTTTTCCTTTGCATAGCTTTGCAAGACCAAAATCAGAGATTTTCGGATTAAAATCTTCATCAAGAAGAATGTTGTGCGGTTTTATATCAAAATGCACAATCCTGGTTTTACAACCACGATGTAAGTATTCTAGACCTCTAGCAATTCCAATTGCAATCTCAGATAATATTTTCTTATCTAATTGATGACCCGTGCTTTGGTTAGATTCTTGATGATTTATAAACTTATCTAGAGATCCATTGGGCATGTATTCATATATCAAAGCTCTCAGAGTCATTTCATAGCAAAACCCCGACAAAGTAACTATATTCAAATGGGAAGTTCTACTAATAGTTGCTACTTCATTGATAAATTCTTCTCCATAACCAACAGATTTATCTAGGACTTTTACAGCCACAACACGACCATCTGATAACTTACCCTTATAGACACTTCCATATCCCCCTTGGCCTAATTTATCAATGAACGAGTTGGTTATTTTCTTTATATCTGAATAAGAATATCGTTTCGGCATGAGAGAATGATACTCCATAATGAATGTCTCTACCTTTTTATCTTTTTTCTTATTGTAATTCGACCATAATGTTACAGCTTTGCCATTTCTAATTAAAATTCTCCTTCTGATGAAACAAAGGAAGAATAATGCTAAGCAAATAGCAGTACCAGCAGCTACTGCTATACCAAGTCCTGCAACAAAACAAAAGGTCGACCATATTTTATCTTTGCGCAACCAAGTTGCTAAAATATTCAAATTAATTTGTTGGCCCAACAGAATATAATTTTACCTATTTTAATTGCTATATTTGCATTGCTTCCTGCTGCAGCAATTATAGATTCAAAAGCATTAGTTGAATGTGAACACATTGAAATAATGTAAATAAAAATTCTAGATTCAAAAGCATTACTTGAATGTGAACACATTGAAATAATATGAATAAAATTTCTAAACGCAATGAGAGATTTCAGGGTATTTTCATCAATATATGAATAAAGTACATTATGATCATTGGAAAATATGGTGAATGTGAGGTTTCTATTCTGACCAAAGTAAAATAATAAAAGTATGCAGCCAGTAATATTGTGTGAACATATATAAAACAGCTAAAACATACATACCTGGATTTGCAAGAACACCGTCAGGCGATGATGCAGTACATGTTTTTGAACCTGCAGATTGGCCAGGACAGTAGCAAGTTGTTTGATTAGAGACGAGATCATACCCACAAACTCCATTGGACCTGATGCATTCGCCACATGATGTGTTGTCTACTTTCATTTTCACCTCGAATCCTTCTTTCAAGCTTTCTAACACACCTGGCATATTAAAATTTGCTGCTTCCAAATTCACTTCATAGACCGGCACAGAAACGCTATGATTACACATCCCAGGGCCAACAGCATCCCATACCACATAACCATTTTTAGGCAGAGACGAAGCTACGGAGCAATTGAATGGTAAAGAAACTCCTGAAAGAGCAGCTATTGGGCAATCATAAATAATAGTTAAATTCCTGTAACCAAAATCATACTCAAAAAGTTTAGAATCAATTGTGGTGTTGATAAATTGAGGTTGGCAAATTCCATCTGTATAGTCGTCTCTTGCAAGTCTTAGAGTGTGATCATTGTTATTAATCTCTAAAACACGGTATTCTACACTGTTGATTTCCATTTTTGTAGTACCGTTTTCACACATGAGCTCCAATTCAGGAATTCCACAGCCGCGCGTCCGGTTATTTCCCCATAAAGGATAACCAGCGACGACAGTTCCGCAGACAAATCGAGTGGCACAGGAAGTGTACAAATCAGGATTGCTTTAAACACCGATCGAAGAATTGACAAAGAGAATGTATAAGAACACAATAAATAAATGAAAGAATTCATAAATTTAAGGCTTAGAGAAATTTTATATATTTACATTACATGAGCATGAATTAAGTTTTTACCTGGGTAAATTAGGGCAAAATGTTATTGTATAATTAGCACCACTACAGGTAAAAGTACTGGTTGCATCATCATAGGCGTAGCTATACGATTCTGGACACGCGCTCTTAAACATTTGCGAATACAAGGAAGGTTTACAAGTCGACGGCGAACCATACTCGCCGCTACAACAGAACAACGAATTCTCAAACGCTTCACAAGGACTACGGCAACCTGCGCCGCCTCCAACACTAAGTTCATTCGGACACTTGCTATTAAGATCCGTCGCGCACCCCGTTGACTTGCAATGACCGGAGCCTCCACTTGGTTCGACAACCATCGGCAAATTAAAGCCATCAACGAGGCTAACGTCGTAGAAATCTTGTGAACCTGTGGAACCGAGTGTGAATTCAGCTAAAGTAACGGGCGGCAGAGGACCACCGCCTTGGCACTCGATTTGATTGGATCGACAGTCGGCTGTGAAGCAAGAGCCATTACCGGAATTGTCGAAATTGCAGCCAGTTCGGCCCCAGACACGACCCATCCAACCGGACGGAAATTTAAAAGAGCGAGAGATGCCCTTGGGAAGTTGAAAGCCAGTAGTATTTATTTTTGGATTGCTTAAAATCCCAGGCCACAGTGTGTAATTGCATTTATTAACAAATGTCAACGTAGCACCTGAAGCACCGGAAAAATATAATGTGGAGAGAAGAGTAAAGCTTAAGAATATAGCACAAGAACAGGGGAATGAAGCCATCTGAGGCGGAGCCGATAGAAGGAGGCTGAATGGTGAATTGTGGGGGTGGGGAATTCAGAAGTACGTGAGATCCATTTTACTATATAATATTGAAGGGGCAACTAATATAATTATATTAATAGTGGGATCCAGTTCACTGTGTCGTAGAAATTTATTAAAGTATCCTCTGTTTTATTTATTATTATTATTATTTTTTTGAAACAAAAGTATCCTCTGTTTAAGTACGTTATCTGGTTGAATTTAGGATAAACATCCAGACTATTTTGTCAAAAATGAACAAATTCAGCCATTATTATTATATGATTTAAAATGCTTTTATTATTCTTGGTTAAAAAATAGTCAAATTTGTCAATTATTTATTTATCATATTACATAGGGAATACAAATACTTTTTAGTTTTATAATGATGGTTTCAAAACATTAAAAATGAAAAGTATAATAAAAAATTTTCACATAGTAATTTTAAAAAATTAATATATATATATATAATATATAATTTAATATAAAATAATGATAGAAAATTTGAAAATTACTAATAATCATTTATACAATCCTAATGGATACAATACCTAACTAATAGGATAGTTGATTTGGTGGCCAAAGCTAGAGATGAGCATGATCGGGAACAACGCAAAATTGGAAATTTTAGCAACATTTTCAAAATATTATCTCTAAAATCGAACTGAAATTAAAAAAAATTGAATTATATTACTCTGATTTTTTAAAATAATTTTCAGATATTATATTTTATTTTAACTTTTAAATATAAAAAAATTAATAAATTATATTTTATTATTATTTATTTATTTTAAAATTAAATTATAAATTTTGATTAATAATAAATTAATATATATTTAATTATTTTAATTACATATAATTAGCCATTATTTATATTTTTTTATTCACATTTATACTTTCTTTTGTAATTAAATTATAAAAATAATTGCTTAATTGTATTTTTTATTTACTTATTTTTAAATTAACATATATGATTGAAAATATAGTATTATAGTTTAGAAAAGAATATTATAGAAATATTTTAGTGAAATTTATATATTAAACTAAAAATAAAGAAAATTAAAGTATATATATAACATAATAGAAATGTCAAAAAGTGAATATATTATATAATCTAATATGAAAAATAATTTCAATACATATTATAAAATGTTAACAGTTTATTATAATTATATTTAAATTAGTATTTAAATTATCATATTATTCTCAAATCTAATTACAATTGATTTGTCTCCACAATCATGGGTGCTATTAATTATTATTAATATTTGTATTAATTATTTATATTTAAAATTATTAATAATATTATAAAGAATTACTTGATAGCATTTATTTACATAAATATATTGAATATCAATTTAATTTAAAATATTTAATAAATAATGTATTGAATTAATTTTTTTAAATTTAATTTATATTTTGTTAATTTAATAATCTTGTAAAATATATAGTTCAATATTAATTAAGTAACAAATTGAAAAATTATATACAACAATTAATTATATTTATATTTACTTTAGTTGAATTAGAGAATTTTTATTATATATAATATTAAATATTAAATAATAAACTAATATAATAAAATATAATTTTATATTAGTAATAAATCAATTTTTATTTTTATTATTCGATTCGGTATAAATTAGTTTGGTTCAATAAGATATTTGATCTAGATATAGCCTAGTATTTAAAATTACTCTATATTATAAAAATTAATACAATTCTATTCCGAAAATGTCAAATTAATTTTAAATATTTTTTATTTCAATATTCGAATCGGTTAAAAAAATTTTAAGATCTGTGTTTAGCACTAGCCAAAGATGTCCTCCATAAGTTTCTTAGAATGGGATGAGTTTATGCTCCTCCAATTCATTTGTTATCTTTAATGATGTTGGACTTTTCTTCTGTTTTGGGTGCTTAATAATTCTCTATACACATTTGATTTTTATTGTAGTATATAGTTAATCATTTCATAACTAAATTTTGCACATCTTATTTTTTTTTTCTCGGACTTTCATAAGTGTATTAATTAATTTGTTACTTAGATATTTAATTCTAAGAGAGACTACACAGTCCATCGCTTTTTGTTTTTTAGTTTTTTGTTTTGCTCCTCTAAGTTTTCAATTTACATATCCTTTTTTTTTTCTTAATGTTTATACGGATTTGGGAGCCGACTTTTGTTTTTTTTTTTTCTTTGTATATTTTTTGTTTGTTTTTCTTTTTTATTTTTCTCTATGTTTATTTATTTTTTATTCATGAATAATTTTATTGTTTTTATATTCGTAATATAAATACAAAATACATAAATATATATCCACAATGTTACACATTTAGTATATATATTTTATATAAATTATGCAAATATTATGAATATACTTTGTACTTTGCATATGTTTCAAATATATTGTAAATTTTATGTATATATTATATATAATTGTGCATATATTATGAATATATTATACATATGTTATGTATTTATTATAGTAAATATTATTTAGATGTTGTTTATATATTACATATGTATTGTGTATATACAAAAACAAAACTTAAAAAATGATATTTCATATAATTTTTTCTTATTTTTATTAAAATATTATAATACTTATGTATTTACTTTTTTTTATTATGAATAGTATAATTTCAACTTTTCTTACTTTCCCATATTTTCTTTTCTTTTCTTTTCTTACTTTCCTATTTTTTTTCTTCTTTTTTACTTTTTTTATTTGCATGTCTTTACCATTTTATGTTATTTTTTATTTGCTTTTTTATTTTACCTTATTATTTTTACTTCTTTTTTATTTTTACTTCTCTTCTAAAATATAAGATTTTCCTTTTTTATTTTTTCTCTAAAATAAATATATTATTAACTAATTAATTAATTTTTCTTTTTCTTTTTAATCCATGAACCATTATATTTTGCCTTTTATTAATTTTTTATTTTTCATTTTAACTTATTATTATTATTATTATTATTATTATTATTATTATTATTATTCTCTATAAGTCATAATGATTTCTCAAAACTTTTTTATTTCATTTTAACTATTAATGAAATTTATGATTCATAATTTTTAGAATAATGAATTTTACTTTTTTTATTATTTTTATTTTAATTTTTAAATTGATAATATAAATTTAATTATCTTAAAAATAATTTAAAATATCATGTTATTAATTATATTTAATTTTAGAATTTTCTCTTATTTGAATTTATTTTTTAATAGGTTTTTTATCCGCTTTTTAAATAGAAGATTAAAAGCCAAAAAATAGATAGTACATCTAAACTTCAACAAACAATTTTTTTTACTATACTTAAAGATATTTTTATTATATATATTTAATTTAAATTTTAATATATTTATTTGTTCTTCAGCCACTTTTATATTTCTCTTTGTATTCAAAAGCAATATATTAAGATATTTTAAATTTAAATTAAAAAATAATAATTTTTTATTTATTCTTTTTTATTTAAATTACTAATTGCATTATTTTTTAATTAAAAAATATAATAAAAATTAATATTATAATTATTCCTTTTGATTAACGAATTCTCAAATCAGTTTACAAAATATTTTAATATATTATTATAAATATTTTTATAACATGTAAATATGAAAATTTTTAATATTATGTGTATTTATATGCATAATACTAATTTTATATAACAATTATATTAATATATAAATTATTTTTTATTTAAAATAATATAAAAAATCATAAATTGCAGTGAAATGCTAGTCAATATAATGCTTGTATGGATCTAAAAGAGATAATTACCAGATTTATAAAGGTAGGAAAAATGGAAAAAGCACTCATTCTTGTGGCATGAATTAGTACGCAACATTGGATGATGAAATTTATACAATTTGGTGGTGGTTTGTATATCGGAAACTTTTTAACTGCCAAATACTTAGTTAAAATATTAGCCAACTGTTCTTCTGATTTGCAATAATTTAAGGGCCAAATTATCAAAAATGGTTCTTCCATGTTGGACAGGATTTGTAGCAATAGCTATGGCAGATTTCTTGTCAACTTTTAGCTCATTAAGCTTTTACTTATTTCAAATTTAAATCTTCCAACATTTTCCTTAGCTATATAACCTAATTGGCAGGTTCTCTCCTTCAATAGAGGATGATGCAACTATTTCTTGTTTCTTTGAGCTCTAGCAAAAACTCCTAAATAATGGTGGAATCAGAATTTAATTAGTGAGTTAAATCTTTAAAGCCAAAAGAATTATATTTAATATATATATTTATTGTGAATAAATTCAAGATAAGATTAAAAAATAATTCTTTTAATATTATAATAGTGCAACAACTAATTTTTACTTTTGATTTTATAATGTTTAAGAGGTGGCAATTATATTCTATAAGTTTATATTTAATTTTTAGTACTTTTATATTTCGGTTGGTCCATTGGTAAATTATATACTAATAGTTTAAAATGATATTATATAGATTTAATTTTAGTAAATTAGTTCTTATAAAATTACTATTATATTTTTTTTTAATATATGTTATTCCAATAAAAAAATATATCATTCATACAAGAATTAAAATATTTATAAATAAAAAATTCTTATTTATTTATTTATAATAAGACCATGAGAATCAAATTTCAATCAATAAAAAATAGTAAATTCTTTTATTAATAATAGAGTTAATTTTATATTTATTTATTTATTATTATTCATGAAAAATAAAAATTTATTAAATTTATTAAATATATTAAAATATACTATGATATTTTTCTAAAATTAAGAAAAAAAAATTTATATTTAAGTTGTGAGATTGTATAATTTACGAAATATTTTCTTGAATTATTTACTTTAAATACATGCAATATTACTAAATCTATGATTATTGATATCAATTTTATTATATAAATTGGAAATAATTAAACATATTAAATAGATGGAGTAGACTTATTATATATATATATATAATTAAAGGGAACATAAATTTATATATATCAGTATCATCATAATTAATATTTTAATTCTCTCAATTTTAAGTCTGTCTCACAATTACTTCGCGAAAATCTTAATTTATAGAAAATAAATTAAATTACACCTAAATAATATATATGAATATATATGGTTTCACTACTGCTCCCGAGTTAAATGAGAATACATATCTAAATGTGCTCTTAGCATCATCAATGCACCCAACCCAATTACTATCAAAATACCCAACAAGCTTTTGCTTCATACAAAATACCAAAAATTAAGACTTCCTTATATCTTAAGATTCTTTTGGTAATTCCAAAATGAACATCAGTGGGAGGCCTCATAAAATTAGTTTAAAAAATGTTAATTTAAACTAAAATTAGTTTAAAAAATGTTAATTTTTTCCTTTAAAAAATATCCACTTCGAGTAATCAGAGATCACTTGAGATAGTTCGCTGCCGCTTGTGCTAAACATATTGATGGAAATTTTAACGCAATTGTCTCAGAAGCCATAGGTATTAGAGAGGCATTGAGCTACATCCCTAAGAAAGATTGGAATCATGTGGTCATGGAGTCAGATTGCTTAGTAGTTATAAACTATTTGTCAAATATGATCACTCTTCCTTTTTCTATAGATATATTTCTATAGATATAATTCTAGATGATTATTATTCTCTTATCCCTTCAGAAAAAGAAATTAGCTTTTGTTATGTCAATCGTTCTGCAAATATTGCAGCTCATGCTTTAGCTAGGGCTATACTTTCTGAGTAAGAATGTAGAGTATAGTATATTGATCCCATACAATAAATTGTTAATGCTATAAGTTTTGATCAATAAAATTCATTTATCCTTTTTCTCAAAAAAAAAAAATATTTTTCAACTTTCAATTTAAAAAATATTTCCTATAGAAATATTTTTCTAATATATATTTAGTATATTAAAAGTATATTTTATTTTTAAAGGTATATATTTAATATATATTTAATATACTAAGATATACTAAAATAGTTAAGTATTTAAAAAAATAAAAAGCGACATGTAGTATAATTTTCTCTTTAGTATTTAATTATATAATTTTAAAATAATAATAAAAGGTAATCAATTCCATGATATAAAAAAATATATTTTTATAAGATGATAATAATTAATTCAAAAAAAAAGGTATTTCATTCTTTAATCTTATAAATGCATTGCAACTCTAAAACTTTTAAATTGTGTTACAAATTTTTTTTTGGGTGTGATACAATATTTTTTTTAGCACTTACAATGGTTTATAAGTGTGTTGTAGTCTAATTTTCTCTTAATTATTTAATTATATAATTTTAAAGTAATAATAAAATTTACTTTCTTCCATTATATAAATAATAAAAAATTATTTTACTTTTATAAGATGAAAATAATTAACTCTAAAAAATGTATTTTTTATTATTTTAATTTTTTATTCTTTAACCTTATAATTGTATTACAACTCTAAAAAGCAATTTTTAAATTCAATTATAATATTTTTTTTTTGGGTGTCAAGAAATATTATTTTAGCAATTACAATGATTCAGAAATATTGTAACTAGTAGAAAATTCTCATAATTTAAAAAGAATGATGTGTGTTTTTTTCTAGTAATTTACATATATTTCGAGATTATTTTATAATAAAATTTAGCCCTCTTTTATAATTAATTCCAGGTCCACTCCTATATACTAATTCAATGATATAATTTAGGATTGTACATGAGCTAAGCTATTCAAATTTAGCTTAGGTCTCGATTCGATAAAAGCTCATTCATGCTCGAGCTTAAACTGCTCATTTGTTAAATGAGTCAAACTCAAATTAAGAAAGTCTCGGCTTGTTAGCTCACTAACTGACTTATTTAAAAAGCTCATGAGTCATATTCGTAAGTTAGCTTATTTATTATAAAGATTAAAAATATATATAATTTAATTTGTATATATTAATTACATATATAAATATATTAGTTTCTAACTAATTTAATTTATATAATTTATTAATATATATTATATATGATAAATAATTAAATAATATAAAATATAAAATAACTTAGTAATTTATAATAAAATATAAAATTATAGTAATATAATATTTTATTTTTGTTAATATATAATTATATTATTCATTTTTCATAAAAATATTAATTTTAGTATATCTTCTATAAAAATGTAGAAAATATACATAAAAAATGAAAACTGAAATAAGTTCGTTGAGCTCATTAAACTTATTTAAATTAAGCTCGAGTTTAAACTTGAAACATATGATATAGGAGCTGAATTGATACAAGCTCAAGCTTAACTTATTCAAGGTCGAACTCGACTATTTTATAACTAATCAAGTTTAAGTTTTTATAAACTCGGCTTGGCTCGATTACAACCTTAAATATAATAGCATTTGAAATAAAAAAAAAAGTTGAAAATAACAAATCTTTCTTGCACCACTCACCAATTGTGTATAATCCAATTAAATGGAGGAAGAAATTATATTGATTAAATTTCTTCTGTTTAGATAAATTTGAGAAATAATTACACTGTATACTTTCTTTAACTTTCCATTTGCAAAAGCACGGACACGCTAATATTATTTACAAATTTACGTTTTTGAGCCGTGATTTTTATTTTTTCTTTTTTCTTTTTCTATTTTTGTAATTTTTTTCATTTTTTATATTATATTATATTTTTTTATTTAAAATTTTTTTATTCATATTTTAAATATACATAAAAATAAATATATACACAATATATATGAAATACACAATTAACAATACAAATTATATCTACAACATATTTATATAATATTTTTAATATTTATTTATTTTTTTAAAATTTATAAAGCTATGGTCCCATTTTAAATAAATTTTTACTGAATTTTTTATATAAAATTATGAATTTTCAAATCGTACTCAATATCCAACACAATTTCTATAAATAAAAAATAATTAATATAATATATTATTTCAAAAAATAATGTATAAAATTTATTATGATATAAATTTATTTAAACTTTAAATAAAATTTAAAATTTTATAAAATAGTTATTATTAGATAAATATATATTAAAATTAATAAATTTAATTATTTTTTTAAAGAGAATAAAATAATTTTGTAATTTCCATAAAAAATATTTATATTTATTTTTTTATAAAATAAAAACTTAATATAAATTTAGTAATATATTTAATTATATGTTATATATATCGGCATATAATTAAATATACAATAATTTTATATTTTTATTCTTTTAAAATTTAACGTGTATATATTGGTAATGTTGATATATAAACTATATATAAATATATAACTAAACATATATTATTTTATACTCTTTTTTTTTTAAAAAAAAAATTTAACTACTATATATAACATGTATTATTCTTTAGTTAAAGTATATGTAACATATACCCATATATACCTATAAATAACTTTCTTTAATTAAAGTATATGTAATATATATCTATATATATCCACATATACCATTATTCATTTAAAGTATATTTAATATATCAATATATATATCCATATATATCGTTCTTTAGTTAAAGCATATGTAACATATATTCATATATACTTACAAATATCATTATTCAGTTAAAGTATATGTACATATATATATATCTACATATACCATTTTTTAGTTAAAGTATATATGACATATACTCATATATATCTATAAATACCATTAATTAATTAAAATATATGTAATATATACCTAAATATATCAACATATATCATTCTTCAGTTAAAGTATATGCAATATATACCCACATATATCTATAAATAACATTCTTTAGTTAAAGTATATATAACATATACACATATATATATATATATATATTATTTTATTTGTTAAAGTATATATAACATATACATATATTTATATATATATACTATTTTTTAGTTAAAATAAATATAATATATACCTACAAATAACATCCTTTAGTTAAAGTATATGTAACATATACCTACATATATATCTACATTTACCATTCTTTATTTAAAGTATATGTAACATATACCCACAAATACTTACAAATGTCATTCTTTATATGTAACATATATCTACATATATATTCATATATATCATTTTTCAGTTAACATATATGTAACAAATACCTATATATATCTATATATACCATTTTTCAGTTAAAGTATATGTAATATATATCTACATATATTTACATATATTATTGTTTAGTTAAATCATGCATAACATATACTCATATATACCTATAAAAACTATTATTCAGTTAAAATATATATAATATATACCTGCATATATCCACATATACTATTTTTTTAATTAAAGTATATATAATATATACACACATATACCTACAAACACCATTATTCAAATAAAGTATATATAATATATATCTAAAAATATCCACATATGTTATTATTCTATTAAAGTATATATAACATATATCCACATATATCTACAAATAACATTCTTTAGTTAAAAGTATATGTAATATATACCCGCTTATACTTATAAATATCATTTTTAGTTAAAATATATATAATATATACTTGCATATATCCACATATACTATTCTTTAATTAAAATATATGTAACATATACCCACATATATTTAAAAAAATTCATTCTTTAGTTAAAATATATGTAATATTTACCTACATATATTCACATATATCATTCTTCAGTTAAAATATATATAACATATATCTAAATATATCTACATATAAAATTTTTTAGTTAAACTATATATAATATATATCCTCATATGTTTACAGATATCATTTTTCAGTTAAAGTATATCTAGCATATATCTATATATACCTTCAAATACTATTATTCGGTTAAAGTATATATAACATATATCGACATATACTAATGTATATTCACGTATATATAACATATATTATTATTCTTTTACAACATATACCCATATATATATAGATATATATAACATATACCATATATACTGACATATATCCATATATATAAATAACATATATAGAGTTATATGTAATATATATTGAAATATATCTATATGTACTAACATATACCGATATATATTATTATACTTTAGTTAAAATATATGTAACATATACCGACATATATCAACATATATTCATGTATATCCATATATGTAACATATATTGTTACTCTTTAGTTAAAATATATGCAACATATATTGTTACCCTTTAATGAAAGCATATGTAATATATACCCATATAATTCTATAAATATCATTCTTTAGTTAAATTTACATTACGAGTATTTGACAATTTATTTTTTTTTAAGTCAATATTTTTTTATCAATAAAAATTACAGCTTCAAAAAAAAAAGCCAATGTTTTATTGTCATTGTCAATTTGTCATTATTTGGCAAATAATTGAATTCTTCTTTTTTTTAAAATAATAAATAAAAAGTAGTGTAAGAACTTGTCATCAAAGGTGTAGATTCTGGAAACGTGCAAACTGATTAAACAGCAATTGCAAATCCAATTTGCCAATTGCCTAACGATACTACTATTATCAAACTTGCAAATTATGTGTGAGACTCGTTGATTTTGACATTTCATGACCCACGATTCATTTTATTTTCCATTTAAACTATACCATTTAATTTTTAAATTAACTATTTATCGTCAAATAATAAACATTTTTCTTCAGAAGGGAAAATTTGATCAACATTAGTTAAGCTTGATATCAAATCAGTTTGCAATGGCAACATTATTTCCACCTTAAAAGCAGCCTTATTACCCAGCTTTTCAAGTCCGTCATAAGCAGTGAAAATGGCTAAAGGTATCCTAGAAGCTTCAGCAAAATTCAGATTCTTAGGCTTAACAAGTAGCTTCTCTTCAACAATAGTGTATAATGCTGTAGAACCAAATTGTTTTGGGTGGTTTAAATGTTCTTCACTAATGTTTCCATAAATCTCATCTCCTACCTTAAATTTCTTCGACTTCCCACTTTCACAATTACACCAGCAAACATCATAGAACAGTCTAAAAAATTAAAGAAAACCCAGTTCAAATTCAGCTCATAATTAATTGTATGCACATATATAAATAACACACGAAGAATTCATTCTTACATGATGAGGAGAGTCAGTGTCCTTGAACCATCCAGACATTCTTTCTAGTATCAACTCGATTAAGAGCAACAACAACAACCTTGATGAGCACTTGATCGTCTTTAACTTCAAGAACTACAATTTCTGGTTCAAATCTTAAGATATTAGTAGCATTCCATATTCACTACAAAATCAAGGCTTCATTTTAGAGGGAATTGAGGTAGCCATAATTATAATTGAAAAACAAATTGAATTTTCATAAATTCACAAGACCCATTAAATAAAAAATAATTGATTAAAAATAATTTAACACTCAAATTGGATCAAAATCATCAAAAAGAAGCCATCACCATCAGGCAGCTCAACAACCACTTTATCATCCACCATCACCGTTCTTATCCCTTCACCACTGTCATCGTCTGAGCTACCAATTCTTGAAACAGCCACCACCAAGCCCAACAAAAAGGATAGATAAGTATGGAGATAATTTTAGAGAGAGAATTGCTCAGATTATCGTATTACTGATGTTGCAAGTGAAAGAAAAAATTTCATTGGCTTTTAGTTGGACCAGATCGAATCAGAACCAATCAACAATACAAAATGATGATGGGTTTTAAATTTCTCTGTCTTATTGAAAAATAAATTGAATTGAATTTCTACATCATATAAATACACATGTATCGTTTAGCCGAAGGAGAAGGAGAAATCAAAGTTGAAAATAAAATAAATTTTTAGACCAAAGAAGAAGTTGAATAGTTGAAATTAGAAGCTTCGCCATGATTGCTTGTTTGTTTGGTTGAATAGAAAATTTAAAGACCGGCAATGAAAATGAAAAAAAGAAGAAAGAGCGAAAAAAAAGAATATAGAAAAGAAGAAGAAGAGAAAACACAAATGTAATTCTAAAAAAACAAAATATAATAAAAGATAAAACTGAAAAAAAGAAAAGTTAAAAGTGAAAAGAAAAAGTAGATGTAATAAAAATAAAAATTAAACTTTAAAAGTAGTGTATGATGTAATTTTTTTATTAATTAAATAATAATATTTATTATTTTTTTTATGTATTTAAGATTTTAAAATTTTTTAAAAATTAATGTTGACAATTAAAAAAAAGATATAATATTATTTATTTATTTTATTATTTTTTTGTTAATATGTAAAATTTTTTAAAATTAATGCTAATAATTAATTGAAAAAATATTATTTAAAAGTTGTAGATTATATATACTTGTAGTGTGCAAAAACATCCAACTTTATCTATATGATAGTTGCTCTAAAATGAATATTTTAGATCATAGCTTTTCTTAACCACTCAATTTGTTAGTTTTTATTAATAAAATTATAGATTTTTTTTACTCTGTCTTAGGTGTTTGTGTTTTAACTTACATATCATATTTAATTCATAAAATTCTTAAAATATAATATACTTCAATTCTTAAATTATTATATCATAAACATTAAAGTGTCCTAAAATTGTGTACTTTTTACAATTTTTTTTATATTTAGACTAAAAGAACTATTTTTAAAATAACTACGAATACTAATAAAGAACTAATTAAAAAAAATCAAACAACTATGACAAATTATCCTTTTTCTTTTTCTTTTTTTTTTACTCTAATCCAATTAAACCAAGTAAGCCAGTAATAATTCATCTTGAAGAACTGAATACTTGCAGTTAATTCAATCAATCCATACTAAAATCAAGAAACAATTTACAATTTTAATGTGTGCTCTCACGTACTATAATTCAACCTCAGAAATAGATAAACCCTTCACCTCATCCATTTGTGACAACACATGCGGTGTTGATGATGCTGTTGAAGAGAAATATTGTTGAGTTTGCTGTGTACTTGGACAAATTAGGGAAGGCTTCGGTGGAATTTCTAGGGAACCACTACTTTCCAACATTTCTAATGCCTTTGTCATCGATGGTCTATCTGATGGATTTGTCTGAATGCACCACAACCCCACTATCATCATCCTCCTCACCATCTCTTCTTCTTCTTCTTCTCTTATCGATCCATCAAGTTTAGAAATCGCTCCGGATTCAAGATCTTTGTAAATCCAGTCTGGAAAGTACATTTCACTAGTTTGAGACACTCCAACATAACTATTCTTTTTACCTCCAACCATTTCAAGAATCATCATTCCATAACTATACACATCAGACTTGTAAGAAACCCCTCCAAGACTTCTAATGAATATTTCTGGAGCTATGTATCCAGCTGTCCCTCTAACACCTAACATTGACGACAACTTACTTTCTTTTCCCTTGCATAGCTTCGCAAGACCAAAATCAGAGATTTTCGGACTAAAATCTTCATCAAGAAGAATGTTGTGCGGCTTTATATCAAAATGCACAATCCTGGTTTTACAACCACGATGCAGGTATTCTAGACCTCTAGCAATTCCAATTGCAATCTCAAGTAATATTTTCCAACCTAATTGATGACCTGCGCTTTGGTTAGATTCTTGATCATTTATATACTTATTTAGAGATCCATTGGGCATGTATTCATATATCAAAGCTCTCATAGTTCTTTCATAGCAAAATCCCAACAGAGTAACTATATTCACATGGGAGGTTCTGCTAATAGTTGCAACTTCATTGATAAATTCTTCTGCATCACCTGCAGATTTATCTAGGATTTTTATTGCCACAAGACGACCGTCTAGTAACTTACCTTTATATACACTTCCATATCCCCCTTGGCCTAATTTATCAATGAATGAGTTGGTTATTTTCTTGATATCTGAATAAGAATATCGCTTCGGCATGAGAGAATGATACTCCATAATGAATGTCTCTACCTTCTTATCTTGTTTCTTATTGTAATTCGACCGTAATATTAGAGATTTGCCATTCCTAATTAATCTTCTCCTTCTAATGAAACAATACAAGAATCCTAAGCAAATACCAACCACTGCTGCTGTGGAAAGTGCTGCAAGAAAACAAAAGGTCTATCATATTATATTGTTGGGTTGCTAAGTTGCTAAAATTTTCAAATTAATTTGGCGCATCAGAATATAATTTACCTACTATAATTGCTTTATTTGATTTATTTGCATTGTTTCCTGCTGCAGCAATTATACAGATTCAAAAACATTAGTTGAATATGAACAAATTGAAACAATATTAGTAAAATTTACAAATGTCTTGATAGATTACAGTTGTATTTACAATAGTATATGAATAACGTACATCATTATTAAAAAATATGGTGAATGCGAGGTTTCTATTGTGATCAAAGTGCATTAAAATAACAAGAAAAGAAATAAAGTAAGCAAATAATAAATAAGAAAGCAACCAATGATATAGTGTGAACTTTTGCTAAATATTATACATACCTGGATTCGCAACAACACCGTCCGGAGATGATGTAGTACATGTTTTTGAACCTGCAGATTGGCCAGGACAGTAGCAAGTTGTTTGATTAGAGACGAGATCATACCCACAAACTCCATTGGACCTGACGCAGTCACTACATGATGTGTTGTCTACTTTCATTTTGACCTCGAATCCTTCTTTCAAGTTTTCTAACAGACCTGACATATTAAAATTTGCTGCTCCCAAATTCACTTCAAAGACCGGCACAGAAACGCTATGATTACACAACCCAGGGCCAACGGCATCCCATACCACATAACCATTTTTAGGCAGAGACGCTGCTACGGAACAATTGAATGGTGAAGGAACTCCTGAAAGAGCAGCAATCGGGCAATCATAAATAATACTTAAATTCCTGTAACCAGAATCATACTCAAAAAGTTTAGAATCAATTGTGGTGTTGGTAAATTGAGGTTGGCAAATTCCATCTGTATAGTCGTGTCTTGCGAGTCTCAGAGTCTGATCGCTGTCATTAATCTCCAAAACACGGTATTCTACACTGTTGATTTCCATTTTTGTGGTACCGTTTTCACACATGAGCTCTAATTCAGGAATTCCACAGCCGCGCGTCCGGTTATTTCCCCAGAAAGGATAGCCGGCGACGATAGTTCCACAGACGAATCGAATACCACAGGAAGTGTACAAATCAAGATTGCTTTAATAGACAAAGAGAATATATCAGAACACAACAAATAATGAAAGAGTGCATTAACTTCAGGCTTAGAGAAATTATATCTATATATATGCATGAGCACGAATTAAGTTGTTACCTGGGTAAATTAGGGCAAAATGTGATTGTATAATTAGCACCACTACAGGTGAAAGTAGTGTTTGAATTGTCATAGGCATAGCTATACGATTCTGGACACGCGCTCTTAAACATCTGTGAATACAAGGACGGTTGACAAGTCGACGGCGAATTATACTTGCCGGTACAACAGAATAACGAATTCTCTAACGCTTCACAAGGGCTCCGGCAACCTGCGCCACCTGCAACACTAAGTTCATTCGGACACTTGCTATTAAGATCTGTCGCGCATACCGTTGAGTTGCACAGGCCGGAGCCTCCATTTGGTTCGATTCCCATCGGCAAATTAAAGCCATCGACGAGGCTAACGTCGTAGAAGTCTTGTAAATTGAAGGCGCCGATTGAGAATTCAGCTATTGTAGCCGGCGGAGTATAACGACTGCCGTTACACTCGATTAGGTTGGATCCACAGCCGCCTGTGGAGCAAGAGCCATTACCAGAATTGTCAAAATTGCAGCCGGTTCGGCCCCAGACACGACCAGTCCAACCGGTCGGAAGTGTAAAAGAGCGAGAGATGCCCTTGGGAAGTTCAAAGCCAGTTGTGCTTGAAATTACAGGCCAGACTGTGTAATCGCATTCATTAACAAGTGTGAATGTAGCACCTGAAGCATCTGAAAAATACTATATAGTATTAGATAGAAATTAATTACTAATTACTATAAAATTATGAATTATTGGCCCAAATATTTTGTGAAAATTACAGAAATAAATAATAAAATAAGCAAATTTACCTTTAAAAATGGAGAGGAGAGTAAAGCTTAGAAACACAGAGCAATAATAGGAGAATGATGCCATTTCAGGGAGAATCTCAATAATCAGCTATACGAATCTTCTATTTATAAAGAAAATAATAATAATAATGATATGAGTTATTAATAATAACCAAAAGAAGAACAAACATAGAAAAATTTATTTGACAAGAACTCAATAAAATGGAAATACTGAAAAATTCAGAAAGAGATAATTCAGAGCATCCACAAAGAAAAACACATTTTACTTATTAGACTTTTGGAATGCTTAATTGCAGGGCATAATTAATAGTGGGATCCACTTCACATCCTGGAAATTTCTGCCTAACTTAAGAAGACCGGGTCCTATAATAATCACCTTTGAAAAAGTTCAGTTATATTTTTCCAATTTTTTCCTTATTATTCTTATTATCACTGTATTACTATCTTCATTATATAAATACTATTTTAATTATAATTTTAAATTTAAAAAAATTATAAAATTTAATGAGAAGTAAAAAAACCCTCATATTTTGAAAAGAAAATTATAAATAATGATTAATTAATAAAATAAAATTATATTTTAATAATAATACTCCTATTAAAAACATATAAGAATTCTATTTGAAATGTTTCTAATTAGGCAAAAGTGAAATATAAACTCGTCTGGCCTTATCAGCCACAATCAACACTGTTATGGCTGCTTATTAAAATTTTAAATTTTTTTACCATATAAAGTATATAATGTATTATATTAATGTAAATTTTTATTTAATTATTATAATTATATTATGTTTTATGTAATCATATCTATATATGTATATTTTATATAATCATAATTTAAAGTGATTTAAACAATATCCTAATGTTTTTTAATGCTATTCAATAGTTAAAATTAAAAATTATAATATTTATTTATTTTGAATTATTTCGATAATATTTGTTTAAAATACATTTATTTTAAAAAAATATTAATTAAATTAACATAACTTAAAATGAGTCTATCCATACACACTTTAAGTGGTATCAGAGCCAAAAACATTATTCATATGATAAATAGTAATAATAATAAAGGAAGAAAACCTTAAACACCATGACTACTTCTCAAAAAGAAATTGTCAATCATACTTCTTCTCTTCTTATCACTCCTTCCTGCTCTCAGTCTATTTCTAATAAAATAGATCACCTTGTAGAGATAGCTCATATCCATGAATGCTCTAAAGTAGATAGTTCTCAACTCCCTGTTCTTAATATTTATCTTATTTTTCATAAGTCCAATTATATTAAGAAAATTTTCAACCTTATTTCTACAAAAAGATCCCATGTGAATGAATATACTCAGACTTCTCGTCTGAATCAGTGTTCTTTATCTTCTACCTCTGTTGAACAGTATGTTACTACGAAAATTCTACAAGAGTTTATCTCTCAGTGAAAGAAACATGGGCGCTCTCATCTCCATCTTGGAGGTGTGAGAATTGTTCTCTCTTACCATGGACGTAGAGGACTTCCAGTTACTGTCAAACTTTCTTTATTAGATATCATATATGGTCACTTTGAGAACGCAGTGATTGGTACTATTCTCACAATACTTAATGCTGGAAGTATTGTCGTGACCTTCTTTTCTAATTATAATTTATCCTTCAACGATGTGCACTTGTCACATGCCTTGAAAATTCAAGTATAAATTACTGAAGCTGAACAAGTTGAAGGATCTCTATCTGCAATCATTCATCATCAGATAGTGTATAGATTGCAAGACCATGCAATTAACATATCTTCTCCAGAAGTATCTACAGATGTTCTTTATATCTATGCAGATACAAATACTATACCTATAATTATACAGACTCCAAGACAGCTGCCCATGAAAGATCTCATGAATCTCATTCCTTTTGAATGGGTTGCTACTTATGAGAAGCAACAACAGAATTCTAGACCAGTTAAGATAATGAATCATGTGTTCATTAGAAAGAAAGATGTTACAATCAATACTTTCTTTCAGGAACCTTCAAAAGATTCAGATGGCACAAGTACTAGTTCTCTTCAAGAACTTTTTTATACTTGCATGATAGTTTCAGTCTCTCCTAGAGACACAGAGAAGATCATAGTTCACAGTTTTACATCTGATGGTAGTCTGATATATGCTAGAAAGGCCAGAGGTCATTTTATCTGGGATACCTCAGGTTCAGGAGAATGTGATCCTGATTGTACTTGTTGTGAAGGATAGAAAATGTTCAATATCCTCCTAATAACTCAACCAGACTCACTAAAACTAAAAAAATTTTCTCTCCATGTAGATCTGGAGCTACAAGATTTAAAAGATCTCCTCCTAATTCAGAAAATTCTCCTTGGATAGGAATTTCTCCAGAAATTCAGAAGAATGAGTATCCACTCCCTCTCCCTATCTATGATGAGGCCCTTAAAGTCCTACAAGCTGAAGGACTTCTTGATGTTCCAAAACTTCTAAAATTATCCAAGCCACAAAAAATTAAACGGTGTGCCCCACGAGTGCATCAACCATTAACCCAAATACTACAACCTCAAGTTTGTATGATGTTTTCTTCAGCATCATCAGATTTTCCACTACTTGAAAAGAAAACGGATCCTCAAACTAGGATCAGTATCCGACCATTCATCCAACCAACACACTGTTCTTCCCAATGGACAATTAAAAGAACTTTCACAAGGAGAAGAAGTTCTTAACAACCAGACTCAGAATTCTCAAAATCAGAATAATTATCCGATGTCCATTGACCCCAAGATTGATCAGCTATCTGTTAAAACAGATAAAATTTCATTAGTTTTGAGATCCATGTCTGCTGAGATTTAACAATATTACAATTCTCTTCTTATGGGAATTCACCAGTTAAACACTGAACTCAGAATGATGATTCAACAACAAAATCTTGGACCTAGTTTTAATCAGAAAAAGGAAGAAATTCAAACTTTAAAATCTAGACTTGAGATAATGGAAAGAGATTTGTTGTCAAAATAATCTCAATCTGTTGTTTCTGATATTTATTTTCCTATTTTTTCACCTGCATATTAGCTTGTACCATTCACTAACCTAATTTTGGAACAGTCCATGAACTATTTCCTTCAACAAGACCTTAAAAATCCCCAGTTTCCTCATCATTTATGCCTCCAGTTACACAAAAAGCTTCCTCTTCTCAAAAGGCTTATACTAAAATGATAAGATCAAAACCTCCTCCTCTATGAGTATCTGAACCATTTTCACAACAGCATATACCTCTTCATACATCTGATTCAAATTCTTCTGAAGCAGATTTTATTGCTTCTGATTCTTCAGACTCTGATTCAAAGTCTCAACAAGCAGACATTTCTCAGCTTTTAATGGTTGATCCTCCTCCTGCCACAGACCCAATTATAGAAGATGATCGCCTAGAAGAAGAATCTTTAAAATATGATCTCAGATTTGAACATCAAAAAACTAGTAAGCCTATTAATGGTCCCTGGTTTACTTTTGATAATTTATCTCCCAGAAAATGGAGATCAAAGATTCTAGAATTTAATTCCTGGCTTGACTTGCAAATGGTAAAAGAAGGTGCCTCTCTTCCTCAGGTCCTCAAAGAATTTATTTCCAGATTTACAGGAAGTCTCAGAGAATGGTTTGCTTCCATGGATGAGTACACCAGATTAGCCTTCTTCAATAAGTGTATTTCTGATGCTCTTTTACAAATTTACACAACATCCTTGAGAGATCATACAATCATCTCTAAGAGGCAGAAAGAAAAATTCTTTGAAATAAAATATTATTCCTTAAAAGCTAAAGATCTTGACTTTCATTGTCAAAAAATGTCTGAGAAGTTATATATGTTAGGTGGTTATAGTGACCCCAGCATGAAATAAGTTTATATCACATCTCTTTCTGAAGAACTTCAACCAGAGATTAATCATTTTATTCAACAAATAGGCAGACCTCTTCAATAAGTTTCTTTTGGGAGAAATCCATCAGTTTACCTTTGTTGCACTTGGTAGACTTTGTGAAAACCATAGAACTATGAAGAAATTTATGAAGCATGACAAAATTCTTCAAACTGCTTGTAAAAGACCAGCTTCTTTCAACATCAAATGTAAGGAAAAGAATTGTGTTTGTCCTAAACAAAAGAAATCTTATAGATTCTCTTTTAAGGATAAACGTACTCAACCATTCATAAGAAAAAGAAAGAAGTTTAGATTTTTTTAAAGAATATCTCCTTATTTAAAAAAAGAAGAAGAAGCTCGGGAGATAAATGTTATGCATGTGGAGAAAAAGGATATTTTGCAAAAAAATATCCTAAGAAGTCTATAAATACAACAAAGTTGATTCAACGGATCAATCAAGCTTCAATCTCTCTTCCTAATAATGTAGAGATTGAATTTGTTCTCTCAGAACAAAGTGAAGCAGATCAAGAGACGATTATGACACTTCATATAGATGATGATGATTCTTATTCAGAATCTAGCTCTATTGATTCTGATCAAGATGATAATTTTACTCCCTCCGTATCATTTACATAGAAAAAGTAAAATGGACACGAAAATTAAGGAAATTTCACTTTTTTCATCTCTATTTACTTAAATACCCCTAAAAAAAATATCCCTCAAAACCTACTTTTAAGGCAAGGGTATAAATGGTATTTTGTCTCATTCCACTCCCCAAAATTTACCTAAAATGGCATATTTTCTATATAAAAGATACACCAAAAAAGAAAAATTTTCCTATGTAAATGATACGGAGGGAGTATTATTTATCATCTCCAGCAGCAGCAGTTGCCCTCTGCTTATTCTATTCATCACTCACTATTGACTCCTTTAGTCCAAATTTCAGTACTTCCTTCTAAGAATGATAGAGTTATTCCTCTAATAGTTTTCATGAATACAAGAGCTCATAAATTCATGATGAATTCTATTGTATTACCAGATACTTATTGAAAGTCTCACACTTAATATTTCAGAGCAGCTGATGGAAATATGTCTTCTGTATATTTAATTACTAAGAAGAAAATTGGCATATAGTTCTTTCTAGACTATATTATCTAGATTTATGTTCTTAGTTCATCCCTTACAAATAAAGACCTATTGATAGGTTTTGATATTTATCAGCAAGCTCAGAATTTTCAAAGCCTTTCTACTGGAATTCATCATAAGAAGTTTTTTAAAGCTTATAATGGCATCCAGAGAATCTTTTCTCTGTTAGAAGTTCCAACAGATTTTAAAGATATAAAAATTTTATTACTTCCAGTTTGTACTGATTTTCATGCTGATTTTATCATCCAAAGCCTTTATGGAAGAATGCAGATTTCTTCAATTCTCTTCCTTTCAAGAAAACCTACAAAGGCTTCACATCCTGAAATGTCCCCTTCAATTCTTGCTCTTACCAGAAAAGAATGTAAATCCTTACTGCAACAAGGATTGATTGAACTTACTATGTCCAATTAAGCTTGTCAAGCATTCTATGTAGAGAAATACACAAAAGTTCTTAGAGAAAAGCAGAGACTTATTATTAATTATAAGCCTCTGAATCTATTTCTTACAGATGATAAATTTTTTTTACCAAAGATCTCTACACTTATGGTTCATCTTAAAGAAGAAAAAATATTCAAATTTTGATCTGAAAGCTGGTTTTTGGCAATTGGGCATTAAACCTGAAGATAGACCCAAAACAACATCTAAAATGGTAAGATATCATCAACGTAGATTAGAGTTGAATACACGATACTGTTTTAATCTAAAGAGCATGACTTTTCATTGATACTGAGCATCAGGAATACAAGTCTCTTCTTTCCTTTAAGAACTTCTGAGCTTTTCTATACATAGAATACTTGACAAACTCAATTGGACTTAGTAGGTTTAATCAATCCTTGTTGCAGTAAGGATTCACATTCTTTTCTGGCAAGAGCAAGATCTGAAGGGGATATTCCAGGATGTGAAGTCTTTGTAGGATTTATATCTTTATTTTTCTTGAAAGGAAGAGAAATTAAGAAATCTGCATTCTTCCATAAAGGTTTTGGATGATAAAAATCAACATGGGAATCAACACAAGCTGGAAGTAATGAACTTTTTATATCTTCAAAATCTGCTAAAACTTTTGACAGAGAAAAGATTCTCTGGATGTCAGTATAAGCTTTAAAAAGCTTCTTATGAATTCCAGTATGAAGGATTTGAAGATTTTGAGCTTGTTGATAAATATCAAAATCTATCAGCAGGTCTTTATTTGGAAAGGATGAACCAAGAACATGAGTCCAGATAATACAGTCTGGAAAGAATTGTATTTAAATTTTCTTCTTAGTAATTAATGTATAGAAAATACATTTCCATCAGCTACTTAGAAATGTTTAGTGTGAGACATCCAATAAGTATCTAGTAACACAGCAGGATTCATCATGGATTTATGAGCTCCAGTATCCATGAAAGTTATTAGAGGAATAGCTCTATCATACTTAGAAGGAAGTACTAAAATTTGGACTAAAGGAGTTAATAGTGAGTGATCAATAGAATAAGCAAAAGGTAATTGTTGCTGCTGGAGATGATAAATAAAAAAATTATCATCTTGCTAGAGATGATAAATAAAAAAATTATCATCTTGATCATAATTAATAGAGACAGATTCTGAATAAGAATCATCATCGTCTATATGAAGTTTCAAAATCGTCTCTTGATCTACTTCACTTTATTCTGAGAGAACAAAATCAATCTCCACATTATCAGGAAGAGAGATTGAAGCTTAATTGATCTGTTGAATCAACTTTGCCGTCTTCATATGCTTCTTAGGATAGTTTTTTGTAAAATGTCATTTTTCTCCACATGCATAACATCTATCTTCCGAGCTTCTTCTCTCTTTTTTTAAATAAGGATATCTTCTTTTAAAAATCTGAACTTCTTTCCTTTTCTTCTGAATGGTTGAGTACGTTTATCCTTAAAAGAAAATCTATGAGATTTCTTTTGTGTAGGACAAATACAATTATTTTCTTTGCATTCGATGTTGGAAGAAGCTGGCCTTTTATAAGCAGTTTGAAGAATTTTATCATACTTCATAAATTTCTTCATAGTTCTATGGTTTTCACAAAATCTACCAAGTGCAGCAAAGGCAAAATGATGGATTTCTCCTAAAGAAATTTGTTGAAGAGGTATGTTTGTTTGTTAAATAGAACGATTAATCTCTAGTTAAAGTTCTTCAGGAAAAGATGTGATATAAACTCGCTTCATGCTGGGGTCACTGTAACCACCTAACATATAGAACTTCTCAGACATTCTTTGATAATGAAAGTCAAGATCTTTAGCTTTTTAAGAACAACATTTCATTTCAAAGAATTTTTCTTTCTGCCTCTTAGAAATGATTGTATGATCTCCCAAGAATGTTGTGTAAATTTATAAAAGAGCATCAGAAATACTCTTATTGAAGAAGGCTAATCCGGTGCATTCATCCATGGAAGTAAACCATTCTCTGAGACTTCCTGTGAATCTAGAGACAAATTCTTTGAGGACTTGAGAAAGAGGGGCACCTTCTTTTTCCATTTGCAAGTCAAGCCAGGTATTAAATTCTAAAATCTTTGACCTCTATTTTTTGAGAGATAAATCATCAAAAGTAAACCAGGGACCATTAGTAGGCTTACTAGTTCTTTGATGTTCAAATCTAAGATCATATTCTAAAGATTATTCTTCTGGAGGATCATCTTCTATAATTGGGTCTATGGCATGAGGAGGATCAAAAGAAGGATCATCCATTAAAAGCTGAGAAATGTCTGTTTATTGAGATTATGAATAAGAGTTTAAAGAATTAGAATCTATAAAATCTACTTCAGAAGAATCTGAATCAGATATATGAAGAGCCATATGTTGTTGTGGAAATGGTTCAGATACTTATAGAGGAGGAGGTTCTGATCTTATCATTTCAGCATAAGCCTTTTGAGAAGAGGAAGCTTTCTATGTAACTAGAGGCACATATGATGAGGAAACTGGGGATTTTTGAGGTCTTATTTGAGGAAATAGTTCATGGACTATTCCAAAATTAGGTTTAATGAAGGGCACAGGCTGATATGCAAGTGAAAAAATAGGAAAATAAGGATCAAAAATAATAAATTAAGATTATTTTGACAACAAATCTCTTTCCATTATCTCAAGTATGGATTTTAAAGTTTGAATTTCTTCCATTTTCTGATTAAAACTAGGTCCGAAATTCTGTTGTTGAATCATCATTCTGAGTTCAGTGTCTAACTGGTGAATTCTCATAAGAAGAGAACTGTGATATTGTTAAATCTTAGTAGACATAGATCTCAAAGCTAATGAAATTTTATATGTTTTAACAGATAGCTGATCAATCTTGGAGTCAAGGGACATTAGATAATTATTATGAATTTGAGCATTCTGAATATGCCTATTAAGAACTTCTTGTCCTTGTGAAAGTTCTTTCAATTGTCCATTGGGAAGAATGGTGTTTGGTTGGATGAATGGTCGGGTGCTGATCTTAGTTTGAGGATCAAATTTCTTTTCAAGTGGTGGAAAATCTGATGATGCTGAAGAAAACATCATACAAACTTGAGGTTATGATATTTGGATTAATGGTTGATGCACCAATGAGGCACACCGTTTAATTTTTTATGGCTTGGATAATTCTGAAAGTTTTGAAACATCAAGAAGTCATTCAGCTTGTAAAACTTTAAGGGCCTCATCATAGATAGGGAGAGGGAGTGGATACTCCTTCTTATGAATTTCTGGAGAAATTTCTATCTAAGGAGAGTTTCCTGAATTAGGAGAAGGCCTTTTAAATATTATAGCCCCAGATCTACATGAAGAGAAACATTTTTCAAGTCCAATGAGTCTGGTTGAGTTAATTAGAGGATATTGAATATCTCCTATTTTTTCACAACAAGTACAACCAGGATCACATTCTCTTGAACATGAAGTATCCTAGATAAAATGGCCTCTGACCTTTCTGGCATAGATCAGACTACTATCAGATGCAAAACTGTGAACTGGGATTTTCTCTGTTTCTTTAGAAGAGACTGAAACTATCATGTAAGTATGAAAAAGTTCTAGAAGAGAACTAGTACTTACACCATCTAAATCTTTTGAAGGTTCCTGAAAGACAATTTTGACTGTACCATCTTTATTTCTAATGAATACATGATTCATTGTCTAAACTAGTCTAGAATTCTATTGTTGCTTCTCATAAGTAGTAACACATTCAAGAGGAATGAGTTTCATAAGATCTTCCCCAGGCAGCTGTCTTGGAATCTATATAATTGTAGATGTAGTATTTGTATCTGCATAGATATAAAGAGTATATGTACATACTCCTAGAGCAGATAGGTTAATTATATGGTCTTACAATCTATACACTATCTGATGATGAATGGTTGCAGATAGAGATCTTTCAATCTGTTCAGCTCTAATAATTTGTACTTGAATCTTCAGGGCATATAACAAGTGCATATCATTCAAGGACAAATTACAATCTATACACTATATGTGTATTTAGAGTCACAATTAATATTATAAAAGATTACAAGTACGGCTACTAATAGTGTGTTTGGTTATACAAGAATCCAAGAAAAGTTAACTATATAATTTTTTGACCAATAATACTATATTTATTTGTAAATAATCTATATAAAATAAAATATTAAACAAACTAAATTTTATCAACTAGTTGATAAAATATTTTACTTAGGGGGAAGTAAGAAAAATATTTTACTGAAAAAGTTAATTAACGTGTTCATATATTAAAAGATAATTATATCCTTAATTTAAGATATAATAAAATAAGAAAGATATATTATAATAATAATTTAGATGTTACTTAAATTTTTTCTATAAAGTTAGGTTGCAGTTAAGTTAATATTTTTTTAGTAAAATATAATATTTATAAAATATCTCTACAAAATACATTCTCAGTAATTAATTTTTTCAATAATTTATTAAACGTACTATAAAAATATTATTATGCAAAATAAACAAAAATTATAAATATATCTGTATATTAAATAATAATGTAATTTCACTTATATATATATAAATTAATTTCTGCACTATATAATCTTATTCAAAATATGGTCGCAGAAATTAATTAAATAACAGGACCAATCAATAAATGGGATTGGCCATTGAGTAAGACAAATGGGGCAGGAGGACCTGGATAAGCCGTCGAAAGGACCTTTTTTATTTCTTTTTCTAAAACTACATTTTTCAAATGCCGTATTTTTCAATTTACTATTTCCTAGCTAATTTTCTTTATAGAATACGTTATTAAACTTTTTTTTTACTAAGCAGGAACAATTATATCCAAAACAATAATTATTTAAACATCATCATATAAGTAGTTTCATAATTTTTAAATATGTAAATAAATTTTAAAAAATAATAAATATATATATATTTAAATTAAAAATGAAGATTGTAAGCATTGAGTTTATAAATTATTTTCACTATTATATTTCTCATTAAATCTATTTTTTTAATGTGAAATTTTTTTCTTACACTTAAAATTTTAATATACAAATTATTCTAGCATTAAAAATTAAATTAAATGTTAGCATTATTATTTGGACTTTTTACAATATTATCTATAAAATTAAAATTTTTTTTTAAAAATACCTTTGATATAAAAAAAATTCAAAATACCTAAAAAGTTATAAAATTACAAAAAAAAACTGTACATCATTATATTTTTACGATTTGTATATGTTATTTATATGTTATAAAATTTTTTTAAAAAATAAAAATTAAATTTATTTTGAATATTATTTTATAAAAAATATCTTTAATAGAAAATAGCGTAATTTTATAAAAAAAATTCTCAAAAAAAAATCTTAAGAATATTATTTTGTAACATAATTTTATGTGTTTCAGATATATTATATATATATATATTATTTTTTAGTCTTTATATATTAAACAATCTTTATATATATATATATATTGCTTAATTATAGTATATATGTTATAGATATGTATCTTCTAATATTTATATATTGATTAATTACAGTGTATATATTATAAATATATTACAGATATATTATGTGTATATTGCGAATATGTTATTATTTATTTTATATGTATTATGTATATATATGTTATGTATATGTTTATTTTTTTACGTGTATATTAAAAGTAAAAAAATAAAAAAAAAATTTACAAAAATTGAAAAAAAAAAAAACAATGTTAAAATGAAAAAAAGCGGTACTGTAAAAATGAAAGAAAAAAATTTACACCGTATATTTGGAATTGTGAAGTGTAAATACGGTAATTGATGTAATTTTTCCTTATTATTTTTTGTATTGATATTAAATTATATTGGAATAGAAAAAAAAAAGTGAAGAAAAAAAAAGGCTGTCGAGAAAACCTCTTGTTCACCACAAGACCTGAAAGTTTTTTTGTTTTGGAAGAATATCTAAAATTGTGGAGTGGGGAAAACAAATTAGTTCACGAGTCTCTCTTGGAGTCTTGACGGCATTAAACAAATCTAATTTGAATAAATTAGAAAATATATATTATGATTATACAATTTATAAGGGTGATATCGTTGTAGAGTAAACACTATTTTAAAATATAATCTTCAGACCCTATGGATGTGTTCACTTGTGAAAAATTAGAATAGTTTTTTATGAAATTTTTCTATAGAAAATAGTGATTTATATTTATATGATATAATTTTCTTAAATTAGGAAATATAAAATAGTTTTTATTTTTCTAAATTCAAGAAGATTTTGTAAAAAAAATTTCTAAATTTTTTTTTTATAAATAAAGTCAAATATTCTTTTATGAAAATAGAGTTTTCATATCTGGGTTTAAAAATAATTTTTCTTTTTTATCAGATAAACGCAATTTTCAAATTTTCTATAAAAAATAAATACTCTAATTTTTTTTAAAAAATTAAAAATAGAAAATAGAAAAATATTTTCTATAAATAGACAGTCTCTATAATAACCCTAATGCTAAACGTCACTTTGACCGTTTACGTATAATATGAACTATTGGACTTGTGTAGTCTTCTTTAATTAGTATATTATTCTTTTTTCTAATAATAACACTAAAATTTGTTGCTTTCTCCCTTATAATAGAGAAGTCTAAACAAAATTTGCAATACAGAAATCATATACAAAATTTGCAATTTGGTATGTGTTGATAATAGGCAAAATAAATAAAAATCAACTCAATAGCTTCAAAAATAAAAATAAAATCTACAGTTCCAACTTTACTTCTTCGAAATCTGATAATGGCATCATGTTAATAAAATGCAAAAAAAAAAAAAAAATTTAATCTTGATCAACACCTTCAAAAGCCCATTCATTCTCTTGACGAAGTTTTTCTTCTTCTGCTGGTGTAAAATCATTCTCAATTCCGAAGAATTTACGAACAAACTCCACACTCTTATTCTTTATAAGATCAGCAGTAGCTTGCGTTAGTAAATCAAGCAAATACTTAATATCCAGATAATTACTTGCCAGAATCAAATCCATTAGCTCTTCATTGTTCAGCTTCTTCACAAATTCAGTATTAAAGGATTTGATATTATCATTAGCATCTATTGAATTTGATTTAAGCTGAAGGTACTTTTTAATATAGCTAATTATTAAAGCAAGCGAGTTTGGAGATATGTTAGGAACAGGTATTACGGTTGATTTATTGGATGAAGCGGAATCGCTACTACTTTCATCAAAGAAAATTTTAACTGTATTCATCTCCATAGCTATGGCTTCTTCCACCTCGAAAAGCTCATCGTTGAAGGTCTTCAAGGTGATCTTCATGGTTATACTTTGTTTCAATTCAATGGTTCTTCCTGTATAGAGCTTAATTGTTGAACAACTAAAAAGTGAATTTGGCAATGTCCGTTAGGGCCTAATATATAGATGCACTTTTATTCCTGAAACTACGAGGTTTGAAATCCTAATAGGAATATAAAAAACAACAATCATGTCCGAATAAAAACTTGATAACAAATCTCACTTTTAGTTAAAATATAATATCCTGGTGAACGTCTAATTTGCTATGTATACTTGAGGTATCACGTATATCGATTTTTAAACTCTTTTTAAATATTCTATAATTTTAAAAAATTTCAAAAATATTTCTTTTTTTAAAAATTTGACTGAGGAAATATATAAATATATTAAATTTATCTCTGAAAAAAAATATTTATGAAATTGAAAATTAAAATGGAAAACAAAAATAAAAGTGGGTATTTTTGAAGTGAACAAAAATAAAGTTAAAACTAAGAAATTGAAAATATAATGCGGTGAAATTACAATATTTCCATCTCCAAATGAGCAGCAGCAGTTTTTACAAAAGACTCAAAATACAATATTTAGCTTAATTTGACTCTTCTTCTAAAGATACATACAGATATGAAAATTATGTGAAAATTTGTACGAAACTTTTAGCATGTTACAAAAGCAAAGAGTGGACAAGAAATTACCTTATCAGGTGGATGCGTGCACATATTTTATTGAAGAAGCTCTGAGTATAAGCAATCACCAGACCAATCCTTTTCTTCTCCAAAATCTATCAACTCGGTCAGTGCTCATTCGAGATGTTTCAGGTTTATTTGGCCTCTTGGACTTGTCCAGTCTGCTATCTAAACTATTTCTAGACATTTCAGGAAGGTCAGCACCCAATTCAAAAGTATCTGAAGTTCCGCCTTCAGATGAATGGTTCTGACTCTCAGATTCTGTTGTTTCTTTAGAACCATTTGTAGCTGCTTTCGGTTTGCCTATTGTCAACACAAACTTCTTCAAATGTCTGATGAATTCTGGATAAAGCTCTAGATTGCAGTGTCCACCCCCACTTATCCATAATGGTTTATACTTCTCCTTGCAAAGCTCCCAAAGCTGTTTCCCATGGGAGCAGTCCACAACTTCATCTGATGTTCCCTGGAGATGGAAAAAGAAAATAAATCATTATATAACATTCATCTCTACCATTAGTATAAAATGACTAGTTATTTTATATCTAATTCCTATCAGCAATAATGTAGAAAAGATAAATATATCTTTATGAGTCCAACTTCATTGCAAGGATGGAATAAATGATGATATTTGCAGAGAATATAGAATTCCAACACAAAAAGATAAAGTAAATAATAATAACAACAATGGCAATGATCAAACATAGACTATGGTAGTACATTCATTATTCAGGTAACCAGCTGAACATATCCCAACCTGAGAAGATTAAGAATCCAATTCAAGACCCAGAAGGAAACAAAAACTCCTTCCTGGTTGGTTTACCATTAAAACATCTTTTGGATACATAGATGCCATAATGCCACAGAGAAGACTCACCTATCATTTTATTTTACAAAGAATAACTACACAGTTCTAAATTGATTTGTCACCACCAGATGCAAGTCCACAGTAGCCCAAAAGGCTACTCATGTCTTAGATTGTTAGCAAGAATAGTTATTTGTTTACAAGTTATGACTGTCCAGCATTTCAACCCAAGGAAAACTTTTTCGAATTTACAATGCATTAAAAAGTTTGTCTATATCTTCTTGTAGCTACACTAAGTTTTTTCCCGATATTAGAACCCACAAATTCCTACTGTGGCACAAGAATACAGCAACAATGCCCTAAGACATCCTCCATTCAAGCTGTCATCTTGTTCATTGCATAAAATTACATCACAAGCAGATAGGGGAGAGGAGATGAACAGGCAAAAGGACACTTGAATAACAAGGGAGATGATACTTACATGAATTACTAGAACAGGACAGTTGAGCATTCCGATTTTGTCAATATTCTGAAAAGATACACATAACATAAATTCTCACGTAGAGAACTAAACAAGCATATCTAGTAGAATTAAATTTAATGTTAAAAATGTCACCTTGTATATGTCAAACCAATACGTCCTCTTGACTGGGTATAATACCCTCATTCCAGACAAAATTGGGCTGTGTAGAACCACACCTCTCAAGTTTGGTAACCGTGAAGCAAGATCAACTGTAGGGCCACTACCAACAGATTGACCATACAGTATTAACTGTTCATCTTTAACCCCGTATTTTTCTCGAAGACAATTATATGCTGCATCTATGTCAGCATATGTATTACATTCAGTTGGCTGTTTCAGAAGAAACCAATTGTTAAAAAGCAAAAGTAGATAATTCTTAACCAATACTACTTAAGTATGGCATGTTCTTGATTCCCCAAAGAAATCAGAAAATTGCGAATCGGCTGCTAAATACACAGAAATGTCTCATGCAATACCAAAATTATTCCGACAACTATAGGCACCATTCAACATTATTTACAGTCCAACAACAAAATTATTCCAGACTTACAGTCCAACAACAAAATTATTCCAGACAACTCAATGTTTAGTGTCAAGTCCATAGAAGCGTCCAACGCAAAGGCACACCTACGTTTAACATGCAAACCATTTGACTGGAGAGGTTAACAAGAATTTCAAATTTTCTGTCCAGTTTATTAACCAACACAATTAAGTACAATCAGCTCTTGATTCCGGAGGAGACCACAGAATTGCATATCAGCTGCTAATATGCAGAAATGTCTCATAAATGCAACACTTTTTATGATCCAAAAACAAAATTATTCCAGACAACCCAATATTTAGTGGTCCATAGAAATGTCCAACACAATAAGCACACCAAAGCTTAACATGCAAACCATTTGACTTGAGAAGTTAACAAGAATTTCAAGTTCTCTGTCCAGTTTAAATGCTCAAGAAAAATTTTGTAAGCATTGGCAAGGTACTTGTGTTCGATATCTTGAAATAAAAAATCTGTACCATTCATCCAAGTATTTCACCGCCATCATTTGAAATCAAAACCAATATTGACATTCAATAAGGAAAAGAGTTGAAAAGATGTACAAAATTTATTGATGAGGGCCATAATATCACCAAGTGCCAGAATCATTAAATATGAGATGGAAAGTAGAATGAAAAAGCTGTAAATTGGGAATAAAACCAGTTAGCATAAACAACCTACCCATTTTTCTCAAATTTAAGGAAGAGGGCAAACCAAAAGAAGAAGAAAAAAACTTCAATTATATTGTAATATGTGTTATTAGTAATATGACAAAAGATTCCCCTAAACTTTGAAAATGATCATTATAAGGGAGAAGAAGAAAATAAAAGGGTCATTAAATCTTCAAGCTTTATAAAGGGAAAATTTCTCCAATAAAAATGAAAGATGGAAAAACTCAAGTTTGAAATTACAAAAAGTCAGTCAAAATAAACGAATTACTCAATGTGCCTTAAATTTAATAAATCTCTGAATTCTGAACGGAATCCACAAACAAAGATATTTAATGTATGTGATAGAAAGATAATTCAAAAGGGCACATAAATTTGGTAAAGCTACTATGGCATGCATAAAAATTCTGTCCATCATTAGGAATAAAGAATTTAGGAAACTTGGTATCCAACCTTTCCGCTTGATTGTCCATAGCCAGAGTAATCATACCTGGATAACAAATGTAAATGAGAGAAGGAATTAGCCCGAAAGGCAAACAAATATAATGAAGTTCTCCAAAACTGGAGTAAACAATCATCAAGAATAGGGGCATTAGTCTGTTTTCCCAGTAGGAGAACAAATATGGAATACAGTCAAAGGTATAAAATCAAACTAAGGAATACAATCAAAGTACAGAATGAATACGGTAAGCATTGAACTATTGTTACATTATAAATTTTCAGTTCCCCTACTCCAACTATTTCATATTAAATTTTGGAGTAAATATAAGTTCAAATTATAAGGTCTTATAATGTCAACAGGATGAGAGAATACCAATCTTTTGTAGCTCAAATGACTCCCAATACAAAAATAAATATATCTGAATAAAAGTGAAGTCACACAAGCCTAATCCTCTAGCATGTTAATGTGTGCACTCTTACATGTACATTTGGCCAAGATTATTCATGCTCAAGTAGAATTGTCGAATCAAATCATGGTTTTAGAGTGTTGAAGATTAGCACCATAGAACATGCCATGTTAACCATCATATGCAAATTGACATTATTAGTTGACATGAGAATTTTAAGTTCCACTTGCCAATAAAATATTAAGCAGTGCTGATGATTCAAACTAAATATCACAGTGACTAGATCCAGCCTTTTTTATATAAACAAGAGATGATATTTATATAATTACTTACTAATTGCTAGATATGCTGATAGTTCAAATCATACCTAGAAGATAAGAAGCAACAACAGAGAGCAAAAAAGCAAAAGTTACACAAACAAGAGAACTTGCTAACAGACAACTACCACAGGATAATTCAAAACCCCGATTCCGAATAAATTTTTCATTCCAACTAATTCAATTTTACATCAATTTTCCTAAGGAAGCAATTTATAAATTTTGAACCATGAAGAATAGGATGTAGAAATTGCTCTAAGCAAGAAATTTTCAAAGTCTCAGTCAGAATCTTCAGTCCTACCCTCAGCAGACAAGACTTTCTATGATATCTACTTGATAATAGAATGCATCACCACTTAACTTTTTCAGAAGCTTGAAAGGCTATTCAAAATTCCATAAATTAGCCAAACATGATGACAAAGAGAACGTGGTATTTACAATTCATTTCAGGGGGGAAAAAATCTAACAGTTGACACACATAAAAGTTACAAAAACAATGGTATTCTGTATTCCCCAGTATGGAAACTCTTCTGTAATCGTATCTGGAAAAAAAATTATATTTTTTTTAATAATAAATAAAACACATTCCTCTGAAGTTTGGCCAGTTGCTAATATTACAACAACTACATTTCATCATTGTTATAAGACCGGGCAGGATTTTTGGGTAATGAAAAATGCTTCTTTATGGCAGTCAGCTTTTAAAAAATGAACCTCCGTTATATCAAAATTTCCTCCGGAGATAATATCTGAAATAACATGACAAATACTTACTATACTTTTTCATCGCAAAGCAGTTATTGTTGGTAAAGGCAGACCTTATTAACACTTCTGCAATCCGAAAAAATTAGGAAAAATGATCATTTTCATGGAAACACCTGTATAGGGATTCTTACAGTTGTCATTTGCAGTCTGTAGACTCCAATGATGCTAATCTTTTATTTAGCACTAAGCAAATTGAAAGCAATATCAGGAATATCTCTTGAAGTTGGAGTTTTTCCTACATTACTTAAAGGTTTTTAGAACTCTTTGACTGATTTTTGATTGAAAAAGCGTGATGGTGGTTGACTAAGGGATTGTACAAGGATAGGGTTTGATTAGAAGTAAGAGAAAAGATAATAAGATAATTGAAGCAGAGGGCACAGAGGTTGTCATGTTATAAACAGCATATTTGGAAATTTACAGCTATATGATGCTTACCTACAGACTGATAGTGGACCAAATTAGATTTTTTACTCATGAACTTGATATAACAATTTGTAGACCTGTATCTTATGCAGTGTCGTATGAAATTTTGACAAAAAAATATATTGAAAGTTTCAGGCTTTACTTCTAAAATATCTCAGCATCATACCCAAAGCCTTGTCAGCAATAGACCTAGTTTAGGCGGGTCATAACTTCTAAAATAACCCTACAAACAACTGTTTGTACAAGTAGAGCACAAAGCAAAATTTTAACGAACACAATTCATTTCCCAATATATCACACCCGATTTTTTTCCCATAAATATGAAATTAGACGTTTATTTTTAAGAACGCAGAGAAGCAAGGATTTTAACTACCCAGCATTATGATGCAAGTATCCAACCATCAGACTGTTTCCCACCAACGAAAAATTACAAATTCAAACTCTTCCTAACTGTTTCAAAACTGCTTAGCATATTTAAATCGCCCATAACCTGTAGGACTGAGAAAACTAGCACAAGAATCCATTTCTACTTCGCCAACAGCGTAGTTTTTGAGTTCGCTTTCCAATATTACTTGTAGTTAGCTTCCCCAAAAACATGCATTATATTCCATAGGCATATAATAAAAGATTGCACCAGAAACATAATAAAATTTATCCGTGAGTATCAAAAACCAAAATTATTTCTTAATTAACAAAAAAACACTTAATCCACATCTGTAGGCACACTGTTTAAGAATGACTAATCCTAAAAGGTTCAATTCTTTTGCCTTTAAACTAAAGCAAAACAAACATATAAAAATTAAAGGGGAAAAAAAGTAAATACCCCATTAGATTAGTGCGAAGGCGTTTACTCAATTCGACAAAAAGCTCAAACATCTGTCCCAAATCAGCTGCATTTCCATGGGAATATAGCACAGTTGCTGATGCTTTTGGATGCTTTATATGGACAGCCACGATATCGTTTCCCCGGCGAGTCCGGAGCTTCAGAACATTCACACCCACTTCATCTGTCCTAGGGACCTCAGGAATAGATAGTCCCCCGGGGCTGGAATCGTCAGCTACCACAGTATATGACGATGGATTTGGCGGGAAGAAAGCGAATTTTGCGGCAATTGACGAGGTGACTGCGCCCATTTTATAATCATCAGAAGCAGAAGCTGTGGATTCATAAATTACCGAACTCCCCTTCACAGTTCAATCCCTCTTCTACAGTTTCAGATCTTTGAAAAAGATAGAAACCTAAGGGAGATGGTGATTAGAAAGAAGTGGAGCTACTGGTGATAGTGGTGGTGGCAGTGCTGGTGTGTTGGTGGTTGTGGCAGTGATGGTGATGGTGATAAGAGAGAGAAGAAAGAGGAAATGAAAGGGAGAAAGTAGAAAGAGAGAAAAACTAGAAAAAGTACAAAGTAAGATAAAAAGATGAAAAAAAAAAGGGCGAAAGGAGTGAAATATATGCAAAGAGGTGGCGCGTGACGCAAAACAGGGCGACACGTGGGAGAAAGTGAAGAAGCGCGTCAAAATTGGGTGATGAATGCCATAAGTTTTGAAAGTTGCTTGAACTGGAGAATGAGGTTTTAATCGTCGGTTTAGACTTACTTTTATAATTATTATTATTTTAAGCTTTTTTGGCGAGAGAGACCGTTCAGTGGACATTGTCGCCTGAGGGTGACTTTAGATGTTACCTTGTACAGGAAAACGACACTATAGTATGCCGTTGGGAATAATTCTATATACAGCAGCTAAATTTATAGCATTTAATTATTTGGTATGAATTTTTAATTTAACAATATAATTAACTAAATTTATATTTTTTTAGCTCATAAATATAAATTTATTAAATTACATTGAGTCATAACGAATTACTAAGATATCTATTTAATAAAAAATATATAAATACAAGGACAAAGTAATAAATATTTATTAATATAAGTATCTATTAATAGATAAATATATAGGGTAAAGTGATTAAAATAAAAATTTAAAAAATAAAATGACTAAATATTATAAGTTCAAAGGACTATATATATATTTTATCTATTAATGTGTATCATTTCTTTATTCATATACATATATATGCATGGGTGCTTCTTCTGATTCTATTGCTGTAATATTTTTATATTCTATGTATATATAATATATATATATATATTCTATATACATATAATGTATATATATATATATAATATAAAAGTGATACAGTAATTAATTATAAAAATACACCCAATTGGTAATACAAAAATAAATACAACATTATAAACCATATTTTTCAATTGAATAAATATAGTAAAAATATAATTTGATTAATTTATAAAAAAAATTTTAAAAAAATTGCCAGAATTTTATTTGTAATTTTAATATTTTTTTAAATCAATAAAACGCAACCTGCAATAAAAATTTATACTCCCAAAATTATATTTTCATTCAAAACCATCTCTTTACTAGTTTACATACAAAAGTTTCCTTAATTAAAACATTACTTATTTTAAGTGTGTGTATATATATATATATATACATAGCACCCCCCCCCCCCCCCCCCCCCCCCCAAAACTCCATTAAAATACATAAAATCAAAATACATGGTAACCTGAATTATACATATATGCAACACGTCAAGGTTGATCTCGTTATAAAACTCTATCTATAAATGTCAACCTCAGGTTCTAGGCCTGCTCAAATCTACTTGGATTTCTCTGCTCTTGAGTCTTATTACATGCACGATACATTCAATCGCACTAAGCTCATAAGTTTAATAGTACATACTTTGATAACATAAAATATTTCTTAAAATCAATGCATGCTCTCATATCTCACAAAACATCATGCTATCAACACATGGAACATTTATTTACATATTCTTTATCTCATAATAATATCTCATGTCATTGCCATATAATATTCATTGCTCATCCATTAACTCGTCATATATCAATATCTCACAAAACACATATATTGGACTCAATAAATCTCTATAATTTCTAGATTTCAGAAAGATTGATTTGGCCTCGTCGTGATCCAAAGGTCCGACACTAAGGATCTAAGTGTCACATATTACCTGAAGATATGTTCCCTATTAACATTGGAAATCTAAGTGTTATATACTATCCGAAGGTGCGTCCCCTATTGATACCAGTGTGTTTCGCCCGTATGCATAATAATAAATGTGATACTAATGTATCTTGCCCGGCGGCGTAATAAATGCCATGATATATCGTTGGCATACCAACTTAATAGTACCAACATCAATCTTTTGGAATAAGTAATTGTATACGGTTAACAAACATACAATATTTCATTACATTATCATATCATCATTTCAAAAATCTAAGGGAGCTATTACCAGTGTCTGCACTGCGGGAGGGGATACTAAGAATTTTTCTGTTTCTATTGGATTACACCAAGGTTCAGCTTTGAGCTCTTATCTTTTCACCTTGATCATGGATGAGCTAACAAGACATATACAAGATGATATCCCTTGGTATATGATGTTTGCAGATGATATTATATTAATAGATAAGACTCAAGCAGGGGTAAGTCAAAAGTTGGAGTTATGAAGAAGCACTTTGAAATCTAAGGGTTTTAAGCTAAGTAGGACTAAGACTAAGTATATGCATTGTAGATTTAATAGCGAGAATAAAGAAAGAGGCAAAATTATTTTAGACGGAATAGCAGTACCTCATAGTACTTATTTTAGATACCTTGGCTCTATTCTTCAAAAAGATAGAGGTTGTGAAGAAGATGTAAATCATAGGATTAAAGCTGGTTAGATGAAGTGGAGGGGTGCTACAGGAGTTCTATGTGATCGAACGATACCAATTAAATTAAAAGAAAAATTTTACCGCACTGTAATACGGCCTATGATGATGTATTGTAGTGAGTGTTGGACAGTAAAAGAACAACACATGAGTAAAATGCATGTTATGGAAATGAGAATGATAAAATGTATGTGTGGTCATACTAGGATGGATAGACTTCGCATTTAGTGCATTAGAGAAAAAGTGGGGGTAGCACCTATTGAGGATAAGATAAGAGAGCATAGATTGAGATGGTTTGGCCATGTGAAACGAAGACCTAGCATGCGCTGGTTAGAAAAATCGAACAAGTTAGAGTAAATATAGCTAAGAGAGACAGAGGTAAACCTAAACTGACTTGGTTAAAAGTGGTTCAAAATGATCTTATGATGTTATATCTATCAGAAGAGATAATCTTAAATCGTATTGAGTGGAAAAGAAGAATCCATATAGCCGACCCCAATTGACTTGAGATTAAAGCTTTGTTATTGTTATTGTTGCATCATATTATCATTTCATGTTGTCACTTTTCCACAATTTTCATTACTCTCATCTCATTCATCATTTCTCAATCACATTACAAAACCATGAGTCACATTCACAATGTGACTCATTTCCATATTTTATCACATTTCATAAACATATATATGTTGCACATTATATCAAATATTATTAACATACTGCATGCAAATCATATTCATACACCATTTTTACAATGGTCAAATATCCAATACAACACTCATCATACAATTATGCAACCATATAAAAATTATGTGAATAGCCACATTTCAAAGTAACAATACAAAAAATGCCAAACTTAAACATTAAAAATACAAGTTATCAAAGTATGCATATACCTTTCTTAGCTTCCAAATCAACTCAATAACACATTTCAAGCTCAACTTTCACCAAACCCTTAATATCTTCTTTAGAGAAACTTTGGCCTAAACACACATAAATCAAACAACAAGCCAAATTATTCAATTATAATCATTTATATACTTATTTTATACAAAGTTACCATTAGTTTTACAATTTTTACTCAAACTTCCATTGAAACCTTAATTTTTTCCTTACTATCTTTTTCCAAACTTTACCATAACCAACTTATTTTCATCATCCGACCATAAAATCATAAAATATGCACCAAAATAATATCAAAACAATATATTTCTACAATTATAGCTACCTCCTTCAAAATTCTAAACTTTACATATTTACCCATTAACCCTAACTTCACCAATTATGCTCATCTTAACCAATTTAACATCATACTCAATATAAAACACATCACAATCACTCCATAAATATCTTCTATCTCAATTCAAGCCAATTTTTCTCTCTACTCTTATAATTGCATAATCTAAGTTTTAAAGAAAATCATTCTTAAAAGAAGTATACTTGTATCGTTGTTTAATTTTCAAAACCTCCTTGATGAACTTTAGTAAGCATATTTAAAAAACTCTTGAAATTTAGTAATTAATATTTTGTGGTATCATTTATATTTTTTGCTTGAATTTTTTAATTTTTTTTGTCTAAAATTTAAAAATTAGAAGAATATTTTGAATGGAAAAGAATAACCAATGACTTTAGATTCCTAAATTTATCTTTAAGAAAAAAAATAATTTAAATTTATGAAAATCGAATAAAATTCAAATTAAAAAATATTTTCACATAAAAGAATTAAAAAATATATTTTATTGAAAAAATAAAAAGAACTAAATTAATATTTTGAGTACAAATGGTTCTAAAAATCTTTAATATAATCACTCTAATTAATCTGATGTGGAATGAAAATGATACTGAAAATTTCTAGATGATAAATGGTTGAGAAAAAATAAAAATTTAAGTACGCCTGTAAGGAAAATTTTCTTTTATGACCATATTGAAAAAGTTTGGTATTTACGGTATCATTTACCGAATTTTCTTGTTATATAATTTTTAGTTTGAAAATGAAAATGTAGAAAATTGAGAAGTGAAAAAGAAAAATGAAATGCTTTCTATTGGACAAGGCATTTTGTTTTTGTATATAAATTAAGACTAAAATAAATAAAATGATATTATTTTTTTTTCTTTTTTATACCTTTAGTCTATAATATACTCATCAATTTTGTTTATTTTAGATATTAAATAAATCTTAATGATAAGAATTAATAAGGGATAAAGATGAAAAATAGACTAAAAAAAAAGACTATTAATCGAAATATGCCAATTTTTAAGAAGAAGATCGATCGATTATATAGTAATAGTATTTTACTCTTTTTTTATATATAATAAATCTAACTTGGACTAAAATTTAAATTCTGAGGTAAACTGATATGATTATTACCACTATATTTTTGTCTCTCTTTTATCTCTTTCTTTCTTAGTCAACTTTCAATTATATAAATTGCATGTTGTAAATTTTTTCTTCAATCAAATTTTTTTTATTTCTCTCTTTATTTGCTTGGTTTTAAAAGAATATAAGAGTAAATTCTTAATTTTATTTTTATTTTTTATTGTAAAATTTATAAATTTTTATATCATTAAATTTATTGTTTTGTCTTCATATATACAGCAAATATACGATTAATAAAATTTTTAGAAATATAAATTTAAAATAAGTAAGCCTGACACTAAATATTGTGTCCGTGCATGCAGAAAAAAATCTCATATGGGACAATTACAGGACGATTTATAAGTGGAGATGCCCTCTCCTTAATAAAATAAGTAAGCCTGACACTAAATATTGTGTCCTTTGCTAAAGATGAGTTCTGCCCACCCTAATTCTGGTTTGAAGGTTTTCTGTTCTTATTTGCTATTTTAATGATATTATCTCATTATATTGATTAAAAAAACTATAGTATCATGAAAGGTTTTTAAGGTGAGAAAATTGAAATTTTAAATTAAAATAATTATTGTAAAACAAGTTAGTCATGATTTTCATTTTTTATAAAAATTAATATAATTTAATTTCAATAAAAAGTTACATTATAACTATTTGAATGAAATTTTTATTCAGTAAAAAAAAATGGATGAATAAAATACTAACAATAATGAAATGTAATGAACATTGTATTGTGTAATGAGAAAATTTAGTGACGTGTAAATGTCGTGTGCAGAGGAGAATGAGGTGTAAGAAAGCAGTGGTAGGACGAATAATTATATGCTACAACCGTTGTAGCAATAAATGCTTATAACGGATCAATGATATTCTTACACGTAGATTAAATGATTCATTTCATTAGTCCGTTGTAAGCATTTAATCTATGTGTAAGAATTTCATTTGTCCGTTGTAGGCATTTATTGTTACAACGGTTATAGCATATAATACTATTAGGACACATACGTGAAAGAAGCTGAGTTCAGTTAGTGGAATTGTGAGGGCAAATGCTACTCTCAGAAGAAGGATTCGAGCACCACGCGCTAATTCTTTGATTTTTTATGATAAGAGGTGGGTCCCCCCTGCACCATGACAATACTATTACTTTCTTATTCTTCAGGTCTCTTTTTTTTTTGGTAAAAAAAAGTCTCACAATTTCTTTTAACAAAAAAAAAAAGGCATAAAATGGAATCAAAAGAAAAAAACCTTCCAATTCTATTTTGAGGCTCTCATCCTTTGGATTCAAAAGAAAAAAAAACTTCAATTCGGAAAAAAGAAAGAAAATGTTTTTTAATCGAAAAAAAGGAAATCTTTGAAAATTAACCAAAATTATTTTTATAATATTTTTCTATTAAATCAGTCACAATATTTTAATACTAATTTGCATATTAATCGATATTAATTTCTTTTAATGAATTTAATGAAGTAATTTTATTTTTAATATCTGTATTTAGAAATTAATATATCTTAAGAGTAATTTTAATATTTTCAGAATAAATCAAACAGATGGGCTGATGAGAAAAATAAAATATAAAACATCAAAAAATTCAATCAAAGAAAAATTATGAATTAGTTGGTTAAAGGGTTTCTATTTTTATCTTTTTATTGATTTAATTTATTTTTTTAAAATAAATTTATACATATAAAATATCAAAGCATAGAGAAAGAATTAACATGGTGAGCCAAATCATTTAATTTTATAGTTACATAATTCAATTAAAATGCTGAGTTTTTAATTTGATTGATTTATTAATTTTGAATTATAAGTTTATAATTAATTTGATAATTTAAGAATATTAATTTAATAAATTATAGAGTGAATTTAATAAAATTAAACAAATAATAAATAATGAACATGCCATTACATTCAACAATATCTTATAAATATAAAATACTAAATTCATGTATTAAGTAATTAAATCACTTATATCGTTATGTGTATATATAATTTTAAAAAATAACTAAAATAATGTTAGAAATTAATTTTTATTCATAACTAATTAAATAAATTTTTTTTAACATATAGAATAACATAATAAAAATTAATCCGGGGCAAAGGGCATAGGCTCTAGTATACTATATATATACTTTGAAGAAAATGATTTTAGAATTACGGAGAAGTTCCTATATGAGTTTAGGCTATAATTATTAATAAAATTTTAAAAAAAATGGCTTGAAATGTAAAAAAAAAAAAAAAATTTAAATGAACACTGAAAAATATTAAATCCAATTTTTATTTGTTAAAACCCCAATAGCCGATTAATTAGATTCTCCAACAATTAAAACAAATTATCTCGTTATATATAAATTCCATTAAATGTTATAATTAAGCACTCTGCCAATGCCAACAAAATACTCATAATATAATAAATCTTTAATTTTTTTTATATGAACTTAGGTTATATTTATTTATCAATGGAACATTTGATGAATATCAAAGTTTTATTTTTATTATCATATTTAACAAGATATCTTATAATTATTTGGCATTAATTAATTCACAGGTAAGTTGATGAACTAAGTTTATTTATAACATTATTTTTCTAAATTAAAAAGAAGTTTATTATATCAACATTAAACCTTTTGCCAACTGTGTATATATATATATATAAAATATTTTTTGCAAAAGTATATATATAGAATTTAGTTGAATAAATTATTATATGGTTCCATCAGTATCAAAAGTACGTAAATTAATTTATCACAATATAAAAGGTAGAAAGTGAGAATCTGTTTTGTGAAATTATTATCGTTTTGGAATTTATAAATCAGTGAAAGCTGAATCTGAAAGCATATTTTTCTTTCAGATTTTCAAAATTTTTCGTTAGAAAGTCTTTTCTTTTCTTTTTTCTTTTTTTTTCTATAGGAAAAGCTAGTTCTTTTTGACTTCTTTTTTCTTTGGGAATCAAAATGATTTATTTTGAGCTTAATAAGACAATTCAAAGCAACAAAATAAGATTTCAATTCAATTAGACATATACTTTTTATATGTTAGTAATCTCACATCATTGGAATAATTAATATTTAAGTTGAGACTGATTCTTCTTCGTTTTCTTTGGTAAAGACACTTCCATATAGGATTTCCTAATTCTCTTCTAAAAAAACTAGGATTAGTTTAAGGGATTTCTTAAAAATATACAATATATATATATATATATATATTTATATATATTCAAACTACTCATTTCCTTCTTTCAAAAATACTCACTTTTTATTTTTTTAATTTCAAAAATAGCAATTTGACGTATATATCTAATAGATATTTAGCATACCAAAAATATAATGCATTTTTAGAGTATATATTTAGTATATTTTTAATATATCTAAAGTATATAAAAATTATAGGTTTTTTTTTTCTAAAAAATGACATTTAATTGTAATTTACCCTAATTTAATTGGAGAAAAAGTAATATCATTTGGGGATGCACAGGGCGACAAGCCAGATACTATAATCCACATGATATTTGCCCAATTTTGAGGCCACGATAGCTTGCTGGTTGTTTAAATCAATTAATTTTTATAGAAATTTTTACAAAACTGCTCATAAAAATAAATTTATTTTTTAAAAAAATCTGGCACTAAATTAAAATATTTACTGTAATATCCTTATGTTTCATATACATATAATATACACATATCCAATATACATAAAATAAGTGTATTCGGTATAAATATATCACAATTCAATTTAATAAAAATTTACTTATTTCACATTTCTCAAAATATTTATACATATATATATATATATATACATATCAAAATAAATAAAACCTCATCTTACTCAACTATATAAAATATTATTTATAATTTACAATATATATATATATTTAATACTCCAAAAACATAATATAAAGTACATAATATTAAAAATGATTATGACATAAAATATATACATGCTGGCAAAATAACTCTGATTTTGATATAGCGACACACTTTAAACTCAACCAAAGCAAGTCTAGACTCGACCTGATTTAATAGAACTCTCCAGCTTTACCGGATCACTCATGTCACCTGTACGATGAGTTACAATCGCGTTAAACCAAAAATCTAGTGGTACAAACTTTGATGATAATAATAATACTTTAAAAATAATAAAAATGCAAAATGTTGATAAGCTATGTCATAATGTGACATTCAAGTTCACTTTTAGATATATACTTTAATTACTTAATAATTCACACAAATACATACACAAACTTGGGTCCAAACAACTAATACATCATTCAAATTTCAGAATTACTATTTTGGTCCATAATAACAATAAGTGTCTAGCCCCGAAGACAAATCAAGTAATACTCAAGAGCTATCCCCGAAGGCAATTCATATCACAGTGACATCAAGCTTCCAGCCTCGAAGACAAATATTGAGGATAAACTCATAGGCGTGTCGCCAAACACAGAAATCTGAAAATTGAATAATATACCAAGCACACAATTAATTTACATTTTCCATCCTCAATTCCTTTCTCATTTTTCTCATTTTTCTTATTCATATCAATGTCATTTCGTAATAAAATCACATTATCTAAACACTTTGGGTCATTTTTATATTTTACAAATAGTTCACATTTCATTCAATCTAACCATTAACAATGGCTTTTCACAATGCATTATAATACATACATAACAATTTACATATCATGGCACAACACAATGTTCATGTATCAAGTAGCTTAATACATTTTTTCATCCAAAAAATGTTAGGCTTAATATAATGCAATCTCATTTCATTTATGAAAAGTTTGTAGATACCTTAGAAAGTACTTCAAAGCAAGCTTCAAAACTCCTGCCAACCTTCTTTTTCAAGTTGTCCTCCAACACTAGAGTTGGGAAAACTACCACATTTCAATGCCTATATCAAATGTGATCATAAACAACCATTTAATATCACATTCTAAGGCATTCTCAATATCAAACTATTTAACTAGGAATTACAAATGAAAGATAAAAAAAGAGTTATTTTGAACAATTTCTTCAAGTAACATGCTCAACAATACGTGCGTGTCAATGACCTTGTCATTAACTCACTCTTACAAAAGCTGTGACATGTCCAACGACATGGGCGTGTCTCGGCCCATGCCATTCATTCTGCCTCATAAAAAACTTTGATACGCCAAATAACACAGGCGTGTTAATGACTGTGTCAATTATTTTACCTTACAGTAGCTACGACACGCTCAGAGACATGGCTAGGCCTGTAAATGAGCCAAACTACTCGAGCTCGGCTCGGTAAAAACTCGTTCAGACTCGAGCTCGTTTAAAAACAAACCGAGCTCAAGCTGTTCGTTTACTAAATGAGCCAAGCCCAAGCTCAAAGATACTCGGCTCGTTGGGCTCTCGAGCTGGCTCATTTAAGAAGCTCGCGAGCTAAGCTCGTGAGCTAGCTCGTTTATTAGGTTATATTAAAAAATATATTTTATATATATTAGTATATTATATTTATTAATTTTATTATTAGTCTTATATTTTTGAGAATTTATATCCCAAATTATAACAATTATTAATATATATATAGTTAATATTATATAATTAATATAAGAAAAAATGAATTGTATTATGATATAATTGATACTTAAAAATATAATATATCATATAAGATTAATTATATATATTGCATATAAGATAAAATGGTTAATGTTGTAAAGTTGATTATAGTTAATATAACATTATCAATATAAAATGATGTTATATACATATATATATATACACACACACACACTATATATATAGTACAATAAACTATATAATATATATACTACTTAATATATGATATATTATTTTCTATAATATTTGATAAAAATAAAGTATATATATACCATATGTATTATATGTGATACAAGTATATGACATATTATACATATACATTCTTTACACTATATATACTATATATTATATGTAGAATTTGTATATGTTGTGTACTACAATATTATATATATATATTATGTGTTATATGGGCTATATATATACATATTACCAATTATTTTCATTATCTACAATAATATATATTGTATATTATTAATTTTACTATATATAATATATATATATACACCATATATACTATAATATAAATAGTACATGTAGTGCAAAGCATATATATGTATTATATTTTATTTTTACCATATATATATATATTAAGTACTATATATTATATGTAGTATATGTATATTAAGCACTATATATATCATATAAGATTAATTATATATTGCATATAAGATAAATAGTTAATGTTGTAAAGTTGATTATAGTTAATATAACATCATCAATATAAAATGATGTTATATATATATATATATATTATATAATACAATAAACTATATAATATATATACTACTTAATATATGATATATTATTTTCTATAATATTTGATAATAATAAAGTATATATATGTAAAAAAAAGTATATATATACCATATGTATTATATGTGATACATGTATTTGCCATATTATATATATACATGCTTTACACTATATATACTATATATTATATGTAGAATTTGTGTATGTTGTATACTACAATATTATATATATATATATATTATGTATTATATATATGGCTATATATATACATATTACCAATTATTTTCATTATCTACTATAATATATATTGTATATTATTATTTTTACTATATATATAATATATATATACACCATATATACTATAATATAAATAGCACATTTAGTGCAAAGCATATATATGTATTATATTTTATTTTTACTATATATATATTAAGTACTATATATTATATGTAGTATATGTATATTAAGCACTATATATTATATGTAGTATATGTATATAATAAAAATAATAATATACAGTATATAGATCAATGCTAAATGGTAGTATATAATATATACATATATATATTATAATATAAATACTATTTAATATATAATATACTATTTTTACTATAATATATATGATAAAAATATAATATAATATACATATATATATTTAACAATAATAATATAGTGATTAAAAGAGAAAATAATAGATATAATTTAACTAATTATTTTAAATTTGATTTTTTAGTATATTAAAATTTTGAGTAAAATTAAATTTTTGGTACAAAAACAAGAAACCCTACCTAAAGTCGTGAACAGATCTCCATCGCAGTCCCCTCTCTATCTCGCTCTCACCATCTCCATCGCAGTCTCGCTTTCTGTCTTGTTCTCTGTTTCTATCTCACCATCTCCATCGCAGCCATCTCAACCAACAACCTCAACCATCTGTATCGCAGCTCTGACCATCTCGCTCTCGGTTTCGCTCTCAGTCTCTGTCTCTGTCTCGCAAGGGATTCACACAGCAGGCCGACGAGGGAGCTCCGACCACCATCTCGCTCTCTGTCTCGCTCACTGGCTCGCTCTCTGTCTCTGTCTTGCTCTCATCATCTCGCTCTTTGTCTCTATCTCTGTCCGATCTCTGTCTCTATCTTTGTCCTATCTCTGATTCTCAGTTGCTTCAGTGATGAGCACGCATTAATGATGTTGTAGCCGAAGAAGAAGAAGAAGAAGAGACAGAAGGACAAACACATGAAATGGAGGGCATTCCGATTGTCCCCAGTGATTCAAAAGTGAAAACAAATGGGATCATTTTCGTGGTCGAGAGAGCCTCTTTGGAAGTTGCTAAAGTTGGAAAGGTATGAGCACTGCAAGTAATTATTATAATATTTTGTTAGATGCGTTTGGATTTATCTAAGTTTTGCATTATTTCGATTCAAATTTATGGATGCTCTCAGTGTGTGGGTTTTGTTGGAATTTCTAAATTGGTGTTTAATAATCTTGAATAGATTCTTCTCCTCCACCTAACTAGTTCTTTTTATGCAGAGATTGAGCTTTCTAGGCAGCTTGGGGCATGGGCGAAGGTGCTTCATGGAATGGAAGGGTATTGTGTGAAGTCTTTTGCAGAAGTGATGGAGGTTATACCTTACACTTTGGCAGAGAATGCTGGGCTTAACCTGATTGCAATTGTTACTGAGCTTAGGAACAAGCATGCTCAGGTGGAGATCAATTCCGGCATCAATGTCAGAAAGAGGAAGATCACAAATATCTTGAAGGAGAATGTGGTGCAGCCGCTGTTTGTGAGTACAAGTGCAATCACACTGCAACAGAGTTTGTTCGAATGATTTTGAAGATTGACGACATTGTCACTGTCAGGTAGCTTCTAGGTAGAGATGGAGTTTTTTTTTTTAACAATCTGCATTTTGTTTGTGTGCTATCTTGAACTGGCGGTTGCTGCTTTTCTGGGAGAATTTGACTTCACAGATCTTTGGTGATTACTGTAATTTCTCGGTTTATCTTTTTTTTTTCTGCTCTTTGAATGGATGAATATGGCTTTGTAGCTCATTATCATGGTTATCAAAATTTAAAGTAAATGAACATTTGTATTCAGTAAGTGAATATCTCTGTGTAACTCTGTATCCGTGGTTGATAGAGGTTTGATTTTATATGTTAGTATCAGATCGTACCCATTTTAGACTTGACTCTTTCGAGAAGGGAAGAAGAATATCACTAGTTGAGGAGATTGATAGTTTTATATGTTGATAGAATTCCAATTTTAGTATAATGATAGTTTTTTTTTAAGCTTATCATATATCTAGCTATGTGAACGAGCTCTAAAACGAGCTCGAAATCGAGCTCGAGCTCGAGCTCGGCTCGTTTATCATATTAATGAGCCAAATATGAATCGAGCCGAGCCGAGCTCGAGCTTGGCAATATTCGTATTCGAGCTTAAATTTTATGTGTCGAGCCGAGCCTGAACATGTCAAAACTCTGCTTGGCTCGGCTCGGCTCGTTTACATCCCTAGACATGGCCGTATTACTGGTCGTATCATTAATATTGAAATTCAACACCGTTGACACGCCCAACGACATAGTCGTGTTAGGCAAAATTCTGCATTTTATACACTTAATCATTCAACACAATCATTCCCAAACTCATCTTAAATTCAATCACTTCTTCAATCCAGCCTTAAAATTATTATTAACCACTCACAACAACTTCATACATACCCAAATAAGCCATTAAATTATGCTAATATACAATTTCAAAATTCACATATCATGTTCTTCCATAGAATTCCAAAAACTTGCAAAATTGATAAAGAAACTTATCAATTGATGAAGAATCCTCAAAAATTCCACTTGAATCTTTGAAATCATTTGTAAAATTGGTGTATGGAAGAAGAAAGCTCTCCTTCAGTCTCTCTCTCTCTCTCTCTCAACTCAAGGCAAAAGAACAAGAAGAAGAAAGAAAAGAAAATATCTCTTTTTAATTCTTGCTTATCTATATATATATATATATATTATCTATTTTATATTTTAACTTTTAATCTTTTTATATGTGTTGTATATGTTAGGTATATGTATATGTCTTATATATTTCAAGTATATATTTTACTTTATCATTTAAAATCTTTTCATTTTTCATTTAAATCATTTATTTAATTTATTCAATTTTATTTTATTTTATTTTATTTAAATTTCTAAAAATTAAGGGTGTTACATTTACATTTTAAAAAAATTGTGTAAAAAATTTTTAAAAATATCTTTTTTCTTTTTTTTGTCCGTTACATAGACATTATATAGATGTTAATTAAAAGAATTAATATATATACATTATACTATTTAAATTATTCTCTTATAATTTAAATTCATAATTTTACTATTTTAAATTAAAAATTATATAATTCAGCAGTTAAAATAAATAATACATAAAAAAAATTTACATAATATTTACAAAATAAAAACAGAATGAATATTATATGTATGTTGGTATGTCTTATATATATTGAATGCATGTTGTGAATATATATATTTCTATATCTCGCATATATGCGAAAAACTTAAACACACATGCACATTGAAATAAAAAAGCTAATTCAAACAAACTTAAAATAAAATAAATACAAATAAAAAAAATATAATAGTAATTAAAAAACACAATTTAAAAAGGAATAAATGTTCACATAACAAAAAAAAGATTTTCTTTGAAATATTTTATTAAATATATAGAGTGTATTACTGTTAAAGAACAACAAAATCTTTAATACTATAACTGAAGAACAAAAATAAAAATAAAAAATACATATATTTTTACAAAAAAAATAATATGACACATTAAAATAATTTTCTACAAATAGAAAAAAATAAAATAAAGGAGGAAGAAAGGGAGATGGATAGAAGAGAAAAAGAAAAGAAATAAAATATAGAAAAATAAAAAATTATTAATGGAGAGATATATTTGAAAAAATAATTAAAAAATATAGAACCGAAAAAAAAGAGTAAACATGAGAAAAAAAAACTCAGTGCATATATTTGAAAAAAGAATTTAAAATAGAGGTAGTTGACGTAATTTCCCTTTTTTTTTTTCAAAATTTAAAATTTTATTAAATACATTGCCAATATATCTTTGTATACTAGATGTATATGATTGAAAATGAATATTTTCAAAATTGATAGTTGAAAAATAATTTTTTTAGAAAAAAATAGATATTTTAAAAATATTTTCAAATTTTAAACGAATTTTAGACAAAGCCATAAAAAAAAATGGAGCAAAAGGATTTGTTTTACAATTAGAAAATAGAAAATTTAAAGGGAGAAGGTTAATTAATTAGTTACCAAATAGGTGTGGATTCTCTTAATAATAAGAATTTCCCTCCAAAATGATCACCCTTATATATAAATATAAATAAATCTGAATACGTGACTGTAATTAACTATTTATAAATTAATTGATTTGAGTTATGTCCGTACATATTGATATTTAAATATGATCACCAACCTTCCTATTTAATTCATCAGACAAATGTGTAAGAAAGTTAGAAGAGCAGATCCAAATAAAGAGAAATATATATAATTTTTTTCAGAGTAGCAAGAGCTTTTCAACATATAAAGAAAATAAATATATCAGACAATATTTAATTTATTTCAAACTATGCTATCTATCTCCGTTCCATTTAAATTATTACATTCAGCTCATACATACTTATTAAGAAAATAATTAAATTCTATTAATATTATACAAAATTATTTTGAATAGACTAAAATATTTTTCACTAACTCATTAATATTAAAAATATTCTACCTTATTTCATTAATTAACTCATTAATAATAATGTTATAATTGAAAAAAAAAATTAATTAATTTTTATTAATTTTATAAAATGACAATATAAGTGGAATAATTTTTTTTTACAAAAGTGATAATTTAAATAAGAAAAAGTTCATATAAGTTTGCCTCACCTTATTGTTTGGTAGAGCTGTAAATGAGCCAAACTACTCAAGCTTGGCTTGGATCTCGGCTCGATAAAAGCTCGTTCAGGCTCGAACTCGAATTACTCGTTTGTTAAATGAGTCAAGCTCAAGCTAAGAAATACTCGACTCGTTAGCTCGCGAGCTGGCTCATTTAAAAAGCTCGTGAATTAAGCTCGTACGGTAGCTCGTTTAGTATATTAGATTAAAAATATATATAATTTAATTTATATATATTGAACTGTATATGTGAATATATTATTTTTTAACTAATTTAATTTATATAATTTATTAATATATGGTATATGTGATAAATAAATTAAATAATATATAATATAAAATAATTTAGTAATTTATAATAAAATATAAAATTATAGTAATATAATATTTTATTTTTGATAATATATAATCATACTGTTCACTTTTTATAAAAATATAAATTTTAATATATCTTTTATGAAAATGTAGAAAAAATGAATGAAAAATGAAAGATGAAATAAGTTGATTGAGCTCATTAAACTTATTTAAATCAAGCTCGAATTCAAACTCGAGGTACATGATATATGAGCTGGCTCGATACAAGTTTGGGCTTAGCGCGGACTCGATTCGAATTCGAATTCGAACTCGACTATTTTATAAAGAGCCGAGCTTGAACTTTTCAAAGCTCGGCTCGACTCGATTACAGCCATATTGTTTGGATTAAATTAATCTTAATCCCATGTATATTATTAAAACAACAACTCTTTTAAATTGACCTATGCATTAATTAATCTAATCTTCTAATATAAAATAGGAACATGTTTATACATAGCTTTCTAGCTTATATATATATATATATATATATATATAAAGTGCACAAAAAGATTATACAAATACCGAATTGAATAATAATAGTATAAAAAGATTAAACCAGATTATGTATGTAAAGATGAAAAGTCTAGAAATCAAAGAGGAAAACTCAATTACTTAGAGCTACATGGGAATTGCTCTCTATTATAATTCAAACTGATTTATGACACTAAACATGTAGCTAGTGCAACCAGAGTTTCTTAATGAAGCAGTGTTCATTTGCAGGAGGTAAGTACTCATTAACTAGTAATTTTGCCCTTCTTTTTTCATTTGGAGTAGTATATAATTAATTAATTACAAATTCATATTTTTGTCCTAGAATCTTGAAGCTGCATATGCATTCGGGCAAGGAGATGGAGATGTCAAAACTGCTACAAGTTACTGTGGAGGAACTTGGAGAAAACCTACATACAAACAGGTGAACATAATTTTTCAAATCAAAATTCATCTTCCTCAGAACACATCTTTTCTTATTTTATTTTATTTAATTTTAAATTAAATTAATGTTGAAATAGGACCACCAAAGTATAGCTTAGTAATCAAAAGTATGTATTGTTCCCACCTAAATCTCAAGTTCAAGTCTCCTAGATGTTCTCCTCTCTATATATGTAATTTATCAAAAAAAAAAAATTAATGTTGGAATAACCTAATAAATGACATGTTAATTAGTGAGGGTAAAACAGGATATACGACTGAAGCTGTAAAAGTAATATATATTTGATGATAAGAGAGGAATCTCACATATATTTAGATCGATCCTTGTGTAATATCTTCTGGAACATCCATTATCTTACCAACAAAGACTATCATGTAATATAGTCTTCTTCTTCTTCTTCTTCTTCTTATTATTATTATTATTATTATTGCCTGCACGATGGGTTTACTTAAACTTATCATATATTTGAATTAATCAATTCATATTTTTGAATGATATATATGTATGTATATATAAATGAAAATATTTACCAAATGTGACTGTATTACTACTAATTTTTAGTGTTGAGAAGTATAAACATGCATTTATATTCTTTAAAAAAATATGAGATGAAAAAATGACTAAATTAATCAATCAAAATGGGCAGCTGGTCCATTTCCATTTTTTCAAAACATTCCAAAGCATCCTTCCATATCATTGAAGTTGAACAATAGACAGGATTAATTTAGGTTTTGCTTGAATGACTGAGACTATGGTATACAATATAACAATTATTATTTATAGTTATAAATATTTACTATAAAACTTTTGATAGTTGCTAATATATAATATTAGCCATATAATATATTGTTCAAAACTAACTATAATTTTATTAGCTATTAAAAATAATTTTTTAAAATAAATTCTCAATTTTTTATTAAATTTTTATTTATAGTAGTAATAATTAGCTTTTAGTTATAATATTTTTGGCATAGTAACAAATTAAGTGTTTTAACTATGAATGTAAAATTTTCATAGTTTTTTTTTTATATTAGCCATGAAAAATTAAATTGTAGCTAAAAATATATGATAATAGCTATAAAATTTTTATATTCGTAGCTAATTGATGTTATTCAAATATTGTAAAAAAAATTTCACATCGAAAAAAGATGGATTTAATAAGAAATATATAAGTAAAAATGACTCATAAACCTATTGCTTTGAGGGTTCATTTGAAATATAGAGTCAAGTCAATAAATATATTTCCTCATGATACTCATAAAGAATCTCCCAAATAAATTAGCTCCCTGGCACTAACATGCAAAACCTTTGGTTTTTGAATGATTTTAAGTCTAGGGGCAAAATGGTAATTTTGCACCTTAGGGGCAAAATAGTTATTTTTTGTGCCCTCATATTTTGTTTGAACATAATTTGATGGTTTGAATGTCTTTTTGATACTCAGGACGACGAGAAGGTCGTTTTGAGTATAATATTGTATTTTGGGTGCCGAGGGTATTTTCGTCATTTTTGAATTTTTCGTCGTTTTCGGTATTTTCGGGTATTATTATGCGTAAAACATATTTATAAATTATTTTGGGTTAAATTTTGAAGTTAAAAATAAATTTGAGTTGATTTTGTGAATTTTATGGTTTTGGGTAATTTTTTATGAAAATAAATAGTTTTGGGGTGTTTTAAATTAAAATAAGTTAGATTGGGGTAAAAGTATAATTTTAAAGAGTTGTTTTCCTATAAATAGGCCTAAAGTCAGATGGGGTAAGGTTTTTGGTCTTCTATTTTAGGGTGTTTTGAAAAAAGGGGGAGAAAATAGGGTTTTAGGCAAAAAATCAGAGGAGCTGTCGTTTTGGTCTCGGCGTGCTGAGGAAGCAGAGTCGTTCGGCGGGAGGTGAACGTCATCTGGCGAGGATCTGCGTGCCAGCGCGCATCGTCGTTTGGCCTGGAGTGACGTCGTTCGGCGAGCCATCGTGCCAACTCGCCGTGCCATTTTGACCTCTGCTCCAGCAACCTATTTTTCGAGTTTTTGGGTGTTTTTGAGGTTTTTCTTGATTCCTTTTGCATTATTTCGACTTTCATTTGATTAGTTCATATTAGTATCATATTGTGTTGGTATTTTTCTTAATTAATTTGGCTAAATTCGAATTATTATTTAATTAAATTGATTTTTACAAAGTATGTTAGGTTTTGGGGTTTTTATTGTTTTGAGGGATTTTGGTTATTGAATTAATAGATTGAGCTAGTATGTTGGGTTCTGAAATTTGATAAATGTATTGAATTAGGGTTTTATTGAATTAATTTGGGTATTAGGGTTTTCGAATTAATTGTTTTCTTTGAGTTTTTGGATGATTTAATTCTCTGCTGAAGTTTGATGTTAGTGCTGTATGTTGCTCGATTTTTAATTAAATATTGGAACATGATAAAAATCTAAAATTTGGATATGTGGCTCAAAATTGAGTCTAGTTTATGAGAAAAATAATTTTTGGATTTTGGAGCATCGTATATTTCTGGAAAATTCAAGTTTGCTACTATTGTCTGAAGAACTGTACTGTAGATGCGATTGCATCATCTGTAACTTTCAAAATTCATATTAAAATGTGTAAAAATATTTTAGATTTGATTTTCATATATGTTGAAGTTCTGGAAGTCTAATTTACAAGAAAAATATGTTGGGTTATGTTTCTGTTGTTATATTTTTGAAATAATTAGATCTTTCTACTGCTGTCAGTATACCTTGTGAGCTGTATACTGTTATGAATAAAAATTGGTTGAGGGACTTCTAAGTCTCGAAAAATTATGAAATTTTGGTAGGATGCTTTTTCAGATATCAAATTAACTTCTAGTTGAAAATTATAAATTTTGCATATACGGGTTAATTGTTTTGAATTTTACAAGTTGACACTCGTTATTCAGGTTTATCGGTAAAATTGTATTTTGTGAATATTGAATATTTAAGTAAGGTATTTGATAAATTTAAATTGTAAGGACTTTTTAATGACATTTTATGTTCTGGAAAACAAGTTTAAAGGTGTGGTATTGTGATATTTAAGTTATGATTGGTTGACGAAAAGGTTTAACCTTGTTATGGAAACTATTGAATTGCGTGCATTCACGTCATGCATTCCCATTTACACTTGCATACATTTGTAAGGGTGGTTGTTAATTGATGGTTAATGGTTAGGCGGTGGTCCAGCAGCACCTCAGACTTAGGGTGGCGGATTGCTTAGCTGACTGTTAGACTAGGTAAGTTCTATGGGTGTATTTGAACTGTTTGTGTTGTGCTACTTGCTAACAACTTATATATATATATATATATATAAACCCTTCTTATAATATATTATCCTTTCTATATATTCACTAGACTATTCTTTCGAACTCAGCCTCGCATGCTTTAGGAGACATAGAAACTTGCATGTGATTGTATTTATGTGAGAATATTGAATTTGATATTACTTGTGCTGTGTGATGGTGTGTCATGAAGGGGAAGGAGGTTACTGAGGCTTAATGTCTATACTGTTTACTAAGGCTACATGCCTAATTACTGATTACTATACTGTACTGATGAGTTATAAGGGCGGATGTGACTAATATTATACTGTACTGTTTACTGATTGGTGACCCCGACACACCATCTTGATTGCTTAATTTGTGAATGTATTATATGTACTGCTTATATAACTGTTAGATGTTTCTCTGCCTCTCATAGGCTTACTGGGCGTCTATATAAAGCGCTCAAACCCTTACAGATTGTCTTGCAGGTTTACAGTGATTGCCTTCGTCTATCTTCTTTCTCTTCTTGGCGAAGTCGATCAGGTTTTCCGTTTGTGTTTATCGGTCTTTCTACTTAGAGATTTCCGGATATTGAACTTTTGAGGCGGATTGAATCCGAATCCCTTTTTTATGTAATAAGTAGAACTTGTCTGCATTAGATTTCCCGAATGATTTTATTGGGATTTGATTATATTGATGGTTTGCATTTGAACTAGGATTGAGGATTATATAAGTATTGAACTGTTTTGCACTTAGACTGTTATGAATGTTTCTAAGGCTTATGTGGTTGGATTTCGGTTTGGTTATATGCTGGTCGTGGCCCCCGGGTTGGGTCGTGACATAACAAGTAATAATAAAACTGGTAGTTTAATGATTGTTTTCTTGAGCTAAAGCTAAAAAACTTGACATATTTACAATAATTAATATTTATTATACAATTTGACTTTCGTAGCAAAAAAAAAATTTACATTTTACTATAATAAAATAGTTTAATAGCAAAATGTTTAATTCTTTTTAGCTACTTTATATATTAATGTGTAACTAAAATAAAATAAAAAAAACTATAAAATAAGTAAATTTCGTAGCTAAGTTTTAGCTGTGCCACTTGTAGCTACGATAAACTATGAATTAAAGTTTGTGGCAAAATTATTTAGCTAGGATAATTTATTATTTTAGCCATAATATCTTTTATAGTTATATATGGTGAATTTTACAGTAATAGTAATATATGATATAATATGGTATGATATTGAAAATAATATTTATTGTGTTTGAAAAGATAGTATGATATAATATAGTTAAGTAAAAATATTTTTATTTAATTTAATAATATTTTTAAAATTTTAATATATTATGAAGATGAAAAATTATTTATTAGCATATATTTAATGTTTAAAAAATTTATTTTGAATATTTTTAAAAGATGAATTGTAAAATTATAAAAAATTATTAAATTAATTATTTAAAAATTCATAGCTTTTAAACTATAAAATTATCATAAAAAATTATCTCATAGAAGATGAACGTCAAAATAAATAAAAATTATATTATATTATACTGTATCATACAATGAGAAACCATGGAATAAACAAGACCTTAAAGTTCCACCCACCATATGTTAATGCTTCATAACTCACACGCAAGAAAGTGACAAAGACACATCCTTTCCTCATCTTCTCTGGATTTAACTTTATTTGCATCATTCCTCTTCCATATATAAATTATATAATTATATATATATTTATAATTATATATATATATATATATAAATTATTGAATTTTTATGTATAAATATATATTATTAGTTTTCTTATATATTTAAAATTTTATAATTAGATACTTAAATTAATGTTAAAATTTTATAATTTAATTATGAATTGGATAAAACTAATATTTTTATTTGAAATAATATTTTTATAAAATTTAGTTTAATAAAATTATCTAAATAAACTAATAAATCTAAAAATAAAAATAAAAAATTTAATAAAATTTTAAAATATATAAATAATATAAAACAATAAAAATCTAAATTATACTACAATATTAATATTTAATTTTATTTTCGATTCACAAGCAATTTTATTTTTGTTTGGAAAACTTATCCTCCTGTTTAGTTACTAGTGCCACCCTGGCTTTATGGTTCTATTTGACAGTATTACTGTTTGATATCTACCGTTAAAAATGAAATTATATTGAATGTTAATCAAAGATTTTTAATGTAAATTTCACACATTTTACTATTATAAATATCAAATAATTGATTAAATATATAGCAATTTCAAATTACTTTTTAAATAAAATTAAAAGGTATATACATTTTTTTTTAAAAAAAATCAGTTTGGATACTGAAAAAATAGCATCTAACTCCTTAAGCTTTATGTGGCTTTCTAATGAAAGTAAGATGTGGGCGTTAATGAAAATTGAACTTTCTGGAGAAAGTAAAATATAATAATGAAAATAAAAATACAAAATGGTCCCATGTCAAAGAGACTTGAGAGTAGAGAATGTTCAAGTAGCATGTACTAATTAGCCTTTAAATTGTTGGCTTTTTACAAAAAATATAAAAATAGTTTAAAAATAATTTTAAATTTATCATATTTATAAAATATTTATTAAAATATCATATTTTTATAGTTTACAATAAATTTAAAATGAGTTTATAAATTTTACACAGTAATAGATTTATTATAAATTTATAATAAAATGACTAAAATATCCCTGATAAAAAATAAAAATTAAAAAAAAAATATAACGGAGGATGTCATTTTTTCCTAAATTATTAGACTAGCTCTAAGTCCAAAATATTTTGGGTTCTAAAAGAAAGCTTTGACAACTTTGATATTGAGTTTAATAAATGACCAAAAGTTCAAATAGGCATTTAAACTATAAAAAAAAATAATACTTTTAATCGTATTTTTTTAAATTTTACTTTTTTACTAGGAATATTTTAGTACTTTTATTACAAAATCATAATAAACTCATTATAAACTGTGTAAAATTTATAAACTCATTATAAACTAATTATAAATTCATTGTAAACTCTATATAAATTAATAAAAATTCGATATTTTAGTAAATATTTTATAAATTCTGGTATTTTGATAAATATTTTATAAATATGATATATTTGAAATTATTTTCAATTTTTCTTATATTTTTGTCAAAAGTCCTAAACTATAACATAAGTAGCAATTAAATACCTAAACTTTTTTTGAATCATTTAAGCACTTATTTTGTCAAATAGGGCCAAATTAGTATAAATATAGCGATAGCTATAATTTTCGTCAAATAATGCACTTTTTGAAAAATATAAAACTTACTTCTTTTATTTAATACTTTAATATCATATATTTTATTATAACTTAATGTTATTTGGTGTGTATTGAAACTGATATTATATGTTAATATTACTATAATTATTATTATTTTGTACTGTAATTATGAAATTTTTGATATTATTTTGGTATTACAATAATTATTATTATTAATTAATTAAATATGTACCACCATTAAAAAAATAAAAATATATAAAAAAATAGAAAAAGAATTGTTTATTTGATCTTATTTTGACAAAAAAGTGCTTAAATGATAAAAAAAATTTAATATTTAATTGCTATTTAGACTATAGTTTAAGTATCTATTTGAACATTTAGCCTTTAATAAATTGATTTTTGGATGTTTACATAATTACCCTAAAAATAATTTTTATTATAAAAATATTATAAAAATTAAAAATATTTATACTTTTATAAAAAGTTAATGTAAAATTTCAAAAATATATTATTTCTCAATAAAATATATTTTTTTAAAAAATACCTCTTCTTTCACTACAATAAATATTTTACTTAAAATTTTCTTTTTTTCAAATTTTAATATTAAATAAAAATATTTTAATAAAATAATAAAAATTAATATTTTAAATTATTTTTCATCATATAAAAATTATAATTTTTCATAAAAAGAAAAAATTTAAATTTAATTATAAAAATAGTTAATACTAAAAAAATAAAATATACAAAAATATATTAATAAAAATTATTATATTTATTTTTAAATAAATTTTACATATTATACACATGAAAAAACTACAAAAAAATATATAATTTTATTATGTAGATGTATTATAGATATATTTTATATGTTATAGATCTATTATAGATGTTATATGTATGTTATATATTTGTTATTTAAGTTGTGTATATTTTATGAAAAAATTATTGAATATTGTATGAATATTGTATTAATGTTGTATAGATGTTATAATAAAAATTTTAAAAATAAAATTAAACAAATATTAAAAATATTATGTAGATGTATTGTATATTTATTGTCGATTTATTGGTAATGTGAAGATGTAGATTGTATTATTTTGTGTGTATTTTATATATGTTGTATATATATTATGTATATATTTATTTTTTGTGTGTATATTAAAATATGACATTAAAAAAATTTTAAATAAAAAACATAAATATAAATAAATAAATAAAAAGAAAATTAAAAAAATTAAAAATTAATAAAAAAAGAAAAATTAACATAAAAAATGTATATTTGTAAATAAAAGTAGGACTGGGCGTAAATTTCTCTTAATTTTTGGACTTTTCACATAACTATCTACAAAACCAAAAGTTTTTTCAAAAATATTATTGATATAAAAAAATTTTAAAAATACCTATTTTTTTTAAAAAAATACTTTTTATAATTTATATATATTATAGACATATTATGTATATATTATAAAATTCTTTAAAATAATATAAAAAATTGAATTCATTTCCCATATTACTTTATAAAATAATATTTTTAAGAAAATAACATAATTTATAAAAATTTCTCAAAATTTTTTTTAAAAACATCATTTTGTAATATAATTTTATATATTTTAGATATATTTTATATATATTATACATACATTGTCTTTTAGCTTTTATATATTATATAATATTTATATGTTAATTAATTATAATATATATATTATGAATATGTGTCTTATAGTCTTTATTTGTTGGTTAATTATAATGTATATATTGCGGATATATTGCAGATATATTATGTATATATTACAGATATATCACTGTTTTTTTATATGCATTGTGTATATATTATGTATATGTTTATTTTTTATTTGTACATTAATAATATAAAAATAAAAAATATATATTCAATTAAAAACTAAAAAATGAAGAACAAAAAAATTAAAAAAACAAACTAACTTGAAAAGTATAAAAAAGATAAAAAAAAATCATTGTCGTATTATTGAAAAAAAAAATTCTCACGGTGTATTTGAAAAAATTAAACTTTTATCCTGTGTTTTGCGTAATTTGTCCTTAATTTTTAGGAATTTTTATAAAACTACCCACATAAATAATTATTTTTTTCAAAAATACTATAAAAAAATAGTTTTTTAATTTATTTTTTTTATCTTTTCTCTTAATTTTTGATCGATAATTAAATAAAAAATTTATTTTATCCGTAAACTTTTGTACATAAAATGATACATTCTTGTAGTATACTTTTAGCAAAAATTTAAGCAAAATTTTAAAAATATTTTATTTCTCGATAAAATAAGGTTTTTTTTTCAATGATACATTCTCTCTCACCGCAAATAATATTATATTTTAATTTTCATCTTTTTTCTTTAAACTTTGTTATTAAGTAAATATATTTTAATAACATAATAAAAATTAATATTTTAAATTATATTTTCAACATATAAAATATTTTAATTTTTTATAAAACAAAAAATTTTAATATTAATTACAAATAAGAAAAGACACTCACAAAAATAATATAAAAATAAAATATATTAATAAAAATTATTAAATTTATTTTTAAATAAATATTATATACTATACATATAGAAAAATAAAATTTAAAAATATTAATTTTATTGTGTAAATGTTGCATATATGTTAAATAGATATCTGTAAATATTTATAAATGTTATATATTATATATTTATTGTGTATATTTTATGCATGTTGTGCAGGCCCGGCTGAATGGGGGAAGCAACCTGAGCGGTTACTCAGGGCCCCTAAAAAAATTTCTAAAATGTTTTATTTTAGGCGTTGCTCAGGGCCCAAAAAAAAAGTGTCTTATTTTAGGCGTTGTTAAAATAATAATTAGGGGCCCATATCTCAGTTTTCCTATAATAATTAGGGGCCCATATTTTAATTTCTGCTCGGGGCCCCTAAAATATTCAAGACGGCCCTGATGTTGTGTATATATAAAATTAAAAATAATGAAATTTAAAATATTAAATAAATTGTGAAAATATTATATGTATATTTGGCCTGTATTATGTATATATCTATATTTTTATGTGTATTTTATATATATATTGTGAATACGATAATAATAAAATTATTTATGAATAAGAATACATAAATAAAAATAAAAATGAAAAAATCAAACACAAAGAATAAATATTACCATAAAAAGCAATTAAAAAAAAGGCAAAACAGCCAAAGATGAAAAACACACTTCATGACCGTAAAATAGAAAACCTCTAACCATGGAGCGATATTTCTTATAAATTATCCTAATTTTTAAGAAAATTATATGATATATTATTTTTTAATTTTATAAAATTTTAAAGATATATATTTTTATATTTAATTAAAAAAATATTATATGATATAATATATATATAAATATTTTTGAAATTGAAAATTTAAAATAAATATTTTTAAAAATGTAAATATTTTTAAAAATATTTTTCCTTTTAAAGATACCTTTTGCATAAAATTGATATTGTTCTAATTCTCGTCTTCTCTATCTTTTTTTTTCTTTCTTTTTTTTAAAAAAAATTATTTATTGTATTTTGGATCACATGTTGAGGCATACATTCAAAAAGTAGGAAATAAAAAATATTAATTGATTTTGATTTAATAATATTATAATTACATTTAGAGCGGTAATAAATTCAAAAATGTATATGAGAGCACAAAAAAAAAGAAATAATTTTAAATATTCAAGGAAACATCCACTAATTCTTTAGAGGAAATCAAATCGTAGACTATGTAACTTTGCCTATTAAAGAGTTTTAGAAATTGAAATATGAATAATAATAAAGACTTATATAAATGGAATGTATATATTTAGTTAATAAAATTATTTATTTTTTTATAATTATTTTTATAATATTTTTTTATTAAACGAGTACATGCATTCTCAGTATAAATAAATTTTTTTTATAAATAATATTTCTAATTAAATAAACACAATATTAAACAAGATAATACATGTATGAGGATTTATTTTTGCTGGTCACTGTCACTGTAGTTTATTTTTAGTTTTTATTTTGAATTTCTCTTATAAAATTCATTAATTTACAGATAAATTTATTTAATTTCATTTAAGAAAAAAATATTATGTAATTTCACCGATTTTGTCTTTGAGAATATATATATATATATATTAAATTTTCTTTTGTCAGCATTTTATGGCCGCCCAGTGTCCTAATCATGCTAATCAACACTAACATGGCAAGTGGGTTCACTATTTATTTTTTTAATAATAAAATATTACCCACGTAGGCAATTAAGAAAATTGAAAAAAATAGAAATATAATTTATTTATATTATATCTAATTAAAAAAAAAATGAAAAGCAAATAGTAGAATCTAAAACCAAGAACAATATCAAACACAATGACAGTCCATCATTCGAAATATTTCTTGCTTTCCTCATAAAAAGCGAAGAAAGTCAAACTCTATTTCGTGGGCGTTGCATATGATGTAGAATACACTGAAGCCTTCCCATCTTTAGCCGTAATTACGTAGTCAATTCCCAAGAATTGTGAGTACCCATTTGGGCAAAGCTTTAAAAAAATTAATTTAAATGATAATTTGTTGTTAAAGATTAAGAACATTTTCAAATTTAATTTATTGAATTTCGACTTCAAGATTTCAGGAATGCTAACACTATGTTTGGATTGAAACTAAGAGAAATAAAGGGGATAAATTTTTTTAAGTTAAATGGAAGAATACGGGAGGGGAAATCTTCTCCTTTTATATATATATATATATTTTTCTTCATTTTTTAAAAGAGCAAGGAAACGTAATTTTTTATACAGTTTGTAATTTTTTAATTTAAATGAAATCTTCTCCTTTTCGTTCCCTTGAACTTTTATCTTGCCTCATCTAAACACCCCCCATCCAAACATCGAGTAATTTTTTTTAAAAAAAAATTGCAGAAAGTTTGAATTCTAAAAAAAGTTGCAAGCACTGGATGGCTTCCAATGCTTTGAGTTTTACTTTAGGTGCTCACGTGCTAAAAACTCCCCCGGATCAGATCAAGAGTTGGTTGAGGCATCATATGATCGATGTTTCTTATAATCGACTAGTGTCTATGTAATCTCTTGAAGTTATTCCTCCTTTTGTAAGAAAAAAAAAGTGGAAAAGAATGACAAATTTGAAGTTTGGGAGAGATAGAGCTCACAAAGTCTCTTCAATAGCTCAAATGGCAGCTTCGATGAAGAAGATGCCCAGACTCAACTTTCTTTTCAATTTTTTTTAATATAACATAAATAAATTATATTTCTATGTTTTTTCAATTTTCTTAACTACTTGAATTATATTATATTATTAAAAAAAATAAGAAAATGAGTCCACTTATATTACATAAGCACAATGTGAATGCTAATGTGTTTACAATATGAATCCATATTTTCAACAAAAAAAAAAAAAATTCAAACTTCTTTTTAAAAAAAATCATAGGCTCTAAAATGATTAAAAAAATTGACTCGTAAATAAAATTACATGATATTTTTTATTTTCCCTTTACATTAATTGCTTAGTGCATTTTTATTATATTAATCAGTTCATTTAAATTAACAAATATATTCAACTATGTCCACGTTTCTCTGTGAACCGTAGTCTAAATAGTGAACTGGCTGTAACATTCATAGTTTTTAAGAAGAAGAAGAAGAAGAAAAAGTTAAAAAAAAAAAAGGGAAAAGAAAAGAAGAAAGTAGATTGATGGTGAAGATTTAAAGATATATAATAATAATAATAATAATAATAATAATAATAATAATAATAATAATAATAATAATAATATTTTTTTTTATTTTTTTTATTTTTTTTAACAAATTAATTAAATGAATAATAATAATAATAATAATTAATTCTGAGGCTCTGCTAGGGTTTCCAAGTATGATCATCGTGGATCCTTTTGTGTCGACGCCGACGCCGGCCACAGCTCAGCCTGGGGCTGTCGGTCGTTCTTTCAAAGATGCGGTTAAGAGGGGAGTTTCAGCTTCCGAACGATCATTCCAAAATATTGGCAAGGCATTCAAGGTGGCGAAAGAAGTATACCGATATAAGGGAATGCCTGCAATTCGGTTTTCTCTAGAGACGATTAAGGCTGCTGCAGTTAGATTTCAATATGCCTTGGTTGGGCACTTTATGGCCGGCCGTCCTAGCATAAAGTTGTTACACAAAAGTTTTGATGCAATTGGATTTAAGGGAGAATTTACGTTGGGATTGCTCAATGAAAAAGATATTTTGATTAATTTTGACTTGGAGGAGGATTATTTGCGTTGTTGGTTACGACAACATTGGTATTTTATGGGATTTGGAATGCGAGTGTTTAAATGGACTACGGATTACTCTCCTTTGGTCGATTGTCCAATTTTTCCTGCTTGGGTAACTATGCCTGGTTTACCAGTTCACTTTCATAATAAAGAGATGATTTTTCCCATTGCCGAATTGCTTGGTAAGCCATTACAGGTGGATGCTGCAACGTCGAATGTTTCGAGACCATCTGCTGCTAGGGTGTGTGTCGAACTAGATTTATCTTCTGACTTGCCTGACAAGCTATGGATTGGGGATGATGATTATGGTTTTGCTCAATCTATGGAATATGAGAATCTGCCATTATTCTGTTCTTATTGCTATAAACTGGGACATAATACAAATACTTGTGGAAAAACTGTTTCTCTGCATTCTGGTAAAGCTAAATCGGAAGTGCAGCCTCAGATTGTGAAATCACAAGACAAACAATGGGCTCCAAAATCTGATAAGGGAAAGCAGGCCAATGAAGTGGGAGATTCTAAAGGTGAGGTTGTTGCAGAAGCTTCGGTGTCGAAATCCAACGTGAATGAGGGGGAAATTTTGCATGCTACTGTTCAGGATCATGTGGAAATTGGTGATGACCAAATACATAGGGTTGCAGCTACTATAACGGATAGAATTACAGATGCTAAAACTGGTGGGAATATCTTATCTAGAAATGCGGCTAAGGAAGTCTCCATTACCGATGCCAATAATGATGTGCCATTGACAGGGGAGAATGTGGATATTGATGCTCTTACTATTCCTGACAACAGTGACTCCCACTTGGAAATTAAGGACCCTTGCATGAATCTGGTAGCTAGTGACGTCGAGGAGGATTTTGTTTCTGATTCTGAAAAATTTCTATCGGATAATGAACAATCAAATATTGTGGCTGAGGCTGCTGGTCAGAGGGGCGAAGGCATAGCAACGGAACAGATTCAAGACGAGCAAGCCAGGCCTCCTGGAAGGCGTGGACGTCCACTTGGTTCCAAAAACAAATCAAAAGGTGACACAGTTTCTCAACTCATCTCTAAATCCTTTCAAAAACATCATATCTCTCAATGAATATATTGTTCTGGAATGCTAGAGGTATTCGGTCATCATTAACTCGACTTCGTAAACTTTGTCTGGTGCACAATATTGGTATGGTTATTTGCGTTGAACCTTTGGGAGATGCTAGCAGAAAACAATTCTATTGTCAAAAACTTGGATTTGTGGATGTTGTTTCTTCAGCTGACAACAAGCTATGGATTATGTGGCAAGCTAATGTGTTTTCTGTTTGTGATTTTATGGATGTGCCGCAAGTCCTTTCTTGTGAAGTTACATGTTTGAGTTCCAATTATCAGTTTCGTCTTTGTGGTATTTATGGCTATCATTCCAGGACTAGGCGTCAATTTATGTGGAACCATTTGAACTTTTTGTCTGATTTGTCTCGGCCTATGATTTTGGGTGGCGATTTTAATATAGTTAAGGCTGTGGCTGAATACAAGGGTCAAAGTGAGCCTGATCTTGGGGGTATTCAAGATTTTGTTGATTGTATCAGTGATTGTGGTTTGGTGGATATTCCCTATACTGGCCCGGAGTTTTCTTGGACAGGAATGCGATCCAATGGTAGAGTGTGGGAGTGCATAGATAGAGTTCTTGCTAATGTTGCCTTTTGTGATGCTTTTGATGTTTTGAATGTTAGATACCTAAATAAATCTACTTCGGACCACTCACTCATGTTGTTTTCATGCCGTAAACTCTCTGATAAAGTTCCCAAGCCATTTAAATTTCAGCACATGTGGGTGCAGCATGACAATTTTCTTCCTTTTGTTCATGACCGCTGGAATTCTTCCTTTAATGGAGGAGGTATGAGAGACCTGTTTACCAAATTGCAGGATCTGAAAAAAGGCTTACGGGACTGGAATGTTTCTACATTTGGTAACATCTTTGCTAGAGTTGCTAAGGCTGAGTCTGCTGTAGAGGAGGCCGAAGCAGCCTATGCCAGAGATTCCTGTATCGAAAATCAGAGGGTCTGGGAGGAAAAACAAGCTCAGTTGTTGAAAGTTTTAAAGCTTGAAGAGCTATACTGGAAACAAAAGGCGCATATTAAATGGTTCAAAGAGGGCGACAAAAATACCAAGTTCTTTCATAATTTTGTGAAGATGAGGCGTAAGCTCCATCGCATCACGTCCATTGTTGGCTCTGATGGGGTTCGACGTTATGATCAGCAGTCCATTGGGGACTTGGCTGTGGACTTTTACTCACAGATGTTTACTGCAGAGAGACCGTCTTCGGACACTGAGGTGAATGCTTTCCTTGAGTATATTCCGCAAATTGTTTCTGAACAGGAGAACTTGGTTATTGCTTCGATTCCGGATGAGGATGAAATTAAAAAAGTAGTGTGGCAATTGGATCCTACAAGTGCCCCCGGGCCCGATGGCTTTGATGGCTTTTTCTTCCGCCATTGCTGGAATATTATTTCATGGGATGTAGTTAATGCAGTCAAAGAATTCTTCTTGGGTCTTCCTATGCCGTCTGCGTTTGGCAGTGCTCAAATCATTCTCCTGCCCAAAAAAGAAGCTCCTACCTCTTTCGGCCATTATCGTCCGATTTGCCTGGCAACATTTATTAGCAAGGTGTGCACCAGGATCCTTGCTAACCGTATTTCTGGTGTATTAGATCGCATTATTTCTCCTGAGCAAGCAGGTTTTATGAGAGGCCGCTCCATTCATTCACAGGTTATGCTTGCTGGTGAAATGATTCATGAATTGGACAAATCCACTGATGGTTATAACTTGGCTATTAAACTGGACATGGCCAAAGCATTTGATAGAGTTTCCTGGGAGTTCCTTCAGACGGTCATGAGGAAATTTGGCTTTTCTTCGGAGGTTATTCATCTAATTATGAGTCACCTATCAGCCACCCGGTTTTCAGTTATGGTCAATGGGTTTTCTTATGGTTTTTTCAAGCCTTCCAAAGGAGTAAAGCAAGGCGATCCCCTTTCTCCTTTATTATTTATTCTGGCATCAGAATCGTTTTCGAGGGGTTTGAATTCTATAATTGATTCTGGGAGAATCACTCATTACAAAGTTTGCAAGCGATGCCCTAAGATTTCCCATTTGGCCTTCGCTGATGATCTTCTTGCTTTTATTCATGGTGACGATACTTCTATTACAGGTTTTAAACAGTTTCTGGACCGATATCAAGCTGGCTCGGGTCAGTTAATAAACTTTGATAAAAGTGCATTTTACTGTTCTACTAAGGCATCCAATGGAGAGATTGCTCACATATCTAGCTTACTGGCTATAAAGAAGGAAGATTTGCCTTTCGTTTACTTGGGTACACCCATCCACCAGGGCATGAATAGGGCTATACATTGTGGGGACCTTCTTGCTAAAATTGATGGATATCTTATGGGGTGGTTGAAACGGTTTTTGTCCCCAGGGGGTCGGTTAACTCTCATTAACCATGTCATACAGGCAATATCGCTGCATATGATGGCATCTCTATTGATTCCGAGCCCTGTTATCAGTATCATAGAGAGGAAAATTGCAACCTTTTTCTGGGGGCAAGACGGATCGAAACATAAATATCATTGGGTGTCTTTTAAAAAAATGACTTTTCCAACCAATGAGGGTGGGTTAGGGATCAAATCACTGAAGGCAATTCAGGACACCTTCTCGGTTAAAAATCTTTGCCATTACAGGAATTCTTCCTCTCTCTGGGCAATTTATATGCGATCTAAATACGGCAGACGGGGGGGGGGGGGGGGGAATGAAATTTCTTCCAACTGATTCTCCAGGTTGGAAGCAACTTTGTCGTACAGCTGGAAAATATAATGAATCATTGATGGAGACAGATCTTACAGGAGTGGGGGCTGACCAAAAGAGGTTTAAGTTCGCTGCAGTTTATGACTTGGTTCGTTCTAAACATAATGTCAGCTTGCAGTTCCAATCCATTTGGGACGAATCTATACCCCGAAAGTTTTCTGTCTTGGCATGGCGTGTCCTTCATTCTAGCCTACCATTACCAGCTAGACTGCAAAAAATGGGGATTCAATTGGCTTCCATGTGCCCTTTCTGCAAGAGGGATATTTCAACGATGGATCATGTTTTCTTTGGATGTGTCTTGGTTCAGAAGGTTTGGAATTTTTTTAGACCCCAAATTTTGCCTCTCACGAATTATAAGGCTCGGTCCTTGCACCAGGAACTGATGATATGGTGGCTACATACTAAAGGGGCCAGTTTGAAGAGTAAGTTAAGTAAATTTGTTCCTGTCTCTATTTTATACAATATCTGGTTGCAGTACTGTCATATTACATGGGGAGGAGATACGTTTTATGTGGATACACTCATGTTGAAGGTTAGAAGTTCTGTTATGACGTGGGGAATCTCCAACTCTCATGCAAAATTTGCCAAGAATTGCACTACTTATAAAGACATCCTTCCAGCGAGATTTGGCACGGTTATTCAACGGCCAAAGCTGGTTTACTGGTCCAGGCCACCGCAGGGATGGTGTAAGGTTAATGTGGATGCTTCATTTGCCGGGTCTGTTGCTTCGGCTGGTGCCATCATTAGAGATGACAATGGTACCTTTATAACAGCACGTTGTTTCACTCTTCAGGCTGAGGATGCGCATAATGCAGAGGTGCAAGCTCTCTTCCATAGTCTCAGCTGGGTTCATTCATTAGGCTATTCTCAGATTGTTGCAGAGGTTGATGCAACGGCTGTTGCTGAGTTGTTGTCGAAGAAAAAGCCACCTTTCGATAAGCTTGGGAGCTCTCTCGTTGTTTCTGCTTCATGTGTTTTCTGTGAGGGGAACCAAACAGCTCATTTCTTAGCTCTTTATAGTAGGATCAATTGTGTCTCCAGATCTTTTATGAACCTTATTGACTTGCCCAAATACATTGTGGGAGTTGTATTAACCGATTTGGCTTTGCCATATTTTCGATATTAATAAAGTTTATTGGTGGTGCCGCCCACCTTTAATAAAAAAATAAAATAATAATAATGATAATAATAAAAGAAAAAAATAGTATAAAAGAGAATAATGATGAAATGAAGAAGAAAGAATTTTTCTTCATATTCTACTTCTTCTCATCTTAAAAAAAAAAAGAAAAAAGAAAGAGAACTGTTCATTCTCTACTCAAATTTTTACCTAAAATAAAAAGGTTTCAAGTTGATTATGAAGGGATATTGAAGAATTCAAGTAAGTTATACTCTTTTTAAGCTTGATTTTAAGAGTTTTGGTAAATTTATACTTAAAAGTTACAGAGAAAGATGATGTAAATGAGAAATAGTTTGGGTAATAAAGAGAATATCATAATTATATGTTAAATTTGTTATTAATTGATTGATTTGAGTTGAAATTAAGAAGTTAGAATTTATAAAACTTTTGGATTTTGGATTTTTGATACGGTTTAGTTAGGATTAATGTAATTAATAGTTAATTTAAATATTTTAAATATGAATATGTATTTAATTGAAGATTAAACCCTTGTTATTTTAAGGGTATATACTTTGGCCAACTTGTTCAAGGTAATGGAGAGTTATTTTCTTTATTTTGAAAATTGAAAAGTAATTGAATTGATTTTGGAGCTAAGTGAGGTTTGTATTTACTTTAAAACTATTTAACTAAAATTATTATATTTTTAGCATAAATTTACTTTGGTTCTTTTTAATATTGTTACTTGATTATATTTGTGAAATTCAAAAGAGAATTTTATAAATTCTAATATACATATAAAGAGAAATTTGATTTGATTATTAAGAAACCATTATTTTATAGAAGTCAACATTGGAGGGAAGGGGAGAGTCCATTGTTCCCCTCCCTCACCCACCTCATTAATTTTATATATATAGTTATATAAATTATATAAATTATATATAAAGTATTATATAATTAGTTATATATTTATATATTTTTTATAATTATATAAATTATATATATATAAATTATTGGCTTTTTTGTACTATATATTTTTTTAATTAGTGAATATTTAGAATTTTATAATTGTATATTTAGGTTAATGTTAAATTTTTTTTATAATTTGATTATAAATTGGATAAAACTAGTTTTTTCATTTGAAATAGTATTTTAATAAAATCTAATTTAATAAAATTCTCTAAATAAATTAATAGATCTAAGAATTAAAAAAATGCTTATAAAAAATTAATAATTTTTTAGAATTTAATAAATTATATAAAATAATAAAATTTAAATTTTACTATAATATTAAATGTTCAATTTTATCTTTAATTCTTCAATAATTTTTTTTTGTTTGAAAAATTTACCCTTCCCTTCATTAAATTTCTGATTTTGCCGCCGATGGAACTTAAAGTCTATAAAATGGATTAAATCATTTTCAAAGTTATTTGACTATTAAGTTTATTTTTTTATATGAATATTAAACTTGAATTCCAATATCAAATTATTTATCAAATGAATTATGAAAATTATATATATTAATCATGTGAGTTTTGATGAATTGTGAGAAATATTTGTGAAAATGTTATTGTATTTTAAATGTTCTACACATATTCTTAATTTGTAATATTGAATTTAATATTATCGAGTTGGCATGCCCATAATTATGGATGCATCATAACACGAAGTATTCGATACTTTATTTTCGGTGTCGAACCTTATAGATTATGACGAGTTTATTCAATGTCACTGCAACTTGAACATTTGTATATGAGCTTAATTTAAGTATGTTGCAATTTAAAATGTTAAATATATGCATTTTTTTTAAATTATAGTTATAATTTTATGGAATTCTTTTAACTCATGATTATTTTATTAATAGAAGTATCTATGTGAAATTTGTTACAATTTGAGGTTTTTATTTATTTATTTTTAAAATAAGTATAACTAAGCAGTATAGTTTAGTGTGATTAAATTTTAACATCCTGGTGATAGGGTTACAAATAAAAGAAGTCATATTAGATATGAGATAACTTATGTTTGAGGGTAATCATAAAGCTTAAAATTTTTACTACAAAACCCTTTTTGCTGGTACTGCATATCTTGTATAATTTTAGTATCCTATATTTTTTTTATTTTTTAATTATAATTATTTTATATTTGATAAAGTAATTGAGGTTTTGTAATATTATGTTTATATAAATGTTATACATATATATTATTTTGTCTATTATTATTTGATTGATATATATTGTGTTGCTTTGAATTGGTTATTAATAAATTAATAATTAATAATATCAATTTATTATTTTTTTTAATAATTAATATTATTTAATTTAACTTAATTAATATTATCAAATTTATGAATCGAGTGTTTAATTTTATAAAAAATATTATTAATTATATTACTTTTATTAAAATAAATACAAATTCAAAAAAAAAAGAAAAGAAAATTAGCTTGAACCGTTGGTTTAAACTGGAACCAAAATCGAAATTGACTCGCAATTTAAGAATATGAACTTTAATTAAACCGACTCTTATAAATTAAAATTAAAGTTCATAATTATCACGAATTGGACCCGACGGTTCCTATTAACTGGACCGTGATCATAATTCAATACACTTTTTTTATTTATCTTAAATTATAATCTACTTATTATTTTAATAAATTAATAAATATTTTAAATCATTATTACATTCATATTTAATATTACATATTAAATATATTTAATAAATATATCTCATGTCAATATATGTACAGATATAATAAAAAATACATATAAACTTATATATATATATATTTTAATTATTATATAATAAAAGTATATTTATTAATTTAAGATAATAAGAATTGATAATAAAATCGTTAAGTTAGTAATTTTTATTGTTTGCTTTTTTTTTTGAGAATACAAAGTGATTTTCTTGTCATTCATACCTTATCAAAATCTAAAATTTTTCTCATTATTTTCATATATTAATTGATAATAAAATTAATTAATCTTAAATGCAAATAATATTAATTAAAATTAGTGGAATATTTTTCTAGGCCCAGATTTAAATGTGTAATGGAATGACCTTTGAATGCATAACAAGCAAAGGTAGCCAAATAATCAAGGGGAAGGCAAAAGTTTGTTTAGCTTATGCTTCAAAGCAGCAAATGACCTAATCAAAGTGTTAAAAGTTAAGAGTCCTTAAATACAGAAAGCATTTGCATAAAAGAACAACATACTTTCAAGTCTAACCAATAATTTTAATGCCTTTTTCAGTGAATTGGAGACACATTACCTACGAATTTTGTTATTGGAGATTTGTAAAATCATAATAAAATAGTAATAATTTAAAAGACAATGACGATTTCAGAAATATTGAATTTTGTCATTTTTTTTAAACTTTTGACTGGGACATGAATAATCACATAATTGGGATTTTGCAACAATGTTTTTACCTTTTATGATTAATAAAGTTTGAACTCCAACCAGGCTTTCCCAAATCATTACAATCGTATGTATTAGGCATAATTAAACTATGTTTAAGAAAATAAATAAATATAAAAGCATTGCATTTTTACATTATGACATTCAAACAAGTGAAAAAAAATACATAATGCTAGTGTACTAAGTTAGTACAAAAATAATCTACTCATACCGTGTCTTATTGTATAATTTAGAATTAAAAATTAAATTACTTAAAGTATTTATATTAGAGATGATATCAAAATCACTCGCATTATAAAACAAAAATAATAAATAAAATGAAATAAAATTAAGATCAAATCTACGTTAAGATATGTAGAGCCAAAGTGCACATTTTAGAATTTTTTTAAAACAACTTTAAAAAAATAAAAATATTTTTAAAAGTATCTATTTCTTAAAATATTCACTTTTTAATTCTTAATTTTTTTAAATAAAATATATTTAATATATTAAAAATATATGTCATATTTTAACATTGAATGTATATATCAATGGTAGACTATTCTAATTTAACTATAGCTTGAATTTAAATTATCGTGTGTAGTTGTGTTAAAATTTAATAAGAAAATTTTTACTAATTTTATGATTCTATCCTGCCCTGCTCCAAAAGTATGATTCACTAAAAAAAATCGCATATTTTGAAACATAATTAAATATATACATATGTATATGTATAATTATAACATATTTTTTGAAACTATGATAATCATTTGAAACCCCAAAAAAGGGCAAATGTGACACTACTTTTAATGATGACCAAAGTGTGATTAAATAAAAATTAAAAATAATGACAAAAATGTAAGAATAACCCAAAAAAAAAACTAAAAAAAAAAGAAGAAAAATACTGTAATTCAATAATTGAGAAGATATATATAAATATAGAAGTTGGCACACCATCTTAGTCCAAATCCCACGGGCAGAGGCGGAGATAAAGGGGGTTCCATGGGACCCTGTTCCCCCCTCAGTTAAAAATAAAATTTTTTTAGGTATATTTGAAAATGAATATTACATTGGTTGAGATGGAACAGCTTGGCCTTACTATATGAGAGCACGCAACTTCGATCCATGCTCCCAACATTTTTCATCCTTTTTTTTTCAATCTTTAAAACTGGGCATTTTAATCAAGCCCATTACAAACAAACAAGATTTGTCAATAACTCTGCCCATTACAAACAAACAAGAATAACTTAATTGTGACTCTTTCTCTTCTTTCTCACGTTTCTTCTTCGTTAATTCCTTTTTCTTTCTTTTTTTTTTCAGATAACAGTTTCTTCCTTTTTCAATTTCATTCTTTCACCGATTGGCACCAGCAAGGCAGCGGCAACAAGTTAAGAATATGTACACCACTTACTTTTAATCTCATATTTATTTTGTTGCAATTTTTTTATCTTGCTAAAATGAATTGAAATTTGAAAAATAATGAATTAAGAAATTGGCTTGAATACTTGAGGACATTATAAATTTGAAATGTTTAATTTGATTTTGTAGTATGAAGTTTTTTTTTTGAGAAAATTAGTATGAAGTTAAATTGAAATTATTATTTTTTTGTAGTTTATAATCTGGAATTTTTTTATTTCTTTTATAATTTGATATTTTTAATGTTTAGTATTTAAGTTGAATTGGACCCCCTTATCTAAAATACTGGCTACGCCACTGCCCACGGGCCACGGCCATATATAATCCTCTTAATATTAAACATCCTTGACAACCAACACATCGAAGCTCTACTGACTTCACACAACACAGTCTTTATATATCTTTCTTTGTCTTCTGTTTGTCCTTTTCATCTCTAACCCTTCCAACGCTTCTACCCCACCCTTTTTCAATAAATATTTATACAACCATGTATTATGTATAATCAATCCATACCTTAACATTGTCTATAATAGTTTAATTAGACAGAGCTCCAGCAATAAATTTAAATTGTTCTAAGATCATCATTTCAATTCATCTAAAAATCAAATAACCCAATTTTAAATATATAAAGCGTGGACAGTTTTCATAATTTTTATTTTTTTAACTTTAATAAACCAATCTTAAATAATTTTTTAAACTTGATATTAATGTCAAATTTAGCTCGATTTCAAATCCCATAAAAAAATAAGTTAATCTCGATTATTTTAACATTCGGGTCGATTGATTAACATACATATATAAAATAAAAAATATATCTCAAAGTCATAGATCAAAATTTTATTTTGATAAATATAAATTATTTTTAGGACACATATATCTTGAATGTTACAAGCAAAAACATTTATTTATACATATAAAAAGATAATAAAGAACAAAAAGCACATTCTTGGTCTTTCTTTCTGCCATCATCTTCTTGGATTCAAGAAGTGTCCGGATTTCAATGCTTTTTAACTAACCAACCTAAAACGTCTAAAATTTCTTTAGATTTGATCATTAGCATAAACTGCGCTTATCTTGTACATGGAAATTCACCATTCCTTCTAACGTGCGCCCAGTCGATACTGCACCGACTTTCTCTCGCCGTTGCGTGAACAGTTACACGCTTATGTTACCAACAATCTTTGGCGCACGTTAGCATACTGTTAGCACCTAAATTTTTTTTTTTCACTCCGAATTTAACGAAAAATTCAAAAATTTTGTTTACATAATTAAATTGCCACAAAAAAAAATATTAACAACAGATTTTTAAATATAATGTTTTAGGCAAATAAAACAAAATGGAAATTATTTTCAATTTTCCGTACAACTTTTTTGGCAGATTTTTCTCTACTCCGGAATCGTAACCAGCACCGGTCGCCAAGCCCTCCTCAATAACCTATACCTAAAAGAAACAGACACCGGTCTGAGTGAACCGGCTCCGCCGCGTCGAGCGGCTAATCCTAAACCTCCACCACCACCTTCGCCGCCACCATTTCCACTACCATCGCTACTTCCAGTAACTGGAAACAACTCTATTTCATCATCAGCATCCGGATTATCCTTCTCCTTATCTTCAAACGGAGGCGAGGATACGAACAGGTCCTTCAATTTCCTCCTAACTCTCTTCTTCTCCGGCGGATCTTTCTGATGCTCGGTCTGCTCATCACGGCGAGGAATTCGGCGGCGGTAATTATGGTGGTGGTCAGAGGAGCGAGAGAGAAGCATCCGGAGTGTCTTGCGGCGGCGGAGATGGATTACGGGGCTTGCTGTGGGACTTTGCGTTGGACTTCCGGCGACAGCGCATTGTGTGGCTAAAAGCTTGAATTTCTGAAGACTAGCCATTGAAATCTGTAGATTTGAAGCTATGAATGAAGTGAGAGATCTGAGAGAGAAAGTTTGGATTTGGCCATTCGTTTCTCGTTACTTTAATTTTTTTTTAATTTTTTTGTTATTTAAACTGTTTGGAGTTTTATTTATTTATTTTAACAAAAATAAAAATAAGAAAAAAACCAGTGATGAGAATACCAGCGGCTTAGGAATATAGAAAGGATGGGTTTTGATAGGTCTTACTAGGATTGACTTTACACGTGGCATTCTGTGGGGGATTTGGAATTTATGATAAATATTTATGTGTTCAGTAAGGCAATAATCATAATGAAAAAACAAAGTGTTGAAAATGAAATAATGTTTGTTTTTTGAGGGCTTTGAAAAATTAAATGTATGATATAATGTTGTGCAAGTCCAAATGTTTATTATTAATTTTATACTCTTCTTAGGTAGGAAACAAATTAAATGAATGTTAAATGTTATTTTCTGCCCAACAATAAAATTCTTGACTGATTAAGTTCTCATGTACTATTTTTTTCATAAAGAAGAGTATTGTATAACCATCATCAATTGAGGTGTTACATTACTTTTAGAATTATAAAATTTAAATTAAAATATTAAATTAAATTAATTAAAAATATTTTGAGTAATTCTCATATCACTAACTATAAAAGGTGTTTTATTATTTGAATTTAAACCCGATATATAATATAAATTTAAAGTACAGAATATTATATAAAATCAATAAAGTTTTGACCGAGACATGTAAATTTATTAGTAAATGCTCTATTAAACTTTCTGAACATTTAATAAATAATTATTTGAACCCTTAACTTTCTGAAATACTAAAAATTTTACTTCAAATTTTCAAGTGGAATGCTCTTATTTAGAAAACAGAACACATACATATTTCTTTGAAATTGAGAGATCTGAAGTTCACTAAAGCTCATTTCATGCCATCAGGGCCGTCTTAAACATTTGCAAAAATAAAAGAGGCCCTGTTCTTATATTGAAATTTAGGCCCCTAATATGAAAATCACATGTTTGGATTTATATTATTGGGCCCCATAATTTTTTGAGGCTCTGTGCTATTGAACTTGTTGCACATGGTGTTAGACGGCCCTGCATGCCATGAATATGTTTCTTACAGGATCATAGATATTCATCCACTAATCTCAGTTAAAGTGTAAAATACAGTATCAACTGATGAACAAGAATGAGAATGTAGCAGAATCTTGCTCATAACAAGGAATAAATTATGGTGGAAATTAAGCTATTTACTATTTACCATTATTTACAGATAGAAACTGGAGAGCTCAAAAAAAAAAAGAGAAGAAGAATAGATTATACATATTTATTGGCAAAAAGAAGGAAATTTGTTGAATACAAGGCCCGAAGTTTCATCTCCAACTATGAGCAAATAACTGAAAAATCTTGCCATCTTGGTTTACAAGAAGAACTTGGTCAAATTGATCTCATCATCTTCCCCTGTTACAAAAGATACAGAAAAAAGAAAAGTTTTAGAATGTTTCCCTTTATGTTCAATCACAAATAATATCTTCGTTTTGCATGTTAATCAACATAACAAGAAAGTATATAAGTAAATCTCATAGAAAAACAACAGTATTTGTAATAGATGGTTCAATATGCATATTGATGATTCGATATGAGTAATGAATGATACAATATGTACATTGCTTAAGCTTAGTATATTAACCTCAAAACAAAACAATACCAAGCAAATGGAAATATAGTGACACTTAAAAACACACTTAATGACATCTTATAACAGTGAATATACAATACTTCAACCACTAATCTCAATCACTAAAAGGAAGCAGTAGTAGTGGTAGTAGTAGAGCCGCTAACCCATTTATCAGTCACTGGTGAGTCTGGTGAAAATGGAGGGACATTATTCAAAAGCCCAACATCATCCTCCTTAATATCCATAACCTCTACTTTATCCAATCCGTAGTTTTCTTTCTCAATTCTTTTTAGACATTCCAAGACTTCTCCCATAGTAGGCCTCATGTCCCTCTCTTGTTGAAGGCATCGAAAAGCCAATTCTGCAACTGATGTTGTCATCTTTCTTACTGCAGAATCTTTTTCAAACCCAAGACATGGATCTACCAACTCATTTAATGTATGATTTTGGATTTTGTTGACTGCCATGTTCGCCAAATTGATGTCAAGCCGTTCTCTGTTGGTATCAACTGCTTGTAAAGATGATATCAACTCGATCAAGACTACTCCAAAGCTATAAACATCACTTTTATCAGTGAGTTGGTAGCACTGATAATACTCTGGATCAACATAACCAGGTGTGCCTTGCGGAGCAGTTGAGACATGAGTGACATCATTAGGAAACAACCTTGATAATCCGAAATCAGCAACTTTCACGCAGAAGTTGTTGTCCAGTAGAATGTTGTTGCTTTTGACATCACGGTGTATAACATCTGAAGCATGAAGGTAAGCTAAAGCATCAGCTGTTTCAATGGCAATGCTCAAGCGAACACGCCAAGCAAGTAAACCAGACTTAGACCGGCTCCCATGAATATGATCCGCAACAGTTCCATTAGGAACATACTCATAAACAAGGATTAGTTCTCTGCTACGTTTTGAGGTGCATCCATATAATGCAACAAGGTTCTTGTGTCGCAAACGAGTTAGTATCTCAATTTCATTCATGAACTGCTCAGCACGTCTCATATTGTTCTCAAATAGACGCTTGACAGCAACAATACGCCCATCGTTGAGAACACCTGGTCAATCAAATAGTCAGCATAACAAATCAAGAAACAAAGAGTGATAATAAAGCATTAAAAGATAAGCAAATTATCTTCTAACCATAATAAACAGTGCCAAAGCCTCCATCTCCAAGTTCTTTCGATGGATCAAAATTGTCCGTAGCTTCCACAAGTTCTTCATAAGTGAATACTTGAGTTCCAAAGTAGGTACTTCCTTTTTCAAGGTCAGATTTTGAGGGATAAGAAGGGGTGGATTGAGAGAGATTAATTATAGGAGCACTTTGGCCTTTGTTTGAAGGAAGAGATGTTGGCAGGCCTTTACTCTGTGTTTGGGCAGCTATTCTTTTTCTCCGTTGTATTATAAAAAAGAACCAGCAGCCTAAACAAATACCAACAGCTGCTGCACCTGCTATCCCCAGTCCTGGAAAATTATCAAAAAGATTGCTATGCCGTTGGTAAAAATGTAAAATTCTGTTTGTAGCATAATGGAGTTAAATTATAAAATTCTGTTTGTAGCAGAATGGAATTAATTCATACCAACTCCAAGTGAAACTTTATTAGATTTACTCCCCTCTGCAACAATCATGAGACTCAGAAACATCAGTTAAGATATGAAAAACTAAATTAAAACAAAATTTTCAACATAGGGAATTATTTAGTCAGAATGATTAATATCCTTCTAAAATAAGTATGAATTCAACCAAATTATGGATTTTCCAATAAAATGATGTGCTTTTATTAATGGACTGAGAATAAACTTCCTTGTCTCCATGTACATAAAATTCCTAATAGATTAAAGTATACAGATTGTGACATTAAAGCCAATATCCAGCATTACAAAGGAAAAGAATAACATGACCAAGGATTCCAATTTTATTTTACTTATTGTCAATATGACAAATTTCAAGTTTGATAGAGATTTCATCATCCAACAACAAGACAAACATGGAACAAATGAATTTAAATTTCATTTTTCCGTCATATATAATAAACGAATCCTGTCTTAACGAAATTTTGTGACAATTATTTGTGGAGTGAAATGGGATGTGTATTTAACATCTGATGAATAGGATTGCGGTACAGAGTAAACACATGAAGTGAATAATCAAGAAAATGATAAGGCCAAGCGAGAAATTAAGAGACTCTGCCTATGTGTTAATGCGGTTCAATGAAATACCTCCCAGTCAGTTTCCAGTACTGTCATGTTTCCAAACTAAACTCCAGCCAGAACCCAATTAATTACGGAAAAAAAATCCAATTCAGTTCTTACCTGGGCAAAGCTTATCACCGCAAATGCAAAGGACTTTATTCGAGTTTGCATCAAAACCACAATGCCCACCAGATCGATAACACTTGTCACAATCCTCAGCATAAGGATTACTATAACTCACATTAAATCCATCTCTCAAAGCCTCCAAGTAAGGACCTATTACCCTTAAGAACTTCGACAAAATTCACAAGAATTGGCACCGTAATAGTAATACTACACTGAAATAAATTCAAAACAGGATCATTAGGGACCGGACCAAACAGGTAATAGGCATCTTTCTTCCCATCTACTTCACAAGTGAATAAGTTTTCAGGCCTATAAGGCATAACAGAGTCATTGCACCCGTAAAACAGAGTAAGGACTTCATTGTTGGAGCCAAGACTGAAGTGGGTATTATTGAAAGTTGTATTAGCTGATTGTTTTGTGCAAGTGGTATCATAAAGGTCAGACCGGGAGAGAATCAGGATCTGATTAATTTGATCAAGTTGAATGACTCGGAAACTCAATGAGTTAACTGTTAGATAAAGTATGGAATGATCACAATTGAGTTGGAAGCCAGGAAAGCCACAGTAGGCTGGACGTTCACCACCAGTAAATGATATGCCCACAAGAGAAGCTCGGGTTTCAGCTAGAGAGAGTGTAATTAGAAGGAAAGGACGTCACTGAGACGACGGAGAAGACCAAAATAATGATAGCAATAGAAAGGAAGAAGGTCAAGGTGGCGGAGATGGAGGTGACCGGGTGCATTGGTGGAGGAAAAGTGAGAATTGGGTGTGGAAAGGCATGGAACAACAGGGTGGTGGTGGTGGTGATGAAAATGGACCTTATTAGACTGGCAATGGCTGTCCTTGATTGACTGGACCACATTAATTTATACGTGTGTTTTGAAAATTAACAAATCCATGTCATAACATGCAAAGCGATGGCATTCTGTATATTTATGCATTAATTAATTACTGTTTCTTTTATCTTATATTTGAATTTGGATGATAAAATAACGTATTATGAAAGGGATTATGTCATGCTCATTTGGTAGAACTTGAAGGAAGAAAAGTTGAGGTATTTTTATTGGTAAAAAAAAAAAAGTTTAGGTTTTTTTTTATATGTAGTGGTTGAAATTTAGAGATGACTAGCACAATGTTGTTGAAAATTTTGGTGTGTTTAGATAGTTAAAAGAGACTTTTCCACAAAGATATCATTCGCTGATTTTTTTTCTTTTCAATGTGTATATGAATTTTTTTAAATTATGCAAATATACAAATATTAAATATATATACTTTATTTTTTTTACATGCATCAGATATTTCCATTTTCAAAAATTTATTTGTAATAATTGTATTTTTTATTTAAATATAATTTGAAGGTAAGTATAAATTGAAATATATTCAGATTGAACTTTTTTTTTACTTGATACTTAAAAAAATATTTTAAAAAAAATTTATACAACTCTAAATTAAATAGTGACATCCTCTTGATTATCTGATTAAAACTTTACCAATAGCTATAAATCAAATCATATACACATTAGCAGTATTTAGCACAAAATTTCATCTGCGATACTTTTTTTTTTATAAAATTAAAATTGAAATTACAATTACAATTACAAACAATTATGTTACGTTATGTTAAATGAGATATTAAAAACAAATTTGAAGGAGGATAAATTTTCGTTCAGATTTTAATATGTAGACCTGATAAAGAAAAATTTGCTATCCTCTATAACCAGTAATGACAAATCTGTCAGTAATTATTCTGCTACTGAAGTGGTCTTTAGACTTTTATGGGTTAGAACTGATGTACAACCTAACCACCGATGAGCAATGAATTTGTTGAAGTTTTTAATGAAACTGAAATTTATTTTTAATTAAAATTGATTTAGTAAAACTATAATATTGTAAAATAATTAATGGTAATACTGTATTTTCAGCAGTTATTTTTGACAAATTTACATTTTGGAAAACACATTAATTTCTTTGATTTTTTTTTGTTAAAATAAGGATATTTTTTTACCCATTTAGAAAGGTTTTAGAAGGTAAAACACCTAACAGAGGGAATTCAACCTATTTGTATTACTAGTCAAATTAAAATATATGAATCAATGACTAGTAAAGGGTATTATAAAATGTTTTACTTTCAATAAATATAATGAATTTACATTGCACGAAAGTCATATATTTAATATAAAATTTACTTTACAAGAAATCTTTTCAATTATACTATTCAAAATTGCAAGAAAGTTTCAATTACTAAAATATGAGAAACATCAAATTCTCAACAATAAATTTGTGGGTGCAAGTGCAAGTCATTTTTCCTAGTAATGCCCAACTTGTCAGCAAGTCAATAGGCCTAGTAATTTCAAACATGCCCAGCATAGTAATATTTTGTTGAATAACTACAAATACTATCACTAATAATACAACAAAAACTTACTGAACTCAAAAATTGCAAAATGTGACATATTTATTTACTAACTAGCAATTGGTGGAGTAATGATATTAATAACAATAATACTTCATTTAAGCTAAAAATAGCCGTGGAAGATGGTGGGTTGGTTTGGATAGTGTTGGGAAGGATAGTGTGTTTGTCCTCATGTTTATTGAAATAGGAATTTTCAGAAATATAAGCAGAGGGGTGCTGATAATTCAGATGATAATAAGAATTGAAGTGGTAGATAATAATTTTGAGTAATTTTTCTATGCATTATATTAATTGTCTATTTTTCTAATTCGAATCATGATCATCAAATATTGGAATTAGATAAAGACATGAACAAACATACTTATCAATTAAGCTAATCTATGGGCTAATTAGCGAATTAACCAATGGCAGGAAGTCAAGAAACATTTCCAGAGCTTGCAAAATTTTTTCCTTTGTGAGTGAAGTAATACAGAAGTCATCATTAGTAAATCAATAAATATCAACTCACATTACACATGGGACGTTCAGATATTATTATTGATTAGTTAATTTTTGACAACCAGACAAATACGAAAATTTGAACTAGTGAAACCCCTATCAGTTAAATTGAACTTTTCAACCGTTACTGTTGTTTAAAAACCATAAGCAAAAGGAAAACAGGGAATTATTTTATTAGAATATGGGAGCTAATTAGGGGGAGAATTTTAGTTTTTCACTACCGATTGCTCGAGCCTCGAATGGGTTAATGGCCTCTGCATTGGATTGCTGACTTTAGATTTTTGGGAATCAGATTGTAATTCTAATAAATTTATCTCCTAATTCATTGGATGAATGAGTCAAATAGTCTTTGTCTGAACTCTGACTAATTAATTAATAAAATGGAATAGATCAAACGAGTACAGATGGAATTAACTAAAGAGAGGTGTTTGCTTTAAGAATAATGGGGCTTCAATAATTAATTAATTAAACAAAAATAACGTGTTTTTACCTAATTGTGGTGTGATTGGATGTAAGAACAAGAATGCTGTACTCTAGAACAAGTTCTAATTAATGGGTCTAGAACAAGTTCTAATTAATGGCTTCAGAGGAGGAGTTAACCTGTAGCATTTAAAAGAAAGACAAACAAGCAACCAGAAGACGCACCTGATTTAGGTTGATTTGATGCAGATCCAATACAGCTGAAGGGATAAGGCTGATCAGAACAATAACAAGCAAATAAACGAGTAGTAGAATTATAACCACACAATCCATTCGACAATTTACATGTCTCACAAGTGGTTTCATTCTCAGTGCTCCATTCCAACCCAAAACCATTCTCCAAAGCTATAACCAAATTCTCTTTGGTTGGACTAGACTCTAAAGACTGAACCGCTGATTGAGTTGCCGGAACCATTACGCTATTGGTGCAAGTTCCTAACATGCTGAGTATTGCAGTAGTTAAGCTATCTATTTCCCTTGTCGCATAATAACCTGTGATATCACTGCCGTTTAAGCTACAAGTAAATTTATTCGAAATCCCTTGACCTGTAGGAAATGGATTTTGAATATTGGGGCAATCGTAGTACAGAGTTACAACCTGAATATCTTGAGTATAATTGAAAAAGGTTGTATCCAAAGTGGTGTTGTAAAGGAGATTAGGACAGATGTCTCCTATGTAGTCTTTTCTAGCAACCTTAAGATTCTGCGACTCCCCATCGATATCAAGAACTTGGTAAGTTAAATTCATGATTGTGATCTCAGCAGTATTGTTGTTGGTGCAATTCAGGTGGAAGGCTGGATGGCCACAGTAATCAGGTCGATTCGATCCCCAGAAAGGATAATCAATATCTGTAATGTTTCCACAATCAAATGTTGCGCTGCAGTTTCCATATCGCTCATCATCGGCAGACACAAACGTTGAAGGCCATGGAGAGAGAAAGATTAAACTGATGATCAAAACTAAAGACAGGGTTGGGAAGAGATGGGGTTGCATTTTCAGACACAGAGACAAGATGAAGAGTTTATGGGAGTACTTGGATATAACATAGGAAGATGATAGAAATTGTGTTTTGACATTGAACAAAATGAAAATCAGACTAAAAGAATTGCAATTCCACATCAACAATTATAATAAACTTGGCTGCATTTGACGAAGTTATAGGTCGTGTGATAGTTTGTCAAAGAAGGTTCTATTGGAATGGTTGATAAGCGGCGGTCAATTCCAAATTAAATATTTGGTAATTGCTAATAAATTGGAAACTAACATGAATAAGCGACTCAGCACCTTATTTTTCAAGCATTTGTGACAAGGGATCGCAGTAAGTTAAATATAAACTCAACACGTGTAAGGTACAATTCATATAAGCACAAATAATTTTTCTTGAATAGTCAAAATAAACCACCCAATTAGAAAGTTTTACCCAAATTAAAAATTGAAAAGAATTCAGAAATTCGCATAGCTGTGATTTTATAATCTAGAAACTAACAACAAAGTCAGGAAAAGGAGACCCCCGTTTATAACACATTAATTAACTAATATCACATTTTAGTATTCATTGTTTATTGTGACAGTTCTGATATTGCTAGCTAAGACAAAAAAAAAGAAAGCAGCGTGTACATGTTTTAATTCACGATAACTTGTGTGGCTATTTTTTGTTAGATGTATGGCTAATAGATTTAACTCCTTGAAGAATTCAAGAACAAAAAATCAGGAATGAAGATGAGAAAAAAATTAAAGATGAGAGAGAGAGAGAGAGAAATGAGAAGAGATAGAGAATTGTAGAAGCAAAAGCTGAATTGATTATTGTAATCCTTCCATGAATCTACAACTGAATCACAACTTAAAAAGCTATGTACGAGCTCATAGAGAGATGTAGCAATAGGATGATTTGAGTGGCGAATTTCTTTGCATATTAGGCTTGCTTCACACATGAATTTGTTCTTGATAAAATAATATAAACCAATTTATCTTGCAACCATCTCAAATATATATGTTCTTTCTCTTCACTAATTTTCTGATGTGGGATTGTGATTCCACTTCCAACACAGCTTGGTAAAGCACATGCAGCTAAAAAACTTAAAAGAAGTTTTCTAATAAGCAATGGTCAACTCGACCATTGTTATCAAGTAACAATTATATAATGATAAATAATGATAAATGAACGAAATTAAGAAAAATACAGTTCTATAAAAAAAATACAGTTCTATATGAATAAAGTTATTCAAATAGAAAATAAAATTTTATTTTATATAAAATATAACTTCAGAAAACAAAAACAACTTCCTGTATAAAAACAACCCCAACGACTCCCAACTCCCAACTCCCAAGAAACATAGAACTCCACTAAAATGACAAGAAGAAATTATAAAATAATTCATATCGATGTGGTTCTACCCAATACCGGTCGCTGCCATGAGAGGATCATATCATAGACTAAAAGAGTGTGCATTTTCGGTTTCAACGTTAGACTTGTTCCATTGTCCCACATTTCACCGTCCTAACTTTGACGGAAAGCCAATAAAAAGCTGCCACATGGACAATCTTTTATTAAAAAAATAATATAATTTTTTAAATGTAAATAAATAATTTTAATAATTTTTAACAAAAATAATTTTTTTTATTGAAATCCCAATAAATATTTATCTGGTATTTTAGTGGTTGATGCTCTAAAAATCCGAGTTGTCTACAGTTGAGCCGCAACTCGCCAGAGAGATGGAGGGCATTAGTTGAGTTTTGCAGAGAAGGTGAAAAAAGCATAGGTTTTTTAAAACATAACAGAGAAATGCGTTTCCAAAATTTTTGCTTATTTACGGAATCGGAAACGAAACGTTTTGTCTGCGTTTCGTGAAGTTTACTTTTTCAAAACGTTTCTAAAACTAAAAAAAAAGGCCCTTTGTGAGCGTTTCCGTGCATCATAGCCAGCAAGTAAAGGACAATGATCACAGAAAGAAAGAGTTGCCACACATTTCATTGCTGCTAGATCTAAGCAAGTCAGATAATTGAGGTACAGCAGAAGCAGAGGTTGGCTAATCAATCTGAAAATAACATAATTGGCAATGGATAATTGTTTTCTTTGTCAACAACAAAGAAAATGTTTGGCTATACATACGGCTTTGCCCAAAATACCAAACAAGAGGCACACAGACAGTTTACTCTGCTGACAAAAAACACGCTGCCAAAATTTCTTCATGAATAGTTGGTGCGAAAGCGACACAATTGAAAAAAATTGGACAACAACAATAGTTTAGTAATTGAGGGGTACGCGATCACTGCCTAGACCAAAGCCTATGCATCCATAGTTAATTAATTAATTTGGTCCAGTTCAGAAGTCTAGAAAGTTAGTTGTTAAGAAACTGTGGTGAATATGAGGTTTCTATTATGACCAAGTACATTATAATAACTAATAAAAGTAAGCAAAGAAATTATGAAGCAACAAATAGTTAGGTGGCAACTTATATCAAACAATCCAGTTCAAAAAAAAAAAAAAAAACTTATATCAAACAGCAACCGAGCATAAATATTATGCATACCTGGATTTGCAAGAACACCGTCCGGCGATGATGTAGTACATGTTTTTGATCCTGTAGATTGTCCAGGACAGTAGCAGGTTGTTTGATTCAAAAACATATCATACCCACAAACTCCCTTTGACCTCACGCAATCTGCACATACTGTGTTGTCTACTTTTAATTTCACCTTGAATCCTTCTTTCAAGCTTTCTAACAAACTTGAGAAATTAGTAATTGCAGTTAAAAAAATCTCCTCATAAACCGGGACAGAAACGCTACGATAACACGTCCCAGGGCCAACGGCATCCCACATGGCGTAACCATTTTGAGGCAGATTCGAAGACATGAAGCAAGTGAATAGTGCAGGGATTCCTAGTAGAGCAGCTATAGGGCAACCATACTTAATTGTTAAATTTCTGTAGCCAAGATCATACTCAAAAAGATTAGGATCAATTGTGGTGTTAATTAATTGAGGTTTGCAAATTCCGTCTGTATAATCGTCTCTTGCAATACTCAGAATCTGACTGTCGTTATTGATTTCCAAAACACGGTATTCGACACTGTTGATTTCAATTTTTGTAGTACCTTTTTCACACTTGAGCTTCAAATCAGGAATTCCACAGCCGTCTGGCCGGTTATCTCCCCAGAAAGGATAATCGGCGCTGAGAGAACCACAGATGAATCGAGTACTGCAAGCAGTGTACCAATCAGGATTGCTTAAACACCAAGGAATTGAAACGAAGAACAAGAACACAGTAAATAATGAAGAACAATTCATTTCAGGCAGTGAGAAAGAAAGAGAGAATTTGAGAAGCTGTGAAAATGGAAAAACTAAGGAAGAGTGAGAGGTAGTATTTGGTTGATTCAGTGCATATATAATTAAATTAGAAATTAGACACATAACTGAGATATCTATATGGCTAAGAAATATTAATTATAATTGTGGAAAATTAAATGCTTAGTTGACTTAAAATATGAGCGACAATGGCTCGTGGAGTTTTTTCATTTACTATATACTGCATAACAAAATAAATACTCCACTAATTCCTCAAAATTGTTTCATTCTGCTTTTTATCACTTGTCCCAAAATTATAATAATTTTCTTTTATTTTTTAAATAATTAATTTAATTTTAAATTTTAATAGAATAATATAAGTCATTTAATATTTATATGGAAGAATTTATTTCAAAAATACTCGTAACATTCTAAAATTTAATTACAATAATTATATATATTTTAATTTGTGTGAAAATAAAAATAAAAATATTCTTTCCTAAGCATTTTTTTTAAAAAAAAATTTGTTGTTTGAACCACCACTATTTGAATGAAAGTCCATAATAGTCCATCTCTCTTTATTTTATTTAGTTTTTATATTCAATAAATACTCTCTTTTTTTTTAGATTTGTTAATATCTTTATGTAAAAAAAAGAAGATTTGTTAATATCCCTTCTGGGTATAGATTTAATTTTTTTTATTGATTTTATTATTTATTTCAAGGAATTTTGATGAGTTTTTCCCATAGAAGTATTTATTAAATTTACTTTTTATAGAAGCATTATGTTTTTTCTTAAATTTGTCAAAAAAACTCAAGGCTTTTTTTTTTGGTTTAAATTTGTTACTGAAATTTCAGTACTTAGTCTTGTTCAAAGACATCAAAATCAATTTGTAGAAATGAAAAAAATACCAAACAGAAACATGTTTTTGCATTGAGTTACCAGTTCTAACTATTACCGACATTAAAAGAAACATGCTGCGGTTCGTAAGTGTAAGAATTTGTTGATTGAGGGGGCTAGAGATCGTGGAAGACCTAGAACTTTGTGGAAGGAGGTGATAGCAAGAGACTTACGTGCCTTAGATCTTGATGCGGATTTGATTAATGACAGACTTGAATGGAGACGTAAAATCCGTGTCTTGGAAGGGGCATAAGGCTGGAGTATCTTTTTTGGTGTCTTTTGAGCTTATTTTGTTGAGGATCCATACAGCCGACCTCAACTTGTTTGGGATTAAGGCTTAGTTGTTGTTGTTATAGTAGTACATCTTAGTTTATGATTTTATATTTTTATTTTTAAAACGAAGTATATTTTTATTAGTATGAAATAAAAAATATGTCTTCCTAAAAAACCAATTTTTTAGAGGGAGAGTATTAGCTTAATCAAGTGCATGCTAAGGACAAAATGTTATTGCATTGTTTATTCAAATCCAACAACCAAATAATAATTGTAATAGTAATATGGCTACCTAATAATGGTCCAACAACTACCATAAAATATTAATCAAATATTATGAAATTTAGATTTGTTAGAAAAAAAAATTTGCGGGAGTTAGTGCAATTTGTTATATAATTTTTTTTAGAATATTTTTTTTCTCAGAATAGACTATATATTCAGTGGCTTTAGTTTCAAGTTAGATACATGGAAGTTGAAATTATATATATGATTAGTGAATTGTAAACTTTAATTTTATTGGTCTTGTATTCACGAAAAACCAAAATTATCAATCACGTTTGGCTTATTTTCTCTCGTGTATAAAAAGAAATATACATAATAATATATATGGTTCGTTAAAACATCAGTTTTATCTTTGGGAGTCTCAAACTATATATATATATATATATATATATATATTATCCCCACTTCCTAAGCTCTCCATGCAAGCTCTGCATCGGGTGCCACTCCCATGACCGAACTATCAGAGGAGAGGTGGATTTCTATTTTCAACATTTCAGTCCGATCGAGTTTTTAGTATCTAGATAGATAGTCTTCTGACACAGCCGTCGTATAACTTTGACATACTCACAATCAATGTTAACACCACTCCAAAATTATCTACTTTCATCAACTATATATATGGATAAATTCATATAAGTATTATTCTTTTTCCCACTCTCACTCTCTCTTATACTTTCATTACATTTAGATCGATGAAATTTTAACTTATACATCATAGTCTTTTTAAAGAGCCAAAATTCTCTTTTTTCTCTTATTTTGCAGGTAAAAAAGCCATCAACAAAAAAACCCGAGCCCGATTTTATACCGCTAAGGTACGTCTCAGCATCATATATATTTTAGTATTACAATTAGAGAAGGAAATTGAATATGAACCTATCAAAAAAAGTACATTTAGTGTTCGATCATGCCTCAACATGCACACATATTTAAACATAGAAATATAGTCAAATATCATATTAACGGTATATAATTTTTATTTTAAAATTTGAATTTCATAAGATTCAATTAAATTTTATTTTATTTTAGCAATTTTTATGATTGTAATTTTATAATAATTTAATTCAATGAAATTAATTATCAAATAAATAGAAAATGAGTTCTGATTTAAATTAAAATTGTGTTTAATTTATATAAATTTCTTGAAAAAATATCCTAAAAATAAATATATTTTAAAAAATATTTACTTTCTTTTTTAAAAAATATTAATACGTTTTTTTAGAGATACACATGTATTAAACAAAAGATATACCATATTCCTAGAAGTGTACATCACCATTTGAAAAAAAAACTTGAAAATGACCTATAGTATAATTTTTCCTAATTTATATTATATTTATTTTTTGAGCTATTATTAGCTCATTATTTCATTATTCTTTCTCCGTTTTATAAAAATTATCCATTATTTTATTTTAAAATATTTTAAAATAATTATTATTTTCATTTATATTATATATTTAATTTTTCTATTTAATCTTCTAATAAATTCACACTTTGAATAAAAAAATTAATAATACTTTATACTATTTATTATATGAATAAAGGTAAAAAAATAATACATAAATTATCAATGCATTAATTATATTTTCTTAAATTTCATAAAAAATGTGATAACCTTTTTGAGAAAAAGGAGTATTTCAGTTCATCCAACATAAAAATATATTAGAAAAATATATCTTCCTTCAATTCTAAGTAATTTTTGAAAAAAAAAATTAAAAATCTATAAGAGATATTTATACCGTGATTTTATTATTGTTTTGTATGATGTGATTGTAATTTTAAATATACATAAATATGATTTTAAAAATTAAATATATAAAATTTTTGTGATTTTATGATTAATTTACCTAACATAAATATATTTTAATATAAATTTAGTAAATTTATTTAATTGGTTTATTGATCAAAATATATTTAAAATATAATTATATATATATAATCGGCCAAAGGTGATAATACAAATTCTAAAGTCGTCAGTCTAAAATAATTAAACTTCGACTTCAGTTTAGGTTAAACTAATTTTAAAGAACTATTTTTTTTCAAATTAACCTTTTAATTTGACAGATCAACGAGATCTTGATTTCATCATATCTATTAAAAATAGTTATCTAATACTTCGTAATACTAAAGATAATAATTCGTCGTTTGAAAAAAATTAAATTGTCTCGAGAAGTAAGTGTTGTCGGGTCATCAAATGGGCCATTAACCTTCTTAACACGTACATTATTATATGGAACATTTACAAAACTATCCTAAAAAAATTATTTTAAAAAATACTATCCCTTATTTTATTTTTTAAAAATATTGTATTTAACTTTTTTTATAAAAATATATTAGCTTATAACATATATAAAATAATACTATAAATTAAGTTAGGTTAATATATACTTAAGTTACGTAATTGGCCACTGTTGTTTCTTTTAAAACATGTGCTCATAACATATATAAATGACCATTTATTCAATGACCTTATTTTTTATTTTTTATTATTTTTTTAAAAATAAAATTTTAAAGTATTACATTAAAAATATTTATATTAAATTTCTACATATATATAATAAATACTCGTATATATCCACATATACTCTTATTTTAAAAAATCAAATTTTAAATTTTTATTTTTATTTATATTAATATATTTTATTTAATTTATTTTTTAAAATAATTTTAACATATACTATAAAAATTATTTAAAAATATTTTTTAGTATAAAATTATAAAAATATCATTTTATATGAAATATATACCGGCATATACCTACATATATGTAATATATATATATCTATTATATGCAACATATATCGATATACATCCACATATACTGACATATATTATTATTTTTTAGTTAAAATATATATAATAAATACTGGCATATACCAATATATACCGACATGTTTCCACATATATGTAACATATGTTGTTATTATTTTTTTTTTTGCAATATATACCCATATATATCTATTTATATATAACATATACCAATATATATTATTATTATTTTCGATATATCTAATTATATGTAACATATACCTACATATAAATTAATTAAAAAAAATTTATTCTTCCTTATCTGCTTTTGTCATTTGGCTTATAATTGTTAATTTCAAGTTTAATTATTATTTTCAAATTTATTATTTCAAAATTTAATCATGAAATCAACACTTGAGTGAAACTAAATTTTTGTATTGTTAAACTTAATTATTAATTCACTTTGGATTATTATTATTATAACTATATAATTTATTAATATATAACTATATATATCCACACATATTATTCTTTAATTAAAATATATATAACATATACTCCACATATACTTACAAATGCTATTTTTCAGTTAAACTATATGTAACACACATATATATATATATATCAACATATATCAATTTTTAGTTAAAATATATGTCACATATACCCGCATATATCTATAAATACTATTATTTAGTTAAAATATATGTAACATATACCTATAGATATATCCACATATATTATTATTTAATTAAAGTATATGTAATATATACCTACACATACCTACAAATAATATTCTTTTTCAGTAACATATACCAACATATATTGTTATTCTTTTTAGTATATCTAGTTATATGTAATATATATCCACATATAAATAAATATATAAAATAGTTATCTATCGATATATATCTCTATATACCTACGTATACTGATATATACTCAAATACATTGTTATTTTTCAGTTAAAGTAAATGTAACATAACTGATATATACCAACATATACCCACACACACACACATATATATATATATATCTTTATATATAACATATATTATTATTTTTTATAATATATATTCACATATATCTAGTTATATGTAACATCTACCGACATATACCTACATATATATATATATAGTTGTAATATATATTGATATATATATATATATCCACATATACTAAAATATATCGACTTATATTGTTATTCTTTTGTTAAAATATATATATCATAAACCAGCATATACTGTTAGTTAAAGTATATGTAATATATACCGACATATATCATCATATACCCATATTTTCACATATATATGTAACATATATTATTATATTTTTTGCAATATTTGCCCATATATATCTAGTTATATATAACATATACCGACATATATATAACATATATATATATATAACTATATATATTATCTTTTAAAAAAAATGTCAATATGCAGTTGTAATATCTTAGTATATGAAGGTATATATAATATATACTTACATATACCTATTATTTTAAATAAAAAATATGAGTATACAACTATTATCTCTTATTATATTTAAGTATATACTAACTATAACTATATATATATCCAATTGTCTTTTATGAAATAATGTCAATATGTAATAATAATATCTTAGTATATGAATGTATATGTAGTATATATCTATATATACCTATTATATTAGAGAAAGAATATCAATATATAACTATTATATATGAGTTATATTTGTTTCGAAAGTAAACAAATGAAAAAAATATGTAAAACTTTTATTAGATAAAAATAAATTATTGATATTAAAAATATATAACTTTTAATATATAACAAGTATACATTTCTTAACACTCCAACCAATTAATTTCAAAATTAACATATATTTATAGTTATATATAATATATATTGATTTTTTTTGTATATCTAGTTATAGGTAATATATTCATATATACTATTATTTTGTAATATATATCCAAATATATTATTATTCATATATCTATTTATATATAATATTTACTCACATATAATTAAATATATAATAACTATATAACAATTAAAAAGCAATAAAAAAAGAAAATTGAAGAGAATAACAATATATAAGTGAAACTTATCTAATGAAATTTAATTTAATATTTAAAAAAAATATTTTTAATATAAATTTTAAAATTAATTTTAAAAATTAAGAAATTGTGACAAGTTATATATAGATATTAAATAAAAATTAATTTAATAAATAAATTTTTATAAAATAAAAAAATTTAAAGTATAATAATAATTTATTATTTAATATTTATATTAAAAAATTAACTAAACATTTATATATGTTTAGTTAATTATTATTATTAACTAAATATTTAGTTTTATATATAACAAAAAAAATGATGCGCTCCATTGCATACATAAAAAAAAATCATAAATGGTCCATAAAATTGAAATAAATAAAGTATAAAAGTATAAAACAAAATTTATCACCGTAAAAATAAAATTCAAAGTTGAAAAAATATATATTATGTAAATTTCTTTTATTATATTAACTTGTCACTATAATCATTTCAATTTTTATAATTAAATCATTAATATTTTTAATTTTCACTTTATTTTAATAAAATTTTTAATTTTAATTTTTTCTTATTAAAATTCCTGATTTTACAAAAGATAATTATATTAATTTTACATAATAATTATATATGCAAATCATAAGTAAAGATATTTGAAAAGGCTTTGTATATAAAGTAGTAAATTGGACTTTTAATAAAAATACATAAAAAATTAAAAATAATTTTAAATTTATTATACTTATAAAATATTTATTAAAATAATAGAATTTATAAAATATTTATCAAAATATTAAATTTTTATTAGTTTATAAAGAGTTTATAATGAATTTATAAATTTTAGATGATTTATAATAAATTTATAATGAGTTTATAATAAATGATTAAAATATTTTTAATAAAATAAAATTTTTTAAAAATATAGTGAAAAATATTATTTTATCTAGTGGATTTATGTGGCTAAAACCATTAGATGAGCTGTAGTTAGTTACAAATTCTGTTAGTACTTGTAGTTAGCTACAATATAAATATGTAATATTTCTATAGTCATAATACAGGTCAACATTCATTCAATTCATTACTTTTCACATAGTATTAGAGCTTCTTATTCATCCTTCTCGAGCCTTTTGATTCTCCCATACTTTACTCTTTCTTTCTTTCTTCTAGCTCGTTCTTCTCTAATTGTGACTAAGGTTACATCGACTCTTTTTCATCTCAATCTTTACTTTTTCCTTCCATTTCCTTGGCTAAACATTCAGAAAAACAAGTAGATAATGATCAAAACAGTCCTTATTTTTTACATCCTATAGAAAATCTATCTTTGATTTTAGTTCCACAGCTCATGAATGGTCTAAATTACAAGACTTGGTTGCGATCGATGAAGCGAGCTTTGATTTCTAAAAACAAGATCCAATTCATTGATGGAACTCTTTCTCAACCTAAACAATCTGATTCGATGTTCTCGGCATAGGTGCAATGTAATAAGATGGTGATGCAATGGCTCTTTAATTCGTTGATTCCTTCAATTGCAACAAGTATTGATTGTCTTGACACAGCTAGGGATATCTAGAAAGATCTTTATGATAGTTTTTCTCAAAAGGATTCGATCAGAATTGTTGATATTCAATAAGAGATTGCTGCTTTTGTCCAAGGGGATTTGTCTATTACAGACTACTTTACTCAACTCAAAATGTTATAGGATGAGTTGTGTTCTCTTCGGCCTTTGCCTACCAGTGTTTGAATCCCTGTGTGTAGCTATAATATTTCTCGATGTCATTAAAGGTTATCGAAGGTCTGACTAAATAATCAAGTTTTTGAAGGGATTAAATGACAACTTCTCTACAGTTAAGAGTCAGAGCTTATTGTTAGAACCTCTGCCATCAATGAACAGAGTTTTTTCCTTAGTTCTTCAACATGAGAGACAAATTTCGTTTCCAAGGGCTGCTCTAACATAAGCAGATTCTGTTGCTTGTCTGGCTAAATCTCATTCTTTTGGAGGATAGTCTCAATCTCAGAATTCTAGTGCAACCTATACCAGAAAACCCTACTCTGAAGGGAGAAAGCCAATTTGCAATTTTTGTGGATACTCAGGCCATATTGTTGAGAAGTATTACAAGAATCATGATTATCCTCAAGGATTCTTCAATCAAAATAAGCCTAGACTTGTTTCTGCTCATGGTAATCAAGTTCAGAGTGATGTTCATATAATTGAAAATGTTTTTGTGATCAATCTCGTGTTCCCTTATAGGCTACTAAAGCTGATTCTTTCTCTTTGACTAAGGACCAGTACAATCAATTGATGATTTTTCTGAATCAATCCAATGTTACTCCTCATGTGGCTACTATAAACTCAACACAGAGCATTCTCGGTCCACCACATAGTGTATCACCCTCTGGTATATGTTTATCTGATCTCTCTTCTCATTCTCACAATTCTGTAGCGTCTGACCATATTGTTTATGATATTTCCTTTCTTCATCATTCTTAACATATTCTTAACTATTCAATTCTACTTCCTGATGGCTTTCGTGTTTTTATCTCACATATTGGTTCTATTGTTCTTTCTTCAAATTTGTTGCTTATAAACTTTTTGGTTGTCCCAACCTTTACATACAATCTTATATCTGTTAGTAAGCTTCAAGCTTTTAAGCACTAATAATATTTCTCTCTTTTTTTTTTTTTTTTTTATCACTAGTGTCTCATTCAGGATTCCTTTAAGAGGATGATTGGTATAGTTGATCTTAAGAATGGCTTACGCCATCTTCATCCTCTTGATCTCTCAGTCTTTGTTCCTCCACATCATCAGTCTGTTGCTTCTGTAAATAATTTTGTTGCATCCCCTGTACATAATTCTTTTATGTCCAGTGACATTGATGTTTGGCATTGTAGGCTAGGTCACCCATCATAGCCTAGAATAAAAGCCATTCAATAATCTTATCCTAGTTTGGTTCATTCTGATTTTCATATTTGTGAAGTTTGTCATTTAGCCAAACAAAAGAAATTGTCATTTCCTGTAGTACTACAAAGTCTAATAAAATGTTTGATTTAGTTCATCTTGACATTTGGGGTTCAATTATCTCTTTTATTTCCAATTTCAAGTATTTCCTTACTCTTGTAGATGATTATTTTAGATTTACTTGGGTTTGTCTACTCAAATCTAAATTAGAAGCTAGAACTTAAATTTCCAACTCCTATAACATGATTCTTACTCAGTTTGATGTCAAAATCAAAGCTATCCGAAGTGATAATGGACAAGAGTTTATTTGGCCTGACTTCTATAATTTTAAAGGGATAGTTCATCAAACTTCCTATGTTGCTACCCCTCAGCAAAATAGAATTACTGAGAGGAAGCACCATCATTTACTCAATGTCACTAGAGCTTTGCTTTCTCAAAGTCATTTGTCATATGCTTACTTGTCAAAAGCCCTTACACATGTTGTTTATCTTATCAATAGATTCCAACTCCTCTATTGAATAATGTGAGTCCTTATTAAGTTTTGTATAACTAAAAACCTGATCTCACATCTCTAAAAGTATTGGTTGTTTGTGCTTTGCTTCTACTTTGTCTCAAAATAGAACCAAACTGGATCCTAGATCTTGCAGGTGTCTTTTTCTTGGGTTTAAACCTGGTGCAATGGGGTTTAAACTGTCAAACATTCGGACTAATGAAATATTCATTTTAAGACATGTATATTTCTATGAAAAAATATTTCCTCTTCAAAATACTCCTAATTCAACTCCTGCATCTTCTTCTAATTAGCAGTTTTTTGGAGTCTCAACAAGACCAAAAGATCTCCTTCTCATTGTAATTTGCTGTGAGTTTTGAAAATTCATGATCCACAACTAGAGAGAGAGAGACAGAGAGGAGAGAGAGCCGGGGGGAGTGTAGAGGCTTTGTACATAAAGTGGTTAATTTATGTAACTAAATCAGTTACATGAGCTGTAGTTAGTTACAAATTATGTTAGTACTTATAGCTAGTTACAATATAAATATGTAATCTCTCTACACTAATAATACATGTCTATATTTATTCAATTCATTACTAGCCACAATATTTTTCTCATGTCAATATTGAAAAAATGATACGAAAAGAATTTTTATTTTATTTTAAAAATCCCCATGGCATCAAATGAAATCAATATATATAAATCATCCCCTAACCATAAAAATATTCAGAAATTTCAATATGACGAAACTAATATTGATAAATTTATCAAGATAAATTAATTATTAAAATTTAAAAATGTTGATAATATAAATAAAAGAATCAAATTGTGAGTGACGTAAACTCTATATGTTTTAACAACATTATAAGTGACAGTTCCTTTAAAAGATCATAATTTGTAATCAGGGTTTAATAATAACAATTTAAACATTAATGTGCCTAGCATGTAAGGAATAATTAGTCATTTAAATGGTTATATCATAGCGTAAATATAAATTCAATCAATTTATGGTTTTTATATATTTATATCTCCATATTTCTAAATCTTAATTTGATTGGTATTTAAATTCAAAACTTTTTAATTTAAAGAAATTTAATCGAAAACAACAAATTTTTGATTTTTTAAAGATATAATTGAGTATATTAATACTTCAATAAATAATTTTTTACCTTAATTATTAAGAATGGAGTATTTACTTTTGACTTTTAAGTGGATGAATTAATACAACAATTGTGTAGTAATTAATTATCATACCAGCAATATTAATTGGTTGTTGAATTTTATGAACAAAGGCATGTCATCTACTTGGAAAAATTAGAACGCACGAACGCTTCGTTTGAAAAAAGAAAAGAAAAGAAAAGAAAAATTATATTATCTATCTTTTTTAATTTTTAAAAAATATCTATAGCTGTTGTATATATATTAGATATATACGTCTAAAAATAGGATTTTTTTTAAAATTGAAAGTTAACGAGTGAATTGTTTTTAAAAAAAAGACGAAAAATAGATTTTAAAAAATATTTTTATTTTTTTGAGTTTTTTTAAGAATGAAAAAAAACTTGTTTGGATACATATTTTCTTTTAGGCCTACTTCAAGTTTAAATAAGAGCAAATTGTACAAAAAAACCACCATATTGTTTCCTTAAAATTTAGTTTAGACCTCCGGTAACCTTAAATAGATCAAAAAGACTTTATTACCCTTTAGTGAAAAAAAGTAGTCAATTTGAACGTTTATTTTTCTCCCTTAAATATACTTTTATTCGGTATCTATCTCCCTCTACTCTCCCACTCATAGTACTGTCTAGATTGATCAAGCCTAAGCTTGAAGAAGTTGGCGATTCTTTAAAGGGAACGATCATACATTGTAATTTTAAGGGTGGAAAACTCATATTTGGGTTAGTCTAGACATTGTTTGCATGTTTATTTAAGTAATTGTGATGGGTTTAATATTTGTGCTTGGTTTAAAAAGAAGTTTGTGAGATAGGGTTTTTTTACAAATTAAAATTTTAGGTAATTCTATATAGTAAATCTATATAGTTTGTTTTAATGTCATTATCTTTTCGATGATTGAATCTATAAAAAGAGTACTTGTGATGGATTACTAGAATGAGTTTCAACATATTGCAATTTAATGCGGAAAATGTCAAAATTATATCTGTAGAATACAATAGTTTTATAAGAATGCATAGTAATTTTATAGTATTGAGTTAATGATTTCATAACAAGGAGATCAGACAATATAATATTATTAAATGACAAAGAAAATGATATAGAATATAAAATTATTGGTAAATATACATAAACTATTTTATCAAAATAATTGCTTTGTTAAAAAATTAATGTAATATTAGAGAACTGACAAAGTATGTTATGTATAGTACAATATAATTTATGCATATTCAAATTTACTTTGATTACTTAAATTATCACGTTAGATAATATGGCATCTGAATCAAGTCAATCAACTGCAAGTGAGAACTCTCCTATAGCAGAGAAGCATCTCAAGGAGAAGCTACATAAGATTAAGATTTAGAGTCTAGGAGCTACGTCGACTAATAATAAGAAAGGTCATAATAGAAAGAGGAAGTCCGACTCTCAACAAACCAAGAGCAGAAGAAAGTCTAAGAAACTATAAAAATTGTTAAATTTACATATGACAAGGAGGATGTTAAGGAGAAGGACTATGTAAAAAATGAGGAGGATGTAAAAAATGATGAAGTTCATGATGGTGATGGTGGTGCTGCTGCAATGGAGACTGAAACGGCTTCGGAGGTTAGTATGGTTATTGTCAACATTAGTGTATGTTTCATAAGATTCACTAGTATAATTATATTGCTGACTTCATCATTTGTTTTAAGGTTCTCCAAAAAGATTATTATATAATACCCAAGGATATGTGGCAACATCTTCAAATAACCCTATCAGAATGGGGTGCAAAGTTATAGAAGTGATTCAAAAAGCATTGAGAAAATATGGAACTAAGGTTTGTTATTTCTTGATAAATTAAAAGTACATCATTTATATATACATGCTTATACTTATGATTTGTTCTAATGCATATTGAATCATTTGAGGCATATAATGTAGGCCACCTTCTACGGATGGAGGACGCTGGTTTCTGGCCTGGACTAACCAACAATGTGATAATACATTCAGTTGATAACCCGGATGATGATGTACTATCATTTAAATTAAGAAAAGATTGTCCACCTGGGTTGCGAAGAATTTTACTTACTTACTGGATTACCATTCAATGGGAAGGAAGAGATCAACGGCTGCAAGAAGATGCTTTATGAGAAAATTGTGCTCATCACTAAAGCAAAGTTGGTCGAAATGTTTCAAGATTGTAAAGATACAGAGTTAAGGAGAAAATTAGGTGTTGTATGCCTAGTTGAGCTCCTTATATTGGGCAAATCCACTAGATCTCAGGTAGATAAGAAGGTTTTGATGGTTGTTGATAATGTGGATGCATTCAACAAAATTGCATGGAAATAGGTTGAAAACATCAATTGCCTCATGAACTTGACAACTTTGGTCATTTTGCCCCTTATACTTATGCATTTGTCAGATTGCCCCCTGTACTTGTCTATTTTGTTCCAACATACACTTATATAATTATATATTAGTCACTTTGTCCCTTACACTTGTATATTTCTTATTCAATAGATACCTAGATAAAAATACTACTACAATTACATATAATGTCTATTTGATATAAAATATACAAGCAAAAGGGGGCAAAGTGATCAATATATAATCATATAAGTGTTTATTGAAATAAAATAGACAAGTACAGGGGCAATATGATAAATACATAAATACAAAGATAAAAATGAATAAAACTACCAAGCTCAGGGAGCAATTGATGTATTAAGCCCATGAAAATATCTTGTTAAAAAGTTAAAGGATTTGCTTGATGAGAAGAGGAAAAAACATAGAGGGTGGATACTTATTGTCTGGATTTTTCCACATTTTCTCAATTTTTGTAGCAACAGTTATCCCTCGGCTAAAATATATTGGTGTAATCAGATGCAAGGCTTGCTAATTAGAAGATGAGACCTAAGCCTTATTATAACTCTCTGATAGAAATGATTTTTAATTAGGTAATTCCTATTCCATTTTTGTACTAAGGTATTACATTAGTCGGGTATATTTAACATTTTAGTTGGCAAAGTTTTTTAGGAGATGACCCCATTGGCCATTGAAAGGAATGGATTTAAAAGTCAATGAAGGGGATGATAATATGGAATGCTCTTCTCACGCCATAGTTCATTATGACTTTAATTCTCCACTTCATCCATGACCAGAACACCTTGTCCCCATTCAAAGAAACAACCAAAAGTCAGGTAAATATAAAATATACTTGCCATGATCCTATGGTATGATGGAAAATTAATTAGAACATTAATGTATGCTACCCATTAAAGGATTTTAATGAAGACGATGCCTTGCAACGACTATATGTTTTAGAGAGAAAATACAATGAGCTTCATTATGTCATTGAAACACACACAAAGATTTTTGAAGAACAACTTAAAGTGATTGAAAATAAAAATATTGAGCTTCCACAACAGAATGCTGCTCTTGTAAAAGGTTGTAATGAACTTTTAAAAAAGAATTTGAAATTTGAGGAAAGAGATAAAGAAATGAAAGGAAGAATTCTTGCACTCAAGGATAAACATACAGTTATTGATGTTGTCACCTTACAACCTACATTCGTTAAAGTGTATATATTCTAATTTAAAATATATTATGTACTTTATCATTTATATACTTACCCAATTATGTATACTTCTAAACTTTATTGTCGATATAATTTGTTAATATGCATTTGTGTGTACATGTATAATGGGAAGCATCAAATTATATGTAAAGGACACCATCTAGATATTAGTAAAAGCATATCGCGACTTGTGATAAATTATTATGATATTAGCAGCGTTCAACGGATTGCAACAGTATGCACATATTTCATCGATTTGTGTATAATATGTCCCAAGAATGCCATAAAATAAAAATGGAAGATGCGAGGTACACAATAATAGCATCTGCATGGCGATGTAATTCTTACATAGAACATATACTTTTATCCAAGCATATCATTATATTTGTCAATAAATGTGTGAAGTTTTCAAATTACAACCTTATTTTCACGACACACGTAATTATTTGTTTATTAAATTTTCACGTAGTTCTTATTTTACTCATAGATAATATTTAAATCATTGTATATATGCATATATATATGTATGCGTGTGTCTGTGTGTGCATGTATAATAGGAAGCATCAAATTATATATAATGGATACCATCTACATATCAGCAAAAGTATATCGCGACTTGTGATGAATTATTATGATATTAGCAATGTTTAATAGATTGCAACAGTATGCGCATATTTTATTGATTTGTGTACAATGTGTCCCAAGAATGATATAAAAATAATAATAGAAGATGCGAGGTACACAATAATAGTATCTGCATGATGATATAATTCCTACACAGAACATGTACTTTTATCCAAGCACATCATTATATTTGTAAATAAATGTGCGAGCTTCTAAAATTACAACCTTATTTTCATGACATACATAATTATTTGTTTATTAAAATTTTCATGTAGTCCTTATTTTACTCATAGCTAATATTTAAATGATTGTATATACATATATATATATGTGTGTGTGCGCGCGTGCGTGTGTGTGTGTCTGTGTGTGCATGTATAATGGGAAGCATCAAATTATATGTAATGGATACCATCTACATATCAGTAAAAGTATATCTCGACTTGTGATGAATTATTATGATATTAGCAATGTTCAACGAATTTCAACAGTATGCATATATTTCATCGATTGTGTACAATGTATCCCAAGAACTCCATAAAAATAAGAATGGAAGATGTGAGGTACATAATAATAGCATCTGCATGATGATATAGTTTCTACACAGAACATGTACTTTTATCTTAGCACATCATTATATTTGCAAATAAATGTGTGAGCTTCTCAAATTACAACCTTATTTTCACGACATACGTAATTATTTGTTTATTAAAATTTTTCATGCCATCTTTTAATACCAATGTACTTTACATATTGAGCAATGTACAAATAATAAGAAAGAGAATATAAGATAATCATAGGCATAAGTTAATAAAAGCAATAGAAAACTCATTGGTTGGACAAATGGACGGGATTTTGACATGTCTTTCTGTTATGGCCTCGCTGACGACAACGACTGCATTTAGCATTAGTTGGTTGCTTACCAACAGATGGTAGCATGTGTTTCCACCTCCTGCCTGTCTAAGTATGAACAACCAGTGGTTTTAGATTAATACTTGAAACATAATATGGTAATGACCATTCTGTGATATCTGGCACATGATTAATGACTCCTTTATATGATTCATACCAATATTTCTTTGAGTAGTATGGTGAACACAAATCATAAACATTGCATTGAATGTCACTTTTGCTTCATAAAACTGCCATCACATGCTTGCAAGGTAATTGGTCTAACTGGAACTTTCTATAGTTGCATGTCCACAACAACATATCGTCAATATAATTTTGATTTACACCGACCACATCATATTTATGTTTACTTGCAGGCATCGCCTATATTTTAGAAAATATGTTTACAAAATACGTTCACAAATGTCGCTATTGGTATCGAAGTTAGTTAGAAAGAATAGATAAATTACTAGCATTTGTTGTGCTTTCTGCATTCGTTTGTATAGTTTTTTTTCAACATTAGTTGACATTTTTTAATTTTACACTGCTCTGCTTTGCAACGTCATTGATAAAACCATCTTTGATAGATAATTCTGATCGCATTTACTAGTGGAGTTATGGGAAACTCCCTCACCTTCACCAATGCAACATTCATTGATTTTGAACTGTTAGAAGTCATGATGTTATATTTTCGGCCAGTTGTATAAGCACACGTTCACCTGTCTAATCCAACTTTATCCAAGAATTGTTTTGCACCAAGCACATAGCTTCCTAGTGACAAAAATAGCTCATGAAACTCTTTTATTCTATATTCTTTTATTGTCGTATAGTAGTTCTTATCTAAGGCCTTTGTCCTGCTTTTGTATTCATTCTTTACATTATTCAAAAGATGGTACATACAAAACCCATATAATGTATTTCAAAAAACTTTCAACACTACTTGAATGATACAACAGTGCCTGTCAAAAATAATAGCAAGGCCGACTCTTTCACTGAAAGCTTACTTCAGCCTTTCTAGAAAATATGTCCATGGCGTATCATTTTTTAAATCACCAACCCCGAATGCCAATAGAAAAATCTATTAGTTAGCATCATGACACACAACCGTAAATAACACACCATGGTACTTAGACTTGAAGTGGGTAGCATCAATAGTAATTATTGGTCGATAGTAAGGAAAACCTTTGATTGAAGCTTTAAAAGTAATGAAAAGATATACAAAACGATCTTCTGTTGTACGATGGAGATTAATAAAGGTACTTGGGTTAGATTCTATCATCGCATATACATATCCAGGAAGAATTCCATAAGATTGTTCCAAAATTCTCAATCTCAGGTTCTCGTAAGCATACTCCCTTCCCCTCCAAGCAACCGTATAACTCATATCAACCCTAAATTCTCTCTTCATGTCATCTATAATATCTTTGGGTTTGAAAACCGTCTTAGGACTTATCAATCTCTTCTTAACACATTCCCTGACTAGCCAGCTGGTTGATTGCTTATGTTTTTTTTGAAAAGAAATCAGTTGGACATGTATGTTTAGACCCATATATAGTGACCATCTAGTGAGGATAATCTGGAAGCCTTTTATCTCTTAATCTCCATGAACATCTCTAATCAATACAATGTACAATAATGAGTTCTTTATTGGACTTGAAGACTTTGTATTGAAACCTTTGCCTCATTGAAATGAGAGTCAAGGTAGTTTTTAAATCCCTCTTTGATTTAAATAGTTCAAACTCTTTAATTGAATCTATTATCGAACATTTCCCATACACTCTTGCTTTATGAATCCTGGACTCGAATAAATCTGTGGTCTCCTCTTCATAAAAATCTATATAACATGAGTGGTTGGACTACATTGACTGAAATTCACTGTATGAGATGGTGTTAAAATACCAACCTTCGCATGATATTATACATCCTCATTGTCTTTTTCATCAGGCGTCGTGTATAAAACACAATCATGTTCATGAGCTTCATAGATGCAATCATTAATTGAATCAACATCTGTATAAACATCTGTATCAACATTCTCATCACAAGGATCCTTATCTTTTGTTGCACATCCATGCTCTATTAAATCCTTTTCCTCATATGTGAATTTTATCACATCAAGATTATTACTCTCATGGCCATATTTGGTGCTTGTCAACAAAGATTTACATTTTAGGCATTTCAGAAAAACTATCATAGGATGCTCTATATAGTTATCCCAAGACATTACAATAAATACACTAAATGTCTGATCATCTATAATATCATACAGAGGTTGCCTTTGACTACTAGTACTAATGCTCATTTTTATATTAAATTCTTTACTGTCAACATTCAACAATTTGCAAATAGAATCTTTTAGACCTTTATAACCAGTTCTTTTATCCAAACCAATAAACTCATTCTCCCCACCGACATATTTGTGAAGATCATAATCAAAACTTCCACCATGATGTATGAAAATTAATACATTGTTCATTCTTATAAAAGATAAAAACCCTAAATATAATATTGTGAAATAAACAACTATGTCCAATATTATTATTATTACACATGACATTATTATGAAAACAAACAACTATGTTGTATTGTCAAATAATAATGTACTCAATCCATAAAATAATAAAACAATATTATGAAACAAATAAAATTGATAATTTACACATAAATTTGGTATGCATTGCATACCATTGTTAATATTACAATGTTCAGCATCCACTAACATTATTATGTTACAGGCACTTTTAATTCTTTATTATAACAGTACTGTAATAATTATTAATTATGGAATACAACCACAATACACCATAGAGCGAGTTACATTATCCATAACTGCAATTAAAATATTTGATAAGAGCAAAACAACTTACTATAGCTCAGGCACAGATGTAAGGTGAAATTCACAACCGAGATGACATATATTTATGTTATTCGAGCTTCATACATTGAAGTTTTCAGATCTTTTCTTAGCACATGTGAACACATTGAAGTTTACATATTTTTTTGAGTAGATGTAAACCTTTTAGATTAGATGTTATGCCAAATTATGAGAAAATGGGGCTTATTGTTACTAGGGTTTTTGGACACAAGAGAAACAAATGTATTTTCACGTTTTATGATGTCTTCTTGTGTTTGCTAAGAGAATTAAATTTTTAAGGGCAAAAATGTCCAAAAAGGCTATTTAAGGAAAGAATTATCCACTGGGAGTTAAGAGAAAACAAAAGGGTATTTTGTGAAGGTTTTGGAGGAAATGACATGGATTACTACTTTTTTAAATTTTATTTTTTAAAAATAATATATATATATTCACTTTTAACTTTCTTATTTCTTATTTTTATTTTTTTCTTAATTTTTTTAGATGTACAATATTCTTAATTATTAAACTTAACACTTCTTCTTTCTTATTCATTCATTCCTTCCAATTCTAATTCTAATTATTCTCATTTCAATTTTACTTTGTTCTTCCTATTCAATAGTCCCTACTTAACTAGGAATACATATGAACATTAAATTATAGCCATAATGATTTAATTCTATATGTTTGAGCAATCCAATTAAGATTGTACATATCCTTCTTATGCTTGTAACTTTTTTTTATTTGATTTTGGTATTGTTTAACTGTAATGTTAAAAAAAATTTTCTTTTGAATTATACTGCCTTTTACATGTTCGATAAAATATTTCAAAAGAAATTCTTTTTTCTTTTGTAAATTTTTTTGTTATGCTCATCAATTTGTATTTCTTCAATTGATATATGTAATTTCTTTTTAAATTATATTCATTTTATTTTGGTTTATATTTGTATTATTTGTTTGAATATAAATACTAGAACACAACATATACATAATATATCTAACATATATATAATATATATACAACATATATACATTATTGACCAACATATAAAGAGTGGAAGAGAATATATTTATAAAATATACTCTATAATTAAACAAAATATAAAGGTTGTACAATATATAAAGAATGAATGATAACCTATACATAATATATTAGCAACATATACATAAAATAAAGGTTGGAACAAAACATATCTGCAACATATACACAACATATCTACAACATATATAATATATTCGTAATATACGAACTATAATTAACTAATATATAATGTTAAAAGATAATGTATCTACGACATATATGAAACATATACACTATAATTAAGTAATATATAAAGATTGTACATGTTTTTTCAATTAAGATATAACACATACAAAATAATGTTTGCAATGACTATTTTTTAAAGATATTTTTATAAAATGATATTATTTTCTCTTAAATTTATTATTTTACAAAACAATATTTAAAATAAACTTAGTTTTTATATTTCCTTTTAGAAGAATTTTACAACATATACATAACATATATAAGATATACACAACATATACAAATTGTAAAAATGATAGAACTTTTTGTAAATCTTTTTTTTAGGCTTTTAATAAAATGATGTTATTTTCTCTTAAGTTATTATTTTACAAAATAGTATTTGAAATATAAGTTTATATTTGTTTTTGAAGAATTTTGCAACACATACACAATATATACATAACATATACACAACATATAATAAAGGATTATAAAGCCTCCGTAGAATTCCATCATATACCCAGTGGGATACGATGGATCTTTATAAGGAACAATACACTTGTTGAAGAAAGTGCCACCTACAAATAAGTTTTGCATGGCTCTCAAACATTGTTGCTCCATGACTTTCTTTATGTTCCACAAATTAGATAGAATTTCATTTCTATTTTTTATTTGACTTAGAATTGTTTTTCTAGAGTTCCCATGAAAATCAAGTGTATTTGTATTTGGAGAAAATGTTTTATGGCTTTGGATAAGTTTATTTTTCTTGCTATGGATACTGTAAATATTATGGTTTCCAATATCAGTTTTTCCTTTATTTACAACTTCACAAGTTATAAGTATGATATGAATATATAACACGCTAGACTTGGTCCTGTTAGCCAACAAAGATTGGATCACTCAGTAAAGACTAACATCCTATTAAATATTGATCAAGTAGAACTGTCTACTGGTGAATCGTGTCTAGTTGGAAAAACTATAAGAAAACCTTTAGGAAAAAGCACATGAGCTTTTATTCCATTCTAATTTATTCATTCAGACATTTGTAGTCAAATGAATATGAGGGTAAGGCATAATGCTTATTATTTTATCACCTTTATTGATGATTATACTTGTTATGGCCATTAATTTGATTACACATAAATTTAAAGCATTAATTTGCTTTAAGATTTGTCTCAACTGAGTTAAAAATAAAATCAGACAAGAAAGTGAAAGTACTTCAAATTGATAGAGATTGTGAATTTGCTTTGTTTGATCAATTCAAGCAAATATATGATGAAAAAGGGATAGCATATCAGCTGGCTATTCCATGAACTTTGCAACAAAATGATATTACTAAAAGAAGAAATAGAACTCTTCTTGAAATGAATAGGTCATTGATGGCTCCAATTAACTTGCCCATCACCTATTGGGTGATGTATTATTGATAGCCACATATGTACTTAATCAAGTGTCCTACAAGTAAATTACTTTCACTACATATGAGTTATGGTCATGTCACCAACCCAATTTGAGCATCCTAAAACCTTGGGGATATGCTGCCTATGAACATTATACCTCTCACAAATATAGGAAATTAAGCTCAAGAGGTAAAAATATTATCTTTGTGAGATATTCTAAACTACCAAAGGGATATGTTTTCATGGGCAAGCAAGAAAGTAGGAGAACAACTGAGGACAAACTGCAAGATGTCACATTTTTAGAGAGATTTTTCTAAGTAAGGCAAATTGAATCAAGATCTCTCCTTATATAAGACGTTAGATCAAAGTTCACAAGGACCACTTTATCTGAGTGGGAGGAATTTAGTAGGTTTATCTCCACTAACTGGTCTAGATGAGAGTGATCCTGATCCAAGTAGGAATACCAACCCTAGCTCTAATAGGAGCTCTATGAGTCTTTATTTAATACATATATCAATATAACTTGATAAGACTACTCTTTAAGATTTTGATTTGAGACAAAGCAACTGTGGAATAATACCTTATTGGCGATATAAAATCAAAGGCAATGAAAAAATTTTCATGGTTGTCTTAAGATAAAGATGAGTAAAAAAATATCTAAGAGATTCTCTAGTGCCTTGTTAAGGATTAAACATATAAAAGCAATTGAAGAAGAATTAGGTTCTATGATATCGAACCAACTCTAACAATTGGTAGATTTTTCAAAAGGATGTAAAGCCATTGAGAATAAAAAAAATTATCATAAATCAAACAAAAGCTTCTGGGAGCTTTAAGAGGTAGTACATGGCTTGTCTCATTTTAAAAGGGTATATAAAATAGGAAGGAATAAAATACGTATGAAGAGACATTTTCTCCTCTTATAATATTTATATTTGTAAGGTTGATTATAGTAATCATGGAAAATCTTGATCTTGAATTGTTTTAAATGGATATAATATAATTGTCTTTTTTCTCAATGAAGAACTAGATGAAGAAATTTACATAGAATGACTAGTACACTTTATCAAATAAGGCTAAGAAAACAAAGTTCGTAGGTTGAAAAAAGTCAATCTATGGTTTTTAGCAGTATTCAAAAGTGATATTTTTGCTTTCATAATGCAATCATATCAATTAATAGTAACACGATAGATGAGGATTATTGTGTTTACATCAAACAATCGAAAGCAAAATTTTTCATAATGTCATTTTATTTTAATTATATTCTAATTGTCAAAAACAACGAGGCATTTCTAAACCATATTAAAGAATGATTATTATTAAATTTTAGAATGATAGACATGGGTTAAGACACATATAATTTTAGAATAAAGACTTTAAGATCACACGGAGAAATTATTGTCTCTTTCATAAGAGGCATACATAAAGAAAGTACTTGAATGGTTCAATATAGTTGATAAAGAACTCATGGGTTCCCTTATTGCCAAGGCAAAGAATTGAGTCATAGGCTATGCTTTGAAACTTCAGAGGATGTAAAGAATATACAAAATATCCATTTATACAAGTATTGTTGAAATTCTATTTGTATGCAATGTTGGTATTTGCTTTCCCTTTTGGTTAACAGGCAAATATAAAAAGGTTCAGCACTTTTGAAAAGCAACTAGAAGCATATTAACACAAAAAGAGACATACTTATACATAAAAAAGTGGACATGAAATATATATCTATTATTGAGTGTGAAATGGTATATGTTTTACTATGAGAAATACCGCAAGTGCATGGTATCGTGGCTCATAGTAAAGTGAAAATATGAGTATCGTATCCACAGGGAAGGTTTATTTTGAGTAACTTTAGTTTAATTAAATTATTATTTGGAAATGACCAACTTTTTAATAATTCAACTAATTAATTAAACTAAATCAAATAATTTCTTTTGGATCAAATGCTAGATTATCAATAATAATATAGTAGGATTACGTTTCATTGAAGTTTTGAAATAGGTTTAATCAATTGTCTTAATGGATTTTACTTCTCAAATCAAGGATATCAAGTATCACTAAGCTCATTCACTTCTTTCTCAAGCAAGTGAAATATAATCAAGTAAAATTAAATCTCTATTCTTATGAGAAGAAATTAAAACTCAATCCAATCAATCAAGGTATATTAATAGATCTTAAAGTGATTCTCTTATCTCTAAGTCAATCATCCCAAGTTGTTGATTCCTCAATCTAAATTATATTCAGCTTTCGTATTTTATATAATTCAATAGATTTAACAATCGGTGGCCAATCAATTGCTAATAATCAAAACGAAAACAACAAATCCTTAATTTAGAAATACCTCAATAGATGCATATATAAATCAATCAACCTATTATCAAAACATCCAAATCTACCTAATCCCACAAAAGGGGATTAGTCGTTCAAAGCTAATACAAATATAAAAGAAATATAAAGACTAAATAAAGTGTCCATAGCTTTAATCTTGTAATAAATAAATTTAAGAAGGAATCAAGATGTTTAAAATTGAAATTATAAACTAGGAATGATTGTTGAAGATGAATAACTCTTTGTTGAAGTAGTTGAATCTTCTTCAAGTCTCTAGCTTCCTCCTCTAGTTGCCTCACTTTTTCCTCTCTCTTGATTTCTTTCTTGTTCTTATTCTTATTCTTGAGAGAAAAAGGATAAGAGTGCTAAAAGTTAGATCTAGGACTGGCTGCCTCTCTCTCTTCAAAATAGTGAATTTATAATGTTCCGCTTGTTCCAAAAATGCCCCTAGGGTTTTGGTGAAAAATTTTACCTTGAAATTTATGTTTCTAGCTTTTTTCCAATTATACATGGGCGTGTGGTATCATGAACATGGGTGCGTGAAAGAAGGAACTTTCAAAATCTTAAAAATTTTAAATTTGGTAGACTCTGAAGAAAACACACGGGCGTATGGGTCTTTTCTACATGGTTGTGTGAAATTTTCTACCTCTGTCTCCTTTCGGTTCATTTCTTCTTAGCAAGAATCTGAAGTGCATGGGCGTGTGGATCAATTTGACCCACCCGTGTGTGTTACTTAACCGTGTGTGTTACTTAACTTCTGTTTTCTTTCTTTTTAAGCTTCCATCTGCTCCATTTCCATCACTCAGGGTAATTTCTCCATTACTCTATCATCACAAACAAAACCTCATTAAACTAGGCAAAATATAAAACAATTACAACATAATTAAACAAATTTTTATTACAATACATGATTAAATATGAGATTATCAACTCCCCCAAACTTAGAATATTGCTTGTCCTCAAGCAGTGTGCCCAATTCATTCTCAAACAAGTATGGACTCTCTTTCTCAGATGTTTAAAATCCAAATCAACTTTACCATGTGCAATAGACTCACATTCCTTGATTCAATCAATCATACTTGCCACGCTATAAATTTTTCTCTAATAATGTATAAAATTCTCAAGCTAAAGCAATTGCACTTCAGATAGACACATACTTTCACTCCTTACCAAGAATACCTAGTCCTTGTATAATGTCTCATATGCATGCTCATAAAGTCTTCTCCACTAATTTATATTTCTAATTCTAAAAGAATCATTAGGTCTTTTAAAAGCTTGTAACGTGGCTATAAGGTTCTGACTAAAGCAAAGCTAAACAATTTTTAGCAGATGTAAACCTTCTAAGGATATTTCACATTTAACTCAAGTGATTCTTTGATTTTTCTTAAGATTTTGTTGTTTTATTTCTCTTCTACCCTTTGCAAATTCTGTAACATCCGTGATTTTGGAGAAATTAAATAAGTATTTGAAGATATAAATTGTATATACTCAATATATATATCTAGAGTATATATAACATATACATATGGTATATTAATTATATATATTGGATTAATACATTACATACTAAATATTTAATACACATAGGTACATTTAATGTGTATATAAGATACACATTACTTGTGCATATGTGTAATATCCTAAATTTTTGAAAAGTTTTAATTTTTAGAAATTTCATAAAATAAATTATAATTTAAATGGATAAATTAAATTAATGGTTTTAAATGAAAAATGAAGGGGTTTTAAATGAAAAAGTGGATAATATATGTGATATATATGTAAAATATACATAACATATAAAAGTCAACACTTTTTAAAAGAAAAGTCAAAGTAAAAGGGTATTTTGGTAATTAAATCTTAAAATAATTTAAAATTAATAAAATAATTCAAAACTAAATTATTTTTTAATGGAAGAGAGAATTTATGACTTTTAATTTATCAAATAAATAATTAAATAAATAAGTATTAAATTATTTTAATATATATATATATATATATGGTTTAAAATTAAAGGGTGAAAGGAAAGAGAAATAAAAAAATAAAGTATTCTTCTTTTTCTTTCCTTCAAGGCCGAATTTCATGGCTTCAAGAGAGGGTTTGCTTCTTCCATACTCCAAAAATTGAAGAGATTTTAAGGATTCAAGTGGAGTTTTAGAAGTTTCTTCATCAATTGGTAAGCTTTCTTACTAAATTTTTAAATTCTATGGAAAAGTGTGTTATGTAAATTTTGAAATTCTATAGTAGCATAATTTAATTGCTTAATTGGATATGAATGAAGTTTTTTTTTGATTGGTTATTAATGATTTTAAGGTTGGATTAAAGAAATGGTTGAGTTTGGATAAGATTGGTGAAGAGAGAGAATTTAGGGTAATGTAATTTTTGGGATTTTGAAATCATGGTTTTTAATTGTGTAAATTGATTCCAAATGAGTTGTTTTGATACATAAACAAGTATTTTAAAGTCAAATATTGGATTTGGTTGTGTTTGGTTGGAGTTTGAGAATGGAAGTGGAGATTTAGGGTTTTGGAAAAGTGATTTTCCAAAGTGGTTGAATTGTGTGATTTTATTTGTTTAAGCATGTTGTTTAGTGTTAAAAGTGATGAATATAAGCTTGAAATGAGTAATGGATTGTGTTGGAATGGAAAACCTTCAATGGGGGAAGGTTATGCCATTTTTGAGATTTTGTGTATAAGAGTGTATTGTTATAATGTAAATGATTTAAATGTATTAAAATATATTTTTAATGATATTAATAAACTTAAAACACTAATTTAAATGGCTTGATATCGTTTTTCAAAGTTAAAGTGAGGTGAAGCTTAATTTTGGGATTTGGTTTAGAGTGATGTTTAATTATGATTTGATGTTGAGAATACCTTAGAATATGATATTAAATGATTATGTATGATCACATTTGGTATAGGCATTGAGGGAGGTTGATTTGCTTCATCTAAGTGGTGAAGGGCAAGTTGGAAGGATATGATTGGAGGTTGTATTAAGCTTGCTTTGGGTTGCTAGTAGAGGTATGTACAAACTTTGAGTATAATGTTTATAGTTGCATGACATTTGGACTTAACACATTTTGGTTGAAAAATGTGTTAAGCTACTTGGTTCATTGATTGAGTATGAATAATGTGCTATGACATTTGTAATGTCATATATGTGTTAAATGCATTGTGAAAAGCCATTGATAATGGCTAAATTGTGTAAAGTGTGAAATATGCATATTATGTGAAAATACCCAAAGTAATTGGGTAATGTGTTGTGAATGCAAAAATGAGATATGTGGAATAATGAAATGAATTGATATTGATAAAAATGAGAAAAAATGAGAAAAGTTAGAAAAATGAGAAAGATGTGAAAAATGAGAAAAATGAGAAAAAAGTGAAAATAAGGCAATGAGCCTAGTTTGATTATGAGAAATAAAATGAGAAATGAATTGTGAAAGTATTTGATAATGAGATAAATGAATTAATTGTGTGCCTAGTATGTTATTCAATTTTCAGAGTTCTGGGTTTGGCGGCATGCCTATAAATTGCTGGGCAGGTGAAAAGACCGGGTCGTAAGCCGAGCCCAGCTGATAAATGATAAATATGATATTTTTTGGGTGAAAAAACTGGGTCGTAAGCCTCAAAAACTGTAGCAGTCTAGCCTGGTTGAAGACCAAGATACTAGGGCCTAAGGGTCTAGCCGGGTTGAGGTCCAAGAGACTGGGGCTGTTACATTATCTATGGATATATATATATATTGCCTACGGGCTAGACACATGGTGTCATTATAGACCAAAGCAGTAACTCTGAAATTTGACTAGCATATTAGGTCCTTTTTGGGCCCATGCTTGTCTTTGCTTTAATGTGAATTATGAGTTGTGATTATGAAATATTTAAAAAATATAAGAAAGTAGAATGATGTGATATTTATATGCATTGTGCATTGGTATTGCATTGAATTTTATTGTTATTATTAAAGTTTGTACCACTAGGCTTCGGTTTAGCGCGATTGTAATTCGTCGCGCAGGTGATGGATGATTTGGTAGAGTCGGAGAATTTTACTAGACCTGGTCGGGTCTAGGTTTGTATTTATTGAGCTTGAAGAGTTGGTTTTTTGTACATCAAGATCAGAGCCAGTTGCCAGCATGTACATATTTGATATTATAGTATATTTTGATATTATGTATGAGATGATATGTTTTTGAAGTATATATTGTAAATTGTAAAGAATAATTTGAATAATTTGTTTAAGATGAGATCTTATTTGTGATGTTCATATATATACCTATATATAAGTATTTTGAGAAAATATGGAGAAATTGAGAAGTATTGGTGAAATGGTGAATTGATTTTTATTGGAAGTATTTATTTTATGCAGGTTGTATTTTGCTGAATTTTGAAAACGTTCAAATTGCAAATAAAACTCTGGCGAATTTTTCCCAGAGATTTTCATATAAAATATTTATTTTGGATTCCTATAATAAGCAAAGAATATTTATATATTATTTATTTTATATATTAGTAATTGAAATCTTAAAATAGAAATGTGAAAATTTTTATTAAACCGGTCTATGATATTTTTGTACCGTATATACGTATTGTACGTATATAAAGTATAAGGTTTTACATTTATTTTGATATCAGAGCCTAGGTTTGAGGTTCTCGACCTAGGTGGGATGATTGAGAGAGAAAATTGAAATAAAAAAATAAAATTTTAATTGTGATACATGCATTGGCACTGGCAATTTATATGATCCCTGATGTGGCAATATCCATTTGATATAATGGATATGAGTTGAGATGACGTCTGGGTTGCATATATCAGAGTGCCGCAGTGGAAGCGTCATTCTAGAGATTATGGATTAAGAATTTTTGGAACTTTTATTTGAAATTTAAAATTCATAGCTGATTCAATTGATGAATAAGTGAAATTAGAAAAACAATATAGGAAATGATTTAAGATATAAAAAAATAAAAAAGTTTGAGAAATGAGCATGATAGTTACAGAGAATTTTATAGGTGTACTGCAAAGTGATATTGTCTGAATTTTTGGATAAATCTAGAAATGTTGGATGAGTTTGAACATTTAATAGAAAGTTTTTCTATATGTTAGAATCCAATGTATAAATTTTATAAATTTTAAAGATGGATCGCTAATTAAAAAAAAAATAGAAGAACGCAGATTGTTGGAGTAATTTCAGCAACTCAGAATCTGTAAAAATTGAGAAAAAATAAATTTATAAACTATGGTAAACCAACCCAGAAAAATCTAAAAATTTACACCCAATATTATATGTATCCCTATAACATATTGTTAAAATTTCATGAATTTTTATTAATGTATGATACCTGAAAAAAATGGACAATCGGGTACTGACAGAGAAATTATTAAAGAGACAGATTCTCTGATTTTGGAAGATTTAATTTTTAAATATATTAAATCAGCTTGGAAAAATCTAAAACTTTAAATATAAGTCTATATATGTGTCAAGTACACATGGATAAAATTTTACAAATTTTTATAAAGAATTGGTAAGGAATATAAAAATTGAAAGTGAGATTGATATGAAACTAAGGAAGTCATGCGGTTTTGTGTAAGTAAGTAATAAATTAATTTTATGAGAAAAATGAATGAAGAAAATTATAAAAATTTATATGCATATGGGTATAAGTATACAAGGAATATGAAGTTTATAATAATTTTCAACAAAGAGTTCATAATTAAAATCAAGAGTGAAATCATATATGATAGCGAATTATTTATTATGGAACAATGATGCATAATTTAGGGTTGAGTGTGTAAAATTAAAGTATCTAAATGGATAATGTTAATTAGTGTAAGGAAATGAATTAGTGTTGTTTAAAAGTAAATGTTATGATCTTAAGATTGAGAATGTGATATGGGTGAGATTTGGTGAGGTTCATGTTGTTGGTTGCATTATATGAAATTTGAATTTTTGAAATGGGTTTCCATAATTGTGAAAGTGATGTGTTTTGATGTTATATTAATATAAAAATAATGTTTATAAAGTTAGCTCTTGAAAGTGAGATTAATAGAATGAAGTTTAAGTAAAATATAAAATTGGAAATTTAGAGTTGTAAGGGAATTTCGATGAGGATTGTTTAGATATTGATAGTTTAATGTTTAATAAGCATGGAAGTAATTTTGAATGAGTAATGTTACTTATAAAAGTACTAACTCAGGTGTAATATAGTTGATAATATAGAAATTTTTTATGAAATAAAGGGATATGATTAAGCAAGTGAAAATGAGTTACTTTAGTTAATTGAATTGGAAATGATGAAAATGGATATGAAAGGTGTGATCAATGCAAAAAAAAAAAAATGTGAGAGAGATGTCACATTGGAAACGTGACTAAGATTTATGTGAAGTGTTAGAAAAAAATATATATAATAAGAAACTTATTTAAGAGATGGGCGATTGAATAAGGAAGATGTTAATTATGTTATGGTCAGAGTGTGTATATATGTTGAATTGATGAATAACCTAAGTAATGTCAAAAGAATGAGAAATGATAATGTTCTCTGAAAGGTGATAAATGTTAACTTTGTATAGGTTGTATGTAAAAGAGGAATTGAGTATAATTGTATGATTTGTGTGATGATATTTTTTTTTCTATATGAACATAAATATGATATGTAAGAAAATGTGGAAAGTAAGTCACATTGTGATTATGACTTAAGAAGGTGTATGTGGATGATTAAAAAAAATGTTATCGAGTGTTTACTACCTTATACAAATACGTGTCTGGTGATATTCAGAATGATATTGCATGTATTAATAGACCTAAGAGAGATTAGGTCTTGACCTGTGTAGAGTTAGGTCATGTGATGAATTGACATTGAGAATGGACCCGAACAGAGCTGGACGGTGAAATTGTTATTTTAACAACTGAACTTGATGATTGTATAGCGTTTTGGGCCTAAAGTATATGCGTATAAATAAGAGATTTTAAGGAAAAGGAAAGTATAATGAAGAAAGTATGGAAATGGAATATATATATATAAATGAAAATTTTTATAAGAGATAGATTAGAAATGGAGTAATAAATGGAAATTGTGTAAATTAGCATTTGAACGAATGTGTATATATAAGAGATGTTAATGATAATATTGTTGAAACATGAGTTAGGCTAATGATGATCAAGTGATCAAGAGTAAATTGCTTTGAAACAGAGCTGAAACGTGTTAACTTTTTGTGTATCAAAAGATTAGAAAATGAATATGTGATTTTTGCGATACGAACTTAACATTGTGATTGGAAATGTTTGAAGAAGAATGATAGAAGGGCAGTATTTATTTATAAGCCACTGATGTGACCATTATTATGGCATGACCGTTGGATAGTTTTGGTGAGATTGATAGTTATGCTTCAAGAAACATGGTCAAGACTTATGATTTGTATAGTTGTATCTTATAATTTTATACTAGAAATTTGTTTATAATTATAGAAAGTGTGGAAATAGAAGAGAATTGTAAAAATATGATGAGCTTTAAATGAATGTGTTTGAAAGTGGTATAAAATGAATAAGTTGATGAAAATGATGTGTAAAGTAAACGAGACTAGGGGAAGTGAATATTATATGTAATGATGAATTCGAAGAGAATTAAAATTTGAGAATAAATTTGACCTAATAGAATTAGGTCATGAATTGAAAACAGATTGATGAATTTAAAATAGACTAAAGGTTGGTCAGAATAGAATAAGGTTGTGATGGTCATATTGTGATAGTTAGATCAATTGATCCAAAATGTAATAAGTTTACAAGTATTTATTGAAATTCAATATGTGTAGTTGTATTAAGAATATGCAAGCTATATGATAATGTGCACAATACAGTGTTTTGATATGTATATGCATATGAAAGGAGCTAAGTTATATTAGTTTCAAATAATTATAAGAAAAAATTGTTAGTTATAGTATAATTGGAATGAATTTTAATAAGGAAATAAGATTTTGTTGTTGTATAATAGTGATATTAAATTAATATGGGGTAATTGTATAAAGAGTAAGATCAAAGTGAAGATGTGTAAAATTATTGTGTTAAGATAAAAGTTATTAACATTTGAATTTAAGGTGATGAGAGTATATTTTTAAGATAATGAAGTGATCAGATATCTTGAGTGCAATAGGTGTGTGGTGTATATATATTAAGGAGATGAACTAATTTTGTCTAATGACAATTCGATTGAAGATATAATAATCTGTTGTGACTGTTTGAGTAAATAGACAGTATAATGATGTGTTAGGGAATGGTAAAAAAGAAATTAAGAATGAACCTAAGGGGGAGAATAGAAATTATGTAATTTGGTAAAATAATGATTTGGATGATTTATTACTATACTGGATAATTTCGAGGACGAAATTATTTAAGGGGGAGAAAATTGTAACATCCGTGATTTTGGAGAAATTAAATAAGTATTTGGAGATATAAATTGTATATACTCAATATATATATATCTAGAGTATATATAACATATACATATGGTATATTAATTATATATGTTGGATTAATACATTATATACTTAATATTTAATACACATATAAGGTACATTTGATGTGTATATAAGATACACATTACTTGAGCATATGTGTAATATCCTAAATTTTTGAAAAGTTTTAATTTTTGAAAATTTGATAAAATAAATTATAATTTAAATGGATAAATTAAATTAATGGTTTTAAATGAAAAATGAAGGGGTTTTAAATGAAAAAGTGGATAATATATGTGATATATATATATAATATATATAACATATAAAAGTCAACACTTTTTAAAAGAAAAGTAAAAGTACAAGGGTATTTTGGTAATTAAATCTTAGAAATTTAAAATTAATAAAATTATTCAAAAATAAATTATTTTTGAATGCAAGAGGAAATTTAGGACTTTTAATTTATTAAATAAATAATTAAATAAATAATTATTAAATTATTTTAATATATATATATATGGTTTAAAATTAAAGGGTGAAAGGAAAGAGAAATAAAAAAAATAAAGTCTTCTTCTTCTTCTTTCCTTCAAGGCCAAATTTCATGGCTTCAAGAGAGGGATTTGCTTCTTCCATACTCCAAAAATTGAAGAGATTTTAAGGATTCAAGTGGAGTTTTAGAAGTTTCTTCATCAATTGGTAAGCTTTCTTACCAAATTTTCAAATTCTATAGAAAAATGTGTTATGTAAATTTTGGAAATCTATAGTAGCATGATTTAATTGCTTAATTGGATATGAATGAAGTTTTTTTGATTGGTTATTAATGATTTTAAGGTTGGATTAAAGAAATGGTTGAGTTTGGGTAAGATTGGTGAAGAGAGAGAATTTAGGGTTATGTAATTTTTTGGGTTTTAAAATCATGATTTTTAATTATGTAAATTGATTCCAAATGAGTTGTTTTGATACATAAACAAGTATTTTAAAGTCAAATATTAGATTTGGTGGTGTTTGGTTGGAGTTTGAGAATGGAAGTGGAGATTTAGGGTTTTGTAAAAGTGATTTTCTGAAATGGTTGAATTGTGTGATTTTATTTGTTTAAGTATGTTGTTTAGTGTTAAAAGTGATGAATATAAGCTTGAAATGAGTAATGGATTGTGTTGGAATGGAAAACCTTCAATGGGGGAAGGTTATGCCATTTTTGAGATTTTGTGTATAAGAGTGTATTGTTATAATGTAAATGATTTAAATGTATTAAAATATGTTTTTAGTGATATTAATAAACTTAAAACACTAATTTAAATGGCTTGATATGATTTTTCAAAGTTAAAGTGAGGTGAAGTTTAATTTTGGGATTTGGTTTAGAGTGATGTTTAATTATGGTTTGATATTGAGAATACCTTAGAATATGATATTAAATGATTATGTATGATCACATTTGGTATAGGCATTGAGGGAGGCTGGTTTGCTTCATCCAAGTGGTGAAGGGCAAGTTGGAAGGATAGGATTGGAGGTTGTATTAAGCTTGCTTTGGGTTGCTAGTAGAGGTATGTACAAACTTTGAGTATAATGTTTATATTTGCATGACATTTGGACTTAACACATTTTGGTTGAAAAATGTGTTAAGCTACTTGGTTCATTGATTGAGTATGAATAGTGTGCTATGACATTTGTAATGTCATATATGTATTAAATGCATTGTGAAAAGCCATTGATAATGGCTAAATTGTGTAAAGTGTGAAATATGCATATTATGTGAAAATACCCAAAGTAATTGGGTAATGTGTTGTGAATACAAAAATGAGATATGTGAAATAATGAAATGAATTGATATTGATAAAAATGAGAAAAAGTGAGAAAAATGAGAGAAAAAAAGTGAAAATAAGGCAATGAGCCTAGTTTGATTATGAGAAATGAATTGTGAAAGTATTTGATAATGAGATAAATGAATTAATTGTGTGCCTAGTATGCTATTCAATTTTTAGAGTTCTGGGTTTGGCGGCATGCCTATGAATTGCTGGGCAGGTGACCGGGTTGTAAGCCGAGCCCAGCTGATAAATGATAAATACGATATTTTTGAGGTGAAAAGACTGGGTTTGGCGGCATGCCTATTAAGAATTAAGTCATAATGCACAAAGACATTATAAGATTTAAGAAAAACTTTTATCGTCATTGAAAATAGTCCATAACAACAATATTTTTGGCACAATACTCTTTGAGACAAATAGCCCACATATCCCTAATATATCATCAAGATTGTAGAACAGACAAAATCTATCGATTCACATCAATGTCTACTCATCAAATAATTTCCTAAAATCAAACCAAAATGGCTAAAACATAAACAACATTCGACACAATCACGTTCATAATAAAAACAGAATCCATGCTAATACCATCCTAGCAAAAAAATCAAAACCAACATCCATTGTTTAAGTGCAAGTACTGAAATTAATTAAAACTCAAATTGACTAAACAAAGTTGAGAAATGAGTTTTAAAAGAAAACTTCACTTTGTGACTCCTCCCCCCAACCAAACTTAGGATAGACATTGTCCTCAATGTCAGGAGGGAGTTCATTCATAGCCGGTTGGTAGATCCTTCGGTGGTGAGGAGCTTGACCTTAGTATCCCATGTATGCAAAGAAGTTCTTCATTTCTCCTTCCATTCTGTTAAGTTGAGCTTGTATGACATTGTGCTGATCGATGAAGACTGTCTATAGATCGTGGATCTTTGTATTCATTTTAAGCTCCATATGGTCCATTCGATCATCAATTGTTGCATTGTAAGTTGGTATGTTGCTGAAGGAGCTTGTGTGTCGTGAGGAGATTCTTCTAGTGTTTTCTCCCTGTATATTCTTTCTTCTCTTTATTTTTGCTTGATTATAATGCAATTTCTTTTCACTTGCACCATTTTTATGTTAACTAAGCTTATCATGTCTACACGTATAGAACTTGCCACTAAGACTAAAGATGAAACATCTATTCCCAAAGCTAAAGCAATCTTGGTTATATAGCCTCTTATAACTATGGACCCTTTCTTTTGATTAGCAACAACACTTAACCATTTGGCAAACTAATTCCCAACATTAAAATTTTTGTTCTTTAGCATACAAAAGAAGAAATACAACTCAAAACTATTGACAACCCGATACTATCCCCTTTGCCATATATAGAATGAGTAAGTACTTGATGAATGTATCTACAGATCAGGTTATTAAACTTAGAATCCTTGGATGCACTCGAGTTGTATTGACTACTTCCTCTTAATTCCACCCAGGTTTCTTGCTCCTTATAGTCAGTATCTTTATCCACTGAACCGGGGTGACCCTCAAATTTAAAAATCTCATTTAGCCGATCAACAAGTAAAGTGAAATTATGGTTAGCTAGTCTAAAGGAGATGGATCTGGGTTGTGTCCAAAATGGGGATTCATCCTATATGTACTTGTAAGAGCTAAGAAACTCATAGACTAACTTAGGGTATATGAGACAGTTGATTAACGCAAAATTTTCTAAGTTACATTTGGTAAAAAGTTCAATGACTTCATCATACCATTTTAGTTTCCTTAAGGTGGGTTCATCTAGGTACTTAGATGGAATAATTTTCCTTTTTCATTGAATCTCATACCTCATTCATTGATCTTCATTCTAAAAAACAAGAGGTATGAATTGGGTTACCTGTGGAGGGGGTGATCTTTGTTTTGGAGGCGGAGTTGGAGATCATCTTGGTGAGGAGAGGGAACCTTCTTCCAATGAAGATGATGAAGGAGGAAGGATTATCTTGGCTTTTCGTGGTGGAGGACCTTGGTTCAACGCAGAAGATTCTCCCTTTCTTTTAGGAGCTCTCTTTTTGTGAGTGAAGGTCTTTGTCCTCGGAGGCATTGTGTTTGATTCTACAAAAGGTAAAAGATATTAGTGAGATCAAGAATGATAATGTACTCCCTGCAAAATTAGCAACCTCTGCTTTGTCAAATGAAAATTCCTCAAAATCATTAATCTGGTTCGATAGTAAAACATAAAATATTAACCCATTAGCTAAAAAATGCAGCAAGAACATACTAGATTTGTCTTAGTGCCATCAAAATTGCTTACAGAAATAATGATAGCCACCTATATTTTTACAACAACATTGGTTCAATTGGTAACATCAACAAAGTGCAAGGAAATGGTTGCAAAAATCACAAAAACTCAGTAGTATTAAAAAAAAGTTTTCTGACCAATAAATTATCTATCAATTCCATCAAAGAAAACAACAAAAGAAACAAAAAAACAACAAAAACCAGCTTATTTAACTCAAAATTCATATGAAATTTGCTAATGTAATGAAACAACTTTGCAAAATAGGTTACAAACACACAAGATAGAGGCAAAATAACAAAGGCCCAAATTAGATTGGACAAACAATGAGAAACTCATCGGCTAAGAGAAAAAAATCGCAAAGATAATCTAAATTCTGCATAAATGTCAAATCCCACAAGTAACTTCACAATAAATGATGCAAATATAAAAGAATAATTGAAACATTTGAGAAATAAAAAAATCACAATTACCCAATCAAAATTTTGAGATTTCTAGGTATCAACCAAAAGTAGATGTTCTTACCAATTTGGCTCTGAATCTTTCAAAAACAAACTTGATTTTGATCGATAAAATAGTGCTTACAATGCTTGGGTGATGTGATTTTACAAGAAATTTTGAAGAAATTTGGTTGAAGATGAAAAAGGAAAGAGAAATGAGTTAGAGAGAGAGAGAGAAGTGAGAGAAAAAGAACAAACTCCCTTTTTATAATGCAGTTACACACGGGCGTGTGTGTCTCAGTACACATAGCCATGTGTATGGATTTGAATTTGTTTTCTTTTCCCCCCTAAAGTCTCAGTGGAGAGGTCATACACATGGAAGTGTGCTTTTGGATAGGCACACCAGTGTGCATGTTATTGAATAGGCCAGCAACTTTTAGATGTACACGTCTCTGCGGAGTAGAATTGGCATGCCCGTGTTCAAGATTTTCATTATGTCTACCTTATGGTATTGAAATTCGGAGGGTCTCGGATGTACACGAGCATGTGTGATTAATGTTACATGCCTGTGTGTTTAGTTTTAAGTCTATCATAGCTCAATTCAGTAACTTATGGACCCTCAAACCAAATGAATCACATCATTATTTCAAAATGTCAACAAAATTCAACAATATAGAGAAAAAGGCACTTAAATAAAACTTCAAAACAATAAAGAAGTAAAAGTAAATTTAATGAAAACATTGGGTTGCCTCCCAATAGCGCTTGTTTAAAGTCATTAGCTCGACTTTCCCATTAGAGCTCAAATCTTAAAATAACAGACCAAAGCCTTATCAATTGGTTTACCTATAATATATGGCTTTAATCTTTGCCCATTGACCATAAAAATCTGATTTGAGTTATTTTGAATATCCACTGCCCCTGAAGGATGAATCTTGACTACCTTGAATGGTCATGACCATCTAGACTTAGGTTTTCTTAGGAACAGCTTGAGTATACAGTTGAACAATAGCAGAAACTGGCCCTCAAAGTTACGTTTTAGTATATGCTTGTCATGTCATGCTTTTGTTCGCTCTTTATACAATTTAGCGTTCTCATATAAGATTAGGCGCAACTCCTTAAGTTGACTTGATTGAAGTAACCTCTTTTCACCTGCAACTTTTATGTCAAAATTTAAATGCCTTATTGCCCAATAAGTCTGATGTTCTAACTCCACTAAAAGATGACGTGCTTTTCCAAAAAATCAACCTATATGGAGACATTCCAATGGATGTCTTAAAAGTAGTTCGATATGCCCAAAGAGCATCATTAAATTTAAGTGACCAATCCTTCCTAGAATTACCTACTGCCTTTTTCAGAATCCACTTAATTTCTCTATTTGAAATTTCTACTTAATCGCTTGTTTGTGAATGATAAGGTGTGGCTATCCTATGATGAACTCTGTACTTCTTAAGAACGATGTCAAAAGCCTTGTTGCAAAAATGTGAACCTCCATCACTAATAATAGCTCTTGAAACATCAAATTTGGAACAAGTAAACTTCTTCATAAACCAGTTTACCACTTTAGAGTCATTGGTTGGACTATCAATTATTTCCACCCATTTTGAAATATAGTCAACGACCACAAGAATATACTTGTTGTTCAAAGAAGAAGGAAATGGTCCCATGAAATTAGTGCCTATTACTTTAAATAATTCAACTTCCAAAATTGGATTCAGAGGCATATCATCCTTTCTCGAAATACTGCCCATTCTTTGGCAATGGTCACAACTCTTACCAAAATTATGTATATCTTTATATTTCATTGGCCAAAAGAATCCAGATTGTCATACCTTGGCAATCGTTATTGAAGAACTTGAGTGTCCCCCACACTTTCTAGAATGACAAAACTCGAGTATGGAGTTAAACTCTTCTTTTGGAATACATTGATGGATCACCCCATCGCTATAATGCTTGAACAACAAAGGATCCTCCCATATATAATGCTTCACCTCAGAGAAAGATTTCTTCTTTTGATTGGAATTAAATTCAGATGGCACAATTTTACTGACTAAGTTGTTGACAATATCATCATACCATGGAAAACTCCCTTTTAATGCATAAAGTTATTCATCAAGGAAAGTTTCATTGATTGGAATTTTCTCTTTATCGATTATGTCCAACTCTAATATAGAGAGATGGCCAACAACAACGTTCTCTATACCCTTTTTATGTTTAATCTCCACATTAAACTCTTAAATCAAAAGCACCCAACGGATCAAGCGTTTCCTTGCATCTTTTTTATTCATAAGATATCAAATGGCAACATGATCAGTATACACAATCACCTTCGACCCAATGATGTAAGGTCAAAATTTATCCAAAGAATAGACTATCTCAAACATCTCTTTTTTCGTAGTGGCACAATTTACTTGAGCTTCATCAAGTAATCTACTGGCATAATAAATGACATAGCATTTCCTATCATCATTTTAGCAAAGTATAGCTCCTATCGCATATTCACTAGCATCACACATGATTTCAAATGGTAGAGTCCAGTCGGGTGGAGCAATAATCACAGTTATGGTCAATGCTTTCTTCAACCCATCAAAAGCAACGAGACAATTATCAGAAAAATAGAACTCAACGACCTTACTAAAAAGGTCACACAAATCTTTAGAAATTTTAGAAAATTTTTTTATGAATCTCCTATAAAACCCGGCATGTCTAAAAAACTCTTGATTCCATTGACATTTATTGGAGGAGGTAGCTTCTCGATGATTTCAACCTTAGCTCTATCCACCTCAATTCCTTCTTTGGAAACTTTGTGCCATAGGGTTATCCCTTCTTCTACCATGAAATGACATTTCTCCCAATTTAAAACAATGTTTGTCCCCTTGCATCTTTGAAGTATCTTGGCCAAATTCTACAAATAAACATCAAATGAAGTTTCATAAATAGTGAAATCATCTATACAAATTTCCATAGATTGTTCAACATAATCACTAAAAATAGCCATCATCAATGTTGAAATGTAGCAGGTGCATTACATAAATTGAAAGGGCATTCTTCTATAAGCAAAGGTACCAGAAGGGCAACTGAAAGTTGTCTTATCCTAATCTTCTGGGGTGATAGGTATCTGAAAATATTCTGAGTATCCATCTAATAAATAAAAATAAGAATTACTAGCTAAGCACTCTAACATTTAATCAATGAAATGCAGAGGGAAATGGTCTTTTAAAGTGGCTTTATTTAATTTTCTATAGTCAATATACACTCTCCAACCTGTAATTATCCTAAAAGGGATCAATTCATCTTTCTCATTTCTAACTACAGTCATCCCTCCTTTCTTTGGTACAATGTGTACTAGACTTACACAAGGACTATCAAAAATTGGATAAATAATACCTGCATCCAATAACTTAGTAATCTCCGCCTTAACCACCTCCTTAATGTTGGGATTTATTCTCCTTTGTGCATCTACGACTGGTTTACTATCATCTTCCATCAAAATTCTATGCATGCATAATGATGGGCTAATCCCTTTGATGTCAGAAATAGTCCAACCAATAGCCTTCTTAAATTTCCTAATCACATCTAATGTTTTCTCTAATTGATCTTCAGATAATTGAGCATTTACAATTACAGGTAAACTATCTTTAAGTTCTTAAAAGGTATATTTCAAATGGGAAGGTTATTGTTTCAACTCAAGCATTGGAGGTTTTTCAATTGAAGGAGGAGGAGGTGGTAAGGACGTAGATTTTCCTATTTCTTCAAATCTCCTAAAAGTCATGAGTGGTGTCATTTGTAAGGAATAAGAGTAAGCCACAATCTCTTGGTTATCATCTTCTTGAGTTGCACCAAGGGTCAAACAAGCCTTTAAAGGGTCCTCTCTAGACTATTTTTCATAGATTTCCTGAACTAACTTATCAAGAGTGTCAACCCTGAAACAATCATCCATAAAACTAGGTTCTTTCATGGAATTACTAAGATTGAACTTTACTTTCTTTTCACCCACTTGCAAAGTTAATTTTGTAACACCCCGATACTCCATATAAGTACTATACATATACATGGTATACATACAGTAAGTATATAAAGTACAAGGATGTCACTTTTTGTTACAATTTAAAAACCTTTACCAGTGTTCAAACCACCTTACATTCATTTAAAGAACATTATACTTTTAAAGATCTTACATATATATAATAATTTTATCTTTATCAAAACTTCATTTATACATATGAATACACTTCATCAGTAATACATCATAATTAAAAGTTTTACATGTATGCATCACCCTCTAGTTGGTCTCGACAAACTCGTACTCTACTCGTGGCATAACGAAAGACTTCATATCTTTCACCTAGTCACCTGCACGAATACACATCCGCGCTAAGCCCGAGAGCTTAGTAGTACAAATATAACTTATAAACATACCTTATAGAAATTCCACGTATTAATAGTTTCTTATCATGTTTTTCCTTTCTAATTGCACCTTTCATATATCTCAGCTACATTCATATATTATATACATATATACAAGTCATTATCACCAACCATAATCCATTAATAATATTCATAACCAATATATCAATATACACATTATATGTCATACTTCATAACATTACTTTATTCATAATTCACCATTCATGAATCACATTTCCAACAAAGACAATCATTATCATCAACCACAATCCATCACCAATACTCACAATCAATATATCAATACACACATTACATATCATACTTCACAACATTACTCTATTCACAATCCACCAATCATCATCTATTACTCACAATCATTATCAATACACACATTACACAACAAACTTCATAACATGATTTTATTCACAATTCACCAATCATCAATCACATTTCCAACAAAGTCAATCATTAATCTCATTACTCATTTATTTCAACATTTGTATATCACTTTGACAACAAAGACAGACTCGGGCCCAAAAGACACTAATATGTTATTCAAAGTTCAGAGTTACTGCTTTGGTTCATAATCACAATAATCAAGCCCGTAGGCAACATATATATCTCTATCCATGGATAGTGTAACAGACCCAGTCTCTTGGACCCTCAACTCTGCTAAACTCGAGGAGATCCTCAACCCGGCTAGACTGTTACTACAATTCACATTTCACATTTATCAAGTAACAGACCCAGTCTCTTGGACCATCAACTCGACTAAATCGAGGAGATCCTCAACCCGGCTAGACTGTTACTACAATTCACATTTCACATTTATCAAGTAACAGACCCAGTCTCTTGGACCATCAACTCGACTAAATAGAGGAGATCCTCAACCCGGCAAGACTGTTACCAATCATATATCTTATAGTCACAATTCTCATAATGTAACAGACCCAGTCTCTTGGACCTCAATTCAACTCAAATTGAAGAGATCCTCAACCCGGCAAGACTATTACCTTTCATTTTATAGGCATGCCTCCAAATCCAGAACTCTGAAAATGAATAACATATCAGACACACAGTTCATCTATTATTTCATTATCAATTTCATTCTTAATTCTCATCATTATCTAGGCAAACATGCCCCACTTATTTCAATTGAATCATCATAGCCAATCACAATGGCTTCACATTTCATTTGAGTTATCATAGCCAATCACAATGGCTTCACATCACATTATGTCTCAACTCATATTATGATATTTCATTATTCAAGTATCCATAATCAATTACCTCATCACCTCATTCACATTATACATATAGCATCATTGCTATAACATTACAAAGTACATTATTCATATAACACAATACCACTCAAAAGATTCACAATACATAAAACATAACATTGTTCATATGCATCATCATTATAATACACTACATCAATTACATTAACCAAACAAACATATCATTATTCTATCTTATCACTCACATTATTATAATTCATAACATTAGTTTCACATCTCTTTATGTCTCAATATACCTTAAAGTAATTTATCATAAAAGTATTTATCATAATAAATTGCATTGCACATACCTTTTTGAATGATCCTCTTCTCTTTCACACTATACAAGTCACATTATATTAACAACATAATAAATTGCTTAACATTGTTTTAAGTATTAAAATCATATAAAAGAATGCATCTAGGTAAGTTTGTACTTACCTCAATAACACTCCACACACTATCAACACTTTCCTTTTTCCAAGATTCTTCACTTCCAAAATTAGGGCATATCACCTTCTTTCAAAATCTAATCCCAAAAATGATACAATACATCAATTCCAAAACAATTTATCACTTAATAACCTCATCTAAGACCTTTATAACACACATTACAAACCAACACCTCATGTTAGAGGCCACGGCCGTGGCCACCTCAACCCCCACGGGCGTGGGATAAAGAAGGATTCTGCCACTCATGATCCTATCCTCCACGGCCATGGCTTCAAATAACTATGAATGGCCACGGCCATGGCACCCAAGGCCACGGGCGTGGCATCCAGAAGGCTACTGCCTTCGGCCAAAATCTCATTCCAAAGCCCAAAAATTCCAACAAACATCAACCACATGAAGATCTATGACAATAACTAAACAAACTCAAGTTAAACCTCATGATACACTTCAAAACCCTAACACAAAATCAACTCCAACACTTCCAATAACAACACCAATTCAAGTTCTTAACTTACAATCAATTTTAACACTTAAAAACACATCACAAACACATCTACTCATAAAATCAACAAACCAAAATTCATTTCAAACACAACTTCAAAAGAATAAAGGAAATCAAGAAAAAGAGCTTACCAAAGTTGTTGAATCTCACAAATCTCCAACTAAATTCCTTGAATCTCTCTTCAATCTTTATTTTGGAACAACAAAAATCAATCTTGTTCTTTGGTTTTGGAGAACCGGCCACCACTAAGAGAAAAGACAAGAAATGCACAAGTCAACCTTTCTTTCCTTCTTTTAATATCCACCAAGCAATTTCCAAAAGAAAATTACCTCAATGCCCTTAACCATTTGCTTAACCTCTCTTTTAATTTATATGCCCTCTTTAGTAATTTCACACTCAACAAAAATAAATATCTCCTCCCTTGACTCTTCATTTGACTAATTTATATGTTATATATATTATAATATAAACAACATATACACTTCTCTCTAATTTCTTCTCTCTTTCAAATTAACATATACATTCAATCCAATTAAAACAACAATAATATTCAACACTTCTAGGGCATACATTGGGATATTACAAATTTACCTCCCTTAACATCAATCACAGCTCCTGCAGTAGCTAAAAATGGTCTCCCCAAAATTATAGAAACTTTAATATCCTCTTTCATTTCAAGAATAACAAAATCAACAGGAATATAAAACTTATCAACTTTAACCAACACATTTTCTATAATTCCCAAAGAGAATTTCATAGAACGATCTGTCAACTGAAGTGTCATCCTTATGGGCTTCAAATATGAGAATTTAAGCTTCCTATAAATTGAATTTGGCATTAGACTCACACTTGCACCTAAATCACATAAAGCTTTATTAAAGTCAAATTCACCAATAGTGTAAGGTTTAGAAAAACTCCTTGGATCTTTTAATTTGGATGGAAGTTTATTGAGGATCATGGCACTGCACTCTTCAGTGAGGAAAACTCTTGCATTTTCTTCATTGGATCTTTTAATTGAAGAATTTCCTTCAAGAATTTGACATATGAAGGCATTTGATTAAGGCATCCATAAAAGGTATGTTGATTTTCAATTGCTTAGACACCTTAAGAAACTTCTTGTACTGCTTATCCAACTTATTCTTTTGAAGCCTTTGGGAAAATGGAACAGGTGGAACATAAGGCTTCACCTCTTTCTTAGAAGGAAGAGTTGCATTTTCCTCCTTCTCTTATTCAACCTTTTTGTTTTGTAGTTCCTCTTCTGACATTATATCTTCTTTCATTTTGGATTCAATTTTCCTTAGAATTGCCTCTTGTAATTATTTTCCACTTATAAGGGTAATTTTCTTGCAATGCCCTTGGGATTTATTTCTGTTTTGTTAAGGAGAGTGCTTTGGCTCTTTGAGTTCGAAGAGCTAGCAAAAAAAAGATCCAACCCGTCAGACTATTTTTCTGGCTTGTCAAACCGTCGTACTTCCAACCCGTCAGACTATTTTTCTGGCTTGTCAAACCTTTCACAAGATACAACAATGAATTTCTCAAAAGATGCTTCATATATCGGTTTGTTGTCTTGGTAATGTGTTTGCCCTTGCTTTCTATTTGAAAATGGTGGTTGATAAACTCCTCTTTGGTTGAATTGGTTCCCTCATTTTTCTTAATTATTTTGATTTCCACCCCGAGACAAATTTGGATGGTTCCTCCAACTAGAGTTGTATTTATTTCCAAAAGGTAACTGTTGAGCTCTATTATAATTTCCTACAAATTGCACTTGTTTGTGAATTGAACATTCATAAGATTAGTGGTTACCATCACACCCTTCACAACTTGTCTTAGCGAGATTAACATGCTTTAGCTTTCTAGCTATGGCATCAACCTTGGCAGAACATAATGACATGTTATCGACTTCATGCACACCGGCCACATTCATAGTTTTAAATCCCTAATCTCATAAAAACCCTAGTTTTCAATATTCAAAACCCTAATTCTAAACCAAAACCTTAATTTTCATCCATAAAACCCTAAAATCATGTTTTTACCTTAAAAAACCTAATTTTATTTCTTAAACCCTAAACCATGATTTAAATCCTATAAGTCCTAGTTTAACATATAAACCCTAATTTTACATATCTTATGTTTTACTCAAGATTAAAATTTAGATTTGATTATTTGATTCATTATTGTATATTTATGATAAATGATTTATTGATGTTTTATTTATGATGAATGGTTGAGTGCTTCAATTGGTTTATTTTGATTTCAAAGATGTAAGAGGTATGTTTTCATTTTGTGGGTACCTCATTAGTTAAGTTTAATGTAATTTAATTTATTTTAAGTTTTGGATTAATTTAAATAGCATGTTTTCACCAAATGGTGGGTATCCTATTTTGTCTAGTTTTGGACATTAGACAATTATTATAAAGGCATGTTTCCATCATTGGATGGGTGCCTATTTTTATTACTTTATTTTGATAAAAGTGATGGATATTTAATTCTTTTAAATTGTGTGTAGTATGGATAATATCATAACAAACAAGAATTTAATAATGTTTAGACCTAAAAATGAGGTTGGTTCCAATGAACCCGGAGTTATAGGGGTGCTGGGTCATTCTCACGTTCCCCATACGTACCCAACTTTCTGAACCCATTAAGGGGGTTAGGGATTCCTTAAGAATCGAGTCATCTACACCTTTCTTTTTCCTGGCCTATCTGGATGTCGACTCTATTTTCTCTGAGTTTATGCCTGTGTTCAATGAGGCCCTGAGCCAAATAGTGTCAAAGTCGCAAGAACCATTTCATATGTGAGTGGGTACGAAAATCTCCGCTCTAAGTGGCGACTCCACTTAGGACAAGAGAAGTTGATTCCGTTGGTCTTTGTATTACCGTATTTTTTCCTATTATGTTATTATCCATTGTATCATTTAGATTGTATTGTATGTGTGAGTTAGGACGCCCGTGTAACCTATGTTGTGTTATGTAAGGAATACCATATTTTTACTCATGGTATGGAGATCGAGTATGATATAACCACTCATAGCCTCGTATCTTTTGGTATATACTTGCTATGGGAGCCTAAAATTTTCAACCTAAGGACTAAAGCTCATGTAATTGGCCTAGTTACTTTTCTTAGGTTTTTATCCAAATTCTTGTTGTTTGACTATGGTTGATATATCTTGGTGTGAACCATGACTTATTTGGTTTGTTCTTTTTTTTTTCTTCTAAATATGACCTAATTTTGTTGTAAGCTCACAATAGTTTTATTCTTTTAAACCCAAAAGACCAAAATTATTTTTAAAATTTTTCAAGATGGTCATTGGACATAAAACCTTTTTAAGATGGATTAAAAAAATAAAAATAAAAATTCTTTTTCACCATATAGCCCAAGCTCAAAGCCCAAAATTCATTTTTTCTAAAATCTTTTTACAATAGGCTTTAAGAAAAAACTTTTTTTGCACTTCATCCAAATTAAAACTTTTTTTAATGGGCTTACAACTATTAGGTCAATTATTGAATATCAAAAATCAATTGTGAACCTGGTTTATACCAAGACTTATAAATCATAGGCTTGTTTGTGGCATGAACAATTAGTTGCTTTTCCAAATGGAAAAACTATTTATGATAAACCTTTTAATTTAGTTTTAATTCAATATAGCATAAAAGCTATCCTTTTATTAGCCCAATGGATTAAGAATTAATTAATGGAAATTATCATGGACTCATTTCTAAGTTTGAAAATAAAACTATTGGTTAAATCATTCAAGTGAATTTTTTGAAAATAAGATATCTCATGTTAGTATTTTGTTAACCATATACCTAGGAAAAAAGACTCATCATTTGTGTGTAGAAGATATAAGGTTGGAAGGAACATCCTAATTATCCTTGTTTATCTGTTACGTATACATTCATGCATTCATACATGCATGCGTTGCATTATATGACATTGATCCTTTCTGGCTCACAGACTTGGAGTACAGCAGTTCAAAGACATAAGACAACCTGACCTACGTTAGTGACTTAGAGTTTAATGAAGATACAGTTAATTTCACTCCCAAGGCAATGGATCCGTAGCAAATTCAGAAGATGGTAAATGATGCCCTCAACTCCAAGATGGAAGAATTAAAAAGGGTCCTAGCTGAGACTGTGAGAAGCCAACTACTTTCACTATTAGAGGACAACAATGTTGAAGCATCTGCTCATAGCAAAAAGCAAAAGGATAAGGGAAAGACTAAGATAGTCAAAGTGGCCTCTAATAAAGACAAAGAAGTTATGGATGATAATGATTGGGAACAGTACTTCCAAGATCAATAAGAGGACAAGAAAGAAAAGAAGACTACACAAAAGAAAGCTGAATCCAGTGATGTCGAGAAGATGATTGTTGATCTGGAGAAGAAGTTTGAGAAGAAGCTGAAGGCCAAAGAAGTGTCAGAGGTGGATAAGTTATTTGAGCAAGATGAAGAAGTTTCTTACAAGTTCAAAATGCATTCTTTCGCCAAGTACAATGGTATAGAAAATTCTCACTTGCATGTTAAGCAGTACATCACAACTATGCAGTCTACTAGAGCTGCTAAGACTCAAACTCTAAGGTATTTCATGCTCTCGTTGGATCCTATTGTGTAAAACTATTTCAATACCTTAGAGGAAAGTACCCAAAAAGATTGGGATATGCCATACAAAGCCTTCATTCAGCAATATGGGTGCATGTCAAATTGGAAGTGACCCTGATGAAGGTAGAAACTATCAGAAAAAAGAAAAATGAGAATTTTGTTGACTATGTGAAGAGGTGGAGAAACAAAGTTGCACTGTTTAAGAAGAAACTAGATGAGTTCGACCATATTCGAATGATAGTAAAGGGTGTCCTACCCAGCCTATGTGAACAGATGCCTCATACTCTCATAAGAGATTTTAAAGATCTTCTCCAAGCTGGCTTACGGATAGAAGAATAGGAACGGGAGATGAACCATTTTTTCAAAAGAAAGAATGAGAGGAAGAATTATCAGTCTGGCTGCCAGAGTACACAAAATGCAGTGGATGTCAATACGACAATTGGTTAAGCAAATAAGAGATAATTTTCAGAGTTGGGGAGACCTTTATCTTGGGTTTTCAACAAGCTATAAAAGAAGGGACTATTACTGCCATTGGCTCCTCGACCTTCATGGAATCCTTTACCATCAAAATTTGATACTAAAGCCTTTTTTCAATTTCATCAAACACAAGGACATGAGACAAACAAATGCTTATGACTAAAACATGAGATTTAAAATTTGATTGATAGTAGAAAGTTACCTGAACCTAACAAGCCCAACACCAAAAGCAATCATTTGCCTAAATTTAGAAGAGTGCCACCACCATCAACCTTCATGATAGAGGGAGGATTGATGAAAAGTTTTATCTTGTTGACTTTTCAAGATATAGATGGAGAAACTGATGAGGAAGGGGTTGCTAGTTTTGGCCCTTGCCCCTGACATGTCTAAGTAAATGAAGCATTTTTTACTCCAACTCAATAAACTTTTCTTAGCTTATTCGATTATTTATTTTATTTTCTATCTTTGATATTTTCTGGAATAATTATATCTTTTAAATTAAGATTATTTGAATAAATTACTTTCATCAATTTTTTTATTTTGGGATTTGTTCATTTTGGTGCTCAACCAATGATGAGTTTAGCTTGATAATCATAAATTAGTATATCTATGCATTATAATTCGAATGACTTTACTAGGCGAGGGAGTTATTCTATTGCATTGAGTTATGTATGCTTACTTAGAGAGGGCTCCTATATAATTACCTTTGTTTAGGTCCTAATTGTTCTTAGAACATGCTTTAACAAACTTTTGAGGCGAAATTGAACTCTGCTTATTTAAGGGAGAGATGATCTAGGCATTGTTTGGTTAGCCAATAAGTATTATCCACCCTATTAATATTAATTTCTAGTTTGTCCTTTTGAGCCTTCATAAATTTTAGCTTACTTTTCATGGGCTTACAAATCCAATGACCTACCCTGAGCTATTGTTACACTTTTGACAAGTCTTATGATCCCTAAGGAACAAAAGGGAAAGAAGATCAAAAGAAGGATATATAATCAAAACTACAATTATAGTTGAAGGACACCTAAATTAGACCTAATATCACAAACTTATTAAGATAAAGTCAAGACTGAAGCAGATTTATGCCATTGCACTCATCCATTATCAGAAACACAAGTTTTTACAAATAAGATAACCCTTTTAGAGCTAGAACCTAAAAGAAAAAAAAAGAAAAGAAAGAAAAGTAAGAAAAAGAAATGAAAAAAAGAGAAAAAAAGAAAAAGAAAAAAGGAAATAGAAAATAAAACCCAAAAAGGCAGTTTAGGAAGCCAACAGAGTTCTCTTTTACCTAAAGCAGCAGAAGACTTTCACTTAGTTTACGAGAACAGTTTGACTTGAATCGGTCCAACCCAACTAGAGATTCATCTAAAATCAGAGAGATAGGAGAAAGGCCATCTAGTTCTTAAAAGTCATGCACTTGACAGCCCTACAGAGGAAAAGGATAAAATAATGAAATACCAAAAGAGAAAAAAAAAGAGAGAGAAAATGAAAAGAATGAGTATCTTAAGCTTTTTACAAAAGCAAAGATTGTCCTAATCAAGATCCAGATTCATGTCAAGAAGACAGAAGAATGTTCAAAGCTCTATCTTTTTATGCTTCCAACTGTCTAAGCTTCTAATAAGAAATTTTTAGTGTGAAGGTTTGTCCATAGTGTCACATTGGCTCCAATTTACAAATGGCCTTCATTTAACCCGTGTCCCTTATAAACCCCATTTCAAGCCTATTAAAGACCTGTTGATCTCTCTTGGTAGGTAGAGTTTATTAGTGGAGATAGTTTGAATAAGCATGTATATGAGATAGACAATATTTAAATTTAATGAGACCTTTGGCTAAGTAATGTGTATGTGCCTATCTGAAGTGTAATACTTTTTTGCTTAAATGGAAATGATTTTCAAGTTTAGTATGGTAACTAGGGTTGTTATATTATAGATATGTTAATTTGAAAAATCGAGTCATGAGGTATAATGACATTGATTTGACAAAGTCAACATTTGATTAAAAAACTATTTTCTCATTGCATAAACTTTCAAATTAAGGGAAGTACGTTGCACTGTCAAACCTTAAAGGACACATTGAGCAAAATAAATGATTATTTGTAAGGTTATAAAGAAGCTACCAACTGACATGTTGAAACATAGTTTGAAACGGATGTATCTATGACTATGTCATTTAGGCCCCACCACTAATGTTTTTAACATCTTGAAGATAAAAGCCATAAATATGAAGTCTTCTACTTGAACGTGCATTTGGAAGGAATCCATGGGAGCACTTCAGCCGATCACCTCAGTCTGTGAGTCAATGGAACCATTGTAAGTATCATCCATGCATATCATTTTTTATCTTGCGTTGTCAATTCTTTAGTGAACAACAAATACTCTATGAAAAACATGAAGCAGATGTATAATCAGGAGGGCATAGAAGGTCCATTGCTTGAGAAAGATCCAGTCACTTTGCAAAAATGGAGATGCATGCTTATGTAAAGAGCTAAACAAAATGCAAACATCAATATAGGCCTACATGGGAACAAAATCATTGGTTTGAGCCTATACAGGGGGCAAAGTTTCTTCTTTCAATCTTTGAGTTTATACATGTACAAAATATTTTCAGACTCACTTTTAATTTTTTGCCATGCAGGAAGCAAAGAGATGATATGAAGACTAGCTAAAAAAATAGTTGATTTTTTTACAAAAGGAAGAACAAAAAGAACAAAACAAGAAGAAAGACAGAAAGAACCCTAAAAGATTGAAGATGCAAATTGATAAAAGATCAGTCCAGCTATAAAAGGTGAAGTCAATGCAGGATAAAGACCTAATCTCTAAAGGATAAAGATCCATTTTTAAAGGGTAAAGACCCAATCTCTAAAGGATAAAGATCCATTTCTAAAGGGTAAAGACCTAATATCCAAAGGATAAATATCTATTTTTGAAGGGTAAAGACCCAATCTTCAAAGGATAAAGATCCATTTTTGAAGGGTAATGACTCACAATCCATTAAAGAATGGAACACCCGGTTAGAAGAAAGCCATAATTCTCAGATGACAAAAGGTCAACCAAGCTAGAAGAGCTGAAGTTGATCTATTTTTTTTCTCAAAGTATCCAGAACCCAATAGATCCAGTCTTTTGGGTCCAGAATCCAACCAATCCAGTTTTGGATCTAGAGCCCAATCAATCCAGTCTTGAGTCCAGAACTCAAACCAACTCGGGTCCAAAACCTAATTTTTTTTAGTCCAAAACTCAATTGGGGTCCAGAATCTAAATCAACTCGGGTACTAAACCCAAATCATTTGCTAGCCCAGAACTCAATTAAGGTCTAAAACCCAAACCAACTCAAGTTCAGAACCCAAATTATTTTTTAGTCTAAAACTCGATCCGGGTCCAGAAACAAAACTAATCCTGGTCCAGTACCCAAATTATTTTCAACTCCAAAACATGATCTGGTTCCAGAATCCAAACCAACTCGGGTCTAGAATCCATTCAAAAATCATGTTGCTTTTCACTCTTTTTTGCTGAAGTTTCAGATCACTCAAGCAGGAGGTAAATTGTATACCATTAATTTTGGACCTAATCCAGTCTAACCCTAATTAAAAGGGAGTTAGATCAAGTCTAAAGATTAAACCAATTTGAAATAATTTTATAAGCTCTAAAATGGTCTGATCCAATCTTAAAATCCCAAAGCAATCCGGTATGACCTAAAATTGGCTTAGCTAATTCACCACTAGGCTGGCCATGCCTGGGGCGAATGGCATGGCTAATTCATCCTAGGCCCTTGCCTGGGGCAAATTGCCCTTGCCAATTCGCCACAAGGGGCATGGAACAAACCCTAAGTTCACTGCAACTCCTTAATTAGGTAGATTTAATTCCTTAATTAGGCAGTTTTGCATTTAGAATCCTAGTAAGGCACGAATAAGGAGAGGAAATCTTGAAACCGTTTGCCCTAATTGTGCTTATAAATATAGAAGCTTAAAACAAATAGGAGGGAGGGGGAGTAATAGCAACAATAAACACAAAAAAGAGGGAGGCAACAACAAATCCTATTGGCAGGAATTAACTCAGAAACAAATCAACAATTAAAACATACACAGCAACCAAGAGGCAGGAAAAAGAACTGTCCTCGATTGCACTTAACCTCCAGCCATAAATTTAATAGATTTAGGCAATTAGCTACGTGATCTCTTTTACTTTGGTGAAGCCAAAGAACGAAGGCACGTTCCCTACACTTAATCCATTTAAATTCAATATAAGTTTCTTTAGTCATGGTTTTAAACATTGATTCTATATATATTCATGTTCAGTAACTTTTTTTTTGAAACAACATTGATTACATATATTTATGTCCAGTAACTTCTTTTCATTGGTTTCAAAGTCACCATAGTTTAATCCATTCAACATTGTTTCATCCAGTAGCTTAGTCAATCAATAATTCAATTGTTTCAAATATTCAGTAGTTCATGATTTAATTTAAATCTCTAATTTAATTACCTAAAATCCTATTGGCTTATTTTGAAAAACCAATATCTTAAATTATAGTTTTAAAACCCTAATCTCATAAAAACCTTAGTTTTCAATATTCAAAACCCTAATTCTAAACCAAAACCTTAATTTTCATTCATAAAACCCTAAAATCATGTTTTTACCTTAAAAATCCTAATTTTTTCCCTAAACCCTAAAACCATGATTTAAATCCTATAAGTCCTAGTTTAACAAATAAACTTTAATTTTACATATCTTATGTTTTTCTCAAGATTAAAACTTAGATTTGATTGTTTGATTCATTATTATATGTTTATGATAAATGATCTATTGATGTTTTATTTATGATGAATGGTTGAGTGCTTCAATTGGTTTATTTTGATTTCAAAGATGTAAGAGGTATGTTTTCACTTTGTGGGTACCTCATTAGTTAAGTTTAATGTAATTTAATTTATTTTAAGTTTTGGATTAATGTAAAGGCATATTTCCACCAAATGGTGAGTGTCCTATTTTATCTAGTTTTGGACATTAGAAAATCGTTGTAAAGGCATATTTTCATCCTTGGATGGGTGCCTATTTTTATTGCTTTATTTTAATAAAAGTGATGGATGTTTATTTCTTTTAAATTATGTCTAGTATGGATAATATCATAATAATTAAAAATTTAATAATTTTTAAACCTAAAAATGAGGTCGGTTCCAATGAACTGGGCGTTACGGGAGTGCTGGGTCATTCTCACCTTCCCCATACGTACTGTATACCTTTGATTTTGGCTCTAGCTAGTCCGATGCTAATTAATGAGGCCTGAACCAATCCATTCTAAATAAGAATAAACCAATTCCAAACTTTTGATTGAATTGATATATTTATTGGGGCTTAAAATAAGCTAGTTTAACTTTTAAAACCCTAATTGGGTCCGATTTAAATGTTTAGTTGGTTTTTTATTTGATACAGGTGCACTAAATCCTAAATGGGTATGATTTAAAGGTTTGGTTGATTTTTTATTTAATTTGGATAGACTTTAATTGGTATGGGTGTCCCATGTCGAATTGGAACAACCAATTCGGCATGGGAGAGCCCCATATTAAATTAGGAGCCTCCCAATTTGATATGGAGGCTTCCCATATTGAATTGGGAGCCCCAATTCAATATGGGGCAACCCTATATGAAAATGGCACAGTTTTTGGTAGTCCATATCGAATTTGGATAGCCAATTTGATATGGACTTTGATTCCATATCGAATTAGTGTCACTTTAGTTCGAGATGGTCTTGGTTTGCCTCAAATTGAAGTGGTTTGAACCCGATATGGTCACGGTTTGTGTCGAATTACAGGAATTCGATATGTTCAATAATTCGATATGCATTAGGAATCCATTTTTAAAATGGTAAGTTTTCATGATGTTTAACCTAATGCATGCTCATATAAAATACAGGTTTTAAAATCTTTAAAGGAGGACTGACAGCTAAGAAACGACAGAAATGATTAGCAAACTTCAGCAAGGACTTTTGAACTTCAGCAAGAGAGGCAGTAACCCAGAAGTAATAGATATACAATAAGAACACAAAGAGGAAAGGATGAGGATTACAGTATCAAGCATGGAGAAACATCTTGATCAGGAAAAGAAAAGCAACAATTAAATACATAGAACATTATCAAACAAGGCAGTGACTTACTGTCTTGGTTTTATTCAACTAAGAGTTCCAGTTGGTATAGGCAAGACATTGTATCAACATTTAATTTTGGTGGAATCTACAAACGAAGGTATGTCTTCCTAATTTAATTCGTTTAAGCTTACAGTGAGTTAATTTATTATTATTCCATCCATCGAACTGTCTTTATTTAATGTTTATTCTTTTAATTGTTAATTTATATACAAATATACAATTAGCATTGTAGCCTCAGTTTATTGTTTGCATGGTCAGTAACTCATCCCATTAAATCACCATAGTACTAGAATTATTCACATAATGTCTTATACATCTAATAGCCATATCACATATAAATTTTCATAAAAAAAATCCATGTTATAGTAGTTTTTGAGTTTTCTTTGATAAAACCCTATTTTTTAAATCTAAACCCTCAAAACCTTAATTTTATTTAAGAAATCCTAATTGAGATGTAAACCTTACATTCATATATCTATTGCTTTACTTAAGTTTGAATGCATGCTTATTATATGTGTTGGTGAATGATTTATTTTTATTTGATTTTATAATGAATGCTCGAATATTTGTTTATTGATTTGTTTGATTAATTACCCAAAGGAATTGTAAGAGGTATGTTTCCATATTGTGGGTACCTCATTCGTTAAGCTTTATATAATTTAATTTATTTTAAGTTTTGGATCAATGTAAATGATACATTTCCACCAATTAGTAGGTATCCTATTTTATTTGTTTTCTTTTGTACATGGAACAATTGTAAAGGCATGTTTTTATTCATGGATGAGTGCCTATTCATTTATTTTGTTTGAACTCATTGTGATTTTAATAAAGTGATTATTTATTCTTATGATTGCATGTAGTATGGATAATATCATTATAATTAAAAATTTTATAATATTAAAACCTAAAAAAGAGGCCGGTTCTAATGAACCGGGCACTGTAGGTGTGTTGGGTCATTCTCACCTTCTCTACGTGTTCTAAACTTTTCGAATCCAATAGGTGGTTGGGGATTCCTTAGGAATCGAGTCATCCACCCCTTTCTTTTTCCCGGCCTGTTTGGGTGGCAACTCCATTTTCTCTGGATTTATGCCTGTGTTCTCTAAGGCCCTGAGCCTAATAGTACCGAAGTCGCAAGAACCATTCCACATGGGAGTGGGGGAAAAAATTCTGCTCATAGTGGTGACTCCACTGGGGATAAGAGTAGTTGATTCCATTGGTCTTTGTATTATTTTATTCTTTCTTATTTTGATATTATCCATTGTATCATTTAGATTGTATTGTGTGTGTGAGTTAGGACGCTCGTGTTACCTGTGTTGTGTTATGTAATGAATACCATATTTTCACTCAAGGTATGGAGATCGAGCATGGCATAACCACTCATAGCCTTGTACCTTTTGGTATATACTTGCTATGGGAACCTAAGCTTTTCAACCCAAAGACTAAAGCTCATGTAATTGACCTAGTTATTTTCTTTAGGTTTTTACCCCAAATGCTTATTTTTTTTTACTATGATTGATATATCTTGGTTTGAACCATGACTTATTTAGTTTGTTCTTTTTCTAATATGACCTACCTATGTTGTAAGCTCAAAATAGTTTTATTCTTCTAAGCACAAAAGACCAAAATTATATTCAAAACTTTTCAAGATGGTCTTTGGACATAAAACCTTTTAAAGATGGGTCAAAAATTCTTCTATCTCATAGTCCAAATACAAAGCCCAAAATCTATTTTTTCTAAAATCTTTTTACAATGGGTGTAAGACCCTAATACCCTATATACGTATCATATGTATACCCTTGTATAAGTATAATACACATAAAAAATAAGGTGTTACTTTACAGTATTGTTTAAACCCTTACTTTAGTCCTCATCAATTATATTTTTAATAAAAGAACATTTTTCATTATCAAATCTCATTCTTTTAAAAATAACATTTACAAAACCATTATACTTTTCATTAGATTACATATATATAAATTTACATTGTCTTTTTCAAAATTCACTTATGTACTTATACATTTTTATCAAAATATAACATAATAAAATTGTACATGCATGCACCACCTTCTAGTTGGTCTCGAAACACTCTTACTCTTCTCGTGGCACAACTATTTGACTTTCAGATCAACAATCTACTCACCTGCGTGATTTACACAACTGCACTATGCTTAAAAGCTTAGTGGTATATATAAATAGCATATATATATATATATATATATACATTACAGAAAATTACACTCACATCACTAACATCATTTATCATCATATTCTTATCATGTTTCTCATTTTCAATGCACTTTCTATAGCTTTTCACTATTTTTATAATTTATACAAATCTTTAACATAAGCCATAATTCAATATCTTATCATAACATTCATGAAACAATACACTCAATTTCCATAAACATATATATATTACACATCACATTATATTTCCATAATCTCATTTTCAATATCAAGACTTAGCTCTATTCAAGTCTTTCAACAACTCATTTCTCATCGTTATCATATTTTCTCATGTCACATTCATTTTCAGTAATTTGCATATGTATTATGATCATATCATTCCATAATCACCATCATATATTCCATTTAACCTTCACAGATTTTTTATACAATAGGTACCACAATATCACATACACAAGCATGAGCCCAAATAACTAATACATCATTCAAATCTCAGAGTTACTGTTTTGGTCCATAATGACACCATGTGTCTAGCCCGAAGGTAAAATATAAATGTAATAGTCCAACTAGCCCTGGACTTATGATCGGGTCTTTTTGCCCAGCCCAACTTCAAGGACTTATTTCTGAGGCTTATGATCCGATCTTTTCACCTCAAAAATATTTTTACAGTGACACCAAGCATCTAGCCCCATAGGCAAATATAGGTATGCCGCCAAATACAGAACTCTGAAAATTGAATAACATACTAGGCACACAATTATTTTATATTTCCATTATCAATCTCTTTCTCATTTTCTCATGATCAAGCTAGGCACATTGCCTCATTTATCTCATTTATATTAACATCATCATATAATCATAATGTATCTCATTTATGCAATCTAGCCATCACCAATGGCTTTACATAATATCTTTAATATATACATAACAAACCACTTTACCCAAACATTTTGGGTCATTTTTATATTTTGCACATAGTTCACATTTCATTCAATTTAGCCATTAACAATGGTTTTTCACAATGTATAATAATGCATACATAGCTATTCACATGTCTTAACACCATGTTCATGAATACTTTATGTATCAAGTAGCTTAACAAAAACACATTTTTCATCCAAAATGTGTTAGGCCAAATATAATTGCATTACATTCCATTTATCAAGAGTTTGTACATACCTTAGAAAACACTCTAAACCAAGCTTTAAAACTTCCTCTAACCTTCTCTTCCAAGTTGCCCTTCAACACTGGGTTGGGCAAACTACTCTTTCTCAATGCCTATACAAAATGTGATCATAAATAACCATTTAATATCACATTCTAAGGCATTCTCAATATCAAATCATTTAAATAGGAATTACAAATGAAATTTAAAGAAAAGGGTTATTTTCAAGTGACACACCCAATAACATGGGCGTGTTACTGACTGTGCCACCAACCCAATCACATAGAAGCTTTGACACGTCCAATGACATGGGTGTGTCACTGCTCGTGTCATTCATTCTACCTCATAAAAACTTTGGCACGCCTAACAACATGGGCGTGTTTATGGTCGTGTCAATTATTTTGCCTTATAAAAACTACGACACGCTCAGGGACATGACCGTGTTAATGGTCATGTCATCAACGTTAAACTCAGCACCATTGACACGCCCAATGACATGGCCGTGTCACTGGCCATGTCAGGCAAAAGTTTTGCATTTCAAACTCTCAACCATATGAACACAATAATTCCAAACTCAATACTACAACACCCTTAATTATTATCTTAGTTTATATCCATAATTCACCCACCAATTCAACACTTATATATCTCTAACATATCATAACTATCATCTTATTCAATCAATCATCACTTTCTCTCATAACACATTCAAAAAAGAAGAAAGAAAAGAAATCTCTTCTCTTTCAATCCAACCTTAAAAATCATCATTAGCTACTGACAACATCTTCATACATATCCAAATAAACTATTAAAACATGCTAATACACAATCTCCAAAATCAATATGTCATTCTTCCATAGAATTTCAAAGAAACTTGCAAAATGATAAAGGAACTTACCAATTGATGAAGAATCCTCAAAATCTTCACTCAAATCCTTGAAATCCCTTATAAAATTGGTGTATGGAAGAAGAACAAAGCTCTCCTTTACTCTCTCTCTCTCTCTCTCTCTAACTCATGGCAAAAAAGGAGCAAAAGAAGAAGAAAAAGAAAATATCTTCTCTTTCCATCCTTATCTATATATATATATATTATAATAAGCCACTATTCAATTCTTTATAATATATATATGTAATGTATATCTTAGGTATATGTATATGTTTATGTCATATTTACATCAAATATATTCCAAATATAAATTTTACTTTTTCACTTAAAATTCTTTCATTTTTCATTCAAATCATTTATTTAATTTATCTAAATTTAATTTAATTTATTTAATTTTCCAAAAATTAGGGGTGTTACAATGGGCTTAGAAACAAAATTATTTTTTCACTTCATTACAACCTTTTGAATGAGCTTACAAAATATTTGAGTCAATTATGAAATACCAAAAACTAATTATATGCCTAATTTATACGAAGAATTGTTAATCGTGGGCTTGTTCATGGCATGAATCATTAGTTACTTTTTCAAATGAGAAATTTATTAATAATAAACCACTTAATTTGGTTTTAATCCAATTTAGCATAAAAGTTATTTTAATTGATTTGATGGATTAAAGCCCAATTAATGAAAATTATCATGGACTAACTTCTATGTTTGAAAATATAACTATTGGTTAAAATCGTCCGAGGGAATTTTTTGAAAATAGAATATCTAATGTTAGTATTTTTTTTTTACCGTATACCTAGAAAAAGAGACTCACCAATCGTGTGTGGAAGTTATAAGGTTAGAAAGAACATCCTAATTATCTTTGATTGCTTTCTATTTGTGCATACATGCATACATACATTACATAACATGTCATTGATCCTTTTTTGGCTCACAGACCTAGAGTACAGCAGTTCAAGAGCATACGACAACCCAACCTATGCTAGTGACGTAGAATCCAACAATGACTCAATTAGCTTCTCAACAAGAGTAATAGATCCTGAATAGATTCAAGGATGGTGAACGATGCCTTCAATGCCAAGATGGAAGAATTGAAACAGGACCTGGCTGAGACCATGAGGAGCCAACTAGCTGCACTTTTGGGGAACACTACTGAGGCATCTACTAACACAAAGAAACCAAAGGACAAAGGGAAGGCTGAGGTCAGCGAAGTAGCTTTTGATGATGACAAAGTAGTTGTTGATGATGATGACGACTGAGCTTAATACTTTCAAGATCCTCAAGATAAAAAGAAGGAGCCAAAGGTTGTTAAAAGATCAACCATGGAAAAGACTGATAATTCAGATGTTGAGAAGTTGATTGCCAATTTGGAAAAGAAATTTGAAAATCAGCTAAAAACTGAAGAAATATCGGGGGTCGACAAGTTGTTTGAGTTAGATGAAGAGGTCCTGTATAAGTTTAAGATGCCTTCCTTCTCTAGGTACAATGGTACATAAAATTCTCACTTGCATGTTAAGTAGTACATCACTGCTATGCAATCTTCCAGAGCTACTAAAGCTCAAACTCTAAGGTATTTCATGCTCTCATTGGATCTTGTTGTGCAGAATTGGTTCAATGCCTTGGAAGAAAGTACCTAAAGAGATTGGGATACATTGTATAAGGCCTTCATCCAGCAGTATAGGTATAATGTCAAGCTGGAAGTTACCTTGATAGAGGTGGAGACTATCAGGCAAAAACAAAATGAAAGTTTTTTTGATTATATAAAGAGATAGAGAAATAAGGCTGCACTTCTCAAAAGGAGGCCTGATAAGTCGGACCAAATTAGAATGATAGTCAGAGGCACCCTGCCCAATCTCCGTAAAAGGCTGTCTCACACCTTTATAAGAGATTTCAAAGATCTTCTTCAAGCTGGATTGCAAAAAGAAGAGTGGGAAAAAGAGAACTATTTTTCTGTAAAATGAAATTATCATTATGGCAATCAATGTACACATAAGGAAGTCAATGTTAATGCAACTGGTCAAGGAAGTAGAAGACAATTTTCAGAGTTGGAGAAACCTCTATCTTGGATTTTCAACAAGTTATAGAAAAATGGATTGTTACAACCATTGGCTCCTCGACCGCTACACAATCCACCACCATCAAACTTCGATGCCGAAGCCTTCTGTCAATTTCATTAAATGCAAGGGCATGAGACAAATAAATGTGCTCAATTAAGACATAAATTTAAGATCTTATTGACAGTGGTAAGCTACCTAAGCCGGATAAGCCCAATACCAAAAGCAATCCTTTGCCTAAATTTGGAAGAGTACCTCCACCAGCAACCTTCATGGTAGGAAGAGGATTGGAGGAAGATTTCATCTTATCCTCTTTTCAAGATCAGAGTATTCAAGATGTGAAGAGAGAAGAAACTCAACTCAACAAACTTCCCTTAGCTTGAATGTTGCTCTTCTATTTTGCTATTTAATTGGAGCAATTACGTTTTTTAAATTAAGATTGTTTGAATAAATTACTTTCATCAAAATTTTTGTTGGTATTTATTCATTTTGGTGCTCAACCAATGATGAGTATAGATTGATAATCATGAATTAGTATATCTATACATCATGATTTGAATGACTTTACTAGGTGAGGGAATTGTTCTATAGAATTGAGCTGTGTATGCTTACTTAGAGAGGGCTCCTACATAATTACAAGTGTCTAGGTCCAAGTTAGTCTTAGAACATAATTTGACGGACTTTCATGGCAAAATTTAACTCTGCTTGTTTAAGAGAGAGATGATCTAGGAATTATTTAGTGAGCCAACAACTAGTATCAACCCTATTGACATCAATCCCTAGTTGTCCCTTTGAGCCTTCGTAAGATTTTAGCTTTTTTTTTTCATTTACTTACAAACTCCAACGACCTACCCTGAGTTGTTATGATACTTATGAAAAATCTAATGATCACTAAGGTGAAGAGGCAAGAAGATCAAAGAAAGGATTGCATAGTCAAGACCATGAGGGTAGTTGAAGTTTACCTGATACTAGACCTAATATCTCCAAGATGACATCATGGCAACAAATGACTCATCCTTGTTGAATAAGACTCACTCTACTCCACTCATCCATAAATAGAAGTATAGAATGGTGCAAGCGAGATAATTTTTTTGGAGCTAGGACCCAACACTAAAAAAAAATATAGAAAAAAAAAACAAAAAAAAAGGGTCCTGAGTTTATGCAAATGCAAATGCAAAAGATGAAAATTGTCTTAATCAGTTCTATATTTCTTCCAAGGAGATAGAAGGAAATTGAAGTCTAGCAAGATTGCTCTCAGCTACCTATGGCCCCAACAGAAGATTGTAGTATGAAGGTTTGTCCATAATGTCACATCAACTCCAGCTCAAAGATGGTTTTTATTTAAATCGTATCTCTTATAGATCCCGTTTCAAGCATATTAAAGATTTTTTGATCTCTCTTGGTAGGTAGAATCTATTAGTGGAGATAGTTTGGATAAGCATGCATATGAGATAGATAATATTCAAACTCAGTGAGACTTTTGGCCAAGTAATGTGTATGTGTCTATCTGAAGTGCAACAGTTCTTACTTAAGTGTAAATAATTCTCGAGTTTAGTATGGTAACTAAGGTTGTCATGTTATAGATATGTTAACTTGGAAAATCGATTCCTGAGGTATAATGACACTGATTTGACAAAGTCAACATTTATTTTTTTTTTTAAAAAAACTGTTTTCTTATTGCATAAACCTTCAAGTTAAGGGAAGTATGTTGCACTGCTAAAACTCGAAGGACACATTAGGCAAAAGAAGTGATTATTTGTAAGGTTATGAAGAAGTTACCAACTGGCGTGCTGAATTATAATTTGAAATGTATGTATCTCTACTGCTTGGGGCCTCCACTACTCATGTTTTCATCATCTTGAAGATAAAAGCCATAAATGCAAAGCCTTCTATCATTCCAATGTAAGACCTGAACGAGCATCTGAAAGGAACCGACAAGAACACATTGGCTGATCACCTTGGTCTGTGAGTCAATAAAACCACTGTAAGTATTATTCATGCATGTCATGCATATATGAGCATATCATAATGCATTTTGTTGTATTGTATTGTCTATTCTTTGTCAATGTGAACAGGAAACACCTTGTAAAGTAAAAAATAAAAAGAAGATATTGAATCAGAGGACATGAAAAGGCTATTGCAAAAGAAAGAAGAGATGCATGCTTGTGCAAAGAACCATACAACACAAAACATCAATATGAGTTTACATGGGAAAGTTATTTATTTGGGCCTACACAGGGGGCAAAGTTTCTCCTTTTAATTTTTGAGTTTGTGCGTGCACAAAATATTTTCAGACTCACTTTCAATATTTTGTCATGCAGGGGGCAAAGAGAGGATACAAGGACTAGCTAAAAAATAGCTGAATTTTTTGCAAAAGCTCATTTAAGAATGGAGCAAGAAGAAAATTAAAACTCCCAAAAGAAATGAAGATGCAAAAGATAAAATATCAGTCCAGCTAGAAGAGTTAAAGCCAATATAGGACAAATGTCCAAAGGATAAAGATCCATTTTGAAGGGTTAAGACCCGATGAAGATCCATTTTGAAGGGTAAAAATCCAAAGTCCAAGGATGAAGATCCATTTTGAAGGGTGAAGACCTAATGTCCAAGGATGAAGATCCGAGGTCCAAGGATGAAGATTCATTTTGAGGGTGAAGACCCATAATCCATAGAAGAATGGAATAACCAGCTAAAGGAAAGCCAAAATCTCCAGATGATAGAAATTCAGTCCACCTAAAAGAGCTAGAGTTGAGCCATTGAAGAATGGAGCAAATGGCTACAAGAGAGCCATGATAAAAGATCAATAAGCTAAAAGAGCTAAATTTTATTGGCTAGAAGAAAGCTAGAACTCACAAACTGACAGAAGGTTAATAAATTCATATTCAGGTCAAGAAATCAAATCCAGTTTTGGGTTGAAAATCTAAATCTAGTCTTGGGCCGAGAACCCAAAATTCATTTCAGATTCATAACCCAATCCAGTTTTGGATCAAGAACTTAAAATTCAGTTTCGGGTCAAGAATCTAAAATTTATTTTCGGGTCGAGAATCCAAATCCAGTCTTGGGTTGAGAATTCAAATCTAGTTTCGGATTGAGATACCCAGTCTCAGGTCCAAGTACCCAAATCAAATCCATCTCGGGTTGAGAACTCAAATCAAATCCAATCTCGTGTTGAGAACCTAAATCCAGTCTTGGGTCGAGAACCCAAATTCAATTTTTTGATCGAGAATTTAAAATTTATTTTTGGGTCAAGAACCCAATCCAATCTTGGGTTGAGAACCCAAATCTAGTTTCTGGTCGAGAATCTAAAATTTAATTTTGAGAACCCAAATTCAATCTCGGGTCCAAGTATCTAGTCTCAGGTTCAAATACCCAAATTAAATTTAATCTCGGGTCTAAGTACCTAGTCTCAGGTCCAAGTATCCAAAATCAGCTCGAGTCTAGAACCCAAACCAATTTGGATCCAGAACCCAAATCTTTTTCGAGTCTAGAACTCATTTCGGGTCCAGAACCCAATCAATCAATCTCGGGTCAAGAACCTATCCTCATCCAAATAAGCTCAAAGTCATGTTATTTTCACTCTCTTCTACCGAAGTCGCAGATCATTCAGGCAGGGGCCAAACTGTAGACCCTTGATTTTGGCTTTAGCTAGTTTGATGCTAATTAATGAGGCCTGAACCAATCCATTCTTAATAAGTCTAAACCAATTCTAAAATTTTGATTGAATTGATATATTTTAATGGGGCTTAAATAAGATGGTTTAACTTGTAAAACCCTAATTGGGTCTGATTTAAAGGTTTGGTTGGTTTTTTATTTGATACAGGTGCACTAAACCCTAAATGGGTCCGATTTGAAGGTTTGGTTGATTTTTTATTTGATTTGGGTAGACTTTAATTGGTATGGGTATCCCATGTCGAATTAGAACACCTAATTTGACATGGGAGAGCCCCATATCAAATTGGGATCCTCCCAATTTGATATGGAGACTCCCCATATCGAATTGGGGCCCCATTTCGATATGGGGCAGCTCCATATCAAAACGGGGCTCTCTCATTTTGATATGGGGCAATTTTGGGTAGTCCATATCAAATTTGGATTGCCAATTCAATATGGACTTTGAATCCATGTTGGATTAGGGTCACTTTAGTTCGAGATGATGTCGGTTTGCCTCGAATTGAAGTGGTTTGAACACGATATGGTCATAGTTTGTGTTGAATTACAAGAATCCAATATGTTCATTAATTCGATATGCATCAGGAATATGTTTTTAAAATGGGAAGTTTTCACGATGTTTAACCTAATGTACGCTCATATAAATATAGGTTTTAAAACCTTCAAACGAGGACTAGTAGCCAAGAAATGGCAAAAATGATTAGCAACCTTCAGCAAGGACTTTTGAACGTCAATAAGAGAGGCAGCAACCCAGAAGTAATAGATATACAATAAGAACACAGAGAGGAAAGGACGAGGATTAGCAACCATTGAGCTCAATACAATATCAAGCACGAAGCAACATCTTGATCAGGAAAAGAAAAGCAATGATTAAATACAGAGAACATTATCAAACAAGGTAGTGGCTTACTATCTTGGTTTTTTTCAACCACGAGTTCCAAGTTGGTGTAAGCAAGATATTATATCAACGTTTAATTTTTGTAGAATCTACAAATAGTGGTATGTCTTCCTAATTTAATTCATTTAAGCTTACAATGAGTTAATTTATTATTATTCCATCCATCAAACTGCCTTTGTATAAGGCTTTTTCTTTTAACTGTTAATTTATATACATATATACAGTAAGCATAATAGCCTCTGTTTATTGTTTGCATGGTCAGTAACTCGTCCCATTAAATCACCATAGTACTAGAGTTATTCACCCAATGTCTTAAACATCCAGTAGCCATATCACATATAAGTTTTCATAAAAAATCCATGTTACGGTAGTTTTTGAGTCTTCTTCTATAAAACCCTATTTTTTAAATCTAAACCCTCAAAGCCCTAATTTTATTCAAGAAACTCTAATTGAGATATGAACCCTACATTCATATATTTATTGCTTTATTTAATTTTGGATGCAATATTATTATATGTCTTGATGGATGATTTATTTTTATTTAATTTTATAATGAATGCTCGAATATTTATTTATTGATTTGTTTGATTAATTACCCAAAGGAATTGTAAGAGGCATGTTTCCACATTGTGGGTACCTCATTCATTAAGCTTCATGTAATTTAATTTATTTTAAGTTTTGGATCAATGTAAATGATATATTTTTACCAATTTGTGGGTATCCTATTTTATTTATTTATTTTAGACATTGAACAATTATAAAGGCATATTTCCATCCATGGATGGGTGCCTATTCATTTATTTTGTTTGAACCCATTGTGATTTTAATAAAGTGATTATTTATTCTTATGATTGCATGTAGTATGAAAAATATCATTCTAATTAAGAATTTTATAATATTAAGACATGAAAAGGAGGTCGGTTCTAATGAACCGGGAGCTGTGGGGGGTGCTTGGTCATTCTTACTTTCCCCACGTGTATCCAACTTTCTGAACCCAATAGTGAGTTGGGATTTCCTTAGAAATCGAGTCATCCATCCATTTTCGGCCCATTCGGGTGGCCACTCCATTTTATCCGAATTTAGGCCCGTGTTCTCTAAGGCACTAAGCCTAATAGTACCGAAGTGCAAGAACCATTCCACATGGGAGTGGGGGTAAAAATTTTGGCTCACACGTACCCAACTTTTCAAACCCATTAAAGGGGTTGGGGATTCCTTAGGAATCGAGTCATGCACCTCTTTCTTTTTCCTGGCCCGTCCGGGTGACAACTCTATTTTCTCTAGATTTAGGCCCGTGTTCTCTAAGGCTCTCAGCCTAACAGTGTCGAAGTCGTAAAACTCATTCCACATGGGAGTGGGGGCAAAAATCCCCACTCACAACTGCCATGGATTCAAGCAATTTTAATGCTTCAGCTGTATTTTTGTTCATAAGTGCACCACCAGCTGCTGCATCTATTGTACTCTTTAATGGTTCTGTTATCCCATTATAGATGGTTTGAGCAATCAACCCATCTGAAATTCCATGATGGGGACACTTTCGTTGAAGGTCTTTGAATCTTTCCCATGCTTCATAAAGTGACTCTCCATCATATTGCACAAAGCTGGTAATATCATTTCTGAATTTTGCAGTTTTTTCAAGGGGAAATTACTTAGCCAAAAACCCCTTAGAATGGTCATCCCATGTAGTGAAGCTACCAACAACTTAACCTTGCAACCATGCTTTTGCCTTATCCTTTTTGAGAAAAGAAAAAGATGCAACCTAATTGCATCGTCACTGACTCCGTTCATCTTGATCGTATCACAAATTTTTAAAAAATTTGCCAAATGAGCTATAACATCTTCCTGGTCTAAACCATAGAAAAGCTGTTGTTGAGTCATGTTAATGAGGGCTGGTTTAAGTTCAAAAATGTTGGCATTCACTGCAGGTCGAGTGATACTTGACCCTATATGAGCATTTAGTATGGCATGCTCCCTCAAAGTGAGGTTCCTTGGTTGAAGTTGTTGGTCTTGTGGATCTCCCATATTTACTTCTTCATCACTAGCTTCTTACACTTCAACCCTATCCTCTTCCTTTTGAGACTCTTGTGCCAAAAGTTGTTCTCTTTCTTCCCTTTCCAAGCGAAGTTTCTCCTTTATTGCTCGATTGTTTGCTCTACACTACTTTTCAATCTCAGGAATATATTCTTCCAACCCTGCTTGTCAGTTTCTAATTATATAATTTCTGCAAAAAAAGTAAATGAAAATTAATTAAAATGAAATTCCAAATTAATAGTCTTCTTGAATTCTGATGTTATCAAAATATTGTCTTCCCCAGCTACAGCGCCAAAAACTTGTTGAGTATGAAATGATGTATGTTTTACTATGAGAAATACCGCAACTATATGGTATCGTGGCTTATAGTAAAGTGAGAGTACGAGTATCATATCCATAGGGAAGGTTTGTTTTGAGTAACTTCAGTTCAATTAAATTATTATTTGGAAATAACCAATTTTTTTAATAATTCAACTAATTAATTAAACTAAAATAAATAATTACTATTGGATCAAATGTTATATTATTAATAATAATAGAGTAGGATTAGGTTTCATTGGAGTTTTGAAATAGGTTTAATCAATTGTCTCAATGGATTTTACTTCTCAAATCAAGGATATCAAGTATCACTAAGCTCATTCACTTCTTTCTCAAGCAAGTGAAATATAATCAAGTAAAATTAAATCTCTATTCTTATGAGAAGAAATCAAAACTCAATCCAATCAATCAAGATATATTAATAGATCTTAAGGTGATTCTCTTATCTCTAATTCAATCACATCAAGTTGTTGATTCCTCAATCTAAATCATATTCAACTTTTGTATTTTATATAAATCAATAGATTTAATAATTGGTGGCCAATCAATTGCTAGCAATCAAAATGAAATCAACAAATCCATAATTTAGAAATATCTCAATAAATGCATATATAAATCAATCAACCCATTATCAAAACATCCAAATTCACCTAATCCCACAAAGAGGATTAGTTGTTCGTAGCTAATACAAATATAAAAGAAATATAAAGACTAAATAAAGAGTCCATAGCTCTAATATTGCAATAAATGAATTTAAGAAGGAATCAAGAAGTTTAAAATCAAAATTATAAACCAGGAATGATTGTTGAATATTGATGAATAATTCTTTGTTAAAGTAGTTGAATCTTCTCCAAGTCTCTAGCTTCCTCCTCTAGTCTCCTCACTTGTCCCTCTCTCTTGATATCTTTCTTGTTCTTGTTCTTATTCTTGAGAGAAAAAGGATAAGAGTTCTAAAGGTTAGATATAGGATTGGTTGCCTCTCTCTCTTCAAAATGATGAATTTATAATGTTCCCCTGGTTCCAAAAATGCCCCTAGGGTTTTGGTGAAAATTTTTACCTTAAAATTTATGTTTCCAGCTTTTTCCAGTTTTACATGGGCGTGTGGTATCATGAACACGGGTGTGTGAAAGAAGGAACTTTCAAAATCTTAAGAATTTTAAATTTGGTATACTCTAAAGAAAACACACGAGCGTGTGGGTCAGTTCTACATAGCTGTGTGAAATTTTCTGCCTCTGTCTCCTTTCGGTTCATGTCTTCTTAGCCAAAATCTAAAGTGCACGGGCATGTGGATCAATTAGACAAGCCCATTTATGTTACTTAACTTCTGTTTTCTTTCTTTTTAAGATTCCATCCACTCCATTTCCATTACTCAAGGTAATTTCTCCATTACTCTATCGTCACAAACAAACCCTCATTAAACTAGACAAAATACAAACCAATTACAACATAATTAAACAAAATTTCATTACAATACATGATTAAATATGAGATTATCATCTATGCATGAAACGTTCCCTTAACAAAACTTGTACCTAGAGATGTATTTGTTAAGCATACAAGGTCTCGAGGACTATGCAGATGTTGATGTATACATATTATTTGTTTGTTATTTTTCCCAAATTATGTTCACTTGTTATTTTATTAATATTAAAACATGATATGATTTTTGGGCTTACATGAATTTGAATGTTTAATATATTGGATGTTATTATATAAGAGCATGTCAAGCAGAATACAAATTAACCTTCTCACATAGTTAATTTCCTTCTATTTGTTTATGTGGCAAGTGAAGATAAGACCATTTTCAAGCATTTTATCTAGGTGATAATAAGCTCATGTTTGAAGCAAGATGGTAGTCTTATTTACATAATGAGATTTGTTTTTGGCTAGTTACACATGATTATGCCAAGCTAGTTCTGTCTAAGTCGCCAGATGTGAATTCTGAATAAATATGATAAGTAGATATGTGAACTCTAGTTAGACATTGAGTGTGTTTAAACTGTCATTTGTACGATGTTTTTAAATCAAAATATGTTTTTGATAGACATCCACCCTATGGGAAAGAAAATAATACTTTGACATGTGTTACATACCACATGTGCCAAATTTCAACTACAGGATGAACAAAAATATATGATCCCAACCCTTAACAATTTTGATTCTCAAAGTTACCCTTATGATTTTTGGCTGGTTCTTGAGAAATTGTCATATGTTTGTTATCTTAGGTTGTTACTAGAAGGTTATGGATGATTTAACCTAATAGGACTTTTCTAGAAAAGCAAGTTTAATCATAATCAAAGAGACTAAATTGGAAGGAAGATCACTTGATACTCAATTTCTCTTTGTATTCCCAAATCGACCAATTATATTTTTGTGCTTACATAATTGCAAATGCAAAAAATGTCTTGAGATCAATAAGAGACATTAGAAACGTGATAAGTGGTCTAAGATAAAATATACTTTATTTACTCTAAAATTGTTTCTCAAAACGAGACACTATATATCCTTAACATATGTATAACTTAGAGTTTTCGTAGTATGTTGGTCATGCAGTGTATTAGTTTAGTATGAGCTACCTAATATAGTTATTTTTATTAGCATATGATCCATCATATGTGAGTGAGAGATGTTAAGACCCGTATCTCCAAAATTATTCAAATATTAATTAAATGTTTTATTTGCATCCATATATATAGAGTATTAATGAGTTTAGGAATATTCTATTCACAATATAATTAGAATTCTTGATAAACTCCACTTTAAGGGATAGGAGAATCATAGTTTAAATTTGAAAAAAAAAATATCTACAGAGATAATGAGAAAAGAAACATGAGTTTTCTCCCCTACAATTTATCCCTAAAGCACTCTATATTTTTTTTTTCTACAAGAAATCTTTCTTTTGTGAGTGAAAGTGCAATTATAAGATTGTTTTAACTTTTAGATGGGAAAGTAAAATTTTTTTTTATGGTGATTCTCTTTACGATTGGTTATACAAGTATTAGTTCAAGTTTTCCATAGACATAGTTAGAGATAAGATCCGGCCTTTGTTTTAATATATAAACATGTCCCAACATTCCACATCAACAATAATAAAAAATTAAGAAGTTTATATAAGCAGACTTAAATTGTATCTTATTATTTGATTTAAGTATTTTGTGCCAAGCTGAACTCTTTTTACTGTCCATTACAAATGATATTAGTCTGTTTAACTTGATATGCCAAGTGTCTACTATTTCAAAATATATTATCTAGTCGTAAAGTTTCATTCACTAAATTATTTAGCCTACGTCCTAAATTTTTAGATTATGATTAGTTCAATTGATCAGATGAATTATTTATGCATTATCTCATATATATTTCAAATCAAGCATATCTAACCGAGATTAATTTAAAACAAAATTCATAATTAAATTTAGCGTATAAAAATAGAGACTGAATATAATAATTAAAAGAAGATGTTAAATATAATAAGTAATCGTGAAAATCCAAAAATAATCATGTAATGAACCCAATTTACATTTAATATAAGTTATGAATCAAGAACCCACTCCTTTAATTTGCTCATTTTGCATATAGCTTAGCAAAAAGGGGTACTAGTAAAGAAAGATTGCATTTTTTGCATCATATACATTCAGTGGCGAAACCAGAAATTCATCGGGGGGAAGGAAAAATTTACACAAAAAAAATTACCGATCAGAAATTCATCGAAGGGGGCAAAATTTATCAGAAAAAATTACCGACGAGTAATTATAAATTTATAGTTTCAATATTATTAAACTAATCATAATTTATAGTTTCAATTTCATTAAGCTAATCACAATTTATATTAAATTTTATTTTATATTCAATATTTTAATTTATTATATAATTTATATAGTTTACATATATATATATATATACACACACACACATGTGGGGTGGGGAGGGGGGTCCATTGGCTCCCGGCCCCCCTTTCCCTCCGCCCCTGTATACATCATGTGAAAAGAAAGTACAGGAAAGCAATTTTTAGGGGATTTCTGAGATTGTTGTTTTTTGACTAATTTCTATCCCACATCAAGAGATGTGGGATACGGGGGAGGGGGATTAAGGTTATAAATAGGCCCCTCCCCCTTTTAGTTAAATCATCCAAAAAATAAGCTTATTTATTTATAAGGCTTATTTTCTTCTCTCTTTTTTGTATTTCTTCTTTGAAATTAATAATATTATTTTGGTGGTGTCCGAAGACGTAGGCAAAATTGGCCGAATCTCGTTAAATTTAGTGTTCTCTCTATTAATTATTTAATAGCTAATTTTGGTATAATTGTGGTGGTATTTTATGCTAGTGATTATATGTCTAGAAAAATTCTGTCTAAGGAAAGACTTGATATTTAAGAATGTCCATTGTGACCCACCTCTCTTTCTTGGGAATTATCATTGTATAATGGTTGGTGCAATTGTTCACACTATACATATTATTGGTGAAAAATTAATTCAATTTTCACAACAATTGGTATCAGAGCCAAATTTTTCTGAGTATGCTCTGTGGTTACAGCCTAGTCTGATTTTTCACATCAGAAAAGATTTTCTTAGATTATTTGTATTTCACATTTATTAGCTTTTAAATAATTTTTTTGAAGCAGAGATAATAGATGACTCAAGCAAATCATCTACTCTAAAGAAGACAACATCCACTTCGTTAATTTGGTCAAGGAATGTTGTGTCAAATGCTAGATTTGCAATAGAGATTTTTGATGGTACGGGTGTTATATTAGTTTTTGTCATAGAATTGTATCTTATTTATTATAATGATTATTGTTTTATTTAGGTATTTTGGTAGCTTTAATCTGTTTATTTAGTGTTTTCATCAATTTTGGTAGTTTTAATTTATTTCAGTGTTTATGTCATTTTTTATCTAGTTTTTAGTGTGGTGTTTATGTGTTGTTGGTTAATGTTTATTTGATTTTTGGTTAAAGTTTGTTTAAATGTTTATTTTTAGGTTAATATGAAAACATTTCCTTGGAAGAAAGAATAGCATGAAGCATGTCTCACCTTAAGGGCAAAACCAAGGAACCAAGAGAGAAGGAAAATTTGGGCAGTGACTGACACACTCAGAGGACACGGCTAAGCCACTGGCCGTGTCACATGACACGGCCAGGAGACTTGGCCGTGTCCCATACCAAGCTAAGGAAGAAGGCCAAAAGATCAGAAGGTGACACACTCAAGGGACACGACCAAGTCACTGGCCATGTCCCTCCAAACTTGTCAAACACGGCCAAGCTCACACAAGCTTAGCCGTGTCACTCACCATTCCAAAGAAGAAGAGATGAAAATCACACAGAAGCAGACACATTCAGATGACACGGCCAAGCCACTGGCCGTGTCACATAACACGGCCAGGAGCTTGGCCGTGTCACTCCATGGACTAAAGGAGCGGATTTTTAAGCGAGGTTTCGTATAAATAATACGATTAGGGTTTTGAAAAGCGTTTTGTTTTAGAGAGACTTAGGGTTTCCATTTTGTTTTTCTTTGAGATTATTGATTACACTTTGATTCAAACTGATTAGATTAAATTTGTTTTTACCATTGCAACATTCTTCTAGCAAGATTTGATCAAGAGATTCTTCAGAAACTAAAGGGAGTTTGTAATTTGGTTTTGTTCTCAAACTTTATCTCTTAATTTCTTTGGAATTGTATTCATGAATTCTATTATGTCTAAACTGATTTCTTTGAATTTTAATGAGATGAATATGTTTGATAGCATCATTATGAACTAATTTGATCTAGTCTACTATGATTGTATGAATTGGTTATTGCTCTTAACTGAATTTATTTCTTTAGCCTTGATTGAATGGATTACTGTTAATATATAATTGATTGGCAACCAATTATGTGTTTTAGGTATTAGATGAAGGATTGAGAGATGAAGTCTAATGCTAGAACAATTCAATTAGGGACTTAGGTGAATTAGAAATATAACCTAAGAAAAGGATTATTTCAATTGTAACAAGATTATTTGAAAGAGGTTTGAATGCGAGAGCTTATTTCCTTGATTCGATTAATTAAGTTACTTGAGATGTAATCTTTGAAATTAAATTGGTTGAGAGGAATAACCATTCATACATATAAGTTAGTAGAGAAGTGCAAACCCTAGACCTTTCTATTAAGTGAATCAATGTATCAGCTCAGTTTTCTTTTATTGCTTTACAATTCACTCGATCTGTTTCCATTAGTAGTTAGCAATTTAAAATTATTATAATCTGTTATTTGCAACCTGATAATCAATTAGCTCATCTAGCTTCCTTGTGAGACGACCTTGGGGCGATCATCTTTGCTACAGCTACCTCGTATACTTGCGAGTGACGCTTTTAGTAGAACTTAATTCGAGCGCAACAAGTTTTTGGCACCGTTGCCGGGGAAGCTAATTGGCGTAATTGTTTATTAGGCATAAATATTTTAGGTTATTTTTCATTGTTTACTTTTGATTTTATTTGTCTTTTGCTTTTAATAATTTCTTTTTCCAGAAATTTTGTTTATGCAAGGCAGGAGATCACTCGGAGGAGAGCTATATCCAGTTATTCCAGAAATACAGAGAGTGAAAAGGAGCAGAGAAGAGTTTGAACTGTACATCAGATTTGATACAGAGGAGGACACTTCTGATTTTGAGTCGGATACTACACAATCTGCCAATATGGGAGAAGAGAGGCAAAGAACTATGAGAGATTTTGCTAGACCTGTCATTGGAACTTCAACATCTTGTATAAGATTGACGGATGCAGCAAGAAATTATGAGTTGAAGAACATCCATTACAACATGCTGCCATCATTCTATGGAGTTCCAAATGAAGATCCTTTGAACTTTATTCGGGATTTCTATTCCACCCTCAACACTTTTCCATTGGGAGGACTAACAGAGGACCAGTTGAGGATGAGATGCTTTCCGTATACATTGAAGGATAGGGCAAAGAGCTGGCTTATGATGTTGCCTGAAAATTCTTTGACAACTTGGGAGCAAGTTTATAACAAGTTTATGGGCAAGTTTTATTCAAATCAGAAGACAGCTGAATTGAGAGGGAAAATAGCTACATTCTCTCAATTTGATGGAGAACCATTTCATAAGGCTTGGGACAGGTTTAAGATGTTATTGATCCAGTGTCTACACCATCACTACCCACTTCAACTTTTGAATCAGCTTTTCTACGATGGTCTAACTCAGCAATTTCAGAACACTGTTGATAATGCAGCTGGGGGAGCTATGGGAGAAAAGACAGCTGATGAAACTTATGAAATTTTTGAAATGTTGGGAGCTAATTCTCAACAGAAAAGTGTAAGAGGAAGAAGTAAAGGGGTGAACCAATTGGAGGCCAATAGTGAGATGGTCAATCAGATAGCTGAATTGACAAGGCAAGTGCAGATGCTGAACATGAAGAACAATACTTCTTCATCCACTCAAGAAGTGTGTGGAATTTGTGAAACTTTCGGGCATGGAGTAAATATATGCCCCTCTGCATATGAGTCTTATGGAAATGAAGCTGAGCAAGTCAATGCTATGGGGGGATATCAACCAAGGGCCCGGAATGATCCTTACTCAAATACTTACAATCCTGGTTGGTGGAATCATCCAAATTTTTCCTGGGCAACAAATAACTCTCAACAATCTTTCCATTTGCTCCAGAGACAAAACCAACCGCAGGGTCAATCTTCAAATCAAGGGCAGCCTAAGAGAGAGAGTTTGGAGGATAGTTTACAGGCCTTTATCATCAAGATATGACTAACAAAAGGCTGGATTCCTTAGAAGCATCTTTTAAGAAAGTGGAGACTCAAGTGGGACAACTTGCACAACATATGCAGATTCAACAAAAAGGGAAATTTTTGAGTCAACCTAAGCAGGCACAATCAGTGACTGTTCTTAGAAGTGGCAAGGTAATTAACAATAATGTTGAAAATAATTCTGTGAATGCAGGTGATCAGGAGAACAAAAAGGAGGGAGAACTAGAGAACAAAGGTGCTGGAGAAAGATCAATGGAGAAATCCCCTTCAGCGGATTTTCACAAGGCAAGTAATCCTTACCGGCCACCTATACCATTCCCCAGCAGGTTGAAGAATGATAAACAAGATAAGCAATTTTCAGACATCTTCAACATGCTGTCTAAGGTAAGTATTAACTTACCCTTACTTGAAGCAATAAAGAACATGCCAGCTTATGCCAAATTCTTCAAGGAACTAAACACCAAGAAAAAGAGGCATGAGCCAAATGAAAAGGTGATAGTGTCAGAGGTAGCTAGTGTTGTTTTGCAGCAGAAACTACTTCCGAAACTAAAGGATCCTGGTAGTTTCATAATTCAAATTACTATGGGTAATGGAAAGGGAATTGATGGCATGTGTGATTTAGGAGCTAGTGTAAATTTGATGCCTTATTCTGTTTATCTTGAATTAGAACTAGGGGAACTTAAACCTACAAAAATGGTGTTGCAATTAGCTGATAGATCTCTTAGATTCCCGAAAGGGGTTATAGAAGATGTGTTAGTTAAGGTTGGTGGGTTGATAGTGCCTGTGGATTTCATAGTTCTTGACATGGAAGGAAGTAACTCTACACCATCCGCACACACTATTTTACTAGGTAGGCCTTTTATGGCTACTACCAACACCTTGATAGATGTTAAAAATGGTAAATTATCAATGACTGTCTTAGGACAAACAGTTGAATTTTCTATTTTTAACACTTCTCCCATTCCTACAACTGCATTATATAAGGATTGCTCTTTAATTGATTGTATTGATGCAGTTGTTTCAGATGTTTTCTTGCAGACAGGTTCCTCGGATAAATTGGAGCTGGCACTGACCTTAGATGGTGGTTTGGATATTTTTGATTCAGAAATAGCCAGTTGCCTTGAGACATTAGAGAGTGCTGAAATAGAGGAACTTAAGGAGGACCCAGTTTGTGAACTTCCCTCCATCCAAAAAGAAGAGAAGAATCCTTCACTTGAGTTAGAGCTGAAAGAGTTACCTAAAAATCTAAAATATGTGTTTTTAGGAGATCACAACACCTTACCTGTGATAATATCTAGCGAACTTAGTGAAGGGGAGGAGATGAGGTTGGTGAGTGAGCTAAAAAGATTGAAAAGAGCAATAGGATGGGGATTGAGTGACATAAAAGGTATTAGCCCTTCAATGTGCATGCATAGAATCACTTTAGAAGAGGGACCTAAACCTGTGAGGGAGACCCAAAGGCGCCTTAACCCAAACATGAGTGAAGTGGTTAAGAAGGAAGTGCTCAAATTGCTGGGTGAAGGAGTGATATATCCAATAGCTAATAGTGAGTGGGTGAGCCCAGTACATGTAGTGCCTAAGAAATCTGGAATCACTGTGGTGAAAAATGAAAATAATGAATTGGTTCCTACTAGGACTACTACTGGGTGGAGAATGTGTATCGATTATAGGAAGTTGAACAATGCCACAAAGAAAGACCATTTCCCTCTTCCTTTTATTGATCAGATGTTGGATAAACTTTCTGGACACTCACATTATTGCTTTTTGGATGGACTTTCAGGTTATTATCAAGTGCCGATATCACCAGAGGATCAATCCAAGACTACCTTTACTTGCCCTTTTGGGACTTATGCATTTCGGCGTATGCCCTTTGGCTTGTGCAATGCACCTGCAACGTTTCAGAGATGCATGATGTCTGTCTTCATAGACATGATAGATGATTTTATTGAGGTATTTATGGATGACTTTTCTATTTTTGGTAATTCTTTTGATAATTGCCTCAATAACCTGGTTCTTGTGTTGGAGAGATGCATTGAATGTAACTTCACTTTGAGTTGGGAAAAGAGTCATTTCATGGTTACTCAGGGCATTGTCTTAGGTCATGTTGTGTCAAGTAAAGGGATTGAGGTGGATAAGGCTAAAGTAGAATTGATTGCTAAGTTACCCCCACCTACCTCTGTTAAGGGAATAAGAAGTTTTCTAGGGCATGCAGGTTTTTACCGGAGGTTTATCAAGGATTTTTCCAAAATAAGCCAACCATTGTGCCATTTGCTGGGAAAAGATGTTCCATTTGAGTTTACTGCACAATGCATGCAAGCCTTTAATTCCCTTAAGGAAAAACTGACTAGTGCACCGGTAATAGTAGCTCCTGTTTGGTCTTTACCTTTCGAAATTATGTGTGATGCCTCTAATCATGCAGTAGGAGCTGTTCTTGGGCAAAGGGTTGATAAATTTTTTAGAGTAATATATTATGCTAGCTTGACCCTGAATAGTGCGCAAATGAATTACACAACAACTGAAAAGGAAATGTTAGCTGTTGTTTTTGCTTTAGATAAGTTTAGAACAAATTTAATTGGGTTGAAAATTATTATGCATTCTGATCATGCAGCTCTAAAATATCTTTTGACAAAACAACATGCTAAACCGCGCTTAATAAGATGGGTGTTATTACTGCAAGAATTTGATTTTCAAATCAAGGATACTAAGGGAAGTGAGAATGTTGTAGCTGATCATTTATCTAGATTACCCTTTTTTAGTGAAAATCTTGCATCTGATAGCATTCATAAAAATTTAGAAGCATTTCCTGATGAGCAGCTATTTGTGGTAATTAATGCACCTTGGTTTGCAGATATTGCTAACTATCTTGCTTGTGGTATTTTGCGTTCTGACATGTCATTTCAGGAAAAGAAAAGGTTTTTATACTTGAGTAAATTTTATTTTTGGGATGCTATTCCGGATTTGCAAAGATGAGATAGTTCGCAGGTGTGTATCTGAGGAAGAACAACTGAGTGTTCTTCAATTTTGTCATGACCTTCACTGTGGTGGTCATTTTGGAGGAAGAAAGACTGCAGAAAAGGTGCTTCAAAGTGGTTTTTACTAGCCTACTCTATTTAAAGATGCTCAAGAGTATTGTAAGCACTGTGACCGCTGTCAAAGAGTAGGTAACATTGGGAGAAGGAATGAAATGCCCCTTCAGTCATATATTGTTGTTGAATTGTTTGATGTGTGGAGAATAGACTTTATGGGTCCTTTTCCCAAGTCTTTTGGTTATGAATATATTTTAGTTGATGTTGATTATGTTTCAAAATAGGTGGAGGCAATCCCCACCCGTACTAATGATGCTAATGTGGTTGTTAAATTTGTGAAGGAAAACATTCTTAGCAGATTTGGCACACCAAGAGTGATAGTCAGTGATGGGGGAAGTCATTTCTGCAACAAACTTTTTGAGAAGTTAATGCACAAATCTGGTGTGAAGCACAAGGTGGCAACCCTATACCATCCACAGACTTCTGGACAAGTTGAAACATCCAACAAGCAAATAAAAGGAATTCTGGATAAAACAGTCAACTTATCAAGGAAGGATTGGGCGAGTAGATTGCATGATACATTATGGGCATATCGAACTGCTTTCAAGACTCCTTTGGATATGAGTCCATATCGATTGGTTTTTGGTAAGGCTTGTCATTTACCAGTGGAGTTGGAGCACAAAGCATATTGGGCAATCAAGACTCGCACTAAAGCACTTCATGACAGAATTATAGTGCGAAAGACATTGAGTCAAGGTATGAAAGTTTTACTTTTAATTCTCGTCTCCGTCTGTTTCCAGGTAAACTCAAGTCTCGATGGAGTGGTCCTTTCAAGATAACTCAGGTATATCCTTTCGGTGCCATTGAATTGTTTAACTCTCGAACAAATGAGACTTTTAAAGTAAATGGACAGAGAATTAAACCATACAATGAAGGGTTCCAGGAAGTAAGGATCATCGATAGCACTTTGATCTACGATCCTTGAGTCTTACAGTAGTGTCCAGCTGCACGACATTAAAGAAGTGCTAAATGGGAGGCAACCCATCGATTTGCATTTACTTTCATAGTTGTAATTTTATATTCAGCAATTTTGATTTTATGTTTGGTTTAAATAAATAGAATGGGTGCTTTGATCAGTTTTTATTTTTTTAATGTGTTTTAGGGTTGATCGAAGAAGAGTTTGCAATTTCTTTAAGATGTGGTGATAAAAAAAATAAAAAAAAATAGAGTCAAAATGGCAGTAGAGAACACGGCCACTTGACATGGCCAAGCCACTGGCCGTGTCAAGCCAACTTTAAAACACCATTTTGTACAGACCCTGACATGGCCAACAAGCTTGGTCGTGTCCTTGGCCGTGTCACATGGGACACGGCCAAGCTTAACCCAAAATCCCCTTTCTTTTATTTTTGCAACTTTTCTTCACAGTATCAAACACACCCATGGGACACGGCCAAGTCACTGGCCGTGTCCCTCCAAACACATCAGACACAGCCAAGCTCACTCAAACTTGGCCGTGTCCCTTCAATTTTCACACTCAGACACGGCCAAGCTCACCCAAACTTGGCCGTGTCCCTCCAATTTTACACTTTAAAAATATGATTTTTGCACTTTTCCTTCATTTCAATCCCTAAATTTCTTTTTGGTTTCCTTTCTCTCTCTCGACTCCTCTCTCACAAAACCTCCATTGTTTGTGTTTCAAAGCTTCCAAACTTCCATTAATTCTCAATTTCCTTCACCAAAACTGAAATTAATCCGTTCAATCTTCTTCTCCTCGCACAAAAGATCAATTTAATCGGTTTAAGTTTCAAATTTTTTCAGATCTTTCAATATGCCGAGAACGAAGATGGTGTCCCACCATAAGAGGAAGCAACCTCCAACTGCAGCTGCATCTTCATCTTCCTCGTCTTCATCTTTGAAGAGAGCAACTCTTTTGGCTCGGGGTTTCTTCCCGACGAGATATGTCAGTGATGAATCCCTTAATGCTCTTCATATTAGGGATAATTTTTATCGTTATGTTCAAAATCTTGGGTGGGAGAACCTAGTCTCCTTGCGACCTTTGCAATTTTAAGAGCTTACTTTGGAATTTTTGACATCTCTTAAGGTTGAAAGAGATGAACAAAAAATTTGCTCTAGGTTGAGTTTTAAATTGCTTGAAAAATCATTTGTGGTGAGTATTGAACAATTGAATGTTATATTTGGTTTCCATCAACACGGTGAAAGGTCGGTACCTAAGGAATTTAAACAATAATTTGATTGGGGAGCATTGGGCTCGGGGACTTATGTGGCCAAATTGGCCAAGGCGACTAAATTGAGCAATCCCGCTCTTAGGTATTTGCATCTTTTTATGTCATGTGGATTCTTTGCTAGGAAGGAAAGCCCGGGAGTAGTGGAACTTAGTGAGCTCTTTTTCTTGGATTGTGCGTGTAATGCAGTACCTATTAGTTCCGGCTATTGGTTAGCCGATGTTTTTGATAGTGTGGCAAACAAGAAGAAGGGGGCTATCTATATTGGAGGATTGGTTACCACATTGGCAACAGCCCTCCTTGATGATTTTGACCCGAGTACCTGTCGTATGACTAAAATTACGGGTAATGATTCATTAGATTTGGCTACACTAGAGAAGATGCATATGGTGTTGCATAGGAGAGGGGCTTATATGATGGCTTCAGCTGAGCCAGAAGTACCGGGGGACAAACAAAAGAGAACACGAGTTCAGGAGGGGTCCGATTCAAATTCTCTTGATTTGGAAGGAGATGCTCCGGCCCCGGATAATCAAGAGATACTTAATAGGATTGAGGCACTGGAGAGCAAGGTAGATCGTAACCATACTGCGGTCTTGCAACAGTTGGACCAAATAAATAGCAACCTTGCTAAGATTTTGAGTCTTCATCCTTCGGCTGCTTCATCATCTCATCCTCCTTCACCGTAGATCACATTGGCTCTAATCTTTTGAGGGAATTCCTTCCTTTCTTGTGTTTGGCATATTTTAGTTGTTATTTTTCATTTTTATTTTTAATGTTAACATTTTATATTTTGGATATTTTATTTTTATATATTGTATTTTGTTTTTGAACTTTGTTGTTTGTGATGAAAAGGTAGAGTTTGCCTCACCAGAGGAACGATGGAAAACAGGTTGTACCTTCACTCTTTTTCTTTAGTATCCTTGTTTCCATAGAGGACAATGTCATTTATAAGTGTGGGGTAATCTTTAAGCTTTTCCTTTAATTCTTATTTTGTTTGTCTTTGTGTTTATATTGTGCGTTGTGCATGGCATAATTGTTGAAAACTTATTGACTTTTCTGTGATTCTAGCATTATTTTTGAGACTTTAGTATCAGCATAGAGATTGATAATTGATAATTGAGCTTTGATTGAATGGATAATTGACTTTATTAATTACAAGGTTATGTTTATTGACTTTATTAATTACAAGGTTATGTTTATGGATAATTGATAATTGAGCTTTGATTGAATGGACCTATAACCCTAGGCACATTCCCAAGAACCGATTTGATCTTGAACAACCATCACACACATCAACCCTACTCGTTAATCTTAGGTTTAAATCGTTCTTTTGCATTCCAAACAACAAACTCTCGCTTTTAATTTAATTGCTTTAATTAAGCTATTACGAACCATACCTTCTTGGGGAAACGACCTTGGGGCGATCACCTTTGCTACAGCTACCTCGTATATTTGCGAGTGACGCTTTGTGGTAGAGTTAATTAGAGCACAACAAGAAACCAGAAGACATTGATGAAAAAAATTGGAAAGCCATCAATCATATGGCTTGTGGAACAATTATATCGTGCCTTTCTAGAGAACAGAAGTATGCATTCTCTAAGAAAGTTTCATCAAGTAAATTGTGGAAGGCATTGGAGGAAATTTTTTTGAAGACAAGCAATCAGAACAAGCTTCGTATGAAGAAGAGATTGTTTTGCTTCACTTATGTTTCTGGTACCATTATGAATGAGTACATCATCAATTTTAATCAGCCGGTAGCTAATTTGATGAATTTGGATGTGACTTTCAAAGATGAAGATTTGGCTTTGATGCTGTTGGGGTCCCCTCCAAATGAGTTTAAGTTTCTTAAAATAACTCTACTCCATGGGAAGGCTGAAGTGACTCTCTCTGAAGTAACTGCTGCACTATACAGTTATGAACTACGAAAAAAAGACAATAAAGAGAGTTCAAGTGGAACAGCAGAAGCATTGATGGTGAGAGGTTGCTCTCAAAGCAAGAAGAGAGAAAAGAAAGGGATATCAAAATCCAGACTAGCTAAAGATGAATGTGCCTTTTGCCGGGAGAAAGGGCATTGGAAGATAAATTGTCCCAAGCTGAGTAATAAAAGCAAATCTGATAAAGAAAAAGCTGTCGTGAATTCAAATGTAGTTGAGTGTGATGATGAAGACTCAGACCATTCATTAACTGTTGTGTCATCAACAAGCTCGTTTAGTGTATGGCTACTTGATTCTGGTTGTAGTCATCATATGTGTCCCAATCATGATTGGTTCTTTGACTTTAAAGAACTAGAAGGAGCAACTGTTTATACAACAAATGACGGTCCATGTATGATTAAAGGAATTGGTTCAATCTGATTGAGGAATCATGATGGATCAATCAGAATACTATCAAATGTCCTATATGTACCGAGTTTGAAGAAGAATCTCATCTCTGTGGGAGTCTTAGAATCAAAGGGCTTCATTATAAATGCAGCAGATGGAGTAATGAAAATCATCTCCGGTGCACTGGTGATAATGAAAGGATTAAAAAAAGGCCAATAACTTGTATTATTATCAAGGTAATGCAATTATTGGGATAACAGCAATAGCTTTCAGTAATGATCAAGAGTTGGAAGCAACCAGATTATGGCATATGCACTTAGGACATGCTGGTGATAAATCCTTGAAATTGTTATCAAATCAAGGATTCTTGAAAGGAGTGCAACCCTAAAAGTTAAATTTCTGTGAGCATTGTGTCAAAGGCATGCAGACTAGAGTGAAGTTTGGTACTGCAATCCATGATACCAAGGGTATTTTGGACTATGTTCACTCATATGTGTGGGGTCCTTCTAAGACAGCTTCAATGGGAGGAAAGCACTACTTTGTAACATTTGTTGATGATTTCTCTCGGAGAGTATGTGTGTATACTATGAAGAAGAAGGATGAAGTGTTGAGAGTTTTCCTCATATGAAAAAAGATGATGAAAACTCAGACGAGCAGAAAAGTCAAATGTCTCCGCTCAAATAATGGTGGAGAGTATAAAAGTGATCCATTTTTAAAATTCTACCAAGATGAAGGTATTATTAGACACATCACCGTTAGAGATACACCACAACAGAATGGGGTGGCAAAACGCATGAACCGAATATTGGTGGAGAAAGTTCGGTGTATGTTGTCCAATGTTGGGTTGGGCAGAAAATTTTGGACTGAGGCTGTGACATATGCATGCCATCTCGTTAATCGTTTACCATCAGCTGCTATTGGTGGTAAAACACATTTGGAGATGTGGTTTGGAAAACCTGCTACTGATTATGACTCTTTGCGTGTGTTTAGTTCCACTACATACTACCATTATAACACCCCTATACCCTATATACGCACACTACATACTATTACATTTGTAATATACGTATATCGGATACAGGAGTGCCACGGTTTATATTAGACAACCCAATTTTCTCTTCTGCATTAATATAAGAAAACTTAAAACATTATATATATATATTATGGAACATAATAGGTAAAACATTTATTTGTATTTATTTGTTATGCAGCGGAAAATATAGCGGTATTTACATATATACATACATCAAAATCAATGTTTACAAAACATAAAGTTTATACATGTTTGGCAGTTCGTCTCTGATCTTTAAGCCCACAATCAACACTTTAGAGTCTAGACTCGACTCAGTCTAGCTGAACTCTCCGGTTCTACCCTGTCACCTGCGAGACGAACCACAATCGCGCTAAGCCATAGGCTTAGTGGTACAAACCACAATAACAATATGCTTCAATGCAATTCCAATGTCATACGTTCAAACATTATAAACAATACATAGAAATATCATATTACAAAACCTTACATTAAGTCTTATTATTCATTTGTTTCACTATTCATAATTCACATTGAAGCAAAGACAAGCATGGGCCCAAGAGAAACTAATATGTCAACTTTCAGAGTTAATGTTTTGATTTAATTATCACATTTATCATTATCCCAACTAGGCTTCAAGGATTAGGCCCAACCAAGCTTCAAGGGGAGCGAAGCATGCTAAGCATCAACCCAACTTGGCTTCAAGTAACATCCCAACTAGGCTTCAAGGACTAATCCCAACCAAGCTTCAAGGCGAGTAAAACATGCTAAACTTCAACCCAACTTGGCTTTAAGGATCAAGCCTAACCCAGCTTCAAGGGTTTGTTACTATTAGGCATGCCACCCACAACAAAACTCTGAAAAGTGATTAACACATTAGGCACACAATTCTTTTATTATTTCATTATCAATTCCATTCTCATTTCTTCATAATCATCTAGGCAACCATGCCCCAATTATTTCATTTGCAATAATATAGCCAACAACAATGGCTTCACATCTCATCATTAGAGTATACATAACCAATTGCATTGAACATACATTTTGAATGATCATCCTATCTTTCACATTATGCAAATCATAATATTAATCAAATATATCAATAACATAATAGATTACTTAACACATTTACAAGCAAATGTGTTAAGTCTCAATGTCATGTAAATGTATGCAATAATGTAGGTTTGTACTTACCTTAAGAGCAACTCACACAACACCAAACTCCTCTTCTAAGAATCCTTCAACACTTGGATTAGGGCAACTCAATCTCTTCAAAACCTAATCCAAAAGGGATAATACACACTCACTTAAATATACACATGAGATAATAAGGCTAAGAACCGACTAGGGCTAACTCTACACATGACACGCTCAACAACACAGGCGTGTACCTGCCCGTGCCCTAAACTCACAACACAGAAGCTTTGACACGCTCAGCAACATGGGCGTGTCACATACTATCAACAATCAAATACCAAACTCAAAACACAAACTTAGAAGAAAACCAAAGAATCAAGTGGAAAACTTACCAAAAGTGATGAAAATCTTTAGAATCCCAACTTGATCACTTGAAACACCTTTAAATCTTGAGTTTGGAAAGACAAAATCTCACTTTCTTTCTTGCTATAGAGTTAACCGACCAAGGAGAAAAGAAAAGAAGAAGAAGATGAATAGAACACAAGTCAACTCTCTCTTAACCACTCAATCATCTCTTTAAATCTCAACCAAGCAAATAAAATAATAAAATATTCATAAAAATCTTCCTCCACTTACTAATTTTTATTTCAATTAATTTAATTTAGAAATAAATAAATCTTCTTTTGAGCTTCCATTTCTTTGACTTGTATATGTTGTATATATCTCTATATATATAACATATACATTCTTCTCCTTACCTCTTTTCTCTTTCCACTTAAATATATACATTTATAACACTTAATCCAAATACAACAATAAATATTCCAAAACTTTTAGGGTATACTTTGGGATATTACAATTCTCCCCTCTAAAAAGAAATTTCGTCCTCGAAATTACCTGATCTCAAGTCTAAAACAGTTGAGGATACTGATCTCGCATCGCTTGCTCACTCTCCCAAGTTGCCTCTTCCTTTGCATGATTTTTCCAAAGAACCTTCACAAGTGGCACTTTCTTATTTCTCAACTCTTTTACTTCATGTGCCAAAATAGCAACTGGTTCTTCTTCAAAAGTCAGATTTGAACTCACCTCAATAGATTCAATTGCCAAGATATGAGATGGGTCTGATCTGTACCTCCGCAGTATAGAGACATGGAAAACATTGTGAATTCTATCCAACTTAGGTGGCAAAGCAATTCGATAAGCAACTGGTCCAACTCTCTCCAATACCTCATAAGGTCCAATAAAACGAGGACTTAGCTTCCCTTTTCGGCCAAATCTCAAAATCTTCTTCCAAGGAGACACTTTCAAAAAAACTTTATCTCCAACATCAAACTATATGTCTCTTCTCTCCAAATCTGAATAAGATTTCTGTCGATCTGAAGCTGCTTTCAACCGGTCCCGAATTATCTTCACTTTCTCTTCCGTTTCTTTAATCAAATCGGGACCAACCAATTTACCTTCTTCAACTTCATTCCAACATAGAGGCGTTCTACATCTTCTACCATACAATGCCTCATAAGGTGCCATTCTAATACTAGATTGATGACTGTTGTTATAAGCAAATTCCATCAGTAGTAAAAATCTGTCCCAACTTCCAGAGAAATCAATGACACAGCTTCTCAACATATCCTCTATAATCTGTATCACTCTCTCTGACTGCCCATCTGTCTGCAGATGGAAAGTAGTGCTAAAGTGCAATCGAGAACCCAAAGCACCATGCAAACTCTTCCAAAACCTTGAAGTAAACCGAAGATCTCGATCATATACTAAAGAAATTGGGACTCCATGCAACTTCACTATCTCACTGATATACAGCTCAACCAACTTCTCCAGAGAATAATCCATTCTAACTGGAAGAAAATGAGCTGTCTTCGTCAACCGATCAACAATCACCCAGATGGCATCATTCTTCTTCTGAGTCAAAGGCAACGCAAACACAAAATCCATTGTCACTCGCTCCCATTTCCATTCAGGCACTGATAAAGGTTGGAGCAACCCTGTTGGAACTTGATGCTCAGCTTTTACCCTCTGACAAGTGAGACACTTGGATATAAACTCCGCTATATCTCTCTTCATACCTGACCACCAATAGTTTTGTTTCAAATCATGATACAACTTAGTACTCCCAGGGTGCATAGCAAAAATTGATTGATGTGCCTCTTCCAAAATAATCTTTCTCAATCTTACATCATCAGGAACACACAATCTATCCTTGAACCAAAGGCTACCATCATCTCTCACAAGAAAATCTCGGCTCTCTCCTTTTTGGCATTCTGACACAACTTTCTGAATTTTCTCATCAGCCAACTGAGCCTTTTTAATCTGATCCAACAACACTGATCTCATCTGCAACTGAGCCAACAACGCACAATCATCACATGATTCAAAACTAACATGCAACACTCTCAACTCAACAAGCAACGAGAGCGAATAAGCAGTTAAACCTGCCAAAGACTTCCGACTCAAGGCATCAGCAACAACATTCGCCTTACCAGGATAATAATCAATCAAACAGTCATAGTCTTTAATCAATTCTAACCACCATTTCTGTCGAAGATTCAGCTTTCTTTGAACACCCAAATATTTCAAACTTTTATGATCTGTATAGATAAAACACTTCTCTCCATACAAATAATATCGCCAAATCTTCAAAGCAAACACTATTGCTGCCAATTCCAAATCATGCGTCAGGTAATTAAGCTCATACGGCTTCAACTGTCGAGAAGCATAAGCTATGACTCTACCCTCTTGCATCAAAACACATCCTAAACCATTATGTGAAGCATCACTGTAAATCACATATGGTTTATCTTCCACAGGCGAAGTAAGAACAGGAGCTTGAGTCAACATCTCCTTCAACTGCTCAAAACTAGCTTGACACTGATCTGTCCATACAAATCTAACTCCCTTCCGAAGTAATCTGGTGAATGGAGTAGCTATCAAAGAAAAACCCTTCACAAACCGTCGATAATAGCCTGCCAAACCCAGAAAACTTCTAACTTCAGTTACAGACTTCGGTGGACTCCAATTCAAAATAGCCTCAACTTTACTTGGATCAACTTTTATACCATCTGCTGACACCACATGACCCAGAAAAGTCACTTGATCAAGCCAAAACTCACATTTCGACAGGTTAGCATATAATTGCTTCTCTCTCAAGGTCTGCAACAAAATCCGCAAATACTTGTCATGTTCCTCCTTATTATGCGAATATACCAAAATATCGTCAATAAAGACCACCATAAACTAATCTAAATGGGGTCTAAACACCCTATTCATCAAATCCATAAAAGCTGCAGGTGCATTCGTCAACCCAAAAGGCATCACCAAAAATTCATAATGCCTATACCTTGTGCGGAAAGCTATTTTAGGAACATCTTCAACTTTAACCCTCAATTGATGGTACCCTGATCTCAAATCAATCTTGGAAAACACTGCTGCTCCCTTCAATTGATCAAAGAGATCATCTATCCGAGGCAAAGGATACTTATTCTTAATGGTCACCTTATTCAATTGCCTATAATCAATGCACAACCTCAAAGTACCATCCTTCTTCTTTACAAACAAAACAGGAGCTCCCCACGGAGAAACACTAGGGCGAACAAACCCTTTATCTAACAACTCCTGCAACTGCACCTTCAACTCTCTCAACTCAGCAGGTGCCATTCGATATGGAGTAATAGAGATGGGAGTGGTACCAGGCAACAAATCGATACCAAACTCAACCTCTCTCTCAGGGCGTAACCCTGGCAACTCCTTAGGAAAAACATCTGGAAATTCCGCAACTGTGAGTATACTATCAAGCTGAGAACCCACTATTCTGGTATCTACCACGTGAGCAAGATAAGCATTACACCCTTTTCTAATCAACTTCCTAGCTGCAACAGCTGAAACAAACATAGATGCAAGTTGTCTCTGATCACCAGATACCATCACTGGTTCTCAGGGTAACACACTTCTTTTGACAGTCTACCACCGCTCTATGCTTAGACAACCAATCCAAGCCTAAGATCAAATCATACTCCTTAAAAGGCATTTCAATCAAATCACCCAAAAACTCCTCACCTTGCACCACAACTGAACTATCACGATGCACCTTATTCACCACAACACTATGTCCTAAAGGATTTGTCACCAACACATCAAATCCTAAGGACTCTGAATGCAATTCAGACACAGGAAAGATAGATGCACTTATATATGAATGAGTAGATCCTGGATCAATCAAAGCAAGAACTGAAATGCCAAATAAAGAGAATGTACCCGCAATAACTGCTGAAGCATCTGGATGCCTCTGCATCACATACACTCGCTAAGAAGACCCAGCCTCATCTGGCCTATTGCCTCTGGATGTAGAGCCTCCTCTCTGACTGATCCCAGATCGACCACCTCTACTAAAACCTCTGCCCCCACGACCACCTCTTCTAACACTAGGTTGAGAAACTACAGTATCAGTCTGTCCATCCTCCTGTAGCTCAGGGCAATCTTTGATAAAGTGAGCTAGTGACCCACATCTAAAACATACTCCTGATCCACCCGTCTTCCAACAAGCACCCCTATGTGTCCTACTACAATGAACACATATAGGTGGAGTGGATCTTTGAACCATTGGAGTCGGAGCACTTGCTACAGAAATTGTAGGTCTCGATCTCTGCCTCTGATATTGAACTGACTTACCAGACTGCCTCTGGCTCCTACTGATCCTCGAAACAAAACTCCCTCGGCCCCTCTTCATAGATGAAGACCTTGCCTCAAACTGGGGTCTCCTAACTCTGGCCTCCTCTTCAGTAGCAGCTGCTGTAATACCCTGTACTCTCTCAACACTTCTAGCTGCTGCAACCAATTGAGAAAAGTCTTGGTACCGAGAACCAGCAACAATACACATAATAGAGGGCTTCAATCCCTCCTCAAAACTCCTACACCGATCAATCTCATCTGAAATAATCCCACCGGTATAGTGACTCAACCGGATATACTCAATCTCATACTCTGTCACTGTCCGGTTCTCCTGTCTCAGATTCAAAAATTCCATTTTCTTAGCATCCTTATACTCCCTCGGAGTATATTTCTGCTCAAACTCCCGCAGAAAATCACTATAAGATAATGTCGGCGGATCATCCATGGCATGTGAAACCATCTTCCACCAATCATAAGCATTTTTCTGCAATAAGGATCTAGCATAATCAAATTTCGCTTCAGGAGTGGCTTGCAACTGGATGAATACCCTCTGAACTCTATCCAACCACTGCTCAGCTACTGTAGGATCTGTAGTGCCAAAGAAATCCTCAGCCCCATACTTTCTCAATTTATCATAATGCCTCACCGGCACTTATGGCTGTGGTGGCGGCGGCGGTTGCTGCACTAAAGCTTGCCTCAATAATTCTACCATATGTCGTAACCAAACCGGTGGAATCTCATCAGCAGCTGGCCTCTCTGGCACAGGAGCAGGTGCCTCTCCAGCTCTCTCAACCCTAGCTCCATCTCTACCCTCTTCAGGAGCTACACTATCAGCACTACCTTCTATGGACTGACGTGACTGAGACACCATCACTACCTATATCTACAACACAGCAGAATATACCTCATCAAAGATCAGAGACTACCAGTGCCAAAGCATGTATCTTATTTAAAAATCATATTTTAAAATCAAGATTTTCTTTTTCTTACAATTGACCTAGGTTGAGAATCTCAAACCTAGGCTCTGATACCAAAACAAATGTAACACCCCTATACCCCATATACGCACACTACATACTACTACATCTGTAATATATGTATACCGGATACAGGAGTACCACGGTTTATATTAGATAACCCAATTTTCTCTTCTGCATTAATATAAGAAAACTTAAAACATTATATATATATATATTATGGAACATAACAGGTAAAACATTTATTTGTATTTATTTGTTATGCAGCGGAAAATATAGCGGTATTTACATATATACATACATCAAAATCAATGTTTACAAAACATAAAGTTTATACATGTTTGGCAGTTCGTCTCTGATCTTTAAGCCCACAATCAACACTTCAGAGTCTAGACTCGACTCGGTCTAGCTGAACTCTCCGGTTCTACCCTGTCACCTGCGTGACGAACCACAATCGTGCTAAGCCATAGGCTTAGTGGTACAAACCATATAGGCTTAGTGGTACAAACCACAATAACAATATGCTTCAATGCAATGCCAATGTCATACGTTCAAACATTATAAACAATACATAGAAATATCATATTACAAAACCTTACATTAAGTCTTATTATTCATTTGTTTCACTATTTATAATTCACATTGAAGCAAAGACAAGCATGGGCCCAAGAGAAACTAATATGCCATTCAACTTTCAGAGTTAATGTTTTGGTTTAATTATCACATTTATCATTATCCCAACTAGGCTTCAAGGATTAGGCCCAACCAAGCTTCAAGGGGAGCGAAGCATGCTAAACATCAACCCAACTTGGCTTCAAGGACCAAACCCAACCTAGCTTCAAGGGTTTGCAACATCCCAACTAGGCTTCAAGGACTAGACCCAACCAAGCTTCAAGGGGAGTAAAGCATGTTAAACTTCAACCCAACTTGGCTTTAAGGATCAAGCCTAACCCAGCTTCAAGGGTTTGTTACTATTAGGCATGCCACCCACAACAAAACTCTGAAAAAGTGATTAACACATTAGGCACACAATTCTTTTATTATTTCATTATCAATTCCATTCTCATTTCTTCATAATCATCTAGGCAACCATGCCCCAATTATTTCATTTGCAATAATATAGCCAACAACAATGGCTTCACATCTCATCATTAGAGTATACATAACCAATTGCATTGAACATACATTTTGAATGATCATCCTATCTTTCACATTATGCAAATCATAATATTAATCAAATGTATCAACAACGTAATAGATTACTTAACACATTTACAATCAAATGTGTTAAGTCTCAATGTCATGTAAATGTATGCAATAATGTAGGTTTGTACTTACCTCAAGAGCAACTCACACAACACTAAACTCCTCTTCCAAGAATCCTTCAACACTTGGATTAGGGAAACTTAATCTCTTTAAAACCTAATCCAAAAGGGATAATACACACTCACTTAAACATACACATGAGATAATAAGGCTAAGAACTGACTAGGGCCAACTCTACACATGACACGCTCAACAATATGGGCGTGTACCTGGTCGTGCCCTAAACTCACAACACAGAAGCTTTGACACGCTCAGCAACACGGGCATGTCACTGGATGTGTCATTCATTCTTTCCCACAGAAACATTAACATGTCCAACAACACGGGCATGTTCATGGCCGTGTCAATTCTTCCTAAACACAGTAGCTATGACACACTCAGTGACATAGGCGTATCACTGACCGTGTCAATGCTACTACAACACAGAAGTTGTGACACGCTCAGTGACATGGGCATGTCACTGCTCGTGTCACCAACCCAGAAAATAGAACCAACGACTCGCTCAAAGATATGGCCGTGCTCATGGGCGTGTCAGGCCAAAAATCCTGATTCCGGCAACAACAACATCACATCCAACAAACCTCTTACTTCCACCATTCTCCACTTCAAATAAACTTAACTAAACACACCCATAAACCATAAATAACTTGCAAAAACACCAAAACAATTCAAAACATACATCAAATACCAATTCACAACCATCACATACACACAACTCAAACACAACACTTGCTCTTCCAACACCAAACTTAACTCTATCTCTTCAATCAAACTCCAAAATCAATACCAAGAAGATCACACACCCTCAAATACACCATAATCAAATATACACATACTATCAACAATCAAATACCAAACTCAAAACACAAACTTAGAAGAAAACCAAAGAATCAAGTGGAAAACTTACCAAAAGTGATGAAAATCTTTAGAATCCCAACTTGATCACTTGAAACACCTTCAAATCTTGAGTTTGGAAAGACAAAATCTCACTTTCTCTCTTGCTATAGAGTTAACCGGCCAAGGAGAAAAGAAAAGAAGAAGAAGATGAATAGAACACAAGTCAACTTTCTCTTAACCACTCAATCATCTCTTTAAATCTCAACCAAGCAAATAAAATAATAAAATATTCATAAAAATCTTCCTCCACTTACTAATTTCCATTTCAATTAATTTAATTTAAAAATAAATAAATCTTCTTTTGATCTTCCATTTCTTTGACTTGTATATGTTGTATTTATCTCTATATATACAACATATACATTCTTCTCTTTACCTCTTTTCTCTTTCCACTTAAATATATACATTTATAACACTTAATCCAAATACAACAATAAATATTCCAAAACTTTTAGGGTATACTTTGGAATATTACATCCATGTTAAGGAATCAAAGTTAGATCCAAGGGCAAAGAAAGCGCTCTTTATGGGGATCACCACTGGTGTGAAGGAACTTTACCTTTGGTGTCCAGAGATAAAAAAGATAGTCTTTTGTAGAGATGTTACCTTTGATGAGTCTACAATGTTAAAAAAGGTAACAAATGAAATTGTACAGTAAACAGATGGTACTCCACAGTAGGTGGAGTTTGAAAGAAGAATTATTGACCCAGCAATAAATAAAACAGATAAAAATACTCCAATGGTAGAGGTGGAGTCAGATGAAGAAGAGGTTCCAACCTAAGAACATCCACAACAATAAATAGGCCACGATGAGAGATTCGCAAACCTATTCGATTTGATGATATGGTGGCTTATGCATCTCTAATTGTAAATGATGGCATTCCTAACACTTATAGTGAAGTTGTCCAAAGTTCAGAAAGGAGGAAAGCCATGGATGATGAAATGCAGTCCCTTAGAAAGAATCAGACATGGAAGTTAGCTAATCTTCTAAAGTGAAAGAAGACAATTGGATGCAAATGGGTATTTACAAAGAAAGAAGGATTTTCTGACAAGAATGATGTACGCTACAAGGTAAGATTGGTAGCTAAAGGCTATGCTTAGATGGAAGGAATTGATTATAATGAAGTATTTTCTCCAGTTGTAAAACATTCCTCCATTAGAATTTTATTGGCCTTGGTGGCACAATAGGATTTAGAATTCGTTCAACTTGATGTAAAAACTGCATTTCTACAAGAAGACTCAGAAGAGAAAATCCATATGACTCAGCCAGAAGGGTTCAAGGTTGCTGGAGAAGAAAAATGGGTATGCAAATTGGAAAAATCATTATACGGATTGAAACAATCTCTGAGGCAGTGGTACAAATGATTTGACAATTTTATGATGAGGTAGAAGTACACAAGGAGCAAATATGACCATTGTGTGCATTTGCATAAGCTACAAGATAGATCTTTCATATATCTTCTCTTGTATGTTGATGATATGCTTATAGCTTTAAAGAATCAAGGAGAAATTGAGAAGGTGAAGGCTCAGCTGAATCAGGAGTTTGAAATGAAAGACTTGGGTGAAGCTAACAAAATCTTAGGCATGGAGATATGTAGAGATAGGAAGAGAGGGAAGCTTTATTTGAATCAAAAATACTATCTGAAGAAGGTACTATAATGTTTTAGACTAAATAAAAAGTCAAAACCTGTAAGTACACCGCTTGCACCTCATATGAAACTCAGTGCATCTTCATTTCCTAAAAATGAAGCAGAACGGGAGTACATGTCAAAGGTTCTATATGCAAATATTGTTGGTAGCTTGATGTATGTTATGGTGTGTACAAGGCCAGACATTTCACAAGCAGTTGGAGTTGTGAGCAGGTACATGCATGATCCTGATAAGGAGTACTGACAAGCTATGAAATGGATTCTGCAGTATATTCTGAACACTGTAGATGTTGGATTGATATTTGAGAGGGATGAGAAAGATGGTCAATGTGCAGTTAGATATTATGATTCCAATTATGCTGGTGATTTGGATAAATGTCAATCAACTACTGGTTATGTGTTTACACTTGCTAAGGGGCCGGTTAGTTGGAAGTCTATGTTACAGTCAACAGTTACCTTGTCCACTGCGGAAGCAGACTATATGGCAGTATCAGAGGCTGGTAAAGAAGTAATTTGGCTTCAAGGGTTGCTTGGTGAACTGGGAGTTAGACAAAAGTACATTAAAGTGCATTGTGATAGCCAAAGAATTATTCATTTAGCAAAGAACCAAGTTTATCATGCAAGGACGAAGCACATCAATATTCGGTATCATTTTGTACTTGAGATTCTGAAGAAAGGTAAAATATTACTTTAGAAAATTAGGACCACTGACAATCCTGCAAATATGTTGACAAAGGTGGTGATAGCTATCAAGTTCAACCATTGTTTGAACTTGATCAATGTTTTGAGAAATTGAAGATGAGCGCTACACAGCGCATTTGAAGATACCACTGAAATAGTTTTTTATGAGAGAAGATTTGCATATTATAGATAGAAAAATAGTCAATGAGGAGATTTTTTTATTTTTTTTTTACTAATTTCTATCCCACATCGAGAGCTGTGGGATATGGGGGAGGGGGATTAAGGTTATAAATAGGCCCCTCTCCCTTTTAGTTAAATCATCTAAAAAATAAGCTTATTTATTTATAAGGCTTATTTTCTTCTTTCACTTTTGTGTTTCTTCTTTGAAATTAGTAATATTATTTTGGTGGTGTCCGAGGACGTAGGCAAAATTGGCCGAACGTCATTAAATTTGATGTTCTCTTTATTAATTATTTAATAGTTATTTTTGGTATAGTTTTGGTGGTATTTTGTGCTAGTGATTATATATCTAGAAAAATTCTGTCTAAGTAAAGACTTGGTATTTAAGAGTGTCCATTGTGATCCATCTCTCTTTATTGGGAATTATCTTAGTATAATTATTGGTACAATTGTTCACACACTATACATACTATTGGTGAAAAATTAATTCAATTTTCACAACAGAGATGAATCAAAAGCTTTGAAAAAATATATCAGGGAGCTTCAATGTTTTCAACGACAATGCCATTTAACTTTCTTTCCAGCACTTCATAGAAAATCTGTCCCATCATATGGTAGAAAGATAATAAATCAGACAACTGCTCTACAGACATTTTCCCCATCACGTTTCTTGCTAACCTCTCTCTTTCCTCATTCAATTTCAATCTTTCAAGGTATGATCCTACATTTCTTACTGTCACTCCCATTTGCTTTAGCCTGTTCTCTTGTTGCATGATGGTGGTGGTAGATGGCATGGATGATGGAGAAAGAAAAGAAATTTCTACACACACACACACACATGTATATATATAATAAGTTCAATCTAGTGGGGCCAATCTCACTTTAACTATAGTGCGCCCTCTTTCTTATCCTTTGATTCTAATTCAATTTTTAGTCCTGTAAAATGGTAAAAATAATTTTTTTAGTAAATTTTGAGATATACTATTTACTATTCTCTACTTATAGCATTTATCTACGTTACTTTTATCACTATACACTATCAATTATCAATATTAGTTAAAATGTTTTTTCTTTAAAATTTTAAACATTACAACTTCCCTTTCATCCACACATCTAATCAGCATTATATCATAATTTCTTTTCTATAGGACATCGCCACTCAAAAAGAAATTCATTGCTAGTCGCCGAATGGTTCTTTTATCAGTGTCTGAGGCTTCTGGAGAGTATGTTCTATTTTTGAGATACTGCTTGATATCATGAAACCATGCCTTACCATTACGTTCTTCTTCAAGGTTTGTACATTAAGCATTGACCCCTCTGGTTTCAATCTTGATGGGATGCATCTTTCCATAATCATCCAGTCAAAACATTGCAGCTAATGTGGCTAATGCATCTGCAATTTAGTTCTCAATTCGGGAAATATGATCGAAACTTATGAATTTAAGCTTTGAGTTGAATCAAGAATATATTCTTGATAAGGGACCAATTTGAATCTCTAGTTTCCTATTCTCCTTTCAACTGGTTAATTACCAATTTTGAATCATCAACACTTCCAACCTTTTGATCTTCATATCAATAGTGGTTTATTTTTCTAAAGTACAAGCCTCATATTTAGCCACATTATTAGTGCATTCAAAATATAATTTGGTTGTCAAAGGAAAATATTTTTCTTCTGAAGAGATTAGAATCACTCTTGTCCCACTCCCTAAGGCATTTGAAGCTCCATCTAATTTCATAATCTTGTTTCTTTTTTTATCCTTGTTCTTCTTCCACCAACATGATTCCTTCATTGGAGAACTCGTAACTTATTGGTTGATAACCTTCGATAGCTCGATCTGCCAAATAATCAGCTATAATACTCCCTTTTATTGCCTTTTAGGTGATATATATAATCTCATACTCAGTCAAATGAATGAAAGTAGTAAGGATAGTTAAAGATTGGAGATGAAACATGCACTTTATTTTATTAAAAATTATTTTAAAACATTTGAAAAAGGAAGCCACGCTAACATTTTTCTAAGATATTGGGCATAATCTTAGAAAAATAATTATTTGGATTACTTTGATTGAGATGACAATTCATAAGCTTTCCAATTTTTCAGATCTTATCCTGGTAGCAAAGGTGTAACCCATAAAGCTATTTCATCATGAAACTCAATTTCATTCACCATAGTCACCAATGAATTTTTAGATATTGTCTCCACATCTCATGGATCTTCTGCCGTCTCTATTTCTTCATGGAAAAAACCAACACTTCTAAAGGTTTGCCTTATGGGTGGGAATATATTTTTCTCCACTAAAGCTTCTTGATTTGTCAATCTTGCCAGTCGACGATCCTTTTTCTCTTTCTGAATTCTTCTTCTGTCTTCTTTACTAATCTTATATCTCAATCCAGCTCTATTGTCAATATTGGGAGGAAGCGAAAAGACATTAATTCCTTGTTTATATCTTCTTAAACCTTTTGCAGGAGAATAGCTTACCCTTAGCATTTCTCTTACCACCATCATAGTCGTAGCTGATAATCGAGGCATTGGCAAGATCAATCCTTCTCCAACATATGAAGTGTTTACTATTTTAAAGGATTAGAAAGAAATTTCAAAGGCTTCTTCTGCTGCTTCAACTTATGGGGTTAAAACAGGTTTAGTGATTAAAAGATCCTCTTCTCCCAAAATTTCAATCATCTTTCCTTCAATGATGAATTTAACTTTCTGATGTAAAGATGATGGTACTGCTCCTGCTAAGTGTATCCATGGTCGTCCCAATAACATACTGTAAGCTGGTACCATTTTCATCACTTGAAATATGATATTAAATGAGACTGGACCCACTTGGATAGGTATTTTGATATCCCCTAAAACCTCTTTTCTAATCCCATCAAAGGCTCGAACTATCATAGAGCTAGGTTGTATGTATATCTCATCAATTGGTAGCTTTGAGAGAGTCATTTTAAGCAAGATATTCAAAGATGACCTATTGTTGACTAGAACCTTTGCAAACGAGTATCCTTTACATTGGACTAATATGTGTAAAGCTTTTATATGCCCAGTCCCTTCTCCAAGTATTTCATCATCAGTGAGGGATACGTAATTAGCTGCCAATTATATAGATATGTCTGTAGATAGCTTGCCCAATTACGGGTCATTTTTAGTGACCGCATCATGGAATTCTCTAGCCTCGATCTATTTTGCCAATTCTCCTTCTTTGTCTTTTGCTTTCCTATGCCTTTTTAGTTATTCTTTTATGTGATTCTTTGCTTCTTTTGGTGTATAGCAGTGCCCACTTCTCGTCATACCACCTACACTAGAAATATTGACTACCGATTCAGTTTCATTACTTGCTTGGCATACACCAGAATTTTGGCTCACTATCTCACACTCATACTTTTAAGGCACTGCTTTTGAATCTTTATATTCAAAAGCAGCTGGTGTTTTAATTACAAGTCTTAAAATTTGTGAAGACATATCAGATTTTTTCTTTTTCATTTCTCCTAGAGGGCATGATATCACAATGGGTGCTAGAATAGAAAGATTAGTAGATACCATACTCATACATATTTTTTCAATTTACTATTTCTTAGCTAATTTTCTTTATAGAATACGTTATTAAACATTTTTTTTACTAAGTAGGAACAATTATATCCAAAACAATAAGTATTTGAACATCACCATATAAGTAGTTTCATAATTTTTAAATATGTAAATAAAATTTAAAAAATAATAAATATATATATTTAAATTAAAAATGAAGATTGTAAGCATTGAGTTTATAAATTATTTTCACTAGTATATTTCTCATTAAATCTAATTTTTTAATGTGAAATTTTTTTCTTACACTTAAAATTTTAATATACAAATTATTCTAGCATTAAAAATTAAATTAAACGTTAGCATTATTATTTGGACTTTTTACAATATTATCTACAAAATTAAAAGTTTTTTTAAAATACTGTTGATATAAAAAAAATTTCAAAATACCTAAAAAGTTATAAAATCACAAAAAAAAAATTGTACATCATTATATTTCCACTCCAAAAACCAAAAATTTTAGCATTCATCAATTCTTGAACTTCCATTCGGAACTATGAACATTCATTGATTGTATGATTCGATGACTCACCATGGTAGTCGTAAAAAGGTTCTTCTTAAGTGAGAGATTTCTCTCTCAATTATTTTTAAAGAACTAATCCAACTTTGATTAAATTTTGGAAAAACTCCTCTAGGCATTTGAACTTTCTCTACCTTCTCTTTATATTATCGAACCTCATCCTCAATAACGGTATTGATCTTGCCCCGCTCATGATTTGGCAGAGGATTATTGTTCACATTAGGGGTCTTCGATTCTTGGTTAAATCTCAACTATCCTGCATTTAAAAGACTCTGGACACTTCATTTAAATGCAGTGCAATTTTTAATAGAATGCCCAGGTGCCCCTGCATGGTACTCATACTTTGCATTGGAGTCATATCATTTGGGGTAAGGTGGTTTCATTGTTTCTAATGGTGTTAAGCACACTTGTTGTCCTTGTAGTAGTTGAGGCAATAATTCTGGATAAGTTATCAGGATAGGGTCAAATTTTTCTATCCTCCTTTCCCAAGGGGAATTATTTTGTTACCCTCCTTGATTGTGTTGATTTATTCTATTATTTACTCCTTGAGCAAGCGTAGCAACACCAAGTGGAGCGGAATAAAGAGTATTTTGAGAACTCATGAATCGGGGAGCATGATAAGGAAATTGATATATTTTAGGCCTTACATTAGCCACATAATGTGATAGGGGATGATGATAGCAGGTTTCTTTAGGTTGTGGATGTCCTCCTATCATGTGGGTTTCTCCTTTCTTTTTGCCTGAATATTATCGTTTTGAGCTATTTCCTTTAATAGTTTGCTCTTTAATTTTTTCTTTTTTTATGCCTTGCTCAATCCTTTCCCCAGCTAGGACCAAATTTGAAAAGTTGGCGGATGTTTTAGCTAGCAACATGTTATAAAATGGTTCTTCCAATGTATCTAAGAAATTAGATATCATCTCCTCATTCATAAGAGGGGGACTAACTTGTGATGCTCTATCTCTCCATCTTTGTGCTTATTCCTTAAAAGTTTCATTGCATTTCTTTTCTATAGCTCTCAGATCATCTCTACAAAGTGCCATATCCATATTATATTTATATTGTTTCATGAAAGCATCTGCCAAATCTTTCCATCTTTGAATGTGTGTTCAATCTAAACTCATGTACCACCTCATTGCTGGTCTTATAAGACTTTTCTTGAAAAACATGAATAAGTAATTTCTCATTACTGATATATGATGTAATATCCCAATGTGTGCCCTAGAAGTTGGATACAATTGTTGTTTAGATTTGAATTAAATGTATATATGTATTTGTAAAAGAAATGAGGGTGTTAAGAGAAAGTGTATATGTTGGGTATATGGCAATATATATAACATATATGTTGGTCAAAGTGCATAGTCAAGGGAAGAAGATATTTTAAATTGTTAATTGTGAAATTACCAAAGTGGGCAAGAGATGATAAAAGGAATTAAAATGTGTATGAGGGTCTTATAGTAATTTTCTTTTGGATGAGTATTTAATGAGTGTTGACTTTGTGATTTCTTCATTATTTCTCTTCTTCTTCATTGTGGTGGCCGGCTACCTAAAGGGAAAGAGAGAGCAAAGGAGGTGTTCTTGATTCTAAGCTCAAATTGAAGGAAGAATCAAAGGATTGAGTTAGAGAATTGTGAAATTTCTTCATCTAAGGTAAGTACTCTCTTGTTTTTCCTTTGGTATTTTGAAGATGTGTTTGATGTGTGTTGTGAATTGTTAATATCATGATTTAGAGTTTTTGAGAGGTGTTTAAAGGTATGGAAATTGATTGTGAGTTAGAAAGGTTAAATTGGTGTTGGTTTTGTTTAAAAATGGTAAGTTAAATGGATGTTGTTATAGAAAGAAGAAGATTGATGTTGGTTTTTAGGGTTTGATGTGGAAAGTGTTTGAATGTGTGGTGGATATAGTGTTAAAATGAATATTGTGATGAATATGTGTTAATAACATGAATTACACTCATTTGAATGAGATTGTGTTGTGCATAAGTTGTTCCTAATTCAATCAAAGAAGTGTTGGATATGTTTAGGGTTTTATATTTGAGAGACACGGCCAAAATAAGAATGGAACACGGCCAAGATCTATTAATTTTGGGAGACACGGCCAAGTTGAGGGAAGTTTGGCCGTGTTGGTTGAATTTTGGAGAGACACGGCCACAAGCTTGGCCGTGTCCCTTGAGTGTGTTTGCCACTGCCTGAATTTTGTGGAGAGACACGGCCGTGTCCCCTTGCCCGTGTCTGCCTCGGCTTGAATTGGTGTTGAGAGACACGGCCACAAGCTTGGCCGTGTCCCTTGAGTGTGTTGGCTACTGTGATGTTTCTTTGGCCTTCATGTTTTGTTGAGATTGAAATTACACTTGATGATGCATATGATACTAAATGAACAATGTTATGTGTTAGGTATTGTGAATCTTGTTAATGATAATGTGTTATATGAATAATGTGACTAGTGTTATGATTTATATAGTGTGGAAGAGATGAGGATCATTTAAAAAGGTATGTGCAATGAAATTTATTTGATGAATGTTTTAATAATGAATGGTGTTAATGTGTTTTGAGAAATGATGAAATGTGATGGTATCATGATTGATAATGATGATCAAAATGAAATAAATGGACATATGGATTATATGACAATGAATTTAAGATACTTGTGCAATGAAATGGAGTATATGTGCTTGAATGATATGTTTGTTTAGTTAATGTAATTAATGTTGCATATATCAATGATAAAATATGAAATGTGATTTGGGATATGATGTGATGTGAAGCCATTGTGATTGGCTATGATAACTCAAATGTAATGTGAAGCCATTGTGATTGGCTATGAGGATTCAATTGAAAGAGATAAGGCATGTTTGCCTATTTGATAATGATAGAAATGGGTTGAGAAAGTAATGTTAAAAGATATAAATGAGCAAACCTATCTGCCTCCTGCGGAACCATGCGGACCCTGTGGTTGGGCAACCGAACTTGGACTACCGACCTGGTTGGGGAAAGGTACATTACTGATAGTCTTATACGTTCCTATCTGCCTCCTGCGGAACCATGCGGACCCTGTGGGTGGGCAACCGAACTTGGACCACCGACCTGGTTGGGGGAAGGATCGTATTTGGTAGTTTTATACGTACTTATCTGCCTCCTGCGGACCCCTGGGATTGGCAGTGGCCTGAGGCCCAGTGGGCAACCGACCTGGTTGGGGAAAAGTTCGTATATGATGTTATAGTTGTTGGCTATATTGAGAAACTTTGAATGTGTATAATAGATGATGATATAAATATTGAAGTAATGATATGAAGTATAATATGTAAATGAATTGTGAATGATGATAATGATTATCTTCATTGGAATGTGATTTATGATTAGTATGATATGTATTGTGTGTATAGCAATATCGATTGTGAGTATAAATGATGAATCATGATTGGTGAATTGTGAATAAAATAATGTCATGAGATATAATATATCATGTGTGTATTGATATAGTGATTGTAAGAATTAGTAATGGATTATGGTTAGTGAGATAAATGTGTATATATGCATATAGTATATGAAATTAGTCAAGATATATAAAAGGTGTAATCAAAAAGGGAAAACATGATAAGAAACTAATGGTACATGAAATTGATATATCATTATATGTTAGAATGTTTATAATATAAGTTTATATTTTATATTTGTACTACTAAGCTCTCGGGCTTAGCGCGGATGTGTACATGCGCAGGTAACTAGGTGGAAGATATGAAGTCTTTTGGTTATGCCACAAGAAGAGTAAAGTTTGTCGAGACCAACTAGAGGGTAATGCATACATGTATAAATTTTAATTATGATGTATTTCTGACGAGAGAGTATTTATATGTATAAATGAAGTTTTGATAAAGATAATGATTTTGTAAATGTTATTTAAATTAATGTATTATGGTTTGAACTTTGTTACAGGTTTTTAAAAGGTAACGAAAAGTGTCATCCTTATACTTTATATATTTACTGTATGTATACTAGGTATACGTATAGTACTTATATAGGGTATCGGGGTGTTACATATGATGCCATTCTACTACAGAATATTGATATATGGCTTTGAGGACAAGATAAACCATCATATTTTTCAAAATCTGAAATCTTGAATTTCACTAGTATAGTCACATCAGGTACCAAGCACAATTGGGATGCATCGGTAGTCCCATATATATTAACCCCTTCAATCGCCTTTAAATGTTCCTCTAACCATTCTATCTTTTTCGTAATGGGCTCAGGACTAGCTCTTTTGAAATTACTATGCACCTTTGGATCATCCAAGTCTGGTATCACTATAGGCTCTTCAGAAATAATAGGAGGTTTATGATTGATTTGAGGTCCACCCATTTATGGCCATTGTGGTGCTCCTTGATATGGTTGAGAAGAATAGATATTTTCACTTGGATGGGCATTATTGCTTGGTTCTACTTCCACTAGCTTGGATGGTGGGATAAAACCTAGAGGATATGAAGGATCTCCAATGATACCTGTAAATGAATGGGCTATTGGGGTTCCTGATCCTGAGGTATTAGGAACAGTTTCTAAAGGGTTATTGCCTTTGAGTAATTCCATGATTTATGCCAATTGATTTCTCATTTCTAAAACTTCATCCAACATATCTTTTATCTAGTCAATATGACGCCTTATTTCTTCTTGAGCTTGGTTTTGCAGAAATCTAGTATTTGAACGAGTCCTATAATGGTGAGTTAAGTAAGATTTATTTTTTGAAAGCCGGTCTATGTTGACGTTTCTGATGGTATATCTATTTTGCATTAGAAAATATTTTTATTTATCAATTTTCATTTGAATCATAATGCAACAATTATGCAAACTCATTTTTTTAATAAGTAATAAAATAATATAAATAATTGATCATTCTTCAACATATTAGAAAAAAAAATTGCGTATCAAATTACAGAAAGAATCAAATCTGTTAACTTTTTGTGACCTTCATCTAAATCTTCCGTAATAGGAAAGCTCTTAATACATCTTTTCTAACAAATTATAGAGCTCTTATCCATATGGTCTCATTGGCATATAAATTATTTTCATGTGATTCACCTCTTAGGCCATGGTGCTTGCTTGTTGAGCTAGTTCTTTCAATTTTGCAGTGAGATGATCAGCTTGGGTGTATAACCTTATAAAATTATCTTGATAAAAGATACAGTCTTCCTTATATTCTCTCAAGCATGTGACTAAATCATTTTTCTCAAGCAAAAATTTGATCTATAGAAGCAGTCAATTGATCCATCAAGTCCTAATATGCTTGGATTTCCCATACTAAATTTTGAACATTAGTTTCTTGCTGGTATGATTCCTCGACTACAACTTTTATTTTATTCTTCATGCTTTCTTCCCTTTTTCTATACTCCTCTAACGATTGTTGGAGTGTAAACATTTCTCCCTTTAACTTATCATTTTCTTGTTTTGTTTCAAAAGCTCTTCTTTCGACTTCCAAGGTTGTCATCATTCTTTTTATTGTATTGGATTCTTGCATCTGGATTTTTGCTATTTTGTATTTAAGCTTTTCATTTTCCTATGAAGTTCAAAAGTCCTTTTCTCAGCTTATGCAGTCTCTCGAATCCAATATGCTACATCTTTATCATATGTAGAAGACATTTTTTCCTATGACAGCTTCATCGATAAGAACATGGTCATTTGATGTAGAAGGTTCATTGTGCATCCTTACTATAGGATGGATGAATCTCTTTTCTGATGCTATTCTAAGTAACCCTGAATTACTGAGTATCTATAAGCTCCGGATCTTATCTTTCTCATAATCTGCCATGCATCCAAGTCTTTATCAAGTTTGGAAGATGTCTTCTCATCCTCATTATCAAAGTCTATGTGATCCAAAACTGTTGTTTGAGGAATGAACTGTGAAGATTCCAACTATCTTCTTACCATTATAGGTGCATATGCGGTGACCACCCATATTCCTATTAAAGGCACCCATGAAAAATTGCTACAATTGTATGTTAATTATTGTTTATCCTTCCAAAAAGCTAAATAGGATATATCTTCTTCTTTTATCTATTGTAGAAATCTTAACCATTTCTTTTTGTTCAGGGCTGTCTTAGGCCATTCTGCAGATCCAAACCTTACCAGATATTTTTTTTATAGCATTGTATCCCAGCTTGTACTCAATAGTATGAAACTAGAATTGAGGAGGCCACTTAAAATGTGTTAGAGCCCACGTACTCAACAAAATAGCATAACTTGTGAATCATTCACTTTCTTGTTTCCTGCAATGATCTAAAGACCTCATTGTTTCTGCCACTGTACTAATTACTAGATTTGTCCCTCTTATTACACTGGTAAAGAGGGTGATCACTTTGGGATATTTGGAATTCAATTATTTTAGAAATAGGACCATTCCATAAATGAGTAGAGCCAAAATCTGAAATCCTTCATTTCGATCCAAATTATTTTTCACAAATCCTAGTAAGAGTTCTACCTGAATGACCTTAGATTGTAGACTTTCCCATCCTTTTACCACACTTGTTGCACATCTATGATCTTGGCCAATTGTCTTCTATATAGTTTCCTCTTATTCTGTGCATATGGCTTAATATCTTTCTTTTCTAATATGTTGGTTATGATCCAATACTTTTCTATTGTAGGTGTTAAGTGTAATTGTCCAATTGTGAAACAATGGTAGCATGGGTCCTAATAATTTAGCATGACCTTTAGCATGGGTAAGAATACCAGGGTATACATAAGGTAAGCAATCCACCCAAACTTCTCATTGAATTAGATCCTTTGTTGTGGTCTCATATTGTCCCAAATTTCTTTTAAAGCCCTCAAATCATTTTGTTGGAAGTCTTCTTCTCCTACTGTTAGAAGTTAGACCATTACTCCTGCAGGAACACAATCCCTTTCTCTTTTTTGTGCTGACTCTAATTCTTTTATGGTCTCTGCTTCAGATATATCTAAAACAACTTTATTATCGTGATTAATTTTGGATGGTTATAAGAGTGTAAAATATTCCTTTTGCAATAAAAAAAACAAAATATGATTATTAGTCATTTGATAAATATTTATATCGGTATGTAAATTTATTTGTGATAAATATTGAAATGTTATGTCGTGCAAAACTACAATGCTATATGATGTAAAAATTACATAATATTTATTAAAAAGATGAATTATCATTGATTACGAGGAAGGTTTCTAAGACAAGAAAAAAAATATATCGTGACTTGAAAAATAGTGAACAAATAGAGAAGCTTGATTATAGATTTCTTAATTGATTGATCCTAAACAGATTTTGAAGAGGATACAACAAGCTTATCTAAGGATGTGAATGGTTGAGTTCTATTCTTAATGGATTCACCTTATTTCTCCAGGTTTGAGGTTTTTAGACTGTGGATAATCTCACTATCATCCATAACTTGGACTAGCGAGCTCTCTCAACCATTATATGGCTAAAAGATAGTCCGAGTGAAAATTTTTTGGAGGCCTTACTGGGTTTTCCATGGAGACAGTCCTACTCCATCCTGTTACTAAGCCTATTAGGATAATAGGTCACTTTCTGACCTTTAAGTGAGTGTGTGATAAGAGACTTATAGGTTAAAATACACAAATGATAATATAGACATAATTAAATATTTTATAAATTTATAAAAGAATGACATTAAATAAATATCAAAACACAATTAATAAATAAAATATAAACATCACAATAATATATAACTTAACCTCTCTATTTAGTAACTAGCTGTCCCCAGTAGAGTCGCCAGATATCGCATACGGGGCGACGGGGAGCTGGTAGAATTTAGTAGATTTAATTTTATTTTTATCGACTGATATTTAGTTTATTATTTTTCATGTATATTAGAAGTCGTTACCAATCAATTATAAGATTTGATTGAATACCTAGTTATGGTCTGTGTTTCTGAGTTTGAAAGGTTGATTACGTGTAGGGAAGGAAAAACACCCTACAACGCCCAAAAATTTATACTATAATTATTGTGATATTTTATTATCTATTTTTTATTTATAAGAGAAATTATATTCACTGCCTAAATATAAATCCTAATTATATTTTTTTATTTTTTATCTCTTGGTTATTGTATTCATTGTCTGGAAACAAATATTTTTATTAAATTTTATTACTTTATTTTATTATTTTTAATGATTTTATTATGTTTGTGGATATATATTTTATTTATTAGTTAATAATTTAATCTTTACATTCACTACTTGAATATAAGAATTTTATGGCTTAATATTTGTTAAATTTATGATTATTATTTTTTTAATTATGCTCACTCTCTGAACATAATTGTCCATTTTTTATATTTTTTTTAAATATATTTTTTATATTTTTTTTTATAATTTGTTTTATATTTTATATTTTTATAATTTGTTAATATACTTTTTAAAAGATATTTTTTATTTAAAGTGGACTTGAATTCGAAACTTGATTTCAATTACCTACTATCCGCTTGACGGAATCAAAGTCTCCGTAGTTCGAGCACTACAAGGAAAACTGAATCAGACAACGCTTTTTGGCCGTTGTCTGATGAAGACAAAAACGGTTGTCTATTGAAGCGATGTCTGATAGCATTTCAGACAACGGTTTTAAAATCATTGTCTGATGTAGGTTTGCACAACGGTTTTTAATTTTATCAGACAACGGTTTTTGGCCGTTGTCTGATGATGGTTCAGACAACAGTTTCTAATTTTTCAGACAACGGTTTTTAACCGTTGTCTGATGGTTTCCACAACGGTTTCTAAATTGTCAGACAACGGTTTCTAAATTTTCAGACAACGGTTTTTAACCGTTGTCTGATGAAGGTTTAGACAACGCTTTTTGACCGTTGTCTGATGAAGACAAAAACCGTTGTCTATTGAGGCGATGTCTGATAGCATTTCAGACAATGGTTTTTAACAGTTGTCTGAAGATGGTTTCCACAACGGTTTTTAGTTTTATCAGACAATGGTTTTTAACCGTTGTCTGATGAAGGTTTAGACAACGCTTTTTGACCGTTGTCTGATGAAGACAAAAACCGTTGTGTATTGAGGCGATGTCTGATTAAGGTTTATACAATGCTTTCTTATTAAAAACCGTTGTCTGATTAATATGGCACACTGAATATTAGACAATAGTTTCAATGTTCATTTCCATTTCAACACCATTGTCTGTTAAACTGTACATTATACATATAAGACAACACTTTACAATGGAGGATTGCAAATTTGGGAATAAAAAAACCTCCACAAATTCAACCATTCAACATATTAACAAACTAAAAAAAAATCAACACTATACATATATCACTAAATTATACTATTAACTTCAACTTGAATGATGCTTCATGAAATATTTGGCGAAGTCAATCCTAAATTGGAAGGCAAATGAGTCTCAACCCCATCGATTTACAAAAGTTAACTCTGTGTTTATCTGCAAAAGGGACAGCTGGAAAAACAACCTTAGACTTAAGAAGGAGAGAAAAATATTTACTTAATTTATTTCCATCTTCTAAACAATTAGAAATAGAAACCAACTCAAAAATAAAATAAAAAAAGAAAATGAAGTTAAAAGGCAAGCTTGACTTTACCTTGCAATCTGAGTCTGTTGCAGCAAACTGTCCAAGTAATAAAGCAGCCTCTCTTTGGCTCTCAGAGAAACAGGAGCTGTTGCCAAGAAACAAATAAGAAAGTGAAAAAAAATAATAATCCTGAGTTTGTTTTGATAATTGGCTTGAAGAAAAGCTAAAGATCCCAACTATCATAAACCTGGGACCATGATTGATTAAAAGTGCATATAAGTCGTTTGTGAACTGAATACTAGAAGATATCTTCTACATCTTAAAGCACAAGACCATACATGAACAGGGAAAAAATTGAAAGGCAACTAAAAACTCACGTTTTAAGTAAGCATCAAACAGACTCCCAGTAACACCCTCTATGGTATCATCAATTGGCAACAGCTTTTGAGGTCTGTATCAGCCAATCAAAGAAATGCGGTACTATCCAATCACAATCACGAATGTGACAACTCCAATATACATGGTTCACGCCAATATGATAATTGTCAGACATTAATTATAAAATACTTGATCTATATTTATATCATGTAAAGAAGACCATTTAAAGACATAACATACTCATAGAGGAATTCTGCTCTGAAGTATTTGCATCTCCTACAGCAATGGTGAAACCATCATTAGTTACACCAGAACCAACAATCCAATCGTTAAAGAAGCTACAATCAGCAGATGTGAGGTATCTAACAGCTGCTTCTCTTGGTTGAATTACAGCAACACAATCAAAGGTCAAAATTCCACAAGTGACACATGAAAACAGACGCTGATCAGACAACTTATCACCATGAACAGTACACCTAATAAAGACAAAATAAAAGAAATAATCTCCCGATGTTTTATGATAAAAATATACGATAACATAGGCAAAGCCCGTGAGCAAACAATGCGAACCAAGCACAAACGGAAATGCCATACTGTTCCTCATAAAAGCATGTATTACTATGTAGAAATGTGTCTTCATTTGTCAATTCATAATGCAGTAATAGAGAGAAAATGAAACAGCCTTAACTTGGAAAAACATTCATAAAATGTTAATTTGAAAATGACCAACAACAAAGAAGAATTTGAAAGGAGTAGAGTCTATGAGATTAAGATGGAAAAAAAAACATGCAGTTACTTCAAGTTGCAAGTAAAAAGATTTATCAAAAGAGATGAGAAAAAAATAGCAATGCAATTGTCTATGCACATGCAACTTGATACAGATACAAAATAGTCCAAAGATAAAAGTTCAACTACAGATATTTAAATAGTTATGCATAGCCACATCTATCTCAATTAAAACTCTGCACAATACCATCATCAAAGATATAATTTGACAGTGGAAACATAAATGCATACCGCATCTACAGCTGCCTCAGCAGGACCTCTGATAGTCACCACAGCAGACTCAATAATACGCCGATAACCTTGTTCAGGAGAAATTAGATGCGGCTGATATCCATCAGCTTCAGTGATTAGCTTCCTGACATTGTCCATTGACAGCTGTTTATCAAATTGCAACCTTTTCAAAGCAGCTGGTAACTGAATATCGAACACAGCATAAATTTTATCACCGCCAGGACGTCTGCAGACAATATGTATTATCCAACGCAAGATCAAGTTGCAAACCGACACAAGATGAATAATACTATATTCCAATTCATCGAAAAAACACACAGCAGTATCAAAATACATACATGCTGTCAAGACGTTCTTTAAATATTTGTTCAAATGAACGACAGATTTCCATGCTCATATATAACTTTCCCTACATTTGAAAAGAAATAATGCAAATTAAAAGGAAGAGAAAAGGTGTTAGTAAGATCAGAAGGCCGCCCAACTTCTATCAGATGCGCAATAATGTAACAAAACCAGAAAGAGAAGTAGTGCGAGAAAGTAGAAGCAATAATACATTTCAACCTCACCCCAGCATCAGTAGCAACAGGCTTCCCAAGATGACTCAATTCTGCTTCTAGTTCAGCAATTGTTTTGTTGATAAGAGACTGAAGACCTGGAATTCTAGATTTGATGACTTGTTCCAAATGCTGAAAAAATTATGTATATAACTCTGTAACACTTCCTTGTAAGCATTGTCTCTCCTCCTCTTATTCACTTCAAATTCCAACTAACTTGAAGAAAAATTTTTAAGATCCACTAGTTAAGACTCTCCAAAAACCAATCCATACTCTTCATTTACTGTTTTATCCTCAATCTTCCTGCTTGAATCATCTCTGATAGATCTCAAAATACATACATATATATATATACAAGCAATCAGATTCAACAAAACCCAACATTACGCAACTCCATCAATAAAATTCAGTGTCAAAAACTAAAAAAATAGAATTAAACATAGAATTCGAGTTCAAAATTTTAATTTTCTCAGGGTTAACTTAATCTATAGGCAAGCGAAATCTTTAAAAAAAAGACAAGGAATTAGAGAAAGAGCAAAAAAAAAAAGTGTTAAATGAAACCTGAGGGTATGAGAAGAGGGGCTAACTTAATCACGCAACTTTCAACTGTGGCTGACTACCCATTTCTTCCAAGTTCAAGTTCAAGGCCTGTACGAATCTGGCTGGTACTAGAACAGTTGAGCAAGCTATTAAGAAATTAATAAAATCTTAATTAGTATCAAGCCAAGACTAAAAAGAATACCCATATCTGTAAAAAGCAAAAACAATTAATGTAAAAGCCAAGACTAAAAAGAATACCCAGATCTGGTAAGAAAGTGACTGCTCCGGATAAAGACCAATATCATGATTTGAGTTTTTCAACGAAAAAGAGACTGGAGATGGATTTCGAGGTGGACCTAAGATGCCTCTGTTATGACTATTGAAGCCATAGCCTTCCTCGTTCATTCTCATTCTTGCTACTTCACCTGCAGCAGCATAAAGCAAATCCCATGTGGCCGGCGGTGAGGAGACTCTGGATGATCCATTTGGGCTTCCACGGCTAGACCCTTGCCTACACCCACATCCATATCCAACCCCACAAAGCGTTGATTTCGGTGAACCAGAGACAAGCCAACCCTGCAAGTATAAACGAAAAATCCCCAAATCAGTACATAAGCAAGTTAAAACGGCCGTGTTTTTTTTTGCAAAATGGGGGCAAATGAAATTTTTTTTTTGGAAAAAAAGGGGGGAATTTAAGTGTTAAAAATTTTTGAAGTTTTGACATCTCTCTTTTGAAACAAAATGAATTTTTCAGAATTTTATTAAATTAACTTTATAAATTCACATATATAGATGACTTATAAATACTAATGTATATACTTGTATATATTAATGTATATATTTATATATACTTGTATATACTAATGTATATACTTATATATACTAATATATATACTTGTATATATACTATTATATACTAATGTATATTCTTGTATAAACTAATATATACTTGTATATACTAATATATATACTTGTATATACTAAATATACTTATATATATACTAATATATACTAATATATATACTTGTATACATATACACTTGTATATATTAGCATATATACTAATATATACTTATATATACTTATATATACTTATATATATATACTAATATATAAACTTATATACTAATATATATACTTGTATATATTAGTATATATACTAATATATACTTATATATACTTATATATACTAAATATATACTTATATATACTAATATATACTAAATATATACTTATATATACTAATATATACTAAATATATACTTAATGTATATTCTTGTATAAACTAATATATACTTGCATATACTAATATATATACTTGTATATACTAAATATACTTGTATATATACTAATATATACTAATATATATACTTATATATACTAATATATACTAAATATATACTTATATATACTAATATACTAATATATACTAATATATATACTTATATATACTTATATATACTAATATATATACTTATATATACTAAATATACTAAATATATACTTATATATACTAAATATACTAAATATATACTTATATATACTAATATATACTAAATATATACTAATATATACTAAATATATACTTATATACTAATATATACTAAATATATACTTATATATACTTATATATACTAAATATATACTTATATATACTTATATATACTAATATATACTAAATATATACTAATATATACTAAATATATACTAGATATATACTTATATAATATATATTATTATATACTAATATATACTAGATATATACTAAATATATACTAGATATATACTTATATATACTAAATATATACTAATATATACTAATATATACTTATATATACTAATATATACTAAATATATACTTATATATACTAATATATACTAGATATATACTTATATATACTAATATATACTAATATATACTAATATATACTAGATATATACTTATATATACTAAATATATACTAAATATATACTTATATATACTAATATATACTAAATATATACTAATATATACTAATATATACTAAATATATACTAGATATATACTAATATATACTTATATATACTAAATATATACTTATATATACTAATATATACTAAATATATACTTATATATACTAATATATACTAAATATATACTTATATATACTAATATATACTAAATATACTAATATATACTAAATATATACTAATATATACTAATATATACTTATATATACTAAATATATACTAATATATACTAAATATATACTAATATATACTAATATATACTAGATATATATTAAATATATACTAGATATATACTTATATATACTAAATATATACTAAATATATACTTATATATACTAATATATACTAATATATACTTATATATACTAATATATACTAATATATACTAAATATATACTAATATATACTAATATATACTAAATATATACTAGATATATACTAATATATACTTATATATACTAAATATATACTTATATATACTAATATATACTAAATATATACTAATATATACTAATATATACTAAATATACTAATATATACTAAATATATAATAATATATACTAATATATACTAATATATACTAATATATACTAATATATACTAAATATATACTAATATATACTAATATATACTAGATATATACTAAATATATACTAGATATATACTAAATATATACTTATATATACTAATATATACTTATATATACTAATATATACTAATATATACTAAATATATACTAGATATATACTAATATATACTTATATATACTAAATATATACTTATATACTAATATATACTAAATATATACTTATATATACTTATATATACTAATATATAGTAAATATATACTTATATATACTAATATATACTAAATATATACTAATATATACTAAATATATACTAGATATATACTAATATATACTAATATATACTAATATATACTAGATATATACTAAATATATACTAGATATATACTTATATATACTAAATATATACTAAATATATACTTATATATACTAATATATACTAATATATACTTATATATACTAATATATACTAAATATATACTTATATATACTAATATATACTAAATATATACTAGATACATACTAAATATATACTAAATATATACTTATATAGACTAATATATACTAGATATATACTAATATATACTAATATATACTAAATATATACTTATATATACTAATATATACTAGATATATACTAAATATATACTAGATATATACTTATATATACTAAATATATACTAAATATATACTTATATATACTAATATATACTAATATATACTTATATATACTAATATATACTAGATATATACTAATATATACTAATATATACTAAATATATACTAAATATATACTTATATATACTAATATATACTAAATATATACTTATATATACTAATATATGCTAAATATATACTTATATATACTAATATATACTAAATATATACTAGATATATACTTATATATACTAATATATACTAATATATACTAATATATAATAAATATACTAATATATATTAAATATATACTAAATATATACTAGATATATACTTATATATACTAAATATATACTAATAAATACTAAATATATACTAGATATATACTAATATATACTAAATATATACTTATATAGACTAATATATACTAAATATATACTTATATATACTAATATATACTAAATATATACTAATATATACTTATATATACTAAATATATACTTATATATACTAATATATACTAAATATATACTAATATATACTTATATATACTAAATATATACTAATATATACTAATATATACTAAATATATACTAGATATATACTTATATATACTAATATATACTAATATATACTAGATATATACTTATATATACTAAATATACTAGATATATACTTATATATACTAAAATATACTAAATATATACTAATATATACTAAATATATACTTATATATACTAATATATACTAAATATATACTTATATATACTAATATATACTTATATATACTAATATATACTAAATATATACTTATATATACTTGTATATACTTATATATACTAAATATATATACTTATATATACTAATATATACTAAATATATACTTGTATATACTTGTATATACTTATATATACTAAATATATACTTATATATACTAAATATATACTAGTATATACTTGTATATACTTGTATATATACTAATGTATATACTTGTATATATACTAATATATACTTTTATATACTAATATATATATTTATATATACTAATATATACTTGTATATATACTAATATATACTAATGTATATACTTGTATATACTAATATATACTTGTATATACTTATATATACTAATATATATACCTGTATATATTTGTATATATACTAATATATACTTTTATATACTAATATATATACTTGTATATACTAATATATACTTGTATATATACTAATATATACTAATGTATATATTTGTATATACTAATATATACTAATGTATATACTTGTATATACTAATATATACTTGTATATATACTAATGTATATACTTATATATACTAATATATACTAATATATATACTTGTATATACGAATATATACTTGTATATATACTAATATTTACTAATGTCTGACAACGATTTTTTTACTAATGTCTGACAACATCTTATATATACTAATGTATACTAATGTATATACTAATATATACTTGTATATACTTGTATATATACTAATGTATATACTTGTATATATACTAATGTATATACTTGTATATATACTTGTATATACTAATATATACTTGTATATACTTGTATATATACTAATATATATACTTGTATATATACTAATATATACTTTTATATACTAATATATATACTTATATATACTAATATATACTAATGTATATACTTGTATATACTAATATATACTTATATATACAAGTATATACTAATATATACTAATGTATATACTTGTATATACTAATATATACTTGTATATATACTAATGTATATACTTGTATATACTTATATATACTAATATATACTAATATATATACTTATATATACTAATATATACTTGTATATATACTAATATATTTACTAATGTGATTTTTTTACTAATGTCTGACAACATCTTATATATACTAATATATACTAATGTATATACTTGTATATATACTAATATATACTAATATATACTTGTATATACTAATATATACTTGTATATATACTAATATATACTAATGTATATACTTGTATATACTAATATATACTTATATATACTTGTATACACTAATATATACTAATGTATATACTTGTATATTCTAATATATACTTGTATATACTTGTATATATACTAATGTATATACTTGTATATACTTGTATATACTAATATACATACTTGTATATACTAATATATATTTGTATATATACTAATGTATATACTTGTATATACTAATATATACTAATATATATACTTGTATATACTAATATATACTTGTATATATACTAATATATGCTAATGTCTGACAACGATTTTTTTACTAATGTCTGACAACATCTTATCAGACAACGATTTTTTTTTTACCAAAAAAACACTTGTCTGAACATATATTACGCAACGGTTCCTAAAAACCGTTGTCTGTATGCTTGATTCAGACAACGGTTTTTTTTAACCGTTGTCTGAAACGCTGAATTATACAACATTTTCGAAAAAACCGTTGTCTGAATCATCTTATCAGACAACGGTTTTGTATGACCAGAAAAACAGTTGTCTGAACATATATTACACAACGGTCCCTAAAAAACCGTTGTCTGGTGTGACCAAAATTAAACCTAATAGACAACGGTTAAAAAAATACCAAAAACAGTTGTCCGAAAATTAATCAGATAACGCTTTTTTGGGGGAAAAAATAAAACAGTTGTCTGTTTTTTTCATACAATAGTTTTTTCCTTAACCGTTGTCTGATGACCGTTGTCTGATTCAGTTTTTCTTGTAGTGGAGCTATTATTCTTTGTTGTTATTATTATTATTATTGTTATTATCATTATCATTATCATTATTATTATTTATGTCTCTCAATTGTAGTCTTTAGATTTTTATTTATTTTATTTTATAATTATTATTTGGTTTTATATTCATAAATTTATTTTTAATATGATATTTTTTATAATTATAATTATATCCAAATAATTGACAAGCATACAAAAATAAAATAAAATGTTTCCACTAAAAAAATAAGAAAATATAAAATAAGACAAACAATAAAAAATAAAAAATAAATTAAAATATTAAGGAGCTGACTTTTTTTATGAATACAATTATATTACACATCAATTTGATTCAATAATAATAATAATAATAATAATAATAATAATATTATTATTATGATAGTAAAGTGAGCAGATAATTTAATAGAAATGATTTGACCACCACTAATGGGATAAAAAAGCTTTACCATGACCTTTCATTCTACACACATATCAAATGTACCATCATTCATAGAGTCACTCAACTAATAAATATATAATATTTCTTTATCAACAATTATATTTTATACCAAAAAGTAAAAAAGAAAAAAAAATTTAAAAAGTCACGTGTATCTCTTCTTTTACAGAAGAGCAAAAGATTCTCTATTTTCTTTTACAACATAACTGACTCTGTAATTAGATATAAAAAGAAAAAAGAAGAGAAAATATGGTGAGAAACATATGAGCGGCGCAAACTCAAAGATAAAATTTCATACTGATATCCCTTTTTAATTCCTCTTTTTTTTTATTCTTTCTTTTATACATATGTACTAAACGTAGATTAAAGAAAATTAACATATTTTTATATTATTATTGTTTTGAATCATTTATTTTCTAAATCATTTATCCCTTCATTTTTATTAAATTTTTAACATATATAACTCTTATTTATTTATATTTTTCCTTGTTATTTTTATCTTCTACATTTTGCTGATTTTATTCTTTCTTTTATTTTTATTTATTATTTTTATCTGCATATAAATTGGATTTCTATGCGTTCTGTTCTTATATATATTTATTTATTATTAGTTTAAGTATTTTTTGTTATTTTTCTTAATAATACCAATCAATATGTTTTGGTTGCGATCAAATCGTGAATTTATGGATGTGATGAGTAATTCAGAACTGTGTTTGTATATCCTTTCTTGTATTTTTTTTTTGTGAATTTTGTATTTTATCCACATATTTTGTGCTTATGTGGATGATTTAGGACTTTTGTATACTCACATAGCAGACAAAGAGATTTAAATGAATAAAAGTAAAAATAAATATAGCTAAATAATGAAGTATATTTACCTAATATTGAGCTTTGATGGTTGAGGATTTGATATAAATTTTTCTAACTTTTATTGATTACACTGTATGTACTCAGTAAATTTGTGATGTCTTGTATTTATAATTTTTGGTCAATTTCCTCTTACTAGGAAATTGTTTTATATTTTTTCTTGCTGTATTTTTTTTATATATTTTTTAATCTCTAAAAAAATATTTTTGATCAATAATCTCTCTAATTTTTATTTTTTTTCTTCCCCTTTTTTCTTTGATTTTTCTTCTCCTTTTATACTAGAGAGTTTCCTATTTCTATGTTTGATTAGTTCTTTTTTTTATTGTATTTCTCCAAAAATTGCTGCAGAGAATATTGCAGGAAATCAGGAATAATTTTTTCCTTATTTTAATTTTATTTGTCTTTATGTAATAGCATATATTTATCTAATTAATAAGATTGTAAATATTTTATTAATAGTTTTATTTATTTGTTATTTTTTAATTACTGTTTTAATTTTATTATTATTTTTTCAAAAAAGTGGATTAATACAAGCTTACCAGGTATGCTTTCTTATACTTTAAATCTCTGTCATGGATCGAAGAAGGTGGATGGGCTTAGAAGGCTTCGGGCCTTCAAATTGAATTTATAATGGTTGCATGTTGTGAAGAATAGGGGTGTGTTTTTTATTTTTTGCAATATTGATATGCTTTAATTGATGTTATACATGCTTCATATATTTAATTTGTAAATGAGTGCCTATGTTTTGCTATGATATGGGAAATGAACCTCAAATAATCTTTTGATTCAAATTGATAAATCTAAAGTTATTTTCTTAGATAAATAAATTCAAATATTTAATATAAGAATATAATTAAATTGAATAGTAGATATTTTATAAGTAGGTTGTGATGGTGAAAATGGTGAATGTAGAAGCTCTTGGTAGTCATCTTGTCAAAAGCTTAAATGCATTCCATGAAAAACTAATAATTAATTAATTTCCTTTCTTAATTTATATGAATTATTTATATAGAAGCTGTCAAAGATGACAAGTTGCAAATGTTTTAGGATGATAGAGATGAGAAAAAGTCATATATATATATATATATATATATATGATATTCCAAATGCATTTTGGAATAGAAAGTAATATATGGTTGATTTACCATATGAAATAGGCTTTGATAAAAAGTCTATTACAACTAATGCTCGGCTCATTCAAATAGCGCCTGATATGATTGAATTTTGTAAAAAGGAAATAAAGGATTTAGAAAATAAAGGATTAATAATATATATATATATATAATACTGCAAAGGTTGTTCTTAAAGATATGTGGGACAAACCATTTTCCAAATATTTTAAGTAGGGGTGTTCTCTGGTTGAGTTGGGCCGAATTTCACCTTAGCCCACAACTTAGCTCAAAAAATATTTGGGCTGCACTTTGCAACCCTTGGCCCGGAGTTAAGCCCGGTCAGACCTAACCACTTCAGGCTTGACTGGATTTGAATTGAGCCGGCCCAAAGTTTTTTTAAAAAAATTAAAATAGAAAATTTTAAGGATAACTAAATTATTATACCAATATTTATAATAACTAAATTATTTAATTATTTAGTTATTTGATTATTTATTTTATTATTCAAGTAAAAATATAAAATATAAAAATTATTTCTAATAGATTAAATTTTAAAAAGTCTCAAATATCATAAAATACATATAATATTTTGAATTTTTAAAACCTTTTTATATAAAAATTAAATTGTCAAAATATATATTTTTTTAAAAAATAAAAATTAACACATTTGGCAGGGCCGGATAAAAAATTTTTAATCTCAACCCGAAGCCCAATCCAAATATAGCTCGGCTCTAGTTTTAGAATCCATGGCCTGACTCTATTATAATTTGGGGCCGGCCTACACCATTTTTTCCAGGCCAAATTTTTTGGGCCTCAAATTTTTTAAATACCCCAAATTTCAAGTCCTTCGTCCCATTTTCCACAAAGAGAGATAAGAAAGTCCTAAGAATTTTCCTACTTATTAGAAACGGTCGCTTTCACTGAATTTCTCAATTTAAAATTTTAAGAAATTATTTTTCTATTATAATTGAAGAGCAATCAGTGATAAATTTAATAAACCAAATAATAATAATAATAATAAATTAGTTTATAAACATACTGATTTTTTATAATAATTGGATTACCCAAGAATTTTAATGGCTTGATTATAATGTTGTAATAACTTAGATATTAAGTTGTAGCACTACTATATATGTGTATTTTAGATATAATATGTGGGTTTATAATAATATATATGTAGTTTTGATAACTGTTATTATGGGGAATTATAAGTAAAGATCTAATTAAGATATAAACCAATGTTTCTTTTGACTATTGTATATATTGTCTAGAAATAAATATTTTTTATTAAATTTTATAATTTTATTATCCTTTTGGGTACATATCTTATTTATTAATTGATGACTTATTTCTTATATTCAGTACTTGAATATAAAAATTTTATGCTATTAAGTAACTTAATATTTTTAAATTTGTTATTACATTTTTTAAATTATGTCCACTCCCTGTATATAACTATTCTAATTCTGTATTTTTATTAAATTTTTTATATATTTTATTTTTTATATTCATTAATCAATACATATTTATTATTTTTTTTAAAAAAATTATTTTTTATTGAGATAGACTTGAATTCAAAACTTGATTTTGAATACTTATATATCCACTTGACAGAATAAAAAATTTTGTAGTTCGATTATTATTATTATTATTATTTGTTATTGTAATTACGTTCACTTCTTGAATATAATTATACTTTTTTATTATTTATTTTCATGAATTTATTTTTAATATATCACTTTATTTGTTATGTTATTTTTGATAACTGTATCCAATATAATTATTGAATTTATTTAATTGATCTTATCTTATTTGCATATATTTATCTTTCTAGATATAAATTTTAAATAATTTTTATTATTTGATATTAATATAATATTTATATTACATCCAAATAAGTGACCGAGTAAATAAAATATAAAAGAAAATTAGATTAAACAATAAAAGAGTAACAAGATATTAGCTAATCATCTTACTATTATATATTTTAATTTATATATTAGTTGTATTATTAAAAATTTTGATAAATAATTATTTTAATATGTGTGTTGATTTTGTTTTTATTCCAGTAAAAGAGAAGGAAGAATAACTAAATAACTAAAAAATATTAAAAAAAAAATAATGAGGTAACGTCATGGGCCCATGACGTTACAACTTCAACAAAAATGCCTGACGTTTTTTTATTTTTAGTAACTGAGGTTGGGTTTTAAAAATTAATAAAAGAAACCACTGTAAGGAAAAAAGAAATTAAAACTCCACCATTTTTTAGTTAAGTATCTAACCCTAAAACCCACTTGGCATAAACAGTTTTTTTTTAGGGCTCTCACTTTAGTTGTGCCGTTCTCTTCCTCTCAATTTTCTTCTCTAAAAACATATATATACTATTCATTTCTTGATTGATTTCTTTTTTTATTTCTTTCTAATTTAGCCACGTGGCTGCAATATTCACTCCAAATATTTCAATATATGATTTTTCAATCCATTGTAGGGTAAAAAGTTTAAGATTCTTATTTATTTTATTAGTTTTTTTTTTATATTTTTTAGTTTATTTTTTAAGCTTCTTACATATTATTATTTTCTAAGTTCTTAGATCGAGTTTATTTTTTTTAAAAAAAAATTCTTATTTCCTTAACAAATTTTATTAATCATTTTTTTTAAATTACTAACCCTATTTTGTTGTATATTTTTCTCTTTTTTTTGAGATTAGCTTTATGGTTATTATATTTATTTAATTTATCCTAATTCAAAAAAAAAAAAAACTAGAAACATGAATCATACTTTCATTCTTTTATGTGACATTTTTATCTCCTTTTTTTTTTTTTTTTTTTTTTACTTTTTTTAGTGATTTTACTTTTGCATATGATTTTGTTATGTTAAATTTGTAACTATTGAGCATAAAGTCACGTGTTTAAGCTAATGTTAAAACAGAGCAAAAGTATGTATTTGTATTATATATATATATATATTCATGAATTATTTGTAATCACTTTCTGAATATATTTTTTGAAGTCATTAATTCATAATCATAACTGCAGTAAATAAAAATTTGATATTTAAATTGTAGTAATAAAAAATAAGCTATAAAACATGTTACCTGATTGTGATTCTTTACTTTCTGAATAAGTAGTTAAAGTTTGTAGCTTGATTATTTTGTTTTTTTTTTTAAATATTTTTATTAAGTACACTTACTGTGTCAAATAAAAATTTGAGTTTTTATACAATTTTCTCTCCCATAAAATTGTCTTAAAATTGCTTTTAATTTTCACTCTTTTCTCTCTAATTTTTTTTCTTCTGTTTATTTTTGTATAGATTTATATATATATATATATTAATAAAGGTGGACGGCACTACCGCAAACTTTATTAATTAAAATAAAAGTATAGAAAACCCATATAAATAGTTCGTACACTACCCTTATAGCAAATGGGCAGAAAAAACGTTGAAGAAAAATAAACCTATTGATATCTAATATATGGAAGGCCTACACAGTCAGTTAAAACAATCCCTTTAATGTAATTAGGAAGAGAACTAAAAGACTCAAAAACTCTAGAGACACTATTAATTCGACTATAGTAAGCGAGATAATGCGAAGCTTGATTGTCTTCACGAAAAATGTGCAGAAATGAAACCTCATTTGGAATATCCAGAAGCCGAGGCCTTTGTTGTTGAGAGAAGAAAGAAACAGCATTAATCGCATCCAACTCAACTTGGACACGTTGATAACCCAAAGCAAGGCACCAACGCAAGCCAACTGTTACTGCTTGAATTTCTGTTTCCAAAGAACTGCACGCCTGTAAAAGAAAAGCATTAGCAGCAATAAAATGACCATTATCATCCCTTAAAATCGCACCACCCGAAGATTTTGACATGGTGAATGAAGCATCAATATTTAATTTATATGAACCTGCCGGTGGTTTGGACCAACGAACAAGCTTTACTGCAACCTTTCTAACCCCAAAATTGCTTGGCAGGTGTTCTGAGAAAGGCTCTAATGGAGATGCAAATTTGTCCTGTGAATGAGCAACTCCCCAATTAAGCAAAAACTTTGATATTTGCAATTCAATAAATTGAGAAGAGACCTTTTCATTTCCCCAAACCGACTTGCAGTAGCCACACCAGACTGAAAAAATTATGATTTGAGGAACTAATTTGCAAAGAACCCCTCTAGTGGATCTTCTCTTAGTTAACAACCACCACAACAAAAGCTTTTGCCTCAATGTCGAAGGGTGACGACTAACAAAGGGAAGCAAGTGAGCAGAATAATAGCGCCATATTTTAAGAATAATCGGACAAGAGAAGAAAATATGATCCAGAGAGCCCGATGCATGTAAATAGAAAGGGCAAATAGAAGCAAGCTGAACACCCATAGCCTGCAGTCTGTGTGGGAGAGGGAGACCATTATTCAAAAGTTTCCAAGTGAAAACCGACAATTTAACCGGAATAGCCGCATCCCATATAGACTAACGAGAGAGCGTGGAGCTCCGTTTCGGCCTAACCAATTCATGAGCTGAAAATATACTGAAAGCTCCCGAAGCATTCCCTTTCCATACAACAAATTCGCCATCTTTGAACAAAACATCGGAATGAATATCATAAGTACGACAAATACGCTTCCATGTACAAGTATCCGACTGAGCAAATTTCATCAACCCTTTCCTATGATACTTCTTAAACATATAAGCGGCCCAAAGAGAGTTACTAGAGAGATACAACCATAGTAACTTTAAAGAAAAAACATCTTGAGCAGCAGGAAGAGAACGTATACCGAAACCCCCTTCCGAGGAAGGAAACTGCATCTCTGAATACCGAATCCAATGATGCTTAGGCAAAGAAAGATCCTGACTCCAGAAAAATTGAGCACAACGACGTTCAATGGCCGTAATCACAGATTTAGGTAATATCATAGCACCCATGACATGTATAGGAATAGCACTTAAAACATGTTTAATAAGAACCAATCTACCACCAGGAGTCAAAAGTTTCTTCATCCAACCAAACAATTTAGCATTAATTTTTTTATGAGATCTTTACAGTGACCGGCTCTATTGATACCTTGATAAATCGGTGCTCCAAGGTAAGTGAAAGGCAGAGAACAATGCTTGATGGAAAGAAGATCTTCAAACTTTTTAATTGAAGTCAGCATAGCTTTTTTGGAGCAATAGAAGGCACTCTTCTCAAAATTGATAAGCTGACCCGAAGCAGCTTGATAAGCAATCAAAAATTTTCTGAAATGCTTAATGGACTTGACATCACCATTAATGAAGACAAGCAAATCATTTGCAAAAGCCAAATGAGAAACTACAGGACAATTCCTGTTGAGCTTATAAGCAGCAATAGATGTAACACCCCATCTTAGCCTACTTTTATAGACCAAGATAGACTGTTATCTCATGATGGTTGTGTCTTTTTGATCCTTACTTGGGTTTGGATGACCATAATTAGTTATTTATAATTTAATTTACATTTAATTAATTAATTTATTTTCAATGGCCATGATTTGTCCAACACATTTGGATTTAATGGCTAGGATTTGGTTTATTTTCAATGGCCATGATTTGTCCAACACATTTGGATTTAATGGCTAGGATTTGATTTATTTTCAATGGGCATGATTTGTCCAACACATTTGGATTTAATGGCTAGGATTTGGTTTATTTTCAATGGCCATGATTTGTCCAACACATTTGGATTTAATGGCTAGGATTTGGTTTATTTTCAATAGCCATGATTTGTCCAACACATTTGGATTTAATGGGTAGGATTTGGCCACTTGAAAGTGGTTTTTTTTCTTTTAATATTTTGCCCCCAAAGTTATATTTAATTACAAAATCGCTCCTCCAGTGGAAATGTCCAAAATGTCCTTATCGGAAAATCGCCCGTAACTTACAAATCGTGCGTTTTCAGGAAAAATTGAAACCCACGGTTATGACCCGATTAATCTCAAGAATATTCTTCCGGGGTCGGATATGGGCACTATTAAGAACTTCTGACACTAAATTTTTAAGTTTACATAGTTGCCCCTAACTTTTGAGAAATTTCCACTTAGGTCCTTTTGATATCTCTTCTTGACCTTGCTGTCTTTCTTTATTAATATCTTTTTACTCACAACTCCAAATTAAGTAATTCTTATTCCTACTGAGACTAGACATCTAGGGCTACATTGTGTCAAAATTTCAGGTTGATCCGAGCTATATCTGATTTTTGACGGTCCTTTGAAGTCAAGCCTACTATGCTGTCCTGAGGCAGCTTGCACATTGTCTACTAAATCCATCATATCTTATTCTGTACAACTCCAAATTGGGTAATTTAAAGTTATACGTCTATCTAAGACACAAATAAACAATTAAGTCTTCTTTGAGACTCTCTAATTCTGTCATTAACTTGGATGAAATTCGAGCTCAAGTTATAGGTCATGTTCTAAGTTCCTTTGTTCTAAGCCTAAATCATATCCTCTATGTCTGTTTCTTACCAATCTGGAATTCGGGATGTTACAATAGAATTCTGATGAATAAGAGAATTAAGACCACGAGAAAAAGCTTCAAAAGCAAGGATGAACAAAAATGGCGATAGAGGATCTCCCTGCTTAACACCCCTCTTAGGTTTAAAAAAGCCATAGCTTACTCCATTAACCAAAATAGAAAGGTGAGTTGCAGATAAATTAGCCATGATTAACTGAATAATTCTGGAGGAGAAACTAAACCTTTGAAGAATAGACTGCAAGAACTCCCAGGAGACCCTGTCAAAAGCTTTCGCCATATCTAATTTGATGGCCAAATTATGCCCTCTCGTCTTTTTGTCGATATCATGAATCATTTCATTGGCAAGCATGATTTGAGCATGAATTGATCTTCCTTTTAAAAAGCCAACCTGTTTTGGAGAAATAAGTTTATCCATAAGATGAGCCATACGATTAGCCAAAATGCGAGTACAAACCTTGCTAATGAAAGTGGCTAAACATATAGGCCGAAATTGAGTAAAATTAACAGGCCGGTCAACCTTGGGAATGAGAATAAGCTTAGCAGAGCTAAAAGTTCGAGGAATAGGAAGCCCAAGGAAGAACTCTTTGACGGCACTACAGACATCCCAGCTGACAATGTCCCAACAACTGCGAAAAAAGAACCCATCAAAACCATCAGGGTCTGGAGCGCTATTAGGGTTTAATTGCCAAATTGCAGCCTTAATTTCAGAATCATCGGGAACATGCTCTAGTAAAATATTATCCTCAGCCGAAACAACTGATGGAATATAATCGAAAAGCTGAGCCAAACAATCAACAGGAGAATCAGAGTCTTTATCAAATAAAGATTGAAAATAAGAAACAGCTTCTAAACCCATAGCATCTTGATCCGTTATCACAGAATCATCACTAGTTTTGTTAGAAACAATAAGCTGGATCTTCCGTCTCATTCTAACATAAGTATGATAGAACTTGGTATTGCTATCCCCATCAGAAATCCAGGAAATATGTGCTTTTTACTTCCAAAATGATTCCTCTAATTTAAGTTTCTGAAGCAAAGTATTTTCCGCTACTTTCCAATTATTCAAGTTTTCAGGCGAAGAGTTATTAGCATACATAACTTCAGCTTCCAAAGCCTCCTGTTCCAATTTCTTGACATCAGAAAAAATATTCCCAAAAGAATTGCAATTCCAGTCTCGAATGGCCACTTTCAAGGATTTTAGCTTAGCAAAGAGACCAGCTATCCCACCACCATAAAAAGCCGAATCCCACTGATTTTTAACCATTGGAAGAAAAGAATCATTAGAAAGCCACATGTGCTGAAATTTAAATGCCTTAGGCACATTAAGAATTAAATTTTGGCAGTCTAAGAGCATAGGGGAATGATCCGAAGTAGCCTTCCCCAAATGACGATAAGTAATAGCTCCAAAAGCATAAAAAAATTCATCATTTGCTAGAAGACGGTCCAAACGCTCCCAAACTCGGCCATTAGAACGAATTCCTGTCCATGAAAACTCACAACCTTGGAAAGGAATGTCAAGTAAACCACATTCGTCGGAACAATCAATGAAATCTTGCATGCCTAACAAATCAGGAGAACCACTGCCCTTGTATTCAGACATAAATTTAACAGTGTTGAAGTCACCTCCAACAATCCAAGGCTTACCCACATCTGAAAGAATACATAAACTATCCCACAAAGCACTACGGCTAGCACGGGAGTGATGTCCATAAACAGCAGAAAGACGAAGAGAAAAGCTCTTTGGGTGGAAGGAAACCAAACAAGATAAAACTTGAACATCATCCCGAAAATCAACAACATCAAAAACATGACACTTCCATAAAACCCAAATTTTATTATCACCAGAAGAAAAGACACTATCAAAACTCAGCTGAGAAGCAATCAATGAATTTTTATCTATAGAAGACATTGGCTCCAAAACAATAAGCAAACCAATATTAGAAGAAGAACATATTTTATGCAATCGAGTTAAAGAAGAACTAACACCCCTCACATTCCAGAACAAAATATTCATTGAGACTTATTATGATGTTCAACAAAAGAGTTAGAGACCTTATCTTGAGTTGAAGCTTTCTGGCCCCGTTTCTTACGACCCGCTTTGCCACGAGTAATAACCGGTTGAAATTCTTCAGCAGGAACAGCACTATCAGGCTGGACAGAGGCCATTTTCTGAGCAATCACAGAACCAATATATTCCCACGTTTCTTTTGGAACAATAATTTCATCTATCGGATCATTACCATCAGACTGATGTTCTTGAAAATCAGTTTCAGAGTCAACAGTATCTTCGAGATCACTAACAGCAAAGGGGGCCAACAAATTTTTAGTCGAAACATTGTCAGATGAAACAACAATAGCGGAGGAATTCTGAACCTCTTTTCCTGTCACACTAGACTTTTGAGGAGCCGAATTTGAAGAAACAGCAACAGTAGAAGGATTCTGAACCTCTGTTTCTGCAACACTAGTCTTTTGAGTAACAGAATTCGATGAAGAAGGAGCAACAGAAGAATTAACCCCTGTAACAGCGACTGGGACAGGTGTATCTTTAGTCTTATTCACATGAATAGTAGCATGCAAGACATCATTATTAACATCAGACCCTTGCTTGGGAACCCAGATTGTCTCAACACCTACCGCTTCAGCCCGATTACCAATATCAGAGTGATCCAAAACCATTCCATTCTTATTAAGACAACTAGAATTTGAGTGCCCCATCCTACAACAGTTATTACAAAATGAAGGCAAATCCTCATAATGAACTGACTGGAAAAAGCCCGATTCACCATTGCCAATCCAAATGCGATCCACCAAGTCTTTAGAAAGATCAACTTCCACACATACTCGCGCAACCGACGGACGAGTAAGCATAGCGGTGGCTGAATCCATCTTTAATGGCTTCCCAATCAAGCTCACAATAGGAAATAAAGAAGGTTTAGCAAATAAGTGAACAGGAAGTCCTTCCAAGGTAATCCAAGCTGAAAAAATTGGACAATCAACATCAGCCTGAAAATCACAGGTCCATTTAAATATCCTCATTGAATAACCATTGAAAAACCAAAGTTGTCGGAGCCAACACCGGAGGAAATCCTCCTCAAGATCAAATTTAATAAGAACGTGCTGATTATCAAGCAATCCAAGCAAAAAATTCCCTTTAAAACCTATCAAATCAAATGACCTCTTCAAACTTTTCATACTAGGTCGTTCAAAAAAGAAAAAGCCAATTAGAGCAAAGGAGAAAGGCCGGGACAAAGATTGAATCTCATCAGGTGAAAACGAAATTGCAGGGACGCCTTTAAATCGAAAAGGCTGTTTAGGTTCAAAGCTAACAACATCTTGATGATCAACAATCTGATTCGCACCAGAAGAATGGACAGAAGTAGTACCTTGGCGGAGAGCATCCGCAAAAGACCGACTGGCCGGCCCTGGTTCTGTGGTGAAGAAGAAAAGCCCTAGAAGCCCTAGACGTAATAAGATGCTGATGGCCTTTTATTTTTCACCTTTTTCTTGTTCTTTTCTAAGAGGTATTTCATCAAACAACTTGTGTGCATTGCTCATACTACCACAAAACTTGTTTTTCCTTCATTTTCTCTCTTGCCAAACAATATACAGTGATAGATTAATGGCTCTAGTTATTAGCAGAAGCTTTGCTGCTTCTTCTTGGCTTTCTCTTCCCTCTTCAACATCCTTCTTCTCACTTAAACACCCTGTCACCAAGTCGTTTAATCCAAGAAGCCCATTTTTGCTGCCAAACAATGGTTTCAGAAAGGGCTTTTCTTGTACTGGCCTGAAATGGAAAATTGAGAAGCGAAATCGGATTGGCGTTCGTTGGAAGCTGGATCTGAATCTTCAGTTTCTGTTCTTTTTGCCAGCTTCGTATAGATTTATATATATATATATATATTTGTGTCTCTTTTTCTCTTCTTTTATACTAGAGGAGCTTTTATTTTTTATATTTGATTATTTTACCACTTTTTTTTCCAGACAAAGAAGAAATGTTATAAGAAAATATTACAAAAAATGAGGAACTTTTTTTTCTTGTTTAAAGTTATTTTTGTCTATGTTTTTTTTATATATATTTGTATAGATAATAGTAAATAAAATTATAAACACTTTTTGTCAATGTTTTTTTGTATATTTGTATAGATAATAGTAAATAAAATTATAAACACTTTATTAATAATTTTTTTAATTTATTTTTAATTACTGTTTCAATATTATTAATTTAAAAAAAAATGGATTACTACGTAAATGCTACCCCATATTTTTTCTAATGTATTAATTATAGATTTTTTTTAGCATTCTTATTTTAGCAATACGTAACTTACCATTTCAATACTCAACACTTGTCACCATATATTGTAGTAGACCGTATTATATTGTAGTAAAATTTATATTTCAATCTAACCGGATCTTTTGATCACATAGCACTAATGCGGCACTCCTCCACATTGTCTAACTTGTTTTAATTGTGTATAATATTTTTTTTACAATCTCCATTTTTTTGAATAATTGAGTCAAGATACTTAAAATAAGTACTACGAGTCACTGTCACTCTTTTTAAAATAACTTCGTTACTTTCTCCACTTGTATTACTATATTCGTAATGCATATGTTCAATCTTAGTAAAATGAAAATATAAATGACAATACAATAAAAGATATAAATGAAAAGAAAATTAATAACAGTAAAATGAAAATAAAACTTAAAATACAATATATTTGGTATAACTTCCTTGAACAAGACTATTAATAAATAATAATTTCTTTTCCTTTCAAAAAGAAAAGAAAAAAAAAACTTCTACTAAATTATAATATCAATATAGGTTTTGTAACTAATTATAGTAATAATTTATGGCAAATAATTTCAAAGACAACTGAAAACCCCAATAAATATATATCCATGAAATTCATGAAAAAAAGGATCTACCTTCACATGTTTCATCCCATGCCTAAAACTCAGCTTTTTTTTTTTTTTTTATGAGCACCCCTGAGATTCATCCTATGCATAAAACCCAACTTATTCAGTGTCATAACACAAAAAGTGTAATGGTAACGGTTGAAACTAACGGTTTCATCGTATAAACATATTTTCACTTTATTCCTTTCAAGTTTGAGCCGTCTAAATATTGGCCACTGGAGTTAATACACTTAGGAGCCAAAAATAATACACTGAAATATTAATTTTGTTGTAATAGTGTAATTTCTCTCTCTTAATTATTGAGACTTTATCATATTAATTCAATTCTAATATTATTCTCAATCTTAAACAAAGAATAAAATTTTTAAAAAAATTGACAAACGCACCATTCTAATATTAATTATCAAACTCAATTAATTAATAATATTTTATAAATCAAATAATTCGAATCAAAACATATCATTATTCGTTTATGATATTTGAAGTGTAAAATTTAAATTTCCGTTCTCGTGGTGGATTTGTGTATATTTGTGTTCTCATTATAGGTCAAAAAGATTAATTTAATACGTTTTGATAATTAAAAACTAATTAAAGATAATTTTAATAAAGATATATAATGAAAAGTATATTAATTATAATAGTGAACATTCATATATTTATATTGATATATAGAATTACGACAACTACATGATACTGATAGGCCAACTATCTGACGGTTTGGCCTCTTTCTCACATTTTATTTTCTACATAACATAAAATTAAACTCCCATTCTTCATTTCTCTTTTCTACAACACACCATATATTTATAACTCTGCTTCTAACAGAGAAGTACTCTAATAATGAAAGGGAGTTTAATTAACTATTAGTCGTTAATTATCTAACACTTAGGGATACTAACACCACAGGAACTAGCAACCTTTCTTGCACCAGGAGAATTCACATATTGCTTAAGATTTGGATTTTTTAAATACCCACAAAGACAAGGCTTCTGCTCCTTCAATTTGCTGCAGCAAGCGCTCGACGGCGGTGACGATGAAGTGATCGCCGGGAGGCAAGGGCTGAGCTGCGATGGTATACAATTCACAGCAGCATTTGACAAGCGCACCTCAGTCATCACTAAGACTGCAGCCAGCAACACCACCGCCAAAAGGGCTGAGCAAGAAACTTTCTTCATCTTTAAAAATTAAGATTGAAATGAGAGAAATAGTGAGAAAAACGGAAGTAAGAGATGAGTGCCAGAGAAATGGTGCATTAGAGCAAGGGGAAGAAGTAAGCAATTTAAAGGCAGGGAGTAGGGGCAACGCTCGTGGTTATTTTACGTCTTCTTGCCAACTGCCCCATTCATTTGCGACCCACAAAAATTTAATGAGTGTACGTAGGCCCCATTAAATGTGTTATTATTACATTCTAGGTTTCTTGAAATTGGTGGGTGCCATCTAGTCTTGGTTCTAAATATTGATACAAAGATGCTTTTCGGTTATTTCTATTCACTATTTCATAAAATATGCAAAATTGATTAAAATTCATGTGAATACATTTTTTTATGATTTTTTAATAATTTTGATTAAAATTTTTTTATTACTATAAATGTCAATAATTACAACTCTAACAATAAATAAAGATTAATTTATTATGAACAACCGATTCATCAAATATTTAACACTATTAATTATTATACCCTTTCATGATGCTTGAATTGATGATATACAACTAAATTAGGCCCCATTACGAAAAGCTTAATCGTGCCATGAATTGTTTGCTTGTCACATATTAGAAAGATGGAATATAATTATTGATAACTACCAACTGAAAATATTTGTCATACTTATAGAATACTTCGAAAACTTTGTCGGCAAAATTTTTACTGATAAAATTATAAGCGACAAATTTTCTCATTAATTTATCCATAATTTTATTTAGGAATAAAATTGATAAATGTATTAATAGAATTTTTCATCCATAAATCAGTGGATTTTTGCGGCTAGAGTGCTTGACCTTGGCGTCAATATTAATCTAATCACCAGCAACTTATTTGCTATTGGCTAAAGGAGACCGGCCGAAGGCTTAGACTTAGGGGTGTAAATTTTTTGGAGTAATATACGAAAATACACACATAAAGTAAACAAAATCATGAATGCTAAGTAATATATTATCTAAATACATACACTCTATTTTTCGGTGTAATTTAGCCAAGTAGAGTTAAAATATTTTGCATTTGAATTTGACTTAATTAAAAAAATTAAAATTTGATATTTAAAATACTCAAATTTCACTAAGTTAAACTCGATTATTATTTAAAAAATAAACTTATTTATTAATATCAAAATGTAAATCAAAAAATTTAAAAATAAAGTCGAACTCAAAATTAAAATAGTAAAATATTGTATATATTATTAATGTGTTTAAGATTATGCAAAATCTCGTAATTTGATTAGACTCGACCACTCAAGTTAATGTATTATTTGATAAATTATCAAAAAAACTAATTAATCGAAATATATTTTACAAAAATATATTACTAGAATTATATTTTACTTAAAAGATTATATTATAATATTAAAAAATATTAAAAAATATATTAAAAAAAATTAGCGATATATAAACTATACTTATTACATGTTTTTCTTAATTTCATATATCTTAAAGTATAGATATAATTATCTTTTAATATTATATCTCATAATTATTTTTTTCAATAAAATAATTTTTTCTATTTTTTTTAGATAAAATATTTTATCAATTAATTAATAAAATTTAGCAGGCATTGTATTTTCTATTTTACATAAATTATTTATAAACAAATATAATATTCTTAGTCAAATAAAATTATAATTTTTATCAACTTTCTTGAGATTATTATGCAAGCAAACGCCCTATATGTGTTAGGATATTTTAATTTGCCTCGAATCATTATTTGAATTACTCAAATAAGATTTGATTAAATCCAGTTGAATTTAAATATTTTATAAGCAAATCCGGGTAGGTTACATTATATTAACTCATTTAATCCATACTTGAAATGGGAACAAACTTCCAGGAGACAGCAAAGACCCATAATCTGCTGCTTTTGGAGTCTTTCCTTGGGTATATATTTATATTCGAGGTCGCTAAAGCACTACTAAATATCTGTTTGTTATAATAAAGTGACCGTTTTACGTTTTATCGTCTATAATTTTTTTTTTCCCAATAAAGAGATAAAGATTAAAAAAAAATTAAATTAAAATAGGGTGATTAATCTGTAATATTTTAAAAGGTAAAATTAAATGGAAGGATTAAAATATTGATGAAAATAAAAAAAAATCTAGAACTAATAAATAACTTTATAATTTAATTATTTTTATAAAAAACATTAAAAGGAAAAATTATTTTTTTAAATGATTTAATTTTTATTGGCTGTAATTTTTCGTTATAAGTTGCTTTTCATTGTCAGAAAATATGAAAAACATTTTATGTCTTGGAAGAATGATAAAACAGGCATTAAATTTCAAATTTAAATTATGGACTTAAGAGTAGTGTTTCAGCCTTGAGCACAATTGAATAATATAAGAAAAAACGGAACAGCGCGTTAGATAATTACCCTAAAATTCGGCAATATTTAAGGAGAACAAGAGATGAGTGTATTGATGAATGATGATGATTACCACGTTGGACTTTATAAATGAGGAAATTACGTTGTCACTTTGGACCTTTGCGGACCGGGCATTTTTTTTTTCCAAGTTTACTGTTTTTGGCCCTTTTTTTTTTCAAATTTAACTTTTTAACTTGTTTTCTGATTTTTATAATTTTTTATTTTCGTTTTTATTTTATTTATATTTTTTATTTAAATTTTTTAATATTATATTTTTAATATGTATACAAAAAAATATAAATACAATATATATAAAATATACATAATATATATAGGATATACACTCATCTATAACATCTATAACACATTTACTGCATGTCTACATAATGAAATTGTGAGTATATTATATATATATAATATATAAAATTTATTTAAAAATAAATTTTATTATTTTTATTAATATATTTTTATATATTTTACTTTTTATATATTTTTGGATTTTATTTATTTTTTAAAATTAAAATTAAAATTTTATTTTTTATTAAAAATTATGACTTTTCTATGATAAAAAAATAATTTAAAATATTATTTTTTTATTTTATTATAATATTTTTATTTAATGGTGTAGTTTGAAAAATAAAGAAATGAAAATTGAAGTAAAATATTTATTATAGTGAGAGAAGGTATTTTTAAAAAAAAATTTATTTTAATAAAAGATAAGATATTTTAAAATTTTACTTTAATTTTTTTTATAAAAATATAAATATTTTTAACTTTTATATGATTTTTTAAAATAAAAAATATTTTTTTTAAATAGTTATGTAAAAGCTCATTTATAAATGACTTTAAAATACAAGTGCATCTAAACAAATGGCACGTTTTCATCCACTAATTTGCTTCCTTATTCCAAAATATTATGATATCTTTATCACGTGATACGTTATTATTTAAGTGATTTTAAATATATATTTATGATTATAAATACTATGTATATTATATTTATTAATTAAATTATTTAGCGATCTTAATAAAAATATATATAGTATGAATTATATTTTCGTCTGAAACTCTTTTTTTTTATTCATTTTAAAGTAATTTCATTTGTAATATTTATTTTTTTTTCATTTTATAGTATGCCTTTGTACTAAAAAAATTTTCATTTCAATTTAATTTTTTATATTTTATTAACTAATATGAAGAATTATCATAATTTAATATAGTTTATGATGTTTAAGTGGTATCTTTTCAATTAATTATCAATATTAATTTTATACAAATTTTACATAATCTTAAGTAAATAACAAAAAACAAAAAGCAATGTTATTTTTTTAGTTAATTATTGATATTAATTTCAAAAAAAATTAAATAATCTTAAATACATAAAAAAAATAAAGATATCTTTTTTTCATTAATAAAAAAATCTCGAAACGCAGGAAGGGTTTTTCCTAGTGTGTGTGTATATATATATATTTGAAAATGAAGTATTTTAAAAAATTAGTATTTTCAAAATTAAAAAGTGATTTTAAAAAAAATGAATATTTTCAAGAATATTTTTATTTTTAAGGTATTTTTAAAGAAATCCCATAAATTTAAAGTAGATGTAATCATCCTTATTTTCCTAAATTGAGATAAAAATTATTTATTTATTTATTTATTTTGAGCAGAAGATGTAAATCATTTACACAAATTCAACTTGACCCACCCCTGTTAGTAAAAGTTTTTTAATTTATTGTTAATAGCATAAACTATATACATATTGTTAAGAAGATAATTGGGCTTTTTCAAATTTATTATTACACATTTTTAATAAATTATATGAAACAAATAATAATAATAATACAAAATGTTTATTAAAAATAATTTATAATTAACTTTTTAAAATATAAAAACGAAATTTTAACATCAATAGTGAATAATTATTTAATATTTTTAATATACGATTAATTAATACTAATTAAGAGTTATATTTTTAAAAATAAATTTATCATCCTTCAAATTTATCACCATTAAATTATAGGCGAAAACATTAAATCTGACTCTAAATTATTTCAAGAAATATTTTTTGGATCAAAAATAGAATATTTTAGCTCATAATAAATCGACAGATTACACATTAAAAAATGCTGAGATTTCAATTTTTTTGAACACAAATATAAATAAATTAAAATTTTCACATGCCATTTCGAAGATGCAACATGAAATTTTGATCCCAGATACTCAGTCATAGCGAATCAAGTCAACTATCATTTGGCAAATCCGAAGTTATGATATTATCGAGCATATTTAATTAAACATATGACATAAATACAATTCTTTTAACTAAAACTTCATTACATAAGAGCAAAATAAACTACAGTTATATATTCAACCTATGATCGATCTAAACTCAAAGGGGAAAAAGAATCACATATAATAATATGTGACAAAATATTGGGATACTCGTACCAAACATAAAAATTTTTCACAAAATTTTGCCAATTTGAGCAATTAAGGGTGGTGCATTCGGGATATTTTTATTTTTTTGTGTTAACTTTATTTTTAAAAAAAAATAAAAATACGCTCTGTAATATTACTAACTTTTTATTTTTTTATTCTCTTTCAAAAAAAACTTTTTATTTTTTTATTAGATAAAAAATGATTTTTTATAAATATAAAATCCACAAAACATATTTTTTGGATTTTGGTCTTGAAAATATATATATATAGGTAAAATCTTTTTCTCTCTCTGTTATTCTTTTTTTAATTTTTTGCATATACATTTTTACTCTTTTTTATTTTTATTTTTACAAATTCAATTATAAAATGAAAGATTTATCTTTTTTAAATTTTTTTTATTTTTTAATAATTTTTTTTATTTTAATAATTATCTATAATGTCTAATTAATATTATGACATATTATTAAAATAAATAATATAATTTTTTTTTCTAATTGATGAATAAAATTTGTGTTTGTGTATGTATAGTAAAAAAATTGTGAATAACTTTTAAAATTGTAAAACAGATTTTTAAAAAATATAAAATAAATTTTTAAAAAAATATAAAAATAATTGAAAATAATTTTTAATTTTTAATTTTTTTTTAAAAAAAACTTACAATGTAAATGAACAAGACCTAAGTTAACAAGACAATCAATCCAATAAAAAGATAAATTAGAAAAATCATTTTTTCTAACTTCAAACAATATTGTATGATACCATCAAATTTTGAGATATAGGCAGAATTAGACATAATTATATACTATTGTATTTTGCATGATACAATAAAATGTTAACCACCTGAAAAAAAATCCTTGAATCTTGTTTTTTGCCTATATATCGTGCAATTAATAAGAAGAAGCTTAAACTCCTTTTTTTCTTTTCTTTTTTCATACACATCAATCATTCTCAAATCAAATAATATCCCATTTCTATTAAAAACCTCAAATTCTTGATCGTTGGAATTTTTTAACTTCCAATAATAGAGCCTTTATTATAATTAATTGCCGTCTAACTTCCTCCAAATTTCATTTATAATTAATGGTGACATTACACCATTAATAATATAATATAATGCTAATATAACAATAAATCATTTAATAATATTTTAGAAAAAAATATGAAAGTCTTTTTTCGATAAAAAAAGGAATACAATTAAGAATAATTATTATTATTCACTAAATATACAGAAAATATTTCATTCAATAAATATAGCATTCATTCAAAAAAAAATATTGATTTGGTGTATGAGATAAAAACCTACTACACTAAAAATATAGAAATTTTTGGTTAAATTATATAATATTTTTATTTTAATCAATTTAAAAGTCTCAACTAAAATTCAACTTTAAGATCGTACTGTTATAAAAATCACATATCAAAAATTATAAAAATAATTTCAATATCACTTGAGAAATGCTTATTGATATTAAACTGTCATTCTTATATAGAACCTGAAAGGCAATTCATGGTGTACTATTTTTGGTCCCGTTCTTAATTAATTTCCTTGATAATATAGATATAATAATTAGTCTAGAGTTGAGTTGGTAGTGGGCAGTTTCGAGTCATAATCTAATTAATAAATAGAAAATTAATATTTAGTCTTTAATAATCAAATAATAATTCATGTTTATTTTTATTAACAAAATAAATATTTTATTTATAGTAAATTGAAATTAAAACTTTTTATTAAACAATTATATCTTTTTATTTTAGTTGATTCAAGATATATAATATTTGTACTTAAAAAATAATTTGTTTATATTATAATGCTATATGAATTTTTAAAAAAAAACATTAAAACTAAAATTGAGCTCCAAATGACCTAATAATAATAAAAAAAATCTTAATAATGTCATAAAATTAATTTCGAATCTAATTAAACATTAAAAAAACTGACAATTAATTTATAAGTTAACATTTTTTCTTATTTCAATGATATTTTTATACTTTTATTATTGAATATTTTATATCACTATTAAAAATTTTATTTTAACTAACAGAAAAAAATATTTTGTAATAAAAATAATTAAAAGGGATTTTTTTTTTCTTAAAAGGGCGAGAAATTTTTGTTAGACTAACTAAACAATAATTTACCCATTAGTAAATGGTCTTATGTGTTTAAAAAATGAAGTATTTCAATATATAAGAATTCGTATTTCTAGATTTGGTTTAAAAAAAAGAGAGAGAGAGAAAGTCATTCCACAAAATACAGAATCTGAATGAGATAGATCAATCGAGTAATATAAATTTTATGTTCAAGTATTTGTCAAGTGTCATACCCATAAATAAAAGCTGATTTGAGAGTACTAAAGAGGGTATTAAATATGAAACCAGCGAATCACAATAGGATTTCAACTGTTTTATTCATCAAAGCTTTATGAAACCGGCGAATCACAATAGGATTTCAACTGTTTTATTCGTCAAAGCTTTATGAAACCGGCGAATCACAATAGGATTTCAACTGTTTTATTCATCAAAGCTTTATTATTATTATTATTATTATTATTCACCAAAAAAATATTTAAAGGAAAATAAAGTATTAAAGTATAAGAAAGTGATTTAATGAATTCAGAACATACTTATCTGAACTAATAATTTTATTTTTTATTGTGCTTATTACTTTTTTAAAGGAAAATAAAATTCGCATGCACCTTTTTGCGGGTTTAATTTTTATAACATTATTTTATATGTTAATTAAATTTTATTTACTTTTTATGGACATAAATTTTTCATCTCTTATATTTTTAATTTTATTTTTTTTAATGTGGTACTTATTATTATTATTATTTTATTAGTTTTAACGTTATATTTTAAATTTGTATTAAATTTTAATAAATTTAGTATATATATATTATATGAAAAATTAACATAGTATATATATGTTCATATATAGAGGAAAGGAAAACTAGACCTAGGCCTTTACTCTGCCAAGGTACAAGACACTATGTCGATCAAGCAATAATCAGTACAACACAGACTGAGGAGGATTCAATAGCCGAGTTATTTTTAAGGGATAGTGGTGAGCAAGGTTGGCCAAATGATTTATGACGAAGTTGCCTTCCTTGAATATATTTATAACAACTACCTCCAATCTCTAGAAAGAAGCTTTCAAATTTCCATGACCAAGGCCATATGAGCATGTTGATTTTGTGACTTATCCAATATCAATATTATGCAATTTTAAATTTGATAACATAAATTAAAAGATTAACATAAAAATATAATATATATATATATATATATTTAAGCTTGTCAACCAATAATGAATTTAAATTTTCATGTGATTATATATTTAACCATAGAAATAATTTTTTTTTTAAAATTATCTCATAGCATTTTTCAAACTTAAAAATGCGATGAAATAAAAAATTTAAGTTCATTTTATTTTATTTTTGCAATTAAGACAAGCTTTAACTATTCATATTTTATTAAAAATTACGTTTCAATTTTTGTCAAGAAAAATATCTTTTATTCCAACATTACACTTTCACTACAAAGAATCGGCGGTTTAGCGAAAGTTGTAAAGGGTGTTTAGCGATGGTTGTAATCGTACCTAAACACCTCTTTCAGCGGTTTCGAAACCGTTGCTAATCAAGGCATCGCTAAGTTATTTCGCGACGATTTTAGCCAATCGCTGGCATAACCATCGCTAAATGATAATTTATGATGATTTTAAAACCGTCGCGAAAGTTAACTTAATATAACCGTCGCAAAAAATAATATAAAATTTATTTTGAAAAATGTAACGACGGTTATAAAATCATTACTATATTTTTAATCAAAATTTTGTGGTAGTTTCATAACCGCCGCAATTTTTTATAATATATATAGCTACATTTTTGCACCTGTTATAAACAGCTGCAAAATTTATTTTATAATTTATGGTATTACTTTTTGCTACGGTTATAAACCGACACAAAATTTATTTTATAATTTGCATTATTACTTTTTGTGACGAATAATAATCGTCGTAAAATCTATTTTATAGTTTAAATTATTACTTTTTGCTACAATTTAAAACTGTCGCAAAATGTAATTATTTTTCAATATTAATAATTGCAACGATTTTCAACCTGTGTCCATATTTGTAATCTTGTATGCGTATTTATAAATGTGTAACTAATAATGATCAATATGTATCCAATAATATTTCTCAATAAAATTTCATAATAAAAATAACATTCAAAAGTATTGTACTATAAAATAACAAAACATTTAATTAAGTTTTCAACATAAAAACCAACACAAAAAGATTATCTTGAGTCACTTAACTCCCTAAATAACAACCAATATCCAACATAAATAGAAAATTGTCAAGATACTAAAATCTCATATCCAACCAAGTAATAAATACTAAAGAGTACCAAGTCGATTAACATCTTCATGGTTATTTTGGCTAGCAGATGATGATGGTCTTGTAACTACTGGTGAATCTTGTCTACTCCCTTCATCACGTGCCTAAATACATAGAATAAAAATTATACTTTAAACTTCAAATATTTAATAAATAATTATATTATATATAATAATTAAATAGAACAATTCAAATAATATATATATGCAAAGAACATACCATTCTAGCAAACAGATATGTAAACTCAACAGGTACATCCCCATTAACCTTTTGTAAAAGATAAGTTAACACTCCTTGAAGCTCTCGCCGCATAACTGTTTCTGCTTCCAATACTCCTTGAAGCTCTCGTACACAACTGTTTCTGCTTTTTTCGTTTATTTGCACTTGTAGGCACAGAATTTGAATTTTCCTTTGTCTTTGGTTTCCACCTTGATGTGTCACATATTTTGCAAGATTGTCTGTCTTTATCCAATCCTCAGTACAAAATGCAATCATTTGGACATGCATGTATTTTGTTATAATTAAGGCCAAGTTTATTTATGACTTTCTTAGCCTCATAGAATATTTCAGGGATCTTTGCATATTGGAATGTATCATGCAGCAATTCCACTATCATCGATATTGCTTTATCACTAATCCCACAAATTCACTTAATATGGTATAGTTTTACCAAAAATGACAATTTTGAGTACTTTGAGCACCTTTCATATAGTTCTTGTTATTTATCTTTAAGTAACTTATAAAATTTTTCAACTTCATCATTTGGCTCCCTATTTATGTCCTCTATTCTCATTTCCTCTTCATTTTGTATTCCATGTGACGTAGACGTTTCTTCAATATTATAATGTCTAGAGAATGCGAAAGCATTACAGACCATGTCTTGTATTGCATCTTGCATACACTGACTATCTTATAGTACAGACATAACATTAGGTATTTATGAAGTACCCAACTCTCTATGTTGCAACCAAAGAGTGTACCCTTTTGGAAATAGCCTACAAATCAAGTTACCGTAAACCACTTCTCTAGTCTCCCAATTTCTAAAAGCACAACGAGAACAATGACATTTTATTTTATTATCAGATGACTTATATGCAAATACAAAGTCTAGAAATTGATTCAACCCTTCTTGACATTCAAGCGTATTACGTGGCTTGGAAATCCAAATTTTGTCTATTTCTTAAAAAATAACTCAGGTAATAACCAACGAGCACTACCAATAAATATGAAATTTTATTTTAGATAGAAAGCAAATATATATCTAGTAGGTAATTAAGAAGGGGGCATTACAATTAAGTGCACTGTAAATTCTTGTGAGCTAGAAATTGTTTATACCAACTTTAACATAGGAGAAAAGTATTAAGATTATTTCAGAAGGCAGCTAATAATATATAATACTACTATTTATATATGACTATATATGCAAAGAGAGAACCTAATACCCCATATATAGATGCATTTAATTTCTTCTTTCATTTTAATATAATTGTTTATTCACCAGAAAACTCATTTTGCATTTAGTTTAATCTTTGACATGGCAACCTAATTGGTAAAGGCATTTCCATCCATCAATTGGAGTTGTTCCAAATGTAATTTAAAAAGGCATGTTTTTAATTGAATAATATGGGCCTTTTTTTCTCTAACTGTTATTTTTTACTTGATTCTTTTTCTAAATATCTATTTTCTATTTTATTTCATATGATCAATGATTATTGGTAGTAGCTCTATTATAAAATACTCCTAATGACTATCTAAGGCTTATAAATTTTTTTGGACCTAAAATATTTAGATTATGTAAAATTATCTTTGAAAAATAAAAATTAATAAATTTAAATCATCTCAATCTTTTATCTTAGCTATGACTATCACCAAATCCATGATGTGACATTTTTATTGATGTTACATCTATTTAAAAAATAAATAAATATTTATTAATAAAGTAAATTAATACAAAAACACAAATTCTTGTAATATTTTATTTCTCAAAAAATATATTAAAACAAATGGATACAAGTAATGTTGATACAAGTTTGATTTTAAAAATTACATCATGCAATGTGCTAAATAGTAAACATTATTAGCTATAAGATCTAATGAATTAAAGATTAATTTATGTACTAAGTGTAGACCCTTGATTTTATCCCCGGCTAGTCCGATACTAATTAATGAGGCCTAAGTCATAATAAGTCCATTGTTAATAAGCTTAAAACTATTTTAGACTTTTGATTAGATTGATATATTTTTATGAGGCCTAAAATAAGCCAGTTAAACCTTTAAAATCCTAAATAGGTTTGATTTGGAGGTTTGGTTGTTTTTATTTTAATGTGGGTGCACTTTAATTTGAGTATGAGTGTCTCCATGTCAAAATTTAGACACCCAATTCGACATGGGGCAGCCCCATGTCGAATTGGGGCTCCCCCAATTAGAAATGGGGCTTTCCCCATATCAAATTAGAACCCCAATTCGATATTGGGCAGCCCCATATCGAATTGGGGCTCTTCCATTTCAATATGGGGTAATTTTAGAGGATTCCATGTCGAATTAATATTGCCAATTAGATATGGACTTTGATTCCATGTCGGATTATAATTATTTTAATTCGAGATGGTATTGGTTTGTGTCGAATTAAAGTGATTTTAATTCGACATGCTCACAGTTTGTGTCGAATTAACAATAGTCTAATTTGATATCCCTCAGGAAAGAGTTTCAAAATAAGGAGTTTTAAGCTTTTAACCTAATGGATCCTTCTATAGACACAAGAGGGAAGCAATAATTAGGAGACAACAACTATCAAGAGATCTCAATTAATATAGAGGAAGCAACAAATCCTATTGGCAGTAATTAACACAAAAACAAAGCAACAATTAACACATATACAACAACCAGGAGGCAAGAAGAAGAACTATCCTCGATTGCACTTAAATCGCTAGCCGAAAAGATTGACTCAGGCAGTATACAAGACATAAGGCTTGACTCAAACACACTTGACTTGGTAGAGCCAACAAACGAATGTTCGATTTTAATTCAGTAACTGCTCTCATTCTTTTAATAAAATTATTTCATCTAGTAGCTTATTCATCATCCAGTAGCTTATTCAAACAATGCTAAGTGATTGTTCAATATTTAATTTCCAGTAGCTTATTCATCATCCAGTAGCTTATTCAAATAATGCAAAGCGATTATTCTATATTTAATTTTCAGTAGCTTATTTCTAAGAAGCGTAATCTCACATAATCAATATTAAACCCTAGCTTTGCATCTCTAATCTAGGATTAAACTTTAACTTTTCATGTTTTTAATCTTAGTTTGCATATTTTGATCTAAAATCCTATAATTATACATTAACCTTCAATCTGCGTATTTTAATCTTGATTTGTACATCCAAAATCCTAATTTGACTAGGTTAGTTTTTAAAACCCTAATCCTAAACCCTAATTTATATAACCCTAAATTATAAAACTAAAACCCTAATTTCCAACCTGAAACCACATTCTCCAAATCAATACTCTAAAAGTATCATAAAACCTTAGGTGGATAATTAAAACCCTAGTTTTAGGTTAAAAACCTTAATTTTGCATATATAAATCCTAATTTAAGATGTAAATCCTAAATTTATATATTTGATGCTTAATTTAAATATTAAAACTTAGATTCAATTATTTTGTATTTATGATGAACGATTTATTAATGTTTTATTTGTTATCGATGATTTATTTTATTTTTACTTATGGAGAATGTTTGATTGATTTAATTTCATTTAGTTAATCATTTAGTGCTTCAAAGATGTAAGAGATATGTTTTCACTTTGTGGGTACCTCATTAGTTAAGTTTAATGTGATTTAATTTGTTTTGAGTTTTAGATTAATGTAAAGGGTATGTTTCCACCAAATGATGGGTGTCTTATTTTATTTAGTTTCAAACATTGGACATTATAAAAGGCATGTTTCCATATATGGATGGGTGCTTGTTTTGTTTGTTTCATTTTAATAAAGTGATGGATGTTTATTTATTTTGATAATTGCATGTATTATGGATGATATTATAATATTTAAGGATTCAATAATATTTAGACCTAAAAAGAAGTTCGGTTCTAATGAACCGGACGTTATGGGGGTGTTGGGTCATTCTCACCTTCCCCATATGAACCAAACTTTCAGAACTCATTAGGGGGTTGGGGATTCCTTAGAAATCGAGTCATTCACCCCTTTCTATTTTCCCTGCCAGTCCGAGTGGCGACTCCATTTTCTCCTGATTTATGCCCGTGTTCTCTAAGGCCCTGAGCCTAACAGTGTCAAAGTCTCAAGAACCATTCCACATGAGAGTGGGGGGCGAAAATCCCCACTCACAGTGGCGACTCCACTGGGAATAAGAGAAGTTGATTACATTGGTCTTTATATTATTCTATTCTTTCTTATTATAATATTTTCTATTGCATCATATAGATTGCATTGTGTGCATGAGTTAGGACACCCGTGTAACCCGTGTTGTGTTATGTAAGGGATACCATACTTTCACTCAAGGTATGGAGATCGAGCATGGCATAATCACTCATTGCCTTGTACCATTTGGTATATACTTGCTATGGAAACTTAAACCTTTCAACCCAAAGACTAAAGCTCATGTAATTGACCTAGCTGCTTTCCTTAGGTTTTTACCCTAAATGCTTGTTGTTTGACTATGATTAATTCATCTTGGTTTGAACCATGACTTATTTGATTTGTTCCTTTTCTAATATAACATACCTATATTGTAAGCTCCAAAATAATTTTTTCCTTTAAATCCAAAAGAACAAATTTCACATTTTCAAAATTTTCAAGATGGTCTTTGGATATGAAAACCTTTTAAGATGGGTCAAAATTTTTTTTATGACCCAAGTTCAAAGCCCAAAAATTATTTTTAAACAAACCTTTTAAGTAGGCTTTTAAAAATCTGTTAAAAACTTTTCTTAAATGAGCTTAAAAATTATTAAGTCAATTATAAAATACCAAAATCAATTGTGAGCTTAGTTTATATCAAGAATCATTAATCATGGGCTTGTTTTTGGCATGAATCATTAGTTACTTTTTCTAAATGGAAATTCTATTTATGATAATCCTATTAATTTTGTTATAGCATAAAAGTTATTTTAGTTGAAGTTCAATGGATTAAAGCCTAATTAATGGGAATTATCATGGACTGACTTCTATATTTGAGAATGTAACTATTAGTTAAAATCATCCGAGGGAATTTTTACGAAAATAAGATATCCCATGTTTGTATTTTGTTGACCATATACCTAGGGAAAGAGACTCTCTATTCATGTGTGAAAGTTATAAGGTTGGAAAGAACGTCCTAATTATCTTTAATTATTTGATTACTTGTGCATACATGCATGCATGTATACATATATTGCATTACATATCATTGATCCTTTTTGGCTCACAGACTTGGAGTATAGTAGTTTAAGAGTGTACGACAACCCAACCTACGCCAATGATGTAGAATCCAGTAGCAACTCAGTTAGCTTCTCACCAAAAGCAATGGAGCATGAACAGATTCAAAGGATGGTGGACGACACCCTCAATGCCAAGATGGAAGAATTGAAGGAGGCCTTGGCTGAGACTATGAAGAGCTACCTAGCTGCACTTTTGGGAAATACTGTTGAGGTATCTGCCAGCACTAAGAAATAGAAGGACAAAGGAAAGGCTAAGGTTGAAGAAGTAGCCTTCGATGATGACAAGGTAGTTGTTGATGATGATGATGACTGAGCTCAATACTTCCAAGATCCTCAAGATAAGAAGAAAGAGCCAAAGGTTGTGGAAAGATCAGCCATAGAAAATACTGAAACTTTAGATGTTGAGAAACCGATTGCCGATTTGGAAAGGAAGTTTGAAAAAAAACTGAAAACGAAAAAAATGTTAAGAGGTCGACAAGTTGTTTAAACAAGATGAAGAGGTCCCATGCAAATTCAAGATGCCTTCCTTTGCCAAGTTTGATGGAACTGTGAATCCTCAACTCCATGCGAAGCAAAATATTACTGCTATGCAGTCTGCCGAGCTACTAAGGCTCAAACTCTAAGGTACTTCATGCTTTCATTGGGCCTTGTTGTCCAGAATTAGTTCAACACCTTAGAGGATGGTACTCAAAAGAGCTGAAATTTACTATACAAAGCCTTCATCCAATAGTATGGGTATAATGCTGAGTTAGAGGTTACTTTAATGGAAGTTGATTCCATTAGGCAAGGACCAAATGAGAATTTTATTGATTACGTGAAAAGGTGATGAAACAAAGCTGCATTGCTCAAGAAAAGGCATGATGAATCGAATTAGATTAGGATGATTGTGACAGGGGTGCTGCCTAATATTCGTGAAAGGATGTCCCATACTCTTATTAGAGATTTTAAAGATCTCCTTCAAACTGGTTTGCAAATATAAGAATGGGAAAAATAGAAGAACCATTTTTCTGCAAGAAGAAATGAGAAAGGGAACTACCAGTCTAATTATCAAAAGCACACAAAAGGCAGTTGATGTTAATGCAATTGGTCAAGGGGGAAGGAGGCAGTTTTCAAAATTAGGGAAGCCGTTGTCTTGGATTCTCAATAAGCTACAAAAGAAGGGACTGTTACAACCCTTGACTCCTCGTCCTTTATCGAATCCTCTTCCACCTAACTTCGATGCTAAGGCATTTTGTCAATTTCATCAAATGCAAGGGCATGAGACAGACAAATATTTGAGGTTGAGGTATGAGATTCAGAATTTAATTGATAGTGGAAAGCTGTCTGAACCCAGCAAACCTAGCACCAAGGACAATCCATTACCAAGGTTCAACAGAGTACCACCACCGACAACTTTTATGATTGGAGGAGGTCCGCATGAAAGTTTTGTCATGTCTTCTTTCCAAGACATTGATGGAGAGGCAACTAAAGAAGAATTGGTGCTAAGCAAAATGGAGCAAGTCAAAGTTGAAAAGGAAGTAAACATCTTTGTTGTGTGCGAGTTTTGGGATTCAACCGATAGTGATGATGATTCTGAGTCAAAGAAGGAGGAGTGGACCTGGTCCGAGCCTGAAGAGGATGAGGTAATGAACACACATTCTAGTAAGCCTTATGCAAGGCCACCACCAAAAGAAGTAGAGGCTGACAAGGGGAAGGATGCTGAGAAAGAAGCAAAGGAAGATAAAGGTTACACAATCCTTAAGCAATTGAAAAGGACCCAAGCAAGTGTTAGCATATGGGATCTACTGGCTACATCCAAGAAACATTGTGAAACTATAGCTAAGGCTTTGGCTAGTATGCCAATTTCTACTTTTATAACACCAGATGAGCTAATTAATTTCATGAAAACTGAAGGATTGATGAAGTGTAAAGATGTCCAGAAGAAGGGCGAAGTTGATATTGGAATGGTATCATTTTCGGATGCAAATTTTTCAGAAGAGGGAAGAGATCACATCCGCCCTCTCTTTATCAAGGTAGAGGTCAAATGGGAAAAGGACTCCATGTGTAATGGTTGATGATGGGTCCGCCATAAATGTCTGCCTACTTAAGATCTTGCCAAAACTTATTATGTCAACAAGGGATCTAAGCCCAACTAAGGTAACCATTAGGGCTTATGATAATACTAAGAGACATGCTGAAGGGACTTTTAAAGATATTGTGAAGGTTGGTCCAATTGAATCTATGGTTGAGTTTATAGTTTTGAATATACCCATCACTTTCGTATTGCTATTGGGACGACCCTGATTTCATCCTCTTGGTGGAGTTCCTTCTACACTTCATCAGAAGATCAAGTTCCTAAATGGAGATGAAGTAATGAATGCCTTGATGGTTGAAAGGCCTCTCAATGGTTTTCAAGTGGACATTGTTTTTGATAATGAGATGATGGGTTCTAGGATTCTAGCTATGATGAAGAAAATAAACTACCTACCTAATACTGGCCTTGGAAAGGGGAAGTCAAGTGTAACAGAGCTTTCAGATTTTAAGACTTAAACTTCTGAGAAATGGTTGGGATATGATGAAGCAAATGGAGGTGTTCTGTTGAAAAAGAAAGAGATGATGAATTTCCCTCCAATTGAAGAAATATTTGTCAAAGCACCAGAATTGGGACCACTACAAGGAAAGTAAGAACCAATCATATTTATGGGAAAGATGATCCCCAGATTCGAGATCTTTACTGATGTCGCTGAATTGGTGGAACATAAAGAGAAAAAGCTTGACCTGCCAATCAACAAAAAGCCTAGCCTGGAAGAGAAGAAAGAAGCTACCTTGAAGATTCAGAAGACTTCAGAGAAAATTGCTGCTCTCATTGAAGAACAGTTTGAAGACCTTTTAGCTTATGATAATGAGAACATTGATGTTAATTCTGATTTTGATTTTAACTTGTCTGCTCTATATGAGGATGATGATGTTTTATTTTTCAAAATGAATGCAATAAAGTCTAATTTTTCTTACTTGTGTGATATTTTTTTCTGATGGTTACATATATTCAAATAGTAGTTACATGAGTATTTTTAATATTAACTCTATTGATACACAACATTAAATTTGGAAACAACCGATAATCCTAAAAATATTAGCATAGAATTTAACCTTACTCCTGATGAGAGAGAGAGATTAGAAAAAATATTTAAAAAATTTGAAGAAGTCTTTACTTGGTCTTATGAGGATATGCCTGGACCTGATTTCCACTTACACTCACATGAAACCTTTCAAACAAAAGCTTAGACGGTTAAGACTGGAATGGGCAAATTTGATCAAAGAAGAAGTCACTAAACAAATACAAGTAAAGTTTCTTGAAGTAATAGATTATCCAGATTGGCTAGAAAATATAGTTCTCATGCCAAATAAAGATGGAAGAATTAGGGTCTCTGTGGACTATAGAGACTTGAACAAGGCTTCCCTTAAGGATGACTTTCCTTTACCCCCATATAGATGTCCTTATTGATAGTGCAACCTCTAGCATACTACACTCATTCCTAAACGAATTTTTTGAATACAATCAAGTGTTAATGGCGCAAGAGAATAAAGCTAAAACTGCCTTCATTACTATATGGAGTATATTTTGTTATAGGGTAATGCCTTTTGGATTAAAAAATGCTGGAACAACCTACCAAAGGATGGCTACCACCTTGTTTCATGACATGATGCATAAGAAAGTTGAGGTCTATGTTAATGACATGATGGTTAAGTCAGATACAAAACATCATTTTCATAACCTATAGATATTCTTTAAGAGAGCAGTAAAGTATAATCTTAGGTTGAATCCAAAGAAGTGTGTGTTTGGAGTTACTTTAGGTAAAATACTGGGGCACATGATTGGCCCAAATAGTATTAAGATTGATCCTAATAAGATTAAGGCAATCAGGGATATGCCAGCCCCTAAGATGGAAAAGGAAGTTCGGGATTGCAGTACATTAGCAGGTTCATAGCAAAGCTTACCACGATCTATGAACCTATCTTCAAAATACTTAAAAAGAACAAGCTAATCAAGTGGAATGAAGAGTGTCAAAAGGCCTTTGAGTGTATAAAAGAGTAATTATTGAATTGACCTATTTTGAAACCACCTAAACCCGATAAACCTTCATTACCATACTTAGCAGTAGAGGAAGAGTCAATAGAAGCTATGCTAGCCCAAGCAGATGAATCAGGGGTTGAGCATGCAGTCTACTATTTAAGTAGAAAGCTTCCACCTTATGAGATTAAGTATAGTATCATATGTATATCTGTGGTTTGGTCTTCTAAGAAGTTGCGGCATTACTTTTAGTCTTATAGTGTGCAAGCAATTTTTCAGGTTGGATCCAGTGAAATATTTAAGGAAGACACCTTCGTTGATTGGGAAAGATGGTCGATAATTGATAATTTTAGAAGAATTTGAGATTAAATATGTAACTAAAAAAACCATCAAAGGCATAGCAGTAGTAGAATTCCTGGCTCAGTAACTATTGCCAGATAGTGAGAAAGTGGTTATAGAGTTTCCTAATGAATATTTAGAGGCAATAGAAGTACAAGGATGGAAGATGTTCTTTGATGGAGCAATAAATAGAAAGGGAATAGGTTTGGAAGTAATACTAGAATCACCTGAAGGGGAGCTCATTCCTCTAGCTAAGAAGTTGAAATTCAGGGCAACCAATAACATGGTGGAGTATGAAGTGTGTATCTTTGATTTGGAAACCCTGATGATTATAAAGGTAGATAAGGTGCAAGTCTTTAGTGATTCATTGTTAGTAGTATCCCAAGTAAATGGAGAATGAGAGTTGAAGGAAGAGAAGTTAAAACCATACCACAATTATTTGACCATGAGGAAGAAGAATTTTAAGGAGTGCATATTTGTACACTTACCAAGAGAAGAAAACCAGATGGCCGATGCCCTAGCCACATTGGCTTCGGTATGGAAAAATCCTGTCAACTTATTTCTTAAATCTCTGGTTTTGATCAGTTCATTAACTCCTTATTATAAACATAAAACAATCATGGAAACTAATACAGACCATGATGCATGTTATGACACCATAAGACAATTCTTGGAGAATAAGGAATACTCGTTGGGGGCAACAAGGGAAGAGAGAAGAGCCATAAGGCGATGGTCCTTATAATACATCACCTTTCATGGAGAGTTATATTGAAGATGGCCTGATGGGGTGCACTTGAGATGCTTTAGGAAGTCTGAAGTTGAGCAAATCATGTCAGAAATACATGCAGAAAGTTGTGGTCCACACATGAATGTGTTAGCTTTGGTTAAGAAGATAATTCGGCATGATTACTACTTATTGACCATGGAGAGAGATTGTATTGAGTTTGTGAAGAGGTGCCAGCAGTGCCAGATGTACAGAAACTTGAATCACTTACCTCCTGAAGAATTGCATTCTATGTCTTCACCCTAGCCTTTTACAACTTGAGGGATTGGCATTATGGGAGAAATACATCCGACGGCTTTAAATGATCACCGTTTTATTATAGTAGCAGTGGATTATTTTTTAAAATGGGTTGAGGTCAAATCTTTCAATAAGCTGGGGGCAAGGAAAATGGCTAAGTTTATTGAAAAGAATCTCATCTGTAGATATAGGGTCCCACACAGTATGATATCGGACAATGGGGTACAGTTTCAAGGAGCAGTTAAGGACTTATTCTCGAAGTACCAAATCCATCATCACCGATCCTCCCCTTATAGACTGAAGGCTAATAGTACAGTGGAAGCAAAAAATAAGATAATTAAGAAGATTTTGTACAAGATGACCAAGACATACATGGATTGGTTAGAGATGCTTCATTTTGCTTTATGGGGGGGGGGGGGGGGGTACAGAACAAGTATGCAAACACTAATCGAAATGATGCCGTTTTCTTTGGTTTATAGGATGGAAGTAGTATTGCCAATTGAGATTGAGATTAAATCATTGAGGTTGGTCCTAGAAGCTGAATTGCTTGAGACAGAATGGATAGCAAGCGGATACACATAATTAGCTTTGTTGGAATAGATAAGGTTAAAAGCTCTTTATCATCATCGGCTATATCAAAGAAAGATAGCTCGGGCCTATAATGGGAGGGTTAAGATCATAAAGTTTAAAGTCAGTGACTTAGTGTTGAAGCAGTGTAAGCCTAATGTCCCAGACCCAAGAGGAAAGTTTAAACCTAGTTGGGAAGGGCCATATGTCATAAAATAAGTCATGAACTAGAGTGTAGTCAAGATGTCAGACATGGATGGGAATGAGTTTAGTGAGCCAGTAAACATTGGCTAGTTGAAGAGATTTTATATATAAAAAAGGGAGAGCTCACTAGGTTGAAAACCTAAAAAGGACTGCCTAGACAAAAGTTAGAGCAGTCCGCTAGTTTTGAAAACCTGAAAGGGCGGGCTCGGCAACAATTAGGGCTAAATGAGAGAAAAATATCAACTAGAAAACTCGAAAGGACTGATTGGCAACATAAGTAATCTTGCGTGTACTGGCTTTATGTTTTCTTCTCCAATTTAATAAAATAGAGTTAATAATAAAATTATTCTATGTGCACTATTTCAAAATAATCTGACCATTAGGATAGAATAAATAACGCAATAGTGAAAGGTAATGACAAATTATAAAAGGAAAGAAAACATCTTTTATTATTATTATTATTATTATTATTATTATTATTATTATTATTATTATTATTATTATTATTATTATTATTATTATTAATCTTAACATTATTTTTTCTAAAGAATTGACAATTGTAAAATCTATGGCAGACAATAAGTGTAGCATGCAGGCCAATTTTACTTCAGTCGATCCAGGAAGGCTTCAGTCAAGCAGGGCATGTCCAAATTAGGAGTGAACTCAGAACCTCGAGGCTTAGTTCCATACTGATGGTCAAGTCAATGAGGATCACATCAAGTACCTCGATGAACAGCAGTAAGATTAACATACATCAGATACATTTGAATGGTGACATGGGTGATCTTCCACCATGGTACCAACCAACAGATGTTAATCGCAGCTCGTGAACGGACCCAGTCAATGAAGTAGGCATATGAAGAAGCAAGATGGATTAGTTTCCTGACAGAATGATGTTGTGGCAGATATCTAAAAAAATCTATAGAAAGAGTGTCGAGTAAGCAGAGACGCTCCTGTAGCCAGATCTGTAAACACAAGCAATAATTAAAAAAAAAACCCGTTAGGTTGAAAACCCATAAGGGCAGCCTAAGAAAAAATTAAGGCAGTTCGCTAGTTTTGAAAACCAGCAAGGATGATCTAGGCAAAAGTTAGAACCAATAAAAAAAACCAAAAGGCCTAGATTGAACACTTAAAAGGGTGATTTAGATAGTTACTTGAAGTAGCAGAGGACTTTTGGCCAATCTCCTTGAAGATTCTATCGTGAATTGATCAATTCGATTAGGGTTTCGATCAAGATTACGGGCACTAGTTACAATCCTTCGTCAATTTGGTTCACAATATCCAGTACTCATGAATCGATGTCCCCATTAGGAGAAATAAGTAGGAATTGACTAAACAAACAAAGACAAAACATGCGTCTCCAAGCTTTGGTGGGAGCCAAATGAGAAGTGCAAAAGTCTATCAAGGGATCAAGTAAAATTTTCTCACCTCTCATCAACTACAGAACTTTGGGCTTTGAAAATTGAAATAGTATCTACATATTTTAATGAATTTTGGAAGTCAGTATGGGCAGTGCCATTGGTTGATTGCTTGGATATCCGAGAATGGCTTCAATTTCTTCAATCATAGGACAAATTTCAAAGTTATTTATCTTGAACATCCTAGTTTTCACATCCCAAAAGGAAGCCATGACATGTAAAAAAGAATGATCCAATTTAACATTTTGAAAGCACTTCAAAATATTAAGTTGAGACCATGCTATTTGTTCCCAATGTATAGGCTTGATGATCTTGAATAAATTCTTTATCTTTTTCAAAATTTCCTTGGTCATTATGGGCGTCACTATTGCAATTGATTTAAATTGTTAAAGACAAAACCTGAGATTGTATGAGTGCAATTACCTTAGATTTATTAGAGCATTGCTGCTTTGAATGTCGAAGAAAAAGAAAGTGGTTTACTGATTTTTATAGCCACTAGCCGAAGTCCAAGTTATCTAAGGTAAGGGAAATCCATGTCGAATTGGGTTAAATTTTTTAATCCATGACGAACTAAGTTTAGTTCGGTGCAGAGTGGGAAATTGTTGAACCTAATCTGTGTGGGTATTGGTTTTGTTGATTTAATTAATCCATTTTGAAATCATTTTAAATGATTTTGACATGGTATAAATTTGTATATATGTATGTAATATAGAAAAGTTAACCTGTTAAAAAAAATGTCCAGACATTTAAAAAAAAGATCATTTTAAAAGCCAAATAATTTTATAACATTACATTATTTTTACAATAAGTTTCTCACTATATTACAAGTTAAATTACTGTGAAGGAGGTGGCGGCCTATAGTTAAATAAAGCACTCAGAAATTCATCGCCTGTTGGAGGTGGAGGCATATCATATATCCAATTTCCTCCCGAGAAAGAAGTGCCTGGATCACGGTTATCCTGAGAATCGCTCCTATCATAATCAAAGCCTGAGAAGGGAGGTGACATGTCATGGTCATCCGTCCGGGGCCTCCTTGATAAAGACACACCAGAATCCCTATAGCCTTGAAATATGAAGTCTCAGAAGTTTCGTTCAAGATGATCCGCACACCAGCAACTAGCAGCTAATTGCTCTCGCAACTTTCGGTTCTGCTCTTCAAGCATTCGCTGTGAGCCAGAAAAGGAAAAGTTAGGTTCATATATTTTCATGCATACATTCACATATGTAAATATGAAACAGGAAATATATACTAGATAGCTCAGATCGAAGCCCTAAAACCCGAAAGATGGATCACATAAGGCGTTACGGGCGGCATATCTGGCTGCAACGTATCTATATGAGATAAACCAGCTACATCATAACTAGAACCACCAGATTGCTCCATTGGCTGCAAAAATTCATGTTAAAAGAGCACAATAACAAGACGAATCCAGGATTCACAAAATATTATATCAACCTTAGAGGAGAAAACCGTGGTATCATCATGGGCGGCATTCCTTTTACTATCTTCCTCCTCATTCTCTTCTTCCTCTTCATCCCCACTACCTTCCTCACCATCATCCTCCTCCTCCTCATTTTCTTTATTACATTCTTCCTCCATATCATCATCATCATCATATTCTTCTTCTTCTTCTTCTTCTTCTTCTTCTTCCTCCTCCTCAAAATCTTCAAACCCATCAAGAGCAACCTCAAAGTGCAATAGCTGGTCCTGTATGAACTCATTATATGACAAGTCTGGTCGGAGCAAGAGTGCATCAATATCATATCCATTTCGGGCATGCCTCTAAATATTCTCCGGCATAGATATGCAAGTCAGCACAAACGTCGAGATATTGGTTGGTACCTGCTTCTAGTCAGGGCCAAGAAACCAATTATGTACCCATTCACCAAGAAACCAACCACTGAAGACAGGCCCGACAATTATTTGATGATAATTTTAAAGGGGTAATGCGTTATTCATATCGACGGTCCAACTCGCCCTTTCCTCGGCTCTCTACCAATCAATGTTTACCTAAAAGACAATGACAGAGGTAAGTTATTTTCCTTATAAATTTCAATAATAATACTAATTTTGTCTTTTACCTTATCCCAAGTCAGACGGCTCGGCATGCAACGCTGAGAATGCACATGATGACTCTGGGGCACCTCTCTGCGACCCGACAACCAAAGGCTTAATCTCGGGTATGCCATCTGTCTTCCAGGAATACCAGGCACCCTCACCAGGTTATGTTTGTATGCCCATACCTGCAATATTAAAAAAAAAAAAGAGATCAAGTTTGCTCATATGCATTATTTAGATAAACAACAAGAAGGATTCATACATTGGCCATGACCATAAAACCTGTAAATGATCTTTTATTCCTACTAATTTTATCAAAGCCATGATAGAGACAAGCAAGACCCGCCTCACCCCATGCATAAAATGGAAAGAGGCCAAAATCAGACAAAGCTCGTGTAGATCCTTGATTTTGGCCCTAAGCTAGTCCGATCTTAATTAAGGAAGGCCTAGTCAAGTTCGGTTCATTTTTAATGGCTTAAACCTATTTTAAATTCTTTAATTAGATTGGTTCAATTTTATTAGTCCTAAAATAAGCCGGTTAAATTTTGAATACCCTAACAATGGTTTGATTCAAATTTAGAAGGGTTGGGTGTTGATCCAAGTCAATATGGGACATGTCCATATCGAATTGTTTAGCTACTAATTCGATATAGGACCAAATTGATATGTAAGGGAGTCCATATCGATTTGGTTGGCTACCAGTTCAATATGGACCATTCTATATTGAATCTGGACTTTTAATTTTGGTCCATATTGAATTAATCTAATTTGACATGGATACAGTTTTATGAGATTGATCCAGATGAAGCTTAGTTTAAATGGTTTTAACCTAGTTTATTTCTATAAATATGTGGTGAATAGGTTAAACAAGAGGATAGCAACTTGGATTAGCAAACTGGAAGCCAAGAAAGGAGAAAAAGAAACACAAAAAAGAAGAAGGCAAAAGCATCAACAAAACCCTAGCACAACACAGAAGGATAAAGATGAGAACAACAAACAAAAAGAGGGAAAGCAAACAATGAGAATGCACAAACAAAAGGAAGGCAGTAGTTACTGTCTTCATTCCACTCAACCAAGAATTAACATTGGTACATGTAGAGTATTTGAATCAACATAAAATATTGGTTGGAGCCTACAAACGAAAGTTTGAAACTTCTAATTTAATTTGCTTTGAATTTATAGTGGCTAGTTGTTTCATGTTTATTAATATTACATTATATCATGGTAGCATGACTAGTTATAAACGAGCAGTAAGTTAATTTAGCCTATAATAATCATGTTTACCATCTGAAATATCTTTGCATAATAATATGATTAATGCGCCCAATACCCTGTTAAATACTAAGTAATTTTCTTAGTTTATATCTATAATAATAGAATAATAGAATTTCACAGTAGCATATTTGAATGTCTAGTAAAATATTTTATCGATATGTTTAGAATTTAAGTGTCCTATAATTTTTACCAAAACCCTAATTTACCTGCACCCTAGTTTTCAAAACTATAAAATCCTAATTTTTATCTTAAAATCATAGTTTAGAAAAACCCTAATTTATATAAACATAAAACTCTAGCTTACATAGAAACCATAATTCTCCAACAAAATCATATCATGTAAACCATTTACCTTTCGGGGGTGCTGCCTCTGATCCCCAGCAAGGGGAGCTGCCTCCTTGACCGCCGCCCGCTAACCAGCTAGCGGGACCGCCGTAAGCACGACTTGTGTCGTCACGTACTATATTTTCTTAATGGGGGGTAATATTAAGATGTGTTTGTTTATTTTCTTTTTTAATTATTTAATTATTTTCATATATATTGTATTATTTTTTTATTTGCTTTATTCTTTTTTTAGATTTATATGTATTTTTAAATAGACTTGTAAAAGGCATGTTTTTACTCGTTGGTGTCTTATTTGTTTGATTTATTTATTTTTTATAGTTTAATTTATTTAAAAATTTTGGAATTAATGTAAAGGATACATTTTCGCCAAATGGTGGGTATCCTATTTTATTTAATTTTTGATATTGAACATTGTAAGAGCATATTTTCATTTAGTATGGGTGTCCATTTATTTTGTTTGGACTTTCTTTGATTTTAATACAATGATGATCTATTTTGATAATTGTATACAGTATGTATGATTTATAATATTTAAGAATTTAATAATATATAGACCTAAAAAGGAGGTCGATTCTAATGAACAGGGTGTTGTGGGAGTGCTAGGTCATTCTCACATTTCCCACGCATACCTAACTTTTCAAACCCATTAGGGGGTTGAAGATTCCTTAGGAATCAAGTAATCCACCCCTTCCTATTTTTTCAGCCCGTCTGGGTGGCTACTTCATTTTTTTTCGGATTTAGGCTTGTATTCTCTAAGGCCCTGAGCCTAACAGAATCGAAGTTGCAAGAATCATTTCACATAGGAGTAAGGGTAAAAATCTTTGCTCACAACTCATAGAATTGACATATGAATTGATCCCTTAGTGCTGCATAAAAATGTCGTGGCTAACAGATACAAGAAAAATCCAAGGGTGTACTTTTTCGCCCTTGCACCTTGTATAAGTCAAGTCTGCCTCATCGAGTACTCTCGGATATATTCATATTTTATCTTGCACGCTCCCTTATACCTAGGCCTTAAATTAATTAATTGACAAATTTCATCCGAAGTCAATATATCATTGGTTAAAGGGACAGGGATTCCATCTCATTTTAAACCCATTATTGCAGTAAAGTCCACAAGACTGATGGTTATCTCTCCAATGGGCAAATGAAAGATGTGGGTGGTGTCCATCCACCGCTCAGCAAGCACTTGAATCACGCTTCTATCAATTTGGAATCCTTTGGTCGGCAGTTGCGGTATAAATTCTTCAAAGCCACACTCTCGAATTATTCTTCGAACTGTCGATGGTACTTGCTCATATCATTGGCGTGCCTTACAAACATTCCTACTGTCGTGGATCATACAGTTATCATATTGCAATAATAAAGGTAAGTCAAGCCAGGTAAGTATATCAGCCCTACTAATAATTTTAAAAATAATAGATAAAATATAAAAACATAATATATAATTGTTTTTAATACCACGCTAATTTTTGGTGATTTCCTTCCTTTTTATACACTTTAAAAATTTCTTTTTTGCACCATGACTAATATTTTATCTACCCTATTTTATTTTATATTCATAAATTAACTACTTTTATTTTTTTTTTCTAATTTTGTTAAATATGTATATATTAGATTTTTTAGTCCCAATAAACATTTTCTTTATTTTTTTCTAACGCAATAACAATATATACATATAAATAAATAAATAAATAAATAAAGCTTTCCTGAATATAGGCATTTTCTACATTAACTTATCCATTTTAGTATTAGTGTTATTTGTTTTTCATGCATTTTTACTTAATATAGTCCCGAAATTAATTTTTATCATGGTTTTCATACTTTCGTATTTTTTATAATAACTTTATTTTTACAATTACTATAATAAAACTATAGAATATATATATAATAAAATTTCAACAAAAAATAGCAAAATAAAATAAAAAATAAAAATAAAAACACCTGTGTTTTCTCTTGAGAACTTCGATGGAGGTCCATTCCTGCCAAGATAGGAACTCAATCCAAACCACTATTTATGTGGTAAGCTTGCAGCTCTGGATCCATACAAGGTCCATTCCTTGACGCATGCTGATTTACCGCCATTTATATATGTTGAAAGTGAAAAATCTTCAAATAAAAAAAAGGAACTCTAACTTGTTTGCTTGAAAGATAGCAATTCTGTTTCAAAGCTTGATGTTTGATTACAGTTTGAATTGCGTCTCATAATGAATTGCTCAATATTTATAAACGAGTAAAAGTTTATAGGATATAATTCATGTTTCAGGATATGTTTCAAATAATTCATTAGTCACATGGCTAAGTCAGAAAAGCTACATGCAAATTTGACAATTGTATAAAATGATAAAAATGAAAAAGCTAAATCATTAAATCAATATTCATATTTCATGTCTCTTGTCAATAATTCATTTCAGCTACACACAAAATACGAGCACACAGTAAATAGATATTAATTATGGGTATATAATTTTTAAGTGTCTAAAAAATATTTTTTTATATACTCATTAAATATTTTTTTTACGCAAGGGGAAAGAGTATATAGGTACCCAAATAGCTGAAATTTTTTTAAAATGCTTTACTAACTACAATTAATTTTTTGCAGGTGTTTCGGGTCCAGAACCCAATCAACCTCAGGTCCAAAACCCAACCAATCCAGTTTTGGGTCCAGAACTCAACCCACCTTGGGTCTAGAACCCAACTAATCCAGTTTTGAATCAAGAACCTGACTAACCTCGGGTCCATAATCTAACCAATTCAGTCTCGGATCCAGAACCCAAACTTATCTTGGATCCAAAACCCAAACCAGTCTTAGGTTCAGAACCCAAATAAATTCTCGGGTCCAGAATTCGGTCCTTATAAAAAATCAGCTTAAAGTCATGTTGCTTTTCCACTCTCTGAATAAATTCTAGATCGTTCAAGTAAGGGGCAAACTGTAGACCCTTGACTTTGTCCCCGGCTAGTCCGATGCTAATTAATGAGGCCTGCGTCATAACCAGTCCATTTTTAATAAGCTTAAACCTATTATAGACTTTTGATTAGATTGATATATTTTCATGAGGCCTAAAATAAGTCAGTTAAACCTTTAAAACCTTAAATAGGTCTGATTTGGAGGTTTGGTTATTTTTATTTTGATGTGGGTGCACTTCAATTTGAGTATGAGTGTCTCTATGTCGAATTGGGACACCCAATTTGACATGGGGCAGCCCATATCGAATTGAGGCTCCCCTAATTCGATGTGGGGGTTTCCTCATATTGAATTGGAACCCCAATTCAATATGGGGCAGCCCCATATTGAATTGAGGCTCTCCCATTTTGATATGGGGCAATTTTAGAGGACTCCATGTTGAATTAATATTGGCAATTTGATATGGACTTTGATTCCATGTCGGATTAGAATTATTTAGTTCGAGATGGTATTGGTTTACGTCGAATTAAAGTGATTTTAATCCGACATGCTCATGGTTTATCTCAAATTAACAATAGTCTAATTCGATATGCCTCAGGAAAGAGTTTTAAAACAGGAAATTTTAAGTTTTAAACCTAATGGATCCTACTATAAATACAGGAGGGAAGCAACGATTAGGAGGCAACAACTATCAAGAGATCTCAATTAATACAGAGGGAGCAACAAATCCTATTAGCAGTAATTAACAGGGAAACAAAGCAACAATTAAAACATAAACAACAAACAGGAGGCTAGAAGAAAAACTATCCTAGATTACACTTAAACCTCTAGCTAAAAAGATGGACTCAGGCAGTAAGCAAGGCAGAAGGCTTAATTCAAACACACTTGACTTGGTGGAGCCAACAAATGAAGGTTCGATTTTGATTCAATAACTGCTCTCATTCTTTTAATAAAATTATTTCATCCAACAACTTATTCATCATCCAGTAGCTTATTCAAACAATGCTAAGCAATTGTTCTATAGTTAATTTCTAGTAGCTTATTTCTAAGAACCTTAATCTCAAAAAATCAATATTAAACCCTAGCTTTGCATCTCTAATCTAGGATTAAACTTTAACTTATCATGTATTTAATCTTAGTTTGCATATTTTGGTCTAAATTTCTATAATTATACATTAACCTTCAATCTGCATATTATAATCTTCATTTGTACATCCTAAATCCTAATTTGACTAGGTTAGTTTTTAAAACCCTAATGCTAAACCCTAATTTACAAAACCCTAAATTATAAAACTAAAACCCTAAATTTCCAACCTAAGACCTAAATCAAAACTCTAATGGTATCATAAAATCCTAGGTGGATAATTAAAACCCTGGTTTTAGGTTAAAAACCCTAATTTGCATCTATAAACCCTAACTTAAGATGTAAACCCTAAATTTGTATATTTGATACTTAATTTAAATATTAAAACCTAGATTCGATTATTTTATGTTTATAATGAATGATTTATTAATGTTTTATTTGTTCTGGATGATTTATTTTATTTTTGCTTATGGAGAATGTTTGATTGATTTAATTTCATTTAGTTAATCATTTAGTGCTTCAAAGATGTAAGAGTTATGTTTTCACTTTGTGGGTACCTCATTAGTTAAGTTTAATATAATTTAATTTATTTTGAGTTTTAGATTATTGTAAAGGGCACGTTTTCACTAAATGATGGGTGTCCTATTTTATTTAGTTTCAGACATTGGACATTGTAAAAGGCATTTTTCCATATATGGATGAGTGCATGTTTTGTTTGTTTCATTTTAATAAAGTGATGGATGCTTTTTTTTTTTTGATAATTGCATGTATTATGGATGATATTATAATATTTAAGAATTCAATAATATTTAGATCTGAAAGGAGGCCGGTTCCAATGAACCGGACGTTACGGGGGTACTGAGTCATTCTCACCTTCCCCATACGTGCCTAACTTTTTGAACCCATTAGGAGGTTAAGAATTTCTTAGGAATCGAGTTATCTACCCCTTTCTATTTTTCTGGACCGTCCGAGTAGCGACTCTATTTTCTCCGAATTTAAGCTCGTGTTCTCTAAAGCCCTAAGCCTAACAGTGCTAAAGTCGCAAGAATCATTCCATATAGGAGTGAGGGCGAAAATTCCCGCTCACACTAAGCTAAATTTTAAACATTAATCCCATAATTATAATAAAATGTAGAAGTAAAAAGGCTTGAACATTTTATATTAGCTGACATGTTTTTACATATTTTAGTAATTTAATAACAAGACCATACTACGTGTCCTACATATTGAGCCTAAATTTTATACTTGTATTAACTAGCATAACGTGGCAGTAACGAGGATGGCTTAATTTCATAGGTAGAATTCGATCCCAAACACTAGAACTAACTTGGCAAATAGTCTAGAGAATAATTAGCTTTGATGTATGTGGTTTATGCTAATTGAAGTCATGAACTTGTTTCTGCTCTTCTATTTTTGTTTTTTTCTTTGCTTCTAGAAATGGGTCTTTAATAAAAAACAGGTGATCTTAAGAACCAAATAAAGAAATGATTAAACTCCTTTATTAAGTGGGTGTTGGAAGATTTATATAATGTCTTGAGTTTTATTAAAAATATATTCATATGATTTGATTCATTGCTTAAAGTATGCACTACCCACAAAACTACCAAAAGTATATAGGAAAATAATTTTTTCTATTTTACAGTTAGTTTTCCACAACTTAATGGTCTCTTTCTATACTGAGAACTTAAATATTGTAAAAACTCCTTAGAAGAGCACAAAAAGACTAGCTAATCATACCAAACTGCAAGTTGAGTCAAACCCATAATTGTTATTTTAGAAAGCTATGAGAGAATCATTAATGAGGTAGAGAAAAACAATTGGTTATTTTTTAAATCAAGTTTCTTTCTAACTCATATGGCTTTGTGCAACCAAAAGGGGAATCAAGATGAAAACTTCTCTAAATAATGCCCATCACCAAGAAAAACTAAATCTGACCCTGTTGGCTTCTATTTAAACCCAACTGGAATCAATAATCAAAGAGTACAGAGAGTGAGTTGTCCTCTCTCTCATTTCTTTTCTCAACACAAAACTCTCTTTCTCTTTCCTCAATAAAGACTCGAATCCTACTGGAAGAACTTAAGACATCATCAAGTCATGTCTTCTGTAATTGAAGTTTTGAGTTGTTATTCAACTACCACAAACCATAAATTGCACAAACCATAAACCCAATTGCACAAACTACAAACCTAACTTGCTACACAAATTTTTCAGATTTCATAAAGCAATTAAACATGTAGGGTATAGAAAATCAAAATTTTATAGATTTCACAAAACACATATAAAATTCGAATTAAAAAAGAAACAAAGTATAAAACACAACACGAGAAATATTATAAAACCTAGAAATTGAATATTGATTAGATGAGAACCTGGCAAATTGAGATTAACAACAATAAGAAGATTAATTAAGGCCTTGTTCAGCAAAATAATCAAGGAGAACTTGAGAGAGAGACACCAAAGAAAGATTGAGAGTGATAGATAGAGGGATGAAGAATGTGAGCTAGAAAGAGAACAGAGAACAGAGAACAGATACTAGACAAATAAAAAATGGTCTAGTTTTGATAAATAACTTAACAACAGTTAAAAACCGGTAAATAATAAAAACTGTTGTTACATTATTTTTATACATTGCGACGGTTAAAACCGTCGCCAAATAACAGAATCTGTCACTGAATAAAATCATTCTATGATGGTTATAAAACTATCACAATAAAAATAATTTAACGACGGTTATTATAAACCGCCACTAAAAAGTTGTCGCTAATTACCCTTTTTTGTAATGTTTTAAAAGAAAATAAAAGATATCAGAATCACTCTTGCCTTTATGTGCACCTTTTTCACTCTTGCCTTTATGTCTTTTAGTTTTTGCATCATGGATACTACTTTTCAAGCCCTAAGTCTTGTTGGTGATGAGTTAGAAGAGTTGCCACCTGAACCAGGAGTTTCTAAGGATGTTGATATCATCTTTGAGTTATGCTTGGGGTAAGGTGTGGTGGGGGTGGGGAATATTAAAAGAAAGGAGTGTTAATATTCTGGCTATGAAAGTGTAACACCCTTATATTCTATAAATGTATAATACACATACTTCCAATATGTAAGATATGCATATATGGTATAAAAATATCATAATCCGGTTTAATAAAAATTTTCATATTCCCTTATTACTCAAAATATTTGTACAAAACATATGTATGCATATGTAAATACACAAAATTCTCATATTACTTAATTATTTAAACATCTTTTATAATTTACAATGTATATACATATACTCTCAAAACATAATATAATATACATAATATTAAAATATACTATAAAATAAAATATGTACATGCTGACAAAGTGACACTGATAATATTGCAGCACAAACACTTCAAGCTCCAATAATACAAGCCTAGACCCGATCTGGTCTAGTATAACTCTCTAGCTCTACCGGATAACCCATGTCACTTACGCAATGAGTTACAATCGCGCTAAACCGAAGCTTAGTTGTACAAACTTTGATAATAATAAAATTCAGAAACAATGGCAATGCAGAATGTTCATATCTATGTCATCACATGATATTCAAGATCACTTTGGGATATATATTGTCATCACTTGATAATTCACATCGACACATATGCAAGCATGAGCCCAAATAACTAATACATCATTCAATTGTCAGAGTTACCATTTTGGTCCATAATGACACTATGTGTCTAGCCCTAAAGGTAAAATATCAATGCAATAGTCTAACTAGACTTGGGCTTACAACCTGGTCTTTTCACCCAGCCCAGCTTCAAGGACATGTTTTTGAGGCTTACGATCCGGTCTTTTCACCTCAAAAATATTTTAACAGTGACGCCAAACGTCTAGTCCCATAGGCAAATATAGGCATGCCACTAAATAGAGAACTCTGAAAATTGAATAACATACTAGGCACACAATTATTTCATATTTCCATTATCAATTTCTTTCTCATTTTTTTCATTTTCTCATGATCAAGCTAGGCACATTGCCTCATTTATCTCATTTATATCAACATCATCATATAATCATAATGTATCTCATTTTATACAATCTAGCCATCACTAATGGCTTTACATAATATCTTTAATGTATACAAAATAAACCACATTACCTAAATATTTTACGTCATTTTCATATTTTGTACACAGTTCACATTTCATTCAATTTAGCCATTAACAATGGCTTTTCACAATGCATAATAATGCATACATAGCAATTCACATGTTTTAGCATCATGTTCATGAATACATAATGTGTCAATTAGCTTAACACATTTTCTATCCAAAATGTGTTAGGCCAAATGTAATGCAATCACATTCCATTTATCAAGAGTTTGTAAATATCTTAGAAAACACTCCAAAACAAGCTTCAAAACTCCCTCCAACCTTCTCTTCCAAGTTTTCCTTCAGCACTGGGGTAGGGCAAACTACTTCCTTTCAATGCCTAAGCCAAATGTGATCATAAACAACTATTTAATATCACATTCTAAGGCATTCTCAATATCAAACCATTTAAATAAGAATTACAAATGGAAGACAAAGAAAAGAGTTATCCTCAAGTAACATATCCAACAACACAGACATATTAATGACCATGTCATTAACTCACTCATACATAAGCATTGACACGTCCAATGACATGGGTGTGTCACTGTCCGTGTTATTCATTCTGCCTCATAGAAACTTTGACACGCTCAATAACACGGGCATGTTCATGGCCATGTTAATTATTTTGCCTTATAGAAACTACGACACTCTCAGGGACATGGCCATATTACTGGTCGTGTCATCAATGTTGAACTCAGTACCGTTGCCACGCCTAACGATATGATCGTGTCACTGGCCGTGTCAGGCAAAAGTCCTGCATTTCGAACTCTCAACAAATGAACACAATCATTCCAAACTCAACACTACAATAACCTTAATCATCATCTTAGTTTATATCCATAATTCACCCATCAATTCAACACTTATGTAACTCCAACATATCATAACTATCATCTTATTCAATCAATAATCACTTTCTCTCATAACACATTCAAAAAAGAAGAAAGAAAAGAAATCTCTTCTCTTTCAATCCAACCTTAAAAATCATCATTAACTATTCATAACATCTTCATACATATCCAAATAAACGATTAAAACATGCTAATATATAATCCCCAAAATCAATATATCATTCTTCCATAGAATTCCAAAGAAACTTGCAAAATGATAGAGAAACTTATCAATTGATGAAAAATCCTCAAAATCTTTACTTGAATCCTTGAGATTACTTTAATTCTTGGTGTATGGAAGAAGAAAGCTTCTTGCTCGCTCGCTCTCTCTCTAGCTCACGTTCAAAGAAGAAATAAAAGAAGAAGAAGAAAATTCTAATTTCTTATCCTTTCCAATGTCATATTTACTTCAAATATATTTCAAATATGCATTTCACTTAAAATCATTTCATTTTCCATTCAAATAATTTATTTAATTTATCCAAATTTAATTTATTTTATTTAATATTCAAAAATTAGGAAGGAAGACATGATCTTGAAGGTTTAGAGACTTAGTTGGGGTATGTGTGTGAGGGATGTGTGCCCAAAAATCTTCATATTCCAATTTTTCCATGAGAGGGATATGAGGAGAGTATTAACTGAGGGGCCTTGGCAATTCAATAAAAATCTTATAGTGTTAAAGAGAGTAGGAAGGAGAGACTTGGGCAAGGTTGTCTTTACTTTTGTAGATTTTTGGGTGCAGATTCATAAAATCCCATTGGGATATGCAAACTCACAGTTGGCCACACAACTTAGAACATTTATTGCAAAGTTTGTGGTCTATGATACTGGTTCATCAAGCTCTTCTACAAAGTCATTTATCCATATTAGGGAAACAGTGGATACTAGATTGCCAACTAAACGAGGTAAATGGATTAAGAAGAAAGATGTTCTGTGGTTGATTTGGAATTTAAATATGAAAAGCTCCATGCATTTTGTTTTATTTGTGCGATCATTGGGCATACAAACCAATCCTGTGAAATTGCATATGTCAATCCTGAAGCTGAGACGAATAAAGCTTGAACCATAGCCATCTGGAGTGTTAATATTAACAGACTGGAGTGTTAATATTCTGGCTATGGAAGACATGCTCTCGAAGGGTTAGAGACCTAGTAGGGGTATGTTTGTGAGGAAGGTGTGTCCAACAATCTTCATATTCCAATTTTTCCATGAGAGGGATATGAGGAGAGTATAAACTTAGGGGCCTTGGTCATTCAATAGAAATCTTTAGTATTGAAGAGAGTAGAGGAAGAAGAAGACTCGAGCAAGGTTGTCTTTGCATTTATAGATTTCTAGGTGCAGATTCATAAAATACCACCAAGATATGCAATTTCACAATTGCCCACACAACTTGGAACATTTATTGGAATGTTTATGGTCTATGATACTCGTTCGTCAAGATTTTCCACCAGGTCATTCATCTGTATTAGGGTAACAGTGGATACTAGATTGCCATTGAAACATGGTAATGGATCAAGAAGAAAGATGGTTCGGTGATTGATTTGGAATTTAAATATCAAAAGCTCCATACATTTTAATTTATTTATGGGATCATTGGGCATACAAATCAATCCTGTGAAATTGCATATGTTAATCCTGAAGCTGAGACGAATAAAGGTTGGAGCATAGCTATCCGAGCACCACCAAGACAACGGGAGGCATGTACTGGTAATCCTTGGTTGTAGAAAATGGAAGGCTTAACTGTTGACAAGATTATAGCTAGAAATCAGGGTATTCAAATTTCGAAAGAGTTTGATATCTTGGAGGATTCCTTAACTAAAGGAAACCATGATAAATCTGGATCTTCTATTTTAAATAAAGATATGCTTATGGATGATGTAACTTATGCGCACGCATGCAATACCAATGATGGGTCAAATCAACATAATGGGCTGGAGAACATAATTCTGAAACCTATGATAATTAATGAGAGTAAGAAAAGGTAGACTGAGGGCCCTTTTACTACATAAACTTTGATAAAGAAGGACCAATTATTCTCTTCTACTCGAGTTGAAGCTTCCCACAACTCCATTGATTTAACGATAGAACTAGTTCAGTAAGTCTGCCGATAGCCAAGATTGCTATCAGTTGGAACTATCGAGGATTCTGCAATCCTTGTGCAGTTCGAGCATTGAAGGACATTGTATCCTTTCATAGGCTGAATGTGGTTTTTTATAATAGAAACTCTTGTACATGCTCCTTATATTGAAAAGCTCAAAAATCAGTTGAAATTTGATGGTTTCTTCAGTGTTGATCGATTTGCTAGGTCTAGTGGTTTGGCAGTCTTTTTTGTCCATCGTATTGATATGGACGTTGTATTAGTTCAAAATCAATCATGCTAGATCACTGGATATTATGGGCATCCTGAAAGATCTCACCGTTAGGCTTCATGGAATCTCATTCAATCTCTTGTAAGGTTATCTTCTCTTCCTTGGCTTTATTTAAGATGATTTTGATGATATACTTTCTCTTGAGGATAAGTTAGGAGGTGCAACACCTTTTGCCAATTCGATACAGGGTTTTAATGAAGCATTAAATAATAACAATCTCATTAATATTCCTGTGTTGGTTTTTGAGTATACATGGAGTAGAGGGAACGAGAATTCAATAAAAATCTTTGAGAGGCTGGACATGGTTTCATCTTTTCCTTCACCACTCTTTGTTTAATACTATATTTATTGTTTCTAATCATAGTCCACTAAAGTTGATGATTGGTAATACACAGTTTCCTCTAAGAGCTAGAAAATTTCATTTTAAAAATTCCTGGCTTACGGAAGAGTGTTTAAGGGAGGCAGTACAGTTGAGCTGGAGTTCTTCATTCGGTAGTTATGTTATAACGTCTGCTGGGTTAGAAGATAATTTGCAGAAATGGAGTTCGAGTTTGAATTGTTTTTTCAAATATCACAAAAAGAAGCTAAGGGGTTTAATTGAAGCCACTGAAGTAAGAGGTGATTTTGATTTAATCCAATTCCTTAAGCAGAATTTAAATGATCTTTTATTACCGGAGGAAGAAATTTGGAAGCAACGAGCTAAGTTATATCAGTTGGAGAATAGGGATATGAATATAACCTTTTTTCATAATTATACATCCGATAGAAGAAGGTGTATGACTATTTCTACTCTTAAAAATGAAAATGGTGATTGGGTTTCAGATGTAAAAAGTATGAAATTGATTATTTCTGTAAGTTATTTAGTGAAAGTAATGGTGATTATGGGGAGGTAATTTCCTATATTAATACAAGAGTTACTGTACATATAACCAGTTGTTGACTGCTCCTTTTAAGGAAGAGGAGTTTAAAGAAGCAATTTTTCAAATCCATCCAGAGAAATTCCATGGACCTGACATATTGAACCCAGCTTTTTATCAACATTTTTGGGATATAGCAAGTGGGGATATAAGTAGAAGTTGTCAATCTTGGCTTAAGGAAATTAGATTTCCTGATCTACTACATGTTACAAATATTGTCTTAATTCCTGAGTCAGATAATCCTAAGACGCCAAAGGATTTCAGACCCATTGCCCTCTGCAATGGTATCTATAAAATTATTTCAAAAGTTCTTGCTAATAGACTTAAAAGAATCCTACCATATATTATTTTTCTATTTCAAAGTGTTTTTGCTCCAGGAGACTTATCACTGATAATGTGCTTATGGCTTTTGAGATTATACATTATCTATAAAGAAAAAGCAAAGGTAATAAAGGTGATGTTACTTTTAAAATTAATATCTCAAAATCTTATGACATAGTGGATTGGGTGTTCCTTTAACAAATTCTTTTGAAGTTGAGTTTTAATGATTAATCGGTGAGATTAATTATGATGTGTGTAATATCTATATCCTATTATGTGAGCTTTAATCATCAAGAGTTAGGCCCTATTTTTCCAAATATGGGTCTTAGACGGGGAGATCCTTTTTCTCCTTATCTCTTTATCCTCTGTGCTAAAGGTTTAACAGCTTTGCTAGATAGAGCTAAAAGAAGGGGTGATATTCATGGGTATAGAATATGTAGAGGAGGTCCAAGTATTTCTCACCTTTTATTTGCAAATGATACTTTCTTATTCTTTAGAGCCAACTCTAGAAAAAGCTCTAATATTAAACAAATACTAGGTATTTATGAGAGAGCATCAGGTCAAGCTATTAACTTTTAAAAATATAGAGTATTGTTTAGTTCCAATGTTTTTGAGGAGCCTAAGGAGGAGATTCAGGATATCATGGGAGTTGTTACACCTCTAAATCATAGTAGGTATTAGGATCTTCCTTCTTTGGTGGGAAAAAAATAGATATTTGCTTTTATATAGGACATGTTATGTAAAAGACTACATTGTTGGACTAATAAATTTCTTTCTTTTGTGGGTAAGGAAGTTTTTATTAAAACTATGACTCAAGCTTTACCTACATATTATATGAGCTCTTTCCTCCTTCCTTTGAATCTTTCCAAAGAAATTCAGTGAATGATTTGGTAGGGCTCGAAAGGTGACGGAAGTAAATGAATACATTGGCTCTCCTGGAGAAGGTTGTGTGTACCTAAAAGGCATGGTGGTATGGGATTTTAGGACCTCCAGTGTTTTAACAAAGTAATGCTTAGAATGCAAGGGTGGCGCTTAATTAACCTACTTCTCTTTTAAGTATATTCTTCAAAGCTAAATATTACCCTAATGGTAATTTCTTGGATGCAACGGTAGGATATAATCCAAGTTTTGTTTAGAGAAGTTTGTTACGTGCCAAAAAATTACTTTTAAAGGGATTAAGATGGAAGATTTAGGCGAGATCTAATATAAACGTATGGAGGGAACCATTGATTGATGATGATTCAAGATTTTATATAGAGACCCCTATGCCTTCAGATATGAAGGATTATTGTATTAAGGATTTAATAAAATAAGGTGGTCTAGAATGGGATATTACTAAAATTGAAAATTTGTTGCCTATGGATAAGGAGAGGATTATGAAATGTTCGATTGGTAGCTAGGTTTGCATAGGAAGAAAGACTCATTTGGCATTACTCTTAGGGGAAATACACTGTTAAAATAGTTTATCATAAAGCTAGAGCACTGAATGAAGCTGTTGAGCCGGATGGCGTCGATGGCCCTTGGATGAGATTATGGGAGAGCAAGCTGCCACCTAAGATAAAGTTATTTTTGTGCCATGCAGAGACATCCTTCGCAATAAAGCAAGGCTACATGTTAAGGGCGTCAACATTGACCCGTACTGTAATGTTTGTGGAGGAATAGAGGATGCTTTTCATGTGTTTATAGAATGTAATATAACTAGAGATTTCTAGAGATTTTTGAATGGTCAGGTGACGAGTAATATGGTAACATTCATATCTAATCTTCTTCGTTGTAGTGATGACCTGATTCTTCTTCGGCATGCTTCGTTGTTATGGAGTCTTTAGTGGCATAGAAATAGATTCCAATGGCAGAAAGAGCAAGTGATTTCTTCCCAAGTCATGCATCATATTGGATCGGTGGTTAGAGATTAGTCAGGAGTAACAAACTCTGACTTGTACCGAGTTGTAAATGCAACTCGACCTCGAGTTGTAAATGTAGCTCGACCTGGTGTTGTTACATAGAGTAAACCTGTTGAAGGAAGATTGAAATGAAATATTGATGTGGCGTTATTTGATGATATGAAATGCTTAGGTTTAGGATGGATAATAAGTGATCATGAAGGCTTGGTGGTGGTGGCAAGATCTCAGTGCATTAATGGATTTATACGACCTAAGGAAGCTGAGGCATTGGGATTTTGTGAAGTCCTCTCTTGGCTGCGTGATGCTAATAGGGTGAATGTGGATATTGAGCTTGATTTTAAGGAAGTAGTGGATGCTTTTAACACTATGATAATAATGTTTCTTCTTTTGGTTCCCTTATTCATGATTCTATTTTGTTAAGCCGTGAAGTAATAGGTATATTTGTAACTTGGATTAGGAGACAAGCAAATAGAGTTGCTCATGAGTTAGCAAGGGTGACCCATTCTTATTCTAGTTCCCAAGTTTGGAGTTTTATTCCTTTTTATTTTAAAGATTTTTGCTAACGAGTCCATTCGCCAAGATCTTAGGTTAGATGTAATTTGGAATAGCCATTGGGCTGGGGTTATTGCTCGATCTGATGCTTTGTTTCCTTGTTTCATTTTATTAATACAAGTTGACCTTTCTACTACAAGTTTATAATTCCTCATTATTTTTGGTTGGGCCAAACTAAAAGAATGTATTTGTCCTATTTGGTGTGAAGAGTGAAAGTGTATGTTTCTAAAATTGAGCTTTCTCAATTAATTATATGCACGTGCACGTCTAAATAAGTAAATGTTAGTGCATTCTTTGTAAATTGATCTAGAGTTACATGTCCCACAACCATTCTAAATATGTTTAATTTCTGCAAATAAAAAAAATGTTACCACCCCCATTTTATTTTTTATGGTGTTCATTAAATATATACATAACGCCAAATTATATATATATATATATATATATATTATAACACCAATCCAAAACTAAATAAGAAAAGTTTGATATCATTTTTTTAAAAAGTTGTCTAATATTATTTAAACAAGAAGCAATAATATTTTATTGTCTTCTAACTCATGATCTCTATTGAAATTTTATCCTTTTTTAAATTTGCTTATAATCATTTATTATTATTATTATTTCCTTTTTTAACAGAGGCTTTCTGTCTCCTTGTTTTTATCATTTAAGTGATTGTAATGCATTGTAGGTAAATATTATTTTGAGTTAATCTTTTCAATTTTAAAATTACTTATGTTCAAGTTTAATATGTACATATGATGATTTCTAAGTTAGGAACTGGAACTGTTTTGATTTCCTCTCATAATTGGTACTCTCATTTTTTTTTATTAAGTGCATTTAGTGTTATATATAGGTTAATTTTATATTATACGACTGGTGGAAATGATTTTTTATCCACAAACACAGATTAGGACATTAGGTTAAATAAATAACGTATATTGAAGATTTTGAAGTTGTTTTTACTTTTTTTTTTTCAGCTTTGAAAGACATTATTTTTTTTAATTTTCTTTACATTTGTACTACATACACTAAAAATTAATAACCTCAATATATACTAAATTTTTTTTTAATATATACTAAATATAAACTGTATTTTTGTAACTTTTTAGTATTTGAAAATTATTTTTGTAAATCTTTTTTACACTGTATTTTGTAATTTTTTTATTTTTAAGTTATTTTTATAAATTTCTCTTTAATTTAATAACTTAAAAAAAATTGTGAGAGAGGAAAAGAGGATGGGAGCCCATGTTTACTTTCCAGGAGATTATTATCTAATAGAGGCACTTACAAAACTAGCAATTTTATTTTAAAATACTATAAAAAATAAAAATATTTGTACTTTTCAAAAAAGTTGAAATAGATTTTCAAAAATATCTTACTTCTCACTAACATAAGAATTTTTTTCTCTTACTGCAATTAATATTTTACTTTAATTTTTATTTTTTTTAATTTTACTATTAAATAAAAATATTCTATTAAAATAATAGAAACACATATTTTAAAATTTATTAACTTTTATAAAAGAAAATTTTTAATTTTAATTACAAAAAAATAATACTCGCAAAAAAATAAAACAAAGCAAAATATATAAAAATATATTAATAAAAATTATTAAATTTATTTTAAAATAAATTTTACACGTTATACACATAAAACTGTTAAGAAAATATTAATTATATAGATGTTATGTAGATAGTCTGTATGTTTGATAGATTTTTGGTAGATATTATAGATGTTTAGTAGATGTGTGTATGTTATATATTTGTTTATTTATGTTGCATATATTTTATATAGATATTGTGTAGATATTGTATGTATATTTTTAAAATATAAAATTAACAAAAATAAGTTCAAAAATATTAAAAATATTATATAGATATTTAGTAGATATTTAGTAAATATTTAATAGATCTTTAGTAGATATAATAGATGTTCGGTGGATGTTTAATATATATTGTATATATTAAAATGTGTTGTATGTATATTTTTATTTTTTTTTATGAATATTAAGAATATGACCTTTAAAAAATTATTTATAAATAAAAATAAAATTAAAAAATAATTAAATAAAACAGCAAAAAAATAATTAAATAAAAATCACCGTTAAAAACTTAAAACTAAAAAAATAAGGTAAATGAAAGAAAAACATTCGCTCCATAAATTTAAAAATTTGTAAGTATAATGGGGTAAACAGTATAAATATACCTAGGGCTTTGATAAAAATATAAAAAAAAATTTAAATATAATTTTAAATATACCATATTTATAAAATATTTATCAAAATGCTAAAATTTATAAAATAATTATCAAAATATTATATTTTTATTAAAATATTATATGTTTATTAGCTTATAGAGAGTTTACAAATGGGTTTATAATTAGTTTACAATGAGTTTATAAATTTCACATAGTTAATAATGAGTTTATTGTGAGTTTATAATAAAATAACTATCTCTTATAAAAAAAAAGTAAATTTTTAAAAATATAATGGAGATTGTCATTTTTTTCATATCCTTATCTAATATTGATATTGATTGTTTAATGTGGAGAAGAAGAGAAATGTAAATGGATACTAAGTCTATGGGCCTCCTTTCCCTCAAGGCCCAGATCCAATACAGTCACTATAATAAGTCATTTATAGACTTTTGCTAAAAATATAAAAATATTAAAAATATTTTTAAATTTATTATATTTATAAATTATTTATCAAAATATAAAAATTTATAAAATATTTATAAAATATTATATTTTTATTAGTTTATAAAGAGAATATAATAAATTTATTGCGGATTTATTATGAGTTTATAAATTTTATAGATTATAATAAATTTATTATAAATTTATAATAAAATGATAAAAAAAAGTAAAAACAAAAAAAAATAATGGAGTGGACCGTTTTTCCATCATTTATACTGTAAACGTAGTCTTGCTGTTTATTTTACAAATATATGGAAGCTAAAAGTTTTTTCACTTTTTACAAAACATGCTTTTTTTTTGTTTACAAATTTACATTAAAAATGTTATTTTTTCTCTTTTTTTATTTTTTTAATTTTTTAATTTTTAATTTTTTGGTTTTATTTTATTTATAATTTTTATTTAAAATTTTGTTTTGATATTATATTTTCAATATACATAAAAAAAATAAACATATGCACAATACATACACAATATATATACAATATATATAATATACACTCAACAATACAAACTATATCTACAATATATCTATAATATATATATAACACATATATGTAATGGTTTTAATATTTGTTCAATTTTATTTTTTTAATTTTTTATTCTCACAATATTCATAAATATTCACTCAATATTCAATAATTTTTACATAAAATACACACAACTTAAAAAATAAAATATAACATACATACAATATCTATAATGCATCTACTATATATCTACATAACAAAATTGTGTGTATTTCTTTATGTGTATGATATATAAAATTTGTTTCAAAATAAATTTAATAATTTTTATTAATATATTTTTATATATTTTGTTTAATTTTTTTATGAGTGTTATTTATTTTTTATAATTACAATTAGAATTTTGCTTTTTATAAAAACTTATGAATTTTATATGATGAAAAAAAATTAAAATATTAATTTTTATTATTTTATTAGAATTTTTTTTGTTTTCTAGTGAAGTTTGAAAAAAAAAAGATGAAAATTGAAGTAAAATATTGATTGTAGTGAGGAAAGATGTATTTTTTTTAAAAAAAAATTTGTTTTAGTGAAGAATGAAGTATTTTTAAAATTTTATTCTAACTTTTTATAAAAATATAAATATTTTTAGCTTTTATAGTATTTTAAAATAAATATTTTTGGACAATTAAATAAATGTCCCTATTATAATTTAAAATTTAAATATCATTATTATTAAATATTAGGTTTATTATTATTATTATTATTATTATTATTATTATTATTGGGTTAACTAGAAAATTATATGTATAATATTATTGGTAATTTTACTCAATATATATATATACTAATTTTCAAACACTACAAGAATTTTAAATGAATAATTATTAATAATTTCATAATTACATCATAATAATTATATAAATGATAAAAATAATTTATTAAACCAAATGCACAACACTATCAATAATAAATAATAAATATTCATAATAAAAATAAGGAAATTAACAAAAAAAATACCCCCAACATAAATCACTATTAGATTTTAGACTATATTCACCTTAAATAGATCTAATTTGATAAACGTAGCTTTTAATGAAAAAAGCTCGCTCATTTTATTTCTTAAAAATATGCTACTACTGTCAAATTATTTTCAAAAATCTCAAAATCCCTAGCTCATTTTTCCTATTGATATAAACTGCTCTCTCTCTTTCTTCTAAAAGTTCTACACCGGTGTTGCATCATTGAGCGAGACCGTCGACTGTCGAGTGTTCTGTCGTTGTTGTCGTTATCGACTTATTCTTCATCTCATGTATGATTTCTCTCTCTCTCTCTCTCTCTCTCTCTCTCTCTCTCTCTCTATATTTCTCTGTCATTATTATGTTTGATGTGGGAAAGCATACAAATTGAGTGCTAAATAGATTTTAAAAACGCCAAAAAAAGGAATGGAAAGACTGAGAAGGAAAGAAAGTTAGAAATTGCTTAGCTAAATATAATAACAGAAATAAAATAAATAATAAAAAAAGAAAAAATAATAGAAATAAAAATCATAAGTTATAATACGATGAAAGATACCGCATTGAAGAAGAAGTGAAAAAAATGGAGAGTTCGTAGAGTTGGAGAGGTCTGGATTTTTAATCGTATTTTGAAGTCTTTGTTTGTTTTCTTTTCTTGTTATCTCTGTATTTTTTTTTTACTTTTAGCCTATTTTTTTTGTGCTCTTCAAATCAATGTTATATAATGTAGAAGCAATAATATGATCTTTGATTCTGATTTTTTTTTTTAATGGAGAGGCCCCTGTTTTGTAGGTTTATTTAAGCACTCTTGACTCACCATTAAATCAAAAAATCAAGAAAGAGATAGGGAAAGAAAAACATAGAGAGAAAGAGTCATTTTCTTGGGGTTTATGGTGCAATTGAATTGAAGAAAAAAAATTCTGATTTTCTCTTTGGCTTATTGTGCTTTTGATATGTCATAAATGGTGTTATTGTGCTAATTTGTTTTTTTTTTTTTGAATGAATGAATGAAAAATGGGTTTTATATCAAGAAACAGAAAGTTCTTTTTCTATTAGGAACAAAAAGTGTGATGTTGATGAACATATTTATGAATCATTATTATTTAAATGGCATATCTTTTGTATTTGTGATACTATAATATTAAATAATTATATTTTGTTGACTGATATATATTGATCTTATATGATATGGTTGATATGTTTTGACCTAAATTTATAAGGTTTGATATGGAACTACAAAAGCACATAGCATTTGTGTTCCATATGTTGTTTAGATGTCTTATATAGTGAAGAACTGTGATTTTTTTGACTGATATGTCTTTATATGTCATGATATGGATTGATATGGTTAGAAATGGCTTGATGTGGGACTGCTAAAATATAAATCATTATTGTTATAAATTTAATTAATTGAACAATGTTAGTCTTTGATTATATGGGGTGATATGTATTGATATGGGTTAATGTGTTTTTATATTGCTTGATATGGGTTGATATATTTTTATATGGGTTAATGTGAGACTTCTAAAATATATAGCATTTGAGTTCTATATGTTGTTTAGATGTTTTATATAGTAAATAAAAGTGTTTTGTTGACTGATATGTATTGATATGTCTTGAAATGCGTTGATATAACTTGAAATGGGTTGATATGTTTTCATATAGGTTGATGTGAGGCCTTTAAAATAGATAGCATTTGAGTTTTATATGTTGTTTAGATATTTTATATAGTAAATAAAAGTGTTTTGTTGATTGATATGTATTGATATGTCTTGATATGAGTTGATATGTCTTGATATGAGTTGATATATTTTCATATGGGTTGATGTGAGACTTCTAAAATAGATAGCATTTGAGTTTTATACGTTGTTTAGATATTTTATATAGTATATAAAATTATTTTGTTAACTGATATGGGTTGATATGTCTTGATATGGGTTGATATATTTTCATATAGGTTGATGTGAGACTTATAAAATATATAGCATTTGTCTTCTAAATATTTAGATGTTTTATATAAAAATAAAAGTATTTTTTTGACTTATATGTGTTAATATATCTTGATATGGGTTGATATGTTTTCATATGCGATGATGTGAGACTTGTAAAATATATAGCATTTGAGTTCTAAATATTGTTTAGATGTTTTATATAGTAAATAAAAGTGTTTTGTTGGCTGATATGTGTTGATATGTCTTGTTATGGGTTGATATGTCTGGATATGGGTTGATAAATTTTCATGTGGGTTGATATGAGATTTTTAAAATAGATGGCATTTGAGTTCTATATGTTGTACATATGTTTTATATAGTAAGTAAAAATATTTTATTGACTGATATGTGTTGATATGTCTTGCTATAGGTTGATATATCTTGAAATGGGTTGATATGTTTTCATGTGGTTGTTGAAGTGAGACTTGTAAAATATATAGCATTTGAGTTCTAAATGTTGTTTAGATGTTTTATATAGTAAATAAAAGTATTTTGTTGATTGATATGTATTGATATGTCTTGATATGGGTTGATATGTTTTCATATGGGTTGATGTGATGCCTTTAAAATAGATAGCATTTGAGTTCTAAATATTGTTTAGATGTTTTATATAGTATATAAAATTATTTTGTTGACTCATATGTGTTGATATGTCTTGTTATGGGTTGATATGTCTTGATATAGGTTGATATATTTTTATATGGTTACTGATGTGAGACTTGTAAAATATATAGCATTTGAATTCTAAATGTTGTTTAGATGTTTTATATAGTAAATAAAAATATTTTGTTGACCGGTAAGTGTTGATATGTCTTGATATGGGTAGATTACTAATGATATGGGTTAATATGTTTTCATATGGATTGATGTGAGACTTCTAATATAAATAGAATTTGAGCTCTATATGTTGTTTAGATGTTTTATATAGTATATAAAATTATTTTATTGACTGATATGTGTTGATATATCTTGATATGGGTTGATATGTCTTGATGTGGGTTGATATATTTTTATATGGATTGATGTAAGACTTGTAAAATATATAGCATTTGACTTCTAATGTTTTATATAAAAATATTTTGTTCACTGATATCTATTGATATGTCTTGATATAGGTTGATATGTTTTGATATGGGTTGATATGTTTTGATATGGGTTGATGTGAGACTTATAAAATATATAGCATTTGTCTTCTAAATATTTAGATGTTTTATATAGCAAATAAAAGTATTTTATTGACTTATATGTGTTAATATATCTTGATACGGGTTGATATGTTTTCATATGGGTTGATGTGAGACTTATAAAATATATAGCATTTGAGTTCTAAATATTGTTTAGATGTTTTATATAGTAAATAAAAGTATTTTATTGACTGATATGTATTGATATGTCTTGATATAGGTAGATTATTGATGATATGGGTAGATTACTGATGATATGGGTTGATGTCAGACTTCTAATATAAATAGAATCTGAGTTCTATATGTTGTTTAGATGTTTTATATAGTATATAAAATTATTTTGTTGACTGATATGGGTTGATATGTTTTGATATGGGTTGATATATTTTTATGTGGGTTAATATGAGACTTGTAAAATATACAGCATTTGACTTCTAATTGTTATTTAGATATTTTATATAGCAAATAAAAGTGTTTTGTTGACTAATATATGTTGATATGTCTTGTTATGGGTTGATATGTCTTGATATGGGTTGATATATTTTCATGTGGTTGTTGATGTGAGACTTGTAAAATATATAGCATTTGAGTTCTAAATATTGTTTAGATGTTTTATATAGTAAATAAAAGTATTTTGTTGAGTTGATATGTGATGATATGGTTTGATATTTTGCTAATAAAATTTTATTTTTTTTTTCATATTGGTTATCCATTAAAATGAGGCTACAATTTTATTTTACAGACAAAAATGAAAATTCTCTCTAAATTAATTTCTAATTCTGATAGTCAATAATCTCATGTACTAGAGGATAATGCAGTGCTGAAAAATGCTAGCCCCGGGGCGATGTCTACAACAAGCCTCAAAGGCTTACGGCTTAAAAAGAGGATATATACTCAACTAGAAGGTTCGAAAAAAAAAAGATGTGTTCTACTTCCAAAGGAAAAACCTGATGAAGACAAATCTAAAAGAAATGATGATGAAGATGTAAGTAAATATCAATACTATAATTTTTCATTTTTTGTTAGTGTTCTATAATTTGCTGATTAAATTTATTACAGGTGCCTGAATATGTTATTACAGAAAATACATGAAAGTATCAACAAGTCAGCACTGTAGGTTATGGCTTGAAGACCCTTAGTATGATTCGAGATGTAATCGGGGATGACAAGGGGAAGGTTTGTATATTATCAGTTATTTTACAACTTACTTGTATTAAAACATTATTTGGCCTTGACTATTCCATGTCAGTTGTTTAATGCCTTGAAATTTTTTTTAGGTGGCAGCCTTTCACTGATACAAAGTAGGCCATCTAATAAGTGTTGATCATTCAAAGTTTCAAAATTGGCCCGGATTGATCCATTGACTTTTCCTTCAGCAAGTGCCAAATCCAAAGCCATATGAGATATCATTTAAAATTGGGCAATCCATCATCCACTTCAGGTTCAAAGAGTATTGCTTAATAACTGGATTGGAGTACTCTGGCGTCAAGGATATAGATATGGTTAGTTCATCTCTTAAGTACAGATATGGGGGATTAACTTGTGAACAACTATATAAAGAATTCAAAGCTTGCAGGGATCCGGAATTACAAGTTAAACTAGGTGTTGCATGCTTCATTGAGTTTCTAATCCTTGGGAAGGGTAAAACGTCAAAAATAGACCCAAAAATAATGGCTCGTGTGGATGATTTGGAGACCTCTAACAGCATTACTAGGGGTCTGCGGGTTGAAAATTGTTATGCCCACATTTTAAGGAAGTGTTGAAGAGGTTGGAAGAAAAACCAGCTGGCAGTGGGTATTCCTTGACTAGATTATTCAATTTTCTCTCTATATATGCAATGGAGGTTATCCCAACTCTTTCACTAGTTGGGATTAAGAAGATAGCTTCTTCGTTCCCTCGAATGAATAATTGGAGTTTTAACAAGAAACATGCATTTGCTAAGATAATAATTTTGTTGGTGGGTCAGGTAAACACAACATTTCTTTGTTTTATTTCTCTTAAGTTTTAATATATTTGATATAAATACATATTAGTCCATATAAATTATTTACATTAATTTCAAATATCAATGCATAAGAATTGTGTGTGGTGCCTATTAAGATGACTACTTTAGAATCCGCATAACCTGCTACGCTAGGATTCAAAGATGAAGATGAACATAAGGAAGAAAAGGGCATTCCTAAGCATAAGGAGAAAATGAACACTGGAAAAATTAAAACAACCTCAAAGACAAAAGCACCCGCTGATCCAAGCAAAAGGTTCCGAGGCCCGAGGTAATTCTTGAATTATTTATAATGTAGCAGGTGGTGTTGTCATATTGTAAAGATAAATTTATATTTTATTAACCTTTAATCGTATAGGATTCAAAAAGTACAAAATTAGATACACTTGAACAACGATGCATATATTTGGAGGAAAAATGCAAGAATCTGGAAGGAGAAAACAAAGTAAACACAAACATGATCAAAGATATGAAGGCTACTATAGAATTATTGAGCGACAGAATTGTAGCCTTAGAGAAAGAAGGTAGAAAAAAGAAGGAAGAGGATAGTCCAGACACTCTCATTTTCACACCTTACACTTCGTACGTTTTGTTAATTAAATTATAATTATTTATATTAATTTAGCATTGTGACATTGCATTTATAATATATAAGCAGCCTGAATAATGATCATTTTTTCAGCAAAGATAATCTTATGGACAAAGAAGATGAAGATGTTGCACTGGCAAGCCAATCGATAGTGGAGGTTTCACACACTGCATTTGAGATGGAGAAAAAGAAAAGGGTTCATGTTCCAAAGAAAATGATGCATGTTCCAAATCAAAAGTACCTTGGAGATGAATAGACACCTGAGGGCAAAGGAGGACAAAGAGACAAGAAAAAATGTTTACAGATAGAATGTCAAAAGATGGCAGATGAAAGTACCTATGCTCCTGTACGTCCACTGGACCTTTTATCTTCTCCATCTCCACAACAATCTTCAAGTTTTGCCGACTGGTGGAAATTGCATTTTCATAAATATAAATTATAAGTCCCTCAAAATTATAGTTCTTCATTATTTAATATAATTGAATTACACAGTTGTTTACGATTTTGGATTTTATTTATAACAGTGAGCGTAACAAATATGATGAATTGCCATCGGGCAAAATGTACAATTTCACTGTTCAAAAAACAAACTCAAAATTATTTTGGTATTGCCTGAGTGTGAAGGATGCATGGCTTTCAAATGATGTAAGATTTATTCAATTTGGTTAAGTCATATTTGCTAATGATGTATATATATATATATCAAATTAAATACATTATTCTATGACTTGCAGGAGATTGACGTCATCCTTGACTATGTGCTCCAAAAACAAAAGTATTGTGATGAATACTTTAACCAGCATACGACATGTGGATCATGCAACATAAATGAAATATTTTTCTACGGGTATAAAAGATTTTAGAAGAAGAAGTGGGACCCTCCATCAACTCTTCTCAAATTTGTGCAAGGTAAGAGCCAATATGGAAAATATTTTAAAGACGTTAACCTGGTATATCTTCCAGTGAATAATGAGTGCCAGCATTGGTTCCTTATTGAGATTAATCTTTCTGAATGGACAATTAACGTATATGATTCACTATACAGTCATTCTCGTACTGAAGAGAGAATTAATGATGTTGTGCCAATAGCTGCAATGTTGTCCTCTGTGCTGGAAAAAAGTTAGCTTTTTTGTTCAAAGACCAGAATTGATGAAATATAAGCAATGCAAATTAAAAATCAGATATGAGAAAAATGTTTGTCGGCAACAAGAGGGGTAATATATTGTATTTTGATGCCTTATTTACTATACATAATTTATTTGTATGTTTTATTTATTTAATTCTTGTACGTTATTACAGAGCTGATTGTGGGATATTCATTGTGAAGTTCATAGAGCATTTCATGATGATAGGCTTAAATTTTCAGCACTGCACACAATAATCTATGGACACATTCAGATACAATACAAAAGTTCACCTATGGGTACATGCATCTAACAAGAGAGAGGGCGCTTATTATAGTGGAGACGAAAAGGATGACGATCTCGAGTATATTTTGTAAGCCAACAAGGATGTTATAATTGTATATTGTGAATATAAAAATTTGTTGATTTATATATGAATATAAACATTTGTTAATTTCAATGTTGATATAGTTGTTATATGTGCTTTCAATTTATTGGGTTATCAAATGTTGAAATGTTGAGTTATTATTTGTCTTACAAGTTGAGATGGATGTGTTACAAGTTGTTGTGAATATGTTATTAATGACCATTATGTGATGATATGTTGTTTAGGATTTCTCAAGGATATCAGTTCTGTGATTGATGTTATGGATTAATATGTTGAGCTTTATAATGGATATTGATAATGGAAATGGGATGGATGTCTTACAGGTTAATATTAGCAGGTTGAATTGATATGTGATTGAGAAGCATTATGTGATGATATGTAAATGAGATTTCTCAAGGTTGTTGTTCTGATACTGATGATATGGATTAATATATTGAGCTGTGATGATGGATGTTGATAATGAAAATGGAATGCATGTCTTACAAGTTGAGATTAACAGGTTGAACTTTATATGTGATTGTTGAGCATTACGTGATGATATGTAATTGAGATTTCTCAAGGTTGTTGTTTTGTTAATGATGATATAGATTGATATATTGAGCTGTGATGATGGATGTTGATAGCAGAAATGGAATGGACGTCTTACAAGTTGAGATTAACAGGTTGAACATTATATGTGATGAAATATCATCCTATATCTAGATATATCAAACCATATCATCACATATCAACACATAAAAATCCATATAAAAGTTCATATCAATCCACATCAACACATATCATCACATATCAACATAAAAATCCATATAAAAGCCCATATCAAGACATATCAATTCATATCAACACATATCATCATATATCAACACATAAAAATCCATATAAAAGCCCATATCAAGACATATCAAACCACATCAACACATATCATCACATATTAACACTTTTTTATCCATATAAAAGCTCATATCAAGACATATCAATCCATATCAACACGTATCATCATATATCAATACATAAAAATCCATATAAAAGCTCATATCAATCCATATCAACCCACATCAATTCATATCAATATATATCAGTCCATATCATCACATATCAACATATATCATAACATATCAACACATATCAATCCATATAATTCCATATTAAACCCCAAATCATCCCATATCATTAAAGATCGGCATATATGAAGACATATCACCACAATCCAACAATATCTAACAATATTCAATAACCAGTCATACAATTAATTTTAACGTAAATCCAGCTAAATACAATAAATGATACAACACAATGTTTTATTTTTTAACACTCGATCCTGACATGGTTTGCAAAGAGATGAAATTTTGACAAATAGACCTATTATGGCCACGCTCATGGCAACGACTGCACTTTGGCTGAGATTTTTTCTCACCTAAAGAAGAAATCCTATGTTATTCTGTTGACCAGTTGATGTGTACACATCTGGTGTTTGAAGAGTAACATTATGAATATGCTTCGGAATAGATCAATCAGTAATCAAAGGAATTGGATTTATGACTTCTTTGAAGTCTCATGCCAAGTCTCACGCGAGTAATATAGAGAACATAACTCATAAGCATCATATGTATTGTTTTTAAAAACCACAAGAGCATGCACACATGGGAGTTGATCTTATTGAAACTTCCTATAACAATAAGTACTCTGAGACATATCAACAATATAATTTTTATCTACATCCTTAACATCGTACTTTTCTCTTCTAGATGGCTCCACCTGCAAAAAAGCATTAACAAGACTATACGATAATATCATAATTAATGGCAAATGAGGAAGAATAAAATAAAGAACTCACATTTATTTTTTATGCTATCATTATTCTTTTTCTCAATTTTTTTTCAACATTCGTTGCCATTTTATCTGCGGACTCTTCTGCTTTGCTTCGACATTTATAAAACCATATTTGATACATCTTTCTGACCTCTTCCACAAATGCAGTAATTGGAAGCTCTCGACCCTTTACAAGTGCAGCATTGACTGATTCAGAAATGCTAGTTGTCATAATGTTATACCTCTTTCTATGCATGTGAGACTGCGTCCACCTATCAAGCCCAACACCTTCTAAATATTCTTTGGCACCAAGAACAGAAATGCAAAAACTACCAAAAAGTGTGGTGAAATAACTTATTTTATAGTCTGGTCAAAATACCTCCTTCTATGCATGTGAGACTGTGTCCACTTATTGTTGCTTATCTGTGTCTAGTCTGATTAAAATCAGTCGGATATGTATGTTGGGTCACATATTTTGTCACCATCCAACAATACTTTGGGTCTCCAAGACTCTTCGCTCTCAATCTCCATGTACAAGTTTTATTAATACAGTGCATGACCATGAAGGAAGTATTGGACTTGAAGACCTTAAAATGGAATGTCTCCCCAATTGCAATGAGGGATACAGTTGTCTTAATATCATTCCTTGAATTAAATATTTTTCCTCCTCAATTATTTCAAATATAGAACTTTCGCCTAGCAACTCTGTATTGTTCCTTGATACAAATAACTCTGTCAGTTTCTTCATTGTCAGTAGTGGTATGATCTACCTCATTATCACAACCAACATCAATGCCATTATTGTGTTCTGCCCCAGTTTGATGAAATTCTACATGAACATCATTAAAATGTTCTGCCCCCAATATTACAAGCTACATGAATCTCATTGTTATGTTTTGCCCGTTCCTCTGCATATAAATTAGGCAAATCATTTTTGTTTTCATTATAATCCGGGCCTACATTAATAGAATCGGTAATTGGTGAAAACCTTACATCTGCATGTTCTAGTACCTCTACTTCAACACCTTTTTTTCACACCAAGAGGATCATTACTATCATGTCCGAATTTATATGAACCTTCTTCAACACTAACAATCAATTGATGTTTAAGCCTATCATTTATAGCATTGCCCATAAATATCCTAAGTGACCTATCATCTATGATATCATAAAGAGGATGCGCATCATGACCAATTAGAAATTTGAATTCAATTTTTGATGTATCGCCAATATGAAGTGCTTCAAATACTGATTTCTTAAGTTTATTGAAATCAGCCATTTTATTCAAAAAATAAATAAATTCAGCACCCCCGCCAACATATTTATTGATGTTCACATCAAATTTTCCGCCATATTGAATGAAAATTATTATTTCATCTATTAAATGAATTCGCCTGCCGACTAATTTGAATTCATCCATCGATACCCTACAATTACAATAACCAATTATACTTACATCATAATCCATAAAACCATAACAAACTCAAAATTGTACTTAAATCATAATCCATATATTAACTATAACAAACTCAAAAAAGCCCATATCAATACATATCAGACCATATCAACAAATATAAATGCATAAAAATCTACAAATACACACTGAATAATAGTTTAACACTTAAACAACATACAAAAAAAAATTATTCAATCTTAAATAATTACATATCAACCCATATCAACACATATCAACCTACAATTACAAACTTATTAAAGGTTTAAAACACCTAAAACCTCATTAAAATAAAATTACAAGGAAAAACACTTAAACTACATAAAGAACAAAAAACTTGGCTCACATTTAAACCCATATCAACATACACTGCACACTACAATCCATTTTATTTTATAGCAAAACATGATAGCTTATAATAAACTACGCTTATTTAAACTCTTCAAGGCTTTATACATATACATAGCTAAGAAATATATAAAAATATATAAATTAAATAAAAAATATTTAAACTCTTCAGTTTTTCATTCACTAAATAGAAACATACATATAGCTAAAAAAACTAAAGTTTACCAATTTCAATTGATGACAATGCAGATCAAGTCGTCATAAAAGGAAGAAGAGATGGATATGCAAGACAAGATGAAAGTATAAGATGAGATGATAACTATAATCAGTATATCAAATAAGGCAAAGAAAACTTATAATAAACTTCTTAAAGGGCTGCAGCATTTGCAATGAAGATGAACATGAGGAAGAAGATGCTGCTTGACAACGTACGGGTGTAGATTCTGACGATGATGGCGATAATGTTAAGCAAAGTTTGATTTGTACTAGACCTCGCATCGACTCATTCGATGTTGAAGCTCTTAAGATACCTGGTGCTCAGCATAATGACTACGTCTGCATTCTCTCTCTCTATCTGGGTATTTTAGATGATGCTTGGTAGTTATTATTTTAAACTAAGCCAGAGCTCGATTTAGTTTCTGAGGAGAAAGAAATAGGCTGCAGGCTGAGGGAAACCATATGAGTCGGCTAAGCTGCGGCCGAACACCATCTGATGAAATCTTGTTGAAGAAACAGTGAGCGAGAGAGAGAGATAGAGAAGAGAACGAAAAAAGAAATTTCTAGCTTGCTATGTTTTTTTTCCCTAGGGTCAAATGGCAATTTTGTCAAAATTAGTCTACTTAAGGTGAATGAGATCTAAATTTTATTATTGAATAGTGGGTGGGTTTTTTTTTTGTTAATTCCCAAAAAATAATACAACCAGTCCAAAAGAGTGACATCAATGGCCGTAACAAATGACTCAAAACTCAAAAAAGACTAACACTATAAAAACACCTAGTAGATATCATATAAAAAAGATTAAAATGGAAAACTCATCAAAAAATCCATATTCATAAATCTAAACCTAAAAATTAGCACCTATTAAATGTAATAAACTCAATTTCAGAAACGCATAAATCAACACATATAGAAAAATCAAAGAGAAACAGAGGAAAATAAGGAAATTGATGAATTGCAATCAGTAAAGTATGTAATGTATCTTATAAGCTACTATTCAAATATATATATATAGCTCATGTAACTGACTATAGTCATGTGTATTACTTGTGCTAAAACTAACAACTATAACTAACTCTAACAAACTAACAGAAAAAATATAATCTTCTACATCCCCCCCTCCCCTCAAGTTGAGGCTTGGAATGTTGAAATAAGCTCAACTTGGATAGTAATCTGTGAAAAAGAGGTATAGCAAGGGACTTGGTGAAGATGTCTGCTACTTGAAATTGAGAAGAAATATGTTGAGGAAGAATTAAACTAGATTTGTATTTATCGCACACAAGGTGACAATCAATCTCCAACTATTTAGTACGCTCATGGAAGACTAGATTATGAGTGAGATGAATGGCAGACTTGTTATCATAGTGTAATAAAAAATGGAAGAGAAAAGGAGACTTGAAGATCCCTTAACAAATAAGCTAACCATTGAAACTCACAAGTAGCAGAAGCAAGGCTACGGTATTCGGCTTCTATGGAAGAATCAGAAACAGTTGCTTATTTCTTTGATTTCTAGAAAACCAACGAATCACCCAAGAAAACACAATAGCCTGTAATATATCTTCTTGTATCCTTATAAGAAGCCCAATCTGCACCGGCATATGCTTCCAAAACCATCGAATTATTACTAGGATAGAAGAAACCAACATATGGACAACCCTTAAGATACTTCAACACATCAATTGCAGCTATCCGATGAGAATCAGCTGGAGCATGAACATGCCGGCTAAGTTAATGCATTGAAAAAGTAATGTTTGGCCTTGTGAAACCCAAATAAAATAATCTGCCTACTAATCTTCGATAAGAAGAAGGATCAGATAAGGGTTGCCCTTGACTAGCTTTCAATAAGCCTGCATCTTTAAGTAAGTCAAGAATATATTTTCCCTGACTTATATAAATCCCTTCTTCAGACCTAGATATCTCTAAATCAAGAAAATACTTAGCCATCCCTAGGTATTTAATGGTGAATTTATCATGTAACGAATCCTTAACCTATTGGATCAAAGTGGCAGAAATTCCTGTGATGAACACATCATCTACATAAATAATCAATGCCATAAACTCTACATTTTTAGAGTAAGTAAAGAGACAATAGTCAGCTTGAGACTGAATAAACCCCAAACTATGCAAATGGCCAGTAAATTCAACATTCCATTGACGCGAGGCTTGCATACCTAACCATTCTTAGCTTTGAAATACCCTTATGGTGGCAACATGTAAATATCTTTGTCAATAAAGCCATGGAGAAAAGTATTATTAATGTCTAATTGAAAGAGAGGCCATGATTTAGAGGCTGCCAAAGCTAGAAACACCCTAACTGTTCATTCTTAGCCATAGGAGAGAAATATTCAATGTAATTAACACCTTCAATTTGGTTATAGCCTTTGGCTACTAACCTTACTTTGAATCTCTCTATAGAGCCATCAGGTTTTAACTTCTATTTATCCACCCATTTTGATCCAATTGGACATTTACCTTTAGGTAACTCAGTAATTGTCCAAGTCTCATTACATTCAAGAGTAGCAAGCTCAGTGTCCATAACTTTCACCCACTGAGGAGAATTTTTGGCCTCGCTATATGTCTTAGGCTCTTGCAAATGATCCAGAGTAGTCATAAAGGCCATATGAGAATCAGAAAAACATGCTGGATTTGAAAAAGGAAAGGCTAGCACAAGGTAAGCATTATTTGATGAAGGAGAATATGATAATGGTGAAGTAGCAATATGAGAAACAAAATCACTAAGCAAGGTTGGAGGCTTCCTGGACCTAGTACTTTATCTTGGATGAAATGGAACTTCATAATCAGGTGATGGTAGAGAAGTTTCAAGAATAGGTTGGGCTAGTTGTGGAGTTATGTGGTTAGGTTGAGGCTCATTTAAAAATCCAGTAGAATTACTTAAAGGTTTAGAGACAGTTGGATGACTAGGTAATATAGATGGTTGAATTGTAAGTGGATTAATTCTAGATAAGGCTTCAATATGTGGAAGTACAAGTGGTAAAGAAGGGTCTGTAATAGAATCTATAATGGGTAAGGTAGGAAAATTTTTGTTAATAAAGAGATATGTTTGTTCATGAAATATCACATCTCTATTAACAAACAATTTATGTGTGGTAAGATCATACAGTTTAAAGGCCTTTACTCCAGAATTATAGCCCAAAAATAGACATAGAATAGCTCTAAGACTCATCTTATCTTTATAAGTAGTAGTATCAGTTGCAAAACATAGACTCCCAAAATTCTTTAGTAAAGAATAATCTGGTACCTTATTATAAGTACCTCAAAAGGTGTCTTCCATTTTAGCAATCTTGTAAGTGGACGATTTATGATGAATGTAGCATGAAACAAAGCTTCTCCCCAAAACTTGCTTGAAAGTCCAGACTGGAAAAGAAGAGCCCTAGTGACATGCAACAAGTGGCAATGCTTCCTTTCTACAACTCCATTTTGCAAGGGTGTTAGGAAAGTTTCGCTGATGTTGAATCCCAAATATTGAAAATAATTGTTGCACCCTTGTATTAATTAACTTAGTGCCATTGTCACTTCACACTACCTTGACACATATTTGAAACTGATTTTTAACCATAGCAAAAAATTGTTCTAATATAGAAGCCACCTGACTTTTGTGTTGCAAGAGATAAACCCCAAACTGTTCTATTATAATCATCAACCAGAGATAAATAATAATATGCTCCACTAAGTGAAGGCATTTTGTAGGGGCCCCAAACATCCACATGAATCAATTAAAAAATATTGGTGCTTTATGGAACTAGATAGAAAAGAAATTTCGGTTTGTTTATCTAAGGGACAAACAAGACAAGACTCACTTGTTTTCAAAGAAGTAGAAGAAAAAGGCAAATGTTTAAGAACTAAATCAGTTAGATGTCCAAGTCTAGAATGCCAAAGTGAATCAGAAGTATCCTTATTATTTGTATTTACAAAAGAAGAAGTGGAAGCAACTTCTATATTAAGAGTTTCCTATTCTATAAAAGGGACACTCTCAACACTAGAAGATGCATCAATATAAGAAGATAAAAAATGCAACTCAAAATTACCAAAAGATAATGAATCATTCACATGAAAAGAATCTTCACTCAAATAGTAAAGATTGCCAGAAGCTTTTCCAATTGATAGAACCTTCTTACTCTTCAGGTCCTGCAATACAAACTAGTCAATAAAGAAAGTAAAGAAAACTGAGTTGGTTCTACACAATTTTTGGACAGACAAGAGATTATGATTAAAGGTAGGAAAATATAATGTATATGGAAGAACTAATTCATTTGACATAGTAACAAAACCCATTTGAGTTACTTACTTGTCTGAACCATCAGGTAAGAAGACAAATGTAGGACAAGACAAAAAAAAAGATTCAAAAATAAAGAGGGATTAACACAAATATGATTGGAATTACCAGTGTCTATGATATAGTGAATAGGCTTACTGAGTTTTGTAAGTACATTGCTAGAAGCAACTGTTATATCTGCAAAATTGTTAAGATGAGAAAAATTCACACAGTTAACAGGCTCAACTTACTTTGCCTTCATCAAACCAGTCATTTCTTACTTAATGAATTCAGTCAACCACTGCTGTTGTTTAGAATCCACTGATGTTGCAACATCTACTGGAGTATCTCCTGCAAAATAAGCTTGAGACCTACTCAATTGAGGCTCCTTTTTCTTCTTAATATCCTTATACAAATTTGGATACCCATGCAACTTGAAACATTTATCACGTGTATGACCATTGACCTTACAGTGATCACAGTATCTATCTTCCTTCTTCTCATTATCCCTTCTTTGAAACCCACTTTTATAACTTTCAGGTCCTTTAATTGCCATAAAAATAACTTCAAAATTCTCAACAAAATTCTTCTGCACTTGCCTTTGAGACTCTATTGTCTATAACATTGAAAACCCTTTGTTGACAGTTGGTAAAAGATCCAACATCAGAATTTGGTTCTTCACAATCTCATAAAAGTCATTCAATCCCATAAAAAACTGTTTAATTTGTTCGAGCTATCCAAATCCCTCATTCTCTTATTAACCTCACATGTGCACTTGCAAAACTCACAATAAGGCATAGGTTTAAGCCTATTAATATCATCCTAAAGCTTCGACACTTTGTTAAAATAGCTAGCCAGAACATTATTACCTTGCTTAATGATAAGTGCAAATTGATATTATATTTTTTTATCAGATTTAGCATGTAATTGACTTGAATTAATTTATTCTAATCTTATTTATGTGCTTTTATTTCATTATTCTTGAATTTAGCTTAGTTTAAATTAATTTCTTGTAGGTGTATATAAACTGAAATTTTTAGGCAGAATTGAACCTTTAGAGCTTCAAGTATAATTTTGGTGGGTATAAAGTGCAAAATTGGAAAAATGGTCTTCATGAAGTTGATATAAAACATCTCAAGTTTTTCAGAAAGTCCTATTTCATTAAATTTCGAGTTTGTTTAGGCTTCCAACTTCAAATTTGAAGTTGGGCTTAAATTTCAAAAGTAGAAGTCCAGTCCGAGCGACTGATAGTAATTGGGTCATAACTTGGTATCTGAAGTCCACATAAAATTCAAAAGCCTAAAAATCATCTACACTAAGAAGTCAATTGGAGTTTGAAGTTTGAATTCAAATTCTAGAACAGAAGCTAAGTAGGAGGAATTTAGTTGGAATGTGTGATACACCTAAGAGAGATGTGAACAAGAATAGACAGAAGCATTCAGAGGTAATTTTCTACTACACTTTTTCATCTTTCAAGGGGAAGATTAGTTTTTCCACCATTAGAGACCAAAGGAGGAAGAAAATTGGATTTGAGAATGACTTCATCATCTCAATAAGACTATTCATCCACCCAGTTTGAACTCTTTATTTTGGTTTATATTTTATTTCATGTCTTTATTTTGTTATTGATTTGAATATTTGAATTATGAATTTTTATATTTAGTTTCTTAATTTTTATGTTCTTTATGTTCAATTTAGCCATAAACAACTAATCCCTTTACTAGAATTAGGTGGAATTAGGATTGCGAATAATGGGTATTACTTAAATTGATTACTATTAATTTCTTGAAATTGAAGTTTTATTGAATTTGTTCTTAGTGCTTGTGATTGACTGGCCACCAATTACATGATCAATTTAAATTGTATGATAAGCAAAATTTAGGTATGATTTTAGATTAAGAATTCAACAACTTAAGAAAATTCTATTTAGAGATAAAAGAATAATCTTAAGATCAATTTAGTTCCTTTGAGTTGTATAGGTTGTTTTAATTTATTGTTCGTGAAAATAAAATTAATAAATTATATCAATCATTGATTTTATTATTTGAGAAAGAGGAAAATTAACATTTAAGGAATTGGTAACTTTGATTCAAGAATAATTTAAAATAGTTTGAAAATATATTTTTACCCATTTGAAATAATCTTAATGAAATTTAATCCTACTAGTTATCTTAATTATTTGAATTTAAATTTTAAGTTTGAATTTATAGATTAATAACTTAAATTATTTCAATTTAAATTTGAATACTATTTTGAATTTAAAATTAAGGATTAGGAATTTAATTTTTAAATATGAAATTAATTAATTAATTTTCAAATAATAATTGATTTGAATTTCGGTTAGTTAAATTATTTCTTTCCTATAGGATTGACTTTTACTTTCATTATATTACTTGTTACGAACCATGCACTTTCGATTTAAAATTGATACACAAAAATTAACCAATAAGTTTTTGGCGTCGTTGCTGGGGAAAAAAATTAATTTGATAATTGTAAGTTTAAGGAGATTATTAATTTGAAATTTATTTTAATTGTTTTATTTTGCTTCTCTGCAGAAATTTTTTCCACAGTAATAGATAAGCTATTTTAGAAGATTTTAATTTTGAAATCAAAAAATAGTGTAGAGAAAATAATAGAGCATGAAGAAAGAGACTTCGCTTGGAAAGAAAAGAAAGGGAAAAAGTTCGTGCATAGGAGTCTGTAGAAAAAGGAAGTAGGGTTGAAGAAGGAGAAGCTAGTGATGAAGAAGTTAACATGACGAATTTACAAGATCAAATTCAACCAAGAAATCTCACTTTGAGAGAACATGCCATGCCTAATGCTCATATTGGAACAATCATCACTCGACCTGCAGTAAATGCTAACAATTTTGAGCTTAAACCATCTCTCATCAATATGGCTCAACAACAGCTTTTCTATGGCTTGAACCAGGAAGATGTTATTGCTCACTTGGAAAATATTCTAGAAATTTTTGACACAATTAAGATGAATGGAGTCAGTGATGATGCAATTAGGCTATGCCTTTTGCCTTTCTCATTGAAGGACAAGGCAAAAGTTTGGTTGCAAGGACAAGCTGCTAAAACTTTCACCACTTGGGATGATTTGTCTAAAGGTTTTTTAGCAAAATATTTTTCTCCTAGAAAAACTGCAAAATTCAAAAATGACATAACCAACTTTATGCAGTTTGATGGTGAATCACTTTATGAAGCTTGGGAGAGATTTAAAGATCTTCAAAGGAAGTGCCCTCACCACGGAATTCTAGAATGGTTGATTGTGCAAATATTTTATAATGGAATAACAGGGCCATTGAGAAGTACAATAGATGCAGCTGTTGGAGGTGCTTTTATGAACAAAAATACAGTTGAAGCATTGGAGTTGCTTGAGTCCATGGCAGCAAACAATTATAATTAGTCCAGTGAAAGGTCTTTACCCTAGAAGGTAGTCGGTGTCCATAAAGTAGATGGGATTTTATTACTTACGGCAAAGGTTGATGCCTTAGCTAGAAAGTTGGAGCATGTGAATCTTGCCACTATAGATTGTGAAGGATGTGGTGGTAATCACCAATCTTTTGAATGTTCAGCTCAATATCAAGTAAATTTTGCGGGAAATCAAAATAGAGCTCAACCAATACCTTATAGAAACACATACAACCCTAGTTGGAAAAACCATCCTAATTTGTTATGGGGTGAAAATCAAAGCAATCAAGAAAATCAAGGGAACCAATTCAACCAAAGAGGAATATACCAATCTCTATTTCCTAATAGGGGTCAAGGTCAAGCTAATTACTAAGATAATAAGATGGGTTATGAAGCTGCTTTAGAAAAATTTATTATTGTTTCTAGTGAAAGGTTTGACAAAATAGATAAGCAATATGATGAATTGGAAGGCAGGATGGATGAACTTGCGAGTCAAACTAGGAACGTTGAAGTACAAATTGGGCAAATAGCTAGTTCTTCTAATTCAAGAAGTCAAGGTGTTCTTCCTAGTAAAACAGAAATAAATCCTAAGGAGTATTGTAAAGCAATTACGCTTAGAAGTGGGAAGGAGTTACACGAGGTAGTTCTAATGAAGGTTGAATCAAAAAGAGAAAGTGAAGTAGTTAAAGAAGATGAAAAAAATAAAGAGATTGAGACTGAAAATGAAGAAAGTAAGACACTCCCACCAAAGAAAGACATTAAACCTTATGTACCACCTATACCATTTTCTTAAAGGCTTCAAAAGCAAAAAGTGGAGAAACAATATGAAAAATTTCTTGAAATGTTTAAATAATTAAGAATTAATATTCCTTTTGCAGAGGCTCTAGCTCAAATGCCTTTATATGTCAAATTTTGAAGGATATTCTTTCTAATAATAGATCCATTGAAGAAAATGCAAGAGTTGCCCTAACTGAAGAATGCAGTACAGTGATCCTAAACAAACTTCCATCCAAGTTGAAGGATCCAGGGAGTTTTTCTATACTTTGCACTATTGGTGATATTGATTTAATAAAACTTTATGTGATTTAGGTGCTAGTGTGAGTCTTATGCCAAATTCTATTTGCAGGAAGCTTGGATTCACCGATTTGAAGACTACAAAGATGATAGTTCAGTTGGCTGACGGATCAATTAGACATCCCTTAGGGATTATGGAGAATTTGCTAGTAAAGGGGGACAAGTTCTACTTACTTGTAGATTTTGTCATCCTAGAGATGGAAGAGAATGTAAAGATCTCATTGATTCTTAGAAGACCATTTGTGGCAACTTCTGGAGCACTAATAGATGTACGAGAAGGAAAGTTGATATTGAGAGTTGGGGATGAAAAAGTAGAATTTGATATTATCAAATCAACGAATAATCTACTCCCACTGCATAGTTATTTTCGAGTGGACACTATTAAAAATTTAATTCATGATGATCCTGAAAAGAAAAATTAAAAAGATACTTATTAAGAAGAGTGGATTATGAATTCTTAGGGTGAAAATATTAGGTTTGCTATTGACATTTTCACTTGAAAAACCCTACCATCAACTCCATCTCAAAAGATGTATGATTTTGAAGAGTTAGGGAAATATGAAATTATAGACAAGAAAGTGATATGTCAATTCCCGCCTTGAGAGACATGGAAAAAGTCGAGCTAAAGACTTTAAATAGTACTTTTGAGAGGCAACCCAATTTTCTATCCTTTTATTTTTGTTTAATCTTTTTGTTCTTAGTAGTTTTAGTTCATTGATTTAGTTAATTTGAAGTTATTAATTTAGTTTGTTGGATTTTGTAGGTTGGTATTCTAATTTGATATTCTTTAATTTTACTTTTTTTTATTTTTGTTTGTCAAGCAAATGGCTAAGTTAGAGAAGCAAGAACAAAAAAAATAATTTATGAATTTAGTTTTTTCAAAAAATATATTTGAAATAGGGCCCTCTATCGTGATCACGCGGAACCACACGATCATGGCAGAGGGGGTTCACAACCCCTCACGCAAGCAGCAATGCTATCGCGATGCTGCTGCTGCCATCTCGATAGATGGCGCGATCGTGTAAAACCCCTCGGTTTTATAATATTTGAATCCGGGGGCAAAATGGTAATTTTGCGCTTGAGGGGCAAAATGGTCATTTTGCACCCTTATATTTTGTTTGAACGTATTTGGGTGATTTGGTGCTCTGTTTGATACTCGGGACGATGTGACGGTCGTTTTGAGTATAATATTGTATTTTTGTGTTCGGGGGCATTTTGGTCATTTAAAATAATTACGGTGTTTAAATGGAATAAAAATATTTTTTTTATTTTATTTTAAAAATAAATACTGAAATCTATTTTGTGTTAAATTTAGTGAAGAGGGATTTAATTGTGAGTTTTAAGTTTGAGGGGGTGATTTTTAATGGTTAAATTGATATTTGAGGTTAATTTAAATAAAATAAATTGAAGTGGGGTTAAAACACAATTTTAGGAAGTGTTTATGTTATAAATAGACCCTAATCAGCTAGGTTTAGAGTTGGAGACACTCACAAAATCGGGTATTCAATTTAAGAGAATTTTAGAGCAGAATTCGTAGCACTGTCGTTTTGATCCAGCCGCCCGAGGAAGCCAGTGTCGTTCGGCGAGTGAGCATCGGTCGTTCGGTGAGCCACGCGAGCGAAGCCTCCTGTCGTTCGGCGTGCTGCGTGCGTCGTTCGGCGTGTGGCCACTGGTTCTCGGCCTGCCGTTTTGCCTGGCTCCAGATTCAGTTTTCAACGTTTCTTTCATTTTTGAGGTTTTTCATTTATTTCTCTTCAATTCTAATTCGATCTTTTTCCACAATCACATTCTAGGGTGTTTTTAGGTCTGATAAAACATATTTTGCATCGGATTTAAATTTATTTTCTATTTTTAATTAATTTTCAAAGTGGGAAAAATCTGTAAGTGTTTTTGATAGATTTAACGGTTTTTGATTTAATTAACATACTTACAGTAATAGATCACGCCTAAAATTTATTGTATCTTTTTCTAGGGTTTCTAAGGGATGCCTGTATATTTATTTTATATTTTTAGGATTCGTATTTTATTTTTAATTAAATTTTGAATTGGTATAATTTGCTGTCTGGATTTACTGAAAATTCCAGAAACTTTGATGAATTTTTATAAATCGTAGGTGATGGGTATAAGTCTGAAAATTTAGTATGTTCTGTATTCAGATGTTATTTACATATGGTAATTTTTGTAGATCCAGAATCATAATATTTGTTGAGTAAATAAATCATAGACCTGGTCACTACCAGAATGGATCTACTGGTCAGTCCATGTTGGGTTAATTGTTTGAGGGCTTTATACGTACTGGATATTTACAAAATTTGGGTATGTTGTATTTTATGAAGTAAATATAATGTTAAAAATATTTGGAGAATTTTTATATAATGTTGTGTATGTATTTATGCATATGTATCCTACTGCCCATCTTAGTAGTTATGGATCGGGCAGTATATCGCAAATCGATTTTGGGGGACTAAATCATTTTGTATGGACCTGAAATTTTGTACGGGGGTCTCTGGAAGGGTGAGGGACCTTCTGGAATTTTTCCAAAATTTTTAAACAGCAGGATTAATTTATATGAAATTTTCAAAATTACCCTTATTTCACTAGATACATCGATATTGTGGAAAAAAAGAAAAAACTAAGTTTCGCTTTTGGAAACACTTTGCTACGTTTACGTAAGACTTAGGGGTGAATGTTTCTGCATGGGTATGGTCTGCAAATTTAAATTAAATCATGAGTTGTATGATGGTTGATTAAATGGTCAATTGGTTAGGAAAATGCATTAGGGGTAAAATGGTCATTTTATTGAATAATACTCGATTGACTGTTATTCATGGCATACATCACACTTCATGTGAGTGAGACAGATTCTGATGAATGATATTGTTGAATCGTATACTTAGGTGATAATCAGGTCGGTCCTCGGGATCAATAGGATCGAGGAGTTTGCTTATCTCAATAAGTCTGCATATCAGGTAAGTTCATGGGTGTGATTGTTTGTTTGTGATGTGCTGATGTTTGACTAACAAATGTATATATATATATTAAGCCCTTCTTATATATTCTTTCTCTTTGGTATTATATTCCTTCAATACCCGAGCCTTTATATGAATGTTTGGGAGACAGAGGAACGTGCTTGTGAATGCTAATATTGTGAATATTATGTTGTTGAAACTTTTCTTGTGTTGTGTGGTGGTATGTCATACGGGGACGGAGGATCAATTGTGAAAATACTGTAATTGTTATTGCAATTGTTTATGAGGTTAAAAACCTCCACTGTACTGATATTGATACTGAGGTTGTTATAAGGGTGGATTGTTATTGTTAATTATTACTGATACTGTAACTGTTATTGAGGAGGAATAAGGGAGGATGAATTATTGATATTGGTAGACCCCGACATACCACCTTGATTGAATTAATTGTATTTGAGTTACTTGCTATTTATAAACTGCTTATATAGTTGTGTTTCTCTGCCTCACATGAACTTACTGAGCGCCTATATATATAACGCTCACACCCCTATAGACTGATTTTGCAGGTTGAGATCCACTGGTAGCATCAGTTGTTTATTTCCATTCTTTCGTTCTTTGGAATTCTAAAGCTAGTAGGTTAGTGGAGATGTTTCTTCCTTTATAGATTTCTGGATAACCTAAGGGCAGACTGAGTCTGAACCCGTTTCCTTGTAATAATGAGATTTAAACATTTGACCATTTTCAGTTAGACGGTATTGTTTTGGCATTGAATAATTGGAACACTTTATATATTTCTTTAGACTAATAGTTGAATTTATGAGCATAACTTACACTATTTTCCTTTAAGGCATGATCTAACTATTGTTACCTTAGGCTTGTATAGTTACACGTAAGTGTAACTGTACGCCGGTCACGGTCCCTAGTTGGGTCGTGACAAAAGTGGTATCAGAGCCCGGTTTTGATATTTGTGTTATCCAGAAATCATTAGGGTATTCTTAAGTTTTTCTTGTTTTCTTTCAGCGTTAATCAAATTTCCCTCCATATCAGGTGCAATGTCTCGTAGAGGCACACGTCTTCTTTTAACTGGCGAAGCTAGTAATGCCCAAGGGGCAAGGAACAGTGGAGAGGATCCAATTGGAAGTGTTCGGGAGCAACCTTTGCCTAGGGGGCGAGGAAGACCACGCAGAGTGGTGGACAGGGGTGGACAGGGTCAGCAGAACCAAGATCTACCATCCAATAATGAAAACTTTAAGGACATACCGGAGGATGATGTCAGAGATCCACCACCAACTCCAAGGAATGAGCCTGTACTTGAGGGTACAACAGCAGCTCCAGTGAGTCAGGAGCAATTCATGGCCACCATGGCAACCTTCAGTCAGACTATGGGAGCACTTGCAGCTGGATTTACCCAACTTGTCCAGAATATGGGGCAGAACAATGGGCAGGACAACGCACCACAGGCGGGAGTGCCAGGATATGTTAAACTACATGAGTTTATCAGGGTTGACCCACCAGAGTTTTCAAATGTTGCGACAGAAGACGCAATGTTGTTTATTGATGAGGTCAAGAGAATATGTAACGCCTTGCATTGTTCAGAAGAAAGATCTATTGAGTTGGCAGGTCACCAAATGAAAAAGGCTGCTAGGGTTTGGTTTGATAGCCAGATAGTTGATCGAGTACATACCTGGGAGGACTTCAAGCTGAGATTCACACAAACCTTCCTACCTAAGAATAATTTGAACGCCAAGGCTAGAGACTTTGAGATGCTCAAACAGGGAAGCAAGACTGTTGCTGAATACTGGGAGAAATTCCAGGAGTTGAAACCCTATGCTACACACTTGCTGCAAGAAGAGGAAGTTATGACGGAACGATTTGTTGAGGGGTTGGATGACAGGTATTATGATGTGATTGCTAGCCATAACTACAAGGAGCTTCATCTGGCAGTCAATGCAGCTATTGGTATGGAAAACAGAAGAAAACCTGATAGAAAAACTGATATGGCTGAGCCTAGCAGGAAGAGGAATAGGCCTAATGATCAAATGAACTATCAGGGGCAGTATCAAGGCCACAGAGGTAGCAATGGAGGAGGCCGATTTCAACATCAACAGCAGGGGCACAAAGCTCCTATTTGTGATTTTTGTGGTAACCGACATGGAGGTGAGTGTTGGAAAATGATTGGTGCATGCCTGAGCTGTGGTCAGAAAGATCATCAAGTGAAGGATTGTCCTAATTCTAGAAGGAATCAGAATCAAGCTGGACAACAAACACAAAGGCAAGTAGGCAATCAGGGGTACTATGGACATAATCAGAACGGAAATGGCAATGGAAGAGGATATGGTGGACGTGGTAACTATGGCGGCCGAGGCTATCAAGGAGGTCGAGGTAATGGCCAGCAGGGCCGAGGTTTCTATGGCCAGCAGGGCCGAGGATATCAGGGCCAACAGGGCCGAGGTTATCAGGGATATCAGTATCAGCAAGGCCGTGGTTATGGTGCTGCAAACAACAAAAACCAGCTAAACAATCAAGGTCAGAATGCTAGAGCAGTGCAGCCAGCTGGGCAAGGGAATAATCAGAATCAGAATCAGAACCAAGGGCAGAACCAGAATTATGCCCGTGTGTTTAATTTGAACAACCAGCAAGCCCAGACTGATAATAATGTGGTGCAAGGTACTCTTTCTATTTGTTCTTTTGATGCTCATATTTTAATGGACCCTGGTGCTACACATTCTTTCATATCACCTAGTTTTGCATCTAGATTGAGTATTACACCTGAAACTATGGATATGCCTTTACTTGTTCATACACCCTTGGGGGAAGAAGTTGAGTCTGTCAATGTTTATAAGGGTTGTATAGTTCAAGTGAGAGATGTGAATTTGCCAGCAGACCTAGTTATTCTAGATGTGATGGATTTTGATGTTATATTGGGAATGGATTGGTTAGCTAAACATGGAGGAAAGATGGATTGTAGGAATAAAACTGTTATGTTTGACTATGAAGAAGGTAAGTCAGTGACTTTTGTTGGTTCAAAGATAGATGGGCCTAGTCGACTGATTTCTTCCTTGAGGGCCAGGAAGTTAATGAGGAAAGGATGTGATGCTTACCTAGTATCTATCCGAGATGTAAGAAAAGAGGAAGCAAAGCTTGAAGAAGTTCCGGTAGCGCGAGACTTTGTGGATGTGTTTCCGGACGATTTGCCCGGTTTACCTCCGGAAAGAGAAATTGAATTTTTTATTGATCTTGTACCTGGAACAAATCCCATTTCTATGCTTCCTTATAGAATGGCACCTGCCGAACTGAAGGAATTGAGGGAGCAGTTAAATGACCTGTTGCAGAAAGGGTACATCCGACCGAGTATTTCACCTTTGGGGAGCTCCGGTGCTTTTTGTGAAAAAGAAAGATGGTACAATGAGACTATGTATTGACTATCGATAACTGAACAAAGTGACAGTGAAGAATAGGTACCCGCTACCTCGGATTGATGATTTGTTTGACCAACTGCAAGGAGCCCGTTTCTTCTCTAAAATTGATCTTAGGTCTGGCTACCATCAGTTGAGGGTGAGAAAGGAAGATATACCAAAGACTGCTTTCCGAACAAGGTATGGGCATTATGAATTTCTTGTTATGTCCTTTGGACTCACTAATGCACCTGCAGCTTTTATGGACCTGATGAACAGTGTGTTTAGTCCTTACCTTGATCGGTTTGTTGTTGTATTCATTGATGATATCTTGATTTACTCGAGAACCAAGGAGGAGCATGAACAACATTTAAGGTCAGTTTTACAGACATTGAGGGAACATCAGTTATATGCTAAGTTTTCCAAATGTGAGTTCTAGTTGGATCGAGTAGTGTTCTTGGGACATGTGATTTCGGCAGAAGGTGTGCAAGTCGACCCCAAGAAAGTGGAAGCAGTTATGGACTGGCCTAGACCTAAAACGGTTACTGATATACGGAGTTTTCTCGGTTTAGCAGGCTACTACAGAAGGTTTGTGAAGGATTTTTCCAGAATTACTGCACCATTGACGAAGCTAACTCGCAAAGGTGTAAAGTTTGTTTGGGATGACACCTGTGAGGAGAGTTTTGCAACACTTAAGGAGAGATTGACTACAGCACCAGTACTTATTTTACCCGAAGGCACGGAAGGTTATGCTGTATACTGTGATGCATCAGGTATTGGTTTGGGTTGTGTTTTGATGCAGCATGGCAGAGTAGTTGCCTATGCTTCAAGACAGCTTAAGAAGCATGAGGTTAACTATCCTACTCATGATTTGGAAATGGCGGCAGTTGTGTTTGCGCTAAAAATCTGGAGGCATTACCTGTATGGTGTCACATGCGAGATATTCACTTATCACAAGAAACTCAAGTATGTATACGCCCAGAAAGATTTGAATTTAAGGCAGAGGAGATGGGTGGAATTTCTTGAAGATTATGATTATAGCATTCAGTATCACCCTGGGAAAGCAAATGTTGTAGCTGATGCTTTGAGCCGTAAATCTTTGGGTAGTTTATCTCATATATCTGCACACAGAAGGCCGTTGATTTCGGATATTCATCAGTTGATTGGTGATTGTTGGATTTTCCTTTTGTCAAATAAGGAAGTGGTTGGACATACAGGGGTGTTTTTAGCTAATCTTGTTGCTAGACCGAGTTTTCTTGACAGGATTGTCTCAACTCAGAGCAAAGATACAGAATTAGAAACTATTCGACAAAGGGTACTGAAAGGTGAAGATAAGGAGTTTCGTATTGATGAGCAAGGGGTATTGAGGTTTGGATCTAGGTTGTGTGTGCCCATGATTGATGATCTGAGGGAGAGTATCTTGAAAGAAGCTCACTCTTCAAGGTATACAGTACATCCCGGCTCCACAAAGATGTATCATGACTTGAAGCAATTATATTGGTGGAAAGGAATGAAGAATGATATTGCGACCTTTGTATCTCAGTGTTTGCCTTGTCAGCAGGTTAAGTACGAGCACCACAAACCAGCAGGATTGCTAAAGGAGCTACCACTACCCGAGTGGAAGTGGGAGAGGGTGATAATGGATTTTGTGGTTGGTTTGCCAAAGACACTAGGTGGCTATGATTCTATTTGGGTTATTGTTGATAGGTTGACAAAGTCAGCACATTTTCTACCTGTGAGTACCAAGTATACAGCAGCGCAGTATGCAAAGTTATACCTCAATCGTATAGTGAGTCTTCATGGGATCCCAGTCTCTATTGTTTCTGACAGAGGTACTCAGTTCACATCGAGGTTTTGGCAGAAATTTCAAGAAGGGTTAGGTACCGTTCAACATCTCAGCACAGCTTTTCACCCACAGACAGATGGGCAGTCAGAAAGAACTATTCAAACTTTGGAGGATATGTTGCGGTTGTGTGTATTGGATTTTGGTGGTAGTTGGGCGGATCATCTTCCATTGGTTGAGTTTGCATATAATAATAGCTACCAAGCTAGTATTGGTATGGCGCCTTTTGAAGCTTTGTATGGTAGGAGGTGCAGAACTCCTTTGTATTGGGAGGAAGTAGGCGATAGAAGAATTGAAGGCCCAGAGATGTTACAGTATAGTTTAGAGAAAGTGCCAGTCATCCAGAGCCGTATTCGAACTGCCTTCAGTAGGCAAAAGAGCTATGCAGACCTTAAGAGGAGACACTTAGAATTTGCTGCAGGAGATAAGGTGTTTCTTAAAGTGTCACCTTTCAAGGGAGTTATGAGATTTGGTAAAAAGGGTAAGCTAGCTCCGCGATTTATCGGTCCGTATGAGGTGTTGGAGCGTGTGGGAGAAGTGGCATATAGATTGGCATTACCACCAGCATTAGAAGCGGTCCATCCGACTTTTCATGTCTCTATGCTGAGGAAATATGTTGCAAATCCTGAGCATGTGTTGGCTCCAGAGACGATAGAGATCAGTAATGATTGCTCCTATAAAGAACAACCTGTTAAAATCTTAGATCGTCAAGTGAAACGACTGCGCAACAAAGATGTAGTATCCGTAAAGGTTTTATGGCGTAATCACTCTATTGATGAGTGCACCTGGGAATTGGAGGAAACTGTGAAATCTACATACCCTCATTTGTTTGAATCCTCAGGTATTTTCTAAATTTTGTGGGCGAAATTCTTAAAGGGGGGTAGAATGTATATTTGGAGTGATAGAATGCATAGTATACATAAACATTAACATACATAAGCATTGTCATAACATCATAGTTGTGCATGGCATTCTTGTATTTTTGACTATTGATGCATTTTTGCATTTTGGACTTTGGACTGTTGATATTGTTGTTGATTGAGTTGTCTGACTGATATCGATTGATTTGACATTGATTGAGTTGGGTAATGACGAGTTGAATGGCAGGTTGATCGAGTTATGTATATTGTTTACATAGTATTAATATTGTTATTGGTCGTGATATTTTATTTGCATTTGGAAATTGTGTCTTAATGTCATAATGAACTTAACAGGAGAAAAGCTGGAATAGCCATTAGTGCTTGGTATTGTGTGGTTATGGTCTGGCCAACCATAACAACATGTATCAGGTAGTCGATGCTTTCCAGTTTTGTGTAAAACCGAAGTGATAAGGGTTGTCTTGTGGTTATTTTGTTTTGAAATTTCGAGGACGAAATTTTATTAAGGGGGTAAGATTGTAAAACCCCTCGGTTTTATAATATTTGAATCCGGGGGCAAAATGGTAATTTTGTGCTTGAGGGGCAAAATGGTCATTTTGCACCCTTATATTTTGTTTGAACGTATTTGGGTGATTTGGTGCTCTGTTTGATACTCGGGACGATGTGACGGTCGTTTTGAGTATAATATTGTATTTTTGTGTTCGGGGGCATTTTGGTCATTTAAAATAATTACGGTGTTTAAATGGAATAAAAATATTTTTTTATTTTATTTTAAAAATAAATACTGAAATCTATTTTGTGTTAAATTTAGTGAAGAGGGATTTAATTGTGAGTTTTAAGTTTGAGGGGGTGATTTTTAATGGTTAAATTGATATTTGAGGTTAATTTAAATAAAATAAATTGAAGTGGGGTTAAAACACAATTTTAGGAAGTGTTTATGTTATAAATAGACCCTAATCAGCTAGGTTTAGAGTTGGAGACACTCACAAAATCGGGTATTCAATTTAAGAGAATTTTATAGCAGAATTCGTAGCACTGTCGTTTTGATCCAGCCGCCCGAGGAAGCCAGTGTCGTTCGGCGAGTGAGCATCGGTCGTTCGGCGAGCCACGAGAGCGAAGCCTCCTGTCGTTCGGCGTGCTGCGTGCGTCGTTCGGCGTGTGGCCACTGGTTCTCGGCCTGCCGTTTTGCCTGGCTCCAGATTCAGTTTTCAACGTTTCTTTCATTTTTGAGGTTTTTCATTTATTTCTCTTCAATTCTAATTCGATCTTTTTCCACAATCACATTCTAGGGTGTTTTTAGGTCTGATAAAACATATTTTGCATCGGATTTAAATTTATTTTCTATTTTTAATTAATTTTCAAAGTGGGGAAAATCTGTAAGTGTTTTTGATAGATTTAACGGTTTTTGATTTAATTAACATACTTACAGTAATAGATCACGCCTAAAATTTATTGTATCTTTTTCTAGGGTTTCTAAGGGATGCCTGTATATTTATTTTATATTTTTAGGATTCGTATTTTATTTTTAATTAAATTTTGAATTGGTATAATTTGCTGTCTGGATTTACTGAAAATTCCAGAAACTTTGATGAATTTTTATAAATCGTAGGTGATGGGTATAAGTCTGAAAATTTAGTATGTTCTGTATTCAGATGTTATTTACATATGGTAATTTTTGTAGATCCAGAATCATAATATTTGTTGAGTAAATAAATCATAGACCTGGTCACTACCAGAATGGATCTACTGGTCAGTCCATGTTGGGTTAATTGTTTGAGGGCTTTATACGTACTGGATATTTACAAAATTTGGGTATGTTGTATTTTATGAAGTAAATTTAATGTTAAAAATATTTGGGAAATTTTTATATAATGTTGTGTATGTATTTATGCATATGTATCCTACTACCCATCTTAGTAGTTATGGATCGGGCAGTATATCGCAAATCGATTTTGGGGGACTAAATCATTTTGTATGGACCTAAAATTTTGTACGGGGGTCTCTGGAAGGGTGAGGGACCTTTTGGAATTTTTCCAAAATTTTTAAACAGCAGGATTAATTTATATGAAATTTTCAAAATTACCCTTATTTCACTAGATACATCGATATTGTGGAAAAAAAGAAAAAACTAAGTTTCGCTTTTGGAAACACTTTGCTACGTTTACGTAAGACTTAGGGGTGAATGTTTCTGCATGGGTATGGTCTGCAAATTTAAATTAAATCATGAGTTGTATGATGGTTGATTAAATGGTCAATTGGTTAGGAAAATGCATTAGGGGTAAAATGGTCATTTTATTGAATAATACTCGATTGACTGTTATTCATGGCATACATCACACTTCATGTGAGTGAGACGGATTCTGATGAATGATATTGTTGAATCGTATACTTAGGTGATAATCAGGTCGGTCCTCGGGATCAATAGGATCGAGGAGTTTGCTTATCTCAATAAGTCTGCATATCAGGTAAGTTCATGGGTGTGATTGTTTGTTTGTGATGTGCTGATGTTTGACTAACAAATGTATATATATATATATATTAAGCCCTTCTTATATATTCTTTCTCTTTGGTATTATATTCCTTCAATACCCGAGCCTTTATATGAATGTTTGGGAGACAGAGGAACGTGCTTGTGAATGCTAATATTGTGAATATTATGTTGTTGAAACTTTTCTTGTGTTGTGTGGTGGTATGTCATACGGGGACGGAGGATCAATTGTGAAAATACTGTAACTGTTATTGCAATTGTTTATGAGGTTAAAAACCTCCACTGTACTGATATTGATACTGAGGTTGTTATAAGGGTGGATTGTTATTGTTAATTATTACTGATACTGTAACTGTTATTGAGGAGGAATAAGGGAGGATGAATTATTGATATTGGTAGACCCCGACATACCACCTTGATTGAATTAATTGTATTTGAGTTACTTGATATTTATAAACTGCTTATATAGTTGTGTTTCTCTGCCTCACATGAACTTACTGAGCGCCTATATATATAACGCTCACACCCCTATAGACTGATTTTGCAGGTTGAGGTCCACTGGTAGCATCAGTTGTTTATTTCCATTCTTTCGTTCTTTGGATTTCTAAAGCTAGTAGGTTAGTGGAGATGTTTCTTCCTTTATAGATTTCTGGATAACCTAAGGGCAGACTGAGTCTGAACCCGTTTCCTTGTAATAATGAGATTTAAACATTTGACCATTTTCAGTTAGACGGTATTGTTTTGGCATTGAATAATTGGAACACTTTATATATTTCTTTAGACTAATAGTTGAATTTATGAGCATAACTTACACTATTTTCCTTTAAGGCATGATCTAACTATTGTTACCTTAGGCTTGTATAGTTACACGTAAGTGTAACTGTACGCCGGTCACGGTCCCTAGTTGGGTCGTGACAGATCGCGATAGCAGGGGCTGCAACAAACCGCGAGAGCAGCCGCCGCTCGCACGCCTATCTCGATCACGACAGCCATCGCGATCATGACGGGTTTGACTAGAATGAAAAAAAAATTATAAAAGCATAAGCAGCCCCTTTCTCTCTCCTCAGTTTCCTTTTCATCTTCTTCTTCTCTCTCTCAGTCTCTCTCAAATTCTTAACTTTTCTTCTCTTAAATCCACTCAAATCTCACCCAAATCCTTTAAATTTCTTACTTAATCCAACAAATTCTAACTAATTTTACTTTACCCATTCATCAATTCCTTCAAAAATGACTTCAAGAACCAAAAGTGTTGCAAGAAAAACTTTTTCAAGGAAGGGGAAAGAGAAGGTTTCAAGCTCTTCAAGGGATGAGGTAGATATATCTTCTCATTTTGAGGCTTCTTTTCCAATTTTTGATTAAGAAGAAGGTAAGAAATATCTCTATCTATGCTTAAGAAATATTACTCCTTGTAGATATTTTAGCTATGGTGTTTTTGAACATTTAGGTTTAGATGATAGAATGAAATAATTATTTACTAGATTAGGTTGGAAAAAATTGGTTCAAAAGAGATATGACACATATAAAGAACTCACTCTTGAATTTTTTACAATCCTTAAAATGTCCAAATCTAAGGATAAAAATTTAGAGTGTAGAATATTTGGTGTGAATTATGAAATTGATCATGATGTTATGTTTAAAGCTTTTGGTTTGTCTAAAGAAGGTGCTAGTACTCATTCTAAGGATTTTAAAGTTGACAAATTTTGAAAAACTTTAACTGGGTCTGATTTGTTCAATATAAGAAATGCACCTAATGGACTAATTCGTGATCATAGTTTATTATTATTACATAAGTTTATGTGTCATTTTGTGTTTGGTAAAAAGAAAAGTAATAAAGTGTTAGTACAAGAATTATTTATGTTGTATTGTGCTTATAAAAATAAAAAATCTACAACATATCAAATTTTTCAAAGCTTAATATTTATTGCTCAGCATCATAAGAGTACAATTGCATTAGTACATTTTAGTGTTGGATTAGCAGTATATTTTAATATTTTTTATCCTAACAATACTTCGATGGAATGTTTTAGTGGGGAGCCATATTCATTTGACATTTTATGTCATGTTGAGATTTTGGATACTAACAGTAATTTAAGGGATCCCACAACAAGAAAGTGCTACAAGAAATTATTGCAAGGAGGATCTAGTAATAGTGCACCAACTGATCAACCAGCATATAAAAAAAGAGGACAATGAGGAAGAGGAGAGTGATGCTGAAGACGATGATGATAATGCCAATGATGAGCAGGGATGATAATAAGTTTTAAAGCAGCTTGATTTAATGGACGAAAAGAATCAGCAGATGAGCACGCAACTGAATATTATGGAGGCCAACAGAGGCAGTATGGCGATCAAATAGGGACTATAAATCACAAACTTGTCAATATGGAAAGGAGTCAGACTTATCACAATTACAAGCTCATGAAGTATATTGAACTTTCAAGTTTGTCTGTTCCTTCGCCGACTCCCTCACTTGCATCGTCGCCATGACTCAGGGGAGCTTCCATCCTGTTCTGTTTCTTATCATATTTTCTTTTTTTTTTGTTATTTATGGTATTTTTATTGTGGTTACATATTTTTATTGGGGATAATAAAAATTTTAAGTGTTGGAGGAGAGTATTTATTTTGATTATTTGTTTTGTTTTATTAGTTTGTTTAATTTGTATTTTGTGAATTATGTTTCTTGTATTATTTAATTTATGTTTTGTGAATTATATTTCTTGTATTGTTTAATTTATGTTTTGTGGATTATATTTCTTGTATTGATGTTTTGCGTTTTTTATGTTTTTTATTTTTGTAAATTTAAAATTTAAATTTTTGAAAAAAAAAATATATATATATATATATATAGAGAGAGAGAGAGAGAGAATTTTGGGGAAAAAAAAGAAAAAAAATTCCAGTTTTTGCATGAAGAAAGAAAAAAAAGTAAAAATTTAAGATTTATAAATAAATAATAATTATTATTAGGTTTTATTTAAATGGTTAGTTAGATTTTTTTTAGTTTATCTAGGATTAAGATATTATATTTTATTTTGAATTTAATTCATTATCCTTAATAGAATAAGGATTTAATTTTAATTAGTAAATTTTAATAATAAGAGTTTAACTAGAATTCTTTTATTTGGATGGCTTTAGGATTAGTCTTTATTTCTCCTCTATATAAGGTTAAGTTCTTATCACTTTAATTCATAATTAGCATAACATTATAAGAGAGAAAGATGAGCAATAAAGAGAAATCATTTACTTAGGGTTTGGAATGGAGATAGCATATGCTATCCTGAAAAACCTTTTGTCAATCCACCTGTAGAAATACCTGAGCAACTTACTGTTTTCTATACTTTTAGGCGTGCTTATCCTGATCTTTATGAATATACTTCTAATCTCGATGAGATAGTGGAGAGGAAAAAATTAGAGAAATCATGAGAGAAAGTTGAATCCCAACTTGACTTGACAGTTTTAGATAATACCTCAAGTGAAAATGATGAACCTAAGCCATTTCTATCAAAGAAGAAAAGAGATAGGCCATCTAAATTAGAGAAAAAGAAAAGAGAAAGACCTCCAAAGATCCCTAAAAAAGTTCAGTTTGATGAAGTAACCATTAAGAAAGAAGAGAGAGATGCTTAAAAGTCCATAAATAACTTTTATTATTATTAGTTTGATTTGAATAATATATTTTTTAAATTATGTTTTATTTAATTTAATTTTATATCTTTTATAGATTTTAAATTTCAGTTTTTAATAAATAATAGATCTTGTTCTACTCCTACTTTGCAAGTTATTTGATTTGTGATCTCTACTTATTCTTTACTTGTTATTAAGCAAATTAATTATTATTATTTTAGATCTTAACTTGATAATTGAATTCTTTTAGCTAGATTGAAATAATTTTTGGTTATTCTTAATTTAATACATGGAATAGATAAGGCTGTGGTCTTGAGCAATTTTACAAATTAAGAGCACTTATTTTAAAAGAATATTTAAAATTATTTTTATTATACTGATTTAAGTTTATTATGATGTAATAGGTTATTGAATTAGCATGTACCACTAAGGTAAGAAATTGCTTAATTTTGTGAGGATATGATGTGATAATTATACACAATTAATATAGTTATTATATTAAATATTTTTACGAGATGGAGTGTAAGACGCAATTGTTTTGATATTTAAGATGGAATGGAGCATAAAATGCATCCACCATACATATATATATTAAAAAAAGAAAAAAAGAAAAAAATTAATAATAATAATGGGATGGAGCATAAAATGCATCCATTAAATATATAATAATATTGATAATTACATAGTTCTTATTGATCCTCAATTATTGTGTATAATTGGCTACTTAGTGATGCTTGCTATATTCTTGGATTAATGAAGTTATGATAAATTTTTTGTGACTATGATTTGACATGAAAATTTTTGTTAATTACTTAATGTATATGTGTGCTTAGTTTGTGAAGTTGCTTGAGGTTATGATTCTTTGAAGTTTAGTGTTTCAAGTTAAGAATAAGTGATTATTATTTTTCTTTGGTTAATTGTGTTTGATTAATTATTGAAATTTGACTTAATGATATTAATTTGCTTCAGGGATGTTCAAGGGTCGGGCTAGGCCGGGTTTAGCCCTGGCCCAAGGCCCGGCCCGAACAGACTTTGAACCATAGAGTTGGGCCCGAAACCTGACCTATGGCCCGAGTTCCTCTGGCCACTCGGGCTCCTCGGGCTAGCGAGTCGGGCCCAATAATTTTTTTTGTTATTTTTAACTTTTTTTATTTTTTCAATTATTTTTTTAGAAATTTTTTTAAATTATTTTTATAATTGCTTGATGCTTTTAATCTAATTAAAAATATTTTCATTTGACCTTAATTCTTAGATTGCATAAAATAAGTTTAAATAATAAACATTGTTTATTTTAATATAGTAAATATATATTTTTTTTACATTTAATCTATATTTTAATTATTATATTTATAAATATTCACATACTATATTTAACAAATACATAACACAAACTAAAATGAAAATAATTTATAAATATATACAACCAATCACTTAATTTATTTTATCTAATCTAATAAAATTTAAAAAATAAAAAAAATAATAAATTATATAAATTATTTCAGGTCGGGCCGGGCCAATCCGAGATTTTTTACTTCGGGCTTGAAGCCCGACCCGAACTATTCGGGTTCTTTAAAATTAACCCGAGATTCGATCCAATATTTATATAACCCGGCCCAACCTGGTCGGGCTGGTCCGGGTCGAGCCGGGTTGGTCAGGTTCTTCGAGTCTATTAATATCCCTAATTTGTTTGAGGACAAGTAAAAGTTCAAGTGTCGTAGAATTTGATAAGTGCAAATTGATATTATATTTTCTATCAGATTTAGCACATAATTGACTTGAATTAATCTATTCTAAGCTTATTTGTGTATTTTTATTTCATTATTCTTGAATTTAGCTTAGTTTAAATTAATTTCTTATAGGTGTGTGTAAACTGAAATTTTTAGACAGAATTAGATCTTTAGGGCTTCAAGTATAATTTTGGTGGGTATAAAGTACAAAATTAGAAAAATGATTTTCATGAAGTTGATAGAGGACAACTCACACTTTTTAGAGAGCCCTGGTTCGTTAAATTCTGAGTTCGTTTGGACTTCCAACTTAAAAGTCGAAGTTGGGCTTAAATTTCAAAAGTAAAAGTCTAGTCCGAGCCATGGATAGTAATTGGGCCATAACATGGGCATCTGAAGTCCAAATAAGATAATTCAAAAGCCTAAAAATCATCTACTTTGGGGGTAACAACTTTTCTGAAAGAGTCAATTGGAGATATGGATGATATCTGATAGAAAATCAAGTTTGAAATTTGAATTCAAATTTTGGAACAAAAGCTAAGTAGGACGAATTTAGTTGGGATGTGTGATACACCTAAGAGAGATGTGAACAGGAACAGACAGAAGCATTCAGAGGTAATTTTCTACTATATTTTTTCATATTTTAAGGAAAAAATTAGTTTTTCCACCATTAGAGACCAAAGGAAGAAGAAAATTGGACTTGAGGACGACTTCATCATCTCAATAAGACTATTCATCCATCTAGTTTGAATTTTTTATTTTGGTTTATATTTTATTTCATGTTTTTATTTTGTTATTGATTTGAATATTTGAATTATGAATTTAATGTTTAGTTTCTTAATTTTTATGTTCTTTATGTTCAATTTAGTCATGAACAACTAATCTTATTAGTGGGATTAAGTGGACTTAAGATTTTGAATAATAAGTATTGCTTAAATTGATTACTATTAATTTCTTAGAATTGAAGTTTTGTTGAATTTGTTCTTAGTGCTTGTGATTGACTGACCACTAATTACATGATCAATTAAAATTGTATGATGAGCAAAAGCTAGGTATAACTTTAGATTAAGAATTCAACAACTTCAGAAAATTTTATTTAGAGATAAAAGAATAATCTTAAGACCAATTTAATTCTTTTGAGCTTTATAGATTATTTTAATTTATTATTCATGAAAATAGAATTAATAAATTATATCAATCATTGATTTTCTTATTTGAGAAAAAGAAAAATTAACATTTAAGAAATTGATAACTTTGATTTAAGAATAATTTAAATTAGTTTGAAAATATATTTTTACCCATTTAAAACAATCCTAATGAAATCTAATCCTATTAGTTATCTTAATTATTTAAATTTAATAATTTAAATTTAAATTTTAAGTTTGAATTAATAGATTAATACCTTAAATTATTTCAATTTGAATTTGAATACTATTTTGAATTTAAAATTAAGGATTAAGAATTTAATTTTTAAATATCAAATTAATTAATTAGTTTTTAGATAATAAATGATTTAAATTTCGGTTATATAATAATATATTTTTACTTTTATTATATTACTTATTATAAACCGTGCACTTACCGTTTAAAAATCGATATACGAAAATCGATCAACACTTAATTGAGCTAATTTGCCTCTGTAATTGATAAACCATTGGTCCATTTGTAACACCAAATATCTCTTCTAATTGATCCCAAAGAATCTTAGCTGCGGGACGACAGAGAAAGTTTTTAGCCAATTCTTTAGTTAAAGAACCCAAAATCCAAGATCTAACTGTGTAATCAGTTTCCTCCAGTTTTTGAAACTCAGATGAATTCTCATTTGGCTTAACCACAGTGCCATCAATATACACTAATTTATCCTTTGGACCTAAGGAAATATGAATTGTTGTACTCCACATTAGGTAATTCATACATGTAAGAGGAGCAGTCGCCAGTGGAAAACTTGATGACTCCAAATTGTGAACAACAATTGCCTCACCAGTGGACACCATAGGAACTTCAGTAGTCCGTGAACTCTCTTTAGCCATTTTTGATTGAATAAAAAACAGAAAATATGCAAATCTTAACAAAAAAAAATGGAAGAGAAGGGAAAAGAAAATCCAAGATACAATCGAGTTGAAGGGAAAAAAAATCAACAATCAAATTGCCTCATGATCGTCACCATGGAAGCTCTGATACCATATAGAAAATCAGAGAGGAACAGAGGAAAATAAGGGAATTGATGAATTGCAATCAGTAAAGTATGTAATGTATCTTATAAGCTACAGTTCATGTATATATATACAGCTCATGTAACTAACTATAGTCACGTGTATAAATTGTACTAAAATTAACTACTGTAACTAAGTCTAACAAACTAACAGAATAAATATAATCTTCTACAACACATAAGAAATCCAACTTTAAAATTTCAAAAAAAAACTATAAATAGAAAATGCATAATTGTTTTAAAAAAAAATCAACAACAAAAACCCACAAATAAGGAAAAAATATTGAAAAGAAAAAAGCAAATGAAAATAATGAAAGCTGATCAAATTAGTTCCATAAACCCTAGATCATGCTTAGACCACTAGATTAGTTAAATTAAAATTGCAAGAACAGAAGATGTGTACCTGACATCATTGTTTGTTGATTCCTAAAACGAAGAATTAGTGGTTTGTGACCTTCCAGAGATAACCCAACGAGAATTAGCAGAAGCAATACTCAAGGAACGTAGAGTTCTTTTTCGCTCTGTTTCCCCAGAGACCACGACCATTTTATAACTTTATTTTAAAGGTTAATTTTTATTTTGGTCCTTAAACAAAATAAAAATTTCTAATTGGTCTCTACACTATATTTCTTATAATAATTTGACATCTTAATAGTTAATAATCCTAATTTGATCATTACATTAAATTGACTATTTAATTTGACTACTGTACATAATAACATATTTAGCCCACACGTAGAATTAATATTCCATATAATTCTAACAATCTCCCACTTGGGCTAACATATGCAAAACAAAATGCACACATCTTAATGAGCTCAAAATAATACAGTCACACACAAGGTGTCCCAAACAATCTCGTCCATTGATTATATTGATAAAGGACTGAAGGGCGAGTTGTCACATTCATCATGACTCAAGCCACCATCAATCACATTACCAACACTCTCAAATGACATAGATTAATTATAAGAGTGTAACATGGAAACTACATGTAATTTGATCCAACCATGTTTGTTTCCAACTGGTCAATCTTAAGTGAGATCAAACATAAATATAATACAGAGTGTAAAACACATAATAAAGTGAAAGAAAAACTCATTTTTCTGTAGAAACTGAATGTACTTTACAAAATATATCCAATGTCAAACAGAGCATACATAAAATATAATGCAAACTTAATGAACAAACTCCCACCGAAACTAAATAGTCTCAAATAATATGACATCCATATAAGCAGTGTGCTCATGAAAAACTTTCGGTATCACAGCCTTAGTGAGTGGATCCGCAATCATGGAGTTCGTTCCAATATGCTCTATGGATATCTGTCCACTCTGTACCCTCTCCCTCACAGCCAGAAACTTAATCTCGATATGTTTCGATCGAGAAGAGCTTCTGTTGTTGTTGGAGAATAAAACTGCTGAGTTATTGTCACAGTATAACTTTAATGGCCTTTCAATGCCACTCACAATGCACAGCCCTGTGACAAAGTTCCTCAGCCAGATTGCCTGATTAGATGCCTCATAGCTTGCTACAAATTCTGCTTCCATGGTGGAGGTAGCTACAAGAGTTTGTTTCGCACTCTTCTAAGAAATAGCACCACCAGCCAAGAAATATATGTAGCCTGATGTGGATTTTCTACTGTCTTGGCATTCAGCAAAATCAGAATCAGTATACCCAATGATCTCAAGCTTATCTGATCTACTGTATGTGAGCATATGTCCCTTCGTTCTCTGAAGATATCTCAAGACTCTTTTGGTTGCTTTCCAATGATCCATTCCTGGATTGCTGAGATATCGCCCTAACATGCCAACTATGAATGAAATATCTGGACGAGTGCAAACTTGAGCATACATCAGACTCCCAACTGCTGACGCATAAGGAATCTTCTGCATCTCCTGAATCTCAAGTTCACCCTTTGGACACTGATCAAGACTGAATTTATCTCCTTTACAACTGGGGTATCAATTGGTCTACTATTATACATACTAAATCTCTTGAGCACTTTCTCAATATAGCCCTTTTGTGATAATCCAAGAATACCTCGAGTACGATCTCGATGTATTTGAATCCCTAATACAAAAGAAGCTTCACCTAAATCTTTCATCTCAAAGTATTTTGAGAGAAAGACTTTGGTCTCGTGCAGCAAGTCCTTACAGTTAGTAGCAAGCAATATGTCATCCACATATAAGACCAAAAAGATAAACCTACTCCCACTGAACTTGTGATACACATAATCTTCCACAGCATTTGTCTCAAAACCGAAAGAGACAACTACTTCATGGAACTTGAAGTACCACTGACGAGAAGCTTGCTTGAGTCCATAAATGGATTTCTTTAATCTGCATAACAGTCGCTTTGGGTCTCCAGACATAAAGTTTTCTGGCTGCACCATATAGATGGTTTCATCAATGTCTCCATTGAGAAATGCAGTCTTCACATCCATTTGATGTAACTCAAGATCAAAATGTGCAACTAGAGCCATGATTGTCCTAAAAGAGTCCTTCGATGATACTGGAGAGAAGGTCTCTTTATAGTCAATCCCTTCTTTCTGAGTGAAGCCTTTAGCTACAAAACGAGCCTTATATCTTTCCACATTACCATTAGAATTCCTCTTGGTCTTAAATATCCATTTGCAACCAATAGATTTCTTTCCTTCAGGTAACGGGATAAGGTCCCAAACTTGATTATCTTGCATAGATTTATATTCTTCACCCATTGCCTCAATCCACTTGTGAGAGTTAGGATCCTGTATGACATGATGAAAGCTGATTGGATCATCTTCCACCATGTCTACAGTGTCCTCATGTTCCTGAAGATATACTATATAATCATCTGGAATAGCATTTCTTCTCTCTCTAGTGGACCTCCTTAAAGGCACAGGTTCTGGCTCAAATTCTTGAGGTTGTTGAGCTTGTTCTTGAGGAAGAATGAGTTCTTCATCCTGATGAGGAAGTTGTTCAACATTGTCTTGTATTGGAACTTGATGTGCTTCTGGAACAGTGACATGCGTAGGAACCAGAACACTGCTAGGAGCAATGATGGAAATTGACACTGAGTGTTCCTGACTCGATCCCTGCTAAAAGACAATGTTTCTAACCTTACTTCTCCCCCCAAACTCAACATCCTCAAAGAATTTTGCAATTCTCGTCTCAAAAATAGTCCTGGTAGTAGGATTATAAAACTTATAACCCCGTGATCGCTCAGAATATCTAATAAAGTAGCTGCTAACAATTTTGGAGTCCAATTTAGTTTCATTGGGCCTATAAGGCCTAGCCTCAGCAGGACATCCCCAAACATGAAGATGCTTTAGACTGGGCTTACGTCCAGTCCAAAGCTCATAAGGTGTTTTTGCAGCTGCTTTAGTTGGTACTCTGTTAAGAAGATAAGCTGCTGTTTTCAATGCTTCTCCCCACAGAAACTCAGGCAAGGAAGAATGACTAATCATACTCCTTACCATATCCATAAGAGTCCTGATACGTCTCTCAGATACACTATTCACACTAGATGTACTAGGCATGGTGAATTGAGGGACTATACCACAGTCCTGTAGGAAAATAGCAAATGGTCCTGGAAGTTATTCACCTGAATCGTCATATCTACCGTAGTACTCACCACCTCAGATCTAACACATTTAATCTTCTTTCCAAGTTGGTTTTCAACTTCGGCCTTATAAGATTTGAAAACGTCTACAGACTCTGATTTCTCATGAATGATATATAGGTACCCATAACGTGAGTAATCGTCTATGAATGATATGAAGTATCTTTGGCCATTCCTAGTTGCTGTAGGGAATGGACCGCAGATATCCATATGTATCAATTCTAAGACGTTCGATGATCTGTTGGCACCTAGTCTCTTTCATTTAGTCTGCTTACCTTTAATACACTCAACACAGGAGTCCAAATATGTATAATCAAGTGTGTTTAGGATACCATCTGACACAAGATGTTCTATTCAAGATTTGGATATGTGACCCAAACGTCTGTACCAAAGTTCAGCTGAATTATCTATATTTAGCTTCCTTTTGGTACCTATAGTACTAACCTGCAGGGTTTCATTATAAGAATCATTAATATCCAACATATATAGATTATCACATGCATTTAAGAAGCCAGTACCAAAATTTTTTGAATCCATAGATAAAGTAAATGAACTGTCTCCAAATGAACAAGTAAAACCAGATTTGTCCAAATAAGAAACAGAAATTAAATTCCGTCTAAATGTTGGAATAACAAAAGTATCTACAAGATCCAAAAAATATCCAGTTCTTAAACACAATCTAATATGCCCAATTGCCTCCACTTCCACCGGCTCGCCATTTCCCACATAGACGTATCTTTCACCGTCAGTTGGCTTTCGGTAGCTCAGGTAACCCTGCAATGAAACACTTATGTGAGCGGTATTACCAGAATCCATCCAATAAATATTTCTAGGAGCTGAAGTTAAATTAACCTCAGAACAGACTAAAACAAGGTACTTACCCTTCTTGACACGCCATGTGGCGTATTTAGGACAGTCCTTCTTTAAGTGTCCAGACTTGCTGCAGAAGAAGCATTTTAATTCCTTAGGCACAGGACCTTTATCCACAGTCTTATTCTCAGCAGTCTTCTTTCTTTTCTTGTTCTTGCCCTTATCTGCTGAAGAGACCATATGAGCACTCTCTCTCTTATTAGCCAACATCTTTTCCTCCTCATCCACACAATGAGCAATGAGCTCGTTAAGAGTCCACTTGCTCGGCTGGCAGTTATATGAAGTCCTAATTTGTCCATATTGTGGTGGAAGAGAATTCAAAGCTAGATGGACTAACATGTCATCTGGTAAAACCAAATCCAGGACCTTTAGCCTCTTGGCTATTTGGGACATGCTCAGTATATGCTCCTGAACACTACCGTTGCCGGCATACCTTATGGAGGTGAGTTTTGCTAAAAGCGTCCCCACTTCGGCCTTGTCATTTTTGACATAGACCTTCTCCAGCTCAGCTAGATATTTTCTTAGCATTACTTTCCTCAACAGAAATGGCTCCCCGAACATGCTCTGGGATTCCCTGCTGCATGATCATAAGACCTAAGCGGTTAGAACGCTCCCACTTCTCATACTGAACCCTCTGAGCATCTGTGCTCACTTCAGTAAGAGGAGCAGGTTCGTCCACCCTGAACGCAAGGTCTAAGTCCATACAACCCAAATAATTCATGATGCTTGATTTCCATGAACCAAAATTTGACCCCTCAAGCATAGGGACAGTGTTATGATTATACGGCATGCTAGCTGGCATCATAGAAAGTGACAAAAAAAATTAACATAAGTTCACTATCCACAAAATAAATGAAACAAATAATAATAGAGTTCAAATAATGGAAACAAGATACCAGCATAATATTAATATTTTCATCTTTGGATATAAAATATTAACTGTAATTGACATCTCAATGCAGCAATCAAATATTGACAATTCAATCCTGTCAAATATTAAACCTTCCTTTGGGCCGATTTATTATCCATATGGATGGAAAAATAATAATTATCACATATTTATCACTGCACATGTATTCTCAATTCAGCCAGATAGCAACCTTCCTTTGGGCCGGTTTACTACTCGCAATAAATTTTAATACACCGGTCTAATATCCCAAATAAATTAATTTACACAATAGAGGTCACTTTGGTAACTTTTTGCTTCAATTAATTTATTATTAAAAAATATCAGACACAATCAGGACTAAAATACCAAAATTTAAAGTCAATTTAATAAAATTCTCAAATACAAATATTAAAATAATTCAATTTAATTCAATTCAATTCAATTAAAAAATAAACTTTAATTAATTTTAAAAAAATTGGGCCAAAAATAAATAAACAGAAAATTTTGGGCTAAAATTAAATAAATTAAAAGTTTTGTGGGTTAAAACAGGAATTACAAAACTTTCTGGGTCAAAATCGGATTATTAGAAGTTGGAGGACCTGTTTGTAATATAAAAAAATAAATTTTATTTTCTCTTTTAGCCCGGTCCAGAGACGCGCGGTTCGCTCTTCAAAACGCACCGTTCTGGCTCAAAATGGTGCCGTTTTGAGCTAGGTCTGCACACTGCTCCAAACGCAGCGCTTTGGCTCAAAACGGTGCCTTTTTTGTTCAAAGCGATCTGCTCCAAACGCAGCAGATCGCTTCGTCGCCGCCCGCCTCCAGTTTTTGATCTAGCGCCGTCTACCGCCAGTGACAGCCTCCAGACGGTTGCTCGACCACCAAGCAACCTCCGGCCATCCTTTATTGGCGACGAACGGCCACGGATCAACTGAAAAATACAAAATCGCAAATCGCAAAACGATTTCGCAAATCTCAACACCCGCCCATCGGTTTCCACCGTTCTCCACGGCCGGCGATCACCTTATGAGGGTGTTAACCCTCCCTTACGCCACCGTCGGTCCAAATCCGATCAAAAACTATCCAAAATCATTTAGCCCGGAAAAAATTTCGAAAACTGTTCTTCGTGTTCTTGAAGAACAGTTTCAATTTTTTTTTAATTATTTAATTATTTCAAAAAATTAATTAAAAATTAAAAAAGTTTGGTTTCAGAAAAATACAGTAATCAGAAAATCCAAAGTCTGATTATTAATTCCAAAATCATCCAACAATCACAACAATTTTATTCAAAAAATCTAGCAATCTAGCAAACTGCTCTGATACCAATTGAAAGCTTATCAAATTAGTTCCATAAACCCTAGATCATGCTTAGACCACTAGATTAGTTAAATTAAAATTGCAAGAACAGAAGATGTGTACATGGCATCATTGTTTGTTGATTCCTAAAACGAAGAATTAGTGGTTTGTGACCTTCTAGAGATAACCCAACGAGAATTAGCAGAAGCAATACTCAAGGAACGTAGAGTTCTTTCTCACTCTGTTTCCTCATAGAGTACGACCATTTTATAATTTTATTTTAAAGGTTAATTTTCATTTTGGTCCTTGAACAAAATAGAAATTTCTAATTGGTCTATACACTATATTTCTTATAATAATTTGACATTTTAATAGTTAATAATCCTAATTTGATCATTATATTAAATTGACTATTTAATTTGACTACCGTATATAATAATATTTACATATTTAGCCCACACGTAAAATTAATATTTCATATAATTCTAACAAATAAAGGAGGAGAAGATTACGTGCAACATTAAGTTGCATAGCCAGAGCGGAAGGAGAGGAAATAGAGATTGGCTGATGAAAAATGAGACGAGATTCAAAGATTTCAAAATGTTACATAGAAAAAAAGTAATGGTCAAAAGAAAGAAGAATCCAAAAACGCTGCGTTTCTTCTCATTCGACATACATTCAGTTCTTTACTTGCCATATCACAGGCCATATAAATTTAGAATTGTCTCAAATCTACGTTGGATTAATTTGATTCAAAAATTGATACAAATAAAAAAATGAGATTAAATCCAAAAAACGCATATTTTTGTAAATTTTATGGGGTTAAGCCTTCTAAAATATTCAAATTTTATAAATTAAATTATATTATTTCTAATTCTTATTAATATTAATAATTTTATTTTTTAGAAATATATAGATTTTAGTGTTAAAAATAAGTTTCGGTTGTAATATATCATAATTTATACATTATTAAATTAAAATTATTATAAAAAAAAGGAAATTGGAGTTGACAACTATTGTATTTTTAGAAATTTTGCAGCTTAATTTTATGGGCGAGGCTGCAGACCGGAAACCAATAAGCATTGACTTAAAGTCAACTTTAGTTGGGAGGAGACTTGGAATCCACCATAGACTCTTGCTATTAAAATTTTTTCTTCTTTTTTTCTCTGTTTTTTTTTTAACTTTTTCTAGTACAATTAATTTTTTTTTATTGTTTACTTTCGTTTTTGTTGAAAATTGGAATTGAATTTAATAAATTTTTAGGATCAAACAATATTGACTTTTATTGTGGTTAATTATAAAAAAAAATAAAAATCTAAATTTTACCTTAATATATATAATTTAATTTTCATTATTTTTTCATATTAATAATTTTATTCATGAGATTTGTTAGTAGCTAAATATTTTTAATTCTTACTTATAAAATTTTCATCTTTTAGAACACCTAAGTCTTTGACATGTTAAATTAAATTAAAATTTTTATTTTTTTAGTATATCAATTATACTTTGATAAATTTTCAACTTTTAAAATAATTTATTCTCCTAAAATTATAAGTCATAAATGCTAAAGAAAAAAAAGTAATAACTACGTAATTACCTTTTTTTTTTTAAAAAAAATCTACTTTTGTAATCTTATTAAATAAATGGTATCCAATTCAGTGTAATATAGTCTAATTAAAATTAAATAGTCAATGTAGATAACTCAATTTACATATGCTGGATATTGGATTAAAGATTCCCTTATGATAAAATATTGAAAACTAATTGAAATTTTATAAATATTGAAATTTACAATCATTTAAAATGAATAGTTATGAAAAAATAAATCTCAATCGTTTATTATATATTTAGTAATATAAATCATATTAATGTGATTTATCATCTACAAATATTAATATATTATGTTCATATTCATAATATTGTTTAATCAATAAAATCACCAGTGATCAAAACGTGAAAATAAATTAATTACCACAAACCAATGAACATTTAAACTTTAAAGCATATATATCATATGTAATAAATCAGTGATGGCAAGTACAAGAACGAAAATAAAAACTTGAGATATTTATTATTATATACTTTACATTCAAGTTCTATTATAAATCATATATAATATAATATAAATATATTATTCTAAAAATATATTCATTAATAAGATTACGTTATATTTTATTGTTCCCATGAAAGGAGTTGAAAGTAATTGAAGTTAGCAAGAAGGGTAAGGAAGAGCACAGGCATCGGCAACTTTTCTATCACCAACAAAAGAAAAGAAATGCTTAAGATTTGGGTCTCTGAGATACTGGCAAAAGCAAGGCCTTTGCTCTCTTGTTTTAAGGCAGCAAGTGGTTGATGGAGCTATTGACATGGTAATTGCCGGCAAGCATGGATTCAATTCCATTGGGCTGCACACCGCCGCTTCTGCCGCCATTTCTCCACCAATTAACATCATCGCCGCCGCCGCTACAACACATACACAAAAACTGGAAACCTTCTTCTTCATCATCTCTTCTTCAATAATATTATTGTCTATCCCTTTTTGTTTATTTTCAGAGATTTAAAAGGGTACTGAGAATTTGGTGCAGAGTCTTTAATCTTTATATAGATGTAGTAAATAAGAATTATGAATTAGATTAAGAATTTCTTTTTCTTTTTTTTTTCAATAATGGCTGCATACTTTTCATTTCGTTCGTTCAAAAAAAAACTATCATTTTCATTGTGTAGAACAGTAGAAATTAAGTTGACAGGTCAAGTGGGCAACTAAACTTAATTAATAACGTATAAAAGGTTTGTTTATTTTTATTGTTTATTTTGTTGATTTATATGAGCAAACATGTAATATTAAGTGCATGCGTGGATTTAAAATTTTAGATTTTTTTTTTTAATAAAAGTGACTGGAAAAAATATAGAAATGATTTACATAATATATATTCAAGACTTTTACACAAGATTTTCAAGGTAAATTTAATATTATATTTCACTATGCATGGTATGTATCATATAATATAGAATTATTATTTTATACATGCAAATATTTATTATAATTAAGTAAATATCTAATAGCTAATTCGTGATTTACATTTAATATAAGATTGTATATAATTAATGTTGCCATCTAATAATTTTTTTAATTCTCAAGAAAATTTTTCTATATGGCATTTTTTTCTTGTTATATATATGTTTATGACTTCTTCAAGGCCCGCTCTTATCAACATTAATGATTGTGACACCACTTAGAATAGGTCGCCAAAGCAACTATTACAATCAATAATTTCTAATATATAGACTACATATTAGTCTTCCATATGTGTGACTTTTCTATTTTAACCAGAAACCACTGAGCTTGATTTGGACTTTATGAGAAAAATGTAATGTCTTATATTTGCAAAGCTCACTCAATAAGAAAGAAGAACAGAAAATTCGGAAAACTTATTTTAAATTATTAAAAAATATATGTAAATTTTTATATTTCACTTGTTTTACTTTTTTATATAATTATATTATTTGTATCTAGTTTTAAAAAAATTATATTTATTAGAAATGTAGAAACTTACTTAGTTTGGCATGTGTATATATTACTGAACTTCTTATCAAATTAGAATAGGTACAAAAAAATTTTACCATATCTTAGTGTTCATGACACAATTTTATAAATTTTAAAGTTTTACTGAAATAAAAAAAAAAGTGCAGATCATAACATGATTTAAAATTAATTCTAAGATCTTGTAAACAAACATTTTTGTTTAGTTGGCTTGCATGTTTCTCTTTTAATATTAATTAATGTTAAAAGAGAAGCATGCAAGCAAAATGAAAAGAATAATTAATATTTTCTTACATAATTGTTTGCACCAATATGAAATATGAGCCCAATAAAAAAAATTAGAAAACATAAGATTGTTTGTTAAAAGAGAAGCATGCAAGCAAAATGAAAAGAATAATTAATATTTTCTTACATAATTGTTTGCACCAATATGAAATATGAGCCCAATAAAAAAAATTAGAAAACATAAGATTGTTTTAAAATACATGATATTATTTCCTTATTGTTATTACCTTTTTCTTTCTCTTTTTCTTTCTAAAAAATTTATTCATTACCCATTTGAACGTAGCAAGTCATAAATCAGTCGAAATTAATTAAGTATAGATTACATAGTATAGTTGAAATTTTAATATACTTGAAAAATAATAGTGATAATATATATTAGTAATTATTTATGATAAAATCTAATCAAATTAAGTTAACAATAAGATAAAAGGAAGAAAAATGGGATTTCAAAGAATTATGATTAATTATAATCACTATAATATTTTTTCAGGAAAGTAATTAATATAATCACAATTACTATATTATTTGAATTTAAAATAATTTAATGATAATCAATTAAATGTTTAAGAAACCTCAATTTTAAATTAATTTGATTAATATATTTTGAGTTATTTATTTCTCAGTTGCTATGATGAGAACACTAATTATAAGGATCCTATAAAATGTCTTTTTTAAATGTGTAGCTCAAAAGAAAAAGAAAAAGAAATAACTCAAGACAAGTGTCGTGAAATATTGAATCCATATTAACATTTAGATACTAACTAGCATAGATTAATCAAGAATATATAAATTGCCATTGTGGCTTAATCACATCAAATCTTATTTGAATTTTACAGGTTATCAAGTCTGATCATTAGCTTGCTGCATTGTTAACTTCAGAGTTTATGCTCTGCCCACTTGCATTTTCTCAATAATAATCTTTTTTTATTTTTAATAATATTGTAGTTAGGCCTCATTAATTAATTGAATTATTAACTTTTCTTTTCTAAATAAGTTTATGGTATTGCCACTTGTATTCTAATCCTAAAATTATGATAATAGTGCTCTCTCAACTTCAAGAATGGATAATGTGTCCATTTCTTTTTTTTTTTTAATTCCAAAATCATATTAACAATAATCTCAATACTTAAATAATTGAATAATACTACAACAATCACTTATATTTTTAATCTCACCACTTAATGTCATTTTTTTAGTATTTTTTTCTTGTTTTAAAAAAATTTGTACATTAAAAGATAGATTAATAAAATAATTTTTTTTATTTAGTTCTTTTTTTATTGTGATATTCTTCTTTTATTTTGAATAATTAAATAATAAAAATAAATAATTATATGTAATTATATTAGAAAAAAATTCAAAAAAACATGGTTTAGTCTTCACCATGTGCAATCTGCCAATCAAATTTTTATGGGACCAAAATATCATTGACTGTTAATTTTTATGAGAAATAATTTGGGACCAAATTATGTCAAATTTTTCAAAAAATTTATGTTTTTATTAGGATTTTTTATTATTTATAAAAATATATGATAAATTCATAATAATGTAATAATAAACTTATAAAAATTTTTATGTTTGAATGTAATATATAATATTTTTTGAACTGATAAATTTATAATATTATTGATTGTTTCTTATATATTTATAAAAAAAAACCCAATTTTCATTTAAAATTTTAAACTCATTATAATTTTAGGTTTTGTTTTCAAATATAATGATCTTATTTTTATTTTTAATTTTTTTTTATGTTCACTTTTTTATTTTCAAAACTATTTTTCGGTTTTGGTCACATTTTTACATTTTTTTATTTCTTTTGCTGCGAGTTTTCTTTTGATTTGCTTTTCTTTCTTTCTTGTTTTTTTTTTTTTCATGTTTTTTTTCCTTCTCTGTTTTTCTTTCGAAGATTTTAGTTTTTGATTTATTATCTACTTTCTTTTATTTTTTAATTTGCTATTATTTTTCTTTGTTTGATTATTAAATTTTCTTTTTTTATTGTGATTTTTATTGTTGGATAGCCATTTACAATTTGATAGATATGTATATATTTGTTGATTTTGAGTTGTGTTAAAATTAGTTGATAAAGTCTCTATATTCGTAGCATATGCATCAAAAATATTTACAATATATTTATGTTATTGTTAATAGTAATGTATATTTTCTTATTTGAAATTCAATATATAGACAACTTTTACACCATATATCTACAATAATTGAAGATGATATAAAAGTAATATAGATATTTTCATATAGAACTCAACATATGCATAATATATATAAAATATATTAATTTATAAAATATATATTATATTTATATTACTATTTGTAACACCCTTATACCCTATAAATATATAATACACACTTCTAGTATGTAAAATATGCATATACGATATAAAAATGTCACAAACCGATTTAATAAAAACTTTCATATTCCCTTATTACTCAAAATATTTATATTTATACATATATATAAATGTATCAGAATACATGATACATCACATTACTTTATTATTTTAAACTCTCTTTATAATTTATAGTATTTATATGCATATTCTCAAAACATAATATTAAAATTTACTTTAATATAAGAATTATATACGTTGGCAAAGTGGCTTTGTTGTTAATGTAGCAATACGCTTCAAGCTCAACTAATAAAAGTCTAGACCCGATCTAGCCTAGTAAAACTTTCCGGCTCTACCTGATCACCTATGTCACATGCGTGATGAATTACAATCGCGTTAAGCCGAAGCCTAGTGGTACAAACTTTGATAATAATAAAATTCAGAAACATTGGCAATGCAGAATGTTCATATGTTATATCATCACATAATATTCAATGTTACTTTTGGATATATGCTTTCATCACCTGATAATTCACACAAATACATACACAAGCATGGGCCCAAACAACTAATACATTATTTAATTCTCAGAGTTATTTTTTAGTCCATAATGACACCATGTGTCTAGCCCTTAAGAAAAAATATCAATGTATCAGTCCAACTAGGCTTGGGCTTACGACTCAGTCTTTTCACCCAGCCCAGCTTCAAGGACTTATTTCTGAGGTTTACGACCCAGTCTTTTAATCTTAAAAATATTTTCACAATGACGCTAAGCGTCTAGCCCCATAGGTAAATATAAGCATGCCGCCAAACACAGAACTCTAAAAATTGAATAACATATTATGCATACAATTATTTCATATTTTCATTATTAATCTCTTTTTTATTTTCTCATGATTAAACTAGACACATTGCCTCATTTATCTCATTTTATATAATTTAGCCATCACCAATGACTTTACATAATATCTTTAATATATACACAACAAACATCCTCATCATAGGATATTTCATAATGAAACCACATTACCCAAATATTTTGGGACATTTTCATATTTAGTATATAGTTCACATTTCATTCAATTTAGCCATTAACAATAGCTTTTCACAATGCATAATAATGCATACATAGTAATTCACATGTCTTAGCACCATGCTCATGAATACTTAATATATCAAGTAGCTTAATACATTTTTCATTCAAAATGTGTTAGCCAAATGTAATACAATCACATTTCATTTATCAAGAGTTTATACATACCTCAGGAAACACTCCAAAATAAGCTTTAAAACTTCATCTAACCTTCTTTTCCAAGTTGTCCTTTAACAATAGAGTTGGGCAAACAACTCTCTCTCAATGCATATACCAAATGTGATCATAAATAATCATTTAATATCACATTCTAAGACATTCTCAATATCAAATCATTTAAATAAGAATTATAAATGAAAAACAAAGAAAAGAGTTATTCTCAAGTAACACACCCAACAACACGAGCTTGTTACTGATCGTGTCACTAACCCAATCACACAGAAGCTTTGACACGTCCAATGACATGGGTGTGTCATTGCCCGTGTCATTCATTCTATCTCACAGAACGTTTGACACGCCCAACAGCACGAGCGTGTTAATGGCCATGTCAATTATTTTGCCTTACAGAAGCTACGACACGCTCAGGGATATGGTCGTGTTAATGGTCATGTTATCAATATGGAACTCAGCACTGTTGACACGTCCAACGACATGGCTGTGTCACTGGCTGTGTCAGGCAAAATCTATATTTTGAACTCTCAACCATTTGAACACAATCATTTCAAATTCAATAATACAACACCCTAAATCAACATCTTAGTTTATATCCATAATTCTCTCGTAAATTTAACATTTATATAACTCCAACATATCATAACTATCATCTTATTCAATCAATCATTACTTTCTCTCATAACACATTCAAAGAAGAAGAAAGAAAAGAAATCTCTTCTCTTTCAATCCAACCTTAAAAATCACTATTAGCTACTTACAACATATTCATACATATTCAAATAAGCCATCAAAATATACTAATATAAAATTTTCAAAATCCAAATACCATGTTCTTCCATAAAATTCTAAAAAAACTTGCAAAATGATAAAGAAACTTACCAATTAATGAAGAATTTTCAAAATCTTCACTTGAATTCTTGAAATTCCTTGTAAAATTAGTGTATGGAAGAAGATTAAACTCTCCCTTACTCTCTCTCTCTTTAACTCACAACAAAAAGGAGCAAAAGAAGAAGAAGAAAATATCTTCTCTTTCCATCCTTATCTATATATATATTAATTATTCTTTTATATGTGTTGTATATGTTTAGTATATATATGTCATATTTACTTTAAATATATTTCAAATATACATTTCACTTAAAATCATTTCATTTCATTTAAATTATTTATTTAATGTATCCAAATTTAATTGTAATTTTATTTAATATTTAAAAATTAGGAGTATTACACTATTAATAGTAGTGTATATATTTTTAATTAAAATTCAACATGTGAACACTGTATATATATATATATATTGCAATGTGCAAAATATTTACAAAGATATAAAAGTAGTATATATATATATATATATTTAGCTAGTACTCAATATATCCACAATATATGTTGAACATATTTATAATATATATAACATATTTATACTATTATTAATAGTGGTGCATATATTCTCACTTAGAATTCAACATATAAACTTATATAACATATACATCATATTTAAAATAAGATATAAAAGTGGTATATATATTTTGAGTTAAAACTCTCAATATATACACTATATAAATGATATATACAAACATACTATTTATTAAAGTCTAAAAAATGACGTGCTTTTTTTGGGAGGATGACATATCGTATTTTGATAATTTTAGAAACTTTTTCGTAATTTTAATTTTTTTAACTTTCCTGTGTTTTAAAAAACTTTTTTTCAGTATAGTTTTATAAAATTTCCTATAATATATTCTTTGAAGTTTTATATTTGTATCGTCTCCATAGAGTAAAAAATAAACAAATTTCCAAGCTAATTAAATTGTTGAGGCGTTTAGATGCATGAGGTTGTAATCATGTAGGGATCAAAATATTTGATTATTATATACCTATAAAAAAGAAGGAAAATAGAAAAATAAAAAGTAAATTGTTGGCCATATTTATATCGCATTTGCAAATTATTTAGAAAATCATCTACAAAAATTGAGTCTGACATGAAACGTGTGACCCAATTATCTACCAAAGAAAATTTCACATCTGTTGAAACAGAAAAAGAAGAGAAGATGATGATGATGATGATGAAGAAGAAAGTTCATGGGCAGAACTTTCATCAGACAAACTAAAACCACTAGCCCTTCATTATTCATTAGCGTACATATTTAACTTCTTATAGTAAGAAAATTTGCTCAAATGAATGCAGCCCATTAGTTGCTTTGCTTTGCAGTTCAGTAACCATTTGAAAGTTAAATCTCAAAGGCCTTGGCAAGAATTACGGCGACCATCCATTGACGTTTTATGAAGCTATGAATGTTGATCAACTGCATAATAAACCCAAGTCATCATCTGAAAAAAAGAAAGGAAAATGACATAAAAATTTGACTATGAAGGTCGTCAATCTGAAGCGATTAGTAAATTATGATCACAACTTTAATTTCTCATGTGATTTTAAGCTGTTCATGCAATTCTACATTCTCTCAAGTGGAGTAAATAAATCATAGCTCACCATGATGTGAAATCCCATTTGAGGAAACCTCCTTGACCTCTTGCATTTAAGAACTTGTACACAGGTCCAGAAGCTACACATGCAGAATTTTCATTAAACATCATCAAACACAGAATTTTGGACATGTTAGATGACTGAAAGTTGCAGACTGCAAATTTCAAGAATATTATGTAAAATTCAATTGCAAAATCTTTTGATGCTTAAAAAAAATATACCTTCATAGCCACAAATTACAGGATCCTCTGAGAGCAGAAGTGGCATATCTAGACTAACGTATCTGCATGTCAATTTACAACAATAGTTAGGCTTTATCACAAGTAACTTGTTGAACAAAATGTTTTAAGTTATATCATTTTTATATCATTTTATTGAAGTGAATTGATGCATTTTCTTATGCCTTCAAATTTCCCTCAATAAATGCAGTATTCAATCAAATTAAAGTAGGTAATTACTTGAAGCAGCCAAGCCCAGCAGCCAGATGGGCAGCAAATCCTGTGGCAAGTCTAGTCTCTACTGTGCTACTAATCATCAGATCAACGCCTGAATTTCTTGCCAATTCAATTATTTCAAGGGCTCCCATGACCCCAAAAATGGCTAGTTTTATGTTGATAACATCTACAAGACTTTCTTTAATAACTCTTTGAACATCAATTAAATTTTGACAGCTTTCACCTACAGCAACAGATATCCCATATCTCCTCCTTGCAAAGTTACTAACTTCTCCAAGACCTTTCCAATCATCTCTATGAACTGGTTGTTCAAGAAGAGTAGGTGTTATCCCTGATTCTGCAACATGAAAATGGTTTAGGATTCAACAAATTGAACCCAAGTAGACATTTCCAAAACAAAACGATCTTACCATGTAAATTCTGTAGAACTTCTATGGCTTTGTTGGGAGTGTATTCCTCATTGGCATCTAGTATAAATGAACAATGGGGGTGAGCTTTTCGTATGGCTTGAAGCACTTGGATTTCTGTATTAATGTTCTTCCCTATTTTGAGCTTCAAGGTCTTGAATCCTAATTGGCAATACTTTGAAGCCAATTCAGAAACTTTTTCAGGGTAAATAGTTGGAAGCTGCTCACATAAAAATACACTGAGACAAGTCAAAATTCATTCCACAAACATAAGGAAATTATGAAACTAGTACTAGATAGTGGATAACAAATATGTAAATCAAGAACTTGACTGTTATAGCAGTGGTTATGGTATTTGATACACCGCCAAATAATCTCCATAATGGCACATCAATACTACTAGCAACTGCATCAATCAGAGCCATTTCAACTCCAGCCCTAACCTTCAATAACATACGAAGCTTAGTGAGGATCATAAAATCCTTCTAAATTGGTAGCCTGAAATGAGAACTAGAGAAAGGTATATTAAAAGGAAACCAACATAATTCACCAAATATTGTAGCAATGTGAATATTACAGAAGTGATAGTAAGTTGATGAATAAATTAGCTCATGAAAGTAAGCAATGAACAAATAAGCTTTTGCTCAGTAATTCTATAGTCATTTCAGAGCTATAAGGTTGTGAATTTGAAATAGTTACAGAAACCTGAAAAACTTATCAATTATTGCACTGCTAGTTTTAAGATGAATTAAGTGGCTTGCAAATTACACACCTCCAGCTAATAAAGACATGACTAGTTTGATTCAAGAGACTAGACACTCTTAGCAGAATCTGAAATTAAGCACAGAAGTTAGTTTATAAAGTTCGAAAACAAAAACTTCACTAATTGTCGAGTTATAAAAGAGTAACTATAATGTACTTAATTTTAAATAATCTAAGGCCTCTCAGTCAAATAAGTACTGGTCACGAAAAACTAAGATAACATTAATAAATTTCATGTTACATAACATATAGTGTGTGTGTGTGTATGTAGACATAGACACACACAAATATATATATATAATGCCAAAAAATATGAAAGAAAAACAGACAAATAAGTAAAATTAATCTTGTCAATTACACTCACAGAAGAAAGTTCAGATCCTGGAAGAATCCCACCAATCTCATTAAGCACCAAATTCAATACCATAGGAGAACTACAATACAGAAAATCACATGCTTCCTTGGCTTTTGAAAGAGCTACTTTTTGACTTGCAGCAGTAACTGAAGGAACCACGGGAATTTCTCCCCAGCCAACACACCCATTACTGAGCTCAACCCTAACAGCCACATTCTCAGCCTTTTCAAGACTCAATGAAGTACCTATACTAAATGGTGTACTTAGTTTCACATTTAATGGCCCTCCCTCCGCTCTCTGTACATTAACCCAAAATGTCTCTGTCAAGTTCTTGAACCCAAAATTGGTTCTTTCAGTAGTGGAGGATAATATTGATTGCGTCATTAGCTTACTGCCATTATTAGAACTGGCAATGACACAAACCTTGCTAACACTATGATTAGTATGAAAATATCTTCTTGATTCCCTTTTCAAATTAGAAGATGAAAAGAAGATTGAAGTTGTTGTTGGGCAAAAGAATGCAGACTCAATTGTAGCCATTGATAGAAAAAAGAAAATGAGAATGATCCCTTCTTCTTAGACAGCAATTAAGTTGATTTATAGCAAGTGCTTTGTGCAGGAAAAAAAAAATTTATCTTCTACTTGAAATCTTTTTAATATAAATTAAATATTAATCAACTTTTTTTTAAATTTAGCTCAGATTAAGTTCTATCTTATAAAGTTATAAATTTACGATAGAAATGAAACAAAATTTATTAGTAAAAGATAACAGAAGATATTTTATAATTGTACTAGTTGTTGATTAATTAATGTTATCTTGTTGGATTAATTGAAGTTTACTATTGGTTAAGAGATTGATTAAGAAAAGCATATGCGATTATAAGCGTCTCTTGGGAGCTTGGTAGAGGCAAAATCATTGTTTTATGTGGCTTTTTTTTTTATCAGAAATTGTTTTATGTGGCTTTGTGCTATATATATTGCATTGTTATAGTCTATAGGACATGTTTGTCTTAAAGGGTTTATTTTTATTGCTTCAATAATTACTCTCCATTTAATTGTTTCTTCTTTTATATTATCTTTCAGAATATAACGAGCATATTTTCTGTTTTTAGATATAATGTCATTATTTTAATCTAATTGAGGCTTAGTTGTGTATTAGCTGTCTTGTTAATTCTACTAAAATATTCTCCTCGTTTTAATTTAATATTACTTTTATTTCAGTAAAATTTTCACTCTTAAAAATATATATATCACTAAAATCTTCACTTTATATAATTAATAAAAATTAATTAATTACATATTGAGATATAATCTAATAATAAATATATTTATTTAGATTATTCTAGGTTCAATTCTCTCTTTCTATATTATAATACTCAAAAAAAATTAATTAGTTATTTTTTATTATATTCTTATTATAATAATTTTAATATTAGTAAATTAACAAAAAAATATTTTAGTCTATTTAAAATAATTTTTTATAATATTTTAAAATTTTAATTATTTTTTTAATACATGATCATGAATTAAAAGTAATAATTTCACTTGGATTAAGATAGTAATATATTTTTTATTTAAATTCATAATTTATTTATTATTTTAAAATTTATATTTGCAATAAAAAGTAATTTTTTTATTTCTTATAAAATAAGAAATATGTCCATTAATTGACAACATTGAGAAAATAAATTAAGTACGATCAAATTAATTTGTTTCGGTTTTCTCTTTTCTGTTGTCTTTTTTTAATTTTTAATGTCATAAGCGGATTATAATTTATTATTCATTTTATTCATCCACGTCCAATTTTAAGGTTAAATCAAACACTACCATAACCATTCAAAGTTAATTAATAACGTCTGATTTTCAATTAATTATTTTTTAATTAACTTTATTTATTTGATAAAATAAAAAAAAATTGCAAACTATTCTCCAATGCTTGATTCTGAAAGTGTTTTTTCTTTCCCTGTTAATTGACAGATGATATTATATTTTAACTATCTTATTATAACTATCAAAATTTATTATTAGTATAATTACATTTTTAAATAAATTTGTATGTGATATAGTTATATAATTTGTAATTCTTTACAAAAAAAAATATAGCATCTTAAATATTATTATATTCAGATATATAAAAATTATATATAATAATAATCAATTTTTTATCAATTAAAACATTAACTTTATTTTTATGACACATTACAATTGAAACTAATGTATTTATAAAAGTAAAACAACTTTGATTTTAGTGTTCATGCTATGATTTCAAGAATAATAATAAATTATCTATTCAACAATTAACATTCATTAACTATCAGTTGTTATTGAAAGAATTATTAAGAGTTTTTTTTAACTGTAAATTATTAAGAGTTAACGATCATTTATCTACAACTTTATCATAACAATTAAATCAAATAAATCTTTTATTTTGTTTTGATTATTTCGTAATTATTTTAATGATGTATTTGACATCTCACTTTTTTATTCATTTTATGATTAAATTTTATTTTATTTTTAATTTGTATACATTTACTTTATATAATTATGGTTTTAACTTCTGATATTGCAAAATTTGAATGAGATTTATTAAATTTTTGCATATATACATATACTAGGAAAAATCATCGCTCTGTGCTTCGGGATATTTTTTTATTAATTAAATAATGATATCTATTTTTTTATATTTAAGATTTTTTAAAATTTTTTAAAATTAATATCGACAAATAACTAAAAAAATATAATGTTGTTTATTCCTTTTTGCTATTTATTTAAGAATATGTAAATTTTTTTTAAATTAATGGTGATAATTAATTGAAAATATATTACCTAAAATTTGTAGACTATATTAAATTGTGATAATTTTTCATGTTAGATAATGAGATATAAAAAATTAAATTGAAATAGAAATTTTATTTAATATAAACACAGATTATGAAAATAAAAAAAAATAAATATTGCAAATGAAATCAATTTAATACTAAAATATAAAATAAAGAAATTCTATTTTTTATTTTTTTAATATTTAAAACTTTGATACTGAATAGATCATATCTTGTAAATTATTTCTCCTTTTTTTTATCATTCCACATTTCTTTTTATCTTTTTTTGTCCTCATATAAAGAAAAGAGTTTTAGATAAAAACAAAGTTCATACTACATATATTTTCATTGAAATTACTAAGTAATTTGATTGATAGATGTAGTATATATAATATTTATAACAATAAATAAATACTTAAGTTTATCTAAATATTAATATATTATATTGCATTAATAGAGGTATAAAAATAAGGTGGTGAATGAAAATGGTCTACATGTTGGATACACTTATACTGTAAACCTACAGTACAAATGCATCTAACTTTAATTTATATATATAATAAATAAACAATTTTAGAGTTTTAATTATGACATTTATTTAGGTTATTATGACATTTATTTATCATATCAATAATAATTTTATATATTTAATGATTTAAATTATAATGACAGTATAATGATTTTTTTGTTCTATTTACAGATTTATTAAATTAATAATAATAATAATCACTAAAAATTTTCATATTAAATTTTTTAATGATATGTGGTTAAATACTTAATTAAATTATAATAATTAGCAAGATCAAAGTTAAAATTTTAGTTTATTTAAATTACAAATTATATATAGTTTTACTTTTAATTTGATATTATAATGATCATAAAATTATTTTAATTATTTATGTTATGAATTATTTTAAGTTATAATAATAAAAAAATAAATAACAGCAAATTATATCATTTTATATATTTATTTAAAATTTAAATATTATAGTAATTTGATAGAATAACTGTATTATAATTTATAATATATTCATTCACACATGATAACTTATATATGTTAAGTTTTTATACATTTAATTTAATAAAAATTATATCTCTCTCTCTTACACACACACATTAATTATTTTAAGTTAGAAATTTTTTATTTTTTGTTATTTTTATATTATTAAAGTTGGATGCAATTTTACTGTAGATCTACAATGAAATTACATCCAACTTTAATCTATACTAGGAAAAACTCTTGTTGCACTTCGAGATTTTTTTTATTATTCAAATAATGATGTCTATTTTTTTCTATGTATTTAAGATTATTTTATTTTTTTTAAATTAATATCGATAATTAACTGAAAGATATAATGTTGTCTATTCTTTTTTATTATTTATTTAAGATTATTTAAAAAAATTTAAAATTAACAATGATAATTAATTAAAAATATACTACTTAAAAATTATAGATTACATTAAATTATAATAATTCTACACATTGATAATGAAATATAAATAATTAAATTGAAATATAAATTTTATTTACTGTAAAGGCAGACTATGAAAATAAAATAAAATAAATATTATAAATGAAATTAATTTAATTCGAACATAAGGAAAAAAATTTCAAATGAAAACAGAAGTCACAATCTATATATTTTTATCGAGATCATTAAATAATTTAATTGATAGATGTAACATACATAATATTTATAATAATAAATACATACTTATGTTTACCTAATTATTAATATTTACATATACATAATTATTAAGATTAGTAAATATACCAGAATATTTTAGAACATTAATAAAAACAAAAAAAAAAGTAATGTGATGGATAAAAATGTGCTACTTGTTAGATATACTTATCCTGTTAATTTACAGTGTAAATACATTCAACTTTAATATATGCTTATATATATAATAAATAAATGATTTTAATTTTTTAATTAAATTATAATAATTATGATATTTATTTAAATTATCAATAATAATTATATATATAATGATTTAAATTATGAAGATAGTTAAAGATTTGTGTTTGCTAGTTATTAAATTAATAATAATAATTACTGAAAATAAAATTTATATAAGTTTTTTTAATAATATATGATTAAATATTTAATTAAATTATAATAATTATTAGCATAAAAAATTAAAATTTTAGTTTATTTAGATTACAAATTATATATAATTTTATTTTTAATATGATATTGTAATGACCATAAAATTATTATTTATGTTATCAATTGTTTTAAATTATAATAATAAAAAATATTAAATTATATTATTTTTATATTTATTTAAAAATTAAATATTATAGCAATTTAGTGAAGTAATTATAGTATAATTTATAATATATTTATTCACACATTATACATTATATATATTAAATTTATGTAAATTTATTTTAATAAAAATTCTCTCTCTCTCTTTCTGTCTTATTAATTATTTTTAAGTTAAAGACTTTTTTTCTCATTTTTACATTATTAAAGTTAGATATAAATTCACTGTAATTACAATAAAATTGCATTCAATTTTAATATATACATATATAGGTAATAGATATTGATTTTCTCTATTAATATATTTACAAATTATTTATATGTGACAGAAAAAAGGTTCAATAATACTCGTCACATCTCCCGCCTCATTATGAGTAACGTCGGCCTATAAATCAAGCTATACTAGTACTAGTATTTACTATTTATAATAATAGCACAAGGACGCATATTCCGTTTAATATCCATTGTCACGTGTATAATGCTCTGGTAATGAGACCCCTATCCCATTATGTCGGTACTCCCCTATCAAATTCATAGAAAACGACTTGGGCTTTTTACAAAAATATAAAAAAATTTAAAAATAATTTTAAATTTATTATATTTATAAAATATTTATTAAAATACTAAAATTTATAAAATATTTAAAAAAATATAAAATTTTTATAATTTATAATAAATTTATCATAAATTTATAATATTTTTATAAATTTTATATAGTCTATAATAAATTTATTATGAATTTATAATAAAATAACTAAAATATTTTTAATAAAAAAATAAAAGTATTTAAAAATATAGTAAAGAATGACATTTCCCTGAACAACTTTTCACAGCAACATTGTAACCTAACAGAACTTGTTAATTTGATAATTTCCTTCCATTTCTTTCTTTTTCATCCACTTCCTTCAAGTCTTCAACCAAACAGAAAGCAATCCCCAGGGTCATCCGGCTCATATTTCTCTTTACAAAGACATTACTCGTTAGTCAGAAATTCGATTTCTAACCTAAACACTAGACAGTCAATACCTCAAAATTCAGAGAAGAATGGCTAAATCTAACAAACATAACACTTTCTTTTTAAATTCCAGACTTCGATAAACATTGTCATCCCCCTTGCGTCTGAACATCCACTATCTCCTTTAATAAAATTTCGAACCAATATCCTACACTCCGTTGCTAACTCATTTTTACGAAATTTGATAAGGTAAGTGAATTCACACAGACAAGAACCCTACAAAGACTGATTTCAATGCTGCATATAATCAAAGCAGACAAGTAGGATTGTCTAAACCTTGGAAAATGTTGCATCCTATGCAGCAACTAATTATAAGGTTTTCAATTCAATAACAATCTATTTTCAACTTTGATTTCCCCCCTATACAATAAAAATTAAAAATAAATAAATAAAAGGAATGAAGAAAAACAAAAGGTTCCCCGTGTTGAAGTTGTCACAACTCGCGCTTACATTAATAAAATCAAACACGTAGAACACAACAGAGATACTTTCACTGCACCATTTGCTGTAATTAAACTATAAAATCATTGGTTTTGTTGTGTTTCTTCTGGGCCTCTCGTTTTACCCCTAAGCATTTCTGTGAAATTACCCCTCATGATGCGTCTAAATCTTGTATCTTCCGCTTGTGGAAGTGCTGCAGCCTTTGGCGACTCGGGTTGAGGCGGATGAGGGTCTGCAGCTTCTTTCTTTCCCAATAGCCCACCTTCTCCAAAGAAACTGCTTACGGATGATGCTATCCCAAGATGAGCACCCATCGCTTTACTGATGGCCTCAAAAGTTCCACCTGACCTTTCCTTCATTATCATTTCAAGAGCTTCTTTATGTGCTGGATCTAATGCATCCGGATCTTTTAACAGGTTTTGTATGGCAGGTAGGAGGTAATCCCTAACGCTATTTGCAGAAATATCTGCAGCAAGTATATATGAGATTTAAGCATAATATGGTATTTGTTCGTGGATACCAATCATGGTTCATGTTTCAAAGAAATTCATCCATCAAGTAGTCAAATGAAGCAAACGTAGCAAAATAATGAGATCGTTTGTGGTACGAGAGAACAAAGGAGTGTGGTCAAACCTGTAGAATCCAAGGCACGGATTGACTCACAGAACGCATTCGCTCTCTCGCGGCGACGCATAATATCACTTACAGAAGCTGGTGTGGCTGTAAATTGAAAAATCTTGGATAAAAGGTGTATGTAGTGTTAAGGAAACAATGGCATGAAATATTTAAAACTAGAAGTCGATAAGAGTTGACTAGTTAATAAAAAAATTAAGCAAAATTCTCTCACTGAATAACGCAGTCCCAAAATTAATCATACAACATATTTAGGATATAATCTCTAAGTTTCTCTGTTGTGTGAGGTACTGCTACTAGTAATCCACGAACAACTGCAACAGTAGCTTCATGGGACCCATCTTCAAGAAAAGCATCCATTTGAACACGTATTTTATCAACAATCTGAAACGTGACAAATATGATGAGTGAATCATACATACTGGTACCTCAAGATTGCCAATATAGCTTCAGGGGAAAAACAATTATACCATGTCATTTTTGAAATGTTGTGCCACAGCCCCAAATGCATCTATGCTGGCATACTTCACATTCAGATTTTGATCCGAGCCAAGTGTAACTAGGGCAGGCAAAATATGGGTAGAAGCAACTTTTGCATCAATGTATGGCAACTGTTAAATTAATGAAGTCAAAATTTTAAAATAGTCACGAGCAGTTGAAATTTCAAAATGATATCTGAAATATTCTGACTAGCTTTAAATGATGATGTAAGAAGAATAACTCACAATAACTTTCAACAGATAGGCGGCATTTATTTTCATGTCTACATTGGTGCTAACAACCATTTCCCACAAAATACTGAATATCAAACCATGGTGCTGTTGAATAGTGCTGCATCATGGAAGAAATCTATATATATTCGTCATACATAATCATAAATAACTCCAGACACTGGTAGATAAAGACACTGAGTGATCTACAAACCAAAGAAAGCGGACAGCATCAATCATCTCAACATTGTGTTTTATTGACTGATTCTCTTTCTGAGTATCTTCAACTAGCAATTTTCTCAAGTAGCCTGCTAATTGTTCATGCTTGCTGGGAGCACCAAGAACACCTGCCAAGAGAAGTGGAAGAACACACATTGTAGAAAGCCTCTCAGCCACAGCAGTTTTTGGCCTCAAACCTGGAATAAAGCAATGATTAATTAAAAATTATAATGTCAAAGAAACTTAAAAAATTTAAGATTCATACCTTTGATTCGTGAACAAACTGTAAATGGAAATAAGGTAAGATCAGCATTATCCCCAACTGCTACCAAGAACACAGGCATCATTATATGCACCAGATAAGGATCCCCAAAGAGTTTGCCAACAGCCAATAAAAACTGCAAACCAATTTTCTAAATTAGCAATGGCTGAAGAACTATCCTCAATATAAAGGAACAAAACAAATTCCGATGAAGTCATCCAAAGTAGACAGGTTACTTTTGTAGTTTTGTTTCTCAGATGGTCTTCTTTCTGAGGCAACATGCAAGCCAGCTGTATTAAATCAGGAAAACATTCAACATGCATCCACTCAAATGCCGGCCAGTCAACATGTCCCCTAGTTGGACAATAAAATCTATCAGAAGCAATGTATGGCCATCACCAAGCTTTCAGCATTGAACCAACACTTAGAAGTTATTTCCACCAGGAAACAAAAGAGTAATAAAACAAATGCCTTACTTTGAATATAATTCAAGTATCGATAAAGAGAACAGTCCATTCTTCGACTCTGGTACTGAAGAAAAAGGACAAGTCTCAACTGCCTTCTGGTGCACAAAGGGAAGCAACTCCATCAGCATTCTCAAAAAGACATCAATATTCCAGCGCTCTCGTTCCCCTAGGACACGTAAATGTGACTCCACAGAGCCTTCAACCCCAGAAAGAGGTGGACAATGCTGAGATAGTAGAGGGACAACATATCACAAACCAGGCAAAGAAGTGTACAAGCAAGAAATAAATTATAAGAAAGAAGCATACCTGAGCAGACCTCAAGATATGAGAAAGTAAAACTCTTAATATGTGTTCCAATTTGTTTCCCCATTTTATTACTGCAGGGAGTAGCTCCTTAAGTGCAGTTTCCACCACCACTCCAGACGGATCACAGACCAACTGGAACATCATCTCCTCAACCTATTACAAATAGATTTAGGCATGGAGGAACTTAGTACGATCAGAGATATTTAATTTTCACAATGCATTATAGAAAATCTTTCTTTTTTCCATTTTTTTTCATTTCATCCGAGTCTTTTTCATTTCATCAAGTCATCAAATTATGACAAGAGAAAGGCTCCATTCCCTAGACCATGTTCCATCAACCTGTTCTAGAGCTTACATTGTAGCCAATTCTGTCAAATCAGAATTCTTCTCCATGATTGCCTCGAAGCATATTTAGTGAGGCTGACCTTGATATATTTGTCCACATTTGGGAAGAGTGGAAGCAGCAAAGCTAGATTACGTGCAGCAGACTCTCGAACAACGGTTGCAGAATCTTCTATCAGTTGTTGCACAATGGACAAAATTAGAGAATCACGGATCTCAGGCCGGACAAAATCTGCTAGCTCTCCACAGGATTGGGCAACAAGCAATCTACGCTCTTCATATGTGTGGTTTATCTAAAATCCATGAAACCAGAAAAATCGAACAGAACCTTCAGAAGACAGAAAAGAAATGAAGACAAAAGGCATATAATGATGAGATAGCCTCCCAAAAAATCATTGCTGAAACTCACTTGTTCCCAGCACTGGGGAAGCAATTCTGTTTCTGTTCTCATCTCTCCTACATTCTTAGCAAGAGTAACACATGCCTGAAATAAAGTTCAGTAGATTCAGCATCAGGTTCAAATTGTCTAGCTGTGCTAAACTTTAACTAGAATTTCCAAGGAATTCATTATATGATCAATATTGATGATCCTACATCCATTATGATTCGTCTCTGCTGCTCATCTGGACGTTTGATCAAGTTAAACAATGTGTGGGTCAAGGAATCTCGTGTGGTACTTTCTGGATGACGCTCGATTGCACACATCATTAAGGGGAGAAGCTCCTGTGCACAAACAAATGAATGCAATATAATAAGACTTTCATATACACATGCAGATAAATCAAGAAAAGATTAGTCAAAAGCAAACCTCCCGATGATTGATCAACACATAAGGAACAATTTTGGGTAATGCATCGGCAAGGATCTGAATTGTTTCTAAACCCTGCTAAGCAAGATCATATTCCAAAATGTTATTAATGAAATTCCAGCATCAGGAAAGGACAAGCAAAACAAGAAAGACCTAAGAATTTATTCTACTAAAGGGTATCGCTGTCAATAGTATCACTGGGCTGAAAGGTTTGCATATTCAACAAGAATTCAGCCCTCTCAATACCAAGAGAGAGAATCCAGAAATGGATAAGGAAAATAATTTAATTTCCTAGAGAAAGAAGATCAACTTGCCGTGTTGTCAGAAGTAGCATCAACACTTAAGTTGTCTAATTTTATGTCTAGCCCACCATCTTCTGATGGTCGTTCACCATTTTGTTTGGAGCCTGTTTGATTGTTATCAATACTAATATCTCCATTTGAATGATTTCTCAACAAATCTGACGAGACATCCTCAGGTTTACCAGTGTTGTCAGTGACCATTGATTGAGCATCTTCACTTCCTAACACTCCAACCACATCATGAGGATGAGAAACTATAGTTTTATCTTCATGTATCTCAACAACTTTCTCTTCAGTCTGCAAAGACTCTTCCTCAAAATTGCTTGAATCTATGGATTCAGAAGGCTTTGTGCTGTTTGCTTTCAACCTTTCTATTTCAATCTGCAATGATGCTATTTCTTCCTTGTACTTCTCTAATGACTGAGATTGAATAGAATCAGCATTACTAGCCATCATGCTCCGCCCCGAACGATATCCTTCTATGCGCATTTTCAGTTTAGTGATTTCAGCTCTGCAATCATTAAGTTCCTTACGTTGGAGCTCCCAGGACTGCTTCAACTCTTGCATCTGAAAAAATGAAAGACACGCAAATGTACATACAGTCAATACTGTTCTCCTTACATGAGAAATAATGCAGCACTTGAAATATGCAGTGTAGTAAGAGAGAATAACCTGGTTCTCCCTCTCCTTGATATCTTTTTGAAGGGCTTCTAAAGATTTATCAGAATAATCTTTATTTTTCAGTAATTTATCTTTTTCACGATTCAACTTTTCATATGCTTTCTTTAATGAATCATTTTCTCGGAGCATGGCAATTTTCTCCTGCAACATAAAACTTGAGTCATTGGTGTACATTTCAGCATAAAATCCCACCTCCAGTCAACATTAAACATTAATGCAAATTTGTCAATAATGACTCTCCAAAATCTATATCTATATTCCGTATGTGCATGCAAGTGCAAGTATTAACAGAAAAGAGTAATAGAAAGTTGCCTATTCAATAAATGTTTATTGCAATACCTCAGCAGCCTCTGAAGTGGATGAAAGGTATTGATAGTAATAATGGCGCAAGGCATCTGGCACGCATGCAGGTGTGTTCTGCCATACGTCTAAATTCTGATCTGTAACCTGAAGTGAAAGAATTGCAAGGCAATGAAAATGGATGAAAATTTCACACACACAAAAAATGAAAAAGAGCAAATATATACGCACAAGCACAGATTAAATACACCTAGTTCACTGATGTTTTACATCCCTTGAAAGTTGAAAATAAACAAGAACCAGTACATTCAGCAGTATGGGTTTCAACAAGATCCTTTTTTTTCTATTTTAAATCCACATATAACTAATCCATTGGCAGATATAAAAATTTTCCAACCACTGCCAAAATTTATGGACTTGTTATAATAAACATTAGAACTATGTTAATCCAAATAATACTCAGTAAAGCAACCTTTTAGCCATTTGTACTGCCTTTAGCCCCAGCATAAAAAAACTTAAGTAATACACCATTAAAAATTTACCCAAAGCACTCAAGTTTATATCACAAAAATTTTCTAGTTCTAAAGCTTTTCTTGTTTGGCATATATCTATATCATCTTTTGTTAACTTTGAATCAGCAGACCAACCCACAAGCGGTTTCCATTTTCGGCTAAATGAGAAAAATAGAACAACCAACAAACCACAGAAAATAATGTAGGAAAAGCACACAATCTTGACAAGGTAGGACCTCCCCATTTTCATGTCAGAGCAAAAGCTCTTGATATACAAAAAGAATTGGGGAAGGCAACAACAACAAAATAAAACAAAACAAATATACATGAAAAGTCTTACATACTTCTTCATAGAATGTCATAGCAGTAAGCCGATACCCAGCTATAAGTAAATATTCCTTCACAGCACAATTAAGATCCCTGCGCTCATTATCCTTCAAAGGACCCAAGTTAGAGAAGGAAGCGTCCTTCTTTTGCCGTAGAATCTCTGGTCCAGTGTTTTCAGAATCATCTGATTTTGAATCTGGAAAAGCATCCAAGGTAAAACTGTGTGAAATTAGAAAACAGTAGTATCTAGCTAAAGCATCCAAGATTAAAAAAAAATGTATCAAATTAAAGAACACTAGTATCTAGCTAAAGAAGCAATATCATTTATATCTATTTACATCAAGTCTGAACACTGGTTGATATTTCAATTTATAATAGCCAATAAAAGGCAATGAATTTGAAACAAATGGAAGAAAGTGTTGAAACAATCATACTAGAGTTTGAGCTACAACAGCGCCACACGATTAAATAAAATGAGCACAGCTAAATCCAAAAGCAAACAGAAATCCAAACATTCCCTGCAGATGGACCTCCTTCAGAATCCACAATCAAATAAGGGCTAGTCAGATATTGTATCAAAGTATCCAACCCAGAAGCATAAGCCAATTGGCTGAGAATCTGTCCGAAATATAAGCACATACCACAGTGGCAGAGTCCCTGAACATCCTATGTAAGATTCTAACACCACTCCAGATGTCATTCTACAACAATAACATCAATGACCCAGGCGGCGACTACAGTTTAATTGTGGGCAGTAACGTGGCAGTGTGTTAATTCCCTCAACCACAAAAAGAGAAGTATGTTGATCCTGGTTTCATTTACTAACAAAATCATAAAAACTGGGAATACTTAATTTTGGCAACCTTGACCATTTACAAGTTATACAAAACTAAAAATAACTCATTATTTCAAAAGTAAATAATTTGTAAGATAATAAGCAGCACTCATTATAACCATCAAGGAGAAAAGAAACTTTACCACTCAATTCCAGCTGTGGCAAATCTTTTTTCTTCTGTAATTCAGCCTTCAACTTTGAAATATCCTCTTGAGCCAAACGAAGCTCATATTCACTAAGTGCCAGCCTTTCTTCCATTGCCTCTTTCTCTTCTAGCAAATTCTGAGGGTCTGCAACTGCTTTTCAAGAATAAAAGGGGCAGAAAAGAGCATCGCTTACATTCTGTATTCAAGATACAGCATAAAATTGCAGTTACGCATCACGTAGTAACTCAGGCCTATCTATATGCAAGAATCTATACAAATATATGTGCATTTCGAATACATGCCACAGTGAAATAATCTTCTACCATTAAGTTATAATTAACTAGTCAACAATCCAGAGAAAAAAAAACAAAGAAAACGAAGAAGAAATATGATTAATGATTACAAGACAACCATGACACACAAAACACAAGAAACCAGTGATGAAAATGTGATCATACAGTGTTTAACACACACCTATGACTATAAATCCATAATTTGACCATATGCAGAGAGTACAGCATAAGGCTCCATTTTTTTCCTGGAATGAGAAAATAACAATTATAGAATATCTGTTCAGCTTCAAACTCAATTGTGCTTAAACAAAAATGGATTGTTTTTTTAATCTAAGGTGGCTCAGCCTTAGTCTTTCCTACTTGGTCACATCACATACCTGCCATTCAACAATGCTAACCTATCTCATAAATAAAAACAAATCTAACTTGTTTTGCCCTAGCGCCGGCACTGGAGCATGGTCCTACATTTCAGTAACAAACAGTGAAATACTAAAAGATGCCGAAGGCCCGAAGTCTATCCCTCTCAGGATCTAAATGCATTTTTGTACTCAACAAAAAATTCCCTCCAATTTTGAATTGTATGACCCAAGAATGGAAAATTCTGTACAACAAAAGAATCTTGCTGCAGTTTTCTTTGTTGATCACACTTTCAAGCATTTTCACTTGCACTAACTACATACACCATGTTGTTTTTCCAATAAAATAATTACCACTTTTGCTAGGTTTATACTCTCTCCGTCCCATTTTTATAATCTAGTAGTTATTTACACACATATTAATGAAGTATAATTAAGTTAGTTAAGAATTGATTTTTTCCTAATATACCCTCATTAAATATAATACATTTTTCAAATCATTTTTAATGCTATTTGCAATTGTTGTGAGAAAATATATATTAAATAAGGGTATAATAGTAAAGCAATGACTTTATTTATGATAAGTGGACTATAATTTGGGACATCTAAAAATAGTATAATAAACTATAAAGATGGGACAGAGGAAGTATATTGAATATTCCGCAAAACTTGCTTCCTGCAAGCTACTTTAGACATATTTATTCTTATCTCACCTGTTAACTGAAATCTCCACTTAATATAATAAAGTGCATGTAAACTCCCTATAAGAAGATGCAAAACATAAACCACGCATTGAAACCAAAATTGTCCTCCTATGTCATCTCAGCCTTCTTTTCTCTGGATTCAATAGTATTTGTGCTTTCAAGTCACTTGCCTGCAGAACTTAGCCAAAATGGTGCCATATTTCTTGAATAACAAATTTTGGCTGCATTATCAACTTATAATTAAATTCTGCAATGCTACTTAAATCTAAGACTCTCTCTGCATAACTACCTTTCATCCCTATCACTAGCAATTCAAATTTCCGGTGCTTCCAAGCAAATTGAAATCACTATTCTGCTTCGACACATAAATTCATCACTTCCTCAAACCAACTAGATTCCTTCCCTCAGCCACAATTAAAGAAATTCAATTTCTACGCTCAAAAGTCTGTCAATATTCGAGTCTAACACTCAAAAATAAACTCTACATGAATATCACTTCAATTGAATTCCAGATCACACAGTAATGTCACACAAGCACCAAATACAATCAACATCAAAGCTAAACAAGCAAAACCAAGGCAGAGCACAAACCGTATAAAACTGAAGTACAATGAGTAAGAAGGAATTAAGTTTTTGAAGAGGAAAAAAGAAAACCTCGAAGAGTATTGAAGCGAGAGATCTGATCGGGAGGGAAGTGAGAAGGATCAGCGAAGAATTCCTTAAGGCGAATGGCGTGGTCGTCTCTGCCATCATCGAGGAGCTCATGAAGCAATTCAAATGCCGTCAATAGATAATTCTCTTCTAGCAAGAAATTGACCACACAATTGCACAAAGACGATCTCTCTACATCCATTTCTTTTCTTCGCTTTTTCCTCTATCTGCTTAGCCTCTAATTTCACTCTGTATTTTCATCTCATTAATAGCTTGTTTCTTGTTCTCACTGTTGTATTTGGATCTGTTTTGGCTTTTTGAGCTCATTACTCATTTTATAGGGAATAGTGATAAGATGGTTGTCGGCGTTCGGTGAAACTTTGGGTCAGAGACTGCGTGCCTTTTATGAGTTGAGATTTGATTAATCGAACGGATAAAATTCCATGATCAAGGTGAGAAGAGTGTGGGGGCTATTTGATTTAGTTTGTTATGGACTATACCATACAAGTTTTGGTGCCATCGTCACGAAAGTCAATGGTAAAGTTCTTTGATTAATTTAATGCTTTTTTATTATTATTATCCATAGCCCCACCATGAATCTAACTAACCCTAAAACAGTATTTAAAAATAAAAAATAATTAAAATTAATTTAAAAATGGATATACATCAATTTGATTAATTAATCAAATTAATTAGTTAATCGAATTAATTTTTTTAAAATTTTTTAATTGAACCGATTAAATTTTTATTTAAGTTGATTCGGTTAATTAATTAAACTAAATTGATCAATTTAATTAATTAATCAAATCGATCGATTTTTTTTAAAGTTTATAATAAAAATTTTATTTAGAATAAAAATTTAATATAATTAAATAACTAAATAAAATTTATTAAAATATTAAAAAAAAAACTTTATTTTATAATAAAAATTTACATTTATAGTAAAAAAATAATATAATTAAATAATTAAATAAAAAATAATAATTAAATTTTTTTAAAAAAAAATCGATTAATAGTTAACCGATTGAACCAAACTGGTTAACTATTAACCGAACTGAAAAATAAATTTATATAAATTTTTCGACCGAACCAATCAAATTATTCTAAATTCAGTTAACCGAATTAAATTTTTTTACCAGTTAACCAAAAATTTGATCAGTTAATCATATTTTTCCCACCTCTAAATTAATTTATTTTAATATCATAATTCAAATCTTATTTTGTGATGAATAGAATAATCTCAGTTGTAGTTTCCAACATTTATGATACAGGAAAATAATTTTACCTTATCTATAATTCTCCTTTCAATTTGCTTCTGTTTAAACTTCATTTTCAATCGAGACCAGTGTCTAGTGTCTGAGCCTCTATCCTAACTTTCCTCCTAAACTTGTAAAAGAAAGAAAATTCCCAAAATCGCCCGTACTTTTTCCATAAATTGGTTATGAAATATTTTAACGATTGAGCTTTTTTGATGGTTTAGAGTCTAGGTGAACAGCCCTCCGAACGTATTCACGTGAAGCCGTAAGAAACTAGGTAAGCAAAAGTCACAATCAAAATAAGGAAAGTTGATCGGATTTCCATTAGTGAATATATGGATGTGATCCATGATAGAATTTTCTTATTTAATTAGAATACTCATATGCAACCAATTTTTTAAAACTGAATCAGATCAGTGGATCGGGTTAATAAAAGGTTAATCTAATTTAATAATACTAAAAATTGGACTGAATTGAATCAAATCAAAATGAATCGATTTTTTTAAGTTTTAATTTTTTTATAAAAAAATAAAGAAAAAAATTATAGATTCATTTTTTAAATTATTATATTTAATATGTGATAATTTTGAAATAATAAAGTATATTTTTATTATTTTTAAATTTTTTTTAAATTTATTTGATTTTTAGATTATTTATTAATATTTAAAAATAAGAATTCATAATATTATTATATTATTGAACTTGAGTTAATCAGATTGAACCAGTTAAATCATAAATTAATCATCAATTATGTTTGATGTCCAGTTTAATTTTAAAAATAATGCACACAATTTTTGCCATAACAAATTTAAACAAATTTACCTCTATATTTTAGTACATGCTAATGTTTTTAAAATCAAATCGAAGACCGAATTAGCCTTATTACTAAATTGTGATTCAACCGATTTAATTGGGTTAGCCTCAGCTTTTGTATTTTATAAATATATAAAAATAAAATATCAAAACCCAAGATGTGCAGTTGAAGGGCTTCCCCACAAGTCAGGAAATGGAAATGAGGAAATTATTAGTTGAATTATGAAGGGAATTAGTTGTCAATTGGTTAACCTTGTATTCAATCAGTTGGTTTTTATAGCTAAAATTTTGTTATAGAATATGTTATTGAAATTACAAATACAAGTGAGTTACAACAAAAGAGAATTATATATATAGTCATTTAAAGGTTGAAATCAATCAGTAATATAATTCATAAATTTCTCTCTAATTTATTTTACTTTGCTCTTCCTATTCGATAGTCCTCTATTTAACTAGAAATACATATGAATATTAAGTTATGAACATAATTATTCAATTGTATATGTTTGGAAAATCTAATTAAGATTGTACATTTCCTTCTTATTGTGTTTATAACTACAAGTCCCACACAATACTTATTCTTTTAGGGATTATTGGATAATAATCTCTTTTTCTTTTTGTTTATATCTCTGTCCATATTCGTATTGCTGAAGATATATATATCTTTGTCCACATCTTTCTCTTTTACTGCGGCATCTCTCTCGTCCATGAATTTACCAAGAGGAGAGAAGTAGATATTGTCCAAAGCCACCATTAAAATTAATAACTAAACCATCATGATTGGAAGAGAAATTGAAATCAAACAAAACAACTTTCTCCATTTCTTCAGCAAGGGAGGGTGGAGCGAAGGTAAACGAAGTTACTGCAAGAAGAAAGAGGAATTTGAGAATGGAAAATATGAGAGCTAAGTGTTAGATTATTTATATGAACTAATATTTATACATTAAATATAACATTAGGTTAAAATAATTTTATGTCATATATATATACTATCATAAAAGGTTTGGCCCAAATATTAAAGTGATCTAATTTGGTTTAGGTTAATTATGGGCATATTTTTAAATTATAAAGTATGGGTCTATATGTGTAGATACTCTAATGTAATTTCTAATTTTATGATGGGCTAAATTGGAAATAGAAGAAGTCTTCAAAAGACATTAGGGTTATGGGCCCCAAATTATGTGTTTGAGTTTCTTCTTATATATATCCCATCATATATAAGATAAGGAAGAAGTTTGAAGATCTTAAAATTTCTCTAAAAATAAAACCTCTCAAACACATCAATTTAGAAGATCAAAACCATAAGGCTAAGGATTCAGATCTTCCATATGGATTCAGGTACGCTTCCGCTTTCAGTTTTATTTAATTATTCTTAATGATTGAACATGAATGATCTTGAATTGATGATAATTTTCATCAATAGATTTTGATCCTACAATTGGTATCAGAGCTTATTCATGTTTAATCATTGAGATTTAAGTTATTTTATTGTTGTTTTGGATATGGATTAAGACTTGGTTCATTTATGATAAAATTTTGGTTAAATTGAATTGTGATTTATACAGTATATGTTTGTGGTATTGTGGATATGTTGAAATTTTTCTTCATATGGGTCCCATTAATTATTATGTGTTGAAATTTTTCTTCATATGGGTCTCATTAATTATTATGCGTTGAAATTTTTCTTCATATGGATCCCATTAATTATTATGTGTTGAAATTTTTTCTCATATGGGTCCCATTAATTTTTCTTCTTTATTTATGTACAAGCTCCACATGTTGAAATTTAGAAAAAAAAATGTATTTGACATGTTTGGACATTGATTAAATATATTTATATTTTATCAATTAATTTTGGATTTTGGGAATTTTAGATTTAAATAATGGAAAGATTATATATATATATTGAGATAAATTGATTGACACAATAAGGCTCACCAAAGTGAACTTAGTGGAGATTAATTTATTTTAAAATATATAAAGAGTTAAGTGTGTATGACTAATGTGAATATAAATTGGCCCAAAGGAAAGTTTATATTCAACATAATCACATATGCTCTTGTGGTGATAAATATGTGATGATTATTTGGTTTTACATGTGAGCAATAAATCAGCCCAAAGGAGGATATATTGTTTGGCATGTTAATTTATTATCAATATTTAATTGTTATGCCAAGGTACCACTTGTAAGGTAATATTTTGTCCAAAGATAAAATATTAATGGAGCGCTCGGTATCTTGAGATGGGGTTTACCATTATTTAAATTTATTATTCAACTTCAGTTATACTTTGGAAATATGTTAGTATATTGATTGTTTGTTTTGTTTTGGATTCAGTTAATGCTACCGCAGCTAATATTTCTGCCAATATTAATTCGGTTCCTATGTTAAATGGCACAAATTTTAAGGCATGGCAAGAGAGTGTTCTTATCACTCTCGGAGTCATGGATCTGGACTATGCGATAAGAGTTCAGAAACCCGCTGATCTTACTGATAAGAGTACCTCAGAGGAAAAGAGGGAGATGGAAAAGTGGGAAAGGTCTAATCGCATAAGTCTTATGATCATTAAGCGTGCTGTTCCAGAAGCTTTTAGGGGCACTATGTCTAATCAAGTGGATACTGCTAATTCCTTGAGGATATAGAGAAAAGATTTGCTAAGAATGAAAAGGCTGAAACTAGTACAATCTTAGCAAAACTTATCTCTATGAGGTATACAGGTAAAGGAAACATAAGGGAGTACATTATGGAAATGTCACATCTTGCTTCAAAGTTAAAAACACTTAACTTGACCTTGTCTGAGGACTTGTTAGTGCATTTGGTTTTGATATCTCTTCCAGCACAATTTATCCAGTTTAAGGTGAGCTATAATTGCCAAAAGGAATCTTGGTCACTTAATGAGCTCATCTCACACTGTGTTCAGGAAGAGGATAGAATGAAGCAAGAAAAGATATCAAGTGCTCATTTAGCTTCCACTTCTAAGGACAAAAGGAAAGACAATAAAAGAAAGAAAAATAAGGAAGCTGCAGAAGCGCCACAAAAGAAACAAAATAAGGAACAAAATCAGATTACTTGTTTCTTCTGTGGTGCTCCGGGTCATGTGAAGAAGCATTGTACCAATTATCATGCATGGCGTGTGAAAAAGGGTAAGCTTCTTAATTTTGTTTGTTCAGAGGTTGATTTGACTTCAGTGCATAGACACACATGGTGGATAGATTCTGGTGCAACAACTCACATCAGTGTGTCTATGCAGGGTTGCCTGAGTTACCGAAAGCCTAATGATGTTGAAAAATACATCTACGTTGGCAACAGACAGGAGATTGAAGTTGAAGCAATTGGGACATTTAGATTATTATTAAGAACTGGTTTGTATTTGGACTTGAAAGAGACTTTTGTTGTACCGTCTTTTAGACGGAATTTGATTTCTGTTTTTGTATTGGACAAATTTAGTTTTTCTTGTTCATTTGGAGATGGAAAATTTAGTCTTTTTCAAAATTCAAATTTATTTGGTTCCGGTTCTTTGTCTGGTTATGATAATCTATATATGATTGATACAGTTGCTTCATTTCATGAATCCTTGTCTGTTAATACAATAGGCATAAAACGCAAATTAACAAATGAGAATTTAGCTTCGTTATGGCACAAGAGATTAGGTCACATCTCTAAAAAGAGAATTGAGAGACTTGTGTCAGACGGTATTCTCGATCCTCTTGATTTTATAGATTTTGATGTGTATAAACTATATCAAGGGAAAACAAACAAATGTGAGGAGATTTGGTGCCAACAGGAAATCAGACGTCTTGGAACTAGTACACACAGATATTTGTGGTTCATTCCCTAAGGCTTCTTGGAATGGGCAACAATATTTTATTTCGTTCATAGATGATTTTTCACGATATGGCTACCTTTATCTCTTACATGAGAAATCGCAATCACTGGACATATTTAAAAGTTATAAGGCTGAAGTTGAGAACTAACTCAACAAAAGAATTAAAAGCGTTAGATCTTACCGTGGTGGTGAATACTATGGTAGATATGACGGTTCAGGTGAACAATGTCCAGGCCCATTTGCGAAATTCCTAGAGGAATGTGGTATCATCCCACAATACACCATGCCTGGTTTACCCACTATGAATGGTGTAGCTGAAAGACGAAACAGAACACTTAAGGATATGGTAAGGAGTATGATTAGTCATTCTACCTTACCAGAATCACTCTGGGGAGAGGCTTTAAAGACTACAGCTTATATACTCAATAGAGTTCCAACTAAGGCAACTGCAAAAACTCCATATGAGCTTTGGACAAGTAAACAGCCTAGTCTTAAGCATTTGCATATATGGGGATGTCCAGCTAAGGCAAGGCCTTACAAGCCAAATGAAAAGAAACTGGACTCAAGAACTGTCAGTTGTTACTTTATTGGATATTCTGGAAGATCCAGGGGTTACAAATTTTATGATCCCACAACTAAGACTATATTTGAGACGGGAAATGCCCGATTTTTTGAGGATGTTGAGTTTGCAAGGGGAGAAAGAGTTAAAGACTTTGACTTTGAAGAGGAATATGTAAATATTCCTTTAATTACTCTTGACAATAATCAAGAACAATACCCCATACCTGATATTGTTCAAGAAGCAATTCCAGACAATGTCATTGAATCTCCCACTCAAGTTCAAGAAATTGTTCCAGAAGAACAAACTCTACAACCTGAAGAAACATTGCCATTAAGAAGATCCACTAGAGAAAGAAGGAATGCAATACCAGATGATTATATTGTATTTCTCCAAGAACATGAGGTTGACATTGGAGTGATGGAAGATGATCCAATCAACTTTCATCAAGCCATGGAAAGTCCTAACTCTCAAAAGTGGATTAATGCCATGAATGAAGAGATAAAGTCCATGAGCGATAATGACGTATGGGATCTTGTCCCATTGCCTGAAGGTTCGAAACCCATTGGTTGTAAATGGATTTTTAAAACCAAGAGGGATTCGAAAGGTAATGTGGAGAGGTACAAAGCACGTCTTGTTGCTAAGGGCTTTACACAGAAAGAAGGTATTGATTATAAAGAGACTTTCTCTCCAGTTTCCTCGAAAGACTCTTTTAGGATTATAATGGCTTTAGTGGCATATTTTGATCTTGAGTTACATCAAATGGATGTTAAAACTGCGTTTCTCAATGGCAATATTGATGAAACAATTTATATGGTGCAACCAGAAAATTTTGTATCGGGTGATGCAAAGTCTATGGTTTGCAAATTAAAGAAATCCATCTATGGACTTAAACAAGCGTCTCGACAATGGTATTACAAGTTTCATCAAGTTGTCATCTCATTTGGTTTTGAGGTGAATTTGGTTGATGATTGTATATACCATAAGTTCAATGGGAGTAAGTATATTTTTCTGGTTTTATATGTTGATGACATATTGCTTGCAAGTAATGCTATAGGTTTATTGCATGAAACCAAGAGATTTCTAGCTAAGAACTTTGAGATGAAAGATCTTGGTAATGCATCTTTTGTATTAGGAATCCAAATACATCGAGATCGTTCTCAAGGTGTACTTGGATTATCATAAAAGGCCTATATTGAAAAGGTTTTAAAGAGATTTGGCATGCAAGACTGTAAACCAGGAGATACCCCTGTGGCTAAAGGAGACAAGTTTAGTCTTAACCAGTGCCCTAAAAATATCTTTGAAAAAAGAAAATGCAGAAGATCCCTTATGCTTCAGCAGTAGGGAGTCTAATGTATGCACAAGTTTGTACGCGTCCGGATATTGCGTACATTTGTGGAATGTTAGGCAGATATTTGAGTAATCCAGGAATGGATCACTGGAAGGCAGCCAAAAGAGTTATGCGGTACTTACAGAGAACAAAACATCATATGCTCACATATAGAAAGTCGGATAAATTAGAGATTCTTGGATATTCAGATTCCGACTTTGCTGGATGCCAAGATAGCAAGAAGTCTATATTAGGTTATATTTATCTGCTTGCTGGTGGAGCTATTTCCTGGAAAAGTGCTAAACAGTCACTTGTAGCTCCTTCCACCATAGCAGCTGAATTTGTAGCATGCTATGAAGCATCTAATCATGGAATATGGCTGCGAAATTTTGTCACTGGGCTGCGAATTGTGGATAATATTGAAAGATCACTTAAGTTATTTTGTAACAATAAATTAGCAGTTTTATATTCCAATAACAATAGGAGCTCGACGAAGTCAAAGCACATAGACATCAAGTTCCTAGTTGTTAAAGAAAGAGTTCAAAGTGGACAGTTGTCTATAGAGCATATTGGTACAAACTCCATGATTGCGGATCCGCTTACTAAGGGACTACCACCCAAGGTCCTTTCATGAGCACACTGCTCATATGGGTGTTATGTCATTTGAAGAAATTCAGTTTTAGTGGGAGTTTTGTATTATGCTTTCTTGTAATAGACAAACTTTGGTTATGTTATGCTTGATTTTCTACAAAAATAAAATTTTAATTTATTCACACTTTGAATTTGGCATAATGTGGTTTCATCATGGTTTTAGGAGGATCAATTGGAAATAGACATGTTTAGATCACATTGCATGTAATTTCCATGCTACACATCCATACTTGATCTATGTCATTTGGTTATATTAGTATATGTGATCAAGGATAATTTTATTATGATGTAACTATAATAAATAATGTCTTGGTTCTATATTGATATAGCTAATGGACGAGATTGTTCGGAAAACCATTTAGTTATGATAGATAAGTTTTGAGCTCATAAGGTTATATTATGGCATAAGATTATAAAGTTGTAAAGTTATATTTATGTACAAATATAGTCCAAGTGGGAGATTGTTGGATTATTTATATGGACTAATATTTATACATTAAATATAACATTAGGTTAAAATAATTTTATGTCATATATATATACTATCATAAAAGGTTTGGCCCAAATATTAAAGTGATCTAATTTGGTTTAGGTTAATTATGGGCATATTTTTAAGTTATAAAGTGTGGTCTATATGTGCAGATACTCTAATGTAATTTCTAATTTTATGATGGGCTAAATTGGAAATAGAAGAAGTCTTCAAAAGACATTAGGGTTATGGTCCCCAAATTATGTGTTTGAGTTTCTTCTTATATATATCCCATCATATATAAGATAAGGAAGAAGTTTGAAGAGTTTAGAATTTCTCTAAAAATAAAACCTCTCAAACACATCAATTTGGAAGATCAAAATCATAAGGCTAAGGATTCAGATCTTCCATATGGATTCAGGTACGCTTCCGCTTTCAGTTTTATTTAATTATTCTTGATGATTGAACATGAATAATTTGAAATTGATGATGATTTTCATCAATAGATTTTGATCATACACTATGAACTTGATTTTTGTAATTTGAATAGGAAAAAAAAAGACTATGCGAATGTAAGTGTGTAAATTTATACACATGTCATCTCAACAAAAAAAAAGTCGATTGATTAAGTAAATAATAAGTTTAAATGACTACATGATTAAACTTTATTGAGACAAAATGATAAATTCTGTATAACATAAGGAACTACCAATGTATTACCTATTAATTTTCTCATTACATTTTGCCTTAAGAAAATTATTTTATTATTTCTTTAAAAGTTCATATTAAGCATAATAACTCTTGATGCTCATCATATATATTATTTCAAAAAGCAACCGTTAATTATTACTAAATTATAAAAATTTCCATTCCAATTTGAAAATCTCTAAGTTTATTTAATTTATAGAGTATGAATTTGAAAAAATGAAAACGAACAAATTTTTGTTGTTTTCATTTTTATATATAATAAAAAATAAAAATATAATTAGAAGGTTTTTATTATTATTATTATTTGTTATTTAACAAGTGGTGTGGATTGGGATGCAAATACGTGGCACTTGAAATGCCATAGACATGAGTGACAGTCAGACAGACTCTGCTGGGTTTCTCAACATTGAAATTGCCATTTACTCCTTCGTTCTGACAATTAAAATTTAAAAATAATGTTTTCGGGTCCAATCTGTCGCATCATATTGGAAGAACACTGAATATTGTAATTTAATTTTCCATTTTTTCGTCATAGTATTATTGCTAAAATTAAAAAAAATAAGAATAATTGAACTTATTAATTATAAATATTAGAATAAAAACTCCAACAAACTTAAATTTTAGATGAAATTAATAAACCAATATGCAATATAAAATATATTTAAAATTATATAAAATCTTAACTCTCGAATCTTACAACTCATTTAATAAAATATTATAATAATCATACATGTAATTTAAATTTGATTTGATTAAAACCGAATATTATGTTCTCAAATTCTTGCAAGCGCTTTGTGCAAAAAAAAAAAAAAATCTTGCAATTGTAAGTAAAAAATACAGCATCACCTTCTAAAACTTATTCTTTTTTAAATCAAAAAAGTCATTTCTAATCAAAAAGCTGTTATTTATCAGGATTTCCTTGGAAATTCATAAAATGAAAAACAAGGGGTCCACAAATATTTTGGAAAGATTATATTTTATTATTATTTAAATGGACGAGGTCAGCCAATAATCAACTGCAAGAAAGCAGCGATTCTTCCAATATTAACCAACCATCAGCATTCTTTCACCTTTTCTCTTCTCCTGCCGTTTTATCTCATCTTTTTCTTGGGCACATCTTACCCATCAAAAGCCTCTCTTACACTTCAAAAAAAAAAATAAAAAAATAAAATAACTCAATCTCTAAGCTTATAAAAATGGTCTAAACATCTAAAATTTCAAGAATTTTACATTACACGCATTCCCCATTTTCAGGTAAGAGCAAGACTTTCTTGGAAAGTGTGTTTAGTATGATTGTTGTTTAGTGATGAAGAAACATATCTAGAAGCTGGTTTGCTGCAATTTGATATCAAGAATTCTAGAATTTGTCTAAGTACTTGTATTTTTTATTATTTTTCAATTTAATGGAACAGTTCAAAAAAAATGGATAGAAGAGCTTTTGATGATAGAAGAAGAATTGGGACGGTGAAGGCAGCCATTAACATGTATGGAGAAAAAATTCTTGAAGGTACTTCTTCAGTGAAGAAACCCCAGGTTGATTTTTCTGAGGTATGTTTCTATTAAGCCCCTTTTTTGTTAATTTTATTTGCTATATAGCTGAATTTCTGGAGTTCTTGGTAAATTCTGTGTTTTTAAATTTATTTATTTGTTTATAGAAATCTTCTTCAAGAGCCAAAGAGCTGCATATTGCAAAAAGAGACATGGTTAAATATAAAGAGAGTAGAAAAATAACAGAGTCAGTAAAAGCTCAAGCAGAATCTGAGCTCTCAAATGCTAAAAAAACTGTGAAAGATCTTGCTTTACAAATTGAGGAATCAAACTCTAAGGCTAAAGCAAGGATAAGAGATGTAGAAAAGCTAAAGAAATCCGGTAAGCGTGAAGAAAAGGCTTTGGATGTTAAGAGTGTTGAGAGTCACCAATGTGCAGAAATAATGAGAGAATTGGAATATGTGAAGCAAGAACTGAGTAAACTTAAGCTTGATATGGCTTCTGTTTTGGAAGAGAAAAAAAGGGCTGAGAAGGAAATTGAAGGGTCAACTTCTAAATTGTGGTCAAATTTGAGCTCTGCAGAAGCTCTTAGGAAGGAGATTGAGGAGTTAAATGAAGAACAAGTGCTTACTGAATTGGCTCGAATCGAGGCATTGAAAGAGTTTGGAGAAATTGAGGCTCAAAAAGAAAAGGAAGCTTGTGAGTTCTCATTTTCCATGGAGAAGAGTAGAAAGAAAATGAAAGAATTTATTGAGGAAATTGACAGATCAAAAGAGCTTGAGTCTAAATTAGCTGTTACATTAGCTGATGTAAATGTGTTGCAGAATGAACTAAAGCTTGTTAAAGAATTAGAAAAAAAGGTATTAAGAAATGATAGTTTGAAGCATTCAGGAGGCAGTTTTCAAGAAAGCAGTAAAGTAGAGGATATGCCTTCGTTGAGTTCAATCACAGAAGAACTGGAGGAAGCAAAGAAAGAATTGGCTGGAATTAGAGAAGAGGGCTTCCAGTTCATGGCCTCAATGGATATTATAAGGAGTGAGCTTAAGCATGTAACAGAAGAAACAGTTCGGTTGAAGAAAACAGAACAGAAGGCAGATTTAACTGTTCAGAATCTAAACTCAAAGCTTCTCAGAGCAAAAACTAAGCTGGAAGCTGCATCTGCAGCTGAGGCAAAGGCTAGATCAATTGTATCCAATCTGTCTCTGACTCTTGAACAGTTGAAAACAGAAGCAGAAGCGGCTAATAAAGAGAAGGAACTTATTAGTGCAGAAACTGCCAATATCAAGGCGGAAATTCAGAAAACTGTCTCTGAAATAGACATAACTGAAGGAAAATTGCAGGCTGAAATGCAAGAACTTGAGGAGGTCAAAGCATCAGAAGCTTCAGCTCTTCAGAATCTGCAAAATCTTGTAGAGAATGCTATGAGTTCTAGAGCTTCTACTTCTCGACAAAATTCCTCAATTACCATTTCAAAATTTGAGTACGAGTACTTAACTGGACGAGCAGGCAGGGCTGAAGAAATTGCAGATAAAAAAGTTGCAGCAGCTCAAGCATGGGTTGAAGCATTGAAAGCCAATGAGAAGGAGATATTGATGAAGATCGAATTAGCTCATAGAGAAATCCGAGAGACTAGGATGAAGGAAGAGGAACATGTCTATGGAACTGAGAGGTCACTTTCTGCAAAGAGAACAGTAGAAGGGGAAATGAGCAACTGGAGACAAAAGCGTGAGAAAAATGCACAAGGTGAGTTGCAGAGAAAATCCATGAAAAGTAATGGAAGTGCTACTCCAAGAAAGTCCATGAAAGGTAATGGTAATTGGACTCCATCGAAACGTGGAAAGGTTCGAAATTCTGTTTCTCCAGCAGTTCGAACGACTCCAGGATCAGCTTCTTTCGTTATCAGAAAAAAGAAAAAGGTGATGCCAAATTTAGCCAGGTTTTTTATTGGCAAGAAAATTGGCAAGAATTTATAGGATGATTTAACATCCTGGAGAACTTATTCATGCACTGTGCTTAATGTTTAAGTTCCTTCTTGATTCAGTTAAAGCAAAAAAAAATGATAATTAAAAAAAAAGCTGCATACTTTGAGCATTGCAATATAATAATTCAAATGATGTTTTTGTAATTGGGGCTTCTCTTCCACGTTCCACCAGCTTCACTTTTTCAATGAATAGGAACTGCAACTTGCTAAAGAGCCATATTCTTGACTATAAGGCACCGATACTGAATATATAAATATCCTTTTGGAAAGGAAAAAAAAATTCATTCATTTAAATCCTGGTTTCTGACACGTTATGTTCTTATTTTCTGCGGATGAATTAATTTATTTTAGTTAATTGGACTCTGATTAAGATTTGAATTCATAAATGAAAGTCTTATAATTTTAGAAATTGATTCAAAATTCGTTGATTTTGGTGAATTAATTTATGAACAGATGAACCAGTCTTTATGTTACCACCGTTAATAAATCTCTTGCAACTGTAGATTAATTGAATAAAAACAACTCGTTAAAAATAAATAACGGAACAGATAGTAAAGAGACCAGCCTTCTGATAATTTCCCAATAACTTGGAAAATACAGAACAAATTCGTATAATCAATATAATAAAACATAAAAAAAAAATCTAAATTGACAAATACAAAATAACAATAATAATTATCAAACTATATTAAAGTCAAACCAAAATGTAAGAAATCCCTAATTTACTTGAACACTAATTACAGATTGAATACATCCAAATCCAAAATCTCTTCTTCAATTTGAAAAATGCAACCGCATTGCAAATTCAAGCTAAGATATCCACTCAACACTCCCTCTAATAAGGCTATTTTATATACCAGGATCCAATTCAATATTATTGATGGTTAATTTATAAAGTTTATAAATGAAAATTGTTTGCTTTTGCATTTGCATATTCCATAATTAAAATATTGGATAAAATAAAAAAGCGCCTTATTGATTCTCTTTTAGACAACTTATTATATGCGTCACATAAGAAACAACTCGAATGAAGAATCCAAGTTCAGAACTTCTCTGGGTAAAAAAACTATGCACGAAGCTTAATCTGCAGCTTAGGAGAAGGCTATTGTACTCCATCAATCTCTCACTCTTGAACAGTTACAGACAGAAACAGATGCGGCAAAGAAGCAAATATTAATAAAAAGTTAAACATAGCTCAGAGAGAAAATAAGAAAATTGAGGAGAAAACGCGTAAGTTGAGAACTTTGGGCGACCATTGCGGTGAAAATCCATGAGAACTAACATGGCAATGCCACTTCATGAAAAGTAATGGTAACTAGACAACCATCCAGATGTGGCAAGTCTTGAAATTATGCTTCTTTATTCATTATCAGGAAGAAAAAGTTGGTGATGCTAATTCAAAAATGCATTGCAAGAATCAAGTAAACAAGAATCTTTAGGATATTTATCACTGAGCTCTAACAACCTAAAGTACTGTCACCTCAATTCATCCAAGATTACATAACAAAGGCAGTTCTCCAAATACTACTTACAACTGATTTAAAATTCAAACAGTTGACAGTTGACAGGAAAATGCAGGTCGAGAAGCAAGCTCTGATTGTATTAAGCCTTGGTAATACAAAGAAACCTTCAGGGAAAAACGTACCAGTACCTTTTCTTTAAGATCAATCATGAACTGCAGTGAAATTTTTGCCGTATGCACTTTCAGCGAATATCTAAATCATCTTGTAGGGTTAAGAGCACGCTCTATTTCCTCCAAGGATCGTCCCTTTGTTTCCACAACATTACCCGCTATGTACAAGACAGCAAGAAGACATATGGCTGAAAATCCCAGATATACTGTGCTGATTCCGAACTTGTTTACGACGCTCAAGAAGTAGAGGCCAATGAAAAAATTCGAGGTCTGTCAACAGAAAAAACCAATTTATTATATAAGCATTTGATATCAATTTTTTATCATGAATGGATAAGGACAATTGATTCTATGCAAATACAAATATATATGTCTGCACTCATAGATACCCCTCATGGTGGAAAGATCTAGTGTTCTACCTCAGAAATGCATTGACTTATGAATTCAGATGTTATACTGGGAGAGCACAGAACAAGAATCTACATGTGCATTGTGAGAAACCACTCTGGCAGACTTGACATCACCTCCAGAGCAAAACCTTAAGATAATGGATTTAACAAGTCCTTCTCACTTACAAGTTCCTCACCTGGCTCGCTTTCTTACTCCAAAATGGGAGGTTTTCCTGCTCCCACTTATTATCCAAGTCCCAACATTTAAAATCATGAGGCAAGTGTTTTATTGCCCAGCCGATCACTTATTTGATGAATTTTATGCACTGTTCTCTTTATAAACTAGATTCTAATGAAAGCAATCAAATGCAAAGTCAAATCCTTCAAACACAATATCTTTTTCTCTAGTATCATTACATGTAAATAGTAGGCAAGTTTTCTTCTTAATGACTTACCCAATGCATGCCCAAGGATAAAGCGACTGCTTTTGCTCTGATTCTGGAGGCAAAAATCTCTGGCAGAAGAAGAGCAGGCACTGGACCAGCACCAAGTGAGAAGGACAACACATAGCTGTGTTATGAGATTTAGGAGATAAATTCAGATTTCACAAGGCAAAAGAAGATATAAAAGCAAATACCAAAAAGAAATTTCATTGATCTGGTGAAAAATCAGTAAATTACCAAACAGTCCCAAGAACAGCAAGGGTTCCAGAATATGGTGCCAGGACCTTCCAAGTGAAGGACAAGGACAGTAACAACATTGAAGCAGCCTTCACGAGCAAAGAACACAACACGGAAATTGGTATCAGACATGAGAATACCCTAAAATCCATTATAATTTTTGCATGTGAAAAGATGTTTCATGTAATTGAAGCTAAAAAACTGTCATATCCTTTCATTTAGGCAGACGTGTAGATGGATTCAGGATCAGCAATGGCAGGTTGACATCATGTTAAAATTGTATGCCAAGTATACCAAATTAAAACAAACATATTGGTCGCATCCATAATCCCTAATTAACCATTTAAGCAACATATCTCGCTCGGGCATCCTACTCTAAGTCTAGAATTTCAGACAATCATCCTTTGAACAAGGAAATATAAAAGGATATTTCACATAAAAAATTGTCTCACCAGCCATTTGTTAGAACAGTTGAGGAAAATATACTGGAAGCATATATGAAAAAAGCATCATGTCATTGCTAGATTCTTATCATATCAAAAAAGAAACTATGCACATCTTATTCTCAATTGCATCAAGGAAACAATTAAAAGTAAGTCAGGTCACCAAACTCTCATGGAGTCCAATTGAATAGGTGTGTATTTGAAATGATTTAGAACTTGTGTAATATTATAAAAAAAACCAACATCGCCCCAAATCTAAATACTCAAATAACTTAAAAATGACTATTTATCCAAATGGACCTAAGATAAAATCCTCCAAAAACAGATTGGTAAACAGATTGGTTTGCTATTGCAATTCATAACCAAATAAATTCAGCAGACAAGATAACCATTGTTCTCTCTTGTCAACTTGATAAAATAATTTATATTGTGCATCAAACCAATAATTTATAAGGGGAGCCTTGGGGCAACGGTAAGTGTTGTCGTCGTGTGACTTGAGGTCACGGGTTCGAATCGTGGAAAAGGCCTCTTGCAATTGCAAGGGAAAGCCGTGTACAAAGACCCAATAGGTTCGACCCTTCCCCGGACCCCGCTTATTGCGGGAGTACTCATGCACCGGGCTTGCCTTTTATCAAACTAATAATAAGAGCACTTTAAAAAGAATTGAAAAAACAAACAAAAACTTTCAGACGAAGGTAGAGGAGCAAAAACGAAAGCAATAGAAGTTTAAAATGTGACCGCAGACTATGATTTCAAGTGCTTCAAGCTATTTACTTGATTGGAGGAAATATTTTATAGAAATCAAATTCATCTTCCTAATATATAGTAGTATGCCAAAATAAGCATACCATTCCACAGAAGCTTGTAATTAGAAGACTCTTCCTTCCCTGTTTGTCCATTAAAGATGATGCAACAGTTGTGCCTGGAAGAAGACAGCCATGTTAAACATGGAATGCAAAATGTAATTTTTTTTAGCTAGATTTTAGAAGAAATTGAATAAAAAATTTACCAAAGACATTTGATGCCCCAACAAGAGCACTTGCAGCAACATCAGATGCAATTCCAGCACTGCGGAATACAGCAGTAGAATAATACACCACAGCATTTATCCCAGCCATCTGCTGGAAGAAGAAAAGTGCCACACCAACACTCACAACTGCATCACAGCAAGTCAAGGAGAAAAAAGATTTACCATCATTTGCTAGGCCTAAGAAAAGATTGAAATAACACAAGCGCAATTTAGGATACAAGTATAACTGCTTATCAGATATTTTTACTTGTGAAAACACATCTTGATGAGCCAAAATCACAAAAAGTGCTAAGACTTGAGTTTTTAATATCTTCTTGAGTTTTTGATGTATAAACACAGATTTACAACTCTAAATCCTATTATCATTTTATTCTATCAGCACCATCAGTTATTTGGCTTTATCAGGTATCGACAAGTTCAACAAGCGAATGCCATCTACTTTTATGAGGTTCAGTAGTAAACTGCTTCACTTATCAATATATAAAATACAGATATGTGTTCTCAAGTGTATTCAAAAAATTTTGTACCACTGAAGATTTCAAGTGTCACATAATTCTGCAAAACAAATAATGAATCAACTGATCCATGATTGTTTCATTATCCAGAACATTCTGAATCCAATATTCTGAGCTAGTATGCTTTCTTCCAAATTTTTACAAGTACCTTTCCAATAGCGGCTGCTAAATAGATCAAACCATCCTGCTTCTGGCTCTGCAGAACCTTGACCTCCAACAGCTAAATCCTGCATAACTTCAGCAACTCTCTCTTTTCCATACAATGTCCTTATAGACTTTTCTGCTTCAGAAAGTTTTCCTTGCTGCAAGATAATGTGCCCATTAATAAGCCCTTTATAAATGAATGATAATCTATACATAGTTTCATCAATAACACATAAATAAAACACTAAAAGGCTCCAATGAGGGGATTAAATCCCACAGGAAAACCTGAAAAAGCCATCGGGGACTTTCTGGAGAAAATGCCATTCCCAACGCCAATAGAACAGCAGGGATAGCTGAAAAGCCAAACATTGTTCTCCACCTAATAAACAGCAGATAAGGAGAACTGAATTAGATAAAGCAAAAATTGATTCATAAAACACAAGTTTTAATAAGGAGCAAGATTTTATGAGTCATACAGGACTGAGAACAATCAAATTTTAAAACAAAACAACCGCTCAATTAACTTCACTAATAAATGTCAATAAGGATATGATATTACAATTTGAATAATGAGTAAAGTCCAAGCAAAAATTCCACATAGAATCATCATGAGGGCACATTGAAGCTTTTATTAGTAATGCCAATAATGAAAATGCCTACAATAATTAATATTTTTTTTCTAGCCTTGCAAATCAATATTTCTTCAGCTGTATTTTCTATGTGATGCAGTAGCAAAAATAAAACCAAATTAAAAACACTTTTCAAATAAGATTCTACTACACTTGATTCATACATCGTATCTGCTTAAATAAAGCCTGAACCATGAATTGAACATTCAAATGGGAAACTCTAGAAGACCTACTTAGAATTTCACTAAGACCATATAATAATCTAAAGTAAAAATAAAACCTTAATTCTTAAACACATAGTTAAAATCCCAAACTCTTGGGTTCCATCTAATATCGTGATGGCATTACTCCTGACTGCCATGACAATATAAAATTCATAATGTCATTTTAACTGAATAAGAACCCTAAGCAATCAAACTTAAAAAAATTAGAATCCACGAGAGCATTTTAGCCCCTACAAGTAGGCATCAATCTAGCAGTGCTCCACTGAATGAGTAACCAAGGCCAAAGAAAAAAATTGAAAAATACAAGAGAAACCCCTATAACTTGGTATTGCTCTAGGATTGCTTTACCAATATGTTCATTTGCAGAAAGAATTCATTGAGAAGCATTGCTCAACTTGCAAGCCTATTTTCAATAATTTATGATGCATGCATGTCAAAGTTAAAAGGATTATATATGGTGCCACTTTCTATTGAGTGTGACAATGAGTTTTGGAAGCAGTATTGCAGAACAACAAAAAATAGTCAAAACAAAAGATGCATGCTACACAAGCAGACATACCATAAAGGGTTTCCTGCTAGTGGTAATCCAACTACCAATGCCAAAAGGATCCCAACACATATGAAAAGTTGATTTACAGACCCCAGTGCACCACGAATTTCAGTTGGTGAAATCTGACAAAAAAACAACCAGTGTTAGTGCATTAGCTCTTCCAAATTATCAACAGCTGCAGTGACCTGAAAATTGAAATAAATTGCAACCTCAGATATGTAAAGAGGCACAATGGCAGAAGATATGCCAATTCCAATACCAGCAAGTAGACGGCCAATTATCATTGTCTGTACACTCTGTGCTGTAGTACTGAAAACATTTAAGACAATGTGAAATGTTAGTTTTGGCATTAGTAGTAAAGATCGTGAGTGAAAACCAATCAGAAAGGGCAGACCAAAGAAATGCTCCAATTAAAAGAGGGATTGAATCTAATTGAAAAGTTCTTGTTCTGCCAAACTTATCAGCCAATGCTCCCCCAGTAAATGAACCAACAGTGGCACCAGCAAGTAGTGTACTAACAATCCATCCTGTTCAATGTTACAATGTGGAAAACCATGAGCTACATAATGATAAGTGAAGCAGTAAAAGTTTTCATCAAAGAGAAAAAGGAAGAAAAAAACATATTTCTGAATGGAAGTAGCCACTTGCTTTTTCAAAGTTAACAAGTTCAAATTTATTGATTCACCAAATTTTCTTATTCCTAAGTTGAGCCAACAGCATTCTTTCATTAAATTTGACAGAAGTAATAAATACATTTTACCAGTACTACCAAAAATCACATTCAAAAGATATAAAAGCAACATCTCGCATCTCAGTTTAATTTGATCTTGCCTTGTAAGACAGTGTTTTCAGCAATTCCAAGATCCTTGGCAAGATACTCAAGAGCACCATTCACCATCCTAAAAAGAACAAAGGAGCAAGACAAATTTACAATAACACAAATAAACTTGAAATTGACAAGTGCAGACCAAATGAAGAAAAGATAACAATTCAGATATAAGAATTAGACATACGCAAGATGGTAACCAAACAAAATAGCTCCCAAACAAGCAACACCGACAAACGGCAAAACTATTCCAGTAGATTTTCTCGGCGGATTGATAGGAGTAGCTTCTTCAATATCTCCATCTGCAAATTCAGATTCAAACGCCAGCAATAAAAATCCCAAACAACAACCAAAACAATCTATCACAAAATTGAAACAAGCATAAAATCAAATATCAGAAAACGAACCGGACGAGAGAGCTTTAACCGGACGGGACCTAAAAAAAGCAGCACGCACAAGCTCGGTTCCCATAGAAACCGAATCGAGACGACGCAATCCACAACAACTGATCCCGCTACTCATGCAACTATTTTTATTCACCGAGGATACTGATAATAAACTTGTTTTACTAAAAGCACCGGAAAGGTGACCGGCGGCGAACACTCTCCTCCGAGACTCAAAACTGACGTTTAGAGCACTGCTGCTAGTGCCTTTAACCGCGTACATGGATGCTTGCATTTGTGCACCTGATTTTGAAAATTCAAAGTCAAAAATAGTAAATAAATCGAAAAAGTGACGAAAACGAAAGCGAAGCCAAAACTGAGAAGACCAAAACGAAACCGTTTTATCTATAACCAAATTGAAGTTGGTGAGCCACTGAGAGTTATGAGCCACTTCTCTGTGTAAACCTCTGGTTCAGCTCTTTTCTATTTGTTTATCGAGAGGGAAGCTTTGGAGAGTCCGTTGAGAGAGAGATGAAAGACAGTTAACTTACTTGGAGATCACCAAACAAGAACAAAGTTGATGGAGAATTCAACCATTTTTAATTCTATTTCAAAAACTAATAGAAGTTAGTAAAACAAAAATTTAATTTTGAATTCATTCGGTTTTTCGAATAAAAATTGGAGAATATATAATTAAAGAAAAAAGTGGAAAATAGGAAATGGATGATACGTTGGGATTTTGGATTAGATTTTGGGTTGAGTTGCGGACGTCGGAGTTGACATACACGTGGGCGGTTTTACGTTTGTGTCCCCTTTGCTGGTTGCATCAAGAAGCTCACGTGTAGTGTACCCCCCAAGTCAGCTATGTTTTAGCATAAATATAATAATAAGTCCTTGAAATTAAAGTTCTAAAATATAATAAGCCTACAGGAGCAATAGTTCATTTAAAAAAATCATAAAATATACCAATTAACTCAGTATTCAAATATTATAAAATTTATATATAATAAATATTTATTTATTAAAAATTTAATAATAAAATTAATCTATCTTAATTTTTTATGCAATATTAACTTTGACATTTTTTTTGAACAATAACTCCAACATATGAAGTGGATGATCTACCTTCAACAATTTAACCTGATTATCAAGTATAAGAAGGGAGTTCAAAATAAATTAGCTGATATGTTATCTCGGCCACCAATAAATACACTTTGCTTATCTACAGTTATGGAAATCCAACCAAGTATACATGAAGAATATATTGACATGTATAATAATGATCCAGATTTTGAGGATATAATGATTGCAGTAAAAATAGAGAAATCGTCAGAGTTTACAATACGAGATGGATTACACTACAAAGGGTAACAATTATGTGTTCCAAAAGAAGCAGATCGTATTAAATGGATACGAGAAGCTCATACTTCAAAGGTAGCAGGTCACTTTGGAGTAAATAAAATTGAACAAAATCTTCAACGCATTGGCCTCGAATGCAACAAGATGTGGCACGTTTTGTTAAAGGATGTGTGTTATGTAGCACTTCAAAGCCATCAAATCGAAAGATTGGGCTTTACACACCTTTACCAGTTCCAAACAGACCATGGGAAAGCATCTCTATAGATTTCATGGGAGGTTTTCCAACTACTAAACGAGGATATGACTACCTATATGTAGTTGTTGATAGATTTTCCAAAATGATTATATTAATGCCCTGCAAAAAGACAATCACAGGAGAAGAAACAACAAAACTTTTCTTTAGACATGTTTCGACTCATTTTGGTTTACCAAACTCTATAATCTCATATCGTGATAGTCGTTTTCTTGGAAGCTTCTGGAGATCATTATGGTCTATGATGGATACTAAGTTGAATCGAAGTACAACTTTTCATCCTCAAACTGATAGCCAGACAGAAGTTGTGAATAGAACAATGGTACATCTTCTTAGAGGATATAATACTCGACACCCTAAAACATGGGATGAAAGTTTACCATATTTGCAATTTGCTTTTAATCGAGCTATTCATAGCTCCACTAATAAATCACCATTTGAAGTTTGTCTTGGATATCTACCGCAAAGTCCATTTGACATTGAGTTCACATTCGAATCAACGTCAAATGGAGAGAAAGATAAGACTGGTCCTGAGAAGGCACAGAAATTTCTAGAATGCATTCAAAAGGTTCATAGTGAAGTTGAGAAGCAGTTGCAAAAAGCCCAACAAAAATATAAAGCTAGACATGATCGACATAGAGTGGAAGGCAAATTTCAAGTTGGAGATCTAGTTTGGCTGCACTTGGGAAAAGAGAGACTAAAAGGAGAAGGTAAAAAGCTAAAGCCTATCCGTTATGGTCCTTTCAAAAATCATTAAGAAAATTGGTGATAATGCATGTCAACTGGAGTTGCCTAGCTATATGGAAATATACTTTGTGGTTAATGTTGAAAATTTAAAACCATTTGAACCATCAATGTTAGATGACGAACCTGGAAAAGGTATACCTTCAGTAGAAGATTTACAAATAAACAGTGAAACTCCTCTATTAGAAGATACTATCCTTGAAAGAAAAGTAACAGAAACACGCAGAGGAATACGAGAGGCATTTCGTGTTGGAAAGAAAGGGCAAAAACCTAGTGCATCAAAGTGGTTCACTAGAGAGAAAGGAGAATCTATATTTCCCCATTTGGAGTTTTGAGATCCATCAGGAGCTGGATTTCTTTAAAAGGGGAGTAATGATCAGGAGATTATTACTACTACTACTATTATTATTATTATTATTATTATTATTAAAATTGAAGACATGCATGTTATTCGTCAATGCATGAAAATTATTACTTAAATTAGCTTTTGTTTAAATTTACTTTTGTTTTTAAATGTTTAAGTAGATTAGTTTATTGTTTTAGTTTCTTATTTTTAGTTTTCCTAATTTTGTAAACTTATGTATTATAAATACATAACGAAAGAAAGTGTAAAGGCAGATAATGTTTTAGAAAGAATTCATTAAAAAGTTTTCCTTTTTCTTATATATTTCTCTCAATATATTAAGCATCTGTTTGAGAGTTGTCAAGTTTATATTACTCCCATACGGATCAAGTTGGTATCATAGCAAAATCGATCCTACCTGTATATGGTTAAGACAAGAACTGGTTACGAGGAGACATGGGAACCATTTGCAGTCCTTAACGTTCACCGAAGACCCTCTAGAAGAACCAGAAGTGTTGACTCTGTTATAATGGAGACAGATTTTAACGTCGCTGAATTGGCTAAACAAATTGCTAGTCTGTCAGAACAGATGGCAAAAGTTATGGCTTGGATGGAGGATCAATCTCATGATGATTCCGATAAAAATTCTACAGAGACCATTAAAAGTCCTAGTACTTCTTCTAAAAAGAAGAAAAAGGACCAGCCTACTCAAGAAGGAGATGAGGAGAGGCAGCCAAGACCTTTTAAGGTGGAGGCTAAAATTGATATCCCATCATATGATGGTTCAATTGATGCCGAGAAATTAGATTCTTGGATTAATCAACTAGAGACCTACTTTACCTTATATAGGTATAGTAGTGAAGATAAGGTGTCATTTGCAAGATTAAAAATGACAAGTCATGCATTGGCTTGGTGGAATTCTTATTTGCAAACCCATGAAGATGAAGAAATAAGTTGGGATAATTTTCTAGAGCTTATCCGAAAAGAATTTTATCCTATAGGTTACCTTAAAGAACGATGAAGGAGATGGCACAACCTATGCCAAAAGCGAGACCAATCAGTGCAAGAATTTACCACTGAATTTAGACGTCTAGCTGTGACGTTGGGTATTTCTATGAATTCTTCTAAGATATTTATGAAATATACCTCAGGATTATCGCCATGTATAAGCACTGAAATGTCACTTTATCAGCCAAATAATATTTCAAGTGCAAGTACGATAGCAATGACCATCGAGAAGAAAAATGGTCATGGTGAAAAACCTTTTTATGGGCCAGAGTCAAGCTCATCGAAGCAGGAAAAAAGTAAAGAAAAATACTTTGACCTCATCATCAACATCAAAATGCTACACGATATTGTGAGCATTGCAAAATTGAGGGTCATATAAAAGAAAAATGTTGGAAGTTACATCCTGAATTAAACCCAAGGCACAGACCAAAGGATAAGACTGTGGCAACAACAACTAGTGACAAAGAACCCGTCATAGTTGATCAAATTGAAAAGGCAGACCCAAACTTATCTCTAATGGCTAGACCAAAAGAAATAGTTTTGGAGTCATTAGCTAGATCTGAGGAATGAGAAGAGTTGTTTGTCATGAAGATTCAAGTAAAAAAAGTGGTAATTAGTGCCATTATAGATACTGGAAGTCAAAGGAATCTTATTTTTGAACAATTGGTCCAGAAGTTGAGTTTGTCAACAACTCCTCACCCAAAACCAAACCCATTAAGTGGATTCAAAAATATGTGGGGCTTCAAGTCAATCGACAATGCACTTTTCATTTTGCTGTCACCAGTCAATTTATTGATGAAGTAACCTGTGACGTAGTTCCTCTCGATATATGTCAGGTGATTCTTGGAAATCCTTATTTATGGGATCGAGATGTAATTTATTATCGTCGAGCTTAAAGATTCTAGTTCACTAAGGAAGGCATAAATTATATCTTTTCTGGTGAAAAGACAAAGCAGACTACTGAACTAATCACCGCATGTCAGGCCAAGCGGATGATTAATGCATCAAAGAGGTTTGTATTACTATTTATACGACCTTCAAAAGATGAGGAATGCATGGATACAAATACAATACTTCAAGTAGATATTATTAATCAAGCACATGTTGCCATTTTTAAGTCATCTCAAGTAGAAGATAGATGTTTAAAAGAAATTATGTGAAGAATATTTAGATTTATTTTCTGAAGAACGGAGTTTACCACCAAAGCGAGAAGTGGAACATGAGATCCAACTTATCTCAGATTCTTCACTTCCAAATTTAAGCATGTATCGTTATTCTGTATTGGAGAATGAGGAAATAAAGAAGCAAGTGTCTGAGTTACTTGAAAGTGGTGTCATAAAGCCAAGTAATTCACCTTGTGGTTCGCCTGTGGTTCTTGTTCCTAAAAAGGATGGTGGATGGCGTATGTGTATTGATTATCATGCTTTGAATAAGATCACAATAAAGAATAGGTATCCTCTTCCCAGAATAGAGGACCTTTTAGATCAATTAAAGCATGCCCATTATTTCACAAAACTAGATTTGAAATCTGGCTATCTTCAAGTGCGAATACGTGAAGATGATTCTTGGAAGACAGCTTTTAAGACAAGGCAGGGATTATTCGAGTGGTTAGTAATGCCATTTGGACTTTGTAATGCACCTGCTACATTTATGCGATTGATGAATGATGTCTTAGACCTTTCATTGATCAATTTGTCATTGCTTATCTCGATGACATTCTCATTTATAGCCATACCATGGAGCAGCACATTGATCATTTAAGCAAGATATTTGAGTTATTACAAAAATATCAACTCCTTCTTAATCAAAAGAAGTGCGAGTTTGGAAAGAAATCACTCTTGTATCTTGGTTTCATTGTGGGTAATGGAGAATTACAAATAGATCCAACAAAAGTGAAAGTCATTCGAGAATGGCCTTAACCAAGAAATGTCACTGAAGTTCGTAGTTTTATGGGAGCTTGCCAATATGTTAGAAAATTTATTTGGAATTTTTCTATGATAGCCGCTTCCTTACATGAACTTACAAAGGCAAATCATCGCTTTGAATGGACTAAGAAACATGAGGACACATTTCTTCTTTTAAAAAGGAAGATAAGCGAGGCGCCTGTTTTAGCCTTGCCAAATTTGCAAAAGCCTTTTGAACTCGAGGCTGATGCATCCGGATATGCAATGGGTGTTGTTTAATGCAAGAAGGAAGACCTGTTGCTTATTACTCCGAGTTATTTCAAGGTTCTTAAAAGAACTATCCAACTTATGATAAAGAGTTACTTGCTCTTCATCAAGCTGTAAAACATTGGTGTGTGTATTTTTTGGGCAAAGAAACGGTAGTTTACACTGACCGCCGACCCCTCCAATACCTTCAAACACAATCTAAACTACTTATATATTTCCCCATTTGGAGTTTTGAGATCCATCAGGAGCTGGATTTCTTTAAAAGGGGGGTAATGATCAGGAGATTATTACTATTATTATTATTATTATTATTAAAATTGAAGACATGCATGTTATTCGTCATGAAAATTATTACTTAAATTAGCTTTTATTTAAATTTACTTTTGTTTTTAAACATTAATTAATTAGTTTATTTTTTTAGTTTCTTATTTTTAGTTTTCCTAATTTTGTAAACTTATGTATTATAAATACATAACGAAAGAAAAGTGTAAAGGCAGATAATGTTTTAGAAAGAATTCATTAAAAAGTTTTCTTTTTTCTTATATATTTCTCTCAATATATTAAGCATCTGTTTGAGATTTGTCAAGTTTATATTACTCACATACGGATCAAGTTACTAAAAATATATAAGTTAACTTGCCATAAGTATATTACTCTCGTATAATTACTAAAAATATATTTTATATGATCCGTTTATTAACTTGAAATAAGTACATCTAGTGAGTACTAACATTATAATTCCCTAAAAAAACTAACATTATAATTGAAATTGAAATTCAAAATATAAGTTAAAATTTTCAACTCTTATTGAATAAAAATTGGGTAAATTTTATTGTAAAATAATTTAAATAAGAAATTGGCAAAATTAGGTGAGATGTAACTGAATACGGTCATATCAAACTCTGCCTTTTGCACAAACTAAGAAAAATAATTAATATCATAGTTTTAAAAAAAAATTACTTTGATACATTTATTAATAAAATGAATAAAAAAATAACATCAAATTTTCTCATAAAATTAATATTTAAAAAATTGTAAAAATAAATTAAAACTTCAACAAATGAAAAAAAAAAAAGTGGAGTATCAATTTAAGAGTAACAAGAATTAATTTTTTTAGCTGATTAAGTTTGATATATGAAATAGTTTTCAATTAAGGGGTCCGCAAAATCAAGTAATTAAAGGGAAAAGCTCGAGAGACGGCAAGTCGGCCAGAACCAGTTTCATAATTCTTCCTCTTTGTCCTGGCTTGGAACTTTTTATTACCTAGTGTTGTTCTTCTTTGAATAAAAGGGACGTTTATGGCTAATTCTGTACCTGATGGCCCACAAAAATATAGCTAAAGAAATATTAGATTAAATAATAAAAGATTAATTAAATTTGATAATTACAAACTATGCCTCACTAAGATAAGACTACATGATACAATAATGCTTTATTTATTTATTTAAATGATTAACAACATATTTTAGTAATATATAATTTTGTATGATATGATATAGTATAATATTAGAAATAATATTTATTATATTTGAAAAGATAATATAAAAGAGTTTAATATATTATAGAGATAAAAATTATTTATTAATATATATTTGATATTTAAATATTTTTATTTTTGAATTTTAAAAAAAGTGTAAAATTATAGAAAATCACTCAATTGATGGTTAAAAATTATAAAATTTTAATTCATAAAATTAATATAAAAAATAATACTATAAAAAGTGTAAATTAAAATAAATAAAAATTAAACCATATCATATTAACAAAGTCCATTTAAAATGCACTCTAAGGATCATAGAGTTGGTTGTGATAGTAGCATTTCAAATTCTTTTTTAAACTAAAATACTAGCAAATTGCCAGCCCCGTGCCGTAGAATAATCGTTAAAAAATATATTAGTGAGTTTGAGATGTAATTTTTTAAATTAAAACATAATATTATAAATGTTCACAGTATGGAGTACAATGACTTGCATAAAGAATTTCATTTCTTCCTGTTTCAACTCTATTATTAGGGCTTCATAATAATCAACAAAATCTGATCCACTCTTGCACAATTTGAGCAGTAGAGTTGGAATGAGTTCGATGTTTCAGAAATCGGATCAGCTTTTGAGTTGATGGTCAAAATTAATTTGTAAATAAGGTTGATTTTGTATTGGTTTAGAAAAATATTGAGTCAATCACTCAATCTCCTCTTCTTCTTCTTCTTCTTCTTCTTCTTCTTATTATTATTATTATTATAAAAAACTCTAGTTGTGCTTTGAAATATTTTTTTTATTAATCAAGTAATGATCTATATATTTTTTTTGCTATTTATTTAAGATTATTTAAAATTTTTTAAATTAATATAGACAATTAACTGAAAAAAATATAATATTATATATATTTTTGCTATTTATTTAAGATTATGTAAATTTTTTAAAATTTAATATTCATAATTAATTAAAAATATATTACTTAAAAGCCGTATATTATATTAATCTGTGATAATTCTTCATGTTAGATAATAAAACATAAAAAATTAAATTAAAATAGAAATTTGGTGTAAAAGCAGAGTATGAAAATAAAAAGAAAATCAATATTGCAAATGAAATCAATTTAATACGAATATAAAAAAAATAGTTTAAGATAAAAACATAATTTATATTATATATATATATATATATATTCATTGGGTTCATTAAATAATTTGATTGATATATGCAACATACATAATATTATTAATAATAAATACATATTTAAATTTATCTAAATATTAATATATTATATAGCAAGATATCATAATATTTTAAAATAGATCGAGATAAAAAAGTAAGACGGTGAATGAAAATATATCACCTATTGAATGCACTCGTATTATAAACTTACGGTAAAATTGCATATATTTATTTAAAATTTAAATATTATGATAATTTGGTGAAATGATTGTAGTATAATTTATAATATATTCATTCACATATTATACCTTACAGTATATGTTAAGTTTATGTATATTTATTCTTATGAAAAATCTCTCATTAACTCTCTCTCTCTCTCTCTCTCTCTCTCTCTCTCTCTCTCTCTCTCTCTCTCTCTCTCTCTCTCTCTCTCTCTCTCTCTCTCTCTCTCTCTCTCTCTCTCGTTAATTCTCTCTTACTCTCTCACTCTCTCGCACACACATTAATTGTTCTCATTAATTATTTTTGTCAGATACAATTTCACTATAAACTTACAGTTAATTTACATCTAACTTTAAACAATACAGTAGATTATTATTATTATTATTAAACTTGCTTGGATTGGTGTTAGTCTAAATGAATATTGTTGAAAGGTGAAAATTAAAAAAAATAACTCATAACCTTTCTTGAGAACCTAAATAGTCCAAATGATTATAAAATATTGATTAAATATAACTTTATTCATTTAATTAATTTATATCTTAAATTTTTTATATAAATATATAAGCCATTGAACTCTTATTTTTTTACCTATAAATATAAATTCACTTAATCACAGTAAATTACAATAAATTTCATTTTTTTAATTTATAAATATATATTTTATCTCTCTAAATCCTTTCCTATTTAAATATATTCCCATCTAATATCTAATCACTAAAATATAATCCTTAAAATATATTTTCTTTGAATAATATATATTGTAAAAGAATAAATTAATTGCATTTTGAGAAAAAAATTCAAAAAATACCAAATCAACAATAAACATTTTAAAAGAGTACAAAAATATGAAAAAAAAAAAAGAAGAAGAAAATCTTAAAGGAAGCTCTTGACTTTAGAGATGGAAGGAATTTAAATAGAAAAAATATATATATTTATAAGTTAAGTAAAAATAACAGTTTTGTAATTATTGCTTACGTGTTTTTATAATTAATTATTGTGTTTCTATATTTTTAAAATTTTTTCAAAGTCATTATATATTTATAAACAACTTTAATTTTTAGATTAATTTTATAAATTTCCTAATAATTTTCCAACTATGAATCTTAGCCTTTGTTTTGAGGAAATTGCACTGAAAATGACATTTTGAGCTTTGTTTTCAGTTTTATGGTGCTATTTTTTTTCATTATTAACTTTTTTCCATTTTCTTTTTCTTTAACCGCGTACATGGATGCTTGCATTTGTGCACCTGATTTTGAAAATTCAAAGTCAAAAATAGTAAATAAATCGAAAAAGTGACGAAAACGAAAGCAAAGCCAAAACTGAGAAGACCAAAACGAAACCGTTTTATCTATAACCAAATTGAAGTTGGTGAGCCACTGAGAGTTATGAGCCACTTCTCTGTGTAAACCTCTGGTTCAGCTCTTTTCTATTTGTTTATCGAGAGGGAAGCTTTGGAGAGTCCGTTGAGAGAGAGATGAAAGACAGTTAACTTACTTGGAGATCACCAAACAAGAACAAAGTTGATGGAGAATTCAACCATTTTTAATTCTATTTCAAAAACTAACAGAAGTTAGTAAAACAAAATTTTAATTTTGAATTCATTCGGATTTTCGAATAAAAATTGGAGAATATATAATTAAAGAAAAAAGTGGAAAATAGGAAATGGATGATACGTTGGGATTTTGGATTAGATTTTGGGTTGAGTTGCGGACGTCGGAGTTGACATACACGTGGGCGGTTTTACGTTTGTGTCCCCTTTGCTGGTTGCATCAAGAAGCTCATGTGTAGTGTACTCCCCAGTCAGCTATGTTTTAGCATAAATATAATAATAAGTCCTTGAAATTAAAGTTCTAAAATATAATAAGCCTACAGGAGCAATAGTTCATTTTAAAAAAATCATAAAATATACCAATTAACTCAATATTCAAATATTATAAAATTTATATATAATAAATATTTATTTATTAAAAATTTAATAATAAAATTAATCTATCTTAATTTTTTAAACAATATTAACTTTGACATTTTTTTTTGAACAATAACTCCAACATTGGGATTACAGTCAAAGTGGTTATTGATATTAGACATAATTTATTAATATTTTTAATAATATTTAAGTTTATTATTACGAGATTTTACTGATTTTAAGTTATTTTTGTATAGATTATAGCTTGAGAAAAAAATAGAGCAAAGTTAAAGAAAATAGAGTCAAATTGAAGAAAATGGTGAAAAGCTACTGAAAAAGAACTGAAAACACCCTTGGACGTAATTTTTGGGCAAGTTTTATACCCAATGAGTGGTCTGATACTTGAAGATTTCATAGTCTAGTTGAAAAACCTGATTCGTTTGGAACTTTTGAGATATAATCTTTGAATAGATTTTTAAAAATATTAAAATTTAATTATTTTCTTATTCAGTGGACATTAATGAGTAATTTTATTAGATATTAAATTTTATTTTATTTGTAATTTATTTTATTAATTATTTTCCTAGTTAAGATAAAAAAAAGAGAGAATATAACTGTCAACTTATTGGCAGCCCTAACTTTTTCTTCTTATTCTGATATTGTTCACGTTTTACAATAGATATTATTGAATATATCTTTAGTTTTTTATTAAGTATGTGTAGCTAAATTTAAATTCAGTTGAAGGGATAGTCAAAGTTATCATTTCGTCAAAATTTATGAAATCTAATCAATTCTTCTTTTGTTTTCTTTAAATTCAGTATTTATATTTCTTTTGTAGCTTAATACTATTATTATTTTGCTAGTTAAACAATAGAGTTCATTGCTTGATTAGCTGAATAATATATCATCATTTAAAAATAAAAAATTCTAATTATTCTTTAGTTTTTAATACTTGTGGTAATTAGATGTAGTACTAAAAGGATGCATAGTCTAATTAAAATAAATTCTATAGTAAAATTTATTAATTAGAATTAAGTCCTTTTAAATCTAAAGTTGTTAGTAGACTAAATTCTAAAGGGTATTCTTATAGGATTATTTAATAATAAGGGTTAGTTATAGAGTGTCTTTTAACTAATTTATAAATTAAAAAAAGATTAGATAATACGAGTGTTTTGGTTAGCTAAAACTAGTTTACTGAAAAATTAAAAAAAATTATTATTGTATCAATGATTAAATCTAAAAATTAAAACCAAAATTATTTTTTTTTACTAAAATCATCAATATTATTATTTTCTAAATTTAATTTATTGTCATTTATTTATTTAGTTTCAAATTCAGATCTCAATTTATTTTTAATTGTTGATTATAAACTTCCTCTATTTATTTTAATTAAATTCTATTTTATATTTTTAAAAAAATAATTTAAATATTTAATTCTTTAAAGATTCAATATATAATTCATCGTTATTGTGATTTTATTTTATCTAAAAATAAAATTTTATTTTTTGTGCATTTGACAACTATGAGTTATCGCTAAATTGTTTTTTTAAGCTGTAAAGTTCTGAGGTTATCTTTTACTGCCAAATATAAAAGTACAATAAAAAGTTATTTAAAATGTGAAGATATATATTTTGTAAAAAAGTTTATTTTATTTATTTAAATTATACAATAAAATAATATTAACGGTATTTTTTTTTAATTATTTGAAGTAGACTCGGACATAAGTCCAATTAATTGCATTAACTCAAATATAAAATAAAAAAAAAATGAAAGTAAATGTAGTGAATAATAGTGGATTTGGTTATATTATGATTATGAAAATTTGACAATATAATATTTTTTTATTAATAATATCATATTTATTTATAAATAATTTAGATTAATAATATTATATTTATAAATAATTTATATTTATATAAAATAAAATATTAATCCTGTTAAATTTTACTAATCGGTTAGTAAAATATTTTATATAAAAAAATAAAAAAAAATATTTTACCAAAAAAAATTAAAAAATTTCATATACAAAATAATCATAGCTCTGTTTTATTTATCTTTTGAGAATACATAAAATAATATTTTGTTGCGTTATAGTCAAGCAAGCTAATATTTTTTTAATACACTTTTTTAATATTTTATTGCATTTTTTAAACATGATAATATAATATTTTTAATATTTATTATATTTTTTAAATATGGTAATATAATTTTAGTATTTTAGTATTTATCTTAGGAGATTATTATTATTATTATTATTATTAAAATTGAAGACATGCATGTTATTCGTCAATGCATGAAAATTATTACTTAAATTAGCTTTTGTTTAAATTTAATTTTGTTTTTAAACATTAATTAATTAGTTTGTTGTTTTAGTTTCTTATTTTTAGTTTTCCTAATTTTGTAAGCTTATGTATTATAAATACATAACGAAAGAAAGTGTAAAGACAGAGAATATTTTAGAAAGAATTCATTAAAATGTTTTCCTTTTTCTTATATATTTCTTTCAATATATTAAGCATCTGTTTGAGAGTTGTCAAGTTTATATTACTCCCATAAGAATCAAGTTGGTATCAGAGAAAAATTGATCCTACCTATATATGGTTAAGACAATAACTGGTTACGAGGAGACAGGGGAACCATTTGCAGTCCTTAACGTTCACCGAAGACCCTCAAGAAGAACCAGAAGTGTTGACTCTGTTATAATGGAGACAGATTCTAACGTCGCCGAATTGGCTAAACAAATTGCTAATCTGTCAGAACAGATGACAAAAGTTATGGCTTGGATGGAGGATTAATCTCATGATGATTCCGATAAAAATTCTACAGAGACCATTAAAAGTCCTAGTACTTCTAAAAAGAAGAAAAAGGACCAGCCTACTCAAGAAGGAGATGAGGAGAGGCAGCCAAGACCTTTTAAGGCGGAGGCTAAAATTGACATCCCATCATATGATGGTTCAATTGATGCCGAGAAATTAGATTCTTGGATTAATCAACTAGAGACCTACTTTACCTTATATAGGTATAGTAGTGAAGATAAGGTGTCATTTGCAAGATTAAAAATGACAAGTCATGCATTGGCTTGGTGGAATTCTTATTTGCAAACCCATGAAGACGAAGAAATAAGTTGGGATGATTTTCTAGAGCTTATCCGAAAAGAATTTTATCCTATGGGTTACCTTGAAGAACGATGGAGGAGATGGCACAACCTAAGCCAAAAGCGAGACCAATCAGTGTAAGAATTTACCACTGAATTTAGATATCTATGTAACACCCCTTCCCGACCTACGAATAAGCCGGGGAGGAATGTCACATCAGGATGCGAGCTCTGGTTACAATATCTTAATTAAGAATTCTTATGAAAAATTTTTAAAAAAATTGGGCAGAGTTTCCCCTAAAAAGCGGGGTTCCCAAGTGTCGCCAAAACTGATTTTTTTTAAAACACTTTTGTTCACAATTCAACTCAAGAACACTCCCAATAATAATCTCCTTTATATCCTCAACTACACCCTGCAAGAAAATTTCACACTTCTATATCGTTTCTCAAGATCGCATATCATTTGCTAAGTTTCATTACCATACTACTGTTTATTCTCTTGTTACATACACCACAATACTTGATATGTTTAACAAACCTTTACAATAGATATAACGTATATGTCATACTACTATTTTAAGTCAAAAGTCCTACCCTATTCGCCGTCGAGCTGGTGCGAGCGCTGCAGAAATGCTGATCTTCTATCCACTACCTGCGAGTTAGACATATAACTCGCTAAGCAACTTATTGCCCAGTGGGTACTTTAACCATTGCCGAATATAAATAGTGCAAGTAAGGTTGTTGAAACACATATAAAAGTAGAATACTGCATAATTAAACTATTTTCATACAATCATCATATTTATATTTTCTAATTAAGTTAAGATTCACATTCTATATGTAAACAACATGTAATATAACTTCATTATAATTACGAGTTAATCTGCTCCACTAGGTAATTATGAATACACCGATCTCAAAATGAGGCCTCGTATAGAGTTACGCGTGGTCTTGACCTCACACGACTAATTGCCATGGTCTTGGTCTCACACGATATGAAATATACAACATAACTGCGTGGTCTTGGTCTCACATGACTAGTTGCCATGATCTTGACCTTAGACGATATAACCGCGCACGTGTAAGTAATATCCAGACCGAAGCAGTTAAGACAGTACTGCCGGTAGGATGGCATGCCAAACCCCCATTCCAGACCGGTTTTACCCATTTACCAAGTAGAGCATATATAACATTTCATATATACCCATTCACTTCATATATATACCACATATTCTCCATGTATATACAATATATACTTACACAAATACCACATATACTCACATATGTATCATATGTATTCACATATATATCATATACATGCATATATATACCATATATACACGTATTCCCCACGTACATACCTTATCTATATATTCACATGATAACGAACATATATTCCATCACGTGACTTTTATCACGGTTATGAAATTCATATTGATTTTCTCCTTTTTTCCATCTAATTTATTCTTCATATTCATACTTAATACCAAAAATAAAATGATAAAACACCCACACCAAGTTTTTGACCAAGTTAATAATGAAAAATTACCATATGAACAATAAACTTTGGTTCTTGACCCAACTTGATCATTGTTTTAGAAAATTTGTATAAAATAATCCACTTGGCTAAAACTCTAAAATTTTTACAGAATTTAGTTTTGCATCTTAAAATCATTCCTTTAAAATTTTATATCAAACTGGACACAAAATCTTGGTCAACTAGTTCACCCAACCAGACTGCTCCAGTTGCCCTGCATCCTGGCAGCAGTTCTGAATTTTGTGAATTCTGTAAATTAAATTCAATCAATGTGGTTCCAAATTATTTTTCTCAAACACTAGACTCACTAAATAACAACATATCCAAAATTCAATTGGATATTATTTTCTACATTTTATTAAAAATCCAGAAAGATGGTGTCTCAATCAAGGTACCTGCTGGAGCAGGTCTAATAAAAATAATCTTTCCAAAATCATAACCATTCCAAATTCAACTCAACATATTTTTCAGTCATTCTAGACTCATTGAGACACAACATATCAAAAATTCAACTCAAGATAATTTTTCTATATTTAATTAAAAATCATACAAGTCACAGCATTTTACTAATTGTAAAATAGAAAAATTTCAAAAGGAGTTCAATGGTTAAAGTTCCAAACCTTACTATTTCTTAGTCCTTTATCTATATCACTTCCTTTCCTTCCTTGTCTCCTTGATTTTCTATGAAATTTAACATCACATATACAAAGGTAAGAACCCTAGGTATAAACATAGTCTTATCTTATGATTTTTCTAATGGTTGCTAGCTTATTTTCACCATTAAACACCATTTCTATTCATTCTCCAACTATTTTGCTATTCTCCATCATATTCATCAACTTTCTAATATTTTCCCTAATTAAACATGACTTTAAGTCCTTCCATACAAAGCCTAATACTCAAATTAAATGAAAGAGAAGAAGTTAGCTTGAAGAATTACCTTAATTTCTCTTGAAAAAAAAAACTTGATAAATCACTTAGAAATTGAAACTTTCCCTTGGCTCTTTTGGAAGAAGCCCACAGCAATGGAGTCCCAAAATGACGATAATGGAGTTTTCTAGGTGTTAGGCATGTGTCTTATGCTTTAAGACAAAAATTAGATGTTAGATAATTAATTAATTAATTAATTAATTATTTTTAACTTGAATGGTCTTGATTTATCCACCAAAATTGAACAAATGGCCATGATTTGGCCACTTGAAAGTTACTTTTTCTTCTTTACAATTTTGCCCCTCAAATTGGTTCTATTTACAAAAATGCCACTCCGGTGGAAATGACCAAAATGCCCTTATTGCAAATTATCCGTAACTTTCAAACCGTGCGTATTCGGAAAAAATCGTGCTCCACCGTTACGACCCGATAAATCCCGAGAACACATCTATTACATCCATTATGGGCACTATTAAGAACCGACGTAACTTTTTGGAAAAGTACCTTTAGGTCCTCAGCCTCTTAAAAAATTTCAATTAGGTCCCGTCAGCTCCACTGTGTACACCAATTTTATATTTGACTATCCCGAGCCTCTATTTGACCACTCGTTCATGTCCTCCTTGCCTATTACTCGACTGTCTAGCCTTTGGGATCTGACAGTCTAGCTGTGATGATGGGTATTTCTATGAATTCTTCAGAGATATTTATGAAATATACCTCAGGATTATCGCCACGTATAAGCACTGAAATGTCACTTTATCAGCCAAACAATATTTCAAGTGCAAGTACGATAGCAATGACCATCGAGAAGAAAATGGTCGTGGTGAAAAACCTTTTTATGGGCCAGGGTCAAGCTCATCGAAGCAGGAAAAAAGTAAAGAAAAATACTTTGACCTCATCATCAACATCAAATGCTACACGATATTGTGAGCATTGCAAAATTGAGGGTCATATAAAAGAAAAATGTTGGAAGTTACATCCTGAATTAAACCCAAGGCACAGACCAAAGGGTAAGACTGTGGCAACAACAACTAGTGACAAAGAACCCGTCATAGTTGATCAAATTGAAAAGGCAGACCCAAGCTTATCTCTAATGGCTAGACCAAAAGAAATAGTTTTTGAATCATTAGCTAGATCTGAGGAACGAGAAGAGTTGTTTGTCATGAAGATTTAAGTCAAACAAGTGGTAATTAGTGCCATTATAGATACTGGAAGTCAAAGGAATCTTCTTTCTGAACAATTGGTCCAAAAGTTGAGTTTGTCAATAACTCCTCACCCAAAACCATACCCATTAGGGTGGATTCACAAAGATGTGGAGCTTCAAGTCAATCGACAATGCACTTTTCGTTTTGCTGTCACCAGTCAATTTATTGATGAAGTAACCTGTGACGTAGTTCCTCTCAATATATGTCAGGTGATTCTTGGAAATCCTTATTTATGGGACCGAGATGCAATTTATTATCGTCGAGCTCAAAGATTCTAGTTCACTAAGGAAGGCATAAATTATATCTTTTCTGGTGAAAAGACAAAGCAGACTACTGAACTAATCACCGCATGTCAGGCTAAGCGGATGATTAATGCATCAAAGAGGTTTGTATTACTATTTATATGACCTTCAAAAGATGAGGAATGCATGGATACAAATACAATACTTCAAGTAGATATTATTAATCAAGCACATGTTGCCATTTCTAAGTCATCTCAAGTAGAAAAGATAGATGTTTTAAAGAAATTATGTGAAGAATATTTAGATTTATTTTCTGAAGAACGGAGTTTACCACCAAAGCGAGAAGTGGAACATGAGATCCAACTTATCTCAGATTCCGCACTTCCAAATTTAAGCATGTATCGTTATTCTGTATTGGAGAATGAGGAAATAAAGAAGCAAGTGTCTGAGTTACTTGAAAGTGGTGTCATAAAGCCAAGTAATTCACCTTGTGGTTCGCATGTGGTTCTTATTCCTAAAAAGGATGGTGGATGGCGTATGTGTATTGATTATCGTGCTTTGAATAAGATCACAATAAAGAATAGGTATCCTCTTCCCAGAATAGAGGACCTTTTAGATCAATTAAAGCATGCCCGTTATTTCACAAAATTAGATTTGAAATCTGGTTACCTTTAAGTGCGAATACGTGAAGAAGATTCTTGGAAGACAGCTTTTAAGACAAGGCAGGGATTATTCGAGTGGTTAGTAATGCCATTTGGACTTTGTAATACACCTGCTACATTTATGTGATTGATGAATGATGTCTTACGACCTTTCATTGATCAATTTGTCATTGTTTATCTCGATGACATTCTCATTTATAGCCATACCATGGAGTAGCACCTTGATCATTTAAGAAAGATATTTGAGTTATTACAAAAATATCAACTCCGTCTTAATCAAAAGAAGTGCGAGCTTGGAAAGAAATCACTCTTGTATCTTGGTTTCATTGTGGGTAATGGAGAATTACAAATAGATCCAACAAAAGTGAAAGTCATTCGAGAATGGCCTCAACCAAGAAATGTCACTGAAGTTCGTAGTTGTATGGGAGCTTCCCAATATGTTAGAAAATTTATTCAGAATTTTTCTATTATAGCCGCTTCCTTACATGAACTTACAAAGGCAAATCATCGCTTTGAATGGACTAAGAAACATGAGGACACATTTCTTCTTTTAAAAAGGAAGATAAGCGAGGCGCCTGTTTTAGCCTTGCCAAATTTGTAAAAACCTTTTGAACTCGAGGCTGATGCATCCGGATATGCAATGGGTGCTGTTTTAATGCAAGAAGGAAGACCTGTTGCTTATTACTTCGAGTTATTTCAAGGTTCTCAAAAGAACTATCCAACTTATGATAAAGAGTTACTTGCTCTTCATCAAGCTGTAAAACATTGGCGTGTGTATCTTTTGGGCAAAGAAACAGTAGTTTACACTGACCACCAACCCCTCCAATACCTTCAAACACAATCTAAACTACAACAAGCCCGACATATGAAGTGGATGACCTACCTTCAACAATTTAACCTGATTATCAAGTATAAGAAGGGAGTTCAAAATAAATTAGCCGATATGTTATCTCGGCCACCAATAAATACACTTTGCTTATCTATAGTTATGGAAATCCAACCAAGTATACATGAAGAATATATTGACATGTATAATAATGATCCAGATTTTAAGGATATAATGATTGCAGTAAAAATAGAGAAATCGTCAGAGTTTACATTACGAGTTGGATTACACTACAAAGGGTCACAATTATGTGTTCCAAAAGAAGCAGATCGTATTAAATGGATACGAGAAGCTCATACTTCAAAGGTAGCAGGTCACTTTGGAGTAAATAAAACTGAACAAAATCTTCAACGCATTGGCCTCGAATGCAACAAGATGTGGCACGTTTTGTTAAAGGATGTGTGTTATGTAGCATTTCAAAGCCATCAAATCGAAAGATTGGGCTTTACACACCTTTACCAGTTCCAAACAGACCATGGGAAAGCATCTCTATGGATTTCATGGGAGGTTTTCCAACTACTAAACGAGGATATGACTACCTATATGTAGTTGTTGATAGATTTTCCAAAATGATTATATTAATGCCCTGCAAAAAGACAATCACAGGAGAAGAAACAACAAAACTTTTCTTTAGACATGTTTCGACTCATTTTGGTTTACCTAACTCTATAATCTCATATCGTGATAGTCGTTTTCTTGGAAGCTTCTGGAGATCATTATGGTCTATGATGGATACTAAGTTGAATCGAAGTACAACTTTTCATCCTCAAACTGATAGCCAGATAGAAGTTGTCAATAGAACAATGGTACATCTTCTTAGAGGATATAATACTCGACACCCTAAAACATGGGATGAAAGTTTACCATATTTGCAATTTGCTTTTAATCGAGCTATTCATAGCTCCACTAATAAATCACCATTTGAAGTTTGTCTTGGATATCTACCGCAAAGTCCATTTGACATTGAGTTCACATTCGAATCAACGTCAAATGGAGAGAAAGATAAGACTGGTCCTGAGAAGGCACAGAAATTTCTAGAATGCATTCAAAAGGTTCATAGTGAAGTTGAGAAGCAGTTGCAAAAAGCCCAACAAAAATATAAAGCTAGACATGATCGACATAGAGTGGAAGGCAAATTTCAAGTTGGAGATCTAGTTTGGCTGCACTTGGGAAAAGAGAGACTAAAAGGAGAAGGTAAAAAGCTAAAGCCTATCCGTTATGGTCCTTTCAAAAATCATTAAGAAAATTGGTGATAATGCATGTCAACTGGAGTTGCCTAGCTATATGGAAATATACTTTGTGGTTAATGTTGAAAATTTAAAACCATTTGAACCATCAATGTTAGATGACGAACCTGGAAAAGGTATACCTTCAGTAGAAGATTTACAAATAAACAGTGAAACTCCTCTATTAGAAGATACTATCCTTGAAAGAAAAGTAACAGAAACACGCAGAGGAATACGAGAGGCATTTCGTGTTGGAAAGAAAGGGCAAAAACCTAGTGCATCAAAGTGGTTCACTAGAGAGAAAGGAGAATCTATATTTCCCCATTTGAAGTTTTGAGATCCATCAGGAGCTGGATTTCTTTAAAAGGGGAGTAATGATCAGGAGATTATTACTACTACTACTATTATTATTATTATTATTATTATTATTATTATTATTATTATTATTATTATTATTATTATTAAAATTGAAGACATGTATGTTATTCGTCAATGCATGAAAATTATTACTTAAATTAGCTTTTGTTGAAATTTACTTTTGTTTTTAAATGTTTAAGTAGATTAGTTTATTGTTTTAGTTTCTTATTTTTAGTTTTCCTAATTTTGTAAACTTATGTATTATAACTACATAACGAAAGAAAGTGTAAAGGCAGATAATGTTTTAGAAAGAATTCATTAAAAAGTTTTCCTTTTTCTTATATATTTCTCTCAATATATTAAGCATCTGTTTGAGAGTTGTCAAGTTTATATTACTCCCATACGGATCAAGTTGGTATCAGAGCAAAATCGATCCTACCTGTATATGGTTAAGACAAGAACTGGTTACGAGGAGACATGGGAACCATTTGCAGTCCTTAACGTTCACCGAAGACCCTCAAGAAGAACCAGAAGTGTTGACTCTGTTATAATGGAGACAGATTCTAACGTCGTCGAATTGGTTAAACAAATTGCTAGTCTGTCAGAACAGATGGCAAAAGTTATGGCTTGGATGGAGGATCAATCTCATGATGATTCCGATAAAAATTCTACAGAGACCATTAAAAGTCCTAGTACTTCTTCTAAAAAGAAGAAAAAGGACCAGCCTACTCAAGAAGGAGATGAGGAGAGGCAGCCAAGACCTTTTAAGGTGGAGGCTAAAATTGATATCCCATCATATGATGGTTCAATTGATGCCGAGAAATTAGATTCTTGGATTAATCAACTAGAGACCTACTTTACCTTATATAGGTATAGTAGTGAAGATAAGGTGTCATTTGCAAGATTAAAAATGACAAGTCATGCATTGGCTTGGTGGAATTCTTATTTGCAAACCCATGAAGACGAAGAAATAAGTTGGGATAATTTTCTAGAGCTTATCCGAAAAGAATTTTATCCTATGGGTTACCTTAAAGAACGATGAAGGAGATGGCACAACCTACGCCAAAAGCGAGACCAATCAGTGCAAGAATTTACCACTGAATTTAGACGTCTAGCTGTGACGTTGGGTATTTCTATGAATTCTTCTAAGATATTTATGAAATATACCTCAGGATTATCGCCATGTATAAGCACTGAAATGTCACTTTATCAGCCAAATAATATTTCAAGTGAAAGTACGATAGCAATGACCATCGAGAAGAAAAATGGTCATGGTGAAAAACCTTTTTATGGGCCAGGGTCAAGCTCATCGAAGCAGGAAAAAAGTAAAGAAAAATACTTTGACCTCATCATCAACATCAAAATGCTACACGATATTGTGAGCATTGCAAAATTGAGGGTCATATAAAAGAAAAATGTTGGAAGTTACATCCTGAATTAAACCCAAGGCACAGACCAAAGGATAAGACTGTGGCAACAACAACTAGTGACAAAGAACCCGTCATAGTTGATCAAATTGAAAAGGCAGACCCAAGCTTATCTCTAATGGCTAGACCAAAAGAAATAGTTTTGGAGTCATTAGCTAGATCTGAGGAATGAGAAGAGTTGTTTGTCATGAAGATTCAAGTAAAAAAAGTGGTAATTAGTGCCATTATAGATACTGGAAGTCAAAGGAATCTTATTTCTGAACAATTGGTCCAGAAGTTGAGTTTGTCAACAACTCCTCACCCAAAACCATACCCATTAAGTGGATTCACAAATATGTGGGGCTTCAAGTCAATCGACAATGCACTTTTCATTTTGCTGTCACCAGTCAATTTATTGATGAAGTAACCTGTGACGTAGTTCCTCTCGATATATGTCAGGTGATTCTTGGAAATCCTTATTTATGGGATCGAGATGTAATTTATTATCGTCGAGCTTAAAGATTCTAGTTCACTAAGGAAGGCATAAATTATATCTTTTCTGGTGAAAAGACAAAGCAGACTACTGAACTAATCACCGCATGTCAGGCCAAGCGGATGATTAATGCATCAAAGAGGTTTGTATTACTATTTATACGACCTTCAAAAGATGAGGAATGCATGGATACAAATACAATACTTCAAGTAGATATTATTAATCAAGCACATGTTGCCATTTTTAAGTCATCTCAAGTAGAAGAGATAAATGTTTAAAAGAAATTATGTGAAGAATATTTAGATTTATTTTCTGAAGAACGGAGTTTACCACCAAAGCGAGAAGTGGAACATGAGATCCAACTTATCTCAGATTCTTCAATTCCAAATTTAAGCATGTATCGTTATTCTGTATTGGAGAATGAGGAAATAAAGAAGCAAGTGTCTGAGTTACTTGAAAGTGGTGTCATAAAGCCAAGTAATTCACCTTGTGGTTCGCCTGTGGTTCTTGTTCCTAAAAAGGATGGTGGATGGCGTATGTGTATTGATTATCATGCTTTGAATAAGATCACAATAAAGAATAGGTATCCTCTTCCCAGAATAGAGGACCTTTTAGATCAATTAAAGCATGCCCATTATTTCACAAAACTAGATTTGAAATCTGGCTACCTTCAAGTGCGAATACGTGAAGAAGATTCTTGGAAGACAGCTTTTAAGACAAGGCAGGGATTATTCGAGTGGTTAGTAATGCCATTTGGACTTTGTAATGCACCTGCTACATTTATACGATTGATGAATGATGTCTTAGACCTTTCATTGATCAATTTGCCATTGCTTATCTCGATGACATTCTCATTTATAGCCATACCATGGAGCAGCACATTGATCATTTAAGCAAGATATTTGAGTTATTACAAAAATATCAACTCCTTCTTAATCAAAAGAAGTGCGAGTTTGGAAAGAAATCACTCTTGTATCTTGGTTTCATTGTGGGTAATGGAGAATTACAAATAGATCCAACAAAAGTGAAAGTCATTCGAGAATGGCCTTAACCAAGAAATGTCACTGAAGTTCGTAGTTTTATGGGAGCTTGCCAATATGTTAGAAATTTTTTTTGGAATTTTTCTATGATAGCCGCTTCCTTACATGAACTTACAAAGGCAAATCATCGCTTTGAATGGACTAAGAAACATGAGGACACATTTCTTCTTTTAAAAAGGAAGATAAGCGAGGCGCCTGTTTTAGCCTTGCCAAATTTGCAAAAGCCTTTTGAACTCGAGGCTGATGCATCCGAATATGCAATGGGTGCTGTTTTAATGCAAGAAGGAAGACCTGTTGCTTATTACTCCGAGTTATTTCAAGGTTCTTAAAAGAACTATCCAACTTATGATAAAGAGTTACTTGCTCTTCATCAAGCTGTAAAACATTGGTGTGTGTATCTTTTGGGCAAAGAAACGGTAGTTTACACTGACTGCCGACCCCTCCAATACCTTCAAACACAATCTAAACTACTTATATATTTCCCCATTTGGAGTTTTGAGATCCATCAGGAGCTGGATTTCTTTAAAAGGGGAGTAATGATCAGGAGATTATTACTATTATTATTATTATTATTATTATTATTAAAATTGAAGACATGCATGTTATTCGTCATGAAAATTATTACTTAAATTAGCTTTTATTTAAATTTACTTTTGTTTTTAAACATTAATTAATTAGTTTATTGTTTTAGTTTCTTATTTTTAGTTTTCCTAATTTTATAAACTTATGTATTATATATACATAACGAAAGAAAGTGTAAAGGCAGATAATGTTTTAGAAAGAATTCATTAAAAAGTTTTCTTTTTTCTTATATATTTCTCTCAATATATTTCTCTCAATATATTAAACATCTGTTTGAGATTTGTCAAGTTGATATTACTCACATACGAATCAAGTTACTAAAAATATATAAGTTAACTTGCCATAAGTATATTACTCTCGTATAATTACTAAAAATATATTTTATATGATCCGTTTATTAACTTGAAATAAGTACATCTTGTGAGTACTAACATTATAATTCCCTAAAAAAACTAACATTATAATTGAAATTGAAATTCAAAATATAAGTTAAAATTTTCAACTCTTATTGAATAAAAATTGGGTAAATTTTATTGTAAAATAATTTAAATAAGAAATTGGCAAAATTAGGTGAGATGTAACAGAATACTGTCATATCAAACTCTGCCTTTTGCACAAACTAAGAAAAATAATTAATATCATAGTTTTTTAAAAAAATTACTTTGATACATTTATTAATAAAATGAATAAAAAAATAACATCAAATTTTCTCATAAAATTAATATTTAAAAATTGTAAAAATAAATTAAAACTTCAACAAATGAAAAAAAAAAGTGGAGTATCAATTTAAGAGTAACAAGAATTAATTTTTTTAGCTGATTAAGTTTGATATATGAAATAGTTTTCAATTAAGGGGTCCGCAAAATCAAGTAATTAAAGGGAAAAGCTCGAGAGACGGCAAGTCGGCCAGAACCAGTTTCATAATTCTTCCTCTTTGTCCTGGCTTGGAACTTTTTATTACCTAGTGTTGTTCTTCTTTGAATAAAAGGGACGTTTATGGCTAATTCTGTACCTGATGGCCCACAAAAATATAGCTAAAGAAATATTAGATTAAATAATAAAAGATTAATTAAATTTGATAATTACAAACTATGCCTCACTAAGATAAGACTACATGATACAATAATGCTTTATTTATTTATTTAAATGATTAACAACATATTTTAGTAATATATAATTTTGTATGATATGATATAGTATAATATTAGAAATAATATTTATTATATTTGAAAAGATAATATAAAAGAGTTTAATATATTATAGAGATAAAAATTATTTATTAATATATATTTGATATTTAAATATTTTTATTTTTGAATTTTAAAAAAAGTGTAAAATTATAGAAAATCACTCAATTGATGGTTAAAAATTATAAAATTTTAATTCATAAAATTAATATAAAAAATAATACTATAAAAAGTGTAAATTAAAATAAATAAAAATTAAACCATATCATATTAACAAAGTCCATTTAAAATGCACTCTAAGGATCATAGAGTTGGTTGTGATAGTAGCATTTCAAATTCTTTTTTAAACTAAAATACTAGCAAATTGCCAGCCCCGTGCCGTAGAATAATCGTTAAAAAATATATTAGTGAGTTTGAGATGTAATTTTTTAAATTAAAACATAATATTATAAATGTTCACAGTATGGAGTACAATGACTTGCATAAAGAATTTCATTTCTTCCTGTTTCAACTCTATTATTAGGGCTTCATAATAATCAACAAAATCTGATCCACTCTTGCACAATTTGAGCAGTAGAGTTGGAATGAGTTCGATGTTTCAGAAATCGGATCAGCTTTTGAGTTGATGGTCAAAATTAATTTGTAAATAAGGTTGATTTTGTATTGGTTTAGAAAAATATTGAGTCAATCACTCAATCTCCTCTTCTTCTTCTTCTTCTTCTTCTTCTTCTTATTATTATTATTATTATAAAAAACTCTAGTTGTGCTTTGAAATATTTTTTTTATTAATCAAGTAATGATCTATATATTTTTTTTGCTATTTATTTAAGATTATTTAAAATTTTTTAAATTAATATAGACAATTAACTGAAAAAAATATAATATTATATATATTTTTGCTATTTATTTAAGATTATGTAAATTTTTTAAAATTTAATATTCATAATTAATTAAAAATATATTACTTAAAAGCCGTATATTATATTAATCTGTGATAATTCTTCATGTTAGATAATAAAACATAAAAAATTAAATTAAAATAGAAATTTGGTGTAAAAGCAGAGTATGAAAATAAAAAGAAAATCAATATTGCAAATGAAATCAATTTAATACGAATATAAAAAAAATAGTTTAAGATAAAAACATAATTTATATTATATATATATATATATATATTCATTGGGTTCATTAAATAATTTGATTGATATATGCAACATACATAATATTATTAATAATAAATACATATTTAAATTTATCTAAATATTAATATATTATATAGCAAGATATCATAATATTTTAAAATAGATCGAGATAAAAAAGTAAGACGGTGAATGAAAATATGTCACCTATTGAATGCACTCGTATTATAAACTTACAGTAAAATTGCATATATTTATTTAAAATTTAAATATTATGATAATTTGGTGAAATGATTGTAGTATAATTTATAATATATTCATTCACATATTATACCTTACAGTATATGTTAAGTTTATGTATATTTATTCTTATGAAAAATCTCTCATTAACTCTCTCTCTCTCTCTCTCTCTCTCTCTCTCTCTCTCTCTCTCTCTCTCTCTCTCTCTCTCTCTCTCTCTCTCTCTCTCGTTAATTCTCTCTTACTCTCTCACTCTCTCGCACACACATTAATTGTTCTCATTAATTATTTTTGTCAGATACAATTTCACTATAAACTTACAGTTAATTTACATCTAACTTTAAACAATACAGTAGATTATTATTATTATTATTAAACTTGCTTGGATTGGTGTTAGTCTAAATGAATATTGTTGAAAGGTGAAAATTAAAAAAAATAACTCATAACCTTTCTTGAGAACCTAAATAGTCCAAATGATTATAAAATATTGATTAAATATAACTTTATTCATTTAATTAATTTATATCTTAAATTTTTTATATAAATATATAAGCCATTGAACTCTTATTTTTTTACCTATAAATATAAATTCACTTAATCACAGTAAATTACAATAAATTTCATTTTTTTTAATTTATAAATATATATTTTATCTCTCTAAATCCTTTCCTATTTAAATATATTCCCATCTAATATCTAATCACTAAAATATAATCCTTAAAATATATTTTCTTTGAATAATATATATTGTAAAAGAATAAATTAATTGCATTTTGAGAAAAAAATTCAAAAAATACCAAATCAACAATAAACATTTTAAAAGAGTACAAAAATATGAAAAAAAAAAAAGAAGAAGAAAATCTTAAAGGAAGCTCTTGACTTTAGAGATGGAAGGAATTTAAATAGAAAAAATATATATATTTATAAGTTAAGTAAAAATAACAGTTTTGTAATTATTGCTTACGTGTTTTTATAATTAATTATTGTGTTTCTATATTTTTAAAATTTTTTCAAAGTCATTATATTTTTATAAACAACTTTAATTTTTAGATTAATTTTATAAATTTCCTAATAATTTTCCAACTATGAATCTTAGCCTTTGTTTTGAGGAAATTGCACTGAAAATGACATTTTGAGCTTTGTTTTCAGTTTTATGGTGCTAATTTTTTTTTCATTATTAACTTTTTTCCATTTTCTTTTTCTTTAGTGTATCTTTATTTGATTTTTTTTGTTTTCTTTTAACGTTTTCATAATTTCTTTAGCTTTGTGTTATTTCCTTTTTTTTCTTTCAAAGATTTTTTTTAATTTTTTTTTATGTTTTTTCTATTTTTTTCCTTTTATTTACTATTGATTCTTTGTTTGGTTATTAACTTCTTTTTTTCTTTTTTTTTATTATTGTTGTAATTTTTAATGCTGAATAGTCATTTGCAATATGGTAATGTTTCTATTTTTCCTTTTATTTACTATAGTTTTTTTTTTGTGTTCTTTTAACGTTTTCATAATTTCTTTAGCTTTGTGTTATTTTCATTTTTTTCTTTCAAAGATTTTTTTAATTTTTTTAAATGTTTTTTCTATTTTTCCTTTTATTTACTATTGATTCTTTGTTTGGTTATTAATTTTTTTTATTATTATTATAATTTTTAATGCTGGATAATCATTTGCAATCTGATAATATTTTGAATTGTGTTGAAATCAATTATGAAGTCTATATATTTATAATATATGTATAACATATTCATAATATATGTAATATATTTATATTATTATTAATAGAATTACATTTATTATCATTTTAAATTTAACATATAAATAATATTTACATAATATATGAGTCATAATTAATAGTGATATAAAAGTAATACACATATATATAATATATGTAGAATATAATACAAAAATACATATTATATTATATTACTGTTAATAATAATATATATATTCTCACTTAAAATATAACGTATGAACTACATTTATACTACATATATATTACATTTAAGGAATATATAAAAATAGTATCTATATTGTTATTTAGAATTCAACAAATACATAGCATATACATTATTTATAAAAATTCAGAAATGGCAGAATTTTTATAGAGATGACTCACCACCGTATTTTTGTAATTTCATAATTTTTTTAATATATTTTTGAATTTTTTTAATGATCGCACTTTGGGAAAAAAAAAAAAAGCATAATTTTGTAAAACCCCCTTTTGTTTTCTCCTTCGTTTGCGACAATGATAGTTGGCCTCTGGAGTCTGGGCTTTCTAGTTATGTTATTGGGTTATTAGCATTTGTCATTCAGGCTTGGCTATTTTTGGCGACAACCCTAATTGAATTGATGACCCATGGGCGTTTCCCCTCAGCCGCTGGAAGTTCCTTAGTTCAGAAATAAGTTAAAAAAATAATCAGTTATCATTTTATCACTGTTCACTGATTATTATAAAAATCCAACAGAATTCCCAAAATAGCAGCTAAAAACTGTTTGGAAGAAAAAATTAAATTAAAAGATAAATTTGATTTTAATTGAAGAAAATTGTATAAAAACAAGAGGAAATTACACCATAGGTAGTGCTTTAATTGGGTTCTTCTCTGCCCTCAAATCCTTTTAGCCTGCTGATACGTTGAAGCTGAAGGTAAATAGGATTTTGAAGTCTTCAGGTCATTTAGGACAAATATGGGGAAATTAGTTCCGGATGGTGGGATTGATTTATGCCAGGACAAATCTGTTAAATTTAATACATATGATATATGTTATTATAATCTCAAAATTAAAATTTAAAAGAGTATATGTTAGATAATATTCAAATAATAAGAGTGATAATATTCAAGTATAAATTTTATAAAAATTTTGTGTTTTAGATGCCCTGTACGCAGCAAGATGTGGGGTCTCCTATTATATATGCTTTCTCTGACTTTTCCTATGTCCTGCTCTTTCTTGCCCTCTCTTTTCTATACCAATTTCATTGATAAGCATCTTGATTGGGTTCACATTGCAGTAGCTACTAGTTCTAGCATATTGATAGGGTTTACATTGCGTCAGCTTGATAAATTTGAATGTCAACTATTTGCAACTGAAATGTATAGAGGAAGAGACTATTGCTTTCCTCTTTTAAGGTTCTTAAACATTTTTTTGGTAATTTCAGTTCCTTATTTAATTTTTATTTTTATTTGAGGGAGGATGGATTTTTTTTTATCAATCGGTTTTTAATTTAATGTTCTTAAAGTTGTATACTCTTTTCTTTTTTTTTTCTTTTTGAACATAAGGAATTCATTATTGAATTATAGAAATTACAAATTTTTGGGCAATTCTTTTTTTGGGAAATTCAATATACTCCCGAATTATAGAAATTGTGTTGGTGCCTTTTGGAAGATAAAATTTAAAATTTTAATTTGGAATATATAAGAATATATATTTATTAAAATTAAAAAAAAATAGTATAAAAGTGATGTATATTTAATTATATAATGATATATATTATATATAACAATATATGCATGTTAAATTTTAAAACAATAAGTATATAAAATTATTATATTTTTATTTATATGTGAGTATATATTACATATAATAATATATACGTGTTAAAAATTTAAAAGAATAGAAGTATAAAAATAATATTTATTTAGTTATATATAGGTGTATGTTATATATAACAAATATATTTTTAGCTTAATACATCAATTGTTCTTTAAATTTGGCAGTTTTGGTCATTTTACCATATTTGTTCTTATGCATTTGCCAGATTGTCCCTCGTACTTATCTATTTTGTTTCAATAGACACTTATATAATCACATATTGATCATTTTGCCTCTTATATTTGTGTATTTTGTATTAAATAGATACTTTTAGACAACTATAGTACTATTTTTATTTATGTATTTATTGAGTGTGAACTAGACAAAAACAAAAAACAAAGTGACTAATATGTGATTATATAAGTGTCTATTATAACAAAATAGACAAGTATATGGGCTAATATGACAAACGCATAAGTACAGAGAGCAAAATGACTAAAACTGCCAGTTCATGGAGTAATTAATATATCAAGCTTATATTTTTTAAAATTTAAAATAGTGTTATAATTTTTTTTTTTGAGAAATTCAATATACTGATATTTCTTTTTTATTTAATACTAAAATTAGAATAGTGTTATAATTCCATTAAAAATACATCATTCACACTAAAATTAGAGGATTCATTATTTTCATTCTTTTACAAATCAACTAACATATGTTGTTATATGTAACTTATATATAAAAATATATCAACATATATTAATTTGTATATTAATATTTTATTATAAATCAATTGATGTATGTTGTTACATGTAACATATATCAATTTATTTTAACATATATTAGTTTATATAATGATATTTTATTAATATTAACATATATTAGTTTATATATTGATATTTTATTACAAATTAACTGATATATGTTAATATATATTATACTAATATATATTATTATATGTAACATATATCAGCATATAATAGTTTTTAAATTTATATTTTATTACAAATCAATTGATATATGTTGTTATATATAACATAAATCAATGTTTATTAGTTTGTATGTTGATATTTATTACAAATCAACTTATATATGTTATTATATGTAATATATATCTACAAGTATTAGTTTGTATATTGATATTTTATTACAAATCAATTGATATATGTTGTTACATGTAACATATATTAGTTTGTATATTGATATTTTATTACAAATCAACTCATATATGTTGTTATATGTAGTATATATCAACATGTATTAGTTTATATATTGATATTTTATTACAAATTAATTGATATATATCGTTATATGTAATATATATCAACGTAAATTAGTTCATATATTAATATTTTATTATAAATCAACTGATGTATGTTATTATATGTAACATATATCAATGTATATTAGTTTGTATATTGATATTTTATTATAAATCAGCTGATATATGTTGTTATATGCAACATATATCAATATATATTAGTTTGTATATTAATATTTTATTATAAATTAACTGATATATTTTGTTATATGTAATATATATCAATATACATTAGTTTAAATTAATTGATATATGTTGATAATTAATTATTTTTTTAATTATATAAAATTTTAAAATATTAATAAATGAGAAAGACAAGGGAAAAAAGATAAGAATATATATATTTTTGAAGTTCCATAGAATTTGAATGAATTTTTTTTTATCATTGAACAATGATGATTGAAAAAGTGAAAAAAAGGGTGAAAAAAGTAGCTAATATATTTTAATTTTTAAACATAACAAGAAGCTACTACAGTCTTTATAAAGTGAAAAAGTCATCCAAGTCACAATATCTCTAAAAAGTGAAATAGTGGTTCATACGTATTTCTATAAATAAAAAAAAAAGTGATCAATTTTAAAGTTTCATATTTTTATAAAATGAAACGAAAATTTGAAATTTTTTCAAAACTCCGGTACTTTTAAATTATTTTTTTAAATGTCTCTGAAAACAATTATATTGATAAATCATAATGAGGAATGATACTACCCCATATTTACTGAGCCTATGGGCCGAGCCTTTTGCCTTGGCTGAGCTTTTGAAGAAGCTTAAACCTTGGCATCGAACGTCCATAATCTAACCAAGCTCCTGAGTGTTCAACAGAAAAATCTCTAATATAGCAAGTGTTCAGCAGACAAATCTCTAACATAGCAAGTATACGATACTAACACATTTTGAAGATTCGCTGACATTTGTAGGCATTGCTCCCTACTCTGTAACTATAAATATGAGTGGATTCCTACAATGATCTTTTTTTTTTAATTTCTTTAACTCATCTACTTGCTGACATACAGATATCCGACTTAGACATCAGAGTTTATCTACTATAGTCTGATTTATTCTTTTTTATTTTGCAGGTAGGAGAGCCAGCAGCAAAACCCGAACCAGGAGTCCTTTAGATCAATCTTATCGTCAAGAAGGAAAAATTTAATTGAAAAAAAATTAATAATGAGGAGGAAGAATTTAACATTAGCAAATTTCAAATCATTTCTAAATTTTAAATCATAATAGATAACTCATAATACTATTTTTTTCTCCGAAAAATTATAAATTATTTGAATTAAATCCCAATGGAATTCTTTTGAATATAATAGAATAAAGAAAGTTTTTTTTTTATTTTTTTTCAATAAATTCATTTCATTTCGAATCTTATATAACTTTGTATGAGTTGTTGCAACTAAACTGTGCCAAATTTGCAAGTTAAATAAAAAATTTAACTCCTCCATCATTGATGACGAGGTGGACTTTCGGACTTAAGGCTCGGCTAGAGGGTTCCTAGGCTCCACGATTATGCTGGAGGACCTGCAAGATAAGAAAGAGGCTCGAGCTCCAGTGGGGAGACTCCGATGCTTAAGTCAGTACTCGGTTTTGTAGAGATTGTAGGTAATAAGAAGTTAGAAAAGAATGAGATGGCCTACCTATAACATTTTACCTTTGTTTATACATGAAAGATAGTGGGAGACAAGTTCTGAAGATGGTGAGGGGCAAATTCTGCCGGTGGAGGGAGACAGACTCTGTCGGATATGGGAGACAATGTAGGTAGTGGGAGACAAACTCTGCGGATCGTAAAAGTTTCAGAGAATATTAAGAGGTCTTAGGAATTTGTGAGAAATGATGCGCTGGTCAATAAAATGAGCCTAGATAGCAAGCTCGGTCGAAGAGGACTATATCAATCCCATTTGTCCAGCTCGATATAAGAAGTGTAGCTCGTTCCAAGCTATGTAAGCCCAGTACAATGAGGTGGTCCAACTCAATTGCTTACTGTTGATCTATAGGTATACACCACTTGTCCCTCCCTGCTGTGTTGGCATTTATGCCAACCACTTGGTGAAAAGAATGCGGGTGCATTGTCATAGAAGAATCGAAGTGGCAACTTGAAAAGTATGGTGGGAGCGAAAAATTTAACTTTCAAGTTTTTCGTGTATGGCATTAATTGTGTCGGTTCAGCTTTCGATGCTCCTTCTATATAAATGGGGGAGAGGAGTGAAGACAACTACTAAACCTCTCAAGGAATAGCTCAAGTGCTCTAATAATTTGTACGAGTTTAAAGTAGCTGCACTGTGCAAAATGATTTGCGAAGCTTCTTCAACTAAATCGATGAGTGCTCTTTGTTCCTTTGCATTATGAATTCGAGTAGTATTATTTTCATAGATTCTAGGGTGTTGAGCTCCAAGGAGAGTGATGAATCACTGGAAATTGTGTGAGTGAGCTCGATTGAGCAAACTCACTGTGGTACTAAGGGAGGTGATAGTGGGAGTATTCCTGTGGCTGAGCTGGTGGAATCACCAGAAAGAGTTACTATAGCTCGACCATGCCCTACTGAGAGAAGTGAAGATGATGAAGATCAGGCAGTGGTAGAGAAGGCTCGGCTTAGGAATATCAGATCTTATCTCAACATCGCTGACCTAGATAACATCCGAGACTAGTATCAAATACCTCCCGAGAATAAGATGTATGTTCCTTATGACCGTACTCGTACGATGGACGATCCTCTGAAGGATCATTTAATACTTTATGAAGAAGATCTGAGGTTCGGGGGTAAGGCTCCCCTTTCGGCCATTCATTCTAGAGTTCTTGAAGTTCCACGATCTGGCTTCGGGCAGTTAAGCCCAAATGCTTGGTTAACGGTAGTAGGATTCGATATTTTGTGCAGGTTGCTAGAGATTCCTCCTTTTGTCTGGGTGTTAGGTGCCTTTTTAGTTTTGAAGCTGCAATCCCGAGCAGATGAAGATTTTTCCTACTTGCTAGGGAGGCCTGAACGAGGATTATTTTTTGAAAAACTGGACTCTGTAAAGAATTGGAAGGATTGGTTCTTCGTTGTGGAAAAAAGGGAGGCTTTGGATGCCAGACTGATTAAGTTTATTTTTGCAACAGTCACATTATAAAAGCGAAAAACCTCGGTCCTAAAGAGTGGGGATACTGCAAACAGATTAGACAGGATGTTCTGAGAGAAAAGAAGAACATCCTTCACCTTGTGAGAGAGTATTTCACCCTATTCGGGGCAGTGAGGGAGGCTCAACCTTCCGACGGGGCCAGTATACTTTTATCTTTGAGTTTTAAATTTGTAATGTTCGGGTTTATTTACTCAAATTATTTTGTGTTTGTGCAGAAATGGCGAAAGGGTCTACCACGAAAGAGCTCAAGCACATCGCGGAGCAAGCCGCTGAATGCGAGGTGAGGAAAAAGGCTTGCTATGATAAAGGGAAACATCGGGAAGTTGGTGGTCCTAGTCAGGAAACTCGAAGGGGGAAAGAGCCAGAAACCAGGATTGTAAGTCCGGTTAGGCCTTTGACAGAGATACCTCCTGGCCAATACAACCCATTGAGGCTGGTAACTGCATTGACGAGAGGCTAGGTAGTCCTCACAAGTTTGATTTTTCTGTGAGAGATCCTCCCGTTCAACGAGTTTTATCTGTCATTTTAGGGGGAATGGTCCAGGAGAGGTGGGAACACCTTCAAACGAATGTGACTGCTCTAGCCTTTGAAGTTCGGGTCTTTACGATCACGGTAAGTGCTTTAAATAAATTCCCAATCATTGTTGTGTTTATATTTAATGATCTAGAATAACTTTTCATTTTTCTTATATAGCTTGCTTAGCTTTGCCATGATATAGAAGAACGGCTGTTGAATGTGTCAACAAATTTTCATCATGCTCGTTAGGAATCTGAGCGAGCGTGCAACAAAGCAGATGAGCTTGATGACGCATTAAAGTCCGAGCGTGAGGCTCGCTGTGAAGCGCAAGAGTCTCTCAAGACCGCCCTCGAGGAGCTGGAGTGAGAAAGAAAAATGAGTAATGTCCGGTATGCTCAGGGTGTGTATCGCTATAGTTAAGCAGTGTCAAAGCGACTCGAGGAAGAGAATCCAAACATAGACCTGTCTTGGATGATTGACATTGATATAGGCCGGCTGGCTGATGATGAGCCTATTCCAATTAAATTATTGTTGATGCGTAATAGGAGTGTTTTTGAACGATTGGAGTGTTTTCATGAGGGCGCATTTATAGTGCAAAGTTCGTTGCTCAGTTTGAGCGTTGATATCAGTTTCATGGTCTATGGTGCAATGTAGTCCGGATGGCCAATTTTGTTTCACCCAAAATTTTTCTTTTACTAAGTATATGTACAAGTGCACAGTTTCAGATCATTTTACATAAGTAATGGCTATTGAAAATACTTCTTCAAGTTATTAGCATTCCATGATGTTCTTGGCACTTCTTTTCCATTTGTAGTCTGAAGCTTGTAGGCTCCACCCTTCAGTATCCCAGCTATCTTGTACGGGCCTTCCCAATTTACCCCTAGTTTTCATGGTCCTGCTACTCCATGTGTGGCAATAACCCTTTTAAGCACCAGAGCGCCTTATTTGAATTGCTTGTGTCAGACTCTCTTGTTGTGAAAACTTACAATCCGAGCTTTGTAGGCTTCGGTTTTGATAGTAGCTTACTCTCTTTTGAACTCGATGATGTCCAAGTTGTATTTGATGTCCCAGTTTTTGAGTAGCTAAGGGTTCTTCCTGATGGAATTTTAATCTCGATGGGGATGACGGCCTCTATGCCATAGGCCAATACAAAGGGGGATTAGCCTGTGGCCATTCTGGGTGAGGTGCGGTAAGCCTATAGTACATTGTAGTGCTCCTACGTCCATAACCCTTTGGCGTTGTCGAGCCTTTTTTCAATCCTGCGATAATAGGATGGTTTGTTACCTTTGTTTGTCCATATGATTGAGGATGATATACCAAGGTGAACCTGAGGTCTAACTTCAGCTCAACACAGTACTCCCTAAAAGGTCTGCAATCAAATTGTTTGCCATTGTCAATGATCAGGACATAGGGAATGCCGAACCCGGTGATTACCGACTTCTAAAAAAATTTGATTATGGAATCTGGAGTGATAGAAGCTATAGGCTCGGCTTCGATCCATTTGGTAAAATGATTGACTGCTATAATTAAGAATTTTTTCCATGGTGTAGCCTAAGGAAAAGGTCCCAAAATATCTATGCCCCACTGAGAAAATGGCCATGGACTTCTGATAGGTCTTTGTTCATTAGAAGGCTAGTGCTGTAGATTGGCATGTCTGGAATTTTTCACACTTCTGAACAAGATTTTTAGCATCACTCTCCATGGACGACAAGAAGTAACCTTGCAATAGTGCTTTCTTTAACAAGGCTTGGGCCCCTTCATGTGCTCCGCAAATCTCTTCATGTATTTCTCTGAGCAAGTAATCTCCCTCCTCCTCAGATACACACATGCTCTAAGGATGTGGGAAAGACCTCTTGTATAAGACCCCCATCATAGATGAAATATAAGCTGGACTTTCTTACAATCCTTTTGGCCTCTACTAGATCTATTGGAAGCTCTCCAAAATCAAGAAACATGTAGATTGGCAACCGCCGTCCTTCCAGGGGTTCGATGACCAGGATAGAGGCTGTATTATAGCTGAATTTTGTAATGGTCTCAATGAGGACTCCATAGTTAGGGGTTCCCTCTTTGGTAGCCGCGACTTTAGCTAGCCTATCAGCGCATTCATTCTCCTCCTGCACTATCTGACGAAACTCCCAAGAATAACCTTACCTATCCAGAGCTGAAAGGAGCTTGGCTATGTATTCCTTGTAATGGGCCATGTTCACTTCCCTGGTCTCATACTTTCTTGTTAATTGGCTAACAACCAGCTGAGAATCAGATAGGATTAGGAGACAGTCAGGTCAAACTTCTGAGGCAAGCTTCAAACCTAAGCAAATGGCTTTGCACTCTGCTGCATTGTTAGAGGCCATAAAATAAAGTATGGTTGAATATCTGATAATAATTTTTCCTAGGCCTTTGAGAAAAACTCTGATACCAGATCCTTCTGAGCAGGATGCTCCATTACTTTCAGCACCTAAGCCTCTTTGGGAGTTGATTCATAAGGTCGCTCATAGAGCTCTCTGACAAAGTTTGCTAGGATTTGGGCCTTCATTGCTCTTTTTGTCTTATACCAGATATCAAATCTTTCCAGCTGGGTTGCCTATTTAGTAAGTCGGCCCAAAGTTTCTGGCCTTTGTAAGATCTTTTTTAGGCAAGAGTTTGTACATACGATGATGGTGTGCACATCAAAGTACGATAGTAGTCTTTCTAAAGTGGCTTTTAAGGCTAGTGCTAATTTCTCCGGAGGGGAATACCTCAGCTTGGGACTATTCATGGTGTGGCTGGCATAATAGATCAGGTACTACTGGTTACCTTCTTCCCTGATCAAAACTGAGTCAACAACGGCTGTAAGACTGATAGGTATAAGAATAATGGCTCCCCATATATCAGCTGACTGAGGAGGGAAGGGGAACTCAAGAATTTCTTAAGCTCAGTAAAAGCATATTGACATTCCGTGGACCATTGGAATTGCTTTAAGCCCTTCTGAATTTTGTAAAATGGTAAACATCTTTTGGCCGAGCAGGATATTAATCTGCCGAGAGCTATGATTCAAGATCGTTCAAGCATGAGCAAACTGTAAGCCCTTGATTTTGGTCTCGACTAGTTCGGTACTAATTAATGAGGCCTAAGTCATGATCAGTCCATTTTAAATAAAATTTTTGATTAAATGGCATAATTTAATGAGGCCTAAAATAGGACGGTTCAACCTTTAAAACCCTAAATAGGTTTATTTTGAAGGTTTGGTCGGGTCTAATTTGATGTGGGGGTATTAATTTGCAGTTCATAGTATATCCATGTCGAATCGAGCCTCCCAATTCGATGTGGGACAACCCATATCGAATTGGGATGCCCTAATTTGATATGGAGTCCCATATTGAATTGGGACCTTCCTAATTCGATATGGGACCCTAATTTGGCTCCCATATCAAACTGGGAAAATCCAATTTGATATGGGGAGGTCCCAAATCTAATTGGGTCTTGCCTAATTCGATATGAGACCCTAATTTGGCGTAGAAGTTGATTTGTTGGATTCCATATCAAATTAGGGCAATCTTAATTCGATATGGAGCATATGGATTTTGATTCCATGTCAGATTAGAAGAATTTAAGTCCGACATGCTCACGGTTTGGGTCGAATTAAAATCAGTCTAATTTGATATGCCTTAGGAATATGTTTTTAAAATGGAAAGCTTTCATAAGGTTTAACCTAATATATCCTTATATAAATACAAGTTTAAGAGCTTCAGCAAGAGGGGACCTCCAGTATCATTGAAGTATCACACAACAACTAAATAATTATCAAACATAAAATGAAAGAGCCATCGAACACAGAAAACTATCAAACAATGCAGCATTTACTTTCTTGACCTTATTCAACTAAGAATTATAGATTGGTGCAAGTAAAGAGTTTGGATCAACATTTAATTATTAGTGGAACTAACAAACGGAGGTTTGTAATCCATTATTCAGTCTGTTTTACATTTACAGTAATTCGTCCATTCTTGTTTCATTATATTACTTCAATTTTTGTACTTTTATAAAGTATCCAGTAGATGGCACCCATTAGTTTTAATTCATATAATTTTTATTTGAAGATTAATGAGTTGCTGTTGGATTCATAAATTAACAATAAATTGTATGTTTAAATTTGTTTTATCGAGTGGCTCGTTTAACCATCCAACAATTGGTTTATGTCTAATAAACTATTTTAGCACCACAGTAATCTGCTTAATCAAATTAACATTAAATATATAATATCACAGTAACTATGTTTCTCTAAAACTTTTTCAAACCCTAATTTATTTTTTCAAATTTTCCAAACCCTAAATTGCTTTCCAAAACTAGTTTTACAAATTCCAAAATCTTAAATCAGATTTCTAAATATCCCTAATTCAAAAACCTAATTTCATAAACCGTAAAAATCTCATTTTTCATCCCTAAAACATAAAGTCTTAATTTTCATCCTAAAAAATCCTAATTTGATCATAAAAGTTATAAAATTGTAATTTGAAATATAAGCCCTAAAAGCTGTATATTTGTTTCTTTATTTAAGTTTAAAGTTTAGATATGATTATTTTGTACTTTGAATGGATGATTTATTAATGAATAATTTATTTTTATTTTGCTCATGGTGAATGATTGAATGTTTTAGTTTGATTAAATATTTAAGTCTTAAAGATGTAAGAGGTATATTTCCACTTTGTGGGTACCTCATTTATTAAGTTTAATGCAATTTATTTACTTTATGTTTTAGGCATTAATGTAAAGGGTATGTTATCACCAAATGGTGGGTGTCCTAGTTTATTTAGTTTTGGATATTGGGCATGGTTGTAAGGGCATGTTTCCATCTTATATGGGTTCCCATTTTATTTATTTGTTTGAACTTTCTTTGATTTCAAGATAATGAATATGTATTTCAATAATCACATGAATTATGGATAATATTACAATATTTAAGAATTCAATAATATTTAGACCTAAAAAAGAGGCCGGTTCCAATGAACTGGGCATTATGGGGGTATTGAGTTATTCTCACCTTCCCCATATATACCCAACTTTCTGAACTCAATAGGGGGTTGTGAATTTTTTAGGAATCGAGTTATCCACCCATTTCTTTCATCCTGGTCTGTCCGGGTGGCAACTCCATTTTATTTGGATTTAGACTCGTGTTCTCTAAGGCCCTCAGCCTAATAATATCGAAGTCGCAAGAACCATTCCACATGGGAGTGGGGACGAAAATTTTCGCTCACAGTGGAGACTCCACTGGGGATAAGAGAAGTTGATTCCATTGGTCCTTATATTATTTCATTCTTTCTTATTATAATATTTTTCATTGCATCATTTAAATTGCATTATGTGCATGAGTTAGGACTCCCGTGTAACCCATGTTATGTTATATAAGGGATACCATACTTTCACACAATGTATGGAGATCGAGCATGGCATAAACACTCATAGTCTTATACCTTTTAGTATATATAGTTGCTATGGGAACTTAAACCTTTCAACCCAAAAGACTAAAGCTCATGTAATTGGCCTAGTTACTTTCCTCAGGTTTTTACCTAAATGCTTGTTGTTTAACTATGATTGATATATCTTTGTTTGTATCATGGCTTATTTGGTTTGTTCTTTTTCTAATGTGACCTACCTATGTTGTAAGCTCAAAATAGTTTTATTCTTTTAAGCTCAAAACATCAAAATTATTTTCAAAACTTTTCAAGATGGTATGTGGACATAAAATCTTTTAAAGATGGGTTAAAAAAAACTTTTTGCACCTTATGACCCAAACTTAAAAGCCTAAAGGCTTTGAAACAAAATTATTTTTCACTTTAAAAATTACAAACTTTTTCTTAAAAAGAGCTTACAAATTATTTAGGTCAATTATGTAATACTAAAAATTAATTATGTGCCTAATTTATACCAAGAGTTTAGCCAAAAAAAAATGTACAAAAAACATAGTTACAATCTTTGGGCATCCCAATTCGATATGGTACACCCATGAAGTGCAATTAATGTCCCACATCGAATTAAACCCAACTAAACCTTTAAAAAAAACCTATTTAGGGTTTTAAAGGTTGAACTAGCTTATTTTAGGCCTTAATAAATTGTACCAATCTAATAAAAAGCTTAAAATAGGTTTAAGCTTACGAAGAATGGACCGATTATAACTTAGGTCTTTCTTTAATTAGCATCGGACTAGCTAGGGTCAAAAACAAGGGTCTACAGTTTGCTTTTTTCTTGAATGATCTTGAATTTATTCAGAGAGTAAAAAGCAACATGATTTTGAGCTGATTTTGGATAAGAATTGGGTGCAGGACTCGTGAATTGAATTTTGATTCTTAACCCGAGGCTGGATCTAGGTTCTCGACCGGAGATAGGACTTTGGGTTCTCAACCCTATACTGGATTTGGGTTCTCGATCCTAAATTGGATTTGAGCTCTCGACCTGAGATTAGATTTGGATTCTCAATCGAAAACTGAATTTGATTTAGGTACTCAACCCAAGATTGGATTTGATTTGGGTACTCGATCCGAGATTAGATTTTAATTTAGGTACTCAACCCGAGATTAAATTTTGATTTGGGTACTAGACCCAGAATTGGATTTGATTTGGGTACTCAACCCGAGACTAGATTTGGATTCTCGACCCGAAATTGGATTTGATTTGGATACTCGATCTGAGATTGGATTTTGATTTGGGTACTCGACCTGAGATAAGATTTGGGCCACTCTAATATCCTAATAAGTTTGTTAGGGGACTCTAATATCCTGAAGAAATGATGAAGTGACAAAACAATTAAGCGGCTCCAATATCTCAACGGGTCAATGGGCAACTCTAATATCCGAATGGGTTCATTAAGCAACTCTAATATCTTGATGACCTAAAACTGTTGAGCGACTCTTATATCTCAATGAGTCATTGGGAAACTCTAATATCCCAATGGGTCTATCGAGTAAATCCAATATCTCTATAGAATCACCAAGCGATTCTAATATCTTGATGAGTGAAAAAAACCATTGAGCAATTCTAATATCCCAATAAAATCCACCAAGCGACTCTAATATCTTGGTAAATTAAAACGATCATCGAGTGACTCTAATATCTTGATGACAACCACCAAGCAACTCTAATATCTTAGTAGGATAGTGAGCGACTCTAATATCTCACTAAAAATAAACTTGGATATTTTAACAAATCAAACAAGCTAAAATCTTATGAAGGCTAAAAGGGACAACTAGATATTGATGTCAATATGGTTGATACTAGTTGTTGGCTCATCAAACAATGCCTAGATCATCTCTCTCTTAAATAAACAAAGTTCAATTTAGCCTCAAAAGTTCGACAAAGTATGTTCTAAGATTGACTAGGACCTAGACACTCGTAATTATGCAGGAGCCCTCTCTAAGTAAGTATACATAGTTTCATTCTATAGAATGATTCCCTCACCTAGTAAAGTCATTCAAATCATGATGCATAGATACACTAATTTATAAACATCAAGCTAGATTCATCATCGGTTGAACACTATAATATCAAAAGCCAACAAAATTATAAATTTAATAAAAGTAATTTATTCAAGCAATTTTAATTTAAAAAAATATAATTGTTCTAATAAAACACCAAAGAAAGAAAATGAAATAAAAACCAAGCAAGCCAAGGGAAGTTTTTTGAGTTAGAGTCAAAGATGCCTCATTTATTTAGACATATGAAGGACTAGAATTTTTTCATTATCAAGGATCATTGCTTCATCACCCACAGTTAGTTCAAGCTTGCTTAGTAGCACATCCTCTTTAGCAGCTTCTCCATCCATATCATGACAAGATGACATGATAAAATTCTCCTCCAGTCCTTCCTCCATCATGAAGATTGCAAGCGGTGGTGCCCTCTTAAATTTAGGTAGAGGTGCCAATGGTTGTAGTAAATTCATCTAAATTAGATTTTTTAAAATCTTTGACAAAGGTTTCCCTAAGTCTGAAATTTTACATTTCTTTGCTATTTCAGTTATTGTATTTTTCTCAACACCTCTTCTTTCCCTTTGATTTTGCCCACTAGGGTGGCAGCCACCCTTATTGCTCTATTTAGATAGCATGTGGTTAAACTGTTCTTATAGAATAGGGATTGGCTCTTCATTTTTCATTTAATTTCTATCAGTGGACATGTTCCTTGTTAATGTTGTCTTTCCCTTCTTCTTTATTTCATTGGGAGATACCTCATTAGCATTGTTGATGATCTCCAGAATTTTAATCCATTAGGTCTTCATAATTTTAGCCAATTGATCTCGTAACTCGACCATCCTAGCTTTTACAACTTTATCAACTATATCCTTTAGCCGGTTTGCATCCATCCTCTAAATGAAGCACTTGAATCAAAATGACTGTTGTAGGTGGTGTCGTTGTATGCTCTTGAACTGTTGTACTTCAGGTCTGCGAGCCAGAAAGGATCAATGCCATATAATGCAATGCGTGTATACATGTATGCATGTATGCACAAGTAACAAACAAACAAAGATAATGATGATGTTCCTTCCAACCTTACAACTTTGACACACTAATGGTAAGTCTCTTTTCCTAAGTACATGGTCAACAAAATATCAACATGGGATATTCTATCTTCGAAAAATTTTCTTAGATGATTTTGACCAATAATTATATTTTCAAACATAGAATCCAGTCCATGATAATTCCCATTAATTAGGCTTTAATCCTTTGAATCAACTAAAAATAGCTTCTATGCTATATTGAATTAAAACAAAATTAAGAAGTTTATCATAAATAGATTTTCTATTTGAAAAAATAACTAATGCTTTATGCCAAAAATAAACCCATGATTAATATTTATTTATATAAATTAGGCCCACAATTGATTTTTGATATTTTATAATTAACCTAAATAGTTGGAAGCTCATTAAAGAAAAATATTTTAATTTGGATGAAGTTCAAAAATAATTTTGTTTGAAAGCCCATTGTAAAAAGATTTTAGAAAAATGGATTTTGGGCATTATATTTGGGTCATAAGGTAGAAAAGAATTTTTGACTTGTTTTAGAAAATTTTTATGTCCAAAGACCATTTTGAAAATAGTTTTGGTCTTTTGGATTTTAGAAAAAAAAATTATTTTGAGCTTACAATATAATTAGGTCATATTAGAAAAAGAATAAACCAAATAAGCCATGGTTCAAACCAAAATCAAACAACAAGTATTTGGATAAAAGCAAAGGAAAGTTGCTAGGTCAATTACATACGAGTATTAAAATAAAGAATTATTATATCAAAATCAAGACAAGTCTGAAAAAAAATAATAAATAAGCACCATCAATGGATGAAAACATACCTTTACAGTCATCCAATGTCCAAAAGAAAATAAATAAAATAGGACACCCATCAATTGGTGAAAACGTGTCCTTTATATTTATCCAAAACTTAAAATAAATTAAATTACATGAAACGTAACAAATAAGGTACCCACAATATGGAAACATACCTCTTATAATTTCTTGAAACTAAAATAAATCAATAAGTAAACATTCGATCATTCATCATGAAATCAAGTAAAAATAAATCATCCATCGAGACATATAATTAATATGCATTAATATTCAATTATATATCATATTAATCAATAAACGTACAAACTAGAGTTTTTATTGATATGAATTAAGATTTAAAAAGATATGATTGATGTCTTTTAGGGTTTTAGAAAAACTCGGTTAGGTTTTAGAATTTTAGAAAAACAAGATTAGGGTTTAGGGATTTAGAAAAATAGGATTGGGGGTACAAAGTTTGAAAACTGGTTTTATTGATTTATAAATGTAAACTTTATTCAAAAAGGAAACATGCCAGGGTTCAAACCAATTTACTTCACTTCATTAGGTCAATTATGATTTTAAAAAAATATTTTTATCATACAAAGCCTTCAAGTTAAGGGAAGTAAACAGTATTGACAAACTTCAAAAGACATAATAGGCAAAAGAGGGCTAATGAAAGGATCACTTGTAACGTCATGTCATTGAGAAGTTACCATCCAAATGGATGTCTCTCATGTCTCTACCCTGCTTGGGCCTCAACTACTCATGATTTCATCTTAGAAGATAAGAGCTATAGATGTAAAGTCTTCTAATGTTCTAATACAAGATCTGAATGAGCATCTGGAATAAATCAATGGGAGCACTTTAGTTGATCACCTTAGTCTGTGAGTCAATGGAACCACTGTAAGTATTATTCATACATATCATGCTTATATGAGCATATTACACTGTATTTTTTTTTTACATTGTCTATTCTTTGAAGATGTAGTCATTTTACAAAAATGGAGATGCGTGCATGTGCAAGGCATTCAGATAAAATATAAACATCAATATGAGCGTACATAAGAATAAAATTATTGGTTTGAGCCTACATAGGGAGTAAAGTTTCTCCTTTTAATTTTTAAGTTTATGTGTGTATAAAATATTTTCAGACTCACCTTCAATATTTTGTCATGCATGGGGGAAAAGAGAGAATATAAGGACTAGCTAAAATAGCTGAATTTTTTATAAAAGTGCAAAGTGAAGAATCCATTTAAGAATGGAACAAGAAGAAAATTAGAAGTCTAAAACGAATAAAGATGCAAAAGACAAAAGATCAGTCCAGCTAGAGGAGCTGAAGTCAATGCAGGACAGATGTCCAAGGATGAATATCCATTTTAAAGGGTGAAGACCCTATATTCTTGGATGGAGATACATTTTAAAGGGTGAAGACCCGATGTCCAAGGATGAAGATTCATTTTGAAAGGTGAAGACCCGATGTCCAAGGATGAAGATCCATTTTTAAAGGGTGAAGACATATTGTCCAAAGGATGAAGATCCATTTTTAAGGATGAAGACCCGATTTCCAAGAATGAAGATCCATTTTGAAGGGTGAAGACCCAATGTTCAAGGATGAAGAACCATTTTGAGAGTAAAGACCCACAATCCATTGAAAAATGGAATAATCGACTAGAAGAAAGCCAAAATTCTCATATGACAGAAGGTCAGTCCAGCTAGAAGAGTTTGAATTAATCCATTGAAGAATGAATTAAGTGGCTAGAGAAAAGCCATGTCAGAAGATCAATCAGCTAAAAGAGCTAAAATTGATGGCTAGAAAGCTAAAATCCTCAACTAACAAAAGGTCACTGAAATTATTTTCAAGTTCAGAACTCAATCCGGATCCAAAACCCAAATCTAGTCTTAGATCAAGAACCCAAAAAATCAACCTCGGGTCTAGGACCCAACCAATCTAGTTTTCGGGTCCAAAACCCAATAAAATTTGGGTCCATAATTCAATTAATCCAATTTCGGGTCCAGAATCCAATCAATCTAGTTTTGGGTCTAGAGCCCAACTAATTCAAATCTCGGGTCCAGAACCCAAACCAATCTCGGGTTCAGAATTCAAATTAGATTCTTGGGTCTAGAATCGATCCTTATCCAAAATCAGCTCAAATTCATGTTGCTTTTTATTTTCTGAATAAATTCTAGATCGTTCAAGTAGGGGGCAAACTGTAGACCCTTGATTTTGGCCCTAACTAATCCGATCCTAATTAAAGAATGCCTAGTCAAGTTCAGTCTACTTTTAATGGCTCAAACCTATTTTAAAGCTTTCAATTTTATTGGTATAATTTTATGAGGCATAAAATAAGCTAGTTAAACTTTTAGAACCCTAAATAGGTCATGGTTTGGTTAGATTTAATTCAATATTGGCCTTATATTGGACACAAAATTAGGTATGGGTGTCTCCATGTCGAATTGGGATACCCAATTAGACATGGGGAAGACCCATATCAAAATGGGGCTTCCTCATATCGAATTAGGACTCCAGTTAGATATGGGGCCAATCAGAGGACTGCATATCCAATTAGGGCAATCCAAATTCAATATGGAGCTTTCCATGTCGAATTATGATTGCCAATTCGATATAGAATTTTTTTCATATCGGATTAGGATTATTTTAATTCGACATGGTATTGGTTTCCCTCTAATAAAAGGAGTTTTAATCCGACATGCTCAAGGTTTTTTAAAATTAATTTGATATGCCTCAGTAAACTTGTCTAAATAGGAAGTTAAATACAGATTTAACCTAATACATTCTTTTATAACTAGGTTTAAAAATAACAAGGAACATAAAAAATAGGATATGAGGAATTATCAAGCAGATGATCAACAATTAGCATGGCTTAGCTATAATTAAACACAAAAGCAATAACAAGGCAGCCTTTGGCCAAAAACTATAATTGATCCAGGCAGGCAGTTGCTGAGACAAGCTTGTTTCAATTTATCAACTTTGGTGGAACCAACAAACAAAGGTTTCGCTTTATCATTCAATTCATTTAGTTCACCACAGCTTCATTCATCGATTTAAAACTTGTTTAATCATCTAGCATATGTGTTCTTTCCTATAAGTATCATTAAAGGTTTAAAGATTGTGAAATTATTTAGGTCCGGTAGCCAACTTGAATCCAGTAGTTTTAAATATTTTGATCACTTGATTTAAATACTGTAATTCTAATTTAATGATCAAATAATTCAGTAGCAATGTTTATCTTTTCAAAATAATTTTATTCATCACAGTAGCCAATATTAAACCTTGACTTGTACCTAAACCTTAATATCCAAAATTCAAAGCCTAAACCCTAATATTCTAATATCTAGTAATCTAATCTCTAAAAATTTATTTCCTTAAATCTCTAGTTTTTAATCTAGAAACCCAAAATCCCTAGTTTTCTAAAAATCCCTAGTTTCCAATCTAGAAACCCTAATTCCCCAAATTCCAATCTGGAAATCCTAATTCCCCATTTGCTTAACCTAAAACCTCAAAACCCTAATTTTTAACCTAAAACCATACTTTCCAAATCAAAATCCTAATGGTATCATGAAACCCTAAACCCTAGTTTTAGGTTAAAAATCTTAATTTTGTATATTTAAAGCCTAATTTAAGATTAAACTCTAGATTCGATTATTTAATTTATTTTTTACATGCTTTTATGATGAATGATGAAACTTGATTATTTTATTGCTTATTTTATTTAATCAAACTATATTTGTTTATTTGGGTGTTAAAGTTATAAAAGACATATTTCCACATTGTGGGTGTCTTATTTATTTAATTTGTTCTCTTTGATTTTGATTGTATTTGAAGATTAATGTAAGAGATACATTTCTACCTACGGTGAGTGTCCTATTTAGTTTTGGACATTAGATATTTATTGTAAAGGCGTGTTTTCATCCTTAGATGGGTGCCTATTTTGATTATTTTATTTTAATAAAGGTGATGGATGATTATTTATTTTGATAATATGTATGTAATATGGATAATATTTTAATAAGTTAAGAATTTAATAATATTAAGACCTAAAAAGAAGGTCGGTTCTAATGAACTAGGTGTTATGGGATTGTTGGGTCATTCTCTCTTCCCCATACGTACCCAACTTTTTGAACCCAATAGGAATTTGGAAATTCCTTAGGAATCGAGTCATCCACCCCTTTCTATTTTCCCAGCCCGTCCAGATGGTAATTCTATTTTTTTTTTGGGTTTAGACACATGTTCTCTAAGGCCCTGAGATTAACAATGTCGAAGTCACATGAACCATTCCACATGGAAGTAGGGACGAAAATCTTCGCTCACAGTGGCTACTCTACTGAGGATAAAAGAAGTTAATTTCGCTGGTCCTTATATTATTTTATTCTTTCTTATTATAATATTATCCATTGAATTATTTAGATTGCATTGTGTATGTAGACCATTAAATTTGAACTGATTTAAATTTAAAAAGCTTATTTTAGTCCATTATAAATCTAAAATTCTTTAAAGATTAGAATTCAATTAATGTGATTTTATATTAAAATTACAAAAAGTCTGGGCTGAAAAATTAATTATTTTGGATCTATTTGAATCGAAATTAATTATTTTGGATCAAACGAGTCGAGTTGGTTCTCCCAAATCGATATGAAGCTGCATATCAATTTGGGAAGGCCAAATCGATATAGGTATTGCCTCATATTAATTTTGGTAAGCCAAATCGATATGAAGCAGTTCATATCGATTTGGATGGCCAAATCGATATGAGGAAGGGTTCATGTCGATTTTGGCCTCTAATTTGACAAATCTGAGTCCTAAACAGACTTTGACTGGCCAGCTTTATTTCCTAATCACATACTAATTTATTGATACTCGGATTAAGGATGGCGATTAAGGTTTTTTAACAGTTGGTGCTCTATAAATATAGAAGAGACATCAATTAGGAAAAAGAGAAGAAAACGATCTGAAATCCTAGCATGCAATCATAAACAAAAGACTATCTAATTTACAAAAGCAAGACAGTAAGGCAGTGACCATTGTCTTAGTTTTAGCTCGGCCAGAAATCAAAGTTGGTGCAGGCAGTAGCTTGGATCAACTCTCTCAATTTATTGGAGCCTTCAAACGTAGGTATGTTCATCTAATTCAGTTTATTGAATTAATAATCATCCCGACCTTTTAAACTATCATCACACTATCTTCATTATCCAATTCTTTTTTTGATATGTTTCATACAATATTTAAGTTTCAATTTAAATCAATGATATAATCATCAAAACACTAATCTAATTTCCAAACCCTAATTAGTTTTACAATTTTTCAAAACTATAAATCTATTTCCCAAAGACTCAATCTATTTTCCTAAATTTCCAAAACCTAAGTAATTTTCCAAAATTTAAAATATCCTCAACTATTTTACTAAATTTTCAAAACCTTAATCCTAGTTTTCCCAATTTCTAAAAATCTTAATTCTCTTTCTAAACCTTAATCTTGTTTTTTTAAAACCTAAAAATCTCATTTTTCATCCCTAGAACCTAAAGTCTTAATTCTCATCATAAAAATCCTAATTTAATCATAAAACTTCTATAACCCTAATTTAAAGCACAAACCCTAAATTGATATATTTATTGCTTTATTTAAGATTAAAACTTGGGTATGATTACTTTATGTCTTGAATGGATGAATCATTAATATTTTAATTTTATGAATGATTTATTTTATCGCTCATGATGAATGATTGAATGACTTAATTTATTTGATTTATTATTATTTTAGTTTTTAAGATGTAAGAGATATATTTTCTCTTTGTGGGTACCTCATTAATTATGTTTAATGTAATTTAATTTATTTTGGATTTTGAAATTAATTTAAAGGGTATGTTTTCCACCAAATGGTGGGTGTCCTATTTAATTTTGGATATTGGACATTGTAAGGGCACGTTTTCATCCAGTATGGGTGCTCATTTATTTTATTTGAGCTTGTTATGATTTTAATAAAGTGATTACTTATTTTTTGATTGCATGTAGTACGGATGATGTTATAATAAGTTAAGAGTTTAATAATATTTAGACCTGAAAAGGAGGCTGGTTCTAATAAACTAGGCGCTGTGGAAGTGTTGGGTCATTCTCACATTTCCCACGTGTACCCAACTTTCCGAAATCAATAGGAGGTTGAGGATTCCTTAGGAATCGAGTTATCCACCCCTTTCTTTTTTCCGATCCTTTTGGGTGGCGACTCTATTTTTTCCGAATTTAGGCTCGTGTTCTCTAAGGCCCTAAGCCTAACAGTGTCAAAGTCGCAAGAACCATTCCACATGGGAGTGGGGGCAAAAATTTTCGCTCACAGTGTGCATGAGTTAGGATGCATGTGTAACCCATGATGTGTTATGGAAGGGATACCATACTTTCACTCAAGGTATGAAGATCGAGCATGACATAACCGCTCATACCCTTATACCTTTTGGTATATACTTGCTATGGGAGCATAAACCTTTCAACCCAAAAGACCAAAGCTCATGTAATTGGCCTAGTTACTTTCCTTGGATTTTTACCCAAATGTTTGTTGTTTGACTATGATTGATATATCTTTGTTTGAACTATGGCTTATTTGGTTTTTTTTTTCTAATATGACCTACCTATATTATAAGCTCAAAATAGTTTTATTTTTTTAAGCCCAAAACACTAAAATTATTTTTAAAACTTTTTAAGATGGTCTTTGGACATAAAACCTTTTAAAGATGGGTAAAATAAAATCTTTTCCCACCTTAAGACCCAAACTTAAAAGCCCAAAGGCTTTGAAACAAAATTATTTTTCACTTCAAAAATTACAAACTTTTTCTTAAAAAGAGTTTACAAATTATTTAAGTCAATTATAGAATACTAAAAATCAATTATGGACCTAATTTATACCAAGAATTGTTAATCATGAGCTTATTTTTTGTATGAATCATTAGTTATTTTTTTAAATAAGAAATCTATTTATGTTAAATATCTTAATTTTGTTTTAATCCAATATAGTATAAAAGTTATCTTTAGTTGATTAAATGGATTAAAACTTAATTAATAGAAATTATCATGAATTGACCTCTATGTTTGAAAATACAATTATTGGTTAAAACTGACCGAGAAAATTTTTCAAAAATAAAAAATCCCATGTTGATATTTTGTTAACCATATATCTAGGAAAAAAAAAGTCGCCATTCGTGTGTGAAAGTTATAAGGTTGGAAGGAACGTCCTTATTATCTTTGATTGTTTGGTTGTTTGTGCATACATGCATACATGCATTGCATTACATGATATTGATCATTTTTGGCTCACAGACCTAGAGTACAGTAATTCAAGAGCATACAATGACATCACCTATAACAGTGATTTTGATTCAAGTGCTTCATTGGGAGGATGTATGCAAATCAGCTAAGGAATATAGTTGATGAGGTTGTCAAAGCTAGGATGGCTGAGCTACGGGATCAATTGTTTGAAATTTTAAAGATCCAGTTGATTAAAATTGTAACATCCAAATTTTTTTAAAATTTCTAATTTTTGAAAAATTTGATAAAATAAATTATAATTTATAAGGATAAATTAAATTAATAGTTTTAAATGAAAAATGAAGGGATTTTAAATGAAAAAGTGGAATATATATATATGATATATATGCAAAATATACATAACATATATAAAAGTCAACACTTTTTAAAAGAAAATGGTATTTTGGTAATTAAATCTTATAAATTCAAAATTAATAAAATAATTCAAAAACAAATTAATTTTGAATGGAAGAGGGAAATTAGGACTTTTAATTTATTAAAAAAATAATTAAATAATTAAATAATAAATTATTTTAATATATATATATATGTGGTTAAAAAAAAGATGAAAAAGAAAGAATATTTAAAAGTCTTCTTCTTCTTCTTCTTCTTCTTCTTCTCAAGAACGTGGCTTCTATGGATGATTGAAGACCAAGGATTTTGCTTCTTCCATACTCCATAAATTGAAGGAATTAACAAGTTTCAAGTGAATTTTTGGTGATTTCCACCAAAATTAGCAAGTTTCCATCTCTTTTCTTTGAATTCCTTGGAAATTTAGATTATGTGAGAGTTTGGATTTTTATGTAGTATGTTATAATTGTTGAAATTGGTGTGTATGATGTTATTTTGTGTAGTTAACAATGATTCTAAGGTTAGATTGAAGAGATGATGGAGTTTGGTTAAAGAATGGTGAAGAGAGAGAATTTAGGGTTATGGATTTTTGGGGTTTTGAAAACATAAACTTTAATTGTGCAAATTGATTCCAAATGAGTTGTTTTGATTCATAAACAAGTATTTTAAAGTCAAATATTGGATTTGGTGGTGTTGGGTTGCAGTTTGAGAATGGAAGTGGAGATTTAGGATTTTGGAAAAGTGATTTTTCAAAGTGGTTGAATTGTGTGATTTTATTTGTTTAAGCATGTTGTTTAGTGTTAAAAGTGATGAATATAAGCTTGAAATGAGTAATGGATTGTATTGGAATGGAAAACCTTCAATGGGGGAAGGTTATGCCATTTTTGAAATTTTGTATATAAGAGTATATTTTTATAATGTAAATGATTTAAATGTATTAAAATATGTTTTTAATAATATAAATAAACTTAAAACACTAATTTAATTATAGTAGAATGAAATTCCAATGTTGAAGTAAGGAAATGCTAAATTTTTGAAAATTTGTAGGAGTGATGTGTAATTATGGTTTAATGTTGGAAATGTCATTAAATGTGATACTAAATGATTATTTGCTATCACATTTGGTTTAGGCATTGAGGGAGATTGATTTGCTTCGTCCAAGTGGTGAAGGGCAAGTTAGAAAGATTGGATTGAAGGTTGTTTTTAGCTTGCATTGGGTTGCTAGTGGAGGCATGTACAAACTTTGAATATAATGTCTATATTTTCATAACATTTAGACTTAACACATTTTGGTTGAAAAATGTGTTAAGCTACTTGGTTCATTGATTGTGTATGAATAATATGCTGTGACATTTGTAATGTCATAAATGTGTTAAATGTAGGGGTGGCCATTTTCGGTTCGGTTCGCCGAACCGAACCGATTTGCAAAAACCGAACAAAAACTGACCAAAAATATTAGTAATCGAAACCGAACCGACCAGTCAATTAATCGAAAAAAACCGAACCGAAAATTTTCGGTCGATTTTCGGTCGGTTTTGGTTCAGACCGAAAAAATTGATTTAGACCAAAAAAATTCGGTTTGTTTCGGTTTAGACCAAAAAAATTGGTTTAAACAAAAAAAAATCGGTCGGTTTCATTATAAACCAGCGATTTTACATCAAACCAAAAAAATTCGATCGGTTTTCGGTCAGTTCGGTTTTCTGAGCACTGAAACCGCTGGCCGACCGAATATTTTTGGTTTGATGTAATTTAGAACCGAAAACCGAATCGGCCAGTAGATTAACCGATTTTTCGGTCGGTTTTCGGTCGGTTTCTCTGTCGGTTCGGTTTTCTCAGTTTTTTTGGCCACCCCTAGTTAAATGCATTGTGAAAAGCCATTGATAATGGCTAATTTGTGTAACATGTGAAATATGCATATTATGTGAAAATACCCAAAGTAATTGGGTAATGTGGGTTGAATGCAAAAATGAGATATGTGTAATAATGAAATGAATTGATATTGATAAAATGAGAAAAATGAGAAAGATGCGAAAAAAATGAGAAATATGAGAAAAAAATGTGAAAATAAGGCAATGTGCCTAGATTGAATATGTAAAAATGAGAAAGAGATTAATAATGAGAAATATGAATAAATTGTGTGCTTAGTATGCTATTCAATTTTCAGAGTTCTGGGTTTGGCGGCATGCCTATGATTGCCTACGAGCTATGCGCTGGAATGGTGAAAAGATTGGGTCGTAAGCCAGGCCAGCTAATAAATATGATGTTTTTGGGGTGAAAAGACTGGGTCGTAAGCCTCAAAAACTATAGCAGTCTAGCCGGGTTAAAGGACCAAGATACTGGGCCTAAGGGTCTAGCCGGGTTGAGGTCCAAGAGACTGGGGCTGTTACATTATCCATGGATATATATATTACCTACGGGGCTAGACACATGGTGTCATTATGGACCAAAGCAGTAACTCTGAAATTTGAATAGTATATTAGATACTTTTTGGGCCCATGCTTGTCTTTGTTTTACTGTGAATTATGAATTGTGATACAATTGAGTAATATAATGTTATGAGTTGTGCTTATGAATTATTTTAAAAAATATAAGAAAGTGGATTGATGTGACATCTATATTGATTGTGCATTTGGTATTTCATTGAGTTATATTGTTATTATCAAAGTTTGTACCACTAGGCTTCGGCTTAGCTTGATTGTTTCCATCGCGCAGGTGACAGGGTAGACCCAGTTGAGCCAGAGAGTTCTTCTAGACCAGGTCGGGTCTAGACTTGTAGTTGAGCTTGTAGAGTTCTTATCGAGATCAGAAACACTGTCAGCAACATGTATATATTTTTATGTTATTGTAAATTTTGAGTTTTATGCATAATATATTATGTTTTGAATTTTACGTATTGTATATTATAAAGAATGTTTGGGTCAATGTATTTGAAATGGGATAGTAAGTGTGTTTTAAATTATATATATCTATATGTATAAATGTTTGAGAAAATTGGTGAAATTGAGAAGTGGTTGAGAGAGTGATTGGAAATTATTGGGAGTGTTTTCTTTTTGCATGTTGAGTAATTGCTAAATTTTGGGATATCCAAAATACAGACAAAACTCTGGCGAATTTTTCCCAGAGATTTATATATATATTATTTATTTTGGGTTCTTATAACAAGTAAACAATATTTATATTCTATTTAATTTTTATATATTTAGAATTTAAAATTTTAAATTGAAAAAAAAATTTAGTAAATCCGTCTGTGATATTTTTGTACCGTATATGCGTATTTTACATATGCTAGAAATATGTTTTGTACGTATATAGGGTATAAGGGTGTTACAAAAATTCTAGTGATCATCAACAATGCTAATGAGGCATCTCCCATTAACATAAAGAAGAAGGAAAAGGCAACATTAACAAGGAACATGTCCGCTGATAGAGATCAAATAAAAAATGAGGGGTCAATCCCTATTCTACAAGATCAGTCGAACCATGTGCTATTTAAGTAGAGCAATAAGGGCGACTGCCACCCTAGTGAGCAAAGTCAAAGGGAAAGAAGAGGTGTTGAGAAAAATGCAACAACTGAACCAGCAAAGAAGCGTAAATTTTCATACTTGGGGGAACCTTTGTCAAAGATATTATAAAATCTAATGAAGATGGATTTGCTACAATCATTGGTACCTCAGCCTCTACACAAGCCTCTGCCATCAAGTTTTGATGCCAAGGTCTTCTGTCAATTCCATCAAGTGCAAGAGCATAAGACAGATAAATGTGTTTGATTAAGGCACGAGATTCAAGATTTGATTGATAGTGGAAAGCTGTCTGAACCTGATAAGCCCAACACTAAGAATAATCCTCTACTTAAATTTGGAAGAGCGCCACCACTTACAACCTTCATGATGGAAGGAGGATTGGAGGAGAGTTTTATCTTGTCATCTTGACATGATATGGATGGAGAAGCTGCTAAAGAAGATGTGCTACTAAGCAATCTTGGATTAAATGTGGAAGATGAAGCAATGATTCTTGATGATGGAAAAATCCTTGCCCTTCATATGTCTAAATAAATGAAGTAACTCAACAAACTTCTCTTGGCTTGTTTGGTTTTTATTTCATTTTCTTTCTTTGGTGTTTTATTAGAATAATTATGTTTATCAAATTAAAATTGTTTGAATAAATTACTTTTATTGAATTTATAATTTTGTTGGTTTTTGATATTATAGTGTTCAACCAATGACGAATCTAGCTTGATGTTCATAAATTAACGTATCTATACATTATGATTTGAATAAATTTACTAGGTGAAGAAGTTATTCTATAGCATTGAGTTACATATGCTTACTTAGAGAAGGCTCCTGCATAATTATGAGTGTCTTAGAACATGCTTTGACAAACTTTCGAGGTGAGATTAAACTTTACTTATTTAAAGGAGAGATGATCTAGGCATTGTTTGGTAAGCCAACAACTAGTATCCACCTAATTAAATATCAATCTCAATAACCTACTTTGAGTTGTTGTTATACTTTTGACAAGTCTTATGATCACTAAGGAACAAAAGGGAAAGAAGATCAAAAAAAGAATACATAGTCAAGACTATAATGATAGTTGAAGGACACTTGAATTAGACCTAGTATCATAGACTTATTGAGATAGAGTCAGGACTGAAGCAGCTTTATGCCACTCATCCATTATCAGAAACACATATTGGTATAAACAAGATAATTCTCTTAGAGCTAGAACCTAAAAAAGAGAGAGATAAAAAGTAAAAAATAATAATAAAAAAGAGAAAGAAAAAAAAAGAAAAAAAGAAAAGATTAAAAAAGAGAACAAAAAAGAAGAAAAAAAGAAAAAAGGAAAATAAAATAAAACTCAAAAAGGTGGTTTAGAAAGTCAACCGAGTTCTTTCTTACCCAAAGCAACAAAAGACTTTCACTTAATTTATGAGAATAGTTTGACTTAAATGTCTAACCCAACCAAAGATTCAACAAAAATTAGAGAGATAGGAGAAAGGTCATCTAGTTCTTAAATGTCCTACACTTACCAACCCTACAGAGAAAAAGGAAAAAGTGATGAAATGCCAAAAGAAAAAAGAAAGAGAGAGAAAATGAAAAGAATGAGGGTCTCAAGTTTTTTACAAAGGAAAAGATTGTCCTAATCAAGATTCAGATTTCTGCAAAGAAGAAGGAAGGACATTCAAACTTTATATTTTCATGAAGTCAAAAGATAAAAGTGATGCCCAGAAAGTGAAAATGGTTCAAGCAAGAAGATTGTAGTATGAAGGTTTGTCATCAGTGTCACATCAGCTCCAATTTAAAAATGGCCTTTATTTAACTCATATCCCTTATAGACCATGTTTCAAGCCTATTAAAGATCTGTTGATCTCTCTTGGTAGGTAGAGTCTATTAGTGGAGATAGGTTGAATAAGCATGCATCTGAAATAGACAATATTTAAAGTCAATGAGACCTTTGGCCAAGTAATGTGTATGTACCTATCTGAAGTGCAACAATTTTTTACTCAAATGGAAATAATTTTCAAGTTTAGTATAATAAATAGAATTGTTATGCTATAGATATGTTAATTTGAAAAATCGAGTTCTGAGGTACAATGAAACTTATTTAACAAAGCCAAAATATGATTTTAAGATTTTAAAAAAATGTGTTTTGTCATACAAAGCCTTCAAATTAAGGAAAGTATGTTGCATTGTCAAACCTCAAAGGACATAATAGACAAAAGAGTTTTACTGAAAGGATCACTTGTAAGGTCATGTCATGGAGAAGTTACCACCCAAATGGATGTCTCTCGTGTCTCTATCCTACCAGGGCCTCAACTACTCATGATTTCATCTTGGAAGATAAGACCTATAGATGTAAAGTCTTCTAATGTTCTAAATCAAGATTTCAATAAGCATCTAGAATAAATTAATGGGAGCACTTCATTTAATTGCCTCAGTTTGTGAGTCAATAGAACTATTATAAGTATTATTTATGCATATCATGCATATATAAGCATATCACACTGCATTTTTTTTATCTTGCATTGTCTATTCTTTATCAAAATGAACAACACATACTCTATGAAACAAAAATGAAGTGGATATGGAATCATGGGGGTATGGAAGGCTCATTGCTTGAGGAAGATCTAGTCACTTTATAAAATGGGGATGTGTGCTGGTGCAAAGAACCAGACAAAATGCGAACGACAATCAAAGCTTACATGGAAAAGAGATCAGTGGTTTGAGCCCACACAGGGGCAAAGTTTCTCCTTTTAATTTTTGATTTTATGCGTGTACAAAATATTTTCAGACTCACTTTTAATATTTTGCCACGCAGAGAGGCAAAGAGAGGATATAAGGACTAGCTAAAAAATAGTTGAATTTTTTGCAAAAGATCATTTAAGAATGGAACAAGAAGAAAATTAGAACTCTCAAAAGAATGAAGATGCAAAAGACAAAAGATCAATCCAACTAGAAGAGCTGAAACCAATATAGGATAAATCTCTAAAGGATGAAGATCCATTTTGAAGGGTGAAGACCCGATGTCCAAGGATGAAGATCTATTTTGAAGGGTGAAGATCCGATGTCTAAAGATGAAGATCCATTTTAAAGGGTGAAGACCCAATGTCCAAGGATGAAGATCCATTTTGAAGGGTGAAAACCCGATGTCTAAGGATGAAGATCCATTTTGAAGGATGAAGACCCCAGGTCCAATGATGAAGATCCATTTTAAGGGTGAAGACCCACAGTCCATTGAAAAATGGAACAACCAGCTAGAAGAAAGCTAAAATTCTTCAATGACAGAAGGTCAGCAAAATTCATTGAAGAATGGAATAACCGGCTAGCAGAAAGCTATAATTCCCAAATGACAAAAGATCAATCCAGCTAGAAGCGCTGGTGTCGATCCATTGAAGAATAAAGGAAGTGGCTAGAAGAAAGTCATGATAGAAGATCAATCAACTAGAAGAGCTAAAATTAATTGGCTAGAAGACAACAAAAACTCTCACCTGACAGAATATCACCCGAATCAAATTTTTTCCCTGGTCCAAGTACCTAAATCAAATTTAGTCTCGGGTTCAAGTACTCAGTCTCAGGTCCAAGTATCCAAATTAAATCTAGTCTCGGATCTAATTACCCAAATCAAATCTAGCATTGGATCCAACTATCCAGTCTCAGATCCAAGTACCCAAATCAAATCTAGTCTCAGATCCAAGTACCCAGTCTTGGGTCTAAGTATCCAAATCAAATTCAATCTCAGGTCCAAGTACCTAGTCTCAGATCAAAGTACTCAAATCAAATCTAATCTCGGGTCTAGGACCCAACTAACCTCAAGTTCAGAACTCAACCAATCTAGTCTCGGGTCTAAAACCCAACCAACCTCAGGTCTAAGTACCCAACCAATCCAGTTTCAAGTCCAAAATCTAACCAAACTCTGGTCCAGAACCTAACCAATTCAGTCTCGGTTTCAGAACCCAAACCAATCTCGGGTCCAGAATCCAAACCAATTTTCGGGTCTAGAATCCAGCCCTTATCCAAAATCAGTTCAAAGTCATGTTGCTTTTCACTCTTTGAATAAATTCAAGATCATTCAAGCAGGGGGCAAATTATAGACCTTTGATTTTGGTCCCGTCTAGTCCGATGGTAATTAATGAGGCCTAATTTATGATCAGTCCATTTTTAATAAAACTTTTGATTAGATGGTATAATTTAATGAGGCCTAAAATAGGACGGTTCAACCTTTGAAATCCTAAATAGGTTTATTTTGAAGGTTTGGTCAGGTCTAATTTGATGTGGGGGCATTAATTGTAGTTCATGGTGTATCCATGTCAAATTGGGCCTCCCAATTCGATGTGGGACAACCCATATTGAATTGGGGTGCCCCAATTTGATATAGGATAGTCCCATATGGAATTGGGAAGCCCCAATTCAATATGGGAGAGTCCCATATCGAATTAGGAAGAATTCAATATGGGAGAGTCCCATATCAAATAGGGACCTTCCCAATTCGATATGGGACCCTAATTTGGCTCCCATATCGAATTGGGAAGCCTCAATTCGATATGGGGAGGTCCCATATTGAATTGGACCTTCTCTAATTCGATATGAGACCTTAATTTGGCATGGAAGTTGATTTGATAGATTTCATATCGAATTAGGGCAATCCTAATTCGATATAATTCGATATAGAGCTTATGGATTTTGATTCCATGTCAAATTAGAAGAATTTGAGTCATACATGCTTATGATTTGGGTCAAATTAAATCAATCTAATTCGATATGCCTCAAGAATCCATTTTTAAAAGGAAAATCTTTCACAAGGTTTAACCTAATATATCTTTATATAAATACAAGTTTAAGAGCTTCAACAAGAGGGGGGACCTCCAATATCATTGAAGTATCATACAACAACTAAACAATTATCAAACAGAAAATGAAAAAGCCATCGAACATAGAAAACTATCAAACAAGGCAGTATCTATTGTCTCAACCTTATTCAACCAAGAATTCTGGATTGGTGCAAGCAAAGAGTTTAGATCAACATTTAATTATTGGTGAAACCAACAAACAGAGGTTTGTCATCTATTATTCAGTTTGTTTTAAATTTACAGTAATTCATCCATTCTTGTTTCATTATATTACTTCAATTTTTGCACTTTTATAAGGTATCCAGTAGATGGCACCCATTAGTTTTAATTCATATAAGCTTTATTTGAAGATTGATGAGTTGTTGTTGGATTCATAAATTAACAATAAACTGTATGTTTGAATTTGTTTCATCGAATGGCTCGTTTAACCATCCAACAATTGGTTTATGTCTAATAGACTATTTTAGCATCACAGTAGTCTGCTTAATCAAATTAACATTAACATAATATCACAGTAACTATGTTTTTCTAAAACATTTTCAAACCCTAATTTATTTTTTCAAATTTTTCAAACCCTAATTGCTTTCCAAAATTCCAAAACTAGTTTTACAAATTCCAAAATCTTAAATCAGTTTTCTAAATATCCCTAATCCAAAACCCTAATTTCATAAACCCTAAAAATCCCATTTTTTATCCCTAAAACCCAAAGCCTTAATTTTAATCCTAAAAACCCTAATTTAATCATAAAAGTTCTAAAACCCTAATTTAAAATATAAACCCTAAAAGTTGTATATTTGTTACTTTATTTAAGTTTAAAGTTTAGATGTGATTATTTTGTGCTTTGAAAGGATGATTTATTAATGAATGATTTATTTTTATTTTGCTCATGGTGAATGATTAAATGTTTTAGTTTGATTAAATATTTAAGTCTTAAATATGTAAGAGGTATGTTTTCACTTTGTGGGTACCTCATTTATTAAGTTTAATGTAATTTTATTTACTTTAAGTTTTAGGCATTAATGTAAAGGGTATGTTTCCACCAAATGGTGGGTGTCTTAGTTTATTTAGTTTTGGATATTGGACATGGTTGTAAGGGCATGTGTTTCATCTTGTATGGGTGCCCATTTTATTTGTTTGTTTTAATTTTCTTTTATTTCAATATAATGAATATGTATTTCAATTATCACATGTATTATGGATAATATTATAATATTTAAGAATTTAATAATATTTAGACCTAAAAAGGAGACCGGTTGCAATAAACCGAACGATATAGGGGTATTGGGTCAGTCTCACCTTCCTCATACGTGCCTAACTTTTCAAACCTAATAGGGGGTTGGAAATTTCTTAGGAATCAAGTCATCCACCCCTTTCTTTCTTTCCGGTCTGTCCGGGGGGCGACTCTATTTCTTCATATTTAGGCTCGTATTCTCTAACTCACTGATCCTAACAGTGCCGAAGTCCAAGAATCATTTTACATGGGAGTAGGGGCGAAAATTCCTGCTCACAGGTGGCTCCATCTCTAGGATAGCTCAGATCTTCTCTAGATTAGCCTCGATTCCTCTCTTCAAAATTATGAACCCCAAAAACTTTCCTTACTAAACCCCAAAGGCACACTTCTCCGGGTTAAACTTCATATTTGCTTACCGTAATATTTCAAAGACCTCTGAAAGGTCCTGGGGATGTTCCGCCTAAGTTTTAGACTTGATAATCATATTATCAACATATAACTAGACATTTTGGCCTATTTGTCCCTGAAAGAGCTTATTGACGAGCATCTGATAAGTGGCTTCAGCGTTCTTGAGGCCAAATGGCATGACTTTGTAACAATAGGTACCGTTATTAGTCACGAAGGAGGTTTTTCTCTGGTCCTCACATTCAAAGGGATTTGGCGGTACCTGGATGAGACATCAATGAAGTTGTACTCCTCGTACCATGCGGTGAATATACCAGACAGTCAATATTCGATAGAGGATAAGAGCCTTTAGGACATGCTCGGTTAAAATCTGTGAAGTCTATGCACATTCTCCACTTTCTGTTAGACTTCCTCATCAGGACTATATTGGCTAACTAGTATGGGAATAGGATCTCCCGAATGAATCCTGCCTTTAAAAGTTTATCAACTTCTTGCTTGGCTGCTAGCTGTTTCTCCGATCCCAAATTTCTTCTCTTCTGTTTGACTGGAGTGGCTCGAGGATTTAAATGCAATTCATGCATCATAAGCTTGGCTAGGATTCCTGTAACATCAGATGAAGTCCAAGCAAAAATATCCTCATATTGTTCAAGTACCTGTGTAAGAGAAAGCTCTTTTTGAGGGCTTGATGAACTCGCTACCTTTAAGGCTCAGCCAGACGCAAGCTCAATATCTTTTAGCATATCCCCAGGCTCGGCTATGGACTGTGAATCATCTAAGGGCTGTAGGGAATCAACAGGGACACCATGTTGAGGAGCACCACGTAGCAATCACATTCAACTTGCTGGCTTTCACTTAAGACTGCCACACCCTACCGGGTGGGAATTTTCAACAGCAAACTTTTTATGGAGATGCAAGTGTCTACTCTTATAAGCAATGGTCATCCAAAGATTGCATTATACGCAAAGTTCATATCCACAACCATAAAGCAGACCCGACAGTTTCTAACTACAATATTATCACCTAACTGAATCTCCAGTGTCGCCTACCCTACTACCGGTATTATCTTTCCAGATAAGCCTAAAAGGGGAACCAAGACTAGCTTGAGAATATTGAGGGACAGACTAAGCTTTTTATAGGCATCTAGAGTCAATAGGTTTACCGCACTTCCGATATTGACCAGAATGCACTGAATAAGATAGTCTTGAATCATGGCCTCTACCACTAAGGCATCAGCATGGGGACTGAACACTTGATTGGATTCTTCAGCGTAGAAAGTAACAGTGGGTCTTTCACCTTTATGACCTTTGGCTACTGAAAGGACCTCTCTAGTCTGTGCTTTCTAGAGGTACCTATTGTATCATAGTATTCCCCGCCTGCAATAACATGTATCACTCCAGTAGGGGTTTTCCTCTGGCATCGGAAAGAAGGCTCAGAATCATTTTTTGATATGTTGCGACTGTCGAATCTTGCTACGAACTGTCATAACTCCCCAGCTTGTATCAACCTCTCTATCTCCTTTTGTAACTTGGTACAGTCGTTGGTTTTATGATCGGTGCCTCTATGGAAACTGTAATATTGGCTTTGGTCTCGGTTGGGCTCGGTTGGGATCTTCTCTCATTAGCCTGGGCCAGTTGACCTCTGTGTTATCCTTCAGCCAATGTAAAATGGTGGCAGGTGAGGCAACCAACTGGGTTAGCCTCTCCTGGGCCTCTGCAATGTGATAAGCTTTTTGAGAATGTTATTGGCCGGATGGTCGGGTAGTGTTTCGGCTGTAAGCTTTCCATGAGCTGCTTGGCTTTGATGTCTTAGAGTAGTCTGGTCTATGAGTGCTTGACTTTAATTGCTCGATTGAAGTCTTTGACGATTGGTCCATCCTAAAGGCTCAAAGTTCTTCCCATATCCAACCATTTTCATCCATGCGGATATACTTATAGGCTTAGTCCATGAGGTCAACGAAGTTCTCCGGAGGGTTCTTACTCAAGAAATTGGAGAACTGCTTACACTCAGTATTACAGATCATTGCCTCCAAGGCTAGCTCAAAGTTCACATTAGAAATCTTGTTGACAGTCCTGTTAAACCTCTCAACATAATACCGGAGTGTCTCTTTAGGCTTTTGCACTATTTTGAGCAGATCTGCCGAAGTTTGCTTAGGGTCGATGGATGCCACAAACTTATTGATGAACAGCTCGGTAATCTACCCAAAATTGAATATGGAGTTTGGTTTCAGACTTTTATACCAAATATGTGCATTACTTATTAGGATTTTGGGGAAAAGTTTGCACAAAGCCAAGTCTGAGGTGGTATATACCAGAGCGGTATTGTAAAAGCTGTCAACATGCATTCGGGGATCAGACAAGCTGTCATACTCTTTCATTTTTGGTATGTGGAAGCTTAGGTAGGTGTCTGTTAGGATTTCTTTGGATAATGGGGATCAAAAGGTGGTATCATACTGTAGTATGGTTCTTTTGTGAATCTTCTTAATTCTTTCATCAACAAGGGCATTGAGATCACCCTCGGATACTTTGCCTCCTTGCACTTCAACCCGATATGGTACTGGGTAAGGTTGACCTTTGGTTCGAAGTCAGTGTCTTCCAGAGAATAGAGTCTCCTTCTAACTTGGTTTTGTGGTCCTAGTGAGTCATCTCTCACTAGGTACTGGTCAAATTCGTTAGAGAGAGTTGAGAGGTAGTAGGCCGGGGATAGTGTTTGAGGATGAGTTGGTTGCAGTGGGGCTTGATTGATAGCTGGATGTTCATGGTCGAGATGAGGCTACTCATTATAGTGTCTTATAATAGAAATTAAATCTCTGATTGAGGCGGTCAGGTCTTGAGCCGTCCGTTCTGTCAAGCCCTCTGAAAGTATTGGTATTTGGTTCATCTGTACTAGGGGAGAATGAGGTTGAAGCAGGTTTGTTGTAGGGAGTCCAGCTATGGGGGTAGAGGTTGCCGAGGGGCCAATAACTTTTGGCTCTGGATGATTCGAGGTATGATCAGATGAAGCTTTTTGGGGGACTTATTGGCATTGGGGGGTGTAGGGAAACTGAATGTGTTGGCTTTATGGTGTGAGAGGATGGTTTGGTCTAGCCAGCCCATGCTCACCGCACCACTGATGACGAGATGGACTTTCAGATTCAAGGCTCGGCTAGAGGGCTCTTAGGCTCTACGATTATGCGAGAGGACCTGCAAGACAAGGAAGAGGCTCGGGCTCTAGTGGGGAGGCTCCGATGCTTAAGTCAGTACTCGGCTTTGTAGAGATCGTCGGTAATCAGAAATTAAAAAAGAATGGGATGGCCTACCTGTAACATTTTATTTCTATTTATACATGGAAGATAGTGGGAGACAGATTCTGAAGATGGTGGGGGGGCAAACTCTGCTTGTGGTGGGAGATAAATTTTGCCAGATGTGGAAGATAATGTAGGTGGTGGGAGATAAACTCTGCAGATAGTGGGAGTGTCAGGAAATATTAAGAGGTGTCAGGAATTTGAGAGAAATAATGCGTTGGCCAATAAAATGAGCCTAGATAGCAAGCTCGGTCAAAGAAAACTCTATCGATCCGGTATGTCTAGCTCACTACAAGAAGCGTAGCTCGTTCCGAGCTATGTAAGTCCGGTATAATGAGGTGGTCCAATTCAATTTGCTTATTATCGATTTATAAGTATACACCAATCAGATTTTCATAAAGTAAAATAACTATTTTTATTTTTGTTCATTTTGGTATTTATATGTTAACTTATTTTCGTTTTTGGCTCAAGCACATAAGTATTTTATATATTGTAATTAATAAGTGATTTTCAACCATTACGATTTTTTTTATGTGCCAATTGTTTTCTTTTCTCTTTTATTTTTTCAATTTTATCAAGGATAAAGTTGAAATTAATAAGAAACTTAATTTTGAGATGTGAAGAAATTTTATCTAGCCTATAATAAAAATAAATTGAGTTACATCCTTTTTTTTTTTTTTTGAAATCTGGCATGTCAAATTCAGTGTTTTTTTAAAAAAAACCAAAATCCTCTAAAAATATGACAATCAAACCCAAATAACAAAATTAAAAAATAAATAGTTTAATTTGCTTAAAAAATAGCATGCCTAATGAGAGGCTTGCTATAGTATACAGTTTTCAAATTAAGCTTATGAATTTCCTAACAACCGGTAGTCTTGTAAATTAAAAGGCAATTGTTAAGACAATTCAAATCTACCTAATTCTTCTAAGGCAAGTACCTCTAAATTTCAAAGCAACTATTAGCATACCTAAGTAAGTATATCTCTCCTACTTATCTCTCCTAAAATAATTAAGCATAATGGTCACAACAAATTAATTCTTAAATCTTATTTTAGCACCAAGATCAATTAAATATATATATTTCAAAACCAATGTTAAGATTTTTAATATGGGTTATCATTTTCTTGCTTGAGTAGACATCCAAGTGTTTCACTTTGTTGGTAACCATTTATTTTCTAACTGCATAATTTTCCTGCTTAGTTAATTATTAGTCTTGACCTAACTACATGGACATAATTCATGTTTCTAGAACTTCAATTATTATTATTATTATTATTATTATTATTATTATTATTATTATTATTATTATTATTATATTTGAATGATATGAGTATTTTAGTCCAGGATACATATTGATCACAATTATATCTTCTTAATTTTTAGAAGAAGATATAATTGGGATAAATATGGAAATTGGAGAAAATGATTGACGAAAAAAATGGAGGAAAGATAAATAATTTGAATTTTTATAAATTTAAAATCAATTTAAGGGCCAATATTTATATTTATGCGAAAACTTAAATAATTTATTTGCATATGGCTTTATGTTCCGGAATTGTTATTTATTTATTTAAAATAAAAATTATTGTTTTCAATATAAAATAATTATTTCTTTTTTTTTTTTTACAAAAATCGAGTTTAATTAAATATAAACAATGATGACTGAAATTGGATTAAAAAATATATGAAAAACCCAATTCAACCTCTAAAAAAATACAAGATTTAAATTGGTAGACTTTACTACACAGTTACCTATAGTTTGGACGAAGATTTTTTCCATAGACACTAAGCAGTTGTCGTAGTATATTATTTATTTATTTTATTTATATTTTATGACAAATAAAATCCTGTAAGTAATTGCACACTACTTTATTCATCATAAATTAGTAGACAGACTTATTTTATTTATCCCAAATTATAACTTAATTATCATTTTATAAATTAACTAATGTATTAAATCTCTATTATACTTACCTTCAAAAAAATCTCCATTATACTCATATTTGATGTTATTAATTAAAAATATTTAATAAATATTTTTTACACTAAAATAAAAGTATATTAAAATATATATATATATACATTTATATGTTAATAAAAATAATTATTTTTTAAAATTTTTATGAAATTAAAAATATGTTTATCAATTTAAAAATAAAATACTATATATGAATATGATAACTTTGGTAAGGGAATTCTCAAGAAGTTAGATCCATCCAATGAAATGTAATATTATATGTGAAAGAGTTACAATAGCCCCAAAAATAAGCAAAAAAAATAGTGGGCTTAGATAAACTCGGATGAAAGATATAATATAATATTAATTAAATCAAATGATTTAGCAAATTAAGTATAGAGTACCTTTGTATTTATCCATGAAAGTATACTATAAAGCACTAACTTGAAAATGAAATGTTGAAGTTATTATAAATGGTAGGATCTTGGAAAGAAACAAAATTACAAGTAGCATTTAATTAGTAAATGAATTATCTATATCCTATCAATACAAGCTACTTGAATAGTAAAACACCAAATTAATTTTTAATTGGTGTTTTACTATTCACATACTATTTTTATTTTTTTAATTCATTAATTTTTAAATTTTTATACTTTAGCTCTTATATTTATTTTCTTTTTAATTTTTAATCCATTTCTCATTAATTCAATAAAATTAAATATTTTTTATATTAAAATATTACTATTTTACTATTTTTTAATATTTAATTATTTTTATTTTTTACTTTATATTCCAATAATATATCAATATTTTATTTTTATTAATTAATAAAATTAAATTTATTAATATATTAGTTTTTATTTATTATTTTATTAATTAATAAATTTAAAATTATTAATATATTAATTTTTATTTAATATTTAAATATTAAAATATATTATTAAATCGGTATGGGAATAAAAAATTATGTAGAGTAATTGATAAATAAAAAGTTATATGAGTAATTTGTGAAATATATAAAAAATAGATAAAAAAAATATTTTAAAGAATATGTTATTTCAGTGTAAAAAATAGTATGATAGGTTGTTGAAGAATTTTAATTTTTATACTATTTTAATAATTTGGATTGAAGATGCTTTTAATACTTAAATAGTAGTTAATTACTTGAATTTATACATGTCAATTCGTAACAAAGCCTAAATCTAATTAAGCACAAAATGGTGGGCCATATTTGGTGATTTAGGCAATCTTAATTATTATTTATATATTACATACACGGATAATATTAAACTTAACAGTGTCTTAAATCAATCATACAAGAAAAGCATAAATAATGAATACTAAAAAGACAGTAAGTTACTAATTAGGTAGGAGACATATTACCACAAGAAAGAGACTCCGTCAAGTAATTGCTGGTGAACTGGATGTGATTACAATTTGACTCCAAACTATTTTTAAACTATATATACTTTTTAATATGACATTTATATTCTCTCTCTCTCTCTTTTCTTTTTTAGAATGACATTTACATTCTTAACATAATACTAAATTTGTCAAAAATAAAATTTTTTAAAACTAAATTTTAGAAAGAAAAAGGTTGAACAAAGAGTTTTAAAGCTTTCATTTTGCCTCAATAACAATTTTTTTTAAAATATTGAAAGAGGAATTAAATTTGAATTTATCGCTTATATATATGTATATTTAAATTATATGTTTGATGTGTATCAAGATGCATTCATTAAGAAAAAATATAAATAAATAACATTGATTTCTAGAAAATTAAGCTATATATAATTAACATAATAATTATTAGAAGCTGAAACTTTTTTGATAGATAGCCATTTTCATATGCACAGAAAAATAATAAATTATTAGAAGATTTAAATATATGGGTAATCAGAAACATTTGACAATGTGTGAAAGTTGTTTTAGATTGGTAATTGACGATGATGATATCATCAAGTTTTTTTCTTGTTTGAATATGGGCATTGTTGATCATAAAAATCTGTATCTGACTATACGAAAAAGACAAACTATTTGGGCTACATGAATAGAGAAAAAAAAATGATAAAACAAGGAGTGGACAAGATGAGACAAGTTTAAGATTCTTGTTATGACTTTGGGGAATAGTCAGTAGTTTGGATTTAAAATAGAATTGCGAATTGCTTTTATAATTAAAATTTCAAATAAATTTATAATACATAATTAAAATGTCAAATAAATTCGTAATTCACAATGCATAATCAAATAATATAAATTTAATTCAGCTTAATTAAACTTTAATTTAAAGTTAAAAAATTTGTAATATATAATTAAAACTTTAAATAGATTTATAGTAAATAATGAAGTTATTCATCTAATCAAAATTCACGAATATATTTATAACACATAACAAAGTGCTTTAAATTTACAATTTCGAAATCTCCGATGGATTTGTAATGCATAATGGAATTATACATGTTATCAAAATTTAAATAGATTTATAATATCCAATTAATATCTGGAATAAATTGATAATATATATAATAAAACTATACATGTAATTAAGATCTGAAAAAAAAAATTAAGATCTCAAATGATTTGTAATATATAATAGAGTTATATACATTTAATCAAATCTTAAATAGATTCACAATACATAATATAATTACACTTGCAATCAAAATTTCAAATGAATTCGTAAAACATAACGTATATAGTTACCAAATCTCAAGTGAATTTTAATTCATATGGACTTACACATGATTTTAAGAGTGTGTTAAGGAAATGTCACATGAAATTATGATAAAAATATATATAGATTAATATATGACGTGTAATTATCATCTAAATATCCACCGAGCATTAGATACTGAAGAAACTAAGGAAAACAGATAGAAAGAATGAAGAATGAAGAATAATAATTGGATTTCGCTAGAATATTTGTACAGAGAGTAATGTATATATACAATTAGTTAACTCTAACTAACTATACACGTGAGCTGTTACTGTAACAAACTCCAGCTCATACTAACAAACTCTCTAACTTAAAATACAGCTGTATACTCCTATATCCCCCCTCAAGTTGGTACTTGTGACAGTTGAAACAAGCCCAACTTGGATAAAAGAACATGAAACCTTGGTGCAGAGAGGGATTTGGTAAAGATGTCTGCAAGTTGCTCCTGAGTAGAAACATGCGTAGGTATAATGAAGCCAGACTTAAATTTGTCTCTCACAAGGTGACAATCTATCTCCAAATGCTTAGTATGCTCATGAAAAACTGGGTTTTGTGTGAGATATATGGCAGCTTGATTATCACAAAGGAGTTTGATGGGCTGTGGAATGTTAATTTGCAAGTCAGTCAGTAAATACACAATCCATTGAAGCTCACAACATGAGGCAAGACTCCTATATTCAGCTTCACTTGATGAGCGAGAAACAGTTGGTTGCTTCTTAGATTTCCAAGATATGAGAGAGCTGCCAAGAAAAATGCAAAATCCACTAACTGACCTTCTTGTGTCTCTACATGAACCCCAATCAGCATCACTATATGCTTCTAAAACCAATGGACAGTTGCTGGGATAGAAAAGGCCTGTGCAAGGACAACCTATTAAATACTTCAGAACATGCAAAGCAGCTGTCCAATGTGTGGTTCTAGGTGCCTGCATAAATTGACTTAATTGATGAACACAATAACTCAAATCACGTCTAGTGAAATTGAGGTATAAAAGTCTGCCAATTAATTGTCTATAAGGTGCCGCATCAGGCAATAAGTCTCCTCCATTTGCTGTCAACAATAATCCTTTACGCAAAGGAGTGTAAACAGCTTTAACACCAAACAAACCAGCCTCTTTCACCAAATCAGAAATATACTTCCTTTGACTGATGTACAACCCATGTTCTGATCTAGCAATCTCCAATCCTAAGAAGTATTTAGCCAATCCCAAATATTTAATGGTGAAGGCTGAATCTAGTGAACTTTTCATCGTATGAATCAATTCAAGAGAAGTACCAGTGAGCAAAACATCATCCACATAAACTACTAAAGACAATAAACTGGTCTCCATGAGCATAAGTAAATGAGCAATGATCAGCCTTGGATTGTGAAAAACCCAGATTCTGAAGATGAGAAGTAAATTGAGCATTCCATTACCTTGAAGCTTGTTTAAGCTCATATAAAGACTTTTCTAATTTACAAACTTGGCCTGGCTTTGCTTTGAAATATCCCTCGGTAGGCAACATGTAAATGTCTTCTTCAAGAAACCCACGAAGAAAAGTATTATTTACATCTAATTGGTAAAGGGGCCAAGACTTGGACGCTGCTAAAGCAAGCAACACTGTAACAGTAACATTTTTAGCTACTGGAGAAAAACAATCTCTATAGTCAACTCCCTCAATTTGATTGTATCCCTTGGCCACTAACCTAGCCTTAAAACATTCCACAGAACCATCTGGCTTTAATTTTAACTTGTAAACCCACTTAGAGCCTATTGGATGCTTCCCTTCGGGCAAGTCAGTAAGAATCCAATTTTGGTTAGTTTCTAAGGCAGACAGCTTAGCCTCCATGGCTTAAAGCCATTTTGGAAATCTCTTGGCGTCTTGATAACTTCTAGGCTCCTTCACGACATCTAGATTATGCATAAAGTGGAGATGTGAATCAGAGAAGCGAGTGCTACTAGGTGACTGAAGGGTTGAAGCTGTAGTAGTAAAAACAAAGTCAGTTAACCATGTTGGTGGTTTCCTAACTCTATTACTTTGTCTGGTGATTGGCATGGGATCAGAAGAAATAGGAGTATCTGAGGTATTTATGGTTGTTAATTGAGGAGAAGGTTGATGAGATAATGTGTTTATGGCTATTTGTGTTTGTGTTGATGATATGTTTGTGTTTGAGGTGTTTGTGTTTATGTTTATTGCTGGTGGTGATGAAACAAATTCAGAATTCACATCAGCAAGAGGTACAGGCAAAGAAATATCAGTAGTTGCAACAGAAGAAGTAAGAAAAGGAAAGTGAGCTTCTCTGAAAGTGACATCCCTGCTAATAAACATGTGTTTGTCTGTAAGTCAAACAATCTGTAACCCTTTACTCCAGCATGATAGCCTAAGAAAATACAATGACAGCCCTTGCATTGAGTTTGTCTTTATGTGGATGAGTATTTATAGCATAACAAAGGCAGCCGAAGCTTATAAACAAACTATAATCAGGCAACTTCCCATATAAAACTTCAAATGGAGTCTTCCATGAAAGAACTTTAGTAGGAAGTCTGTTGACAATAAAAGCAGCCTGTAATAAGGCTTCTCCCCAGAAATTGTTTGGAAGACCACTTTGAAACAATAAAGCCCTTGTAAGTTGCATTAGATGCCTGTGTTTGCGTTCCACAACACCATGCTTGTATTTTGTCCCTCTTTACTAAAAGGTTTGGCTTCACCCCTGCATCTGGCAAATGTATGTATGTAGCAAAAGGCAGTGTAACTAATTTTTCAAAGAGGAAAGGATTAGCACAAACATGATTGGATGCCCCTGTATCAATGATCTAACAATCTGGCCTATTTAAACTTGCATAAGTATCATTAGTTGTAACTGCAAACTCATAAGACTGAGCAAAATTCACTGAATTATCTGGCACTGGCTGTGTACTTGTCATGATCTTAATAATCTCTTGTTTAATAAAGTCTGCCATCCACTGTTGTTGCTTAACAATCCCAACATCCTCATCGTTGATAGGTGTCTCAGCCGCATAATTCAGTTGTGGATTACGAAATCCCTTCTCTCTTTTGTTTTTAAAGTCTTTATACCAGTCTGAAAACCCATTCAGCTTGAAACAACTCTCACGCAAATGTCCAGTAACGCTACAATAGTCACAGTAATGATCCTCTTTCTTTGCATAATTTCCTCTCCTTGATCCAAACTTAAAAACATCTCCTTCCTTTGCCAGCATTACACTATTGTCAAGTGGATCTACAAAAGTCTTTTGCACCATCCTCTGAGACTCAACTGTCTGTAACATAGAGTAAGCCTTATTCACGTTTGGCAATGGATCCAACATGAGTATCTGATTTTTGACAATCTCATAAGAATCATTAAGTTCCATCAGGATCTGAGTTAGTTTGTTATTAGCATCCATATCACCCAATCCGCTATTCACTTCACAGGTATAATTACCACACTCACAATGAGGCTGAGGCTTAAGTCTGCTGAAATCATCCCAAAGCTTTGAGATCTTGATATAATACCCTGCCAGATTTGTATTTCCTTGCTCAACTAAGTTGATCTGCTTTTGAATCTAATAGATCCTTGGACCATTGCTAACACCAAACCTTTCTTGCAACTGATCCCAAAGGATTTTAGTTGTAGGACAATAAAGGAAGTTTTCTGCAAGCTCCTTAGTCATTGATCCTAAAGTCCAAGACCTAACCATGTAATCTGACTTCCTCCAAGCCAAAAATTCAGTGCTTCCTTCATTAGGTTTTCCAGCAGTACCATCAATGAACTCTAATTTGTCTTTTGCCCCAAGTGAAATTTGTATCGCAGTGCTCCATGTCAAATAATTCGCTCCTGTAAGAGGTGCAGTAACCAGAGAAAAATTAGTAGTATCTAGATTTTGTATGGTAACAATGTTGTTTGCAATACCAGTACTTGTATTTACACTTTGCGAATCTGAAGCTACCATTAAAGAGCAAGCTTAGGTAGAATAACAAGAAAATTATTGAAGTAAAGATATGAATGAAGACAGTAAAGGAAGTAAGAACAGTAGAAGAGTAGGCTTATTCAAATGATTTAAGGAATAAAATCACCATAATCGCAATTTGAAGCTCTGATACCATGAAGAAACTAAGGAAAACAGATAGAAAGAATGAAGAATGAAGAATAATAATTGGAGCAAATAATTTAATTTTTTAAAATATTTCTATATATTATTAAAAAAAATATGAATGAAATGATGGATTAATCATGTGGGGTTTAATTACTTTATATGAAAAAGAATGAGAGCTCCCCAACAATGGCAGTTAGTAAGATTCGAGATCTTCCATTCAATAAAAAAAGGTTTAGAGTTAGAACTTAACGTCAATCACGCAGACGTCCCAAACTAATGAGTCCAGCTGTGGTGTACCAAAGGTACATATTGTACTTAGTAATATTAGCCTTTCGATTCAAAAGGTTAAGATTTCACTGTTGATACATTATGACTGTGATAATTAACTATGGTTAATCTACATGAATCCCATAAAAACAAAATATTTATGACAATATGTGAAATGGCACATAATTTTTTTGTTTTTCTAAAAAAAATCCTTCAACTTTGTGAAAATTGAAAAATTGAATTGCATTTCTGAATATTATCTTCAAATTAATTTCAATAAATCAAGATTTGTTTTCTATTATCTAAAAAATACTGATGTAATTTGAATCAATATTTATGGTTTTATTTATTTTATTTATAATTTTTCATGGTTTAATATATAGATGAAATTTAGGCTAATAAAATATAAATTATTCTAAATTTCCTCTGTATAGTTCTTATGCTATAAATTAATTAATTTTTTATTAATAAAATTGACATTTATCTTAATGAATTTTACATTTAAATAAAGCTCATAAAGATTAGATGAAAAAATAATTAAGAAAAATGGAAAAGTTTTTTTTTTAACAAATATAAATGTTTAATATTATTTCAACTTTTCTGGAACCCACAATTCCTAACTCATAGTTATTATTATTATTTGAAGGTAACCCATAGTTAGTTTAATGATTAACTTTCACATTGCAATTAAAGTAATAAACGGCAAGGATCTAATTTTAGGGATCGAACGGGTTAAAAGCACAAAGTACACTAGTATACGGTGCAGCTGGTGCACCAAAGAATAGCCCAAAATAATTGGCAGAAAGAGTGGGCCCATAAACAAAGCGGATAATCTCAGTATTTGACAAGCTTATGATCTGAGTCAAATGACGTTACGTTTAATTTTTCAAAGCTAATCCATATGTCAGTTGCGAGGTAAAAGTGTTTAAATGTTGCAACTTGATTTGTGTGTCAAAAATTCAAAATCAATTATATAATTTAATTTTTTTTTAAAAATCTCAAAAATTAATTGTATATATGAAAGAATAGAATCTGCCGAGTATGATATACAATTATATTTTGTCTTTTTATAATTAATCTTTGATAAAATAAAATCTAAAAAATCTTAAATTTTAATCCTTTAATAATATCCTATATTAAGCTTTGAAACGTAAATTTTATATAAAAAAATTAATAATATTTGAAGATCTGAAAATTTATGTAAATGTGGAAAAAATATATAAATATAAAATTCATTGTATCTAGTCTTTTTTCTGATTAACTTTTTATAAAATAAAATAAAAAATAATCCTTAGATTTTAATTATTCAATAATAACCGATCTTAATTAATTTTGAAACGTAAAATTTAAGTAACAAATATCCTAATAACATTTGGAGAGCAGATAAACAAACGTAACTATGAAAAATAGTATATTCAAATATAGAACTTAATGTATTTAGTCTTTTTATTATTAACTTTTAGTAAAATAAATCAAGAAAATCTTATATTTTAATAATTCAATCATAAGTCGACAATTTATTTTCTAAAATATACTAAATTAAGAATTTAATTAATAATTTTCTTAAATTGAGAATATATTTCACTGATATCTAATGCTACAATAATTTTTGAAGCTTAATATATAATAAAATTTTATATCAAATAAGTCAAAATTAATATAAATAGAGTCAAATTTAGAATTTCACATCTCTTATAATTTAAATTTTAATCTTATATTTGACTATAATTAATTTCTTTTATTTAGCTTACTTAACATCCTTTAACAGCTCAAATATTAACTAAGAGTTTATAATATTGTCATTTAATGATAAATATATATTTTATTGAATTATAGATATATAATATATTAGTATTTCTTCCTCTCCCCGTACCAGTACTCAAAAGAAAGTCACATAGCATTAAATTAAACCATCAGTAACTATACAAAATCATAGTTAAACTCAAACACATATTAATTAATTAATTATATAAATACAAAGCTCAATTATGTCTATATATAGTATACAACTATATAATACAAACTGTAGATACCATAGCTAAGCAGCAATATTATAATATTGTATAAAGCGTGCTGTGAGTATGATATAATCTACAAGCTAACTCCCTTCAAGTTTCTTGCTTACTTTCTGTGTGTGTGTTTTCTTGATAAATTCTTGCTTTTTCCTCATCTTCCTTGTTATTTTCACAACCAACTACACCACCCTTTTCTGTCAAAACTTCTCAATCAACTAATACAATTTAAACTATTTTCCCCTTATTATAAATACACAACAAATTCTATCAAAGTTATTGATTCCTATCTTTCAAGTCTTCTCTTATCTTATGGCTGATGTTGATCACTGTCACACAAATTCCGGTTCTATCACTGACAACAACAACAACAACAAAAACACTACCCTGAAGCTTTTTGGGATCAATATTTCAGAGAATGGGAATAATAATAATAATGATATTTCTGTGGATGATTCAAGAAAATCTCCATCTGGGTATCCAGAATCAGAGACTGAAACTCGAAAATATGAATGTCAATACTGTTTTAGGGAATTTGCAAATTCACAAGCACTTGGTGGGCATCAAAATGCTCATAAAAAAGAAAGACAACTTTTAAAGCGAGCACAAATTCAAGCCTCTCGTAGTCTTGCTAATTCTTATGTTCCTACTTCCATGTTCTCCACCTTCTCGTCATTTCCGCCGCAACTCCAGCTCCCTCATGGGGTTGTTCCGGTGCCGCACCACCAGTCCCCTTCATGGTTTTATACGTCACATGGAAGGCCTCCCTTCTTTTCTGGTCAGGAGAGTCTGAGGCTTCATGCTAGAACTTCGCCGGAGGAGTGGAATGGATTAGCCGGAAAAGATGGGGGGACAAGGACTGACAGCCGGGACAAGGGCTTGGGTTTGGACTTGCATTTAAGTCTTTAATGAACAGCTGTATACTGACTTGGGCTTTGATTCAAAGTTATAGCTCAATTTACTTGTTTGAGAAATGCAAATGCAATGTACATCTTTCAATTTTTATAATTTTCTTAAACTTTTTCCTTAAAAAATTTACTTTTTGTGGTGCAGCAGATAAATTTATCTTTAATTTTGCTGATTTTCAATTATGTATATAATTTTATTTTGACTTAACTTATAGGGAAATTAAATATTATTAATTAAGAGATCAAGAGTTAAATTAATTCTTTAATTTAAATTAATTAAATTCATTAATTTAATAATTTTATAGTTTAACTAATTTAATTTAAATATTAATTTTACCATTAGCAGCTTACAACATTTACAAAATTGGAGACAAATTGATTTTTATTGATTTTTATAAATTGAATTGATCACATTGTAATCGCTCAATAGTGTTGATCACCTCATAACCTATCTAATTTTTTAAATTATTTATTTATAATACTTAATTTGAGTTAAAATATAAATGATAGTTAATTAAAATATTAAATAAAATGGAAAAAAAATAGAATTACCCAAAAAGATTCGGGAAATTTATCAAAAATAGACTTTCATTAAAGCCCTTAAAATTTTTTAAACTCCTCTCATCTTAAATGACCTAAAAATGATTTAAAAAAAATCCTTAACCCTAATAAACAACTTTTTTTTTATTTTGAAACGCCGTTAGCTGTTATCTTCATCTTCTCAATTTTTTTTCTTTTTTATTAATGTTCTACAATCTTTATCTTCATTTTTCATCAAAATTTTATATTTTTTCTTCATTATTTATAATACGACATTCACCGATACATTAAATCGGTAAGTTATAGTTTTTTCAAATCAAGCTATAAAAAAATAAAAATTATATTTTTAATTATGCATGTATATTTGAGTTGTTATGATCGTGATATTTTATAAGAAACTTGTTGATTTTATTGTGTTTAACTATAATATTTGTCTCTTTTATATTTTTTTTCTTTTCTTCTTTCATTTTAAATTTTGAAATATTAAAAAATTAAATAGAGTTGTATAGAAGTTACTGGATTGTGTTTGAAGTAATATTGTATAATTATGGAGGCTGTTAGTACTTGTTAGTAGATTATAATGTATAGTTAGGGATTATTAGAGATAGTTAGTAGCGAGTAATATAAGATAAAGAGTGTTAGCCCTAACTATCTCTAACTTTTTCTAGCTCACATCAAAATGCTTTTAATTGGTATTAAAAATTATTTATTATAAAACCTAATATGATCTGCATGTTTTTATATTCAAACAGAATCTGTCATATTTATTTTGATTTAAAAAAAACTAAAAATACAGTTCTAACTTGCCCTAACTCACATTAAATTACTTTTAATTTGCAGTAAAAGTTATTCATTATATAATCTAAGACAATCTGTATATTTTTTATTTAAACAGAATCTGTTAGATATATTTTGATTTTTAAAGAAAAGAATACTAAAAAAACTATCTAACTCGTCATAACTTGCCCTAACTTATATTAAATTACTTCTTATTGACATTGAAAATTATCCATTATATAATCTAAGACAATTTATATAATTTTATATTTAAATTAAATCTGTCAGATTCATTTTAATTTTTAAATAAAAAAAGCTAAAAGAACAATCCTAACTTGTCCTAACTCATATTAAATTACTTCTAATTGGTAGTAAAAATTATCCATTATATAATCTAAGATAATCTGCATGTTTTTATATTTAAATATAATCTGTCAGATTTATTTTAATTTTTACAGAAAAAAAAACTATCCTAAATCGTCATAATTTGCTTTAACTCACATTAAATTACTTCTAATTAATATTAAAAATTATTTATTATACAACTTAATCCAATCTGCATACTTTTATGTTCAAACATAAAATGTCAGATTTATTTTGATTTTTTTTAAAAAAAATGTTAAAAGAACAACCCTAACTTCTCATAACTCGCACTAAATTACTTATAATTAGCAGTAAAAATTATCTTTTATATAATCTAAGATAAACTGTAAGTTTTTATATTTAAATAAAATTTGTTAAATTTATTTTGATTTTTTAAAAAAAAAATACTAAAAGAACTGTCCTAACTCACTATAACATGCCCTAACTCACATTAAATTATTTTATAATTGGCATTAAAATTTATCTATTATATAATCTAAGACAATCTGTATACTTTTATATTTAAACAGAATCTATTAAATTTATTTTTTATTTTAAAAAAAAGTTAAAAAACTATAATAACTCGTCATAATTTATCATAACTCATATCAAATTACTTTTAATTGGTATCAAAAATTATCCATTATATAATCTAAGACAATTTGCATATTTTTATATTTAAATAGAATCCATCAAATTCCTTCTAACTGGCATCGAAAAATTCTCCATTATACCTCTAAGATAATCTATATACTTTTATCTAAAAATAAAATATGTCTGATTTATTTTAAATTTTAAAGAAAAAAATAGCTATAAAAGAACTGTCATAACTCACTATAACTTGTCATATCTCACATCAAATTACTTCTAACTAACGTCAAAAATTCTCCATTATAATTTTTAAGATTATCTACATGCTTTTGTTTAAAAAATAAAATTTTTCTAATAATATTTATGTGATTTATTTTAACTTTAATAATAATTTTACTACTACTTTTGATAATAGATGCAACATGCTAGTAAAATGAGATAAGACGTATAGCCGTTGTTGGAAAAGAGACCATAATAGACTCAAATGTCAGAATTCGATATTACTTCATCCTGCTTCATATGTTATAAGTACTTAGACTGCTTAGAAATAAATTATTATATTTCTTTATTTATAATAAACATTAGAAGATGTTTGATATATAATTTATAAATTGTTGAATTATTGTATAATTATGATGAAGACATATTATATAATCTGTATTATTGGCTAATAAATTTTTTGTTATAATTGGTTTGTGACTTGTTTCAGATTTATACATAAAGATAGAGTTATGACATTTTTAACTTACCCTAACTTATGAATATTTTTTATTTATTATCTTCATTAAAATTTTAAAGTGAAATAAAAATGAGGCTAGTGTGTTTATTAGACTAAGTTTTAGGCATGGTAGAGTGCATACAAATGGAGTCATGGTATTTTTGAATCACACCAAAATAATATTAAATTAAATCTTTTACAATAACTTGAAATACTAACCATTTATAATTGAAAAGATAATGTAAATTCAGTTCAAATGTTTAAAACATACATAATTACACCATATATATATATACATCTACATTATATACTATTTATTTATACCATAAAGTAAACTGTTCACGACTAATCATCATTGTGATATAAATCAATATATTTTTATACTGCATGATACCATAAATAATATGTAGCAGTATATCTTATATGCTTCATATTTTTTTAACTGTATTGTCAGATATCATAATATATAAACATGAAAAATTCAATAAAGTTAGTAACAAATATCTTACAATCTGGCATGTTAATATAATAAAAAATCAATACTCATATCATAATCAATATAATTTAAGAATGAAAAATTATCTTCTTAGGATCTTATAGATTCTGTTTAAACATAAAAGTTTAAACATATATGAGTATTGATTTCTAAGTATATAGATAAAAAATGCTTTTATATCTGATAAAAGTTATGGCGAGCAGTTTTTTTCACTTTTTTTTTTAAAAAATTAAAATAAATCTGACAGATTCTATTTAAATATAAAAGTATACAGATTATCTTAGATTATACAATAAATAATTTTTAATGCCAATTGGAAGTAATTTAATGTGAATTAAGGTAAGTTATGGCGAGTTAAGACAGTTCTTTTAGCATTTTTTTAAAAAAAATTAAAATAAATATGAAAGATTCTATTTAAATATAAAAGCATATAGATTATATTAGATTATATAATGGATAATTTTTAATGTTAATTAGAAGTAATTTAATATAAGTTAGGGCAAGTTATAGCGAGTTAGGATAATTCTTTTAGCATTTTTTTTCTTCAAAAATTAAAATAAATCTGACAGATTCTATTTAAGTATAAAAGTATATAGATTATCTTAGATTATATAATGGATGATTTTTTATATCAATTAGAAGTAATTTAATGTGAGTTAATGCAAGTTATGGAGAGTTAGGGCAGTTCTTTTAGCCATTTTTTTAAAAAATTCAAAATGAATCTGATAGATTCTCTTTAAACATAAATGTATATAGATTATCTTAGATTATATAATGGATAATTTTTAATGCCAATTAGAAGTAATTTAATATGAGTTTGAGTAAGTTATAGCGAGTTATGGTAGTTTTATAGCTTTTTTTTTTTAAAATAAATCTGATAGATTCTATTTAAATATAAAATATGCAGATTGTCCTATATTATATAATGAATAATTTTCACTATCAACTAGAAGTAATTTAATGTGAGTTAGGGCAAGTTATAGCAAGTTAGGACTGTTTTTTAGTTTTTTTTTCTTTAAAAATCAAAATAAATCTGACAGATTCTATTTAAATATAAAAGCATATATATTATTTTAGATTATATAATAAATAATTTTTAATACCAATTAGAAGTAATTTAATATGAGTTATGACAAGTTATGGCAAGTTAGGACAGCTTTTTTGATATTTTTTTCTTTAAAAATTAAAATAAATCTAACAGATTATATTCAAATATAAAAATATACAGATTATCTTAGATTATATAATGGATAATTTTTACTATCAATTAGAAGTAATTTAATATGAGTTAGGACAAGTTATGGCAAGTTAGAATTGTTCTTTTAACCTTTTTTTCTTTAAAAATCAAAATAAATTTGATAGATTCTGTTTAAATATAAAAGTATGCAGATTGGATTAGATTGTATAATAAATAATTTTTAATGACAATTAAAAGTAATTTGATGTGAGTTAGAAAAAGTTAGAGGTAGTTAGGACTAATACTCTTTAACTTATATTACTCGCCTCCTAATTATCCCTAATAATCCCTAACTGCATATTATAATCTAGTAACAAATTCTAACAGCCTCCATAATTATACAATATTACTTCTAACACAATTCATTAATTTTCATATCACTCTATTTAATTTTTTAACAGTCCAAAAATTAAAATAAAAGAAGAAAATAAAAAAAAATAGAAAAGAGATAGAGTTTATGATTAAACACAATAAAATCAACAAGTTTTTTAGAAAATATCACAATTATAACAACTCAAATGTATATGTATAGTTAAAAATATAATCTTTATTTTTTTATAGCTCGATTTGAAAAAAAAAACCTCTAACATATCGATTTAATACATCAGTGGATGTCGTATTGCAAATAATAAAGAAAAAATATAAAATTTTGATGAAAAATGAAAATAAAGATTATACAATATTAGTGAAAAAGAAAGAAAAATTGAGAAGACGAAGATAACTGTGGCTGATGATGTTTTAAAATGAATAAAAAATTATTGTTTATTATGTTTAAGGGTATTTTTATCATTTTCAGATCATTTAAGGTGGAAAAAAGTCTAAAAAATATTAAGGGTTTTAATGAAGGTTTTTTTTTTATTTATAAATTTTCAAAGATTTAGTACATTTTATATCATAATTTGTGAATATATTTACATTTATTTTTACAATATATGTGTATAATACATTTCATTTTTGGTTAATTATAAATAAATAATCATTTATTAAAAGTTTACGGATCCATCATTTTGTTTTTATTGAATATCGGAGGGGGAGATTCGAACATCTAAATCAATTATCCTAGTAACATATTAAATATGGGAAAAAAAAAACTTTTTCTTTGCCTTTGTTTTTTTCCTGCAATTTTTTTCCTTTCTTTCTAAATAGAGTGTAAAGAGAAAGGATAATTTAAAATTTTTTGGATTCTGCTGTATTAAATATGAGGAAAAAGCTTTCACTTTCCCTTTGTTTTCTTTCCTGCATTTTTTTTCTTACTTTTCTATCCAAATGAAGTGTAAACAAAAGAATAATTTTATTTTATTCATCTGTGGCTATATTAAAAGAGTGTTTGGAAGCCTCTCAAATCAGCTTATGAATTTTAAATTTAAATAGATATGCTTATTTAAAAAATTTTATAAATTTATAAATTATAAGCCAAAAAAAAAGACTAGTTTATTGTTTTGGACTCATAACTTATAAGGTTTAATTAAAAAAGAGTGTGTCTAAACATGTTATAAATATTGTGTATATATTTTGTATATTATATATATATATATATGTATTGTTGTAAAACATATATTGTACATATATGAAAAAATCGTTAAAAAATATATGTTTAAAAAAAATTAAAAATTAAAAAATTAAAAATGAAAAATATGTATATTTTGCTATAGATATTATATATGTTGTATATTTACAAAATAACTAAAAAAGTGGAAAAAATGATTAAAAAAAATTCTACTAATAAAAAATTTATAAAAAATATTGAAAAATTACAAAAATGCTGTATAGTTTTCATCTATATTTTGGTAAATATTGAATATATGTTGAGTAAATTTTGAATATATGTTATAAAAATGTGAAAAAATAAAATTTTAATAAATGTCATAAAATGTAAAAATTAAAATATATATATATTTTTATAAACTAAAAAAAATTAAAATAAAATTTTAAAGAAAAAATAATATTTATGTATTTAAAAAAATTACACCATCCATAATTTTTTATAAATTTTTTATTTTTACTGGAAATAATTTAATCATTTTATAATAAATACATGTAAATTCATAAATTTATAAAAAAATTATAATAAATAATGTAAATATAGTATTTTAATAAACTAATCATTAATTCTTATAAATCTATATATACCTTTTAAAATATAGTAAATTTAATTTTTTTTTATTTTTTCAGACATTTTTATAAAAATTCAGCTCACTCTAAATAATTCTCGTGTGGTGATGTCTACCTCAAAGTATGATACAGCCCAAGTCATAATTTTACACAGCCCAAACTTATCTAGGAGCCCAGTCCCTGGCCTAAGATGCGGGTGCTTTTTGAATCCCTGAGACTTGTTTCATTGTGGGACAAGTTTATAGAGGGATCATCCACCTTGATAGGACTTCAATAAGGGACTATCATTATTAAAAAAATAAAAAAAATAATTTTAATATTTTTTAAGTAAAAATAATAATTTTTAATAAAACAATAATTTTATATATATAAGTAATAAATTTTTTAAATGAAATATTTTTAATAAAAAAACTTATTTTTAGTAAAAATAATAATTTATTAATAAAAATAATAATTGTTTAATAAAAGAATAATTTTTATAAAAATAATAACTTTTAATAAAATAATAATTTTTATAAATAAATTATTCACATAACTAAATAATTTTATTATTCACCATAAAAAAAATTAATATTTAAAATTTGATTATTAAAAATAAAATAATAAATAAAATAAATATAAAAATGAAACTCATTAAAATAGGACTTGATCTCACCATTAGAGGATAAGTTTCATTTTTATTTGAATTTCACTAAATATTTTTATGATATTTTAATAGGACCTAAGCCATTCCTCACTGTAAATGCTATAAATCCAAATTGTCAGAGTTGAAATTTGATATTTTGGCGAAGAAAATAAGAAGAGAAAATGACACGTTTTATCGTATTATTAAAATTTTTTCTTTTACTAGAAATATTTTAGTCATTTTTATCATGAATTTATAATAAATTAATTATAAATTATGTAAAATTTATAAACTCATTGTAAATTTTTTATACATTAATAAAAATTTGATATTTTGATAAATATTTTATAAAATATGATATTTTGATAAATATTTTATTAATATGATAAATTTAAAATTAGTTTTAATTTTTTTTTATATTTTTATCAAAATCTAAATAACAATCTAAATAAAAAAATGATACCATTAATCATATTTTTAAAATTTTTATTTTTATACTAGATATATTTTAGTTATTTTATTATACTCATAATAAATTTATTATAAATTATATAAAATTTATAAATATATAATAAATTTATTATTGACTCGTTATAAAATAATAAATATTTAATATTTTAATAAATATTTTTATAAATGATGATATTTTGATAAATAATTTATAAATATAATATATTTAGAATTTTTTTTATTTTTTATTTTTCAAAAGCCTCGTCCAAATTCCAAGGGCAACTACACTTACGTGTCCAAACAAGAACTTCTGGCTAGTTGCTCCTCAACGGCCAAGCCTCGAAAATTTTCAGGCTTTCAGCTCTGTCACTCCCTCAATCTTCTACTACTTTCTTACGAATTCTGAGTGTACCAAACGTAGAAAGGTCAGCTTCGAGTTCATCTTTTATCAAGTCCGTGGAGTTTCTGATCTGGATAACTTGCGATTTGTGTTTTTTTGAACCGACTCTGTATTTTTGTGCTGCTTCTGAGCTTATCAGATATGGGTATTCTGTTGTTTTTCTTTTAATGTTATCTCTATTTTGTTTTTTATTATGTTCAGTTTATACAGAAATTTGTTTTCGCTTTTAAATTGCTTGAATTGTATTATTATCCAGTTATTTAGCTCTCGAATTCTCTGATTTTGTGGTTTTGCTTTCAGTATAACTTTGCGCTCATTCATCTCGTTATTTGTTTCATTACACTAATGTTTATTTGATTCATTGCTCATTTTTATGTGTAGGTCAATGTTGTATGTAGTCTCAACCTCTAATGCTTGCATTTGGTCTCCAAGAAATTCTATCTTTCAACAAAGGCATTTAGTTCCTTCTAGGCTGTGTATACGTGCTTCAGTTTCAAATAACAGCAATGGAGTCGAAGCAGAGTATACACATTGGCTAATTGTTGGATTGGGTAACCCTGGAAATAAGTACCATGGCACTAGACACAATGTAATTTAATGAATATTATGAATTTTTTGGATTTCTTTTTGCTATGGCAGGTAATTGATTTAAGAAGATTACCTTTATCAGGTTGGCTTTGAAATGATTGATCAAATTTCCCAAGAAGAAGGTGTTGCGATGAACACAATTCAATCAAAGGCTCTGATTGGGATAGGTTGTTAAGTTGAATATTCTTTGCTTATTTATGTTGATGAACTCCTTTTTGTGTTTGGTGTTTGTTTGATGGTTTATTTTGATTCTTTGTGTGATCATTACATATTGCATTGAAGAGGTTCCAATTCTGTTGGCAAAACCTCAGGCATACATGAATTTTAGTGGCGAATTGGTTAGTTCTATCTTTTTTTTGACAGCTTTAGTTGACCTTGTTATTACAATTTCCTTGAATGTTTACTTCTTGACATGTATGGCAATATATGTCAGCTTTGGTAATGGGACACTAATATCCTGGGGAAGCTGACTGCATATATAGTTGGAATATCAGATAAAATCCTTTATTACTATAAAATATTATCGAATATGATAGCAATCACTATGATTTATAGCAAGAGAAGTTGCAACTTTCAGCTCTTTAAAGGTGAGCCAAATCACCAATTTCTATGACAATATTTTCATGATAAATTTTTATATCGGCTGTGACCTAATCCATATATAAGCCTTTCAATTGCTATGTGGAGTCCAGACTGTTTTGTTTAAGCAGTTGAACTCGAGAATAATTGTGCATTGTCTTGATTAATTCAGTGTTTCTTGCAAAAAGAAATCTCAGTTGTGGCTTTTCTTTCTCATTAAGTTTCCTTGGCATTGGATGAAAGCAGATAAGTTCAACAACTTAAAATAACAAGGGAAAGCAAACTAAATTTACATATCTCAATACAATTCTAAGTGCTTCTTCCTTCTGTTTTACTTTGCAGAAATGTATATTTATCACTAGAATTCACATCTGAGATGCAGTTGTTAGAATGTCAATTCAAATGCTGTTTGTTGGAAGATTAGCATATTGGATTGTGAAAAAATTTGATGGGTTTACCTAATTTTGAGCACTCCTTTGATTTTCTGAACTTTATTTTAGTTGATTTAGAAATTCTGATCGTTTGCTTTGAGGTGGTTAATAAATAAAACATAAGAGTGCCAGGGGTCTTATGGCTGATACAACTCTAATTATATCTGAACACGAAGGAGATACAAGAAAATTGTCAGTAGATTGAGTTAAAAAGTTGGGTGATTGAGTTTAGCCTGTTTTTTTTCCCCAATAGGAGTGGGGAGCACAGAAGAATGATCAAATTTAATTGAATTAAGAATTAAGAGAATAGTGAACTGGAATGGACATTATTCTTCAAATTTATCATACATGCAAAATCGTGTATATGTTTCATCAAACTTCTCTTAATGGGCCACTGGTATTAGATGTTTTAAGCATTTTTTGTGACTACCATAAGCAGCTAATTATACTTAACTTTTCTTCTCTTCATTGTTGGGAAGGTTGGACGACTTGCTGCTTATTATCAAGTGCCTCTGCGCCATATTTTATCGGTATCCTTTTATTGCCTTACCGCAGTGCAAAAGAAATTTGATTGCATCAATATATCAATTTAGAGCATATTGACTTTATTTAAACTTGTAGATCTATGATGAGATGAGCCTACCTAATGACGTTTTGAGGCTTCAGCCAAAAGGAGGACATGGCCATCATAACGGGTATGTCTTTCAGTTATAACTTGGGAAGTATGAAAAGATCCATTTTATGTTCTTGATGTCTCGTTTCCTTAAGTCTCCTTTTTTATTTAGTCTATACTTTATTTCCTGGTAGTTTATGAATAGCCACTTCACTCAAAATTGATGGAAGGAAGGAAAATTTTACTTTTATCCCTTTCAAAATCCTGTTTGGCCTGGATGACTATTCTGTCATGGTTTTTGTTTATCGCTTTAATGCCATCAAATACTGGTGTAATTTTGGGACTACCTATTAGGTAAAATTTTAGAAAAATATACTATTGCTTAGTGCTTTGAATCTGAAGGAAAGTTTTAGTACCACTCTCAGTCTATTTTGGTATCTCATTTTACTAATATCATTAAAATTTCACTTATATGTTGACCATGTATAATGAAGTGACGGCTATGTTTAAGCACTATCCAACTAAGTGCTATTGATGCCATTTTAGCTTTTTTTTTTCTTGAAGAACTTAATTACGAAGGAAAAAAAATGGTGATTTTTCCTACGCGTATTATGAATATGATGAATGAAGCATTTAGGCATTATGTAATGAGTTGTGCTATGCCATATTGATACCATGTAAATATAATATCGGTTGAAATGGTATCGGAGTAACAATAGATGAAATCTCATCTGTTCTAAAGTGCAGAAAAGAAATTTTGACTTATTTTTCTTCCAATCACTGTAGTTTTAAATTTCTATTGTCCTGAGCATCTAAATCCTTTGTGGTTATTTGGCTGACACCTGGAAGTTATCCAAAAATTGATTTCTCATTTTCTTTTGGGTTAATGTACTTTTTAAACTTAATCAACTTCATGTTACTAATTAAATTAGATAGGATAAATGATTGTTTGATTTGCTGTTGGAAGTCATTAATTATTATTATCTAATGTAAGCCTAAAGACTGACTTGTTATTGACCCTAGAATTAAGTTACTGCTAGTTTGTAATGAGGCTTTGTGTTAATCCAAGTCTATTATCATGGACGGGTTTATGTCACTTAAGTTCTTGTCCAAATTCAACTGTACTTAGCCTGATCCAGTCAATATATATATTATTCCCCCCTAAAACTTTGGAGAAACACTTTTTGTTGTGAGCAATATCTTCTTCTCAGCTGTCACTTGCACTCGGCTGTTTTCTGTGAATATGGCAATTAAATCATAACACTCATGAAACTGTTTTATTCAACAAATCAACTAAACAAGATACATACGCTGTGGGATCTTCATTTTGCTTTTATCCCTTCTTATATATACTTCATCAACATGGGTGACACCTGCTTTGTCAATTGATCTTTTAGAAAAGAGCTACTCTTAATGTGACTTATGGCCCGTACATGCTACAAAATGAATCTTTGCATCTTGAATCTCTGGAGGAGCAAATTAGTGCGTTGGGGTCTTAGTTATTAATAACCACTGCTATTAACTAGTTGATCAAATCTATTGCCAGTCCCTCCATTAATATAAATCTGCAATTTCTTACAGTTCAGGGCTCATATTTTCTAAATCCATTTATAATTTTCTGTTGAGATTAAATCAAATATCTTCTGTCATCTTTACTATAAGTCTATAACTAAGATGATATCTTTATATTGGCGCATCCATGCTGGATATGACCAACTAGAAAATTCTGCATATCATCTTTTCATGTGAAGGACTTGGTACTTTCTGGTAAACTAGGAGAGAGAAAATTTTGAATTTATGATATGCTACAGAGTGAAGTGAAGAGTGTGATGGACCATCTGGATGGTTGCCGCGAATTTCCTCGATTGTGTATAGGTTTGTTGTTCGTATTTCTTTCCTATTTTTGGCAAAAATATTTTTATGATTTATCTACTTTAGAGTTTTACTTAACTTTGCTGTGAATGCATTAAAATTTCCTTTCTTGCAGGTATTGGAAATCCACCAGGCACCATGGACATGAGAGCTTTTCTTCTCCAGAAGTTTAGGTCAACAGAGAGAGAGCAAGTACGTATTTGCTATTATTATAATGCAAAGATCTGGTTCAAGTCTCCTGCTGAATGAGGTTTAATGCCATGAAAATTTTCACTGCACTTACTCCTGTTTCACGTTTAAAAACTATACCTTCATTCCTTTGAGGTATTCAAGTACTTGTATGAATTTGATCGTTTTAACTCTGTGAAACTTCATTACAAATTGTTTGTCTTTTCTTTTTGAGATATTCAGGTACTCATAATCCTTGTAACTCTGTGAAACTTCACTACAAATTGTTCTGGCCTTTACCTGAGTTTTAATAATTGCATGTGTGCACATACAGTGTAAAGCATGTGAACATGGTCTGCGTTGTTATACAATCAAGATATACATGTTGTGGATTATTTAAATCTTAAATGTTAATTGCTACTGGACAGATTGATGTAGCATTAGAGCAAGCAACTGAGGCTGTGAGGACCTTGGTGCTAAATGGATTCAACCAAAACGTCACCAGATTTAATCTGTGGCAAAAATACAAGTATCAAAAAGTTTGAATCCAACAGGGAATTTTATAGAGGCAAAGTCATGCAAGTCAAGTTGGGAGTTTTCTCTGTTCGAGCTAAGAGATGGAAGCTGTAGCTTTGCTTGCAATAGCTGACATATGTAGATACTACGGTCCCTAGTATCTATACCAACCATGGGTTCTTTTTTCTCTTGCCAGTCCCTTCCCCCTTTTTTAAACATTGTATGCCATGTGCAACTGAGACAAAAATGAGATGAAATGAATTGTTGATCTCAGGATAGACCATTTTGTTTTTACATTTTAGTGATAATTAGGAGTTAAGGCTTTGTTGTTGTTGTTGTTGTTGTGTAGTTATAATTAGGCGTTCAAGCTCAACCATGCCAAAGAACCAGTCATCTATTATTATTCATCATACTTTTGCTGTCTGTTTCTATGGTTTTGGAGATCAGTATGCTATCAATAAAACATACAGTTGTATCAATATATTTAAATTAGCATTATCTTCTGCAAATTTTCACATTATTATTATTAATTTTCTGTGAACGGTTATGAGAACCTGCAGGATCCAATTGGCGTGCCATATGTAAAGCCATGCGAGGGCCGCCTAGGCAAACATCTTTTCTCAAAAGTCAAGAAAATAGTCATTTCAGATCTCATAAGGTCATATTTTTTTTATTAATCACATCAAGAAAATCAAACAATCCAAATCAGATCTGGATGATATGGAATCCAATGGGTTCTATCAATGGCACATTTCTTTCTTTTAAAAGAAGGGGTCCCACCTCAACAATAACGTTGAAGTATGGGTAAAACAGAGAGGGTTCAAAAGAAAATAGATTCTCTCTCTCTTTTTATTAGACCGTTGTAAAATCCACTTCTTTAAGCAAAAGGCCATCAAAGAAACTACGAAAGCAATTAAAGAAACAGAACAAAACAGAGCTTTGAAAACTGATTCATCTCTAAATTCTATCAACAATGGCAAAATCAAACCCCACTACTCTTCAGTCTCTCTTTCTTTCACTTGACCCCATGTCTCTAATTCTTTCTCACAATTCCTTAGACTCTCACCAACCTGTCGCTCTAAAACTCACCACAGATTGCTATATCATGGAGAGAGGGCCAAGATACAGAGCATATGCAGAGTTACGAGAATCAAAGCTGATAATGAAGAACTTAAGGCAACAAGAATACGAAGAGAGTGACTTAAAACAAAACCCACCAAAGAAACAAGTCAAGTTTCAAGTAAATTTGCCTAATTCAAGAAAAGGGTCTTCCTCTGTTTTAGCTCAATCGGTACCTGATTTCTCTGCTACGTTGAGAAAGGAGAACAGAAAGCCTCCTCTGGAATTGACACCTCCATCGAAGAATTGGTCTAAAATTAATGGTATTTTGTTGAATTCTAGAGGGAGTAAGTCTGCGAGTGCTGGAGAGAAAAAGAATGGAAATGGAGTATTAATGGCGAGAAAGAGCTATGCAAGTGTTGAAGAATTAAAGGGATTGTCTATGGCTGCAGCCTCTGCTATTAATGGAGAAAAAAGAGGAGGGAAAGGTAATAGAGGAATTGGTAAGACTGTGTTGGGTTACAGGCAATTCTGATTTTCTATTCCACGATAATTCCACACAATTACTTTGAGATTTGTTGATTTTTTTTTTTTCTAAATTTTTTTTTCTGGGTTTGTGATTTTGTGAAAGTTTTTTCTTTATTACTGCTATAATTCTTTGATTAGCTAAGTGATTAGTTAAGAGATTAAGGCTGGTTTGATTGTAAAGCTCTGTTGATATAATCATATTATACTTATGATTTGACACTATTTTTTTATTAATTACATGTATGGAGGAGAGACTCGAAACGAGAAGCAGAGGAGAACAATATACACTCTTAGCTATTAAACTAAATTTTGATTGTTATGATTTGACACTTTTTGGAATTCAAATTCTGTTCCCTTTTTTTTCTCATTTTCTTGAAATTGTCATAAAGAAATTGTGATTTATTTAATAAAAAAAATGCATAAGCAAGAACAAGGCCAATTGGGGAAGTTGATCTGACTGCATCATGTAAATATGAAACAATGATAAGTTTATTTGGTCAAATGCAACAAATCAATGGATTATGAATATTATCAAAAAGAATTTTTTATTCAAATGTTAAAAAAAAAAAAACTAATGGTAACAATAACATGATGTAAATTTTGAATTATTAGTTTTTTTATTGTTCTATATATAATACTAAAACATATAATAATAATATAATATTATATTACATGGTATAATATTAATATTTTTTTTTTCTATTAAAGAGAAATTAATTAAAATTAAAGAGTATCTTACAGAAGCCTAAATGACTTTAGAGACCGTCAAACGTATAAAAAAAGTCAAAGTTAACAAATTTTACAATAAAAATATGATCAACAAACCACAAATGCAATATCTAATTGTTGAAATATAATAATATCTAATTATTGGAATATGATAAGTACGAGAGAAATTTTATATTAAAAAATAGATGCAGTGAGAGATATATAAATAAAAATAATTATATATATTTAATATTTTAAAATTTTGAATTAAAATATAATATTAAGTTGATGAATATATTCTCTCACTCAAATTTATTAATCAAATCTCTCATGTAATCAACCTCTCAAACACCAATTTGTGATATTAGAATCAATAATTCGACAAAAATGAATATAATTGTTCATATCCTTCTATATGAAAAAGTAAAATAGAAAAATTCAGGAGTTTTGAAATGAATTTCTTAATATAGTTTGAGTTTGAAAGTAAAATTTTTCGTGTCATTTTTTTTTCTTTTTGAAAAAGGAATCTTCATTACTCGAAAAAGGAATATAAATTTAATTAAATAGTATAAAATTTTAGTTATTCTTAATAAAATTTATTTTAATTATACATTAAATTACATATATAAGTGAAATAAAATTATGAATTTTTTTATATCAATTACTTAAAATTTTGAAAAATTTTGAATTGTGAATTTGATAATTTTAAAATCCCATTTAAAAATTTAAAAATTGCAATAAGTAATAATTAAAAGAATTGCAATAAGTATACATTGCTAAAATAAAAATAAAATAATCAATTAGATTTATTTATAAATAAACAAATTTAAAATTTTGTAGCTCCATTATTTTTATTTTCTCAGGGGGGTAAGGCAATAATATCTTAAGTCTGAGCAACTGAAATGATCTCTCTGACTCTGCTAATCAATTCTCCATGTCGGCACGTTCTCTCTTCTTTCTCTGAAATCTCAATAGTTATGAACCTTTAGTTTAAATATAATGTACTTGTTGGTTCAAAAATGCAGATCTTTGAGTACAACGGCAATGTCCTTATAACCATGGTTGGCAAGAATTGCTTTGCCATTGCAAGCGATCGGCGACTTGGTGTCCTAGCTTCAAACAATCGCTACTGATTTTCACAGAATTTACAAAATCCACGAGTCGGTCTCTCTGGCCTAGCCACTGATACTCAAACCTTGTATATTAAGACTTGGGTTTTGGTTGTTTTGTGAACTGTGGATTATTGAATGAATTTAGAGACTGGAATTTTTATAATTGTGTAGTTATCAGAGACTTGTTTTTCGTCACAAATTGCATCTGCTGAGAGAGGAGAGGGACATGAAGTATGAGACATTTGCTAGCCTTGTCTCTGCTCTACTCTATGAGAAAAAGTTTGTAATTTCATTTTTTTATGCGAAGGGTAGGCATCATTGTCAAATATTGGAGAATTATTCGATAAAGTTTGCAACTTTTTTGTTTGTTTTCTAGATACATCAGTTTGCAACTTTTTTGTTTTGTAGATACATTGGATCTTTTTTGTAAGCTCAGTGGAATTTGGTTATGCATATGTTAGTCTTTTGTGAATATAAAAAAGCTGTATGGTTTGGCTCGAATATTGAATTTCTTCTTGAGGCTCTTAATACCACATTTTTTGGATACTGGTGGATGAATTTGGTGACCATTTCTGGACAGAAGGGCGATGGTTCACTTCTCCCGATGACTGCTTATTCATGTTGTAGTATTTGGATAGCTCGAAATGCGTTTTGTTTCAATGGTGATACTCCTATGCCTCTTAAATCTAAACAAAATGCTCGTTTTTTGTATAATATTAGAAACAAACAATAATTATATTATGGTATTGGAGTTATTAATAATTAAAAAAATATAATATAAGTTTATTAAATTTTATTATTTTTAATTGAGTCAATGTCAATATCTATAGATATAATATTGGTAAAACTCTTAGTAAAATTTTTGAATTTTTCATAATATAATTTTTTAATATAAAAGATATTTTATTTTTAAATTAATTAATTTATTATCATTTTGAATTAAAATTATTTATTATTATTTTAAATTCTTGTCAAAGACAAAATTTATTAAAAATTTAAAAATTCTAATATAAATAGAAGTTTAATGATATTCTAATTAATATTTCAATAACTATTTTAATAAATAATTGTATTACGGATATATATTTATAACTCCACTATTTCTCTCATATTATTATCCATTTCAAAAATATCAATATCTTATATTTTTACAATAATTTTTACATTCTTAAAAAGTAAGGATAAGACCGATATTAAAAAAAAATCAAATCCATCCACTTGTGAGTAGGCCATATTCAATAATTTAAAGACAAAAAAAAATTCTTAAATAATCATTTTGCATTTTCAAAAGCAGGATAAGACCGGTATTTTAACAAAGTTAAAATCAATTATATTCCCAACTTATAAGGCCTAGATTATTGCGTTAACGATTTTCCGTGATTTCTTAGAAATATAGAGTCACACACATAGACATAGTCCCCACAAGATTTACATCTATCTGGTAGACATATTTCTTGGTGCCCTCATTGGTTGGTTGGACAAAAAAATACAGATGCCAGTTTCAGGATTGGGAGTTCTTTAGCTCTTATGGCGGTTATAGCCAGGGATTCTTTTGACTCTCTTATTGATGGCATGACATGTTTGATGAATTCTGTCTCTCTTATATAACGAAGCCCAAGTAATGTTTTTAGCCATCCACAGAGCCATCAGCCTCGAGTTACACTTACACGAATGCACCTCTGAAAGTGATAATCTAATCTTGGTCAAAGCCTTACAGGATCCATCCAATTGCCCCTTGGAGATACAATCTCTTGTTTTGAAATCTATTAAACTTGATCAATCTTTGGGTTCTTTCTTATTTTCTTTTGTCTCTAGAAGAGCAACAAACTAGCTGATTGGTTAGCCAAATTTGTTGTATCTCATGGCCTTAATCCGAATTAGTTAGTTAGACATCCGAAGGACCTGGATTTCCTCTTGTATCAAGATCATTCTTAATATATTTATATTCTCTTTCCAAGGCTCAAAAAAAAAAATTCCACTACACTACATATAATGGAAACAAACTATGAATTATATGACTATCTCATTCAATATATGTTACATGAAAATTGTCATTATACATGTTAGAGATCGTTTTTCTTTACTGCGTTTAACATTCTATGTTTTAGTCAATTTTAATTAGTTTCACTTGAAAGCTCCTAATGGAAAAATTGGTTTCATTCATGAAAATGAATGAAGCTCTTATTCTTTCAGGTTTAGACCGTATTTCTGCCACCCTATAATTGCTGGATTGGGTGACGAAGACAAGCCATTCGTTTGCACACTTGATTCAATTGGAGCTAAGCATGTTGTATATCTTCTCTCTTTTGATTATTAAACTTCAGAGATCTCAGTTTGGAGGGTTCTCTTAGCAACTAATTGTGCTAGTGTCTATATGGAGGATATCATCATTTGTCTAGTTTATTTTCATTATAGATTGGCCAAACTGCAAGAGCATTTCTTAATGTTTTCTTTCATTGCTCTAGTTTATATAACGACATTTTGCAATAGGTCTACCAATGTCATTTATTAATGTTTCCTTTCACACGAACCTTTTGCTTTTTCTATTACTGGATTGGGCTTGCTTAACTTGCTTTTACTATCAGTGCATTTTACTTGTGTATACAGTAGCTTTTTCCCCACTCAAACTATGATAGATTTGATTTGTTCTTAATTAATTCTCTCAGCCTCAATGTGTGCACGTCCATTAAAATTTCTCTGGACTTGATTACTTGTCAATAAACTTTTCATGAGATGGTTGAAGTACACTTCAGATACTTCAGTTTCTGTTCTAATGTTTGCGTTGTTTCCATTAGTTTAACATTCTCATTTTTTAATGTTATATATGCTGCAGCACCCCCACTGAAGTTAGAGAAAGAATCCTCAAGGGAAGAATGGATTGACTATAGCTCACGAAGCTGCAGGCCATCGGGTTTTAATGTCTTCCCCAACAGACTTGACTTCGATTTTGAGCCATCTGGTTTCTTTTTTAATAAAGGCTCAGAACCGCATTAACCAAACCCAACATTGCTACCAACTTATGGGTTTGAAATCTCATCCATAGCACCCTAAGAGTTGTATATTCAGCTGTTGCAAGATTATTGTGGATCTGTTGCTTGTAAATCATGACTTTTTACCTTTTTTTTTAATTCATTATCTTGAACAACAATGTCACTTCCACAGTAGATACAGGTTATGGCATCTCACATTACTAACAAAAGAAACTTACAACATAATGCACTTGGAAAGGAATTCTACCAGCGATCCTAAAAGTCTATCACAATTTCATCAACCAAAACCTCTAGTATATCCCAGCCGATGCAAGCACCAATTTCAAATGCTTCGATTTCAAAATCATTCCATTTTCCCAAGGAATGACTCATCTCCCACTCTATTATCTCATCTGGAATCATCCCAGCCAAATTAGTCCACCGTCTGATCTCATTCCCTACCTCTTCAATCAGCATTTCTGCATTCATGCACAAGGGCAGTCTTCTCCATGCTTTGAATCCACAGTTACAATACCTATTATATTTTAAATCTAAGCATTCTATGACACAATCGAAAATAAACCTTCTAACTACTTTACTATCTTTGCTACCCTCAAAACCAAGACAAGTAAAGAAGTCTGTCCAAATGGCACCGGCAAGAATTTCGAGCTCATTGTATAGGAAAGGATCTATAAGAAAACTTCTCATTCTATCCGAATTATATGGAGCAGCACTTTCAAACAACAGTTCAGCATTCAAGATAACCTCCTTCACATAAGCGAGCTTGCTACCACTTAATCCACCATTTGCAAGATCGGCATTCTGTAATATCCTAGAAATATGATTGAGAAGCTCAGTCAGCATTTTGCTACCTGTCCATCCATCATTTGTAGAAGTTGCAGAATCCAGAAGATCAGCATCAGTTTCTATTGGTTGTAGTTGACCACGAGAGCAATCCACAGAATCATATATCAACCTACGGCCTGGTATCACAAGCAAAAATGGAAGAAATACATAAAGATTGGCAGCATGATATGAAAAATAACATTATAGTTAACATTTTAAAGATACAAAATTTTTATCCATTGAGCATCATAAGAAATAGCACTAGTGAGTAATGAGTGTATTTGTTAGCATTCCCATGAGTTCAATTTCCCTACCTGAGCTATCATCAAGACTGCTAGAAAAGCAACTATCATTTGAGAAAGAAGCTTCAAGAACAGATCCAGGACTCAGGTGGTCACCATCATTTAAACATCTGATTGGAGTCCCTCCTCCGATCCTTCCTTCAGTCTAACAAAAGTAACACCGGAAGCTAGACTTGTCAGAACTAAATATTACTGATAAATATTATATCTGACCATAGCAGACCAAAGAATTCTGAATGATAAGCAAAACAAGTAAAGAATCAGAAACAATGGCCAATTTTTAGAACTACGACACAAGCAGAAATCACCCAAAAATAGAAAAATAAATAAATTCTAGCTTCAGGGAAGGGGAAAGTTTATGCTTTCACCTGGGTCAATAGACGGATAAATTTCAGGATACGCTTTCCGAAATGGTATCCAGTGCATTTTAACTGTTTTACTTTGACAGCAAGTTGCCAATTACCACCTAACAAGAAATTTCATATTTGGTAATCCCAGCCTAAATGTAAGGTGCTCACTTGTCAATTGAACATTGAATTGAACTGTCTAGATACCCCATCTAGTACACAAACATTAACTAAAAATGACTACAAAAAGAGTCCAACATTTCAACAATGACAGGTAAATGTCACTGTCATACACCTGTAAATGCCCCATTGTACATAAACTTCAAACATCTGATCTAGTGATTTTATAGTTTCATTTGACAAAATTAGCAGTGTAAGTTTAACTAATTTGGAATGAGGATAGCGACCAAGGACACATTACATGTCACTAGTCAAAGAGAAGTAAGAAGACATATTAAATAAGAAAGCAGCAGAGGATGCATCACTTCAATTTCTACCACCACATTAACAAGTGGTACTATTTTTCACCTAGGTTACTCCAATTTCATTTTTTACTTTAACCCATTCAAAGGATGCACCATAATCAAGCATACTTACAACAAGGGTAAAGACAATAGAAATCTTAGTTTCATGACTTCTCTTTCTGCGTTAATGTTGTAAGTTCTAACAAACTTCAAACCATAATTAGTAAAGGAAGACACATTCATGATGACAAATACCGCACACCAACAAAATGCAGCAGCAAGCTGATGGAAAGGAAACCGACCTGGGAAGATGTTTGAGCATTGGAAACGCTACCATCAGGAGAACAAGGCTGTTGTGCAGTTAAAGCCAATATCAGCTCGTGTAGAATCATAGCAGTTGATCTCTTAGGTGCATAACCTCCAATGGTCAACTCTTCCTCTTCTTGAGATGTCAATTCCTTTAGTTTTTGCTCCAAAAGTGCCCCTAAAGTATCTCCTCTCAATGGCAATTGAGTTTGCAAAGATGTTTTGCCATAATTTTTACCCAAAGGTAAGTTTCTTTGGTGTGAACCATCCTTATCCAACTGATCTCTCAACTCATTCAGTCCAGAAGACGTAAAACTTTTATGTCTCAGTGGGGAATTAAATGTAAAAGATAAAACATTATCCTTATTGCCATTTGCTCTATTAACATTGTTGTCCATATGATCCCTCAACTCATTCAGTCCAGAGGACAAAAAATTTGTATGCCTCAGTGGGGAATTAAAAGTAAAAGATAGAACATTATCGTCCTTGTTGCCATTCGCTCTATTACTACCTTCCCTCTGACTGGCTAATCTAGTCTTTATGCATGGCCTGTCCACAGTACGAGCATTAGTCCCCAGCTCTTTTCCACTCATAAATTCACACTTGACATTTTTGTGCCTCGGAGATGTTGAATTAACAAGTTCCTTACTTCCAAATTGTGCATTGACACTTTCTGTCCTCCTCTTGCGTACTGGGCTCCTTAACTGTGACAAGGAATCATCTCTTCGGCTGCAAAGTTTTCTATCTGTGACAACCATGTAATTATCAGCCTTTGTGGATACCCTCGGCTGGGTCCGCCCACTTAAACTTCTGTTCAAAGCAACAAAATCTTTGGCTTCAGTAATAGCTTCGGCAGCTGAAGAAGTTCTCCTGCTTTGCAGATTATTCAATTTGGCTCTTGGCGGAATTCTACTCCTGCTCACTGACATTTCACCTCGAGTTTCAGTCCTATTCCGGAAAGCAAAAGAAGATGCCTCATCCTTTTGAGGCCTGCATTGCTGGCTTTTCAATTGCCGTGGCATTTGTCCCTCTGAAAACACAAGTTTCCTATCTGATGTAGGTTCACTATGAGACCTGGAGATATCTAATCTTTCAGCAGCAGTAGACAGTTGAACTTGCTTTCTCTGATAAACTGCATCCCTTTCTCGTTCAGGGGGTGTTAAGGGTGGCCTTGGCTTAATCCCTTCGAATCCTGGTGAAGATGTATTGGCCACTGAGGATAGACAAACAGATGGCTGCTGCTCCTCCACAGTTGGTCTAGAATCCACTACATCAAGCAAATTACCCCAATTCTTGCAAGAAGTTTGCCCCATCGAAGATTTATCAACACCCAAATTATAATTCACATCATTTTGTAGTTCTATTTTCACTAAATCTGGCGACGAAACTCCCAATCCCATTCCATCCACGAAAGCCTCATTCTTGGAATTATAATTCAAAGAACTTGAATAAGTAAGAGCACATTTTGCTCTATTAGTAGCTTGCAACCCTGGTTCTAAAATCCGAGTGGCGGCATCAATTAACCTGGATGCCCTAGACACATTCTTAGAAGAAGAAATCCTGGGACTCTTCACTGGTGAAGAGAGCTTAGGATGATGATGCTTTCTTGCTCTAGGCAACACATTCCTTATTTGCAAAGCCTCAGCTCCAAATCTAGTCGCTGCACTTTTCTCAAACTGCCCTGTTTTTTGAAGCTTTTGAGGTCTAGATTCAACCTTAGCAACTCCCTTTTCCAAGTTCAAAACTTCCCCATCGGGCCCATTATGATTGTTAACACATTTCTCTTCTTTAACAACGCAAGTAGCCGCTGAATTTAAAGCTTTTTTTTGCTTATCTCTGTGAACTGCTGGTAAAGATTCGAGACCCATAAGCCTAGCAACCAAACCAGCAGCTTTCATTCCATGCTTTTGCTCTGTACCATCCCAACAGTTTCCATTTTTCTTTAAATTTGGTAAACCGCCACTGTGCTCATCAGCAATCTACAAAGGAAAAGCGCAAAAAATTTAATAGACCAGAAAATTAACAGTTCTAAAAATGTACAATAAAGCAAGAAAAACAATAATGCACCATACCAAAACAGGTTTGGTTTTAGGCATCTTCTCATCCTTTCCAAACTTCTTTGAGGATTGCTTTGCTCGAGCTAAAGAAAATGCAGTAAGAGAAAAAGAAAACTAGTCAAGATTATGAATTGCGGAAATGGGTATTGGTTATATTTGCAGAGAGAGAGTAAGAGAAACCTGGAGGTAGCAATTTTCCGGAGAAGAGCTTTTTCTTGGCAAATCTCCTGTTCCAATCAAAGAGTTGAAAGAAAATACCTACACAACCACCAGGCCTGTGAGGCCGTTTCTCCGTTATCGCCAGACAAGATGCCGTTGTCGTTTCATTCATTTCTCCTTCTAAAGAAGTAATCCAACCCAAGAGAAAGAAGAAAGAAGACGAAGAGACTGATAACCAAAACCCAGAAACCAAAAATTCTCAAAGAAGCCAAATACTCTCAAATCTCAAAATCCCAAATTCTCTCCATTCAGAAAATGCCAGAAAATCTCCTCATAATCCATGTGAAAATCCCAGGTTTTTTTTACCCAAAACTCGCTAAGAAAACATAATGCGGTAAAGGGAGGCCGCAGAACACAGTAGTGCAGAAAACATAAAGAAAACACGAAACGAAAGCATCAGAAAACAGAGAAAAGCCGTACAATTATGCAATGGAAAGGAAAAAGACAGCACGGAGGAACAAAACAAACGATCCAATGCTGCAAGAAAGATATAGCAGGTAAAGGAAAACAGTAGATTAGAATAAATAACTAGACCTTTTCTTTTTCTTTAATCTATATGGGTTAGTTATCTACACGCTTAGATATATTAAAAGCAAAGAGCAAAGTGATTATCTTTTATTCAAAGGACCAATCAGATGATGATAATTTGATAAAAAAAAATCAAAAGGGCAAGAAAAGAATCATGTGATTAGACGGTATTTGTACAAAACCCAATAAAATGAAGCTCGAGGAAGAGATGGAACTGCCATTTTGGCAGTGAAAAACAAAAGAAAACAGAGCCCGCAAGAAAGACCAAACGAGAAAAGGCTCCTCCTGGTTCTGCAGCGAAAGGGGCTGCTCGTCTTCTCGAAAATAGAAGACGCTCGAGAGAGAGAGAGAGAGAGGGGGTGAGAGAGGTGTTTGGTTAAAGGGAAATATAATTTTTCACGGATTGAGAGAGGTAAAGAAACCACGCGAACAGACACAGTGATATACAGTGAAGAGGGGGTGGTAGAGAGTGGTCAAAGTTTATGGAAGGGTGAGAGTGAGACACTGTGTGCGAGACTGTCAGAATAAGACAATAACTAATGTTTTGTCTAATCTTCTATTTTCCAACACTCTTTTAGCAAGTCATTCAAGTGTAAGCGTTTTTCCTTGCTTAATCCAACTCATTTCTTTCCTTATTAAATTTAAATTATAAACAAGTCTAAAAATTAATCTTGACTAGCAAAAAATATTATTTTAAATTAACAGTTAAAAAATATTTTTAATATAATCCTAATTAGTAGACAAATTGATCCAAAAATATAAATAAATAAAACCTCATATAAATGTGAAATTACATATGATAATTATGAAAAATCAAATATATGAAGATACGAATAAATTTTAATTTAGGGATAATAATTAAAAATAATATTGCCTTTGAATTTTTATGCAATATTAGCCTGGAATATATATATATATAGTAAATGATTATTGAATAATATTTACTATATATATATATATATATATTCCAGGCTAATATTGCATAAAAATTCAGAGGCAAATTATTGGCATATGATGAGAATTGCCTTATTTGCAATTCAATTCAATAATGTTTATAATTGGACCATCATGTCTCCTCTTGTTTTTTTTTTAAAGAAATTCATCTCCTTCTATGTATATTGTGTTAAGTTGGTATTCTAAGTAGCTTCAACTGCTCCTATATTCTCAATTAATTTAAAAAATAAATATTAATCACTAGATTTTATTATACAATATATTAAAATAATATTCTTACATTACTTTGAGAATGTATTTATATTTTATAAAATGATTTTAGTCACTTAATTATACAGGATAAATATTTAAAATATATTACAATAATTAAGAATAAAATCCAAAAGCAAATAGTATTTAAAAACTAAAAAATGATATTTAAAAAATTACAAAATAATTACACTATTTATTCATTTACACTTAGTTGATAATATTTTATAATAATTATACTAATATTTTACTTATTTATACTCAATTGATAATATCTTATTTTTAATTTATGTTTCTGATTTATTTCCTTTAAATATTAGAATTGAAATAGGTATATAAACAATTATTTTTATCTCTGAAAATCTAGTCTTAGTTTTGTCCATATATCAAAACATACAAACATGTAAAATATATTAAGCAGAAGACATTATGCTAAAAAAAAAAAAGATGTGTGCTTTAGTATTATAAATTAAAAAATGGTAGTTTTGAATATTGGCATTAAACAATTAATAATCCTAAATCTCCAGTGTATAAGTAGGAAGTTGACATTAAAGAAAACAGATAAAAAGTTAAAAATTAAATTTGGACTCAATCTTAATTTGTTGCTTTTGCCAATAAAAAGAAAGCTAAGATTTTGCCATTAGATAATAAGAAATAGAAGCAATTGCAATTAAAAAAAAGGTAATGTGAAATAAAGGAAAATGAACACTTTTTGTCTGATTTGGTTAAGTCCTATTCCCATTTTTTTTTTCTTTCTTTTTTGGGAGCGTATCTCTACTTTTTTCAAAATAATAATAATAATAACTATAAATGAGTAAAATAAAATTATATTAAATTTTTATAAATTTCAAATCACTTCAATGGTAAAATCTGTGAAATTATAATTTTTTAAAATTTTATATTTATATATTTTTATAGTTTGATTTATATTTAAATTTAATTTTGCCACTGGAATTTTTAAATTATTTCTGCTCAAAATCTCAATATTAAAGAAAATTATATTATTAGATAATTTTACTGCAAGTAGATAGTATTGGTATTGGACGGGGTTTTTATCCAGTTTTTTACTTTTTTTTTTATTTTTCATTTTGATTTTTATTATATAAAACACAAGTCAAATATATCAACAAGTTAATGCAAATATACAATAAAAAAGAAAAAGCTTGTTTATTTTTTGAGCCATAAAAAAATAGCTAGTTTAATTTAAGCTACCATTTTTTTATATATTAAATGACATTCAAAAATCAAAATTAAAATTAGTACCAAACAAGCCCTTCAAATTCCAGTCTGAGCTACCATTGAAACTAAAAAAAAGATGATTTAATATACAAAATTAAATTAGCAAATGGATTTGAGATAAGTGATTTGGAATTTGATTAACTTCAATATCATTTTTGCAAAAAAAAAAAATCAATTATGCATTGAATTTTAGATATATAATATTTTAATTTTGATTTGAGTAAAATTTATTTGTTTTGAATGGTGTAAGTGAAAATTAATTTTTAAAAAGAATTTTTAAAATTTGTAAAATTTTATTAATTTAATTTTAAATTAAAGTGTATATATTGAAATTGAATCAAATAAAAATATAAACGGATTATAATCAAACCAATTAATCAAACAAATTGATATAGTAAAGGTTCAAATAAAAAAAAAGTTTAAAAAACAGAACTTATGTTATAACTTCAGTTGGAATGGAAACGAGGGAGCAGACAAAAAATAAATATTTTGGTAATGCAAAATGGATTTGAAATTAAACATATGGAAATGTCCAAATTACAAGATCTCTTTATTATTATTATTATTATTATCGTGAAGATAAAGCAAGTTGAAGTTGGTGTAAATAAATAAATTATAATATGGACATCTCGGTACACGAATGCTTTTATAATGAGCAGGGTCTGAAAAAGAATCGGACCCACTGAATCTTTATACGCGGTCTTTTCTTACAATTAATTGCAAAAAGCTATTTTTACGACTCGAACCCGTGATATCAGGTCACACGATAACAGTACTTACCACTGTGCTAAGGATACCCTTCAAATAATTATAGTATATTAAAAATAAAAATAAATAAAGTAAAACCAGAAAGGTCGTCGGGTCCACGTGAGTTTCCATAGACCCGGCAACTTGTTAACATATCGAGATAAAATTGTGTTGTGTCGCCTATATTCAACAAGACGACATCGGTATTAACTTAAGGGAGGCTACGCACATTAACATTATATTTATGTATACTTGGGGGGCTCGTGTGAACAACCAATAATACAGTGATTAGTGAATGAGATATTTTATACATAATTTTAGCCAATACTATATACTTACCCGTCATATTGTAATTTCACTAATTTGTAAAGGTAAATTATTATTTTCTTTTAAAATTTAATTTAATTAATAAAATATTTTTTTATTAAATTGATTTAAATATTCATGGAACTTCATTTTTGTCAACAATTCAATATGCTAAGAGCATATAACATAAAATAAAATACCCATTATTTTAATTTAAAATTTTCGTTTACACCGTATATGATTAAAACCTAACCTGTTAGAAATTAATATTCACACTTTCAATATATAATAAAATGTCAAAAATAAAAAATTGATAGCATATTATCAATTTTATTTATAATTCAAGTGAAGTTGAATGTCATAGCCACTTTTGAAGCATTGAATGTGATGAATTGCCCATATAGGGATTTAATTCTTGCCAAATGACTCGCGTGTTGGCCTAGATCTTTCACTAAGGATGAGAAAATCGGAGCTTTCACCAAAGCTTTCAACTTAGATATATAAAAACAAAGTTTTCATATAACCAAAACACAAATGATGTAATATGTGAATTAATGACTTTAAAAATTCATTACAAGAAGTATTAAATAATAATTTTAATTAAAAAATTATTTAATATAAAATACTTTTAAATATATTTGATTCATTTGATAATAAATTAAAATATTATTTTAGTGTATAATTAAAAAAAAAATTCAATGCTACTCTATATTTATACATAAATTTAAGGAGCATATTTGTATTTTCTTCCACTGATTAACCAAACAACTAATAATAATTAATTTTTTATTAAAAAAAAGAGGCTAATTTATCAGTTTTTTGAAACTTTAAATATATAAATGAGTAAAGAAAAAATTTAAGAGTCAATCTATATTTTTGCATAAATTTTATGAGCATTTTTGTACATTCTATAAAACAAATATGGCTAGTTATTTTAATTACAATAAAAAACTATATATATATAAATAATGTAATTATAAATTAGCATACAATTTTATAGTTTTGTGGGTAAAAACCAATTTATTTTGTTATAAAACTTATTTTGTTATGATTAAAATATTATAATATATTATCACAAAAAGAGAGAAATTATACTAAATAATTTATTAAATTATATATATATAAGTTAAAGAAATTAAAAAGTATTTTGAGGTTGCCCATCATCAATCATTTAAAAAATATTATTTCACCTTTTTTTTAATTAATTTTAATAATTTATATAAAATTTAAAATTTAAAATTAATAAATTATATTTATAACTTTTAATCTTATATTAAACAATTACAAATTAATATAATTATATAATATTAATTAAATAAATTATATTTATGACTTTTAATTTTTTATAAATTAATTACACATTAATATAATATAATTATATTGATTAATTTATATATTTTTTAAAAAATTTAAAATTTAAAAAATATATGAATCTTAACTTTATTTGTAATAAATTAATTACAAGTTTTTGGCTCGCGTGATGTGTGAATATGATTTTTTGCTTAATTATGAGTATAATTAATTTAAACTGATATTTTTTATCATAATAATCAATAAAGTAAATTAATAAAGTAAAAAATATTAATATATATATATATTAACAAATAATTAAAATTGAAAAAATCATTATATTATATATATCATAACAAACTCATTATAAATTAAATATAATAAATTAGACTGCGAGAGAAATAATTATTTACTATCACATAATATACGTAAAAATCTTAATAATAGTAATAAATTATGTTAAATTAATTTATGTCACTTATCTATTATATATATATATATATATTAATTTTTAGCTCATAAAAAAAATACATGTACTACTTTAGCAAAAATTAATAAATCATTATTGCAAAAAATTGATAAGAAAAGTTTTAAATATTTTTATTCAATTAAAACCAACTACTATTATATATCTTATTTTTCTAAATATTTTATTTTTTATTTATGTATTTATTTTTCACAAATGACTTATCATTGTTTAATGAAATAGTCTTTTACTAAGTAACAATATTTTTATAACCAAACAAAATACTGATTCAAATTGATGATTGATTAATTGTTCAACTGGATTTATTCGGGTTCAATAATATGGTAATATTATATAATATTTTTAAATAATAATAGATACTATTTAATTATTTTATGACTTTTTAAATTCTTATTTTGTCTTTTTAAATCATTAACTTTAATTCTAATTTTTTAATAATAAATTATAAAATTTATAATTTATATTTTTTATTCGCTGTCTAATCCCTTACCTACTCGTTCTGCGATAATGAGAATAATAAAATACAAATAAATATAATAAATAACTAAATATAAAATAATTTATATGTAAATTAACAATAAATTGTATTTAAAAAAATAAAATATTTATTTTAATTTTTATTATAGTTTCATTAAAATAATATTAGTGAATAAATACAATATTTTTGTTTCATAATTTGACATTTTTACTAATCAAGAATAAAATCTATACATATTTTTATTATAAAAAATTATAAATTTTATAAAAATGAGAAAAAAATTCAAGTAAAATTTTTTAAATAGGGAAAAAATGTGAGTGGAAAGATTTATAATTATTAAATTTTTATTGAAATTGTTAATAATATAAATATTATTATCGCATAAATTATCAATATATGATTAAGTTATTAGTAATATTAAAACTTATATATTTTATTATTTTATTTTAAAATTTTTAAAAATATATAAATAAATCTTTATTATAAATAAATTATTTAATTTATAATTAATTTATTATAAAAGTAAAGAGTTATATATTTTTTGAATCTTTCCAATTTTTTTTAAAATATATACAAATCAATCAATATTATTTAATTATATTAATGTATAATTAATTTATAAAAAATTAAAAGTTACGAATATAGTTTATTTAATTAATGTTATGAAATTATATTAATATGTAATTATTTAATAGAAGATTAAAAGTCGCAATTATAATTAATTATTAAATTTTAAATTTTTTATAAATTATTAAAAATAATTAAAGAAAGAAAATATTAAATATTGAATCAATATCAAATTGAATAGTTTATGTTTTTTAATTAAGAAGAGAGAAAATAAAATTGAGAAATTAATAATAAATTAAGAAATTATGATATTATAATCTTCTTAAAAATAGATGACATGATAGTATGAGAAGAGTTATTATTTTTTTAACTTTTATATATTTATATAGATAAATTAAATAATTTATTTATAATAATAATTAATTTATATATTTTAAAAAATTTAAAGATTAAATAATAAATATATGACTTTTGATATTCTTAATAAATTAATTATACATTAATAATTTATTTTAATAATTTATTTATTTATAAGAATAATTAATTTATATATTTTTTAGACATTTTAAAATTTAAATAATGAAAGATATGACTTTTAATTTTTAAAATAAGTTAATTACATATATAATTTATGTCAATACTTGTAGTAGGATCTCTCTCTCTCTCTCTCTCTCTCTCTCTCTCTCTCTCTCTCTCTCTCTCTCTCTCTATATATATATATATATTGGTTACGTCTCAATAAAGTATAGACGAAAAAACTTATTTGTTTTGAAATAAAAAAAAGAGTAATGTTAAATGTATCAACTTGATTTGGATAAAAAATGTTTTATTTATTAATTGTATTAGATAAATTACTATTTTAATTTTATATTTATTGTTAATAATAAATGCAAGTTTAGAATAATTATATATAAATATTTTTAATCTGAATCAATTTCATCCTTTTTAATATATTTTTTTAAAAAAACTTATTTGTTTGCCACACTTTTAGGATAGATCAACGAGAGAATTAATGCGAAAGCGCAAAGTTTGATTAAAACAGCAATGAAGAGGTAAGTTAGAAAAATTATACTATAAATAAAGCCTATTTTCATGCCCACGTACGGTTGTGACGTTGAAAAACATGCAGAATTAAAAGGTTGCAGTAATTTGAGGCGCTTCAAGTATTGTGGTTGAGTTTTGCTCTGTACATTCATATCATAAAAGTATATTCCATGACATTGTTTTATCATCAATATTATTTCATCAAACACAAATAACTGCACTATCAAACTTGTTAATCGATTTATATGTATCAATTTTATAAAATTAAATCTAAATTTATTTTATAAAAATATATTTATTGTTAGATTATAGTTCTGCTTCTATATGGAAGTGAAATTCTTAATATTAGTGAATTAGTTATTGGCCATTTAAAAGGGAATAATGGGAGTGCCTGTATAATAATAATAATAATAATAGTAGTCCAAAACCCATATTGGTTTTGTCACTTAAAATGCTTTCATGGAAAGGGACTGCTAATTTCACAATGTCCTCTTAATTATTCTTTGCCGGTGTCACATTTGTACCACCGACTTGCTTGCTATTTGATTTGGTTTTCTCTTTGCCTCATTCTATGTTGAGATATTGACACTTTTGACTTTGCTCTAATAGTACTCCTCTAATTTTAAAAAATAAATTGTTATTTAATTTCTAAATTTTAATTTAATTAATTATTTCAGCTATATATTTTGAAAAATTAATAAATAATTTCTTACATATTTTATTAACAAATCAGTCGCGAATTTCCTTTTAGCCATTGTTTTGTTTTTTAGTAATACAATTAAAAAAAACAAAATAAAAAAGATAAAGAAAATTTATATTTAATTTTATTTGTTTGACTATCTAATTCAATTATGAAAATTCAGTAAAATTTGTAAAGTTTTTTTTTATTACATTATCTTGATTATTCTAAATTAATAAAAAATAAATTAATAACTTTGTAAATTATACCATTTTTATTTTTTTCACTTTCCTTTTATTTTCCTCTTCAAATCAGTGGAAAAGATTTTGAAGAATTAGAGAGAAATTTGAGAATTTTTTTTTCATTCTTTTATCCTTTTTTTTATATTATTCAAATAAAAAAATAGAAAAAATCAAAATTTTATTCTTTTATTTTTCATCTATTCCCCCTCAAACTATAATAAAGGAAAAAAAATGTTATTTTCTTTCGTGGGGCAATGGCCAATTCTGGCTAGCACGCCATTGTAAGCATAAAAACTATAATTAATCTTTAGTTCTAGTCAATGTTTGATAAAAGAAAATAATCGGAAGCGTACCTTGATCCATGGCTTTAATCCTGTTCCGTAGAAAAACTGCGTTCTGCGTTCAATTGTTTTGTTTCCCTCTAATCTGTTTTCTTTAGGTTTTCTCACGATGGTCAGAGAATGTCATTAAAGAAATAAAATAACCGTACGTGTTTTATAAAAAACTGTAATCCTTTTATTTTATTTCTCTACTTATTTAATAATTAGAGGGAATGATATTTAAACCCAAACCGGTTCTTAACCTTTAAACCCAATAACCATCATCTCGGGTCAACTTTAATTAGAATCGGTCGTCTTTAATTAAATCCGTCACATAATTGCATGGGCCACATTATAGATTATTAAAATAATCTAATAATCTCCCACTTGGCCCATGCGCATACTTTAATATCCATTAACTTTTATTTGGAATTAAAATGATTGGATTATGGCGGTCACAAGTCATTAAGTCGACATGATCTATTCCATATATCACAAACCACCTCAATTCACAAAAATACTTTAATTGAGAAAATACAACAAACAATACATCGTTGCTTTCAACATCATTGTTATCTCACTCAACCAATAAATGTATACAACTATAATGTGGACAACAATTAAATAAAGCAAAATCCATCTTTAATTGAATTCTTAAGTGTCACAACATAATGAGCAAAATAACCATATGTACATATGAACATCATGCTAACAAGGACTTATCTATAATGCCCATCCTCTCTACATGGCTAATAAAGGTTTTGGGCGGTAAGCCTTTAGTTAACGGATCCGCTATCATCAAGTCAGTACCAATATGCTCAATTGACACTTTGAGATTTTGCACTTCTTCTTTCACAGATAGGTATTTTAAATCCATATGTTTAGCACCTTTAGAATACCTATCATTCTTAGAAAAGAAGACAGCTGCAGAATTATCATAATAAATTCTCAACGGTCTAGCTATACTGTCGACAATACTTAGACCTGAGACAAAGTTTCACAACCATAATGCTTGAACAGTGGCCTCAAAGCATGCCACAAATTCGGGTTCCATAGTGGAAGTAGCAATGACAGACTGCTTTCCACTTTTCCATGAAATTGCTCCTCCAGCCAAGAGAAACATATAACCAAATGTAGATTTTCTCGAATCTACACAACCGGCAGAGTCTGAATCCGAGTATCCTACCACTTCTAGATGGTTGGATTTCTGGTATGTGAGTATATGATCCTTAGTGCCTTGTAGATATCTAAGTACTTTCTTTGCAGCTCTCCAATGATCCATTCCGGGATTACTTTGATATCGACCCAACATTCCGACCGCAAAACTGATATCCAGTCGAGTACATGTCTGAACATATATTAAGCTCCCAACTACTGAGGCATAAGGAATAGACTCCATTTCTTTTCGTTCCAAATCATTTTTAGGACATTGCATTTCGCTAAATTTGTCTCCTTTCTGAATTGGAACTATCCCTGCTGAGCACTTTTCCATCATAAATCTCTCTAATACTTTGTTAATGTAAGCTCTTTGAGACAATCCTAATAATCCTTGTGATCTGTTATGGAATATTTCTATTCTTATCACATAAGATGCCTCACCCATATCTTTCATTTCAAAGTTCTTAGAGAAAAATTCCTTTACATCATGTAACATGCCAATATCATTTGCAGCAAGAAGAATATCATCAACATATAAGACTAAAACAATGAACTTGCTCCCACTAATCTTCATATAGATACACCTATCAACAGTGTTTTCTATAAAATTATATGAAGTAATTGTACTGTTAAACTTAAGGTACCATTGACGAGAAGCTTGTTTTAGTCCATATATTGACTTCTTTAATTTACACACTAAATTTTCCTTTCTTGTGGTCACAAAACCTTCCGGTTGGTCCATATATACTTCCTCCTCTAATTCACCATTAAGAAAAGTGGTTTTTACATCCATTTGGTGAAGCTCTATATCATAATGAGCTACCAAAGCCAAAATAATTCTTAAAGAGTCCTTTTTAGAAACAGGAGAAAATGTCTCTTTATAGTCAATGCCATCTTTCTGAGTATAACCTTTAGCAACAAGTCTGGCCTTAAACCTTTCAATGTTGCCTTTTGAGTCTCATTTAGTCTTAAAGACCCATTTACAACCGACTCGTTTAGAACCTTTAGGCAACACTACTAAGTCCCAAACTTTGTTATCACTCATTGACTTTAACTCTTCTTCCATGGTATTAAACCACTTTTCAGAATTACTACATTCCATGGCTTCCTGAAAAGAGACTGGATCCTTATCAATGTTAAAATCACATTCATGCTCAAGAGAGTATACCACATAATCACTTCAAATAGCTGGTCTTTTTTGTCTTTCTGACATCCGTAATGCTATTTCTTGTGAAACCACTTGCTCATTTGTGACTTGTTCATTATTTTCAGGCTCATCATTTATATGATCATTTTGTGGGATTGGAATGTTATTTTGTTGTTCAATTGCTTTATTAGCCCGTGATACAACAAAAGGAACAACAATAGAAGAAGAGACATTAGGAGAATCCGTCTGAATTGGATCCTCAACCTGAATCTCTTGCAAATCCACTTTACGTTGTTCACTACTCCCATTAGATTGACCATTCTCAATGAAACGAGCATTTTCAGACTCAACGATTCTTGTATTATGGTTAGGACAATAAAATCTGTACCCTTTTGACTTTTCAGGATATCCAATAAAAAATCCACTAACTGTTCTAGCATCAAGCTTCTTTTCATGTGGATTATATATCCTAATTTCAGCTGGGCAATCCCAAATATGAAGATGCCTCAAACTAGGTTTCCTTCCTATCCACAGTTCATAAGGGGTCTTAGGAACTACTTTACTAGGAAACCTGTTAAGCAAATATGCAGCAGTCTTTAATGCATGCACCCATAATGATAAAGATATAGAACAATTATTTAACATACTCCTAACCATTTCAATCAGAGTACGATTTCGCCTCTCAGCTACACCATTCTGCTGAGGCGTACCAGGCATTGTATACTGTGCACAAATGCCTCACTTTTCAAGAAATTTTGCAAATGGACCTGGACATTGTTCATTTTCATTAAATTTACCATAATATTCACCACCTTTATCAGACCTCACAATTTTAACTTTTCTATTTAGCTGCCTTTCCACCTCATTAATGAATATCTTTAGAATATCCACTGATTGAGACTTTTCATACAGTAAATATACATAACCATACCGTGAGAAATCATCAATAAAAGTGATAAAATACTTTTCACCGCCCCAAGAGGGAACGTCAAAAGGACCACAAATATCAGTGTGTATAAGATCAAGAAGTTCACTTCTTCTTATGGCTGGGTTCTTTAATGTGTGTTTAGTTTGCTTGCCTTTAATGCAATCTATACACACATCCCAATCAGTAAAATCCAATTGAGGTAAGATTCCACCTTTCACTAACCTCAAAATCCTTTCTTTGGAAATGTGTCCTAATCTTTGATGCCATAAGAAAGTAGAACATTCATCATGTGCACTATGTTTATTACCTATATTATGCTCAACATTAAACAGAGATTCCATAAATTTAGTATCAAGATTAAATCGATATAAACTATCAATTAAAGTACCAGAACCATAAAAGTACTTATGTTTATACAAAGAAAATGTACCATTACCAAACTTAATACTAAAACCATTATTATCCAACATTCCAACAGAAACTAAATTCCTGGCACAATCAGGAACATAAAGACACCTTTCAAGATCTAAATAACAATCAGTGTCCAAGATCAATCTGTAAGTCCCAATTCCTTCTATTCGTGCCTTCATTTTGTTTCCCATATATAGAAACTGTTCAGTTTCTTTTATGGTTTGGATCGAAAGGAATCCCTGTACAATGTGAGACACATGAGTGGTTGCACCAGAATCTATCCACCAGGTATTATAAGGAACCTCAATAAGATTTGATTTGAAACATACTGAAACATAAAAAATACCTTTCTTTTCGAACCACATCTTTCTTTTAGGACAATCCTTCTTGAAGTGACCAGTCTTCTTACAGAAATAGCACTTCAATTCCTTATGGATTTGGCCCTCATTGACCTTCATTGGGGCTTTGTCCTTTTTCTTGCCTTTCTTTTCTGATTTGCTCTTGCTGCTTCCAGCTCCATCATGAAAAGTGAGATTGGCAGATTGTTCCTTTACCTTCTTTAATCTCCCTTCCTCTTGAATTAACATGGCCTTGATTTTCTGAATGTTCCATTTTTCCTTAAGGGTGTTGTAATTCACCTGGAACTGGCCAAACTCAACAGGAAGTGAGTTAATAATAAACTGAACAAGGAAAGTTTCACTCACATCCATTCCCATCGATTTCAATTTTGCTGCCAAATTTTGCATGCCAGTCACATGATTATGAATGGATTGTGACCAATTAAACTTCTTGGTCTTGAGCTCACTCATCAAGGAGCCTACTATAGACTTGTCAGCAATGTTTGACTGGGAGTACTCCTTAATTTTCAACATGTACTCTCTGGCGTCATCCATTTTAAGCATTGACGGCTTGACATTTTCAGTCATCGTCATCCTCATTAAGTTCAAGCTCAGCCTGTTAGACCGCTCCCAAGCCTCATAGTGAGACTTGTCCTCTTCAGTACTGGTCTCTGTAATGGCTGATGGCTTTTCAGAAACTAATGCCAAATCTAGGTCCAAAACTCCTAACTGGTAATGGATTTGTTCAGACCAGTCATCATAGTTCAAACCGTTGAACTTAATCAACCCAGTACCCATAGCAAAAATCTTAGAATAAGCTGCAATACATACTCACACATTAATGCTTTGAGATAACATAATAGATTCAGACAAATAACAACTTTAATTATGTATTTAAGTTTACCTTTGGGTAATACTTAAATACAAATATTCAAACATATAATGATGCCAAGAATAAGAATACTGTAATAGACTTTCAATTATACTATAGACAATATGCATGTTATCTTTGGATATACACTCATATTTACCAAGCATAATCTCAAGTCTCTTTGATGTCATTAACGATAAGTAATGGTCTACCTTTGGGTAACCTCACAACATTATAATTAATTATCTCAATTGTTCAATTTTACCTTTCATGTCATTTAACGGCATAAAAAAAATGAACAATTGAAGTACACATTTAAATGTTTAAACAAATTCCAAGCAAGGCCACTTTGGTGACTAACAAGCTTTCCATACAATAAACATTTAAATTGTGCAATCTTTAATAATGCAATTAGACAATTAAAATTTGATGTTTGCCAATTGCATATTCAATTTACTATAATGGTTACATTACTGAACCATAACTATAGTTGTCAAAAGAAACCATCAAATATAAATACTATAATATGGCAGTAACCAATATTATTGTCATTCACATCACTAAATTGATTTAAGTATTGTAGACTTTTATTTGACAACCTAAAAACTGCTCCTTTAATTGTTTCGGCCACTGTACCTTTAATAGCCATTGAAACAAAACAAAATTCTTTAATTTGTTTCTACAGTTCCATTTCAATTGCCAAGTAAGGACAAAACATCTCACTATATAATTGCTTCTGTATACTATAATAGCCATAATATGACAAAATACCTTAACTGTAATTATTACAACCACTTTAATCATGATAAGCAAAACAAATTGACACCCTTTCATTGTTTTGCTTCACACGGGTCATAATATAGAACCGCAATTCAATTAAAAACCAATTTAATCAAATATATGAAAGCAATACAATCACAGCATTTACCATAATCTGTGCGATTTATCCACCTTCAATCGTTACAGTTTCCGAAACGGAAACAAACACTCAAAATATAATCGGCAACTTTCAATCAAAGCCAAAAAATAATAAACTTTCAAATAAACTTTCATTCGGCAATATTCAAAAGGCAGCAACTTTTCTATAATTTGACGATTAATGGAAGTTTCAAAAAACAATCAAATTAATTTTGAAACCTTACTTACCGATTTGTAGATCAATTAATTTACTTTAACAAAAAAAAAACATTAATCAAACAAAACTAGAACAAAACCCTTGGCTCTGATACCAATTGTAAGCATAAAAACTATAATGGATCTTTAATTCTAGTCAATGTTTGATAAAAGAAAATAATCGAAAGCGTACCTTGATCCATGGCTTTGATCCTGTTCCGTAGAAAAATTGCGTTCTGCGTTCAATTATTTTGTTTCCCTCTAATATGTTTTCTTTAGGTTTTCTCACTATGGTCAGAGAATGTTATTAAAGAAATAAAATAACCGTACGTGTTTTATAAAAACTGTAATCTTTTTATTTTATTTCTCTACTTATTTAATAATTAGAGGGAAGGGTATTTAAACCCAAACCGGTTCTTAACCTTTAAACCCAATAACCATAATCTCGGGTCAACTTTAATTAAAATCGGTCGTCTTTAATTAAATCCGTCATATAATTATATGGGCCACATTATAGATTATTAAAATAATCTAACAACCATTTCTCCCACATAAATGTCTAAACTCCATTACCTTTATTTTTTATTTTTATTTATAATAGAAAATAAATTTAAGAAACTTCTTCTTTTCAGCTTTTAGAAAGAATTTAGTATGGACAAAAATCAGAACTTATCATCCACTCCTGCAATTAAACCTCAAATTAAAAGTAATTTTCATTTTGCTTAATAAATTCTTAAAAATTTTTATATAAACTTAACATGGATAATTTTTATCATGAATATGATATATGTGAATCATTAAATAGCAAATTATTGAATGAGAGATAATAAGAAAAATAACCGGCTTAGAATTTTCCACCATTACGCTGCATATAGACTTATCAATAGCAATATAATATATCAACAAGTTTTTATTGTAACACATATTAAAATAGATAATTAAATAATTATATGATAGATCTCATAAGCTAAGTTATTTCATTTTATGATGCCTGCCTTGTTATTGGGTAGGCAAATATCAAAATTTGCCTAAACACATTTTGGGCTGTTATGAACAACTAAATAAAACGGCAATTTAATTTTTTTTTGGCACATAAAAAAATATAAAAATATATATAGAACACCAATTTTTTCTTTCAAAATATAGATTCATACTATTTTACACTTACAAAAATGCTTCTTTTTTTCATTTCTACATACATATACTCAACATATATCATATTTTTGTAAATTTTTATTTATAAAATATTTATATTTTTTTAAAGATTATTTCCATAAATTTTCTTGAAAAATACTTTAATGGTACAGTAATTTGGGCCAATCCATTTTTTTAATGAAAGCTCAATCTTTTTTTTTGAACTGTCAGGCCCAATCTATTTACTCTGGTCAACCATTAGACAAACTTTTCTTAGAAAAAGACGGACTCTGCATTGAAGTTGAAACATTTCACTTATCTTAGTGAAACAGGAGGGAAAGAAAGCAATAGAATATATTACTTCTTACAATTTTAACCAAATTAATGAGTAAAATTGTAATTAATTTGTGAAATTAGCATCCAATGAAAATATATATATATATATCTTTATTGGTTAGTAATATTATGCAAATCACACGTAGAAATAAGGAAGAAATATTTGAAACAAGATTTAAGTTTACATGCTATGTTAACATGGTTGTTACTGCTAAGCAAATGGGTTAGTGGTGGAGTAGTTATTTCATAATATGTTGATATAATAATGCATTTTTTTTGTAAAAGGATAAATATTAAAACCACAAAATAGTCTTTTGCCGTACTATTTTTACGAATGCAAATTGATCAAAAACAGAGTATGAAGGAAAAATGATCTTTGTTATACATACTGAAATGCTAACTCCAAAGTGTATATATACAAGTAGCAATAGTAGGCACTAGAAGATGTACATCTAGTATCTCTCTGTAACTTAGTTACATCTAACTAACCACTAAATGAATAACTATCTTTACAAATAACTTATATGTGTATGTTACTTTGTCCCTTCCTCTAAATTGGACTTTGATGATAATTAATTAGTCAGGCAACTTGGATGACAAAGTAGAAAATAAAGGATATGAAAATGCTTTTGTAAACAAATATACAATATGTGATGCTGAGCCAACATGCACAACTTTGATGAAACCTTCCTTTATTTTACATTTGACAACATGATAGTCAATGTCAAGATATTTTGTGAAAAACAAGATTAGAGGCAATTTGAACAACTTGATTATCACACTTAAGGGCAATTAGAAGAGCTAGCTGAATTTGAAATTCTTGAAGAATATAGGTAACCCACTCTAGATCTCATACCGTAGCTTCCATGGAGCATACTTAGCCTTAGCCACTGACAGTAGCTTATTTCTTCCTTTTCCATGAGATAGGACACCCACCAAGAAAAATAAAAGTGTGATTCTTTTCTAAAGCTTTAAGCTCAATATCCATGATCATTCTCCAGTCAGCTGAATCTTTTGCTTCACTATATGATTTTGGCTCAATTATGGGAGTAATACTTGCAAGAAAGGCTGTGTAGTCATCATTGAAGATTGGGGTATGAAGAAAAGGAAAGGTTTTGGGAATATCTGGTGAATTGAAGGGTTATCAATGAGAAAATTAATATTTATAACAAAATCTTTTAGCCAAGTGGGTTGTTTTTGTGGTCTTGTATTGGATCTCTTTTGTGTAGGTTTGGAGAATGGGGAATAGGGCATGGTGAATGGTTGAATGTGTTGCAATTGGATATTTGGTAAAGGTTGAGGTGTAGCTTGGTGGGTAGCTCATGAAGATGAGTTAAGATTCATGTAACAATGGAGTATGAATTGGAATAGGATGTGAGTTTGGTGCTTCGATGGGGTATGTATTAGTTATCTGATGAAGACTATGTTTTATAGTAGGTGAGGTATTTGGGATTTATATATGTGAAACCTTAGAAGTAGAGATATGAGGAATCACAAAACTTAGGGATTCTTCTGAATATCTAATTAAAAAACCTAGGCAACTACACCTAGAAGCCCTTGAATGGCTGAGTGTTTATAGAATAACATAGGCAACCAAATGTCTTGAGCTTTCTGCAATCAAGCTTTGAGTTAAACAGCACCTCATAGGGACTCCTGCATTGAAGTATGAATGAAGGCAATCTATTTATCAAATAAGTGGCATGTAAAATAGCCTCAACTCAAAAACCAGTAGGTAGAGAAGCCTAAAAAACCATTGCCCTAGCTTTTTGCAACAAGCGTTTGGGTTTTCTTTTAGCTCTTTCATTTTATTGTGTATAACTACAAGTCCTTTGACGGACTATCCCAAACTCATCCAAGATTAGTTGCCGAGAATTTCCAAAAAACTATCTACTATTGTCAGCTCTAATACATTTTACAGTAGCATTGAATTGAGTCTTTATCATTCAAAGGAACTTAGAAAGCACTGTAGTAGCCCAGTCCTTAGTTTTCATTAGAAAGGTCCATGTGGACCAACTAAAATCCTCCACAATGATAAAAAAAAATACTTTGCTTCTAATATACTTTACTTTTTGTAGGGTCCCCAAATGTCTACATATAATATTTCAAAAAAAATTTATTGCGACTATCAGTAGAAGCAAGATTTACTCTAGTCTGCTTAGACTTAGCACATACATCATAGGGACTTATAGAAAAATCAATGTCCTTATTCACCAAATTCTACCTATTTAAAACATTGGAGAAGGATGACTTGACCTCTTATGTCACATTGTGGAGTCTATTATTACACTATTTACATTGCATTCACAGAACATCAAATAAAATTCAAATGAGTCAGATAGTTGTGTATAGTATTAGAAGCAAACGATAGCTAGTTTAGAATATAGAAATTTCCAACATTTCTACCAATATCAATGGCTGTTAATTTTTTGATCCTATAACAAGTAAAATGAAGGATAAAAAATGAAGAAAATTAAGCTTTGCTTTGTTAGCTTGCTCACTAATAATAGATTGTATCTAAAATCAAGAATCTAAAGCACTCCTTATGGGAATAGATTGGTATACTAATCCTACTAGTTAAGCCTACTATCAAGATATTACTCCCATTTGGTAATTGTATTGTATTTGTTTTCACAAACTTGGTCAAGCTCTTAAACAAGTCTTTCATGGAGCAAATATAATTGCCAGCCCCAATGTCTATAATTCACTAAGCATTTGTTCTATTGTATGCTTTAGATTCAAAGTTAAATAGTGTGCCAGTAAAATCTTGCACAAAGTTATGTTCGACCACTTTTTTGCCCTCAAATAGCTTGGAAAGTTCTTGAATCAAGTCTTTCATAGAAGCCATTGTAGTTGTATCATTTATTTCTTCTGTAACCTATACATCTTCTTCAAGTGGTGTCGCAGCCATATTAATTCTTCCTTTAATCCATACAACTTATTTTCTTTTTTGCCTAACTTCTTTATACTAGTCAGGGTGACCATGTAATTTGAAATATGTATCCCTGACATGTCCATCTCTATTACAATGAGTGCAATGAAGAGCAAACATGAATTGGTGAGAAGTAGGGTAAGGAGGTTTTGTTACCATAGTTAGACAAAAACATTCATATTTTGCTCTTAGACTATGCGCAAATTAAATGACTTTATCTATATCATCAACTGGTTTTTTTATAGTTTCATGATTATCAAAAATCAATTTGAATTCTTTTATATAATCATGTAAGGATCTTGATCCTTTCTTAATGATCATCAACATGTTGTTCAAAATACTTTCCTTTTTAATGGTAGTTGGCAGCAAATCTTCTTCCAATGAACTCCACACATTGTAGGTAGTAACATCTTCTGGAATGGATAGTTAAGCTTCTTCTTTTATTGTGCCAAGAAACCATGAATGAGAAGTCGATCATTTGTTAACCATAAGGTATAAGCTATATTCACAACCCTTGTCTTTCAAGGCTTCGGGTTTTTCACCATTCTTTTTCTAGATGATGAAGTACAATGATACTGCGAGACATATGGAGGATTTGTGATTACCACATGAGATAGTTGTTGGAGCCTAGTTTTATTTATACCAAACTAGCATATGGATGAAATGATTGTATTGTGAGCTTGGGTTTTTCCATAGTTAATAAAGAAGAAAACGAAAGATCCTTGCATTTTGTTTTTTTTATGCTTACAAGTTTCACAACTCTGATGCCATGAAGAACTCTATAATCTTTTGTATATATTATGCTTGAATGAATAAAATTCAAATATAAGACAACTATATATGCAAGAAAGTTGAACTAAGAAAGACAAATGTACAGGTTGTATACTATGTTAACTCCTTAATTATAAGCATTGGTTAGTAAGAATGATTCTGTTTGACTTGATGATACTCCTTATCTTTTGTCAAGATATTTTCCTTAGAAGAGTTTGTTTCTTGATTAACTTTGCTTCCTTATTAAACTTTGTTTCCGCATCACTTATCAATGTTAAACTCCTCCTTCATTATATACCTTCTTTTCAAGTAGAACTTAAGCAAAGCTCTTGCCTTTTTTCTTAATATTGAATATGTTAATTTCCTCTGCATCTTTAATATTGCAAGATTAGTCTTCAAATAAGACTTTATATCCCTTGTCATGTAATTGGCTCACACTCATTAGGTTTTTAGCAATATGAGAAACATATAAGATATTTTGGATAATTGTGAAACCTTTTTGACTCTCAATAGCCCTTCACCTTTTAGAGTAATATGTTTGCCATTGCCAAGGATAATTTTTAAAAATGCAAATTTATTGAGCTCTCTATTTTTTTTTATTTTTTTGCCATATATATAGTTTGTATAACCACTATCTATCAACCAACAATTTTTTAAGGTTGTTATATCAAAGCATGATGCTACAAATAACTTTTTCTCCTCCTGGTACTCTCTTCTCCTTGAGGTTGAAGAGTTTTGCATATCCTCTCCACATGACCATTTGGTCATACTTATTGCACTTGACACCTGATATCCATCAACACTAATTGTGGATTTATTTTCTTACAATGAGAGTAAGGTGGATTATTTCCACTCATGTTACTATTGCCAGTTTTTGTACATGATTTGTTACTCTTTTTGCTTAGTGACGTTACTTGAAAAGCACCTTTAATAGGAACTTCTTCCCTCGTATATTTTCTTTAATCAAATGCCTATAATGCATATAAAAATTTTGCCAAGGTAACGCTTGACATATCTTTAGAGTTCTCCAAAAAGGATATTATTGTTTTATTCAGGCAATATAATTAAAAAATTTTAGATTATTCTTTCATTATAAAATTTTTTTATCATGCCCACTATATTTAGGAGCTTATAGACGCATTCTTTGATTATCTTTGATTATTTTATTTTTTGCATTTCAAATTTGTGAATCATGTTTATTATCTGCATGTTTTTCATCCTTTTATTGACATGGTATTTCTCCTTGCAATACTCCTATATATTAGTAACAAATTCTTTTGCATATATATATATATATTTGTGAAAATTGAAAGTAAAACAACATAGGATGATAAAGTCTTGGCTTTGGCTTTTCTTGTCTATTTCACCTTACGGATTTTGATTTGAGCAATTGTTGAATTATTTTTTAGTGGTGAAATTTCATAGTTTTCTTCTACTGTCTTCCAAAGATTCAATGCTTCAAGATGAGCTATTATCTGATATGTCCAAACTTGATAATTTTCTCTATCAAACCCTGGTGGAGCCATGTAGGGCATATCTAGGGTTTAGACATAATGGGGGCCAAAATCCTGGATCCATAGGAAAATCACTTAAATTGAATGACTCTCTTTATTAGAGCAACTAGTAATAGTATTATTACTTTTTTTTATTCTCGCACTATACTTAAAAAATATCTCTTCATTGATGTTAGCAAATATAAGTATTAAATTAATCACAAAATTGATTTACAATAAATTTAAAAAATAGAATATTGGGTGAAAAAATATAAATACAAAGTAATATCAATTATGTGTAACAAAAATAATTAAAGAAACGACTTACCAAAGATGAAATATTCCAATAGCCAGTAACTTAAAAAAGAAAAAATCTAAGGAAAAAAACTATTTATGATGGAAGAGGATAAGAAAATTTATGATGGAAAAAAGAGAGAAAAAAGGAAGCGGGTGTATTTACTTTAGATTTGATTGACTTGATGATGATGATGATGATAATGATGATAATATTAATAATAAAGAATTAGAATAGTAAAAAATATGGAAAAGGATGAGAGGCTTGCTTGTATTATATATAAAAAAAAAAATTCAAACTCGCCAAAAGAGTTAGGCTGGGTATGGCTATAATAGGAAAAAAAAAAATCTTTGAAAGACTATCTAGAGTATGGCTATTTAGGAAAATTTTGAAAGTCTAATTGGGGCATTTTTCAAAAATCTATAATAAGATAGGACTATTTAGGAAAATTTTAAGAGGCGTGAGGGCCATTGAACCTTTTATAGATTCGCCTCTCGAGCCGTAGATGCAAAGTAATTTGATTGTCCCTCTATATAGGTAGGTTGATTTAAATATTGTGGCTGAAAGTTATACTTTGCATTTGTCATGGCTTGGTTATGTTTTTGTTATTATGGTTATATGAAACTTTATAAGTCCCCAAGATGATATGGTTTTAATGCCACTTTGTTGATTTTTTCAGTGGAGCTATATGAAACGAGCTCAATGTTATTTCTTTGGAATAGTTGCTTTTATATATGAATGGCAACAAAATATCAAAACACAATGTATAAAATATGATATTAGTTTATTTAAATAAAAATTATTTGATATATTTTTAAATTCAAAAAAAAAATTTATATGGCCTTTATTTGATTTTTTTGCAGTAATTAAAGAATATTTTCAATACTAAGGTGTCTATTTTGTTAAAAATAATATAAATACATTAGAAATCAAGGTAATAAATTATATATTTATTGATATAGAAATTGCAGCTATATAGGTACAAACAAGTGGACAAAGAAGAATAGCGCAAAAACACATATACGGTAATAATGAAATGATAAAATTTTTGGAAGTATAAATGATAAAACAATAGAAAAATATTAATTATAGTCATTTTGAAGAGTGGTTATTTAATAATTTTTTTATTTATTAAAAAATATTTATTATAGATTTATTTATCAAAAAAAATATTATAATAAATATTTTCTAATCAATGAAAAAAAAATTATTAAACAGTCGTCTAAAGTGAATTAACATTCCTCATATCAATAAGATTTCTGCAATTGGCATTGCCTGTAATTCTTATCCAATTGGAAATTCATTCCCCAGATCAATAAGATTTCTGCAATTGGCATTGCCTGTAATTCTTATCCAATTGGAAAACATGCGAGGCACAGTATTTATGCTAGTGTTATATATATATATAGGTATATGTGCAACTAGCTAATAAAAATATTTTATAAAAATAATAAAAAAATATAAAATTTTATTAGTTGAATATATATTCATCCAATCTGAGTAAAAATCTCCAATATTGTCAAATGCATTAGGGTGGCAAGACAAAGAGTAGAATACTATAAATTAAATTTTGTTCCCATCTCTCAAATTACTTGCAAATGTAATGATTGAATCAATTCTTTTATTTTAATTTTTCAAAAGGGCAAATATGCACAACTAAATATATAAGACAATTACGTACGTGTTAGAATTGGATACATTAACAATATCTTGAACGATTCAACTATAAAAAATAATAATATCACGGGGGATCGATTTAGCTCGTAATGTTGAAAAATTTTAAAATCTATATTTATATAACTTTACAAATTAATTTAATTGCTTAAATATTTTTGTTTTATATTTATTTTTATTTATTAGAATTCAAAATTATAGCAACAATAGTCAGAAAATAATTATTGAATTTATAAATTAAAATATGTTTCAAATTAATTAAAAAAAAACTTCAGTTTTTATTTGATAGTTTTATAAACTAATGTAAAGATAGTCTTTTCTAAGAGAAGATTTGAATTTATTCTTTATTAAAATTAAAAAAAAAACATATATTTCTATGTATTAAATCATTCTAAACTTTGATGATAAGTATATGTTTCAAATTCTTTTTAATACTAAAATTAATACTAAAAATATAAATTTTTTTTTTGTTTCGAATATAATTTTAAGTCATTCCCAATTGCAATTATTGAAAAAAAAATAGAGAAGTAAAAAAAAATAATACAAAATTTTGGAGGGTTAAAATGTGAGATTTTGTACAGGAAACAAGTCATCACGGCCGACAATCATATCCAGACAATAAGGAAATGTCAAAACAATTTTAAAGCAATTAAAAATGGTAGCAGAACTTTTATGATCAACTTTGGCTTTAAGTAATAACTGGATTTCCACTATCTGTTTCTTTGAAATCATTCTTCATTTGTCGATTTCTTGTTATTTCTATTACACCAACACTACAATGTAACCTATATATATGTGTGTGTGTGTGTAATTGAATTTATATACCCAAAACTAATCAAGAGCACCTAAATTATAAGTTATATATTAAAACATTTCAGCCAAATATAATTAATCATAAAAACAAAGCTTAAAAAAATTGAGTAAAAAAAAATATACAAATTGAAAACCCTAATGTTAAAATTTATCTATTATCCAATTTCCAAAATATAACCCTTACTAATGAATATGTAGGATTATTGTCCAAAATATGGGTTTGTTGTTTTTAAATGTTAGTGTCCCATCGTTATTAATGATACATAGTTTTCTTTGGAGAGGAGAAACAAAAGCTGAAACTAACATGTTGAAAATTTTATGCAATTAATATGACAAAGACAACTCCAAAATTTGGAAGAAAAAAAATGACAAAAGAGTGAGCACTTGAAAGATACACGGAGAAGTGATAATATGTAGAATTAATTAAGAGTACGTATATATACACCAACAACAAACCATGAACATATACACAAAATATAGATTGGAACAAACATGAACCTAAGTTCATGTCCTTTTCCTTGTCTTACTCCATGTGGCATGATTAAGTTCTCTCTTTTAGCATCTTTATATATAATATATATATATATATATATATATTCACCTCTTTTAAATTAATATATTAGTTACTTAACGCCTCTATTAAATCCAACTAATAAAATTTTGTGATATATAATATGTGAAAATAGAATTATAAATATAAATAAATTAAAATTAATGGAAATACATAAATTAATATTAAAAAATTAATCAACTAATGGATTAATAAATTAAGAAAGTTGAATGAGTTAGAAATTTATCATATATATTTAATGATTGCTTTTAATTTTTTTCTTCATTGTATTAATTATTTGTGATAGTGTAATTAAGTCTTCCCTCTCGTGAGAATCCAGAAAACTAGGGTTTGATTACAAAGAAGGGAAGAAGGTTGAAGAAGATATTCTGTGTAATGTTCGAAAATGTACAGCAAAAGGAAGTTTATATATGCCCTTACAAAATTACACTTTAAAGTAAAACAAAATGCTCTTAATTACATTGATAAAAATGTAAAAATAACAAAATTTAACAATTGCAAAATGCAATACAAATGATATACACAACTTAACATTGCCTAGAATGGAAATTGATGAATCAAATCCCATCTTGGACAACATGAAATTATGTTTTAAAGCACTCAAAGTTTAGAGAGGAATATGTGTCATCGTAACAAAGCCTTCTAGCATGAAACTAGTTAATTTCTAATTCAGTTCTCTCATGAAAAATTGAATCAGCAGTTTTATGTATTGTTGCTTGATCGATTGGTATAAATATTGGCAACTGAAGATCTCTAAACAGATAAGTAATAAATTGAAACTCACAAATAGTAAATAAAATTATTAATTGAATATTTCAATGGTTATTTTTACGTATTGATTGGTTAATTGTAGTTAGCTATATAATTGTTTTGAACTTCTTTACTGATCTTTATGAAAATTAACTGTTGGATATATATACAAATATATATATATATATACACACACACACACACATTGACTTCTCAAGAAATTCAAAAGTTGACCGTTAATTTTTTTATACATTAATTGTTAGTTATTCCGTATTATTTTAAATATTATATAAAAATAATATACATATATTAAAAAATTAATTAATCATTATAAATTTTTAAAAAATTTTATTATAATTTATTTATATATTATTTTTATTTATTTATCTATTTATTTTTTTTATTAATTAATATAAATAATAATAAAAAATTTAATTAATATTTTTTTAAATTTTTAAAAGTTCACACTTAAAATAAAATAAATTTTTTTTATAAGATGTTTAAAATAAAAGAGAGAGCATATATTATAAAATAATTTATAATTAATTATATATTATAATTTATATTAAAAAAAATAATTTAAATCTTTTTGCTTTTCACAAAATGTCAAATCATTAATTGTTGACCAATCAGTTCCTGTGGATCCCACCAATAATTCAATTGAATGGCTAGCTAGGAATCATATTTCATATTATAGTTTTTTCCATTTATTTTTTCCAACCAAGGTAGGAGGGAAAAGATTTTACTGTTAATTTCTGAAACTCTGGTTTCAATCTTTTGGCATATTCTACAGGCTAACGATGAGAGTTGATTAGCTGATACTGTAAAACTTTGAACTTGCAAACAGTAAAAATGATCAATCAATTATTTCTGTGTTGAATTTGACAATTCAAAGCAAAGAATAAGAACAAGGACATATACATATAATCAAATAATATTCTTACAAAATAAAAGGAAATAATGAAACATCCAAAGCATTAGCCACTGCCCAAAATCTCTCTGATTGTAAAAAGCAAAACAAGTAACAAAAAATCAACGTTATATATACATAGTAATATAATTATATGATAATTATCACCATGTGTGAGGAAATAATTAAGATTAATATACAATTAATAAATCAGAAGGCAAAGATACAGAAAAAGACTACCGTGAAAGCAATTGTTACCTGTCATTTTGTGCTTTCAGAGCATGTGCCTTTGAATTATATCTTCTTCATTGGTCCCTCCATATCCATTCATCTATGATCTATCCACCTTTCAATGTCTCTTTGACTTCAACTTCCAATCACTTTCTTTTTTCTTCTACTTTTACTCTATTGCCAATAAAAACTCTCAAATTGATGAAAAAAAGAAGAAGAAGCAAAGAATGAAAAACTCAAAACCCAGAAAATAATAATAATAATAATTTGCAGTAATTATGCTGATTAGAGCAAATAATAATCAAAATCACTTCTTCTTGATCTTTTCTTTGCTAAAAATTGAACTTAAACCAAATAAATTCCCTGATGGAACATTTAAAACAGGATTAACACGAACACTAGAATTGCCATAAGATCCGTAATTCTTCTTCAATGGAGGCTTTTGATGATGACTAGTTATTACTTTTGCTGTTGATGATAACGATGATTGTGACTTGAAAAAAGCTTGTTTATGATGCTTATGATTATAAAAAGAAGAACTATCTTTTGCAAATGGTACCCTTTTCACACTATTATTATTGTTATTATTATTAGGCACTGCAGATCCTGTAGAATTGCTTCTTGATAAAAGCGGCAATGGACATAAACTTCTTCCATAACCACTTACGCAATTCAAACTGGTACTTCTTTTAAACCGCCAAAATGACGACTTTGAATTGTTCTGCTTATTCTCTTCTACTACTGCTATCACTTGATCTTGATCTTCTTGCTGATAATTATGATGATGAGGACAATCACTTGCACTCCTTCTTATCTTTTTCTTCTTTTCTTTCTTCAAACGATTATCAATGTTAGTATTTGTAGAAGCATCTTCATCGCGGATGCTGCTATGCTGCCGATGGAAAGAGTGATCATTGATTTTTTTGGTTGTTATCTTTTCCTTTATTTCTGTTGGAAGAATTTTTCCATTAGAGAAAAGCTCGTCTGCTGATGATGAGTATTGATCGAAGCTTTTACGAGTGCAGAAATCAAAATCAATGCTACCTATTGAGTTTGATCGATGAGAGTGTTGTTCGACAGGAACAATATCAGAAAGACAAAAATCATGAGAAAATGAAATTCTTGGACTAATTCCAGTACTACTATTATTGCTGTTATCTGAGCAGAGTTCAATTGCCATTTCTTGAACTTTTGTTCTTCAAGAAACAAAGAGAACTATAGAATTGAAGATGAACTGAAAATTTAAAAAAAAAAAACAACAGAAAAGGCATTAACATAACAAAGACAGCATTTAAATATCAAGAAAAAAAAAACAAGGACTTCAATTAAAAATGAAGAAAATGGAGAAAACAGATGTATGAGAAATTCAAGGAAATTAATGAAACTAACAAGGTTGAAAACATGGGTTTTTGAAGATAATTAGAAAGGATAGTTGTTGTGGAGTAAATAAATGAAATAACAGAGTGATTTTGAAATAGAGATTTAACTGAGAGACTGAGTCTTCTAATAAGATGAATGAGAGACGTTGTTTATTTGTTTGTTTAACAAAGAGAGAGAGGTTGAAGGACTAAAAACCGGAGGGGATCGAGTAGAGAGTTGGTTTGGTGATAGCTGGAAGGACAATACTAATAAATCAAAACTGGTAGGCATGTTTGCTTTGACGTGTATGATTTATTAACAAAACACGTTTACGCTATTACTCCTACAATTTTTCAAGTTCCCAAGCTCTGTGTTTAACATACTAAATATTTAACTTTTTTAATTTAATCAAGGATGTGATTCACATGTTGTTTAGTCTCTTCCAAAAAGTATTAGCTTAATTATATTGCTAATTTGATATCATTATTTTGTTGAAAATTTTTTATCTAGATTAGATGTATTAGACTGGATACATGTGAACTTACCTTAAACTTTAGTCAAAGTTAATTAGTTACAAGCTGGAACATAATCCAGCTATAAATATACCTCTATTAAATGCTAAAAAAAAACTGGATTAGTCTTATACACATTTTGAATGTCAAATTCTTATATAGTTTAATTATAAAAATATTTAAATAAAAATTTTCAAAACTCTATTTTCAACCCCCAAATGAATTGCAAATATAAATTATAGGATTTCGTATAAAATACTCTAAAAATATATTTTCAAAAATATTCAATTTTTTCTTTAAGAAACGCTCTTTTTTTAATTTTCAATTTCATTTATACGACTTCTAGAAGTATATATATTAAATTTTAAAAACACATATTTTTAAATTTTTTTTAAAAACTTATCCTTTTGGCAAGTAAGCGTATTCACCATCACCAAATGTCTCGTTAACTAATCTGAGTTTCTCTAACAATTATATATAATGAATGAATTTTCTAATTTTTTATTTGAAGTTCTATTTTTTTTATTTTGTTTAATTAGCTTTGACTAAAATTTTAAAGCCCTAATTTTTTTTTATTTTGAAAAGTAGCTCTGATATTATTTTTAGTTTACAAAAAGAAGATCAGAATTAATTTAAATATAAAATTCCATCAATATCAAGAAATATACACTTACATAGTTATGATAAAATTAAACTAAAAAATATAAACTAAAAAATAAAATAGTTTAAATGTATAATTATCAAATTAAAACTTACTGAACTATCAAGACGTAGTTTGGTGGTCAAAATATGTATTGATGTCGCTTAAATTTCAAGTTCAATTATTAAGTATCTCTTCTAATATATAATTAATAAAAAAAATTAAACTAATTGAGATGAATATCTTTGACTAGTAAGTGAAAAGATAAAAAATAATAATAGAGGAGTGCACAAAAAATTAGTTGAAACAGAGGATGGAGCAAAAAAAATTGCATGGAATGAGCTTATATGTAAGACTAAAGAGTGAAGAATCACGTGAATATAACTATAAAAGAGTAAAAGAAGATTGAAAGAGGACACTCTCTTCCTGCCGGTTTCTGTGTGCAAGTCAATTTCCACACTGTGCTATATAATACCATAAATTAATACTTTTAAAATCGTTAGGCACATAGATGTAAATAAAATTGATAATATACACATGCCCATGTGACACATTTCTGATTTATATATTTTAAGACATTCAAATTGAAATTTATAATAAGGACAGTAAGTCATTCTTTCACAAAAAAAATGTGTTCAGATTTTGATGATCTTTATTTGTGGTACTAAATTATTATATGTTTTGAAAAAGTTCATCATTGCGTACTACCCAGATTTTTTTTTTCAATAATTTAATTTTGATTAACATTTAATTTGATTCTAATTAAAAATTTAAATTTAATTGTAACATTTAAGGTATATATTAAGATATTATTATATCAAATATGGTAAATTAATTTAGTGATATGAGTGAGATGATCCAGTAATATTAAAGATATACTATTGTTATATATGTTCAATAGTTATTCATTATTTTTCTCTTATTTCAATGGGAACAAAAATAAAATAATGGGCATGCAAATTTAAATCTCACCAAGATTAATTTTTTTTTCTCTAATACTAAAAATAGAATCAATAGGAACAAAAACAAAAATTATGAACATAGAGTAATGATTTCATTTTTGACGAGTTTTGAAAGGTTATTATCATAAATCAAATATATCCCCTCATTATTGATCTCTTAAATCTATTTATATATTTACTTGAAAAATAAATATAATACCATGTTGGATATCAAAATAATTAAAGTTATACTTATTCCTCACCTCCCAAAATTTGATACTATTAGTTAGATTAATAACCTCATTTTATGATGAATAAAAGTTATGTGGATGATTAAGAATAATTTTGCTTATAAATAATAATTTTACTTATAACACCAATTAATAATACGTGGATGGTAGCCATCATCACCAAGCTTCTAGATGTCATGGCTGAACCACCAAGACAAAAACGACCATTGTATTTGACAGACATTGTCTAATGGAAAACAGGCAAAGCACGCCTATGTCAGTGAGACTCAAAGGTCAATATCACCCTCCTATTGCCTCCCAACATTTTTCATATTATTTTGTGGCCATTATTATTTTTGTGTCTTCTCATCCTCAATTTTATGCCCTTAAAAGGATATGGTTAAATTATTATTTTTATTATTATTACTATTATTAATCGAGGAATGTTGCAATTATAAGAAAAATGCACAAACTGATAAAACATTGGGTCGGCTCATTTGTACAAGATATTGAACCAGTCAAAGCCAATACAACAATTAATATATATAGCTAGCAATATTTATTACGTCACTTTTAATAATAAATAATATATAATATTAGTTATAAAATTTATAATTAATAATTAATAATAATTTGATTAGGCATAAAAAATAATTTTTCAAAATAAATTTTTAATTTTTTTTCAAATTGCATTTATCATAGTAAAAATTAACTTTTAGCTATAATTTTAGTTCTAATAGCATATTAAATATTTTAGCCATAAATATAAAATTTTTATAATAATAATTTTTATTATTAGTTACAAAAATTAAATTGTGACTGAAAGTATATAATAATAGCAATAAAATATATGATTTATAACTAATTATACTTTTATTTGCTATGAAATTTTATCTCTCAAAGTAAAATCTTAATAATTTTTATTTTAACTTTTAGTTATTATAGTAATAATTAGCCTTTAAATTATAATATTTTAGTTCTAATAGCTAATTGAATATTATCCATAAAAAATATTATAATATATTATTTCCATAGTAAAAGATTTAAATTTAGTTATAAAATTTTCATACGCGTAGCCAATTAATGTTATTAAAAATTATAAAAAGAATCTCACATTAAAAAAAGATACATTCGATAAGAAATATATAAGTAAAATAGACTTATAAATGATTAAAGTTTTAGTTAAAATGTGGTTTCAAGGTAGCAAGCGAGTATATTCTCCCACAAGATTCATGAGATAGATCTCCCAAATAAGTGAACTCTCCAGCTACAAGTGATATTAGAGATGATGATTCGACAAGTTGTTTGACAGGAATGAGTATAAAGGCAGTGGTCAAGTTTCATGGCCTAGATCGATAGAAATATAAAAGGCTCTAGCAAAAAATTTGTCATATTTGCTACAATTAATATTTTTGTAGCAAATATTTTCAAGTTTTAGACATAAATATATCTTGAAGCTAATATACAATCAATGATATAGATATTATTTTCTATGGCTAAATGAAATAAGTCTTTGCTACAAATTTATTATTATTATGATAAAAATATTTAACTTTTAGTTATATAATTATTTCAAATATGACAAAAACATACTAGTTCTTAGCCATAAAATTAAATTTTATGTCTAATTTTTAGCTGCTTCACTTTTAGCTACGATGAGCTATAAAAAATTACAATCATGGATAAAATATTTAGCTACACAAATTTATACTTTAACTATAATGTATTATTTTTTCATCCTCATTTTCATGCCCTTGAAGGGATATTGTTAAATTATTATTATTATTATTATTATTATTATTATTATTATTATTATTATTAATTGAAGAATATTGACAATTATAAGAAATCACACATATTGATAAACAATTGGGCTGGTTTATTTGGATAAGATATTGGACTGGTTGCAGCTGAACATCTAACTTAGAAAATTAGGAAAGAAATTTAAATATTCTTTCAAAACATTGGGTCGGTAGGGTCTGAACATCTAGTTTGGGATACTAAAAAACGATTGAGACTGAATATCCAACATAAATTTGTTCTGGTACCATGTTAAATTTTTATTATTGTTATAAATTGAAAGAAGTTAATAATTATATAAGAATATTAAGATCAAAATACACACACATATTAATATATCGAGTATTAATAAAATTAAAATATTTAATATTGGGCACTTAAGTGATAATATGTCATTATATATTAATTAATTTATATATTTTTTCATCCTAAATTTATGTGAGATTAGCTTAATAGATATATTATATATTTATAAAAAACAAAATGTGATAATTAACAATATATGAGCATATTTGACTTAATTAAAGTTTGTTTAGAGAGTCTTAAGCAGCGTTGACTACATAATCATGTCCATCGAACCTTATCTTTAGCACAAATCAATGTGAAGATTGTTACTCTTATTTTTAAAAGTCCCAAAATAATAGTGACGTTGGACCGGAGACTCGCTGTCATTGTGATGAAATGGATAAAATAATCTTCTCTCTGTAAATTTGCTTTTCGTGTTTGTTAATTAAGCGTTGTGATTAGAGATTTGATCGAAGAATCACCGACTCGACTCTTCTCTGATTATTCTCTCTTATATTTAATTATGCTTCTGAAAAAGTACCAAGACATAAACGAGTCCTTTTAAATGGGCCTCTGATTTTGCTGGGATTGCTGCTGTCAAGTTCAACTCTTTAGCCATTTCTGGAGATCATCAAACGTCCGTTCAGGTAATTAACATGCACTATTTATGGTGGCTTCAATGGTGATCAGTGGCGGAAGCAGGTGGGGTCGAGTGGGGCAAACGACCCCCCTCGCCGATGCCCATCTGCGCATATGAATATGTTTTGTGTTGGTTTATCGGTGGCTCCGGTGGGTCGCTGTTGATCAGAGCCCCCTTGGAGGGAGACAGAACTAGATCAGAGGAGGGAGATGTTGGGCAGCACAGATACCGACCAACCAGTGACGCCGACGAGGAACGACCGACCACCAGTTGCCCCCCTTAGTCCGATGCTAGTTCCGCCACTGATGGTGATGACAACGATTTGCTGTTGATGGGTTTCAACAGTGTTGGATCGGTGTTTGCTGGTGTTTTCGACAGGGATGGGTGGTTTCGTGGGTGGTGATGATGCCTTGATGGCTGGTGGTGGAGGTGGCAGTCCGATGCTGATGGTGATTTTCAGTGCTTGGCATTGTAGTTTTATATAGTCACTAATAAAGGTGGTCCCAATTTTAGGCCCACTTATAGTGTAATAATAATAGTGTTGTTGGAGGTTTGTAAAACGTTGAAAAGACCAATGCAGTCAAGCTCTACTTTATTCTCTTTATGTAACTTTTAATTTTAAAAGTAAAACTCTTATTATTTTAAGTTTAATCTTTTCTATCATGGAGGTTAGTGGTGTGATTTAAGGAAAAGTATGCCAGTTTTTTTGTCCCGATGGCACGATTCTTTTCCCAGTCTGCTTAGTGGAACGCCTTCTTTTATTGCATTTTTTTGAAATCTATTTGTTACTTTAGTTCAAGTGTTTTCTGAGTTTTAGTTTTTGATCATCCATGGCAGTTAATCCAAATATCTCAGCATTATCACTCCGAGATTCTGAAGAGGAAGGATGGAAATTGGATGAGGTAGAGGGAGTTGTGAAAGAGACATACGCTCTTTGTTTTGTAGGCCGTTTTCTCATGAAGGCAGTTGTTAATTTTCAGGCCATGAGGAATACTCTAGTAAATGTGTGTAAGCTGATAGAAGGTGTAAACATCCAGAAACTCAAAACATGCTTATAGTTGTTTAGATTTTTTCATGAATATGATCTCTACAGAGTGGTCAATGGAGGGCGTTGGAAATTTAATAATCATCTTCTTATTACACATTTATTACAAGAGGGTGAAAATCCTTATGATGTGCCACTAGCTTTTAGTCTGATTTGGGTTCAGATCCACCATCTGCCTCCTGGGTATTTCTCTGAATCTATGGCTCGTCTTTTTAGTAACTTTATTGGCAAGTTTCTCTAGTATGATTCGCGTATGATTCAGGCAGGGGTTTAACATTATATGTGAATAAGGGTTCTTTTGGATGTGAGAGTCCCAATAGCCAAAAGGAAGAAAATTATTGCGGCTAATGGGGCTCTCTCTTATACGGTGTTTAAATATGAAAGATTGTCTGTCTTCTGCTTCTTGTATGGACTGTTGGGTCATACTGATGTATTTTGTAGGTTGAGGACTATGTAATCAATCTAAATTATCTTGCATGTGGAGCGAGAAACAAAGGATAGTTCAACAAATGGCCTTAGCCCTGATTAGTAGTTGGCTTAGGGATGATAATGGAGGTAATCTTTCAAGCTCGACAAGGGTAGATGGAGGTCAGTATAAGCTGAACTCAATAGCTAATGGCACTAGAAAGATGGGTACAACGCCATGCACTCCCCATGCAAATGTTATCACTGATATGGATCACGATGGTACTATAGCCAATCAGATGCATAGAAGCCTATCTACTAAACTAGGCAAGGAAGAATTATTAACTGTTGAGGAAGGAAAAAAAATGAAGTCATGTTAGCTTGCTTAATCATAAGGGTGAGCTTAATGTTTCTTTATCTACTAGCATTTTCCCATCGAACTCTCAAGTTGTCAGGAACAATGTTACATTGGCCGGTCTGGATTTACAGGTCCATCGACAGCCATGAAAATATTAAGCTGGAACTATCGAGGGCTTGGCAACTATCGTGCAGTGTTAGCTCTGAAAAAGCTAGTTCGACGACATAAGTCGGATGTTATTTTTCTTATGGAGACTCTAGTTCATAAATACAGAGTAAAACAAGTGTGTTCTATGATTAATTTTGATTCGTGTTTTATGGTGGATAGATTGGGAAGAGGGGGAGGTTTGGCTTTGCTATAGTTATCTCATATTAATATTTATATTTCTTCCTATTGCAACAATTTTATTGATGTTTTTGTTTCTACAAATGGTATTTTGGATTGGCGGTGTACATGCTTTTATGGTTTAACGGAGCGTCATCGACGTCGGTAATCTTGGGATATTATGTTGGCCTTAGCTGATAAAAATTCTCTGCCGTAGGCTATGATTGGAAATTTTAATGACTTATTATCTGCTGAGAGAAACAATGAGGTAATGAACATCCCGCTTATTTATTTGATGGATTTCTGAATACTCTATTGTGATGTGGGTTAAGGGATTTGAATATGATTGGATGTCCTTTTACTTGGGAGTGTGCAAATAGTACTGCTGGCTGAATTTTGGAGAAGCTAGATAGATGTGCAGTTTAAAATGCATGGAATGAATTGTTTCCAAATAGCAATTTGCTTAATCTAATGACATCAACTTTAGACTATAATCTGATCTTGTTATGCACAACTAATGTTGGTTATAATGTTGTGAGACATCACTTCCGGTTTGAGAATGAATGGTTGTTGAAGCAAGCTGGATTGCAGTGATTTACCTTTCTTCGATTGTCTTCAACCTTGCGACTCTCCTCCTCTTCTTTGAGTGCGAATCAGGCGTCCAGCTAGGCCTCGAGCCCCCCTCCCTACAAAGTAATCACCGGCGGCCACACCCCCTCCTATATGAATTTCTGGCCGCCGGTGAAGACGGATCGGGAATCTCCCTAGACCCCTGTACGTTCGCCACTGGTGCCATTTTCCAGAACATTCAAGCTACTGAATTTGGTATAATCTTTGAAGATAATGAAGGATTATTTATCAAAGCAATATCAGTTATTGTTCATGGCTTATTGGACCCGAAGACTATTGAAGCTATTGCACCACGATCTGCTCTTTCTTGGGTAGCTGCAAATTTATATTCGTCTGGCTGCATTTTTATGGACTCCCAACAACTAATCTTTGTACTTCGTTCTCCTGAAACTAATTTTTTCTTCTTTTGGTTTGATAGTTAATGATGACAAGAACATTTTAGCTAGTATACTATATTTTACTATTCTTGAATTAGAAGAAAGTATAATTCTATGGCTCATAATTTGGCTCGAAACTCATTGAAAGTAGTTTTTATTGTCCTTTCAAAAAAAAAAAAAAACTTCTTTAGAGGCCATCTAAATGCAAAAGCAAAAAAAAAAAAAATGCAAACCCATAAATAATAATTTTCTTAATTAAATTCTCAAACTTTGATGATAAAGATTTATAAATTGATTATTATAAAAAAAAAATTAGGTAGTTAATTAATTTGAGGGGTGATGGTCCAACGCCATTATAAATGGGGCCAATTACTTCTTTTCTTCAACTTCTTTTATTTTTCCCTTTAAATCCTAGTAATGGCCACCTGCCATGTGAGAGATAAACAAGAGAAAGAAAAGCTAAAGAATCTTTTGTTAAGGGTCTCTTCTCTGCTCTGATCTTGCACTACCCAAAAAAAAAAGGTCGACTTTTTAGTAAATATCCTATGCACTTTTAGTCTTCCATTGGTTTTCTGACTTTTGTCACTGTCGTCCTTGTTGCTACTGCTTTTGTTGTCTTTCGACTTTTGATTGTGTATATAATAGTAATAATACTAAATTTCATAAATTAATATTTTTTATTTAAAATTGATAAAAATATTTTTTATTTCACAAACATTTAAAAAAATTTTATGTTAAAAATATAAATATATATTATTATACCCTTATGTATTTGTTGTTAAATATTTTTAATAAATAATACTAAATATTAATTAATTAGACATTTAACATATTAACTAATTTCTTAAAATATTAGATAAAATATAATTTAAGATAATTATGTTGGAAAAATCACTTATTTTTTCGCCCTTCGGACTGTCTTCAAGTAGGAACAAATGAGAAAATAAAATAATGACTGTGAAATTAAAGAGAATAAAACACAATGATTTAACGTGAAAAACTTCCGAATGGAGAAAAACTACGGTCGTTGTCTAATGACAACCAAGAAAAATATTCACTATGCGGCAAATTGTTACAACCACAAATTACAAAATATTTTTCTAACCGACACCCATAAAACAACTCCCAAATATTTATACTCCAAGGAACTCCAAGAGATTGATTCTCTAATTCCTAATATAAACTACTTGATGTTTAACCTATAGCTCTCCTTAAGTTATATTTTGTGTTTGCTTGGTGTGTCTACAAATGGAGAGAAATAAATTGTCAAACTAAATTAGGTGAAAATTAGGCTAAATTAGACACCTCCCATTTTCACTTCACATTTTTAACAATTTCTTTCTTGTTAGGCACCTTGCATTTTTAATTTTCTTGTTTTAATTTTTATTTTTCAATTTTGGTGTGCTACCACCAACAAATTAAAAAACGTACATATAAATTTGAAATGAAGAAAGTATTATATATTATCAATATATAAACGTACTACTAACTTATTCTAATAGCCAAATCTTGCAATGCAGTCTCTGATGACTGATGTGTTGGTCTTGTGGACCATTAATAATGAGGGGAAGAGAGAAAGAGATCGAGAGAGCTCCTTCGTCAAACATCCAGGTTCCATATGTTCTGTGTCTGAATATTTTCTCTGCATTTGCGTTTGCTTTTCTCACGTCAACCGTTCAACTTCAAACTTTCAAATATTTTTATGGCAATTTTAATATGTATATCATATTATAATATATTTATAATTTAAACTTAAATTTTGTTTTTGAAGATGACTAATAATTTAAATTTAAATTTTATCAAAATAAAAATCTTTGATAATGACCGTTATGTATAAAACTTCACTTTTTAATTTATATTACTGTACATTATTGTAAAGTACAGTAAACATAAAAATATATATTTTTCATTATTATCACATTTCAAATTTCTAAATTAATCATGGAGCTAGCGTTATATGATATGTAAATTATATTATAAATTTATTAAGGAATTCAGATTGAAATCATGAAAATATTGCAAGATTATTTTACTATATTGAATAATGACTATAGCTCATGAATTTAATTTTTTTTTTATAAATTTAAACATATTTTTAAATTGATGAATTTTAATATATTTATAATCTTATCAATTGAAATTCTTAGTATTATAACCTATCATCGAAAAATTAATTATAGAAATAAATTATTTTTCACTGAAAGACCTTAAAATCAAATATTATCAATGCATGCATGTATATAATTGGCAAAAAAGATTAGGTTTCAATGAACCAATTATTTGGTGTCCCAGAATGGATGAATCAACCATGGCGCATTTTGGACCAAACAAGAAGGGGACAAATAGTGCTCTGCGAGAGAAAAAGGCATATATAAAGGCAACCAAAAAAAAAAAGGAAAAGAAGAAGATGAGAGAAGGGCACTAGTCACTGGTCATAAGGGCCAGAGATATAAGGCACAGTGCCTTACAAATAAGCATCTAATAATTAATAATGATGCCTCTTTTTATCTTTCTCATAACACTAAATTTCTTATTTTCTGCACAGCTATAAAGCTTTATTTTTCATTTGTTTGGATAAGGTCCCCAAGAAGATAGAAATAAAAAGAACTCTTCTCATCTGATTATCTTTTTTTTTATTAATGTGAAAATATTTATGAATCTGAATTTCTTTATGCACCTAATTTTCATAAAATTAAATGTTTTTAAGGAAATTGAGTGTATACATTTCTTTTAGGCTTCCCAATATAGTTTCTCTTAAAAAGATTCATTAACTTAAGAGTAACCAATGAAATTTTGTTTTAAAGTTATGAAATCTTTAGTTGAAATATTTATATTGAAGCTAAATTTATTAAGAAAAGGAAAATAACATTATATATACGATGTATAATACATATTAACTCAAGTTTTAATTTCCTCTTGAACACTAAAGAGAGATAGAAAATTGCACAAACAATAACAATTACAAAAACAATAAAGTTCTCAAATATTTCTTTTATTATAAGATAGGATATATTTTTTATTAACATAAGATAGGATACTCTATTGCTGTAAATTTAAAGACTGAAATTTATTCTAATTATGAAGTTTATCCTAATAAATTTCACTTTTTTCCTTCCAATGTGTTTAGCTAGGGGCAATAAATGAGATGTATTATTCGGATTCACTGAGATATATTGACAACAAATTTTACAAACAAGAGTAAAACCGATAAAAGTGAATAAGAGATATAGCAGCAAAAAGTCAAAAATAATGATAATTGATAAAATAAAATTGTTTGTTATTCCTTTTAATTTTAGTTTTCATGCTTCTGCTAAACAAAACAAAACAACAAATTAAAAATAAGTATGGGCAATTGCGTAAAGCATTTTTTTAAGACAGAAATACAACAAGCCTTCTCTGTGAAGTTTTCTCCATTCCCTCTTTAATAAAGCCCTTTTCTCTCCATTTTTCCTGCCCAAATTAGAATGCATATAGAAGCCCTAGATCTTCTACCTTCCCTACTTTTTTTAATATATATTTCAGTTTTTTTTTATTATTTGGTTTGTTTTATCCTTAGATTTGGTGTTTTTAAGATCTTGTTATCCTACACCTTCGTGATGGTAGGTTTAAATTTTGTAGATATGATAGTTAAAAAAAATTAATAAATAATTTCATAGGATCTCATTGGATTGACCTGACTTCTATGGCTTTTGACGATTTATAATTTCAGAGTCTGCTGCTTAGCTGTCATGACCCAACATGAGGATATGTGATCGGCATTAGGGAATAAAAACAGCATGTGGCTTTCAGAATCCCTAGTAAGTTTGAAAACTCATTTTATGGTAAATATAGATGGTGACAATAGTCATTATCTCGAACTGGACTAACTAGTCTATTCATATTATACTTTAACATAATATCATATAATCATCATCGGACATTTATTAACAAATATATTTAATTAAACCGTAGAACTAAATGAATAAAAAGATAGACAATAAAAGAAATATCATGCAGAGTTCTAAAAAATAATTATAACATAATTATATAATAAAACATATACAATTAACACTCATGCTGAGAAATAAAAAGGCAGAATGACCTGAATAAACAGTACTTCTATACTCAACCTGCAACCTGGGAAAAATGGTGAACACAAATGAGCGTTTGACTCATTGAGCTATACAATAATTAATATAATACAACTATTACATGCATTACGTACTCATACAAATATCAATCAACCAACAAATCACATAAGTAAATAAGGATATGAGTAAGTCAATGGAGCCACACTAAATCTCAAACTGGGAAGCCTATCCTCTATCAGGCTCTCTTAGTCCATACATTTCTCTTAGAATCCAATACATAGGATCCGCCGTCACAGTCGTAGCCAAACAGCGCTATCCGGCTGACAAGCAGCGCTGAGCATGAAAATGCCTCACTATCACGCCAGTCATAATCTCATCATATAATATCCTCACATCATAACTTGTATCCTCGATCATGTGTGATCTCACATCATCCTAACTCTATCCAGTATCACATATTATGTATTAAGCACAACCAACTCATACTCAATACACATTATGCTTATAAAAATAATAATTATATATATATATTACATAAATAGTTGATGCATTATGCAAATATAATTATAAGCATAAATTAGAAAAGTGGAGTATTATATTATTTTATATAACTCACAGTAGATTAAATTCGATAACTCTCCTCAAAGTACAAACTGAAGGTGAAAGAACACTTAAAATTTATTTTCAAATGATAATAAAAATCATTAAAATATGGACTGTTAGATGATTCTAAAGATTTTGCCAAAATTTCGACAGTCTCCTATATAATTAAGACATTTTTCCTGAAATAAAACAATCGAATACCACTTCAAAATAGATCACAATAACCCTCCAATCAACTATCTCATCTGGACTTCCAATCCGACTCGACATACCTCAACACATATCTTACAAATATAATACAATGATAGTAATTTATTAAATCAAAGTTAATTAATTTAATTAATTTATTTATTTATTAGGTTTCCAACACAATCACTTAAATTTTAAAATATACTTCAAAATAATTTCAAATAGCTTCAAGAAAATAATTTCATAATTGACCTTTAACTAAATCTAATTAATATTTGTATTTTAATAAAATTAAGAATAAGAATATTATTCAATAAATTATTGGTATTATTTAATAAGTTTTTATTATAAAATAATTATTTAATTAATTTTTATTATAAAATAATTAGTCAAATATTTTTAGTTCCATAATAATAATAATATTATCCATATTGATAATAATATTATTTAGTGGTTAAATTAATCTAAATTAATTAATAAAGTAAATAATCAATTAAAATTATAATCATTAAATTATAAATCTTTACATTTAATTAGTTTTAGATTAACACCTTCAAAATATCCAAATTTCAATCTATTTACTATCAATCATTAATTATACATATTTATTATTATTATTTTATTTATTCTTTATTTATATCTTTATTCAATTATTCATTTCATTTTATTTTACTTATACTTTCTTTTAAATAAATTTAATTAATCATCTAATTAAAATTATATTTTCTAAATTTATTTTAATTTAAAATTTCTAACTAATTTCTTCTACATTAATTATTTATTAATACTTATTTATTCTTTTTTTATATTTATTTATTATTCTATATTATTTTTTCTGTCAGAATAGTATTTTCATCGCCAGAATAGTGTCACCGTCACGGGATCGTATCACCATCACCGGAACGATAATCAGATTTTGGTCAATCTAAAACGTGCTTTAAAATTTAAAAATAATATACCAAAATAAAACTCATGAGGAGAGGAGTTAAATGGTACTTAAATCATCGTGAAAAGAGGTCAAAAAATGGGCAAAAACTCATGCCAAAGTCGTCAGCGACGGGACTATATAGAGAGCTTCGGACGGCGCATGAATAATGATTTGGCGTCAGACGGCTGCAATCTTGGTGGTGTTGGACTCGTTGAAGGATGAGCTTTCCAATGGTTTAGGAGGTATCGATAAATTCGGACGGCTGTAGATTGGAGAAAAACTGATCTGCCCCTCTCCCTCTCACTTTCTCTCTCCTCATTTCTGCTCTTTCTTTCTTCCTCTTTTCTTCTTTTTTTTTGTTTTTTTTTCTCTTTCTCTTATATATATATATATTAATTTTAAAATAATTTAAATTTTGGGTTATTAAATCAGCAATTTGAGAATTATGAATGTGATTTAGTTCCGAATTTATAATGCTCGAATAATTCATTTTCGACTCATGACATCTTCTCCAGTCGTGATTTTAAGTTTCTTTAATTGTGTCACCTAGCGAAGAATATATGGTACCTTTTGTCTGTTTTTGGTTTACCGTCGATCTTTTTGATATTTTTCAAATCCAAATGTGTTGGATCATTTATGAAAATATTTTTACATTTAGTTTTTCTGAGTAATTTACACTTAGCGTTCTCGAAGAATTGACTAATTGACTTTATCATCCTTGAAGTTTAAATTTTACATCTGTCGTCTCTGAAATTAAGAGTTTTATAATAAAATCATTCTCGACTCAAATTGTCGTTATCTCTGTTAACAGCGCCACGTCAGCTCTTAAAATAAATTTCTTATAAATTAAAACAAATTTCATTCGTCATCCCTGAAGAATTCTCTTAATTTCACCAATCGTCCTTAAAGAATCTTTTAATTTTACATATCATCCTTAAATAATTTTTTAATTTCACATGTCATCCTTAAAAAATTAATTTAAAATCACATATAATTCATGTTAGTGCAATGATTCTATCTTTGAACTTCTAACTTTAAAAATAAATGTCTAACCATCTAAGCAAATCATCTATTAATTAGTTTAATAAATCTTAAATAATTTTAAAAAAATTAATTTTTTTAGATTTGAATGATAATTTTAAATTATTTTTTACATTTGAATAATAATAATAATTATTTTATTTTTGTAAAATAATATTTAATAATTATTATTTTAATTCAACTGCAAAAAAATAATTTTTTGAAAATTTTCTAATTTTAAATATAATATAATTATTACTGTAATATTTTTTAAAATTATTTTTAACAATAATTGTTATTATTATTCAAATGTAGAAAATTTGAATTTTTTAAAATTATTTAAAATTGGATAATTTTGAAAGTTTTAATTTTTTTTAAAAACTTTACTAATAGATTTGTTAAACTTATTAATAAGTTTTATTTAATTATTAAATGAAATTACTTTATAATTAATAATTTAAAATTATCATTTAAATATAAAAAATATTTTTTAAAAATTATTTAAGATTTGTTAATCTAATTAATATGTGATTTACTTAGATAGTTAGATATTTATTTTTAAAGTGAGAAGTCCGAGGATAGAATTATTGTATCAATATTGATTATATGTGATTCTAAATTAATTTTTTAAGAATGACAGATGAAATTAAGAGATTATTTAAAAATGACGGATGAAATTAAAAAATTCTTTGAAAACGACTGGTGAAATCAAGATAATTCTTCAGGAACAATGGATGAAATTTTCTTTAATTTATAATAAATTTATTTTAAGAACTGACGTGGCGCCGTTAACAGAATTGACTGTTTGGGTCGATGACAACTTTGTTATAAAATTTTTAATTTCAGAGACGACCGATATAAAATTTAAATTTCAGGGACGATAAAGTTAGTCAATTCTTTTAAATAGTCAATTCTTTTAAATTGTATTTTCTTCTATTTTAATGCAATCTTCTTAGCTTATAAAAAAAACATTTTTTTAAGGAAATCCAACAAAAATTATATGCTGAGTTTGGGCTTTGACGAGTGAATATTTTAGTAAGGTTTTGATGAGTGAATATGTTGAGTTTGAATTTTCATGAGTGAATATTTTAGCAAGGAAATTATAAAATATATAGGGGTGAAGCATAGATTTTTAGCAAGAAAATTATATAATACTAGAAAAATACCCTCACACGGTACTATGAATATTTTTTTACTTAATATATATATATATTAATTTTCAAATACTATAATAAATTTTTCTTGATAATTTCTTTAATTTATAATAATTAGTTATTATTTAATAATATCACTTAATTTTTTTCAGATATTAACATCATTCTCTAATGTTAAATTTTCAACCAAAATACTTGATCTCAACATTTTTTAAAAAAATTATTTTTAATAAAAATTATAGTTAAATAATAATAAAATTAAAACAATATATAAAAACTCTAGTGCACAATTTTCGATGGCAATTAAAAATTTTAGAATAATTAAAATGTAACATATATATAAATTAGTGAATACTGAAAACATATAACACTTTGGACATATCTGTCCTTTATTTTAATTAATAAAAAAATTCTATATTGTTTCATTTCATTTTTTTAAATGCTATTTTTTATATTCCAAAAAAATAGTATTTTTCTTTAGGTAAAAATATCAAGATTCTCAAAATTACATTTTTAGTTAAATTAATAATTAAAAAAAATTCTTTAATTGATATTTATGTCAAATGCATATAAATTTTATTATTTTTTATTATTATATGTTATCTTCTTTTTTATTGAAAAAAACTATTTTCTTTACTTCATATGAAAAAAATAATACATATAAAATCATAAAGATTCTTAAACTATATAATTTTTATTTAAACTAAAAGAACACTCTTAATAAAAAAAATCAAATTACATGATAAATTTTATATTTTTATTTATTTTCTAATTAAATTCTTATAGTTAATTAACATAATAAGTAAATAATAAATTTGTTTTAAAATATTTTCAAATTGAAAAAGACTTTAAAGTCTTTGTCATTTTTTTAACAATTATTTTAAGTAATTTTTTAATTTAATTAAGATTTTTAAAATAAATATTATTTTAATAATTTAAAGTAATAAATTTGTGTTAAATCATGCTATTTAGCGTTATTTTAATTTTTGTTAGTTTTAATTTTATGTAATGCGGCTATATGTAAAAAATTTTATAAACATTTTATTCAGAGGATTACTTCAAAATATACCAAAATTTTTTTTTCATATAGCCTTTGTTTTTACCTTCAAATTTAAAGGATATAGTTATATATTTATTTTATGAATTTAATATTATTATTTTATAATATTTTTTAATTAAGAATTAAAACAGAAACTAATTACGATTGCTTTTTTCATTAGGAAATATAAAAGTTATTAAAAAAGCATTTAATATAAATTAAATATGGTATTTTTAAAAATTAAATTTGTTATTTTTATGTTTCATATTAATTATGGTTAAATAAAATTTAGTAAATATTTTTTTTAAAAATGTAAAAAATTGGTGAATATTTTTTTAGTGATATCCAAATAATTTATAAAATTATAAAATTTTGGTTAGAATAAAAAATTAAATTTATAAAATTATAAAATAATAGTACATTTATAAACAAAATTTTTTTTTCCTTGATTAAAATTATATAGTTTATAATTATAGGTTTCTGCTAAAATATTTACTAAATGGTTATATGATATGTATTAATTATGTGGACGTGATGTGCATTGAAATCCCAAATTTATTGAATATATTATATTTATTCAATGTAATAGACAAAAAATAAGATATGAGAATATTAACTATAAAAGAATATAAAACCAAGTTGTTTTTATTTTGAGTTTTAAAAAAATAGACACTCAAATAAGTAATTTTAAGTTTTATTAATTGCAAGTGAATATGTCTATCTTATAAAGATTAAAAAATTCTCTAATATTAAAAGCATTATGTATAAACAATACAAAGAGCAAGATTGATTTTTCAATTGTCAACGGATCCACTAAGTTTATAAACAATAAAAGATTATTCAAAAAGTAAAATACTTTAAATAACTTCAAAAATAAGTTTGATTTTTCACATAAGTCAAAAATAATTCAATGTAGTTATTCATAAGAAATACGCCTAATATTATATGGTTTATAATTTAAAAATTATAGATTTTTAAACCATCAATTTAATAATTTTCATAATTTTTCAAATTTATCTTTTAAAAATATTCAAATTAATTTTTTAAATAATAAATATATACTAATAAATAATTTTTTATTTCTATAACATATTAAAATTTTACAAAATATCACTAAATTAAATTAAAAAAATTTGTTTAACTATACTATATTAAACTGACTTTTCAAAATTGATAAATATTATTTATAGTGCTATACTATATTATACCATATAACATTAAATTATATTTTCAGTCATTCGAATCAGGGGAGAGTAAAAATTGATGGCTGTGCCTATAATTCTAATCAATAAAACTGCATTCTCAAAAATTAGTCCAAGAAATTGAAAAATAAATATCTTCTAGGTAATTGGGTTAGCGCATTTGCACGATATACAACTAAATTGTAGGGATACTTATATAACTAAAAAAAAAATTCCAAAAATATTATGAAAACTAAAATATTTATAGTTTTATAAAAAATTTAAGCAAAAATTCAAAAAAATAACATTCTTTCCTAAAACAAGAATTTTTTTTTAAAAAAAAAATACATTTTCCCTCACCCTAATCAATATTTTACTTCAATTTTCTCTTTTATTAAATTCAATATTAAATTAAAATATTATAATAAAATAATAAAATTTAATATTTTAAATTATTTTCATCATATAAAAATCATAATTTTTATAAAAGAAAATTTTTTAATTTTAATTACAAAAAATAAATAACAATCATAAAAATTAAAAGAAAAAGTAAAATATATAAAAATATATTAATAAAAATTATTAAATATATTTTTAAAAAAATTTACATATTATACACAAAAAATAAAAACAAAACATTAATTTCATTGGTAGATATTCTATATAAGTTTCATAAATATTATAGATGTTGTGTATATATTATGTATTTGTAATATAAGTTGTATTTATTTTATGTAAAAAATATTAAATATTGTGTGAATATTGTGAGTATAAAAAATTAAAAAAAATTAAATTAAATAAATATTAAAATATTATGTAGATGTGTTGTAGATATACTTTATATTATTGAGTGTATATTTTGTATATAATATATATATTATATTTATTTATTTATTTTTATTTGTACATTAAAAATATGATATAAAAAATTTTAAATAAAAAATACAAAATATAAACAAATTGGAAAAAAAAAATGAAAAAAAACTATAAAATCACAAAAAGAAAAATGACTATGAAAACAGTAAATTTGAAAAAAAAAAAAAATAGCGTCAGTATAAGTGAAAAGAAATGGTTGCCGCTGGGTAAATTTACAAACCGACTGAGGAAATTAAGTATGCAATGTAATTTCCTCTAAATTGTACGTATACTAATTTTGGGCTTTGATGATTCAATGTTGTTTTTAGGAGATTTTAGCCTTTTGCTTGCCAAAATAATTTGGGTTGGCCTGTGCATTGATCTATGGGTCTTACTTGGATATTTTATTTTATTTTATTAACATTTTATTATGGGATGTATGGAGTCAATATTTTATTATATTTAAAATAAAATATATATTTAATGTATTATATATATAATTGATATATCATTTATAATTTTGAAAAGAGATTTTTAAATTTAAAAGTTGAAAATTATATTTACAAAAAAAGTTAAAATAATTTTATTTTTGTGATATTTTTTTAAGAAATTCCATGATAATTTTGAGATGGTTATCTGCCTAATTAACCCTAATATTACTAATTTCATTTATAAAAAGGGCAAACCTTTAAAGTTTTAAAATTTTACTTACTATACGTTATTTTCCAACAGTGGACACTTCGAGGTCTATGCATTGGTGAGTGCTATATAATTTGCCTCCACTTTTTATTCTTGTGCTGTCTTCGTATGTTTTAATGCTCACATCTTGCATTTACAAATTCAATTCTCAGGATTTATTATTTTTATTGCTGTTGTTTGGATATTGCAAGAAAAAACGAAAGTACGGATCCTTCGATATGTCATTCTCTTCATTGGTATATATCTATTATATTTGCCATTTAATTCTTGACTTGGTTCTATGCAATAATTTACTCGTTGTGGTGGATGTAAAATAGGCATAACTCATATTCAGTCTGTCAATTGCAGGGGTAATGAACAGCTTGTTCTCAGTTTATGGTACTTATATTATTCATTCTTTTTCTATACCTTTATTATATTATTCATTCTTTTTCCATACCTTTACTTTTAGTCAAATGGTTATCATTCAAGTTACACATTTCAAAATAATTTCAGATATTTACGATGATCTAATATCTCGAAGAGTTCACTTTAGTGATGCTGAGAAGTTTGCAGAACTTTGCCCTTGTCCTTGTACTGGTGTTGGTTGGGGAGTAATTTGGTGAGTTTTAGTTTTGGCTATAAAATAGATAATTTACTGCTCCTACTCTGTATGATCTACGGAGATGTCTATGGGGAAATACATGCTTTAATAACTCTGCATTTATTTTTTTTTCTTCTAACGGTCAATATAATGTCACTATTTACAGGGGAATGATATCACTTATTTTTCTCAGTGCATTCATATATCTTGGACTTGTGATCTTGTCATGAGGTACAATTTGCTTCTAATTTATTTTTGCATTTAGGTTTTTAGGGGCAATAAGAGAGCACTATAGCCCCAACCTAGATTTCTTTCCACTATTCAAGTTGCTCTTACTTCCTGGGTAGGCCAAGGTAGGCATGACTTTTAAAAACTGCTTTTTGTTTAGAATTTGGTAAAATTGTGTTTTTTGGTATTGTATTGTCCACCTAAGAGGGAAGTGACGAACTAATAGTATTCCTTGCAAATGTTGAAATCCATTAAGGATTAATATATGGTTTATATTGAGGTCATGGAAAAAATGTTTTTAAAGGTTAAGGAAACAAAATAGAAGGAATTTGAATGCTGTGACTAGGATATTGGTTTAGGTTCAAGAAATTCTTGAAACTGAACCAAACCACCTATAGGATAGTTCAAGTGCGGTTTCGAAATAGATTTTGGTTTAGCGATTCATTGGGACAGTTCCAAGCGGTTCGAGAGAGTGGTTTGGTATGGTTCAAAAGCGGTTTAGGGTAATTCGGGATTTGGGAAGAACTTTACAGATGATTTTAATTAAAGACCTGGAGGAAAAATTTTATTTAGAGTTGATTTTAGTAAAAAAAAATAAAAAAAATGTTGAAACTTTTTTCTTAAAAAAATAAATAAAACATCAAATAATGTAGGTTATCGATAATACTTTAGTAGATTAAACAATATATATTGCATAGAATATTGGAGAATAACGTTGGAGAAATTGAGATAAATTGATGCAAAAATAAATTGATATGAGGATATATATATATATTTACAAAAGAAATTATCGATTTAAAAAAAATTAATAAAATAAAAGAGGGATGCTTCATACTTGTAGCCTGTGTTGTCCAGTTCAAAAATGGTTTGAGCTGCCAATTATGATTCCTATTTGAAAATCGATGGTGAATGGTTCGTAATTTTATACAAGAACCAAACCAAATTCATATGGTTCAGATTTTGTTCATCTCGATTTCAATTGAAATTTGATTTATCATTACGTAAATATATATATTAATTTTTTTAAAATTTTATTTATTACTATAAAACATCAGAAAAATAAAATTAATTTACTATATAATATTTACAATAACTTCTACATAAAAAAATTATTTTTTTTTGAAGGAACATAAAAGTTCAATTTATTATTTAATTAATTTTTTTTTGAGTTTTTGCACTTCCCCTATGCAAGAAAATATTCTACCAATTGAACTTCTTTTTTTTTTAAATATTTATTTATTTATTTCACTTGAAATGATCTATAATTATTTCATTTTCTTATAAAAAATATAGTAAATAATAATTTTAATATAATGTGTATCAAAAAAATATTTTTATATATTAATTTTATACATTATTTTAATAATGCATTATATATATATTTGTATGTGTACATGTTAATGGAGATACAACTCAAATGAGGATATAATTCAAATGGTAGAACATTTCTTTTGCATGGTGGAGGTGTAATGTTCAATCCTCCGAATCAATATTTTTATCAACAAAAATTGCATTAGGGGTTGACACAGTGGTGGCTGAGCACATCGAGACTTAGCCTAATCTAACGATAATTGTATCCTTTTAAAAATAACCCATGATCTATTCTCCCCTCTCCGGTTATAATACTCAAAGGAAAAAAAAACATAATTTAGAAACTACGATCTTTCCCAGTCTAAGCAAATTGAAGAAAGACCCGAAGATGGTTGATTATGGGTAAATGGCTTGAAGACTTATTTTGGGCCAAGAAGACTCGGATCAAAGGAAAGGGGGAGAGAGTGGCTTGAGAACTTCCCACGCCACTCCTTATAGCATGCCAGCCACTCCATGTGGTGTGGCTGCCAGAGGGAATGGCGTGGAGTGTTTTGGACGGTTGGTACATGAAATGTTGTCAAAGTAAGTCTTATCAATGTCTATTCTCCATCTTCACGACACAAGTCAAGCCCACGCCATTCCTTCACGTTAGAAATTTAAATTATTACCATTCATGTTAAAAACTTCTGAAGGAAGGTTTGGTGATCTATAAATAGGTGTTTGTCAAAATGTCTAGGCAAATTCTATTTCTATTTTTGCTGATGGTTGAAGTTGACTGATTAGGACGCTATTTGAGGTTATACATTTGCGCTTGAGTGATAGTTGACAATAATGGAGCTGTGTTTTTGAATGGTGATGGACTGCTAGTGCCGTTGGTTGCTTCGGTAGTGTCGGTGCAGAGGCGGAGATAAAGGGGGTCCCATGGGGCCCTGTTCCCCCCCTCAGTTAAAAATAAAAAATTTTTAGGTATATTTGAGAATGAATATTACATTGGTTGAGATGGAACAGCTTGGCCTTACTATGTGAGAGCACGCAACTTCGATCCACGCTCCCAACATTTTTCATCCTTTTTTTTTCAATCTTTAAAACTGGGCCTTTTAATCAAGCCCATTACAAACAAACAAGATTTGTCAATGACTCTGCCCATTACAAACAAACAAGAATAACTTAATTGTGACTCTTTCTCTTCTATAAAAAAGCATAAAGTTTTTCCTTTAGTGTATCTGTTAATCAAATTGGCATTGCTTTTACCAGTTGCTACAGCTACAGTGGAAAGAGCTTTCTCCGCAATGAAAATTATTAAGAGTTCACTTCGTAATAGCATGGGAGATGAGCTGCTAAATGATTGTTTAGTTACCTATATTGAAAGAGATGTATTTGCAAGTATTGACAATGAAACAATTATGAATAGATTTCAATCAATAAAAAATAGGCGAGGAATATTGTAATTTAATGTTTTAAATTTTCTTTGTATCCAACATTTTTCTTGTTTTATTTATTTTATTATAAATATTATTTTTGTGAATTATAAATTTTAAGTTAAATTGGACCCCCCTTATCTAAAATTCTGGCTACGCCACTGTGTCGGTGACTGTGCCTCCGTGATGGGATGAAGCTTAGACGGCGATGAAATTCTGTGTAGAATAAGAATATTAAAATTTATTGTTATTTTGATTTTTATTATTTTTTACATCAAAGTGGACTGAGACGTGTGAAAATGGGATCCATATAAGTTAGTCAATATTTTTTTTAATTGCAATTTGCTTGCCGAAAAAAAAAATTTAATGTCCAAAAGAGATGTTTGCTCTAAGGGTGTAATTTTCAGTTAAAAAAAAAGAGGTGTAATTCACCCTTTGGCTAAAGTAAAAATTTTGAAAATATAAGTTGAAAACTGTTTATTTTTAAAAGTAAAAAAGTAAGTATTTTTGACAATTAGTTTTATTTTCTGGACCTTTTGTGCAACAAAATAGGCGCTCGATCTGTGCTAGATTTTTGTCGGGTAAAGTAACACAAATTACTCTATTATCAATCTCTGTATTCTCTCGTCGCTGAAGTGCTATAATTTTCTGCTTACTTTAAGGTAATCTTCTTGATTGAAGCGGACATTAGTCGGTCTGTGATTTTTATGCATTTCACTACTCAAATTGGGTGCCGACCACCTGTTCGACATTATGTCTGTTAGAAAACTTTGGATGCCATTTGTTGACCTGAAACATTTATGCAAGCCCGATAAAGACTCCAAGGATTCTTAACAAAGTTTTATATTGTAGATGGCATCTCAAGAGGAAGAAGTGTGTTCTTATGAGACTCTTGCATTTATGGAGCTTGCAATCAAACGGGTAAACGTAGATGTTGTTATTAAGAGGACAAAGAAGAAGGTTAAATTAGAGGGAGAAATGTAATAGTTAAACAATAGTACTTATATTTGTTTATTATTTAATGTTTGTAAATTATTAATAAACTTGAAAGTACATGGATTGGTTATTGTGGTCATCTGTGGCTACTGAAATAGTTTACCATAATGCTGTGTGGTCTATGGTGTACTTGTTTCTCTTTGATATATTATTTGTCTGTCATATAGCAGGCAAAAAATGCCTTGGACAATCTTGAAGTGCCAGTGGGGTAAGCTCTTCTATTATACTACTTCTTAATATTTCATGGTCCTGAACAACTTTGTATATGTCATTACTTTGTATAATAGTTAACATATGATCATACTAAACATATTGCAAGTTTGGTAAAATATTATAGTGCTAACTATATGTTTAAGACAAAAGTCATTCTTTAATTAAATTGATCATAGTTTGCAGTCCCTTTCTAGGAAAAAAGAAATTAATTCTTTTGATTAAGGACTATTTTGTTATTTGGGCTGGTCCTTCTTCATATTAAAACTATACTTTTGATTGACCAGTTGTGTGATCGTTGAAAACGGGAAAGTAATTGCATCTGGAAGAAACCGAACCTCAGAGACAAGAAACGTAAGATCATCAATCAAATATTTATCTTCACCTTGGTTTAACTCTTCTAACATCCTTCATTATGTTCTATGGTTTGTTTGCCATAACTATACTGGTTTTATTTGTATGAGTGTGGACGTGAATGTGTAGTTCTTCAAGAATCATATGTTGTATACCTTGGTAATTTAATTTCTACTTGAACATTTATTCCTAATATGAACTTTATTCAACGACCACTAAACTACATTTCTTCTGAAATTACAATACAATTTGGAAAATCTAATAATACTACAACAGAGCTCTCACAACGATCTAAGTTTCTAGTTTATTTTCTTGCTGCAGGCTACAAGACATGCAGAGATGGAAGCAATAGATGCTCTTCTTGAGCAGTGGCAGAAAACTGGACTTCCAGTGTCAAAAGTTGCCGAAAATTTTTCAAAATGCACTCTCTATGTTACATGTGAACCATGTATAATGTGTGCTGCAGCTTTATCTATTCTTGGTATCCTCTTGTTTTCAAATTATTTTATTCTCTCTAATGCTTGTCACATCTCCTCTAATTTTATTTTGTTAGTCCAACTAATATTTTTTTGACTCGTTCTTGTCATTCCCTTGCTCAGGCATAAAAGAAGTATATTATGGTTGTGCTAATGATAAATTTGGAGGCTGTGGATTAATATTGTCATTGCACTCAAGCAGCAATCATTCAGTTAATAGGTTCATTCAGTGTTTTTTCTCTTTTTAGTTTGTTTGAATTGTTCGAATTTCCATCACATGATAGTGTTAGATTTTGGATAACTACAATCATTAGAAGAAAATTGTAACTAGTGAGAGGATATATAGCACCTTGAAATCTAGCTAATTCAACAAAATTAAGACTATATCCCTTTTAAATTTTCTGTCAAATAAGCCAATGAGAGTGTCATTCTAGAATTCTAATGTGGCTTGGATTTAGAATTCCTGTTGTTGTAAATTAGAATCCAATGGACTTGAGGATATGGACCTTAACAATATATATGTTGTCCACTTGTATTTTCAATGGTTGCAATTGTACACTTGTCTGCTTTAATTTTTCATCATATACCATTGTTATCTATGAATCACTTCTCTGGTTTGAGATTTTTATGACAGGGAAAATGGTATAATTTTTGTAATAGATTTCTGCCAGTAGAATTTGAGGTTGTTGTAGTTGCATATTAACCTGATTTTCTGCTTCCTGGTGCAAGGGGCCCCGGTTGATAGATTTCATTTAAGATACATCTTCCAGTTTTATTGTACACTGAAATTCAGGCCATTCTAACATATCCTTGTATGTTGATGGTAGGGAAGTTGCACAATGGAAGGGTTTCAAATGTACCGGAGGAATAATGGCTTCCAAAGCAATCTCTCTTTTACGATGTTTCTATGAACAAGGGAACCCTAATGTTAAGTAAGTTAGTGATACAAGTGTTGTATGAAAGCAAGTGCCACTCCCTTTTTTGTGTTATATTAGTTAAGTGTCATAAAAATGGGATTTGGGATGGAAAGAGTGCAATAAATAAGTAAGAATTAAAGAAAAGAAGGCTTTTCAAACTCCCTATTAAAATATATGCCATCTGAAGTAGCTATCATTTCCTGTAATAATGTGTCTCGAAGTGATGGATTTTGTAAAATACAATATATGAACAAATTGAAGCAATTCAGTCTCCATAATCATAACTGTTCATAACTGTTCAGTCTCCATAATCATAACTCATCTTTTAATATATATTTTAATTTAATCCCCTTGTCTCCTTTTTCCTCTCTTTTAGAACTTTGCTACATTATATGTTAGGGTGTTATGTTTCACCATTTCACAGTGGATCCGATTCCTCGCATGAGTATCAATGCAGATACTTGATGTGCAAGCATGATTAATCTCATGGCTGTTTAATATGTTGTAATTTCTTTCACTGATTTCTTCTTCAGGTTTTTCCTTTTTATTAATATATTGTTGTTTTTTCAGCTCCAAAGCCTCGCAGGCCAGTGACTCTCCAGCAACACCAGTAAAATTTCTCGAAACTTCTAAGAATACCTCCTTGCTTTGTTTATCATTGAGAATCTTTGATATATGCTAGATTAGACAGCTAAATATATGAGTTTTAGGTATTACTCAGTGTTAATTAGGAGTATAGAAGTACTGGCAAAGGCTTTGGAAATTTAGTTTTTTTACCTGTCCACTCGATTTTACTTTTTACATATAGAACTAGATAGAATTTTATTTACACTATATGAACTCTGGGCTTGAGAAATGAAATTTCTTTTGCAAGAAACCTTCCATAAATAATTCTATGGTTCCATGAAATCTTAAATTTGAAACATGTTGGAATTGGGATAGAGTTATGTAAAAGGATAAAATCACCCACATTCTTAAAGATACCATAAAATCAATTTAATTGCTTTTTAATCAACATAATTTAAAAGGTTTACATGTATTTCATGTAAAATCAATTCAATTTTTAAATAATTTTAGAAGTACCCATGTCTTGCATTTGTTTCATGCTGGTTAAGACAAATCCAGATAACTAAAAAGCAAATTGAGGTACCTGAAAAGAAAAGCCATAGAGATTGGCAATGAAGTGAAACATCCTATCATATATGATCAAATAACATCGAGAGTAAGCTTTCATTTTATCTCAAAGGTTCCCAGAATTCTCGAGCATAAAAATAAGTATATTAGCCTCCTGGAGTATTGGAGGCCTTTGAGGGAAATTGGGACCTTCTTCATTCTTTCTCGCTCTCTGAGCCTGCACTGAACTTCAATTAGTTGATTCTTTTCTGTATTTGATTCTTTTCTTTCCCCTAGTTTTCAATTAGTTGCTATTTTTTTACATGATAAATTGTTCTAGTCTTCATCTTAAATGATTGAATTTTAGCTCGGTTCTAAATACACCATTATGTAGTTTTGCGTTCTATGACTTTTTGCCTAGGTTCAGGTAATTATAGCCTAGGCTATATAGTTCTGAAGCATAAACTATGATCTTGGTTCTTGGACATGGACTTATCCATTCTCCAAGAGTAGAGGCCATGTGCAATGCTTAAATTTTCTGTGGGAATAAATATCAACCTATTTGATACTAAACTTATGCACATTGTGACCCTTTAGAATGTATAAAAAATGTTAAAATAACAAGCATGCACAAATCATTCTAATCTTTCTCTATATTTTGTTCAAGTGCAGAGAAAACCAGAATTTTTAGCTAACTAGCCCATTTATATACCTGGAAATGCTTAGAAAGAAATCTGGCATAAAGATGCGGAAATAAGTGAATTGAACCCTCATTTCGAGTCAAATCTGCTACATAGAACATTTGTTGCACTATCTTCTGTAGATGCTGTGAAGCATATATTTATTAGTACAAAATATACAGTATAGAGGGGATGATACCAGGTCCTAATGTGCTGTTTTGAATAGCAGCTGCAGTGTGCTAATGTATAGATTCTGATTATTGTGTTCAGGTAGTATTACAAATTAATTTTCTGGATCTTCTCTACTATAGCTTTCATTTAGACCTTGGCTGGTCACTTGAGAGTTTTTGTTTGATTTTCGTTAGTTATTACAGATTATGGATTACTGAATGTGTGAGTAGCAGGCAGTTATGTACTCCCATTATCCTTTAATAAGATAAGATGACAACATTGATTGTTTTTAAGATATATGCTCAAATTTTTAATTTCGAGTAACATTTTTTTTGGAGGGAAGTGTTATAGTTGATAAACAGGCTAACACTAATATATATATATATATATATAACTGTTTCCATAGTTAAATCTTTGATTTATAGATCTAGAAGTGGACTTAGTGTTGTCTAGGTATTGGATATGCAGTAAGACCCGTGTTAGCCGACGGACAAGCGTTTAGGGCAGTTAGTCAGTGGTCGCTACCAAAACCAACATTAATAAACTTTAAATTTTATTTTTCAAAAATTTAAAAATGGAATCATTTCTGTGTAAATCTGCTAGTACAACTAAATCAGATAGTTCTGAGTCATCAGAAGTTAAAAGGATTGTAAACAGAAACGAAGTAATTTTAGAAGACTTTAATAAAGCAATTGATAATTGGATAATACCAAATATAGATAAAGAACAAATTTACAAAATATCAAAATTAAACATATTTAAAAATAATTATATAATTAAAGCTGAAGAAAGGGATGTACAGTTAAGTAAACCCTTTGAAAAGATAACTTTACTTTCTGCAGAATCAATAAAGCACCATAAAAGTAAAAAATATAAGTATATACATATAAGACTTGTACAAATAGGTATAAAACCTCTAACTAGAGAAGGATTAAATACTAGTATCTTGGCAGTAGTCAGGGATGCTAGATTTATAAATTTTAATGACTCACTATAAGGAACTATAGAAACCAGTCTGAGTAGTGGACCTATCTTATTTGACTGTTTCCCTGATATAACAATTTCATTAAATGATCCAAATATATTAAAAAATATAGTATTAGAAATTAAAACACATAATTATAAAATGCTTGAAGGATCTATTCCTGTAGCATTAATGTATAAAATAAAGTATAAAGCAATAATATCTGTCTTTGCTACGAAGTATATAATGCAACCTAAATTAAGAGAAACTAAATTTTTACAAACAGATTTAAGTAAAGCTAATACAGTAATCCCTAAGACTATTCAGTGGAAAGATATTAGTCTCCCTGATGAATGGGTCTTAGAGGACGCTGTTCCTCTTCCTGAACCAAAGACTATAGTTAAACCCAATATAGAACTTAGTAAAATTGAATAGTATGAAGACGGTAAAGTTAAATTAAAATTCAGTAGACATAGTATAAGTAGTAGATATTCAGACTCTTCATCCTCTGTATCAACAGTAGATATGGGTAGAGCCTCACAGTTACCTTCTGTAATATATACCTCATATAAAGAAAATGAACCTAAACCTGTATTGCAAACAGTAGTAAAGTCTAAATATTCTACATCAGATATATCTGAATTTAGTAATAAATTAAAAGGTGTAGACTATAGTACAACAGTACCACATTTATATTATAATCCAACAAGAATAATGAACCCTTTGGAACCAAACCCTAATTATAATCAACCTCAGAATATAGAACAGTCTCCCTCTCCACCTATATCACCTACAGCTTCTTTTATGACAGAAAATGTAGCTAACATAAATAGGAAATTAAATGTGATTAATAAAGAATTTATTTTTAATTATGATAAATTAAATAAAGAATTAAAAGCAATTAAAAATAAAGATAAATTAGAAAATGTGATAAATAAAGTAAAAGACGTTGAATCAGTTAAAGAAGAATATGTTGACTTTATAAAATATTATGAAGTTAATATGAAATTTTTTTATTGGTTTAAAAGAATTTATAGAGGAAAACTTAAAGCAGAAAAATTAATAAATCCAGTAACTATTAGGAATAAAGATACAAAATGGAAAGTAAAAAATAAAATAATATAGAGTGAACATCCACCTAAAACATCAAGTATATTCTTACATGGAGATAAAGAAATAAATATAGCACCATTTAAAATAGTATCTGAAGATGACCCTAATAGGAAAATATTAGAACAAAATAATTTCAGTAATGCATGCCTATTAAGTATAGGACAACAGTTAAACAGAATAGAGGATACTATTAAAGAAAGTAAAATAGTAAAAATTGAAAAGGAAATTAAAGATAAAAAAACTTAAGTCTAATGTTTTTAAACCTTTCGAAATTTCTAAAACAGGACAAAAAGAAGTTAAATCTAAAGACTCTGATTTTGTAAAAGCAATTAAAGAACAATTAAGTAAAATTGACTCTTCTTCAGGGTCAAAACAGGTAGTACAAGAAACACCTCAGTCTAAAGCTTCTAAAACCATTAGTATAGTCACCCAAGAACAAGAATCAGAATCAGTTGAGGATTCTCAACCTGAGTCTGAAGATATTGAAACCTTTAGTAAAACTTTAGAACCACAAATAAATCGTATAATATATAATCAGTCTATAATACCTAAAATGTCTGTCCCAGACTTAGGTATAACAGACAGACCTAATACATTGACACAGTATAAGTATAATGCCTCTTCAGTATATGAATGGAACATTGATAGCCTATCAGAATATAATATTCTGAGCCTCCTACAACAGATACAATGGCTGCCAATGCTTATAGAACCCAAACAGATACCTCAGATAAAACTATAGCTGAACTTCTTATAGCTGGCTTTACTGGTTAACTTAAAGGTTGGTGGGATAATCATCTCACTGATGAATAACATTTAGAAATTCTAAATGCTATAAAAACTTATGAAGATGGTATACCTATATTAAATGAGTATGGTGATACTATTCAAGATGCAGTGACAACACTAATTTTGACTATATCACTTCATTTTATAGGTGATCATACTCACTTAAAGGATAAAAATGTTGAACTACTAAGTAATCTTAGGTGTAAGAAACTTAGTGACTTTCAGTTTTATAAAACAACTTTCCTAACTAGGATAATGCTTAGAGAAGATTCTAACCAGGCTTTCTGAAAAGAAAAATTCTTAGCAGGACTACCTTTTTTCCTAGGAGAGAAAGTTAGAAACCATATAAAATAGGAATATGGAAATCTTATTCCTTATGACCTATTGACCTATAGACAATTATTTAGTATAGTTCAAAAAGAAGGATTAAAACTTTGTCAAGATATAAAACTTCAAAAGTCATTGAAATATGAAATGAGAAAAACTAAACAAGAACTAGGTTCTTTCTGTAAACAATTCAATTATAGTATAACATAAAAACATAAAGATCAGTGTTCTACTACAAAATATAAAAAAACCTTATAGAAAATATCATAAAAAGAATTATAAGAAAAAACTTGATAAAGATGATTATTATAAGAAACAAAAACCTTATAAACCTTATAAACATAGAAAACCTAGTAGAAAAACATATAAACAAAAAGATAAAAAAAAATTACATCATATAAAGATCTAACCTGTTATAAATGTGGAAGAAAATGTCACACATCAAGATTTTGTAAATTTGATAAAAAAAAATTACAAGAATTAAATTTAGAAGAATCTGTATTAAATAAAATTTATGAATTATATTTAGATTATTCAGACTCTGAAGAATATTCAAACTTTGAAGAATTAAATCAGATAGATGATATAGGAACAGAATCAAGTTCTGAATATAGTAGTAAATCATTAAATGTATTAACTAAAGAACATGAATCTATATTATAAGTAATAAAATATATAAGTGATCCTAAAATTCAAGAAAAAATGTTAAATAAAATATTAGAAGATGATAAACCTAAATATTCTATATTACTTAGTACTAGTAAACAAACATATGATCTAACTATAATATTAAATAAGAATAAAATAATAAAAAATAAACCAACCATAAATGATTTACAAAAAGAAATTAAATAAATTAAATTAGAATTAAAAGAATTAAAGAAGAAACAAGAAAATGATTCAAAGATAATAAAATTATTGCTAAATTCGACTTCTTCTGATAAAGAAGAAGAAGATATTGAACAGATAATTAGTAAAGAAGAAAGTAATAATAATGAAATTGGTTTAATTAGCAAAGATAAAATTCCTGATAATTTAATTTTTATGTTGCATGAAATAACATCTAGGAAATATTTAATAAAAATAAAATTAAAATTTTCAAATAATTATAATATAGAAACTATAACATTATTTGATACATGAGCTGATTTAAACTGTATTAAACTCAATTTGATACCTAAAAGATTTTGGCAAGAAACTAAGGAAAGTTTATCTGCAGCAAATAAATCTAAATTAAATATACTTGGTAAAGCAAAAACATCAATAATAGATAAAAATTTAAAAATAAAAAATATATTTATTCTAACAAATATTCATCATATGGTAATCTTAGGAACACCATTTATGAATTTAATTACACCTTATGATGTAAATGATGATAATATAAGTTTTAAAGTTAAAAATCAAAAAATAATTTTTTCATTTTTAGAAAAACCTAAAAAGAGAAATTTAAATATTTTAAAGGCACATTCAATAAATGAATTACAAATAAATGCTCTTATAAAAGCAAAGTCTGAACAATTTTGTAATTTAAAAAATAATTATCATTTACAAAAAAATAAATAAACAATTAAATGATAAATTTATGCAAGATAAAATTAGTAAATTAAAATCACAAATAGAAAAAGACTTATGTGCTGATATTCCAAATGCATTTTGGAATAGAAAGCAACACATGGTTGATTTGCCATATGAAATAGGTTTTGATGAAAAGTCTATTACAACTAAAGCTAGGCCCATTCAGATGGCGCCTGATTTAATTGAATTTTGTAAAAAAGAAATAAAGGATTTAGAAAATAAAGGATTAATAACTAAATCTAGAAGCCCTTCGTCTTGTGCTGCATTTTATGTAAACAAGGCCTCTGAAATAGAAAGAGGAGCACCTAGACTAGTAATAAATTATAAACATTTGAATAAAACTTTAAAATGGATTAGGTATCCCATTCCAAATAAAAAAGATTTATTAGGAAGATTATATAAAGCTAATATTTTTAGTAAATTTGATATGAAATCAGGATTTTGGCAAATCCAGATTAACCCTAAAGATAGGTATAAGACTGCATTCACTGTTCCATTTGGACAGTATGAATGAAATGTTATGCCATTTGGTTTAAAAAATGCACCCTCTGAGTTTCAGATAGTGATGAATGATATTTTTAATCCATATACTAAATTTTGTATTGTATACATCGATGATGTATTAATATATTCTACAACTATAGATGAATATTTTAAACACTTAAAAACATTTTTTATGGTTATTAAACATAATGGTTTAGTATTAAGTAAAACTAAGATATCTCTGCTCCAGACTAAGATTATGTTCTTAGGACATAACATAGAACATGGAATTATAGAACCTATAGAAAGAAACTTAGCCTTTGGGAATAAGTTTCCTGACCAGATAATAAATAAAATCCAACTTCAAAGATTTTTAGGTTGTCTGAATTATGTTATAGAATTCTTTCCCAACCTAAATAGAACTATTAAACCTCTGCACGATATATTAAAGAAAAATCTAGGCCCATGGACTGAAGTCCATTCTGGTATAGTTAGACAAGTTAAAGATTTAGTTAAAATTATTCCTTGTCTACATATAGCTGATCCATTATCTTCTAAGATAGTAGAAACTGATGCATCAGATATAGGTTTTGGTGGGATTTTAAAACAAGTTAAAGAGGGTAGAGAAGCCATAGTCCAATTTTATTCAGGATATTGAAGTCCAACCCAATTAAATTATTCTACTATAAAGAAAGAAATTTTGAGTATTGTTTTATGCATTTCAAAATTTCAATCTAATTTATTAAATCAAAAATTTCTACTAAGAATTAATTGTAAAAGTGCAAAAAATGTTTTGCAAAAAGATGTTAAAAACCTTGCCTCAAAACAAATTTTTGCTAGATGGCAAGCTATTTTAAGTATTTTTTATTTTGATATTGAGTTTATTAAAGGAGAAAACAATAGTTTACCTGATTTTCTTAATAGTTTACCTGATTTTCTTACTCGTGAATTCCTTCTCAGGAATCATGGGGAAAAAGAAGAAAATGGCCAATAAAGCTAAAAAAACCCTAGAGAGTGATTCTCCTAAAGCCCTATCTGATCATTCAGATAGTATTCTTAAATCTAAACCAATAAAGTCTTGGGCTGATGCTGTCCAAGAAGAAGATAAAACAAATATTGAGTTTTGGGTCTCCCAGCTGGCCCAATCACCTGAGGTGATTAAAGCTTTATTAAAAATGGGGCACGAACCTCCTCCAAGGGTTTCAGGTAAAGATTTTCTGATCCCTTATTTAAAAAATCAAATTGAGATAGGAGAATCTTCTTCTCAAAAAACCCTATCTCAAAATATTTCTAAACTTGAGTTGGATGTTTCAAAATCTTCAACTCAAATTATTTCATCAAATTTTCCATTAAAACAAAGATCTGTATGGTTTCATAAAAATTCTTATTTTATAGAATTAATTATTGAAAGTGGACCTGCTCAGCAGAACCCATGGACTATTATTAGTTCTGTTTATCCTAAAGAATGATTTTTCAAATCAACGGATTTTTCTAAAACCCAAGAGTATTATCTTAATATTCTTGTGGATTCTGGTTCACTATTTTTAAAGCACAACTATAATCAGCAGAATAAGGCTCTTATTGCCTATTCCTCTTTTAAAATTAAAGGAATCCTCCATCCTTCTGATTAGGGAAGACCTTTGCACATTCCTGTGCAATTTAAAACCCTTCATTCTAAAGACCATTGTTCTTCATATAATTATTGTGATTACATTGATGCCTAGACCAAAGCTTTGTTTTTCCAAAACCCTGAAAAAACTCACTCCTGGCTTATCTATTGTGAGTCTAATATAAAATTAACCAATCTTCCATGCTGATTTATTGATTGGTGGCACTATTGTGGTAATGACGAAAAATGTCTTTCACAAGAAGTCCTATTAGCTTTCCAGTATTATAAAGCCCATTTAAATCCAATACCTTATGAGAAGAGATTTCCTCCTCTTCTTCCTTTCTGTATGACTTTTAATATACCATGGGTTTACCAATGGTACTTTGACACCTCATTTCAGTCAGGTACTATGATCCCTGTTGTATTAAGAAAGTCTAAAGTCAAATGGTGGACTGCCTTTCGTAATTTCACCACAGAAGAAACTGTTAAAAAATGGCTCTTAAAGAGGAACCATGGTGGCATTGATCCAAAGCTATCAGCCTCTTTTGGGCTCTTTGGAGCTCAAAGAGCCCAAAATATAGTCCTTCTTGCAGCTGCCAAAACTGCAGAAGAATATAAAGCCTTAATGGAACAAATGGTTGAATCTCTTCCTTCAACCTCTGAGCTCGTTAAGCCCAGCAAAACCTGCTCTACTGGATCTTTCACTAAAGCCCATTTTAAAAAATCTAAAGCTCCATCCAGAAGAAGAAAATCTCCTTCCTCTTCCTCGGATACTTCTTCATCATCCATGACGTCATCCTCCACCGAGACCTCTGACTCGGATTACTGTCCCAGTAATGAAGATGACTGCTATGGTATATTGTCCCCATTAGAGTAAAAAGTAAAGAAAAAATAAAAAGAAAAAAAAAAGAAAAGAAAAGGATAAAGAAAAAAGAAAAAGAAAAAGAAAAAAGAAATAAAGAAAGAAAAAATAAGGAAAAGTAAAGAGAAAATCGAATCAGAAGTTGAATCTGATTCAAATTCATCTGATTAAAGGCAGGAGAAACCTAATTTCTCCACTCAGTTTGTTAAAGTCAATAAAGGCGGTGCCCACTGACAAGATACTGTTCATCAACAGTATTCACTATAGGTATTCCAACAGTAAAATCAGAAGAACTGGTCATCCACAGTTCTTCACAGTAAAGAAAACAGTACCTCCGACAAGGTACTATTCATCCACATTTTCAGACGCATGAAGGTACAGTAAAAGCAAATAGTAAACGACATGTTACTATTCCTCTACAGTGCTAGACATGTGATCAAGAACAATGAAGAATTAAAGCTTCTGTCTATATATGAGAGCTCATTCTGAAGCTAGAGGCAGATCCGAAATACTTCTCCCTCATCCAGAAGACACTGAGACACCTCAAGCTTAGTTTTAGCTTTCTTTCTTCCCTTTCCTCCTTCACTTATAACTTCTTCCAGTTCTGTAACCTCCTCACCTATTGATTCTCTTGTATAAGGTAGTTATATTTATAACTTGTATTTTATTTTTAAAGTTTTATTCTCTATTATTATTATTTCATTTCAATAAATTTAATTTTATATTTCATCTCTCATTTTCATTTATAAGTATGCTCTGTTTTAGTTCTTGCAAGCAATAAACGTGCAAGTTGAGTTTGATCTGGAATTAAAACATCAGAAATTATATGAACTACTAACGGATGAAAAGGACCTCCATATTCTATTATTTTCTGTCTTCTTCTTTCTCTACTCAGCGCTGTATACTTATACGAAATCCGTATATTTATACCACATATAATATAATTAGGTATACTAAAAGAAATAGACTTAAGAGTGTATATTGATAAAACATAATTAAAATATTTTAGACTTAAGATACAAAATTACTTAAAGAAAATGTTTTGGATAATATTGATACCAGAGCGTTAAAAACTGAAGTAAGAAATATACTTTGATTTTAATTAATCAAAATATATTCTTATGGGTCAGTGCGTGAAAATGATCCTTTCGTTTTTACTGGTATATATATACATATACATATATACATATATATACATATACATACATATATATACATACATATATATATATATATATAATCAATCCACTTAAGTCTTTTTTGACAAGCCATATAATTACAGCCTCATTCTAAAACAAGCTCCAAAAAGAAAATAAGCTATTACTCTTTGATTGTTTATATTAAACCCTTGAGTTTTTATTTTATTTTTATTTTTTTCATATTAAAGAATTCTTTTATGACAACAATAGATTTCAAAAGAAATTTATTAATGACATTTTAGAAAATTACACCATTTCGCTATGAGAATTGTTAAAAGATGCAGAAACTAAAATATTTATTTGCATATCTCAAAATTTAATTAATATAATTTTTTAGTAAATTCTAAATGTCCATTAGGAGTTTCTAATGGATTTAACTTTTTATCATTTATAAAAGTTTTCAATATATGAAACATGATAATAATAATAAAATTACGAAACTTGGTTATAAAAAAAATAATCAAAACTCGATTGACCAGTTCGTGGTCACAAAATGAGATTTTTCATAAACCAATAGTAACAAACATTCATGTAATTGATTTGAAACGGTAGTTGCATCTTGAACAAGCTATATCTTCAATTGCCAGCGAGCCTGAAAGCAAAGGTCACTCGTATACTTAGTGGTCGAGTATCTATTTGTGTTGCAAAAAGGATCTGAGATTCGATTCTTGATAATCTCTACCCTTCAAACATTCGATATACCAAATAAAAAATATTGTTCATTTATGTATAATTAAGTTGTCAAAATCAGTGAACGGCAAGTGGAAATTTCATTTCATATAAGAGAATCCCATAGATATTCTTAGGAATGAAGAATGTGATCTCTCAATACACCAATTCCTTACATGAAGGGTCATGAGAATGCCCAATTTTTATTTTAACCAGTGCATAACATTGTCTTTTCTTAATTAATTGCATAATTAAGAAGATATTAAGGTATCATGAAATTTATAGCCATGGAGACCTTTAGTTAACAAGAACATTTGCGAAGTCTTCATACTTTTCCAAGTACATTCCATTAATCACCCTAATGCACATTATAACCTCCTCATTGCAAGAAGACAACTAAATTTTGGTTTTACAAATACAAGTAGAGCAACAAATGATACGGTCATTATAGACAGGATTTTGGCTTCTGGCATATGAAAGAAAGAAAGAACATCCTGACGAGAAAATTTTGGCCTGTAGTAGTACATCCATTATGCTGGATATTTGCATTTATATCTTTTATGCGTTTATGGTAAAAATGGGCATTTAATTTACGATTGTTGGCAGTCGGGCATTAGTCCATAATGACTAAGCGCTCGTACATATTATATATCCAGATCATCATCTGGATCCTCGTCAGAATCTGGCTTCTCATCATCTGAATCCCGGAAATATATTATCTCGCCCTCACCAGAGGCTTCATTTCCTTGCAAATTCTCAGTTGAAGCAAATGTTATATTACTTTTGTTCTCTGCAACGGATCTTCGACCGTCATAATTTTGCATGGATTTACCATTTCCTGTGACAAGCACGAGCAGGCAGTGGCGGAACCAGCTCATGGAGGAGAGGGAGGCAAAATTTATCTTCAATACGGGTAAGGAAAATATGGGAGGGGGCTGAGCTCCACCTCTGTTGCTCCGGTCGGCAAAAATTTACCTTAAAAATATAAACCGGTGGCCGGGCAGGGGATCGTCAACCCCCACCTGACTCCATCTGGTTCCGCCCCTGCGAGCTGGGCCCTTAGGGCACAAGAAGCACTATTGTGATAACCATCTTTAAAAAAGTTTTAAGATCAAGTATATCTATTAACAAAAGAAACAAAATCTATCTTTCTTTGATTTTCACACCTTGATGCTCAAAAGGGAATACAACCTTAGCCCTTTCAGTCTGCTCCTTCTCTGACAACTGAAGGCTAAACTGCAACTGTTAAAAGAAACACCAAGCCCAGTAAAATGAATGAACATGTTAGAGAACAGTATCTTATTGTCTCCCTACAGTTTGTGCGCTTGTTTCTTGCTAGAGAAATTTGGTGTTCATCATCTTTGTATGGATAAATAATGCTTGCGGATATTTCGGCATGTAGAACCAAGTGTCAAGAGTGAGGGAGTGCAAAACAAACTACCACTGACCTTAGGCAGAAGAACTTGATTGATTACTCCATCCTCAGATGAAACAGATGTAAAATTGATTCCTGACTGCTCAATTTGAAATTCTTCACACTAACAACAGAATTAAAAAGGAATATTAATTCAGTTTGCCACTTGACAATTGGATATGATGCATATAGAGAAATAGGGGGGATCACCATCACACGGACACGCCCATTTCGGCGCTTAAATCTGACATTAAGCTTTCCTTTCCCAAAATTCTGTTTCAACACAGAGAGATTTTCTAAATCCCACCTGTGCCCATTAGCAGATCGATTTAGTGGTTCCACCCCAGCCACCATAGAGGACATATATTCAAGAACAGATGCCACCCTAACTTCATGAAGGTCCGAATGCAGCAACCAATAAATGCAAGATATTTGATCTGCAACCATGAAAAGAAATAGAAAACCGCATCAGTTAAAAGGTTGAATTCAATCACACATCTAGATAACTGCACCCTTGTCATTTAATTTACTATGTACATGTCCATAATCTTGGATCTTGGTTGAAATAGTAAAGCAGACCCCAAAAAGTTATGTATTTAAACATCACGGTATACATCCACATCAGCCGAAAATAGTCAAATGGGAAAAACAGCCTCAATCCCTGCCAACACTAATCTGAGAAAAAGCATTAATGTCTATCTCATCGCTAAGAAGATTGCTTAAAAGCCTGCAACTCTTGATGTTGATGCACGTCTTAACATTTCATTTACCTGGTTAAAAAAATGTGAAAACTCCATTAGAAGGAAACATATAACAGAACATTACATTTCATCAAAACAGTTGTCAAGTATCTTGATGTACTATTTAACTACATTTATATGCATGTCTAATTTAAATTGTAAATCAAGTCACAAGCCAACAAAAGTTCAACATCTCATAAGTCCTGTAAAACTATTAAAATAAATTACAAAGGTTATTTGTTTAGCACAACTATATTACATAGTTTTTAGTACCCAGATGTTTGAACCGCTGAAAATTGAAGCTCATGCCATTCTAAAAGGATAGCCAACTCATTTTATATCATATATTAAGATATGACCCTTAAAAAGCTAATTTATTTGAGTTTGAGTAATAGCTTTTTAATATCTATCAACAGATTCTCTGAGCTTCCACATGCAACAAGAGCATGTAAAGAATGGCCTACTAGTCTAAAAGAAGAAATTTAAAAGTTTTTTCTTTAAAATTTTCCAACCGGACTATAAAGTTCCAAATTTATTTAGTAATGCTGCAAAAACACCAAGCAACCACATCCATCCACTTCAGCATATGAAAGCATATCCATAAATCTCTTAGTCTTGGTGTAGGACCCTAGACAACATGCATGTAGAGCTTACTGTGCCTTGATGTTGACACAGAAAGGAAGCTTCGTAGCGCTATTTTCAGAGAAGATGAGACTCCCATTACTACCCTCATATAATATGAGACTCTATGCACCAACACAGATAACCATACTAGTACTACAGCAAAAACCTCTTGTTCTTGAGGCCAATTTAGTACATGATGGCCAGTTTCCACATGTAAAAACGAGAAGTCAAAAGATTCCGATAGAGAATTGATTCTACAATCCATTAGCTCATATTCCTATGCATAGGATGAGACATGTGACTATACATCCAAAGCAATCACACATATGCTAAACTATCATTATGATAAAATGGGTTGAAGAATTACCGAGTCTATGGCAACGGAGAAACGAACTTTGCCTTGTCCAATTAATCCTGCAAGCATAATGACTACTCATAAATTACATAAATGATGGCATAGAAATCTACATGTTTAAAATACTTCAAACCCAATTTTAATCTCACAAATTTGTTTTAAAAAATGACCCACATACTTCCATTTAAAAATCACCTTTCCCCAATTCAAGAATCAAAGAGTAAAGGTTGTCCAAATCCCTAACATCCTTGCAGAGCTGAGTAAAGCTAGAATCATGTTGAATATCCGTTGCATTTATAGACTCTACAAGCTTAGCTTTCCATCCAAGAGGGTCTGTATAACAATCCAAAATCTGAATGAATGTCTACTCTCTTATGTTTAGTCCTCTAAATCCATATTTCTCTTTTATATAGGTAGCTTGTTTTTTAGAAGGGTTTTTTTTTTTTTTTTTACCTTTTGCTTTCTTTGAGCTATGTAGGGCATTTATTTTGTGGATTATACCAGAAGCAGATCATTTCTCCTTGGTATAATCTATGGTTCATATTTTCTTATTTGAGGAGTGTCTACTAGTTGTTCTTTATTATCTCTCTAGTTGCTCATCTTTCTGCAAAGGTCTCACCTTATAATGGAGTATTAGTATCAGAGACTATGGAAGCATTTCCTCTCCAAGCTCTTTCAAGATCTTTATGTTGGGAGGATAAAAGTTTCAAGTCACACAGCAAAAGTCTACTATCAATGTGACCTTCTTCTTTGGTTAAAGAGTTGCTCTTGCCCATTGTTTGTACTAGTTTTCTCCCTTTGGGGTTTCTTTATAACATCCCTCCATGCTTGGGTTTTGTTTTATCTATACATTTGCAGTTAGAGATTCATCTTTTATCATATGTTTTTCTTGTTTCCATGTATTATGTAATAGAGAGCTTTTTAGTTTCTTTGATTGTATACTATTTGGCTTCTGGTCTTTTTGTTCTAAGAGGTTAGTCTAGCCTTATTTGGATTGATGTAATTCTCTTCCTTGCTATTAATGAATGTCTCTTTTATTAGCCAAAAAAAAATGTACATATGGGCATGAAGAATATGTTATTATTTTTAAATTTAATAAATAATAGATATATTCATAATAAAATTTTAAAATATATATATAAATAATTATAACACTAAATTTAAATAAAATAGACTAAATATTATAAAGCTATTGAGATTTTACATATTATACTAATCAATCATTATATTTTTCAGTATCTATTTTTTATCTTTATATTTTTAAAAAATAAACTATTTAATCTTTCTACCGATATTTTAATTTTAAAACCTTTAGTCAATAATTTTGACATTATTAAATAATTTTTTTCTTTTCTTTATATATATATATATTTTTTTTTATTACTTAAGTCATACTCATTTTTAATTTTATTTATATTTCTTATACATTATTTATTTTAATTTTATAAATATTATTAAAAATAATTTCACAAAATACATTTTGCAGATGATTCATATATTATTTATTTTAATTTTATAAATATTATTAAAATATAATTTTAAATAACATGAATAATATTTTTTATTATTTTATCATAAAATAAAATAAAAAAATAAATTAAATTAACAAGTAAAAATAATAATGCACTTTAACTCAAAGTTGGGTATAGATAGTTCGTACTTTAGAATGTTAATGGGAGAGAATCTTTTTATGTTGTTAGAAGGGGTATATAAATATTTTATTTTTATTATAATTTTTTAAATAATTTTAATATATATCTCTTTTCTGTTGTCAGTAGAGATATATAAATATTTTATTTTTATTATAATTTTTTAAATAATCTCAATATATATCCCTTTTGTGTTGTCAATAGAGATATATAAATATTTTATTTTTATTATAATTTTCTAAATAATCTCAATATATACCTCTTTTCTATTGTCAGTAGAGATATATAAATATTTTATTTTTATTATAATTTTCTAAATAATCTCAATATATATCCCTTTTGTGTTGTCAGTAGATGCAGTAGAGGAACCAGAAATTCACTAAGGGGGTTCAAATATATATAGAATAAAAATTACAGACTAGTTCATAATAAAATTAAATATTTAATATTATAGCGTTAGTAGTTCAATAATTAATTTGTACTATTAGATTGACTACGACTAAGAGACGATATTTGTATCCTACGACTCTGCATTTTTTTGAAAAACGTTGCATAACAGCCTCATTTTTAATTTTTTAAAAAAATATCTCTCTTCACATAACAAACCAAGCAGTCGGTCAAAAATTCATCTCTCATCTTATTGCGCAAATCCGTTTTGATAATGTTCATTGTTGAAAAAACTCTTTTGACAGTAGCAGTTACAACAAGTAAGACTAAAGCTAACTTGATAAGCAGATATATCAAAGAAAATATAGTGTCATAACATGTCTCAACCATTTTTTGACCAAGAGCTCCAATATCATTTAGGTCATAGAAAACTATATTTCTTCTTACATCAGCAATATAAGTTTTAAGTTGATCTTCAAGTACCATTCGATTGGTAATCGAGAAATCATATGGATATAGTTCAGCGAGACAAAGTAATTTAGATAGTTGGAAGCTGGAAAATGAGTTTATAGGAGAAATACAAGCAATGCATGAAAGCAATTTCGTACTTGATTATGTAAAGCGATTTTTAATTTCTTGAGTAATGAAATCAATAACCTGTAATTTGAATGAAATAATATTAGATTATAGCATAATAAATTTTTAAATATATTATTAATTAATAAAGTAGTACCTGACAAAATATTTCTACTCGAAAGTGATGGTAATAAGTAATTGGAGTACCAACACGCTTAGATCTTAGATAACCTGTATTATCTTCCATATTAGGCACTGTGACATCATGATCTATACAAAAGTCATTAACAACTTCCAATAATTTATCCTATTCATCCTCCCTGAAGCTTTGCAATGCTTGTTTAACAGTTGTAATTAAATAAATTATATTAACAATATTTTGATCATTTTCTTTGTAAGGCTTGAGATGGATCATTTGTCATTCCTAAAAAATTTCTCATCAATAAAGCAATGAAAATAAATTCATAACTTTTCATTTTATCAAGCAAGCCCATAACTGCCTCTCGATTTCTTAGATCAGAACCATCCTCAAAAATATTCTCAAAAACCTCTTTCACAGGAGACCACATAAAAAAAAGATGCATAATTATTTTATAATGAGAATCTCATCGCGTGTCACTAGGTAGAGCTAAATTTATTTCTTGATGCAACCTCTTCCAGTTTTAATATCACCACTTTCTAGACGTTGAACTACTTCATAATGTTGTTTTTGACGGAGAGCATCTCTCCTTTTATATAAACTCCAACAATGTTTGCAATCATTGCAGCATAATAAAAAAATGACTTACAAATATAGTGCTCCTTGATGTTGCAATAAGTACTAATTGGAGCTGATGAGCGAAACAATGAATGTACCTTGCCGAGTGATTTTCATTTAAAATGAGGGTTTTTAACCCGTTGAATTCACTTCGCATATTAGAAACTCCATCATAACCCTGACCTCTAACTCTACTTATTGATAACCCATGTTTTGCCAAGAAATCATTAAGTGCACTTTTCAAAGACAAAACAGATGTATCACTCACGTATACTACTTCAATTAATCGCTCAATCACTTATCCCAATTTGTTAACATATCTCAATACCATAGTCATTTGCTCTTTCACTAAATTATCATGAGCCTCATCAATTAATAAGGAGTATAAGTCATCTCCAATATCATTAACAATTGCTAGTGTCATCTCCATAGCATAAGCACTAACTCTTTGCTTTTGGATTAATGGAGAAGTGAGTTGATTATTATCAGGAGAATTTGAGTTAACTACATTCCCAACATCAATATTGCGTTCGCTGTACCAACAAAGAAGTGAAAGAAAATTACCTCGATTTGTTGAATTCACTGACTCATCATGCCCGCGAAAAGCCAACCCTTGAACTAGAATGAAATGAATACAATCAACGATAGCGGTCAAATGGGTGCGTTAAGTAATCTCAATCTCATAACTATGAGAAGATAAGACATAGGACACATTTTGTCTCTGGTTTTTAAACCAACATATTTCATTCTAGCATAATTGTGTGGACTATTTGGACCTCCCAACATATTCATTAAACCTCTCCATTATTTTTTTTTCACTTGTGAAATCCAATATCTGTAAAGACATTATCCCCACGTTTAAAGCCTCTATGTGATCTAAAAAAGTAACACCAGAAATAAAATGCAGCATTTTTAGAAGTACTATATTTCAACCACTCATATTTAGAGAACCAGTGATCTCTAAAACTCCTCATAATTTTTGAAAAATATGTTTGCGAAAAATTATGGCCAATGGGTTGACAATGTCCTTTAATCACATATTGTCTCCTAACATCATCTTTAATCCCAACATCAAACATATCAATAGGTTTACGCAATACGAGATCGCTAAGAAAATCATCTAAATTAAACTCTTGATGCCTTTTTTTATTGCTAGTTTCTTCGTCAATTGCATGACTACTTGATGTTGAAATTAGTTTGAAAATATTTGAGGATTCACCATATTTATTCTGCACTCTCTTTGTCTTGATTAAAATTTATCCATTTCTGTTTTAATTTATAATCAGTGTATATTAAAAAAAATAAATAAGTTTAACCTACTCAATAATATATAACAAAATCAAATAAATAAATAAAATTCACAATTATTAAATAAACTATATATACTTTATAATAAATTAAACCCTAATGTATATTCCTAAAAAATCTCAAATTACAAGATGAAATCAAATTAGAAAATTAAATAATCAACAATTAATAAATAAACTATATATAATTTTTAATAAATTTTATCCTATTATATATTTCTAAAAAAAATCTCAAATTACAATAATAAAATCAAAATTAAATAATCAATAATCAATAAATAAACTATATATAATTTTTAATTAATTTTATCTATTATATATTTTAAAAAAATTTTTAAATTATATTAATTAAATCAAATAAAACCAAAATTAAATAATCAACAATTAATAAATAAACTATATATAATTTTTAATAAATTTTATCCTATTATATATTTCTAAAAAAATCTCAAATTACAACAATAAAATCAAATAAAATAAAAATTAAATAATCAACAATTATTAAATAAACTATATTAATTTTTAAAAACACATTATAACAATATTTTAATAATTATTGTTGATTATTTAATTTTTAAATATAATCACATATTGTTTATATATTTAAATAAACTATATATTGTTTAATTGTTTTAATAATCTTATCCTATTATATTTTTCTAAAAAAATCTCAAATTACATTAATTAAATCAAATAAAAAAATCAACAATTATTAAATAAACTATATATAATTTTTAATAAATCTAATTAATAAACAACATTTAAAAATAAAATTCAATACAAATCAATCTAATTAAACAAAAAAAATCACAAAACACATTATAACAATTAAACAATACACAAAATCAATATTTATTAAATAAAATATTATAAAAAAAATTAGACAAAAAAAAATTACCTCTCTGTTGCCTCCCTCTTGTCAGATCGGCGGTTGCTCTCTAAGCAGTGGCCGACGGTAGTTGTCGGTGGGTCGACTGGTGGTGGGGCTGGGGCTGCCTGCTGGTGGCTTGTAGAGGGAAGAAGGAGAGGGGAACAGGGGAACATGGGCTGCGCTTTTATGCAATCACTTTTTTATTTTTAAACCCGCCCCAGCGAAACTGTGTCGTTTTGTTGGAGCGGTTTTTTTTAAATTTATTCCAAGCAAAACGGCTAAGTTTCTCCAGGGGTCATTTTATAAAAAAAAAAATTAGCCCCTAACAAAATGACGTTGTTTCGCCAATGACTAATTTATAAAAATAAAAAATAAAAATATTTGCAGCGAGGGGTTCGTCTACCCCTCGTTGCGCAGGCTTGCAACTCAACCCTCTTCAACGGGAGGCTGAGTTTAACTTCACCGGAGGCTAAAATAAGTCCTTCCCTTCTGGCCGCCGATAAGGAGGTCATGTGACCCCCACACAACTCCATAGTTGTTCCGTCCCAGAGTAGAGGTATATAAATATTTTATTTTTATTATAATTTTCTAAATAATCTCAATATATATCTCTTTTGTGTTGTCCATAGAGGTATATAAATATTTTATTTTTATTATAATTTTTTAAATAATCTCAATATATATTCCTTTTGTGTTGTTAGCAGAGGTATATAAATATTTTATTTTTATTATAATTTTCTAAATAATCTCAATATATATCTATATATTTATGCATAATTTTTTAAAAAAAAATATTAGGCTAAATTTCTAAATTTTATCTCTATATTTTTTTATGTTATAAAACAAATACGCAATTATTGTACTATTAATTTAGCGGTGTGTATATTGCTTTTAGAAAATTTTTTTATCTAGACTAAATATATGTATACTCAGACAATAAAAAAATTATTAAAAAAGTAATAATATAAAAAATAAATAATCTTATTGATTAGATGCATATACATCCAATCTAAATAAAAATCTCCAAAAATATAGTGTAATATATTTATATAATTATCCGAATAGCATCAAAATAACTATTAAATCAATCAACATGAGAAAAGGAGAGAATGAAATTTGTTATTGCTCTATTTTTATAAGGCTTGTTTATTATGGTTGTAATTGTTAATTTTTTTTATTATTTCTCAAATACAACAACAACAACAACAACTAAGCCTTAGTCACAAACAAGTTGGGGTCGGCTGTACGGATCCTCAACAAAATAAGCTCAAAAGACACCAAAAAAGATACTCCAGCATTAGGCCCCTTCCAAGACACGAATTTTACGTCTCCATTCAAGTCTGTCATTAATCAAATCCACATCAAGATCTAAGACACGTAAGTCTCTTGCTATCACCTCATTCCACACAGTTCTAGGTCTTCCACGACCTCTAGCCCCCTCAATCAACAAATTCTCACACTTACGAACCGCAGCATTAGGAGGTCTTCTTAAAACATGTCCATACCATCTAAATCTCCCTTCCCTCACCTTATCTCCGACATCCGCTACTTGGACTTTTTGTCGAATATGAACATTCTTAATTTTGTCCAGTCTGGTATGTCCACACATCCATCTTAGCATCCTCATTTCTGCCACACTCATCTTATGCAAATGTTGTCCCGTTGGTGCCCAACACTCACTACCATAGAGCATCGCAGGCCTAACAACCGTCCTATAGAATTTACCTTTCACTTTCAGAGGTATTTTCTTATCACATAGAACCTCAGTCGCACCCTTCCACTTCAACCACCCTACCTGTATTCTGTGAGCCACATCTTCATCTATACGGCCATCATTCTGGAACACCGAACACAAATATTTAAACTGCTTGGTTTTAGGAACCAAAACTCCATCCAACTTAACCTCATGTTCCTGCTTCTTCCTTAGACTGAACTCACAGTGCATATACTCCGTTTTACTCCTACTTAACTTAAAACCCTTGTCCTCGAGGGTTTTTCTCCACACTTCCAACTTACGGTTTACACCAGTACTAGTCTCATCAATTAAAATAATGTCATCAGCAAACAACATACACCAAGGAACATCGTCTTGTATGCTTCTGGTTAGCTCGTCCATAACCAGGGTAAATAAGTATGGACTCATGGCCGAACCTTGATGCAATCCGGTAGTAATGGAGAAAGCCTCAGTGTCTCCACCAGGTGTTTTCACACTAGTGGATGTATTCTCATACATGTCCTTGATGATGTTGATATATTTGCTGCTGACTCCTTTCCTCTTCAAAACCCACCATAACACTTCTCTTGGTACTCTATCATAGGCTTTCTCCAAGTCAATAAATACCATGTGGAGATCTTTCTTCTTCTCTTGATACAATTCCATTAGTCTTCTTAGAAGAGAAATAGCCTCCATAGTAGATCTCCCTGGCATAAACCCAAACTGATTTTTCGAAACTCTTGTAAGCTTCCTCAATCTGTGTTCAATAATCCTTTCCCATAATTTCATAGTATGACTCATAAGTTTGATACCCCGATAATTTGTACAGCATTGAATGTCTCCCTTATTTTTATATATGGGTACCAGGATACTCTTCCTCTGGGCATTCGGCATCTTACGTCCTTCGGGCATTCGGCATCTTACGTCCTTTCACAATAACATTAAAGAGTTTAGTTAACCAGGCAACTCCAACCTCTCCAAGGTTCTTCCAAACCTCTATAGGAATACCATCCGGGCCACAAGCTTTACCAACTTTCATATACTTCAAGGCTTCTCTTACTTCACTATGCAAGATCCTCCTAGACCAGCTGATATAACCATTTGTTGCAAGAAGACCTTGAAAATCTTGTTCATGTTCAGGGTTGAATAACTGCTTAAAATAAGCCTTCCACCTCTCCTTAATCTTAACATATCCTGTCAACACCCGTTGATCTTCATCCTTTATACATTTGACTTGGCTTAAATCTCTGCTTTTCCTTTCTCTCATCCTTGCAATCTTATAAATGCCCATCTCTCCTTCTTTAGTACCTAACTTTTGATAAATCTCTTCTAAGGCTCTGCCACGAGCTACACTAACAGCCTTCTTTGCCTCTTTCTTAGCCCTCTTATATTCCTCAAAGGCCTCGCTATTAACCGCATTCGGTAACTTTTTATACCATTCCCTCTTAGCCTTAATAGCCTTTTGAACCTCCTCATCCCACCACCATGCATCGTGCGGTCGAGGCCCTGCCCCTTTAGAGATTCCAAGCAATTTACTACCTGCTTTCTTAATGCCACCTTCCATTTTTGTCCACAAGTCCTCTGCACTAGCCTCAAGGTTCCAAATGTCTTCCTTTAGTAACTCCTCCTTAAAGGTACCTTGAGCTAGGTCTTTCAATTTCCACCATCTTATCATTGGTTCCAATATTTTCTTATCATTCCTCCAGCTACTTTTATTCTTAACATCTAAAACCACAATACGATGTTGCGCCGTCAATGCTTCACCCGGAATGACCTTGCAATCCTTACACTTACTTTTGTCCCGTCTTCGAGTAAGTATAAGTCTATTTGACTTTGGGTTCGTCCACTCTTAAAGGTAATCAAGTGTGACCCCCTCTTTTCAAAGCAGGTATTTGCCAGCACTAGATCATAAGCCACCGCAAAATCCAAAATACTCTTTCCCTTCTCATTCCTGTTGCCAAAACCATAACCCCCATGGACCCTGTCATAACCATTACTGTCCTTACCAATATGCCCGTTAAGGTCCCCACCAATGAAAATTTGCTGATTATCCGGAATACTTTGCATAATTTCATCCATATCTTCCCAGAACTGAACCTTGGATGCTCCGTCCAAACCTACTTGGGGAGCATAAGCACTAATAACATTAATAGTGTCATCTCCCAAAACAAGCCTCAAAGAGATAATCCTGTCTCCCTTTCTCTTCACTTTCACCACCTTGTCTTTAAGTGTAGGCTCAATAATAATGCTCACACCATTCCTATTGTTATCCAAGCCACAATACCACAGCTTATATCTTGAGTTACCAATCTCTTTTGCTTTATTTCCCTTCCACCTGGTTTCCTGCAAACAAGCAATACTAACCTTCCTTCTTTTCAAAGTATCCACAAGCTCTATAGACTTCCCAGTCAGAGTGCCAATATTCCAACGACCTAATCTTAATCGGCTCCCTTGGACTTGCTTCTTTAGCCGCATTCGTCCATAATGCGGTAGCCCTTTCCTGTCTGACACCACATCCGGGCGCTGATATGGCGGGACTAACTTCTTTACTCATACTCGTCCATGGCATGGGAACCTTTGCTCATACTCCACCACACCCAGGCGTCGATGTGATGGAACCCCTTGCTCATTTAACACTACACCCGGGTGCCGATGTAGCGCGTGCCTAGGTGAGCACGTCCCAACGGTATAATGATAGTTTTGAGGATCCATAAAAAGTTTGGCAAAGTTTTTACACTGGCCGCCAACCTACCGCAACCCTCCTCCTTTATCCGGGCTTGGGACCGGCTTGGGACCGTGTACAAAGGTTCAATGGGTCCGATCTTTTTAACTCCGCCTGCGAGTATTTTGTAATTTTTCCTAAAGCAAAATCACTTCTTATAATTTTCTCTTATTTATGTAATATAAAAAATCTGTTTTTTTGTGTTAAGATATTAAAAATAATAAAAAGTTATACAATAGAACAATCAACTAATTTTAAAAAATAAGTTTTTAAAAAAATATATAGAAAAAAAAGCTACACAAATATTTTAAAATATAAATTTTTTTCAAGATTACAATGAAGTGTGGACATTCAAAAACACAAAACCTTATATTTATAAAAATATAATTCTTTTACTTAAAATATATACAATATATATTTATATATAATTAAATATATACTTACATATATATCCCTGAAAAATTTATTAACTCACCTTATTATTTTTAAATTTTATTTTTTACACTCATCATCCTCCAAGTGCAAAGTTTTATAACAATTTAGTCTTATAATCCTTTTTTTTTTCATTGCCGTTAACGGTAATTTGACGTGGCACCATCTTGATTGCCACGCAATAATGCCACATCATCCATGCCCCTTTTTTTTTCTCTCTTTCTTCACATCTCTCTCTAAACTTAGAGCTCCTCCTCCTTTCTTCTCTAGATCCCCAATCTCCATTTTTAGATTCAACCTCCAAATTCCAATAATTTTTCACGAATACAAACATATCCTTTAATGTCCATCTTAATTTCTTTACAATACACAAAAACTCAAATCTTAGAAAGAGAGTGAGAGAGCGAGAGATGGGAAAGAGGTAAAGAAATATCACTCCAATTCCTTCTCCCTTTTAACAATCTCTCTCTTTAAATTCGATTTTGATTTAGTTTGGTTTTTGTAGTAACTGTTTTGAGTTGAAAAATGTCGTCGTTTGGTTCTCGAGAATCTGCAGACCCAATTGGGAGACAATACTCACGGACGATGTTGTTCCTCGCTCTTCTAATAGTCGCGGCAAGCGCAAGAGAGATTTGATTCTGATATTTGATCTTTGATCGCGGTTTAATATTGTTTTATTTACTTTTTTTTTTCAAATGTTTGACCTAGAACTAGTCGATTTGTTTAATTCATATTTTCTTTTTAAATATATGTGTTCCTTTTAAGATTGCAGTAAGTAGGAAAAGGAGATTGGAGAGGAATCTCTTGCAATTTCGTGTTTTTGTTCTTTGAATGTTTGAACATCTTCATAGAAATATATAGGCAGAAAAACTTTAATGGATTATTGAATTTTAAGGTGGGTTTTTAATTTTTTATCTGGGTTTTTATTTTTAATTTTTTAAATTCTTGATATGGGTTTTTGCCCACTTTTGCTATTTATAAAATCTTTTATTTTTCTTTCATTTGTGCTCTATTTCCTATCTCTCTCTCAATGGTCTTGGGTCTTAAGTAGTGAAAATTTCAAATTTCAGATCTTCATTTGTTTTTCAATGTTTCCTCTATTTCTTGCATATATTAAAAGGAAAGAGTTCATTTTACAATTTTCTAACCATTTTTTCTTCTTTTTCCTCATTACTTTAGAAGACAAATAGTCAGCGGCAAAAATCTAACCAATTTTGTGCATCTATTAATTACCAGGTGAATAGCTTCCTCTTCTTACGAAAAGAAAGAAAGAACGAAAGAGAGAGATGAACAATCTGATTTTAATTTATTCCTTAAAATTAGGATGGCATGGCATTAGTTTGGCATCCATACTGGCGTGTTATCCGACGTCATATTATATTGCTATTAACGACAATATCGACAAATGAGCAATAGGATTATATTATTATAAATAATAAAATAAATAAATAATTTTTTTATTATAGATATAAATTATTTAATTATATCTAATATATAGTGTTTTATAATTAGTATATATTAATATATATAATATATATTTATATATAATTAAATATATAAAATAATTATATTTTATTATTTTTTTTATATCATATTATTATTTTTTTTGACCTTTCTGGTTATATGTAACATGTAATTATGTAAAATTTAATATATAAAATAATTTTATACTTTTATTTTTTAAAAATTAATATATATATCTAATTATATATAACATATACTCATATAGGTTATTATAAAAAAAAATTTAATTTGATAGAAATTTAAAAATTTTAAAAAAAATTTAAAAATATTTTATCAAATATATTATGCGGCGTAATATTTAATAAATAACAAGAATTTTTAATTATTACACTTAAAAACCAAAAACAATCAACTGCCAACAAAAAAAAATAAAAAAATCAACTGAATTTCAAAAATAAAAAATAAAAACCAAAGCAAAGTGAATGTAAAAAAAAACAAAAGAAAAATACTCAAGGTAATTTCAATAAAAAAAACAAACATTACAACTAAATTTTCCTATGATAAGAACCCAACGTTTCCCATCCTGTAGAGTGAACATAACAGTTGGGCCAGCAGAGGAAAGGATGATGCTAGCTTTATGGCACGCACACTGTTGAAGACACATTTTGCTGTTGCTGTGGACATCTTAAAATTTATTGTTTTGATAATCTTATAAGATACTATAATTTTTTATAATTATTATTTAATTTATAAATTTTAATTTATTATTTTAATTATTATATTAATTATTTTAAAATTTAATTATGAATTAAAATTTGAATTTAAACGATTAGGTTAATTATTTTAAAATTTTTTATTATAATATAAATTGAGAATTTGAGATTTTATGATTATGCTAATTATTTTGTAACATGATGAAAATTGAGTTTAGAGTTTTATGATTAAGTTAATTATTTTATAAAAGATATTGTCATATAAATTTATTAAAAAAATTAGTTTAAATAATTTTTTTTAAATATTTAAAAAATATATAAATATTATTTAAAAATAATATATATTATGTAATTTCTCAAAATAAATTTAAATTTTGAAATAAAAATAATAAAAATTTTAATTTTAATATTTAATTATTATGAAAATAAAATAAAATAAATATAAATATTAATGTCAAATATTTGTATTAGTTTTTTAAAATGAAAATAAAATTACTTGAAAAAAAATAAAAATAAAATTGAATATAAATTGGTCTGTAATTTTTTTTGCTTGAAAATTTTACACTCTTTCGTCTCAGTCCTGATTCCGTCATTATGTAAGTTTGATTAAGTTTAGGGATTATCACGAGAAAATTATCTCTTTTTTTTTTTGTTCATTGAAAATTTCTTTAAAAAAGGATCAAATAGACATGAACTTTGAAATTTCGCATTACAGTACAGCGTTATATTTTCACAGGGATATATAAGACTTAATTAAAGGATTTTAGACCATAGGGATATATAAGTTTTGATGATCATTGAACATAAACTTGGTGAATACAGTACAGCAGGAAATGCTAGAGAGAGAGAGATTGCAAGGTTTCAAGTTCTATATTATCAACAAAAGCAGAAAACATCATCAGCAACATCTTAAACAAAAGCAACAATATAAGCCAAATATCCATGGAAGCAGTGCGCGAAGAAAAAAGCTAATAGAACAGAAACAAAAATAAAAAAGAAATAAAAGAGAGAAATTACAGTATTTTTGATTAAAAAAAAATTCACCTAAAACTAAAAAAACGAAAAAGTTAAAAATGAAAAAAAAAGAAATAAAATCAGTAAAATTACATATAAAAATTAAAAAGTAATATACTATTTAATTTCCTCTTTGTTTTTTTATGTATATCTTTTCTTCTAGAACAGGTTCTGGAGTAAGCTTATGGAGGCAACTCACCTAAGGAACAACCAAAACAAATATATATATATATATATTAATACTATGCTTAATATATATATATATATTATTTTTATTATATAATTTAAGTTAAACAATACAATAAAACTTTGATTTTACAGACTTTTTATAAAATTTTATATTATTTTTTAATATTTAATAATAATGAGTTGCACTAGGACAACCAAAATATCAGGGCGGGCATGTCTTCTTATAACTAAACCAGGAGCAATACATTATTATATACCAATGATAAGGTAGCCTGAGAAAGGCTTCTTTTATAACATTCTAATTTCTTAATTAATTACTTCAAAATGAAATTATATGGAAATGACTTTGGCTAAACATAAATTAAAAAAAAAAAACTTGATATATAAGGACTTTGGGTTTGCTAGATTCTTCTCCCCTGGTCGGTTGGTGACTGAAGCTTTCCATCTTTTGCCCCACTTGTATTGTTTTTATGAATTTCATGTGCAAATTATGAAAAAAAGAAAAGAAAAGAAAAGAAAAAAATAGAAAAGCTTTTGCTGGTGTATTCCACACTCCTTCACGCATAGAATAAATTATAGAATACAACAGCAGAATAAGCGAATATTTATCATACAACATTGATGCGAACATTGGGAAATTTTTATATTGAATATGTTATTATTTTTTAGATTATAAACTTGAAAAAGATAAAAGCCATTTGTTCTTATTTTTTATTGAAATATTTTTGGAAAAGTTTACTTTCTCCCAATACAATTAAAAGATATAGTCCATATTCAATTTACATCTATAAATACATAACTAAAATTAATAAGATATACAAAATATAATTATTTTAATAATTTTATCACATTAAATTCAAAGTTTTTAAATTAATAAAATATACCAAATATAATTTATTTAATAATTGATAAATGAATAAAATCGTGCCAACATTTGTAACACCCCTAATTTTTTAAAAAAATTAGATAAAATAAATTAAAATTTAATATAAATTAAATAAATGAATTAAATAAAAAATGAAAGGATTTTAAGTGATAAAGTGAAATGTATATTTGAAATATATTTGAAATAAATATGACATATATAAGACATATATATATACCTAAAATATACATCACATATATATTATGTATAATTATTTGTAAGAAAAGTTGATTTTAATTATTTAATAATAATAATAATAATTAATATATATATGTATATATATATATACATATATAAGGATGAGTTTGAAAAGGAAGAGGTGAGTCTTTTCTTTCTTCTTCTTCTTCTTTAAACATGAGTTAGAGAGAGAGGTGAGAATAGAGTGAGTTTTTCATATTTACACCAAAGATTGAAAGAATTTCTAGGATTCAAGAGAAATTTTAGAAGTTTCTTCATCAATTGGTAAGTTACTTTATTAATTTTGCAAGTTCTTTGAAATTTTATGGAAAAATATGATATGTAAATTTTAGAATTGTGTATAACATATTTTAATAGCTTATTTGGGTATGTATAAAGTTGTTATGAGTAGCTAATAATTATTTTAAGGTTGGATTGAAGAAGTGATTGAATTTAAGTTGAGTTTGGAAGTGCTTATATTGAATGGTTGAGTGTGTAAAATGCAGAAATTTTATCTGACACGACCAGTGACACGCATTTCGTTGGGCATATCGACGGTGCTGAGTTTCAACTTTGATGGCACGACTAATAACACAGTCATGTCTATGAGCGTGATGTAGCTCCTATAAGGTAAAATAATTGACACGGCCAGTAATACACCTATGTTATTAGGTGTGTCAAAATTATTATAACGCAGGAGTAATGACACGGGCAGTGACACGCTTATGTCATTGGACGTGTTAAAGCTTCTGTAAAAGTGGGTTTATGACACGGTTATTAACATGCCTGTATTGTTGGGCGTGTTACTTGAGGAAATTGTCCAAAATAACTCTTTTCTTTGACTTTCATTTGTAATTTATAATTTAAATGATTTGATATTGAGAATACCTTAGAATGTAATATTAAATAGTTGTTTATGGTCACATTTAGCTTATGCATTGAGAGAGAGTAGTTTGTCTAACCCTAGTGTTGAATGGTAACTTGGAAGAGAAGGTTGGAGGGAGTTTTGAAGCTTGTTTTGGAGTGCTTTCTAAGATAAATATAAACTTTTGATAAATTTGATATGTTGGCATTAAATTGGGCTTAACATATTTTAGATAAAAAATATGTTAAGCTACTTGATACATGAATATTGTGTTGTGATATGCAAATTGTTATATATATACATTATGAAAAGCCAATATTAATGGCTAGATTGAATAAATATGAATTAGGTGCAAAATATGAAAATGACCCAAAGTGTTTGGGTAATGTGATTTTATTATGGAATATCTTACAATGTGATAAATTAAAATAAAATGACATTGATATGAATGAGATAAATGAGAAAGGAATTGAGGATGGAAAATATGAAATAATTGTGTGTCTAGTATGTTATCCAATTTTTAAAGTTCTGTGTTTCGCAGCATGCCTATGAAGTTATCCTTAATATTTGCCTTCGGGACTAGACACTTGGCGTCACTGTGATATGATTTGTCTTCGGGGCTAGCTTTTGAGCAATACTTGATTTGCCTTTCAAGCTAGACACTTGATGTCATTATTGACTAAAACAGTAACTCTGGATTTGAATAATGTATTAGTTCGTTTGGGCCCATGCTTGTGTATGTGTTTGTGTGAATTATTCAATGATGAAAGATTATGTTTAAAAGTGAGCTTGGATACCACATTGTGACATAAAATATAAGCATTTTGCATTGACATTATTTTATAGTTTTATTATTATCAAAGTTTGTACCACCAGGCTTTTAGCATAGCATGATTGTAATTCATCGCACAGGTAACATGGGTGATCCGGTAGAGCCGGAGAGTTCTACTAGGCTATGTCGGGGTTAGGCCTGTGTTGGTTGAGCTTGAAGTATTTTTGCTACATCAAGATCAAAGCTATTTTACCAGCATGTATATATTTTATGTTATAGTACTTTTTGATATTATATTATATTTTTGGAGTAAAAATATATGTATTGTAAATTATAAAGAATATTTTAAATAATTGAGAAATGTGAGGTTTTATGTGTTTTGATATATATAAATAAGTAATTGTATAAATGTATTGAGGAATAGAGAATAAGAAAATTTTTATTAAACAAGGTTATGACATTTTTATACCGTATACATATATATACTGGGTGTGTATATTATGCGTTTATAGAATATAAGTGTATTATATTTATTTTGGTATCAGAGTCTAGGTTTGAGGTTCTTGACCTAGGTGAGTTGTTAGAGGGAGAAAATTGAGACTTTAAATATGGTTTTTAATTGTGATACATGCTTTAGCACTGGTGTTTTCTGATTTTTGATGTGATAATTTCTGTTGTATTTGCAAAAATAGTTGGTTATGGCATCTCGGATACATCAGTCTACAGAGGATAGTGCAGAGATTGTAGCTTCTGATGAGGGTAGAGTTGGAGTTGGTGTTGAGTCTGTTGGTGAGGCATCTGCTTTTGTGTCTGTTGGACCAACAGCTGAGGAAATTTTGCCAGGTTAGGTACGACATATGGTGGAGCTATTGAGGTAGGCTCAGTTTAGCAACCGTAACCACCACCACAGCTACATTTGTAGCAGTAGTTGTCGGCATAAAAGTATGACAATCTGAGAAAATTTAGAGTCACAGATTTTGTTAGCACTACAAACCCTGCTGTAGTAGAACAGTGACTGAACAGGGTCCATAGAGTATTTATTCATCTTCAGACTAGTCTAGAGGAGAAGTTTATTTATACTAGATCACTCCTGCAGGGGGATGCCTATGAGTGGTGGAAGACAGTTCTCCATGGTACAGTTGATCCATCAGTTTTGGCCAATGCCGATTTTCTATGGGAACTAAAAAAGAAGTATACTTCGAGGGAGTATAAGGATACTAAGAAGATAGAGTTCCTGAGTTTGAGACAAGACACCAGGACAGTGACTGAGTATAAGATTAAGTTCATTCGGCTGAGCTAGTATGCTGGAAGAATTATTTCAGATGAGTTTGACAGATGCCGGAGGTTTGAAGAGGGGCTAAGACCCTCTATCATGTGTTTAGTGAAAGATTCTCGGTATAATAATTTTTCTCTATTGGTTGCAGCTGCCAAAAGTGTAGAGAGGGTACAGGGACTTGCAGCAGTAGCCATAGTAGAGGAGAGTAGAGGTAGGAGATCCCAAGGTGAGACATGGTCTTCACCATAGAAGAGAGCTGAGGGGGATATCTTTAGAGATTCAGTAGGAGCCAGAGGCAGCCTGGCAGGTCAGCACAACAATAGAGACAAAGACCTGCAGCCTTAATGGCTAGTGCCCATACCCCATTGACTCAGAGGTATGCTCCACCTACATGTGTTCATTGTGGCAGGGCACATGGAGATGTCTGCTGAAGGATAGGTATACCAGCAATATGTTATAGATGTAGATCACCAGACCATTTTCTCAGAGATTGTCCAGAGCCACCAGATGACTGACAAACAGATACATCAGTTTCTAGACCTAGTGTTAGAGGGGGTCATGGTGGCAGAGATTTTGATAAAGATAGTCAATCAGGGTCTGGTCAGAGAGGAAGTTCTATAGCAGGGAGTAGACCAGAGGATACAGGGCCATTGCAGTGGATTTATGTTATGCAGAGGTAGCCCGATGCTACAGCTGTTATAGCCGGTACTTTTACTTTATTTGGTACTTCAGTTCTTACATTTTTAGAACCTAGATCTACTCATTCATATATTAGTACATCTATACTGCCTGTGGATGATTTACATTCTGAGTCCTTAGGATTTGATATTTTGGTTACAAATCCTTTAGGGCATAGTATTGTGGTTAGCAGGGTGTACCGAGATAGTTTAGTTGTTGTTCAGGATAAGGAGTTTCTCGGTGACTTGATTGAGATGTCTTTTAGGGAGTATGATTTGATTCTAGGTATGGATTGGTTATCCAAGCATGAGGCTATGGTAGACTATCAGCGAAATTGTGTTACCTTGAGAACACATGATAGTAGAGATGTGGTAGTATTTGGTGAGTAGATATACCTTTCATCCATATTTATTTTAGCTGTTTCAGCTAGGAGGATGATTCAGAAGGGATGTGAGGCATATCTTGCTCATGTTGTAGATACTAGAGTAGTGGGGTCCCAGCTTGACAGTATACCTACAGTTGTCGAGTTTCTAGATATTTTTCCTGATGAGTTGCCGGGGGTGCCTCCTGAAAGAGAGGTGGAGTTTGGTATTGAATTATTGTTTGGTATCACTCTTATCTCTATTACCCCTTATCGGATGGCACCTGCAGAATTGAAAGAGTTGAAGGTGCAGTTGTAAGAGTTGCTTAATAAAGAATTTATTCGCCCTAGTGTATCTCCGAGGAGAGCACTTGTTTTGTTTATGAAGAAGAAGGGTGACACTTTAAGATTATGTATTGATTACAAGCAGTTGAATAAGGTGACCATCAAGAATAAGTATCCATTATCTCGGATAGATGATCTCTTTGATCAGTTGAAGGGAGAAACAATATTCTCTAAGATTGATCTAAGATCAGGGTATCATTAGTTGAAAGTTAGAGATGTACATGTACCTAAGACATAAGTATCCATTACTTGGATAGATGATCTCTTTGATCAGTTGAAGGGAGCAGGAATATTCTCTAAGATTGATCTGAGATCAGGGTACCATCAGTTGAAAGTTAGAGATACAGATATACCCAAGACAACCTTCCATATGAGGTATGGGCATTATGAGTTTCTGGTAATGCCCTTTGGATTGACGAATACACCAGCAACATTTATGAATTTGATGAATAGGGTGTTTAGATCATACTTAGATCAATTTGTGGTGATCTTCATTGATGATATTTTGATGTATTCGCGTAATAAGGATGATCATGTCAGGCATCTGCAGATTGTATTGCAGACTTTGAGAGAGAAGCAGTTGTATGCTAAGTTGTCTAAGTGTGAATTCTGGCTCGAACAAGTAATTTTTCTCGGTCATGTGGTATCAGCAGAAGGTATTAGAGTTGATCTGAGTAAAGTTGAGGTTATCTTGAATTGGAGTCCGCCGAAGACTATGACATAAGTTAGAAATTTTCTGGGTTTAACAGGTTATTATCGTCGATTTGTGAATGATTTTTCTATTATAGCTACACCACTCACCAGATTACTTCAGAAATGAGTTAAATTTATATGGACAGATTGGTGTCAGGTGAGTTTTGAATAGCTGAGGGAGATGTTGACTCAAGCTCTTGTGCTTACCCTGCATGTGGAAGGTAAACCTTATGTGATATATAGTGATGCTTTACATAGGGGTGAGGTTGTGTTCTGATACAGGAGAGTAAAGTCATTGCTTATGCATCTCGACAGTTAAAGCCACGTGAACTAAATTACCTGACTCATGATTTAGAGTTAGCAGCCATAGTTTTTGCATTGAAAATTTGATATTATTTGTATGGGGAGAAGTGTTTCATTTATACTGATCATTAGAGTTTGAAGTATCTGGGTGTTCAGAGAGAGTTGAATCTTCTGCAGAGACGATGGTTAGAGTTTATTAAAGACTATGATTATTTGATTGATTATCATCTTGGCAAGGCAAATGTTTTTGTTGATGCCTTGAGTCGGAAGTCTTTAACAGGTTTGACTGCTTATTCACTCTCATTACTTATAGAGTTAAGAGCGTTGCATGCCAGATTTGAGTCTTGTGATGATGGTACATTGATAGCTCAATTGCAATTAAAGCCAGTGTTGTTGGATCAGGTTAGGGAAGCCCAGTTGGCAGATAAGAAGATCCAGAAGATTGTGTTAGATTGCCAAAAAGGGGAGAGTCAAGACTTTTCATATAAGAGATGATGTCAGTCTATGGTACAAAGATAGATTGTGCATTCCTGATGATGCTGGATTGAAAAGGATGATATTAAGGAAAGCATATTAGTCAGTTTATGCTATGCACCCTAGTAGTACCAAGATGTATCAAGATTTGAAACAATATTATTGGTGGCCATGTATGAAGAGGGACATAGCAAAATTTATATCCAGGTTTCTCACTTGCCGAGAGTGAAAGTTGAACACCAAGTTCCTTCAGGGTTGCTTCAACCTTTATCAGTACCATAATGGAAATGAAAGCGAGTGATGATGAATTTTGTGACTGGACTGCCTTTGACACAGAAGAAGCATGATGCAATTTGGGTGATTGTTGATTGGATGACAAAGATAGCTCATTTTCTTTCAGTTCATATGGATTACTCACTCGAGAGATTAGCTGAGCTGTATATCGGTGAGATAGTGAGGCTACATGGAGTTACAGTTTCTTTAGTATCGGACCAAGATTCCCAATTTACATCGAGATTTTAGAGGAATTTGCAGGATGTATTGGGTTCTCGATTGTATTTTAGTACTACTTTTCATCCTCAGATAGATGGACAGTTAGAGAGAGTGATACAGATTCTAGAGGATATGTTGAGAATTTGTATCATTGATTTTACATGGAGTTAGAACAAATTTTTACCACTGATTTAGTTTGCATATAATAACAGTCATCAGTCCAGTATTGGGATGACACCTTATGAGGCCTTGTATGGTAGAAAGTGCAGAACACTTTTGTGTTGGGATAAGATTGGAGAAGGTAAACTAGTTGGTCCTAATTTGATTAAGGAAACAGAAGAGAAAGTAAAATTGATACAGAGTCGTCTGAAAGCAGCTTCAGACTGAAAAAAATCCTATACAAATTTGAAGAGAAAGGATATAGAGTTCAGTGTGAGAGATAAAGTATTTCTGAAAGTATCTCTGTGGAAGAAGATTTTAAGATTTGGCTGCAAAGGAAACTTTAGTCCTTGTTTTATAGGACCATATGAGATTTTGGAGAGAGTTGGTCCAGTAGCTTACAGGTTGGCTCTACTGCCTGAATTAGACTGGATACATAATATCTTCTATGTCTCTATGCTTCGAAGGTACAAGTCAGACCCATCTAATATCTTGTTAGTGGAGCCTATTGAGGTGAGCCCAGATCTAACTTATGAAGAAGAATCAGTGGCGATTTTAGCATGAGAAATTAAAGAGTTGAGAAATAAGAAAGTACCACTTGTGAAAGTTCTTTGGAAGAATCATGCCACTGAGGAGGCGACATGGGAGAGTGAGCAATTGATGCGGAATCAGTATCCTTAGTTGTTCTATAGTTGATAACATGTAATTTCGCGGACAAAATTTTTTTAAGGAAGAGAGAATTGTAACACCCCTAATTTCTAAAAAATTTAAATAAAATAAATTAAAATTAAATATAAATTAAATAAATGAATTAAATGAAAAATGAAAGGATTTTAAGTAATAAATTAGAATGTATATTTGAAATATATTTGAAATAAATATGACATATACAAGACATATATATATCTAAAATATACATCACATATATATTATGTATAATTCTTTGTTAGGAAAGTTGATTTTAATTATTTAATAATATATATATATATATATATATAGATAAGGATGGTTTTAAAAAGGAAGATGTGAGTTTTTTCTTTCTTCTCCTTCTTCTTTGAACATGAGTTAGAGAGAGAGGTGAGAATAGAGTGAGTTTTTCATATTTACACTAAAGATTGAAAGAATTTCAAGGATTCAAGAGAAGTTTTAGAAGTTTCTTCATCAATTAGTAAGTTATTTTATTAATTTTGAAAGTTCTTTGGAATTCTATGGAAGAACATGATATGCGGATTTTGAGATTGTTATTAGCGTGCTTTAATAGCTTATTTGGATATGTATGAATTTGTTGTGAGTAGTTAATAATGATTTTAAGATTGGATTGAAGAAGTGATTGAATTTAAGTTAAGTTTGGAAGTGGTTGTGTTGAATGGTTGAGTGTGCGAAATGTAGAAATTTTACCTGACATGACCAGTGATACGACCATATCATTGGGCTTGTCAACAGTACTTGGTTTCAATGTTGATGACAAGACCAGTAACACGACCATGTCTCTAAGCGTGTCATAGTTACTGTAAGACAAGATAATTAATATAGCCAGTAATACGTCTGTGTTGTTGGGCCTGTCAAAATTTCTATAATGCAGGAGTAATGATACAGGCAGCGACATGCCCATGTCGTTGAACGTGTCAAAGCTTCTGTAAAAGTGGGTTTATGATACGATCATTAACACGCCCGTGTTGTTGGGCGTGTTACTTGAGAAAATTATCCAAAATAATTCTTTCTTTGTTTTTCATTTGTAATTCCTAATTTAAATAATTTAATATTGAGAATGTCTTAGAATATGATATTAAATGGTTGTTTATGATCATATTTGGCTTAGTCATTGAGAGAGAGTAGTTTATCCAACCTTAGTATTGAAGGACAACTTGGAAGAGAATGTTGGAGGGAGTTTTGAAGCTTTTTTTGGAGTTCTTTCTAAGGTAAGTACAAACTTTTGATAAATTTGATATGTTGACATTAAATTAGATTTAACACATTTTAGATAAAAATGTGTTAAGCTACTTGATACATGAACATTGTATTGTGACATGCAAATTCTTATATATATGCATTGTGAAAAGCCAATATTAATGGTTAGATTGAATAAATGTGAATTATGTGCAAAATATGAAAATGACCCAAAGTGTTTAGGTAATGTGATTTTGTTATGGAATATCTTACAATGTAATAAATTGAAATAAAATGATATTGATATGAATGAGATAAATGGGAAAATGAGAAAGGAATTGATAATGAAAAATATGAAATAATTGTGTATCTAGTATGTTATTCAATTTTCAGAGTTCTGTATTTAGCGGCATGCCTATGAGCTTATCCTCAATATTTGCCTTCAGGGCTAGACACTTAGCTTCACTGTGATATGATTTGCCTTCAGGGCTAGCTTTTGAGCATTACTTGGTTTGTCTTCGGGGCTAGACACTGAGTATCATTATTGACCAAAACAATAGCTCTGAGATTTGAATAATGTATTAGTTCGTTTGGGCCCATACATTCTGTATGCGTTTGTGTGAATTATTCAATGATGGAATAATATGTTTAAGAGTGAGCTTGAATACCACATTGTGACATAACATATAAGCGTTTTGTATTGGTATTATTTTATAGTTTTATTATTATCAAAATTTGTACCACTAGGCTTTTAGCTTAGCGATTATAATTTATCGTGCAGGTGACAGGGTGATCCGATAGAGCCGGAGAGTTCTACTAGACTAGGTCGAGTCTAAACTTGTATTGATTGAGCTTCAAGTGTTTTTGCTACATCAAGATCAAAGCTATTTTGCCAGCATGTATATATTTTATGTTATAGTACTTTTAGATATTATGTATATTATACTATATTTTTGGAGTAAAAATATACATATTGTAAATTATAAAAAATATTTTGAATAATTGAGACTTGTGAAGTTTTATGTGTTTTGATATATATAAATAAGTAATTGTATAAATATTTTGAGGAACGAAAAATAAATTTTTTTTTATTAAATAAGGTTGTGACATTTTTATACTATATATGCATATTTTACATATATTTAATGTGTGTATTATATATTTATAAGGCATAAGAGTGTTACAATATTTATATGAAATAATAATAAAACAAAGAATGAATTATACCCATCGATTCTAAAAAATTTACTAATGTACTCTGATTGACAAATTTGATACATAGGGTTAGATTTGATAACTTAAAAGGAGGGATTTAATTGATTCACTCATGTACATTGCACTGTTATCTTTGGAAATGAATGGTTTATAAATTGATATTTGATCATGCAGAATGATAATATGTATTAGTGTGATTTTTTTTAGAGACCAAATATGTAAGTCATCCAATAAAAAAAATTAAACATGATAAAAATTCTAAATTTAAATTTACTTATTAACTTATGAATATATAAATTTATAAAAATAAACACTAAGAATTAAAAATTAGAGATCAGAATAAATAGCCAAAGAAGCTATTAATGTTCAAAGAACACTATTCAAGTCAAAAACCAGTGCAGTAAATTAGTGATAAACTACCAAAACCTAGTAGTTCATTATTAATATAATGAAATCATGACTACCAATTTAACTGAAAATGACTTTCATCTAATATTTTCTTTAATTTATTTATTATAAACTTATATAATATAATATATTTTTTCTATAAATAATATATATATATATAGTTACAGGATTTTAATTTGATGGCTTAGTGCGTCCCAAAAAGAAAAGTATTTGACGGAGCAACAAACACGGAACTTCAACCGACTCTTTCTTTTGAAACAACTTCCATATTTACATAAAAAGTTGAATCATTTTATTAAAAATAATTTTTTTCATAAAAATATACTAATATTTATATATAATCTTAATGGTAATTAATTGAATATATTAGCTATAATTAATAATTAACAGCTATTAACATCTAACAAACAACTATTATGAACTGCTAAATCAAATGAATATTAAGGATGTGAATTTAATTATTAAGTGAATCTCGTATTAAATGAATTATATATTATTTTTTACAAAATAAAATTTTAAGTAATTCTTTTAAAAGATCAATAATGCTGATTGATGAAAATTTTTTAATAATAATATATATAATATTGATAAAGATTTTTCTAAATGTTGAGGCAACTGCCACCTTCGACTACTTTTAAAATTCTCCATTTTTTAAAAAAAATATAAAATTGTATTAGATAATCATAATTCAGTAAAAAAAAAGCCACCAAATAGTAGTGACCAATGTAATGTACATTCCAATATTTCAAAAGGATGAAATTGCAAAATTGAATTTTTCAACTCAAAATTTAGTTGAATTGACTGTAAGATCCTTTTAACCATAATAAATCTTGATTTTTGGCATTGATTTCTTAAATTTTATTTTAATTTTATCTAAAAATTTCATAAATTTCAATTGTTTTTATTTTATACAGAATTAAAATAATCTAATTAATATATATATATATAATATTATAATTTTAATTATCTGGATTTAATTTTTTTTATTTTTATTTTGATTGGTTTACTAAAATTTAATTTGGCTTGGCTTTTTCTGTTAAAAGTTTCAATTATTTTAATATTCTTTATTGTTTATTATTCTTAATTAGAAAGTTCCAGGGTGTAAACATATTTAAAATAAATAAAAGAAGAATTGAAATCTGAATAGGGTAGAAAGGAAAGAAGTTTCTTGAGAAAAAAGAATGGCAGAAATATAAACACTTTCAGTGATAAGAAGTAATCTGAAAAATTAAAAATGGGAAAGAAATCTGAAAAAATAAAAAATAAATTTATCAGTCAGACGAGACCCACCGCATTTCTCTATCTTTTCCCTCACTCAACTGTCTTTCTCTCTCTCTCTCTCTCTCTCCATAACTTCTTCTTCTTCTTCTCTCTGTCTCTCTCCCTCTCAACTTGTTTCCCTCTCTCTTCAAACTCTTCAAAAACCACCGCTTTGCATTTGTTTATAAATACCCTTTTCATGTTTTTCCATGCCATTGCCTTTTGTATTCCAATTTTTCATTTTCTTTTCACTTCCTCTGTTTTTTCTTGATTCTTTTTTCGTTTTTAATTAATGGATCCTCTTGAATTGAACAAGAACCATCATCATCATGGACTCATAAGACTCAAATGTTCAGTTCAGAACTACAATTGGGGTAAAATTGGGTTAGATTCCGAAGTTGCTAGGCTTAATGAGTTGAATTCTGGGTCTGAAATAGATGGTGATAAGCCTTATGCGGAACTTTGGATGGGAACCCATGAGTCCGGACCTTCATTTCTGGTGGAAACTGCGGTACAGAATGGGAACCCAATTGGGTCTCCTGTTATTAGTTTGAAAGAGTGGATTTTATTGAACCCTGATGTGCTTGGAGACAAGGTGTTTAATAAGTGGGGTTGTGATCTCCCTTTCTTGTTCAAGGTACTTCATAATGTTTTGTTTGTTTTTATGATTCTGTAATAACTGGGTTTTGTTTTTCAATCATTATTTAATAGCAATCTTAATTGAGGTTCCGAATTTTGAGGTATAATTTTGTGGCGGCATTATACGCTTCTGAGTTCCGACCCAGAATTTGAAGGATTTTGCTTTATGATTTCTGTTTGCTGTAATTGGTAGGTACTTTCTATAGCCAAAGCATTGTCAATTCAGGCTCACCCTGATAAAGAATTGGCCAAAATGCTACATAAGCTGCAGCCAGATGTTTACAAGGATGATAACCATAAGCCTGAGATGGCTTTGGCCATAACAGAGTTTGAGGCCCTTTGTGGTTTTATCAGTCTAAATGTAAGTACACATACCTGCATAATTGAGTTGCTATTATGTATTTTGGATATCATATTTTTCTCTTATTGGTTAGTGTAACAAATCAAAATTCTTTTAAGGCCATGAAAATGCATGATGAGCAAATGTGAGTCCCTTGATTTTTTTATTTTTATATTTTATGAGAAATTCAATAGATCCGTTAAATTGGATGAAATTTTACTCGGTCTTGAATGGTCATTAGTGTAATTGATTCTAACTGGCAAAGCTTAATATCATGTGACCAGGAGTAGCTCAATTTTTTTAAATGGGAGAAGATTTATTTAGTCATCAATTCTATATTTTTTTGCTTAAGCTTATAAAAATACGACACTGTCACGCACCTTTATCTTTTTGTAAAGCATGCTTTTTTCAAAGAAATCTTAGTTAGGACGGGAGTGTTTACTAGAATATACAAGAATCTAGTGATAACCCAGAAAATTTAAATAAGATATAGGGTGAAATTTCACAAAAAAGGCCTTAATTTCCTGGCATGTTTATTAGCTTGAAAAAGGAAGTGCTTATTTTAATCCAAAAGACTCATAGGAATTGTTGTATGGAAGATGAGAATTTTCTTTTCCAAGTAATCCTACTTTGTGCTTATGTGGACAATGTTAGTGGTTCCTCTATGAGTTTATTTTATAAATTCATATTCATTTACCTGAAAGCAAATTGCTATTTCTTTTCAGGAGCTCAAAGGTGTGCTTCATAATGTTCCTGAGATCGTAGAAATGGTTGGCAGTGCAGATGCAAACCAACTCTTGTGTCTGAATGAGCAGGATGACAAGGAGAAAGTAAAATCAGTTTTGAGATCAATTTTCACCCAACTTATGTCAGCTAACAAAGAGGTGACAACTAAAGCAATATCAAAGTTGAAAAATCGATTGCACTTTGAAAGGCAGGTCAGTTGAAGTTTATTGCTTTTTTCTGGTATTCTGTATGGTAATTTGAATAATCCGAAATTACCATATTGTGTGGTGTTTTTTGCTTCCATTCATGGAGTTGAACTTCTTACACAAGGATTGTTACATTATAAATTCGATAGTAGATTTAAAAACATTGCAAGTTGAAAGTGTTGGTTTTGATATAGGTGATAGTATGCCTCTTTCTTTTCCTGAGGAAGCAGCTGCTTAAAAGTTTTGGTAGTAGGTGGTCCACATTGTCAAATATTCTTTTTTTATTTACTAATGAGATGTTGATTTTTATTTTTCTTTTCTTGAGGGGATAATGAGATGTTATATAACTTGCTGTCATGGTCTTGACCCCTGGTTGATTAACTTCCCATCTTTTATGTACTGCATCAGCTGAGGCAGTTGACAGATAAGGAACAACTGGTCTTGCGGTTGGAAAGGCAATATTCAGCTGATGTTGGTGTTATTTCAGCTTTCTTTTTCAATTATGTGAAGCTTAACCCTGGTGAAGCATTGTATCTTGGGGCAAATGAACCCCATGCTTACATATATGGTGAGTGCATTGAGTGCATGGCAACATCAGACAATGTTGTGCGGGCCGGCCTTACTCCCAAGCTTCGGGACATCCAAACTCTTTGTTCCATGCTTACATACAAACAGGTGAATAAATCATTCTCATATTTAGTTGAGGATTTTTTTAAATTTTCCTCCTGTGCGAGTGGACATATTTGTTTCTTGTATGTGAAGCTTGATATCAACGCCTGCTGATTTCATCTAATGGCCTGTGCATAAAGCTGCTATGACCTGCTCTCACTTGTAATACAAATTACCCCATAAACAGCATTCCTGGCCAAAAGCTGCTATTATAATGGATTCTGATGAGATTACACTCTTTGTTTCCTTAGTGATTTAAATTATAGAGGTCACTGCAACCTGACAATCCTTTGTAAATTAGGGAGTCTGGATGACATTTTATTTCTCTGAGTGGAACAATTTCACGAGTAGACACAGAGATATCACAGTGGTGGTTCTCTGCAATGATAAATTGAGCCCTTGAAGGTATACTGTGACTATCTATTGATAGATATTTGACCAAATTGCGGATGATTAACTGTCAATGTGTCTTGAGTTGAGTGCATGGTTAAACATTGTTGGTTACTCTGAAAAAATTTTCTCATCACATTTTGTAACAGAACTCATTATATTAAAACCCTGCAAATTTTTGAAATCTGCTTCTCTGGTTGTGATCCAGGGGTTCCCTGAAATCCTGAAAGGCTTTCCGCTGAGCCCATATATAACAAGATACCTCCCACCGTTTGATGAATTTGAGGTTGATAGCTGCATTCTTCCTAGCGGGGCATCAACATTGTTCCCTGCAATTCCAGGTCCTTCCATTTTTCTGATCACATATGGGGAGGGTAGAATGCACACAGAATCATCCATAGAAGTTGTTACAGAAGGAGATGTTCTGTTTGCACCTGCAAACATGGAGATCAGCGTAGCAACTGCATCTGAGCTCCACCTGTATAGGTCTGGAGTAAATAGCAGGTTCTTTCAGATCTTGTGAATGGAAATTGGAAAGACAAATCAGTTCTCAGTTTTAGTTTGGGTAATTTATTGATTGATTTTTCATGTCTCATGCTATAAAACTTTCTTTTATTTATGTATTTAATGCAATATTATAATGTGCTTTAAGAGTAATATTATAGCATGAATGTAAATGCAATTATATGTAGTTTGAGGTTATAGTAGCAAGAAATAGAATCATACTCCATTTATAATATTCATTTTCAATCTTTCATTTTATTTATTTATTTATTATTTATTGGATTTCAACTTGTAACTTCCCAAATAATAAAATAATTATTAAATCATTGAGATTATGTTTTTTTTTTGTGTACTCAATTTTAGATTTTGATGCCCAATATTTTTTTTTTCTAGCATCACTTTATTCATCCATTTGGTATTCCATACTGAACACCTTTTAATCAATAAAAATCAGTATTAAATAATTGAGAAGATAACAGGTTAAGTTGCTTTTGATATGATTGAGGATGGACTAATTAGTTCTTGAAATTCTAAGTTACTTTTGATATGATTGAGGATGGACTAACTAGTTCTTAAAATTCTAATTATTTAGTCATACATAAGATAATTACCATTTTCTTTTGGTTAAGATATAACTATTATATTTGCATTTAGAGGCATTTGTTCATAGGGTCAGGCCCGGCTCTCAAGAGAAGCACTATGAGCGGTTGCTCAGGCCCCTCAAATCCAAAAGGCCAAAATTCTATAAATATATGTATACTGAGAAATGATACTCTGCTGCATGTCCATGGATCAAAACATGTTTGTTTGTATTGTATGCTTATCGATTTTCTGAAACATATGCCAAGAAAATTAATGTTTTCTGAAAGGTATTATATGACAATAATTATAATTGAAAAAATAAACAATTTTTTATAAAATTTCTTCACTGAAATTTTTAATTTTTTTTTTAAAAATTTACTTTTATTTTTATTTCATAGCGTTAATTTTAATTAATATTATTTATCGTCAATTGGAATTAATTTAAGTGATTTATTTACAAATCATTAAAAATGAGTATATGGTGTATTAATCACTTATATTTTTATTTATATTTACAAAATTTTAAAAATCACAATGACTACTAAAATTTTAAATTTGACACCTGGTATATATTATAAAAATTCATTTAATTAGGCTACTTACTCCATAAATCAAGCTATTTTATAAACATTAAACAAGTATATTTATATATGAGAAGTTTGCTCTGATAGAAGTGTCTCTCTTCGGCTACAAAGTCTCACTCTAGTTTGCTCTGATAGAAGTGTCTCTCTTCGGCTACAAAGTCTCACTCTTCTGTCTTTAGCAATTTTTTAGAAAGGCAGACGGCAATCCTAAAATTTTCATTTTTAAAGATTTTTCTCTATGAAAGCCATGGTTTTTCCTTTCGGTGTTCTCTTCACTACCTTCTTTTGAGAATCATTTTGCAGATCTATCTCCTTCATTCTCATGTTCTGAAAATATTTACTCCGGTATTATTTTTTAGGGGTTCATATTTTAATTTCTGCTCGGGGTCTCCAAAATATTCAAGACGGCCCTGCATAGGATTGTGCAGAATTTATTTACCTGACCGGAACAACCCATACCAAAGCTTTCACGGTTCAGGTTATCGGTCTATGCTATTTGCTTCGTCGGTGGGGGATGGGAATTTCTAAAGTTCTCGTGTATGCTCAGTCAGTCGGTCGGTTTGGACTCTAAATTTTCAAATGAATCAATATCCGATCGACTATTATAAAACATATATATTATATAATATACTAAACGGTGTCGGTTTCTCTTAGAGGAAATGAAGTTGTTTAAAATGTTTAGATAAATACCTTAAAGTGGGAACCCTAGGTTCCTAGAGCCGCTTCAAAAATTCTCTCTTCTCTCCTCTCAAAATTTCTCTTCTTTTCTCAAAAATGTTCTCGGCTTCTTTAATCTCCCTCTCCTCTCTCTTTGATTTATCTCTCTGATATCTAATCTCTCCCTTTTCTCTGGTCCTTTATCTCTTACTCTCTTAGACACTTAGAGACTCTAACTCCGTCTCACTTTCTCTATCTCTCAATTCGTCAATTGAATGAAATTTCTTGTTTTGCTCTTGGTGAGTTCTCTAACCTTTTAAAGTTTATTGTTTTTGTGTGATTTGGTTTTATTTTGTGCTTGCTGGGTTTTAGATTTGCAGAAATATTTCATAAATATTTTGAAAGATTGTGTTTGAAATATTGTATTTTTACATTTTTTTTATTTTAGTTAATATTTTCGTTATGTTTAAATATATTTGAAAGTTAGGGGGTCTTGATTATATTTTTATGAAAATCTGTTTGTTTAAATCTGTTATGATTTTCAGATTCTGTTTTCATTATTTAGTATTTACAAATAGTTATGATTTTGTTTAAACTTATTTGATTTTGTTTTTTGTTGATTTTGTTGATAGAACTCGAACTTATCTGATTTCACCTAATCAAAGTTAAATTTGTGTGGGTTGATCAAAATTTCTTATAGTTCGGTCGACTTCGAATGAAGATTTTTTGCACAACGAAGGGTTTGATCGATTTGAGAAATTTCCCTAACAGGATTGAAACTCGACCTGTGCACACTCTTATTTGTGTGTATGTGGAATATGCAATTTGGATAATGTTTTATTTGTTCAATTGCATAAACACATTTTTTTAATCAATTAAACCCTTTTTGCAATACAATTAACATATAAACTACTTATAACTAACATATTTTAATTTTATTTAAATATCTTTAGCTTAATAAATTTAAATTAATTTATAAGAACACATAAATTCTCTCTAAAATCCCTATTTGTTCTAATTAGCTGTTTTTAAAAAATCATTTTCATAGTAAAATTTTACTATATTTAGGATGGGATAATTTCTCTAGTTATTGTCTTATGTGCTGATAAGTTTAGTTTTAGTGAGTTTGTTACTCAATGAATTAGTGACTATTTAGCCAATTATAGACGTTCGATGTGTTTCGTTATCTTCGGAGGATGAGGAGGATTTAGGGTTAGCAGTAGCAGGCAAATTGGCTACTGATATAAGTGGAACTTACAAATTAATGCCTGGTTGGAAGGTTTTTTACTGAAAGAATGGTCAACTTCTCTACAATGAAACAAACATTAGCCTCTATTTAGTGGTCGGTGAAAGGTGTTTGCATCAAAGAGAATAGTTTTGGTCTGTATGTATTTCAATTTTTTCACATTGTTGATATGACTAGGATGTTGGAGAATGGGCCATGGATTTTTTATGGCCATTTATTACTGTTAAAGCAATTACAAGCTAATAAACACCCTGCAACTATTGCACTTTATCAAGCTGCACTTCGGATGCATGTCTACAATCTTCCTTTTGGCTTTATGAATGAGAAAATCAGTAGGAATTTTGGAAATTATATTAGAGTGTTTGTGGATATTAATGCCAATAATTTTACTCGGGTTTGGCAAAACTATATGCGGATCAGGGTACTTTTAGATGCTCTTCAGCCTTTACATCGCAGGATGAAGATAAAGTGCTAGGGTGGTGAGTGGCAATAGGTGGATTTTAAGTTGGGGTATCTGAAAATGTTTTGCTTCTTTTGTGGTTTGTTGGGCCATGGTGAATGCTTTTGCCCTAAGTTTTTTAATAGCTCTAGTTCACTAGCGAAATCATTTGGTGCCTTCAAGTATCCTCTCATTGGCAATATCAACATATAGGTGGACATTGGTTGAGTAAAGGGCCACTAGTAGCGGATGGGACCAGTGCCACCGATGATGTGGTTAGAGAGGAGGCATTGGGTAAGTTGGGTAAGAGTAATGGCAAGGGAGAACAAATTGTCACTTTGGGTGTGTTAATGGGCTGCAATTTATGGATGCTCTAAGACGTGTGTTAGTAGAAGTAGGGGACAATAGTGTTGTTGATAGATTACCGAGAATGGTAGTTATTAAGAATGGAGAAAAATAGTGGTGAGTGAAAGTAAAAAATATAGACTAGTAATTGATTTTTATAGGGATATTATATATGTTGGGCTTAGGCCTGAAGCAAACATTATTGTCTCTGAATAAAAAAAAAATTGATTTGGTAGGCAGCTTTCTCAGAGCCATGAGTCTCTTATGTTGGAAATATCATAAGATGGGTAACCTATGAGCCATTCAATATTTATAGGACTTGGTCAAGGATCGTAGACTTAGTTTACTATTTCTAATAGGAAGTGCGAGTGATAGAGGACGGTTGGAGGCTATTTGAGTATAATTGATATTTGACATAAAGATTTATAAGGTATTATGGTCAGCCAGAGATATGTTTGTGGAAGGAATCTTGGGCTTTTTTGCATCATTTAAAACATGTATCTGATTTTCCTTGGTGTTGTGCTAGGAATTTTAATTCCATACTACTTCAATCTAAAAAGAGGGCTCATCATCCCTAACCAAATTGGTTGATTGAAGGTTTTTGAAATGTTATGGAGGATTGTAATTTGAATGATTTAGGAATGATTGGCCATTTATTCACATAGGACAAAGGAAGGGGTTCCATTGAGTAGAGGAGCAGCTTGATTGAGTTTTTGCCATAGAGAGGTGGGTACAATATTTTTTGAATTGTGTGGCTCATAATTTAGTGTTTCTATCTTCGGGCCGCACACCTCTACTCCATAAGTTTGATAGGGCGAGAATCCAAAATGGTTGGATTCATAAGGTAAGGTGTGCTCAAGTTATTAAAGAGAGCTAGAATTGAATTATTGGGAATCCATTACATGAGCATCTCTGTGTTTTTGGTGGTGACTTTTAAAAGTGGGATTTGACTATTACTGGTTCTTTTCATAAAAGAATACAAACTTTAAAGCGACGTATGAGCAATCTGCAGAGGCGAAGAGAACCATGGGTTGTAGATGAATTTTATAGTATTAAAGAACATTATTACGAAGTATTAAATCAGTAAGAGGTGTTTTGGAAACAGAGGGGAAAGTTATTTTAGTTGGAGGGAGACCTAAACTCTAAATATTTCCATTTCATGACTTCTAGGAGGCATAAGATGAATGAGATTTGCAGGTTGCGGTATGACTCTAGTAATTGGCACGGTTGGAATGATGGACTAGGAATTGTGGTTACTAACCATTTTGCTAGTTTGTTCCAAACTTAGGGTGGTGAAGCCAGTGAGATTCTTACTTGTGTTTCTCAAAGGGTTACTGCAGAACATAATGATATGTTACTTGAAGATTTTACTGAAAAGAAGGTTAAGGATGTTATTTTTAATATGAATCCTCATGTCTAACAATAGGTGTTCTTCCAAATGATCTAAATAAGATAACCATAGTTCTCATACCAAAGAAGAAACATCTGAAGATTATGAGTGATCTCAAACCTATTTCATTATGCAATGTTTTGTTGAAGATAATATCCAAGATGCTACCAAGGAGATTGTGGGTTTTGTTGCCTTCGATCATATCCACGATGCAATGTGCTTTTGTGATTGGTCAACAAATAACTAATAACATTTTGCTAATAGCAGAAATATTATATTTTTTAAAGAGAAAAATAAAAGGGAAAATAGGTATAACAACTCTTAAAGTTGATATGAGAAAAGCCTACGATTGTGTTGAATGGAAGTTCTTGGAACTTATGATGCCACAATTGGGGTTTGTTGAAAGATGGATTTGATTAATCATTGATGTGCATGTCAACTATTCAATATCAAGTGGTGCATAATAATTATTATCTTGGACCAATAATTCCAAAACGTAGATTGCATCAAGGGGATCCACTATCCTCATATTTATTCATTATCTGTGTAAAGGCCTTATGACACTTTTATGGAAAAAGGAGATGTAGGGGTTGTTACATGGGTGTCACCTAGCAAGGGGTGCTCCTACCATATCTAGTCTATTTTTCACAGATGACAACATCTTTTTCTTTTAGGCGGTGAAAGAGGAATTGGATTGTATGATATCGGTGCTTCAAAGCTATGAAAATGCTTCTAGAAAAAAGATCAATTTCTAGAAATCTTTATTTCAATTTAGTGTAAATGTGAAGGTGAGTGATAAGAAGGTGGAGGTTTCAACTCTTTCGATGGATCAAATGAAACACTCTTATATCATATATTTGTATAATATATATACCAGGTATATGTAAAATATGCATATATAATACAAGAATGTCACAATTTTTGTCATTATAAAATTTCTATAATTTCAAGAAAACTATTTTATACCATAAAATATATTTTAATAATTATATATAAATATACTAAAAACACATATTTTAGAGGAAAATCTCTTAGAAAAATTTATCAGAGTTTTATCTGAAATTTGAGTAATCCTAAAATTCAAACATACAAAACATGCACGAAAAGTTCACACACCCAAAACATGTTAACTCATTCACATGTCCAAATAAATATTTCCATAATCCAACATCAATGGTATCACATCTTCATTTCATTACACATATGGTGTTTTGAAGATTCACATAACTTACACTAAACTTATAACAATTTAATAAGATCCTTAATGTATACAAAACATAATATGTTTATTAAAACAAATAAACATCTACAAGCTATGCAATAACCTCTGATTTCGTGGCAACTTGATAAACTTCAAGAATTATCCAAAGACTTCATATCTAGTTAAGTCAATTAAAGTTCTTCGCCTCTATCCTGTCACTTGCGCGATGGACAATTCGGGCTAAGTTTTTTGCTTAGTGCAACATAGTTTGATAATAATGAAAATTTAAAGATAATAATGTAAAATGTTTTTCTTCCGTAAATCACAATATGACATGCAACTACACTATAAACTTTATGAATTTTTCATCTTAAACCATCACATCATATTTACATGCATTAGACCCAAATGACCATATATAATATTCAAGTTTCAGATATATTGTTTTGGACCAACATTTGACATCAATATTTAGCCTGAAAGCAAATAATATTGACGTTCAGCATCTAGCCTGAAGACAAATAAATGTGATTCCTAACATTTGGCTCGAAAATAATAATAATGACACCCAGTGTCTGGCCCAAATGCAAATAACCGGTATGCTGTATAACACCAAACACAATACTCTGAAAATTAATATTACATAAGGTTTCACGCATAACACATAATTTCACATTTTTCTTATACTTTGAAAATTATGCCAACTTTCATTCTTTTTGGATTTTATCCATGATTTCTCATTATTTTCATACATTTTCACCAATTTGCTTGCCACAACCTCAATATGGCCAAATTTTGCCTACATTTGGCATAATTACACATTGTCCACAAATATATTATTAAATGCTTTTAGCCATCTTAAAGTGGCTCGCTCAAACACACATCACACATTTCACAACATAAACATATATCTATACTCTTTTCATATATATTAACACATCAAAATAGCATAGTTATCACTTTTACACATAATGCAACATGTCATTCAAGTGCATATAAACACATTTCAATTAAAATATGTACTAACCTTTAGTTTAAGCTATTTCCAAGGTAAAAATTACCACTTTCCTTTCACTTCTCTCAAGTGTCCTTCAACACTTGGTATGAACAACTTGCTTCTACTTAATGCCTATTCAAAAAGTGAATGTTTACAATTATTTAGAATTACATTCTAAGGCATTTAGGCTATTAAATATCAATTAAACATTATTCTCTCCAATTTTCAAATTTTAATCTTAATTCTCTTTGATTTTGAAACTTCTCTTTACTCAACCCTACACCACATTATAAGTTCCAATTTAGCATTAGCTATCCATTTAAATTTACTTTAATCATTCAAATACCATTTATATCAATTCTTCCTAAAATTTCACCAAAACATTATTTTCACCATTACTACCTTATTTAAAATTCAACATATCAAACTCATTTTCATCATTCAACTATAAAATCATCAATAATACATAAATATATAATCAAAGCAATGTATTACCATAATTATCAATATCTCCTTCAAAAATTCTAAATCCACATAATCTACTCATAACCCTAACTTCATCCAAGCTAACCCATATTTAATTTCTAACCATAAAATCATCACATAAATATTAAAATAACACTAAATTCATTCATTACCATAATTATAATTATCCATATTAGAAACCCTAATTATACATATTCATCATCAAACTCTACCTCTATCATTTATGCTCATTTCAAATAACCAATCAACAATTCATTATTTACTCATCATATTAACATCATTCTATCTATTTTAACAATTTAAACACATTTTCTCTCTCTAACCCAAACTTATATAATCATAAAATTAAGGAACCAAAACTTGAAATGAAAGATACTTGCTTGATTTCTTTAATTAGTCTTCAAAAGCAACTTGTATTTCTTTAATTCTTGGCTAAATTTGGTGGATTAAATGAAAGTCTCTCTCTCTATTTCAAGGTTCACGTCCAAAATTGAAGAAGAAGATGATGATATTCTTTTTCTTCAATTTTTCATTCTTATCCTTCTTTATATTTAATTAATTAAATATCTCTCTTTATCTTTAATCTTCCACCAATTAGCTCATTTCCTTCTCCTTTTATTATTATTATTATTATTATTATTATTATTATTATTATTATTATTATTATTATTATCTTTCCTATATATATGTGATATATATTTTATGTATATATATATGTTATGTATATAATGATTATATATATTCTTTATACCTTAAATATATATTATGTATATTTTTACTTATATGTGTATGTAATATATATCCTATGTATACATCAAGTATACCTTATATTTATATTATATATATATATTGAATACATAATATGTATCCAACATATATAATGAATATAAGATATGTATATATTATATATATACTAGGTATACATTAAGTATTTATAATATATATACCTCTCTCAATACTTTAATTAATATCCAAATATTTATTTAATTTATCTAAAATCACGGATATTACAATTCTTTCACCCTTAAATAATTTCGTCATCGAAATTACTTACTGTAGTAATCAAATTTCAATAAAATTAATCACTAATTTTCATTTTCTATATAGTTAACTACTAAATGATTGTTACAACTTATCATAATTACTAATCACATAATCTTTTACTTTTTTCCTTACAAATACTCTTAGTCCTTTTTACAAGTACCATTGTAAAGATTAATAATAATTATAAATTCCTTATATCCAATGCGCATAAAGTTTTCAGTTATCCAAAAATATAATTAATTTCTAAATCCATACTTCCATTTATTAATCAATTACAAGTCAATACAATCATCAAGAATTTAGATAGCATTAAATTAAACATTTATATTGTACAAATCAATTCAGAATTTCAACCAAAAACTCAACCATGTTAATATAAAAATACACCTATGCATTTCAAATCATTTTTGTCCTTGTAAATTCTTTGATTCTCCTCTTTGCTTCCGTATTTAACTCTCCCTAATATTTAAAATCATCGATGATTCCACAATCCATCATACTTTTTATGTTGCTTCTTAATTATATTATTTTCTCTCAAATAATGTAAAATCCTCTAGTAATGTACAATTGTCTTTTATCCATTCTTCAACTATGCAATTTTTTTTTAAATTTTATCCACTTAAATCAAATGGATAATAATTAACATACCAGAAACTCAATTTAATTCCATTCTAAGCTTCCATGAGTTAATCAACCAAATATCGTTCATAAAATAAATTAAATTATATTTATAATGCAATCATTATATATCCATTATTAAATTTTTACTTCCACCTTAAATATGCAAAAACATATTTATCACTTTTCTCATAACATCCACTTTCTCATAACATATTAATAAACACATCTCAGTTATACTACCAAACATAGATTGCATTTATAACATCAACTCACATTAACTTAGTAAACCATTTATGTAAATTCACAATTTGATTGCTTATATTCATTTATAACTTATAAAATGCTCAATATAGATATTTACTTAGGGTAAGGAATACCATTTAATTTTTTTTTTATTTTTTCATAGTAATTCTTAACTTAATCCATACTATAGGTCACTTTAATGAATGCTCGATATACTTCTATAGTAAATAAAATTGCTATCATAAACTAGTTTTTTCATTGATTTTAATTATGGACCCCTTTGTTCTAATTTATTAAAAACTCCATATTCATACTTCATATATCCACAAATCTACATATAAATTTTCATAATTTTCTTTATTCATTTGTCTAATAAAATTTAATCTATTACTCAATTTCACAAATACAATTGACTTCCTAACTTTCATGTCCATATTAGTTATCAACTTTTTATTCATCACTAAATCTTCACTAGAGATTATAAAATTTTAACCATGTTCATTAGACACATATGGACTTATATTTAAAATTTTAGATTTTTCTAAGTTGATTTACTATATTTAAAAATTAAGTCTTTCAAACCCACAAAATTTGTTTCTTTGATAATTTATCTGGCAGTACTTATTTACCCATTTGTTTCAGGTAACAAAACTTAATAATAATTTATGAAATTTTAACCATATGTTCTATAAGCACATATGATATTGTATATAAATTTTCATATTTTTCTGGGTTCATTTTTTGTATCTTTTAAATATATTTCTCAACTTCTACATATTATGAGTTGCTATAACTGCTCCAATAATCTGTCTTCTTCTATTTTTATTAAATAGTAATTCATCTTTAAAAAATATGAAATTTCCTACATTACATTATAACATTATATAAAAACTTTCCACTAAAATTTTTAAGCTCATATAATGTCTCTAGATTGATCCAAAAATTCAGAAAAAATCACTCTATTGCATATATGCAGAATTTCCAAAAACTATAATACTCATCTCTAATGCTTTTTATTTCATTTCCTAGATCATTTTTCTTAATTTCACTTATTCATCAATTGAATCAACCATAAATCTTAATTTAATTTTTATTTAATTTTTTTCAAGTGAAAGCTTCAAAGGTCCTTAATTTAAAATCTCTAAAATGACGTTTTTGCTGCGCCACTCTAATCTACACGTCCCAGACGCTACCTCAATTTATATCTGTTACATTGACTGAACTTTGCCACATCAGAGACTACACAGATGTCAATACATATGTATATATTCAAACTCAAATAACTATTTTAAAATTCTCCTTTCTCATTTTCAAAACTCACATAGGTCGAGAATATCAAATCTAGGCTCTGATACCAAAATAAATGTAACACCCTTATATCCTATATACGTATAATACATACACCTGGTATATATAAAATATGCATATAGAATATAATAATATCATAATTTTCGTCATTATAAAATTTTTATAATTAAAAAAAAAACTATTTTAAACCATAAAATGTACTTTAATAATTATATATAAATATTCATTAATAGTTTAAATTATTAAAAATACATATTTTAGAGAAAAATCTCCAAGAAAAATTAGCCAGCGTTTTGTCTAAAATCTGATTAATCCTAAAATTCAAACATATACAATATGCACTAAAAATTTACACTCCTAAAATATGTTGACTCATTCATATCTCCAAATAAATATTTCCATAATCCAACATCAATGGTATCACATGTTCATTTCATTACACATATGGTGTTTTGAAGATTCACATTACTTAACTTATACTAAACTTATAACAAGTTAATAAGATCCATAATGTATATAAAATATTATATGTTTATTAAAACAACTAAACATCTACAAGCTATGCAATGACCCCTGGTCTGGTGACAACTTGATAAACTTCAAGAATTATCCAAAGATTTTATATCTAGTTAGGTTAATTAAAGTTCTCCGACTCTATCATGTCACCTGCGCTATGGACAATTCGCACTAAATTTTTTGCTTAGTGCTACATACTTTGATAATAGTGAAAATTTAAAGATAATAATATAAAATATTTTTCTTCCGTAAATCACAATATGGCATGCAACTACACTTTAAACTTCATGCATTTTTCATCTTAAACCATCACATATCACATTCACATATATTGGACCTAAATGATCATATATAATATTCAAGTTTCAGATAAATTGATTTGGATAACATTTGACACCAGCGTTTGGCCCGAAAGTAAATAATATTGATGCCCAACGTTGCAAATAAATGTGATGCCTAACATCTGGCCCGAAGGCAATAATAATGACATCCAGCGTCTAGTCCAAAAATAAATAACCGGTATACTGTATAATACCAAACACAATATTCTAAAAATTGATATTACATAAGATTTCACGTATAACACACATAATTTCACATTTTTCTTATATTTTGAAAATTATGCCAACTTTCATTATTTTTGCATTTTATCCATCATTTCTCATTATTTTCATATATTTTCATCAATTTACTTGTCACAACCTCAATATGGCCAAAATTTTCCTAGAATAATTACATATTGTCCACAAACACATTATTAAATGCTTTTAGCCATCTCAAATTAGCCCACTCAAACACACATCACACATTTTACAATATAAATATATATCTATACTCTTTTCATGTGTATTCACACATCAAAGTAGCGTAGTTATCACTTTTACACATAATGCAACATGTCATTCAAGTGCATATAAACACATTTCAATTAAAGCATGTACTAACCTTTAGTTTAAGCTATTTCCAAGGTAAAAATTACCATTTTCCCTTCACTTCTCTCAAGTGTCCTTCAACACTTGATATGGACAACTTGCTCCTACTTAATGCTATTCAAGAAATGAATGTTTACAATTATTTAGAATCACATTCTAAGGCATTTAGGCTATTAAATATTAATTAAACATCATTCCCTCCAATTTTTAAATTTTAATCTTAACTCTCTTTGATTTTGCAACTTCCCTTTACTCAACCTTAAACCACATTATAAGTTTCAATTTAGCATTAGCAATCCATTTAAATTTACTTTAATCAATCAAATACCATTTATATCAATTCTACCTAAAATTTCATCAAAATACTATTTTTATCATTACTACTTTATTTAAAATTCAACATATCAAACTCATTTTCATCATTCAACTATAAAATCATCAATAATACATAAATATATAATCAAAGCAATGCATTACCACAATTATCAATATCTCCTTAAAAAACCCTAAATTTATATAATTTACCCATAATCCTAACTTCATCCAAGTTAACCCATATTTAATTTTTAACCATAAAATCATCACATACATATTAAAATAACACTAAATTCATCCATTACCATAATTATAATTATTCATATTAGAAACCCTAATTATATATATTCATCATCAAACTCTACCTCCATCATTTATGCTCATTTCAAATAACCAATCAACAATTCATTATTTACTCATTATGTTAATATCATTCTATCTATTTTAACAATTTAAACAAATTTTATCTCTCTAACGCAAACTTACATAATCATAAAATAATAAAAAAAACAAAGCTTCAAATAAAAGATAATTACTTAATTTTTTTAATTAGTCTTGGAAAGCAACTTGTATTTCTTTAATTCTTAGCTAAATTTGATGGATTAAATGAAAATCTCTCTCTCTTTCAAGGTTCACGTCGAAAATTGAAGAAGATGAAGATGGTATTCTTTTTCTTCAATTTTTCATTCTTATCCTTCTTTATATTAAATTAATTAAATATCTCTCTTTGCATTTAATCTTCCACCAATTAGCTCATTTCTTTATTTGACTTTTCTTTTCCTTTCATTATTATTATTATTATTAGTATCTTTTCCAACACAATTTTATACTTTATATATGTGTGATATATATATTATATATATATATGCATATATATATATATTATATTTTTATGTATATAATATGTATATATATTCTTTATACCTTAAATATATATATATTTAATATATTTAATATATATTTTTACTTATATATATATGTAATATATATTCTATATATACATCAAATATATCTTATATATATATATATTAAATATATAATATGTATCTAACATATATGATGAATATAATATATATATATATTATCTATACACTATATATACATTAAATATATATAATACATAAATCTCTACCGATATTTTAATTAACATCTAAATATTTATTTAATTTATGGAAATCCACAGAAATTACATCAAAGTTCTTTCTCACAATTCTATTTGGGATTACCTTGTGAGTTGGGGGAGAAGAAGTTCTAAAGTATTTCGCTTTTTTAAGGATAGATTGTGGAAGAGACTCCAAGGCTGGAATAGACGATGCTTATCGAAGGCTGGAAAAGAGGTATTGTTGAAATTTGTGGTTTAAACCATTCCTAATTATACGTTAAGTGTCTATTTGCTACCATTAGAGTTGTGTACGGAAGTGGAACGGAAGATGAATGCTTGTTGGTGGAGTTCGCAAGCCCAGTAATAGAATGGTATGAAATGTATGCGTGGCAACATTTGTGTGAGAAAAAGAGTTGCGGGGGATTGGGTTTTCGTAAGTTATATCTTTTTTAATCTGGTGCTACTTGGTCGACAGGGGTGGAAGTATATACATGATCAAACTTCATTACTGAGTCATGTTTTTAGGGCTCGGTATTAACCTTGTTGTGGTTTTTGGATGCTTAGTTGGGCAACAACCCCAGCTATGCATGGAGGAGCATTTTGGCCTCTCAGAAATTGTTAAAGGATGGTTGTCTTTGACAAATTGGGTCGGGTTTATCTACAATTGTTGGTACAAATCCATGACTTGCTGATAGTAGCAACCCATATGTTACATCAGCACTTCCCTTGGAGATTGCAAAAATGTTTGTTTCTAGACCGATGAATGCAAATGGGTACTCTTGGAATCATGGTTTGATCAAATGTTATATAATCAAAGGGATTAGAATATGATCTCATTCATACAAGCAGAAGTTGTCGTGATAATCGTTGGGTATGGCTTTTGGATCAGAAGGGTTTATATACTGTAAAGATGACCTATAATCTTCTTTATGCTCAATCCATAGGGAATGGTGGTTACTAGCCTCTCACCATGTAGAAGAAGTTGTGGCGCCTCCAAATACCCCCAAAGGTGAAAAATATGATTTGGTGTTTTGCTGTGGGATGCCTTCTCACTAGGGAGAAACTACTGTCTAGGTTTGTGGAGCTTGACCCTTGCTACCCTATTTGTGGAGTTGGGATTGAGAGTATTGTTCATATTTTGTTGGATTGTTGTTTCGCCATGAATTGTTGGGGTATCAAGCTTCCTGCAGTAAGCCGCTGAATTTTCTCTACCTACTTTGATTGGCTCAGGTTCTGTTTTGATAAATTGTCTATGGAGTTGAGTGAGGAAATTTGTATGCTTTGCTGGGGTTTATGGCAAAATTGGAATGAGGTAGTATGGAATGGTAGCTTTTGAACTGAAAATGAGGTAATTCAAAGTTATTTTGTATTCTTGGCTCAATGGAAAAGTGCATAGATGCATGAGTTGTCTTTGACTTTAGGACAACCTACTGTTTTGTGGTGCAAACTTGAGTTTGGATGGTTAAAAATTAATATTGATGCAGCGATTTTTGAAAACCTGCAGAAAGCTTCTATTGCATGGGTCGCCTGAGATCATGCTAGTTCTTTTGTGGCTGTTTGTAGGGATGTGCAAGCGCTAGAGGTTATAGGAATTAGGAAGGCGATAAGCTGAGTGAAGGCAGAGTCTGTGCTGAGAGTAGTGATTGAGTCTAACGCATAGATTGTGGTGTCTGTTGTTAATGGTGAGGAGGATATGATATCGAGTTTTATTGTTCTTGTGTAAGCCTATCGTATTTCGAGAAACGACTTTACTGATTTAGATTTTGTCCGTGTTAGTAAATCTGCGAATCAAGTGGCTCATTGTTTAGCAAGTACTGTTGTTTCATTGACACATACCATGTTATGGAGTGGTTGTCCTCCTTTTCTTTTTACAAGCTTTGTATTTGGATTCTAGTTTAAGTGAATGGACTTTCATCTTTCTTCAAAAAAAAAAAAATCTATATTTGTTCTCTCTTCTTCGTCTCCTCTCTACTTTCTTTCATTTTTTCACGAACCAAACATCCTTTGTTTCATTCTCGTCATCAACCAAAACCTCAACAAGTAAAAGGGTTCCCAAATGCTTTTCGCCTAGTTTTATTTAAAAAGTGAATGTTTGAGATTTTAAATTCAACCAATAAAAGTGTAGTTAATTAGAGCGATCAGTGTATTAATGGTTACTTCACCATGTATTCAAGTTCAACGAATTCAGCAAGTACTACGGTAAAAACGAAGCTGAGAAACTTCAAATACTATCTACTAGCTTAAATTAAATTTCGATGTGAATTCATTTGAAATGGTAAAAAAAATCATTTGAAAAGAAATATTGTAAAAGTTGTAGAAATTTTTTCTAATATTTGAATAGTTGTTGAATCCATTTACTATACGGTTATTTAACCAGAATTCTCCTCCACCATACCCAATTCCTTTTTCTTTTTTCGCGAAACGTGGAAAAAATAGAAAATATCATTGCCTTATTTAAAAAAAAAACTATCAGATTTATTACATGAACATTATGAAATTTGAACAAAAAAATTGTAAACTGAAAGTTGAATCGAAAGAAAGCTCAATCAAATAAAGTGAAGCGCATAATTTTCACTTCGATTAGCCACTTAAGTGTATTAACTTATAGCTAATGTCAACAAACCTAATTTTAACCTTCCCTGTTCCGAAATCCTGTTTAGCAGAAAAGCTAGCCATTTAACCGCCCAATCCAAAAAGCCACAACTAGGGCTGTAAATGAGCCAAGCTACTCGAGCTCGGCTTGAATTTCGACTCGGTAAAAGCGCGTTCAGGCTCGAACTCGAACTGCTCATTTGTTAAATGAGTCAAGCTCAAGCTATGAAATACTCGGCTCGTTAGCTCACGAGCTAGCTCATTTAAAAAGCTTGTGAGTTAAACTCGTAAGCTAGCTTGTTTAGTGTATTAAATTAAAAATATATATAATTTAATTTATATATATTAAACTATATATGTGAATATATTAATTTTTGACCGACTTAATTTATATAATTTATTAATATATGATATGTGATAAATAAATTAAATAATATACATTATAAAATAGCTTAGTAATTTATAGTAAAATATAAAATTATAGTAATATAATATTTTATTTTTATTAATATACAATTATATTATTCATCTTTCATACAAACATAAATTTTAGTATATATTTTATAAAAATTTAAAAAAAGTGAATGAAAAATAAAAATTAAAATAAATTTATTGAGCTCGTTAAACTTATTTAAATTAAGCTCGAGTTCAAGCTCGAGATATATGATATATGAGCTGGCTCGATACAAGTTCGGGTTTGGCTCGAACTCGACTATTTTATAATGAGCCGAGCTTGAACTTTTCAAAGCTCGGCTCGACTCGGCTCGATTACAGCCCTAGCCACAACCAGGCACGAGGCATTAAAAAAACAATTTGAGGCGTATAGTTTTACATATAAAATCACTATAAAGACTTCAACAGCAGACAATTTAACAAGCAAACTTTATTTTTAAAAAAGGTAGCATGTTCTACAACCCAACAAGATTTAAGGAGCACGGAATAAAGTAGATTCATGAGATAGCGCCAATCTATGCAAAAAAAAAAGCATTTAACCAAATTCAAGGATCAAAATTTTAAATATCATCCTATCTGTTGCGACCTTAAAACTCTAGAAAACAGAGACAAAAATAGATCTTCAGGCCTCTGTTATTGGGTATTCAAAAACCACATCTTTTCCAGTAAGCTTCCTGTAGACTCCAGCAAAAGTCTCCAGCTTGTACTCGGTATTGTTACGTTCTTTAGGATCCAAGAAAATCTAACAAAAATAAAATGCATTTTCAGTACTCATTTAAGAGGAGGCAAACTATAATGGTAGAGAATACAAAGCATAGTTACAATTGTGTTCACTTGAAATTAAGTGTAAAAACTACCTTGGTAATTTTGGACCCATCAATTCTGTATCTAACACGTTTCCCAACAATCTCAGCAGGATATACTACATCCTCAAGCATGGCATCATGAACAGATGTAAGGGTGCGGGAGCGTGGTCGCTGAACAGCAGAACCTTTCTTTGGAGGACGCAAGATCCTTCTGGTGGCAATCAGGACAACATCCTGCCAAATAATTGGAGAAGCAATTGAAACAGGGCCCAGAAAATAAAGCCTTGAAATTTGATATTTACAGACACTGAATTTGAAATTTATCATGGCTAATACATATATAATTAATTCAGAATATCAAACCAATGTAAATGTACAATGTCGACCATCATATCCTATAATCTGGATACCAAACTGAAACAATATCTTTTGAACATTGCATATGTAATCATGCTGGAATATCAGAGTGCCATGTACTTGTCATAAAAGAAAAAAAAAAGACATCAGTGATAGCACTTCTTTAATGAATCCTTGAATAAAAAAAGAAATTACCTTCCCACTGAATTTTTTCTCCAACTCTCTGACAAGGCGAAGATGAATCTTTCGGTATGCCTTCCTCAACCTGTAGGGAACATAAATAACAACTGCCTTGCGATTTCCAGAAACATCCATTTGACTGCAAAAGTAAAAGGATTGATTTAGCTACTAAAATTCAACTAGATGAATAACAAATAACTGAAAGGGGTAACAGAGGAACTTCAAATAAAATGCAGTTCTACACATACGCTGCTTGATTAATGAAGAGATCCTTCAAATCACTTTTCAGCTCCGGGTTGGTATTTTCAAGATCAAACAATGCCTGCATATAACAAGCATTTCAATTAATAAATTACACTACACTTCTTCAGTCAATGAAGAATACTATTCAAAAAGAGCTTTGAAGAACCAACCTGTGCAACTGACTCCTCAAATTCAGTAGGTTCAGCATCCTTATCCTTTCGGATCTTCTTCCAGGTAGTGTACATCTTGGCAGATCTATCAACAGTTAAATTTAGTATCAAATGGGAACCATAATAATCCATCTGACCTCATATTCATAAGAGAGAATAACAAGTAGTACAGAGAAGTCCACAAACGAAAACTATTATTAACCGCGTAACCTGACATTATGTTTCATGCAAGGTCACAAGAATTTGTCAAAAGAATTGAACTTCCACATGTAGAATCGCAGAGCAAAATCAACCTTAGAACCTTAGAACAAAGGCACTAACATAATTACTACTATTAATGTTATATATTTTACTCTAAACAGAGTAACCAAATATAAACTATCAGGTCATGGATTCAAAATACATTATTTTGTCACAGTAAAACAAACTCAACATATAACAATCATAACCGATTTCTTAAATAACAGACCACCAACAAATCCAGCAAAGGATTATATTTAAAACCTGATAGCAACATACAATCAAATCATCAGTTTATGTTTGCTCTTCTTCACTCGAGTTTCTAAGTCACCAACCAGATTGCATTGAACAAAAAAGAATCAAATAAGCATAGAAAATAGCAAATTCGATCGGATCAATAAGGGAAAGATATGCCAAAACCAAGAGAACCGAACAGAAAAAAAAAAAAAGAAAACTTATAATAGAGAAACCCATTGTCTCTTTTTGCATTAATCATTACATATAAATACCAAAAAAAAAAAACTTGACCGAATTGAAGCATTGTTTGATAACAAAAACAAAACACAGAAATAAGAAAACTAAATAGCAGTCAGTATATCAGTGTGCAGCTTACCAAGTCCAAGCGGCAGTGAAAGAAAGAAGAAAGGGCTTGAGTTGTAGCTGCTTTGCACAGATGCCGCGCTTTGAGAGGAAGATAGCAGATGGCTGTGAAAGTTTAAATATGGTTGGGGATTAGGGTTTCACTTGCCCTATTCTTTTGGACGGTACAGATGAATTGACAACTTTCGATCTGATCCGTTGGTTTCTCTATATTCTCTTCGCCCTTTCGATGCGACGTCGGGTTTTAAATTTTACGTCGCAATATGACTTGTCGAGTTAATGGTTATGGTACGAGCCATTTATCAGTTTTCTGTTTGTTTATTTATATATTTACGGTGGAGGTTAATTGAAAATATTGGATCTAACGATTGGAATTTGAGATACTTTGGCACCTGTTTGGTGAAAATAAGTTTTTATCAAAAAAAAAAAAAGAAAAAGAAAATATGTTAAAATTCTGCTCTCATATGTAAAGATACTCTAATATTAAGTCAAATTATATAAAAAAATAATAATTTTCATTATAGATTTTACATGAGTGTATTAAATCGAATTAAAAAAATTAATTCTTATGTTAACTAACTTTTTTTTATTGTTCTACTTGCGTTAATATATAAATATAATTCATATCTATACTGATATGTAAAAGTATTTTTAAAATTTAACATTTTTGGATTATACAAAAAATATATAATTTTTAATTAAAAAAATAAAAAATCTGTTATTATTAATTTGATTGGATCAAAAATATTTTTTACTTACAACTAAAATAAATATATGAATGTATTATTATTTAATTTTCTTTATATTGATTAGATTAACATATAAAATATTAATGCATCGCTCTTTCAATTTTAAATTTCTTCAAAACTTCAATGTGTAGCTCTTGAATCTAATAATATAAATTAATATTTTTAAATATTAAATTAAAAATATTTAATATCATATAGCATAATATAGTGCTAACAACAACCGTTTTAGCATTTAGATAGATATAGATTACCATGCTAAGTTTTTAGTGTACTAAATACAAAATTCATTTATAAATTATATTTCAATAGAACTCTACTATTATATAAACAATTTGATAAAAATAGAAAAAGAAAGTCAGAACTAAATTTTATAGGCACTAAACATATAAAAAAAAAATAGGTTTGTAAGAGATATATTTGATTAATCTCTTCATCCCCTTCAGTTTATGCATTTAAAATTTTAATGATTCAAGAATCATTAAAAAGAAAAACCTATATTTATTGTATAACTCATAAAATATTTCAATACATTTAACCTCTTATTATCTAAAAAAAAAATAAATTTATATATAATATGAAATTCACTAAAATAGAAAATTATTAAAGAATATCATGCTTTCCATTTTGTTATAGGTCCTCAAAATATAAGGCAAGCAGTCGTAGAACATCATTTTCATTACAGCAAAATTTCCAACTTTAATGCTTATCAGTTTATGATCCATTTAATCTCAGTTTTTCTATTGTTTTTGCTCATGCTCAGGTACAAAGACTTTAAGGGAAGTGCCATTCTAAGCATGGATAAGGTCCTTTTGGAATGGCATTTCCATTTCTATGATCTGCTCAAACCATTTAGCCATGACAAGATAACTTTTGCACCTTTCTCCCATGAACAATCTAACATCATGTCATGAGCTACTCCTTCAACACAGATTGGTGACGCACCATAAAATCTTCCCGTTTCATCAATTCCTTCTGCATCCTAAGCAATTTTAAGCAAATCAACAGAATCTTGGAAAAATTTGTCAAGCAAAAACTCTAATGGGTCCATGTGTGGCTATTTACTGATAAAAGGACAACAATATACGCGATCTCCTCCATATAGAAATTGAAGTAGAGGTGGTTCTACCAGAAACAATGGTAAAGAGAAGGAGAGATATGTAAATGGGTTCATGCGAAGGTTTAAAGCCCTACTGATGCCAGAGCATAGCAGATGATACAAAATTTATTACATTTCAAAATAACAGCACACATCCAAGATTGGAGTCTGCCTATTTGCAACTCAACAGTTACATCACTTAATACTACCAGCTGGAATTGTTTCTGGAATCTCTTGGCCTAACTTATCAAAGTTATTCCTGCCGCACTAGTTTCACGGGGAATGATGCACTGAAGGAACCGAAAGTGATACAAAACCTTTAAATAAAATTTCAAACTTCCTTATCAAGAAAAATAATACTTTGATGAAATGCACATTTGCAGAAAAAAGGCAAAGAATTTAAGAGGTTGGTTAATAATTGCACAGCTAAGAAGTGGAGATTACCACTATGGAGTCATCATTTGCACCCACAACAAGCATTTCAATGGAAGATTTTGGTACTGAAGGAACTGGAAAGATTGTACACTAAGTCAGCATTTAGTAAAGTAAAAAAATGCAATCACTTCAATGCATAACTGAACATATGATTTTCTTTAGCTTAACATAATTAATAAAAACATGAAGAAGCTGACTGGCTAGATATGTAGGTACCAACTTTTTATGAATTTAGCAATCCTTTTGTACCCAAGATGATTTTTATACTTATTGTTCACTAGAAAGGTCTAGGATCAACAAACATGAAATTTTGCAACTGAAATATGATATTTTTATAGTGAAAATAAATATCATTTGGACAAGTTTGAAAATTACTCCAAAAATATGAAATATCCATCATAATAAACTCTCATCAATTATGAGTATGTTGAGTTCAATTCATACCATGCTATATTCCCTCTGTTTATATTCATGACTAGGGACTACATGGATGATTTTTTACTTTGCACTTCCCAACCATGTAGTGGGAGGAGAAAAAAAAGACTCATGCACAATCTTGTACACTCCCAAGACAAATTGGCAAGATTGATGGATGTAAGCATGTAAAAGCTACATCTTCTCAATAATTAACCGTTCATCTTCTTTACACAAGTGTTTTCAGTTGTTAAAGGATTTTACAAAACCTAGTTGAGCTTCATTTTGGATCCAATAGCATGGTTTTGGATTGGAATGCATGTTACTGAAGTGCATTTTATAATTCAATATTCTCATGAAAGAGCCCTTTATTAAACCAATACATGCTTAAATCAAATACAATGATGCACAACCATAGACACATAAAAGTATCTTCAATTTCCATTTCTCATTTCAAACAATATAAGGAGTTTAAACGCTCTTGAGCATCATTAATGGACCCAAAGACAAACCACATCACCAGATGATCCTCCATTGTTGATGTGAAAAACGTTTCTCTACAAAGAGAAAGATCAGTTTGAAAAGCTTTAGCTGCCAAGCTCCATGTCACCTACTCACAGTTCAGATGAATTTTACTTTAGTCATCAGTCACACCACAAGAGCAAAAGGGATGGCTTTTTCTTCAAGATTGAAGCTTGAAAAAAGGAAAAAAAAAATGCAAAGGATATTAATAGAAAAAGTCGTGAAGAAAAAGATGAGGATATCAATAAACAAAAGTCTACAAATTCTACAATAACTTTAATAGTCCAAAGAAATCATCAAGAATTTTAAATGAATGACAGGCAAAACAATAACAAAGATTTAATCAAAGTTTTCACAATTCACGTTCCGAGATTGGGAAGGGGGTAAGGAAATGTGACTTTCTACCACATAATCTAATGCAGGTACCTTAAAAGCAGTAATAGGCTTGGAAAAGAGACACCGCCACACTGCATAAAGTAAAAACAAAATTTTAGCCCATGTTATTTACAGTTCAATTAAAGGAACTATATACCCATTCCTATGAGAGGTTACCTATTACCTGAAGGAGGTACAGAACAGACAGGCCCGACTCTCTAGGGGAGCACCCTGAGCGGTTGCTCAGAGCTCCTCAATTTTCAAAAAAAAGTTATACTATATACACAGGCATGATCAATATGCAAATACGCATGAGGATTGTTCTCTATATTATAGTTCACACTGTATTAGCTTCACCTTCTTATGTCTCTTCGCCTATTCAGAGACGTGATACAGTACCAAAATTGTGGATTTTGAGAGACAATAATTGAGGGTCTTACTTCCCAATGCTTAAGATATCAGTCAAATAAATCTCAAAATTGAAATGGAAGTTCCAGTCTCATTTAGATTATTATTTAGGAAAAAATTGACTCACCTCTCCAGCACCCAGGAACAAGAATCTATGATCAGCCAAGGTTCCACCAACTAATTTCAGGGCTGCAAGAAGTCCCGATAGCACCACAGATGCTGTACCCTGTAACAAATGAGATAATTTTCAATAAAAGAAATTATATTTAATATAAAATGGACTGATAACGAAACAAATACCGTTACAACATTTTACCTGAATGTCAGTTTAACTCCATGAGTTAAAAATGTTTTAAGATAAAAATGTCAGAAATTATATTTTTAACTCACACTGTTTTTTTAGGGGCCCATATCTTAATTTCTGCTCGGGGCCCCTAAAATATCCAAGACGGCCCTGAGAACTGACAAGCACAGCTCCGGCAAGATCAGGATACAGCTTCTTCATTTCTAGAATTAGTACAATGAGAGTAAGAAGAAAATCAGCACAAGTAAGCAGTACCCCCTAAAAGTATTAAAAAGATCAAGATCGCTTGATGAATATTAAAGATCTTCAACCTAAAAGCTCGAGTTTTGTTGGGGAGTATCCAAAAGATAGGTTATATTTTTGTAGCAAAGAAATAGATTGGCATCTCATAGCTGACCCCCTACAGGAGGGGCTTTATCCAAAGAAAATGGTAGGTAACATTAGCATTTTGTTGGTTCTAAATCATAAGAACTGATGAGAAAGTCACAAAACACAATGCATTTAAATTACAATCATTTCACCTAGTTTATAATGGTTACCTAAAAATAGGAAGATGAAGATTACCTATAAATTGTTCATTTCTTATATTTGCAATGTAGTACTGAATAATTATCCCTCCAAATGAATGTCCAAACAATACTGGTTCACATTTGAGTTTTTTATGGATGAAATCAGCAACATCACCTGCATGTGTCTACTGCAGAATATGAAAGTGACCAGGAAAGAAGATAATTAAGCATTTTCATCTATATGGAGGTATTAGAATCTCTAGAAACATTGCTAAAACCTAAAAGGGCTTAGCTTCTAGTGGAGAGTTAAAATACCTATAGAGAACCAGCAAAAGAAGTAGCCGGTTCATCGCTTTCACCCTGTAGACATGAGCAAGTAATATCAAATCAATGACATATTGGCAACTTAAATAATTTCAGAACTTTACCGCAAATATTGGCATCGCCACAAAATTAACTTCTTTAAAACCTAAAATGTTATGATAACAAAAAGGAGATTATGGCTTATGTTATTTGCTCAGTAAGTTGAGCAACGACAGAGATACATTCACAGGTTTCTAAGGACAAGAAAAAAAAAAGTTGAAGTCAAAACAAAATTATACATGCCAGGTACTGTCAGTGAAAATCTTCTTCTTTTTTCTTTCAAAATTTTGATAAAAAAAATAGAAATTTTCTAAGAGGAAGATAACTGAAGTATGCCCAATCAAACTTATAAGTGAAGCAGGCAAAGGAAGGGACGTCCCTTGTTTAGTATGCATTGGTGAGAAGTCAAGAATTGAAATTAGAAAGAAAATGTTCACATATAAGTGAATTTATTCTCAAATGGATCATTGTTTTTGATTGTCTAGAATCTAGATTTTCATTTTAAACGGAAGTAAAAGAAAAAAGCCTTATTGCAGAGAAGTTGAAAATTCAAAAGTAATTATCAATGACTAATCATAAACAAACAAGTGTTAAGGGAATACTCTACTACTTTGAATCATAAATTTTTTTTGTTGGTTAGGTTATACTCACAGAAAGTAGGAAACTTTAAATGAGGATATATAGTCCCACTAAAATGGACTTTATTTACTTTCTTGAGATCCCAATAATGAACGAAGATGACTCAAATGGCCACAAGAAACTGGATTTTACCAAAATCTAATACCTTATTCCATATATTGAATTGAAAGCAATAAAAAGGTCCAGTAACGATCAATGATGAAGCATAAAAATGGATCAAATTAACAATTGAACAATCATTCAGCAACACATAAAATGAAATAAAATAAGTGTAGACTAGTATGTATATGGTTAACGGATAAAGAAATTATCTGACCCAACAAGCCAAGGGAATAACAATCATAACCATAGCTTGAAAAGAAGGGTATCCAGTGCTCAGCCCAGCACCAAGCTGCATGGTAGCTTCCATGAACGAAAATCAGAGGTGGGTTTTCACTGTTTCTTTCATCTGGGTTTTTACCACCTACAATACTCTTCTGTTCAATCACCTCCATGTTCAGCCCAGACGGAAGCTGATGGAAAAGACGGGTCTGTCCCTGCTTTAATTTGTAGGGTACGCTCATTTTGCCTGATTTATGGAGGACTGCGAGGGACTTTACGGTCATTTTCGAAAAAGAGAGGTTTGGCTGGAATAGAGATAGAAGAAAAGCAGCCATTGCTGTCAAGCTCAAGAAACCAGTCTCACTCGGTTGTAGATAATTCTCATTTTAGGAATTTATTTTTACTTTATTTCCTTTTTCTTCACTTACCTACCATCATAAGTTTTGGTCATTTACAGTTTTATTTATGGTAATTTTTTTACTCATATTAGGATTGAGATTCTTCATTCTTTCCTTTGATGCTCCAGCAACTTCAATAATTAATTTCAAAATTTTAAACTAATTTATTGAGAAATTTTTTTTATCTAATTAATAATTGAACTCTTGAAAATTAATTTTTTTTAATTTTTTTAATTTCTTACTTGAGTGCTTGAAAGTTGAAATGATGGAAGGAATATAATTTTTGGGTGCATATTCGAAATTATTATTTATTCCATAATAATAATATTTAATTAATTAAGTGATTCTGGTAAAGCTTAGTCTTAATATCGTATGTGATAAAGATATTAGGTATGACTCTAATAATAGGTGATAAAAAAAATAATCTTAAAAATATTTTGTTTCCTCTCCAAGCATGCAGAGGAGCCTTGTACATTAATTTAAGAGCATTGTGCATTAGTAAAACCATTAATTGCGTCCGGTATCCTGTGTGTATGCCAAGCAAGCTTCCAGCGTATATAATCAGTCTGTGGAGGACAGCCATGACAAGTTTGTGGATCCATTTAATTTTTTTGTGACCTTCATATTAAGTTTCAAGAAAGATAGTGTGTTTGCAATTCATACAGCCATCTTACTTCTACTGCAGAATCATTGTCATTATGACTATTTATATTTGATTGGTTGGCCTCCCTAACATTTTATCATGGCTTCGTCCTGCTCCAAATCACATAATACAAGACCAAAATTGACTTCTCGTTATTGATAAACTGTGGGCATCCTAAGCAATACTTTTGCAGCTTCAGCATGGGAGAATATTAGATCTGCATGAAATTAAATAAAATTTCTCTGTGTTAGTATTGGAATCATAATCATGCATATTCTGTTGAACAACGAATGTTAATAATAAATAAATTACTTGCTATTTTATAAGTAAATAGTATATAGAATATTGAACTAAAAATAAATATCAAAAAAATTTCTAGAAAAGGTTCGAATGATCACAAATGGTTTCGCAGGAGGAATCACAGCCGCTTAAACTTCAGTCTCCTTAGATAAAATTTTACTTGAATAATTAATAGCATAATATAACAAAATAAATACACTTGATAATAGCTATAAAAATAAGACAACAATAGCACACCAAATTTAACATAGTTCACCCTTTTTAATTTGGGCTACTTCCACGGGACAAACTCTGAATAATTTTTTTCACTAATAAATAGTAGGATTACAAGAAAGACTTTTCCAAAAAAAATTATTTTATAAGTACAACACTCACAAATGAAATAAACCCAAAATAGTTGTAAGTATTTTTCAAACACCCAAAATAAAATCTCACTATTTTGTTACTCATAAAAATTATTTTCTCACATAAATAATTTTCTCTCTCTTAAAATTTACTATCTCTCTTTTTCTCTCTCTCTTTGTTTCAAATGGTTATATATTAAGGCTAAATGGGGAAGGCCTTTTATAGGTCTTCCAACCATGTGTATTACGAGTAAAGCAAATTAGACAGCTTGCTTTCCCTTAAAAAAAAAAAATCAATCGTGGGTTTTATTTGAGTAGAATACCACCACAAATCTCCCCTCATACTCAAGTGGGTGAGATTTTCATACCAGCAATCTTTCTACAAGCAACAAGTTTTTTCGAGGGTAGAGCTTTAGTCATCATATTAAAGCCGTTATCATTTGTATGAATCTTTTCAAGTTGAAATTGCTCCATCTCTAGTGCATCTCGAATCCAGTGATATCTCACATCAACATATTTTAATAGTGAGTGAAAAAGTAGAGTTCTTATTAAGATAATTGTCATAGTACATACTTTTCTTGTTCAAAACATAATTCTTACAAAAAGCTCTTCATCCATAGTAGCTTTTTGCTTACTTCAGTAATTACAATATATTCAGCCTCAATTGTGGATAAGGCAATATATTTTTATAACTTTGATTGCCAAGAAGCAGTTCCCCCTGCAAAAGTAATCAAGTATTCAGAAGTGAATTTTCTGGAGTCAATATCACCAGCCATATCTGCATCTATATACCCATCCAACACAGGTTTCTCTTCACCAAAGCATAAACAAATTCTGGAAGTGCCTCTAAGATATATAAGTATCCATTTTGTAGCTAACCAATGTTCATTTCCAGAATTAGAAAGAAATTTGCTTACAACTCCAACAATATGAGCAATATCCGACCTTGTGCAAACCATAGCATATATTAAGCTACTAACTGCAGAAACATAAGGCATTTTTTTCATTTCTTCTTTGTCATTCTTACTTGAAGGACATTGATTAAAACTCAACTTGAAATGTCCTGTAAGTGAAGAGCAAACTGATTTTGCCTTGCTCATATTGAATCTTTCAAGAACTTTCTCAATGTATTTTTCTTGGGATAGCCACAGTTTTCTTCTCTTCCTATCCCGAGTAATCTTCATCCTAAGAATTTGCTTGCGGATTCCAAATCCTTCATTGCAAAGGACTTGATAAGCTCTTTCTTTAAGGAATTTATCATCTTAGCATCATAACGAACTATCAATATATCATCCACATAAAGTAATAGGATGATAAAGTTGCCATCATAAAATTTCTTTATAAACACACAGTGGTCAGCAGTTGTCTTTCCACACCCATGATCTATCATGAAAAACTCAAATTTCTTATACCACTTCCTTGGCTCTTGCTTAAGTCCATACAAGCTTTTCTTCAACCTGCAAATAAGATTCTCCTTGCCTTTAGCTTTAAACACATCTAGTTGCTCCATATAAATTTTCTCTTCCAAGTCACCATGGAGGAAAGTTATCTTCACATTAAGTTGTTCTATCTCCAAATTCAAATTGGCAGCTAAACCAAGAATAACTCTGATGGAAGACATTTTGACTACTGGTGAAAAAATTTCTTCAAAGTCAATTTTCTTATTTTGCCCAAAACCCTTCACAACCAACCTAGCCTTATACCTTGGTTGTGAAGTGTTGTTTTCAGTCTTCACTTTGAAAACTCATTTATTCTTCAATGCTTTCTTTCCAACACTTGATCTTTAGATTTCAAAGCAAAAGCCCACACCTTTCTTGAGTGACCATCAATAAAGGTCACAAAATATGACAAAACCACTAAGAGATTTATCGCTCATAAAACAAACATTAGTGTGATCCAAATTTAGAACATTTGATCTTCTAGAAGAGTAAGATCTCTGAAAAGCAACTTTATGTTATTTTCCAACTAAATAATCAGTGCATGATTCTAAATGTATACATATTAAGGATAGAAATTTCTTTCTAGTGAGAACACCAGTTCCTTTCTCACTTAGGTGACCAAGTCTTTTATGCCATAAATATGGTGAAGTATCTACTACTGCATTTCACCTCTTCTTTGCATATTTTGGCTTGCACCAAGTATAAAGTGTCTTGTCTACTTCCTTTAGCCAATGCAAGATTTCCTTTGGTAATTTTGCAATTCCTTGTACTAAAGAAATTTATACAATCTTCATCAGCAAGAGTGACAGAAGAAATAAGATTGAGTTGTATCTTAGGAATATTTCTAATATTATTGAGCCACAACTTACATCCGGTATTAGTATTTAAGCATATTTTACCCATGTCAATAACCTTGGCTGAAGCTTTATTCTCCATTCTAACATAGCCAAAATTACCATTAGTATATGATGTAAAAAAATCATGTTTAGTAGATACATGATATAAAGCTCTAGAATCAATAACCCAAGATATTTCATGGCTATTGTAAACAATCATCACCAATAGAAATGACAACGTCACCATCAAGTACAATTGAAGTTGTATCTTCTCTTTTTTTCATTTTTATCTCTTGCCTGCTCCTTTTTCAATTATCTGCAAATTTTTTTACATATCTTGGCTTGCCACGGTGATAACAAGCGATAACTTTTCTCAACTTGGATCTACCCCTTGACTTGTCACGGTTGTTGGACCACTTGTCTGTATTTTGAGACTGTTTAGTTCTGCTTCTACCACACCTTTCAGTAACTAACGCTTCAGAGTGTGTAGAAGAGCCTTGATCTCTTCTCCTTATTTCTTTATTTGATAAACTTTCACAAACTGTATCCATGGACAGTTTGCCTTCAAGAGCTGAATTACTCAAGGTAACTACCAAAGTTTCTCAACTATCAGGCAAAGTACCAAGAAGCAAACAACCTACAGTTCATCAGATAGCACAACTTCTAGATTGGTTAAACAATTTACGATATCTTTAAAATCGCTCAAGTGCTCAGTCGTATTGCTCTCATTTTTAAATCTCATATGAACAAGTTTTCTAACAAGAAAAGTCTTGTTTTGCGGAGAATTTTTTCGTACAAGTTGGCAAGTTTATTTCATAAAGTCTCGGTATTTTTCTCCCGAGCCACATAATAATAGATACTATTATATATCCATTACCTAATCGTACCCACAGTTTTTCTATTTATTTTCTCCTAATCCTGATCGAATTTATTTGATGGCTTGCCCTTATCACTTCCAATAGAATCATAAAGATCCTTGCAGATCAGTAGATCTTCCATTCTAGGCTTCCAAATGGAATAATTTGAAGAAATCAATTTAAACATATTGCCAGACTCCTTCATTTTAAATTGCACAGATAATAGATAACCAAGCTCTGATACTAGTTGTTGAGCAGTGGGAGTTAATAACAAATAAATTACTTGTTATTATATAAGTAAATAGTATATGAAATATTATACTAAAAATAAATGCCAAGAAAATTCTCAGAAAAAGGCTGGAGGGGTCACAAACGGTTCCACTTAAAATTCAGTCTCCTTAGACAGAATTTTACTCGAATAATTAATAACATAATATAACGAAATAACTATACTTGATAATAGCTATAAAAATAAGACAACAATGACACACCGAATTTCATATGGTTTATCCTTTTTAATTTGGGTTACTTCCATGGAACAGACTCCAAATACTTTCTTCACTATTAAATATTAGGATTACAAGAAAGACTTTTCTAGAAAAATTATTCTAAAAGTACAACACTCACAAATGAGATAAACACAAAATAATAATAAGTATTTTCTAAACATCCAAAATAAAATCTCACTATTTTATCACTTACAAAAATTATTTTTTCACGTAAATAATTTTCTCTCTCTTAAGATTCTCCCTCTCTCTCTCTCTATTTCAAATGGTTATATATTATGGTTGAATGGGGAAGGCCTTTTTTTTATTGGCCTTTCCACTGCGTGTATTACGCGTAAAGCAAATTGCTTTATAAATTATAAAACAATTTGCTGAAGTAAGCTTCCAATTAGAGAGCTTGCTTTTCCCTTGTTTTTTTATTTTTAATTATAGTCCCACTTAAGTGGGACACTACTATATCTTCATCATTGTCATCGTCTGGCTCTTAAATGAAAGCAAAACGTAGACAAGTCATTGTAATTACAACCCCAAAAAATTAAAAACCTCTAAAAATTTTACTAATAAGCTTCATAAGCAGAGAGTTTATGTATCCAAATTCACTTACTTTCTCACAATTGCTACTCTGCTGCTTATCAAAACTGGTAAATATTCCCTCAAATCCTCCTTTTGCTGCATCATACGCAAACCAATCAGTGCTAGCTATAACATAACAATTCAATAAACTAATTATATAAAAAAATAAAAAAATTCCATTCATTAACTTCAACTCCTGCAGAGAGCTTTTCTGCATTAGGGATTTTCCTATAAAGGATAACAAGTTAAAATAGCGTTCAATGATTTTTTAACATCTGTAAATATCCAAATAAATTCTACAATGTACGTATAGTCGTATACTTAGCTAATTAAACCTTATATGGTGTAGGATTTTATCACAAGTACTGTTTACTAATTAGTATACTAAAAATGCTTATTTTCTATGACTTTCTTTTTTCCTTTTTCGTTCATAAATATTCAATTAAATCATCATTAACTTGATGATTTATTGAGTTAAATGTTAGCTTGTTAGCTTCTGAATTTAAAGTCAGCATATACATATATATGAAGTATAGATATGAATTAAGCCCTTATTAAAATGAATTCTTTTTATGCATTTGTTATATCCATGAAATCAAAATTACGTCATATTACATATGTAATTATCATATATAATTTTGTTCTCCAGTTTTCTTTTTTCAATTTGAATTTGATTTTCCTTTTCGTTTTTCAATTTGCATTTGATTTTCCTTATATATATATATATATATATGTATGTTCTTTGTTAGACTGTAAGTGTGAAGTGTGAAGTGAGATAAGAAAGCTAATATCTAGGAAATAAAGAAATTCTCTGCTGGATAATTCACAACTACAGTAGCTGAGATAATTTCATTGATTTAATATAGAGAGAGTTTTACAAGGGGTTCTAGAATGTTGTATATAGATGGAAATTGATTATTTGAACACTTGCATAACAGAATGAATAAAGAATCAAATGAGAATAATTCTCTTGTAATTCTTATTGCTGTTGTGTGAATATTTCGGCACTGTTCATGACACTATTCATGATTGCTAGAGAAATTGAGCCAGCTCACTTGTCATCTAGTGTTGTTAGTTGTTCTCACATTCCCCCTTAAACTTGAAAGTGATAGAAGTCTTTCTATCACTCCAAGTTTGAACCTCATGAATTGGAATTGTTGGCTTGGAAGGAACTTCGTCAATCAATCTGCAATTTGGTCATGAGAGGGCACATATCTAATCTCTATTTTCTTTTCCAGCACTTTGTCTCTTACAAAATGCACATCTACTTCAATGTGTTTGGTTCTCAAGTGAAAAACAGGATTGCTTGCAAGGGCACTAGCACTCATGTTCAGTGGCGGAACCAGAAAAAATTTTCTACCGGTGCTAACTTGGTCAACTATAGACTGGCAGCAAAAACTTCCGGCGAAGACTTCTTATCGGTGAAGACAATTTAATTCAATTCAAACATCAATTAAACTCACATTTCAATTCAACTCACATCTCAATTCTCCAATCAAATCAAACTCACAATTTTATTCAATTCAAACATCAATTAAACTCACAATTCAATTCTCCAATCAAATCAAACTCACAATTTTATTCAATTTCAAATTATATCCATTTAATTCACATTTCAAATTATACCCATTTAATTCAATTTCTATTTTTAAACAAACAACTAAATAAAATTTAATAATATCACAAATTTAATTATACCTATTTAATTCACATTTCAAATTTATATCCATTTAATTCAATTTCTATTTTTAAACAAACAGCTATTGTTGCTCTTTGTTCTTTTTTAATTTATTTTTTTAAAATTGAAAAATCTTGATCAATAACAAATAGAATCTAAAGTAATATTGTTGTCAGGCTGTAGAACTAACAATCGGGGTCCTCAACGAAACTAGTGTTGGGGCTGGTCGACGATCTGGTGCGGTGGTAACTGAGTGGGGCTCGATCAATACTGCTGGCGTGATGAAGAGCGTGATTGGGCGATAGTGGATGGAGCGAATCACATGGGTCTGTGCTCACTAGCCGGAACGTCACTTGCTCGAGCGACTGTTGATTAAGGTAGATCGCGAGATGAAGATGATTGAAGCGATTCTCAAGAGGTGGAGCAGCTCGTGATACTTGTGTTCGCATGGTCTGGAATAGTAGCGCGATGGTGGGAAGCGCTCGATCAGGCTGCTAGTAAGGGTAACTCGCTCGCTCGATGTAGCTTGCTCGGTCGGCGGTCAGAGCAGAGTGCACGACCTGGTGACGCCGGAGCGCACTGCAGCGAGTAACTGGTGTTCGCTCGATGGTGATGCGATGAGATTGAAGGAGCGGGGCTGGTGGTTCGTTCGAGCTGCTGGGTGTCGCTTGGTCTGACCGGTGCTCGAGCGGAGGTTAGTCCTTTGGTGGTTCCGCCACTGGCTGGGTGTCGCTTGGTCTGACCGGTGCTCGAGCGGGGGTTAGCCCCTTGGTGGTTCCGCCACTGCTCATGTTGTTACACCAAGTGATGGGAGTCTCTGGTGGTTTGATTGACAGTTCATTTAGCAATGATTCAAGCCGAGCTATCTCACAGCAAACATGAGCCAAAGCTTTATATTCAGATTCAGCACTTGACCTTGAGACTACATGTTGTTTCTTTGAACTCCAGGACACGAGTTGATGCAAGAAACACACAGTAGCCTGCAGTGGATTGTCTGTCATCTTTGTTGCATGCCCAATCTACATCTGATAGCTTGTTAGGGTGAGTCTGTCACTTGCTTTGATGTATAACCCAAGGCTGATTATCCCTTTTAGATACCTCAGAACATGTTTGTTGTCTGCAGGTGTTTGTTTGTTGGATTTGTAGAAATTGGCTCAATTTATTGATTGTGAAAGCCAACTCAGGTCTTGTATGAGTTATGCATTGAAGTGCCCCAATCAATCTTCTATATGGTGTAGGATTCTCCAATTTTTCTCCATCATTCATAGTTAAGTCTTTTCCTTTTACTACTGGTGTTGAGCAAGGCCTTGTGTTCACCATTTCTATCTTCTTTAACAATTCTTCAATATATTTGCATTGTGTTAGAAAAATTCCATCTTCATTTCTTGTTACTTCTATACCAAGGAACAAATGCAGCGGCCCCAAGGCTTTTAGTGCAAAGAGCTTGTCAAGTTCTTCAATGAATCTCTGTAACATTTTTGCTTTGATGCCTGTTATAATTATATCATCTACATAGATGAGAACCATCATGATTTCACCTTTGCCTTTAAAGAGAAATAGAGAAGAGTCACATTTTGAGCTTCTTAATCCCCAATTTGACAAAGTTATTCTCTGTTTGTCAAACCAAGCTCTTGGGGCCTGTTTGAGTCCATAGAGAGCTTTGTTTAGTTTGCAGACATGATTAGGTCTTTGTTTGTCTTTGAATCCTTTAGGTTGTAACATGTAATCAGGTTCAACTAATTCAGCATTGAGAAAAAGCATTGTTGATATCTAATTGCTTGATCTCCCATCCTCTAAAAACTGCTATGGTTAGAACAACCCTTACTGTTGAGGCCTTCACTACTAAACTGAAGGTTTCATTGTAGTCAATACCAGGTTTTTGGTGAAAACCTTTTGCTACCAACCTGGCCTTGCGTCTTTGAAAACTTACATCAATATTAGTTTTGACTTTGAATACCCACTTGCTTCTCACTACATTATAAGCTTGCTGATATGGGACCAGTTCCCATGTATTGTTTTTCTTCATAGCATTTAATTCTTCAATCATTGTTGCTTTCCAAATTTCTAAACCTATTGCTTCTTCTAGTGATGATGGTACTGTAGGAACATTTTGCTTTTCTGGCAAATAAAGTTAATAATCAGTGGGATACTTCTTTGGTTTGTAAATTCCAGCCTTAGCTCTTGTTGTCATCTAATGTCTTTGTATAGATCCTGGCATTGTGATGACTCTTCACTTATATCCTCATTTAATGTTGGTTCTGTTACAGTTGGTGGTACAATTCCAACAAGTATGGGTATATCTTGAAGGTCAAATTCAAAAGGAATGAGTTGATCTTCACACTGCATGTCTCTTGGTCATCTGGTGATCTTGGAGTTCCAGACTCAGCTTGAGAATTCACTACTGGAGGAGAAAAACTTTGAAGGTCATTATATGGTAAGTTGGGTTTGTGGTTGCCAGATGAAGACTGATTTGTGAGAGAAGGAAGAATCAACCAATTTGGTTCAACAATGGTTTGAGTTTCTCTTGACTTTGTATTTAGAAAACCAATATGACAAGGGAAATCTTGTTCATTGAAAACAACATCTCTAGAGATATATATTCTACTAGTTGAACTCAAACACAGAAAAATACATTTTGTGGAGTAAAATTGAAACTTATGGTTTTGGTAAGGTCTAAGGCAATGAAAACAGACACATCCAAAGGTTTTCAATGTTTTATAGCTAGGTGTTCTATTGTATAATTTTTCAAGGGGAGATTTGTAGTTGAGTGTGGGTGTAGGTAGTCTATTTATAAGGTAGGTGATTATTTCAAAGGCTTCAGGCCAGTACTTAAGGGGCACCTTTGCTTGAGTAACTAGAGTTAGACCTATTTCGACAACATGCCTATACTTTCTTTCAGCTCTTCCATTTTGAGCTGAAGTGAGTGGGCAAGAGTATCTGTTTTGTATACCATGCTTTTGCAGGAAAGGAATAAAATTTATGAATTCACCTCCCATTTGCAAACATTTAACTTTTGTTTTAAGTTGGTTTTCAACAAAGTTCTTGAAGTTTATAAAGGTCTATAGGGCATCTGATTTTTTTTTTTATAGGGAACAACCATGTATGTCTGCTAAAGTCATCAAGATATAGGATGTAGTATTTAAACCCAATAGTTGATTGTATTGGAGATGATCCCCAAAGATCAGCGTGAATCAATCAAGAGGTTTTGAAGCTAGAGATTCAGAGTTAGTAAAGGGCAGCAAATGAGATTTTCCATATTGACAAGCATCACAGAACATAGAATTTGAAATTTCATTCATTGAAAACTTTTGATTACATGACTTAAGAATTTTTTACAACACGTTTTGTGAAGGATGACCTAATCTCTTTTTCCATGTTTGAAGATCTAAACTAATATTTTCTTTTACTGAAGAAGTGAAAACTTGAGGCTGGCTGTGTTTGCCTTTGTTACAGTTGGGATAAAGGTTTGGTGACTTGGAGTTTCCCCTCCAGCAGTGTTCTTCCCTTCACCTTGTCCTTCACAACATAACCATCAGAGTTAAATAAAATCTCAACATTGTTGTTTTTGGTTAGTTTTGAAAAACTAATCAAATTCTTTTGTATTTGAGGCACATTAAGAACATTATGTTTGTATTTGAGGCACATGAAGAACATTCTGTAAGAGCAATCTATTATTACTAAGAGTGGGCAAGGAACAGTTACCAATATGTTTGATATTCAATTTCTCACCATTAGCAACTATCAGTGAGTCATTACCATTGTAGTCCTATTTCTGAGGCATGTTTGTAATGTCATTTGTAATATGGCAGCTTGCTCCACTATCTGCATACCAGTTGGTGTGGCCCAAACTCTTAGTTGAGTCAATGAACATGACTTATTGATTGTTTGGTGTTCATTTTGGAATGGCTCCTATGTAGTTGCTATCATATCTGTAAAAACAATAGGCTACAGAGTGGCCTATTTTTCCACAAACTTGGCAGATTGGTCTGGAGCCACTGCTGTTATATCTTCTGCCCCTGAATTTTATTCCTCCTCTAGGATTGTTTCCTTGATTCCTGCCAGTGTTGTTGTAGAGTTGATTGTGGGAGTGACCATAACTCCTGCTTATGTTTCCATGGCTGCCTATTCTGGTGAAGTTAGCAGTTGGTTGTCCCAGATTAATAGAGCTAATTATGGCATTTAATTGCTTAAGACGTTTCTCAAAGTTCAGTAGCTTGGATTGAAGTTTTATCCAGGATATGTTTTCCCTTTCTGAGATTTGGCAGATAAGAGGGTTGTGTTCTGCTGAGTCAAGCCCAGCAAGCACTTGTGAGACCAGATCTTCTAAGGAGACAGGATGCCCTGCAGGAGCTAGGTTATCTACTAGCTTTTTCATTATTTTCAAGTAATCTGCCATTTTCATCCTCCTTTTTGCATCTTGACAAATTCCCTCTTGTAGTACAAAATATTTAATCTGGTTTTGGCTCTAAATAGGTCTTATCGCATCCCATAAAGATTTTGAAGAGGTAAAACCCATTAGTTCAGTAACTATCTCACCTTTCAATTGAGTTATACAACCAGTAAAGGAGGATTTGGTCTTGGGCATATGATTCTTCAGACTTGGGGTTGATGGCCAGTTCAATATCATCACTCCCCTCAACAACTTTCTCTGTATATTCAGATGGAGAGGATTTAGCTCCAGTGATAAGACCTTCACGCTTGTTGCCTCGTATCATAGGCAGCACCAAGTTCTTCCAAAGGAGATAGTTATCATGGTTCAGCTTCACTGAACAGAAAGATCCTTAAGGGATGATTTGAAGAGCTGAGTAATTTGTTGGCATTGGTTTGATTTCCAGATTATGAGGAGTTAGCATCATGGTGGGTGTTTCCACAACTACCACTACTTTCTGCATTCTTTTTCATCTCCATCCATGGATAAGGCTCTGATGCCAAAATAGAAAAGCTAATATCTGGGAAATAAAGAAATTCTCTGCTGGACAATTCACAACTACAATAGATGAGATAATTTCATTGATTTAATATAGAGAGAATTTTACAAGGGGTTCTAGATTATTGTATACAGATGACAATTGATTATTTAAACACTTGCATAACAGAAAGAATAAAGGATCAAATAAGAATAATTCTCTTGTAATTGTTGTTGCTGCTGTGTGAATATTTCGGCACTGTTTACGGCACTATTTATGACTGCTAGAGAAATTTAGCCAGCTCACTTGTCATCTAATGTTGTTAGTTGTTCTCACAAAGTACAAGTGTTTAGTTTCTCAATTTTGCAAATGTTCTCTTGATTTCTCATTTTTCAATTTTGTTTGGTTTTATGCAGGTATAATGGTTGAAATCTCGCCAACCAAAAAATCTAGCTGCCTAAGTGGCCGAAGCATACTTAGACCACTTGAGCTTAAGAGCATCCCTGCTTTTTGGATCCCTGCCCCTTAAAAGAGACTAGGATCATGGGACTTGTTCCATTGTAGGACAAGTCCCACATCCCTCCACTTTGGTGGAATCGTCTTACTGTAGTTTTTAACTAATAAAGGGCTGTCAACTTTATTAAAAAATATATAAATATAAATAAATATAAATAAATAATTTTTTAATAAAAATATGTTTTTAATAAAAATAAATAATTTTTTTTGAGTCCCACTAAATATTTATGTGATATTTTAGTAAGGTCCTCTCTATTGGACCTAAGGCGGAGCTGCAATATATTAAAAAGTCAAATTTAGCAAAGGGTATAAATTTAACAAATATATTACATTAATATTCTAAATAATTTTTCTCCATAACACAAACAAAATAAAGCTCTAAATTTTTATTAAGAATAAAGGTTTATTATCATAAAAGCTTTTAGTACGTAGCAAAATAAAGTCTTTAAATTTTATTAAGAATAAATGTTTACATCATTAATTTATCACGAAAGCTTTTAGTTAAAGCAATATTTTTTGCAACTTCTCCATGTCATGCATATTAAAATATAGTATAACTACAATATTTTTTTATTACAATTTATATAATATCCCTACTATTTTGGGCTAGTAAAATCCAACACATTTTTACATCATGTACACCAAGAAAAAAGAAAAAGAGGCAGATTTATCAGCAGCCAGATGGGAGAAGGTATCGCTCTCTGGCCGCCAATCAAATGGTTTTAAAAACTCAACCCTCATAAGAGCTGTGTTTCTAATGAAGAACCCCTCGCTACAATAATTTTTTTATTATTATTTAGCCTCTAGCGAAACGACGTCATTTCGTTAGAGACTAAATTAAAAAAAAAAATCTCCCAGCGAAACGACGTCATTTCGCTGGGTAAGGTATTAAAAAAAGGGGGATGCATTTTTGCAACCTCCTCTCCCTCTCTCTCACATAGCCCAAAAATCAGGCCTCCCCTCCCCCCAAATCCAGCCAGCCACCACCAGCCCCACCGCTGGCAACATCATCAGGCCACCTCCAATGCACACCGCCGACCCTCTCAGTAAAATTCTAGTTCCGCCACTAATCAACTGACACACTTTAATTTGTAAATGAGCAATCACCAAAAGAATAGAAGATCTAAACCAAAACATTACAATTTATAACTTTACCATCCTTTTCCTTTCTTTTCTTTTCTTTTCTTTTCTTTTCCTTTCTATCTTTCTTTCTTTGTTTGAGATGCCATCAAAGGAACTTTTTTTCCTTTGTAAATGAACAGTGAGTTTAATCCTTAGCTCTATAAACTTATAATGGCTCCATATTACACTGGATAAATGTATATCCTTTGCAAGGACCTACCAAACAAATTCAGCTTCAGAAAATGTGATAAATGCTAAATTATATATATATATATATTTAATATTTAATTCCTCCATATTTAAGATAAATACAACTTATAATGCATTAATTGATCTCCTATTTTATTTCATTGAAGGATATTTTCAAATGAGAAAAGGATTAAGCTAAAAAGGAAGATTTGGAGAAGATAATTAAATCAAAGGTTGTGATTGCTCCAGACTGTTTGCAGTTTATCAAAAGGAGGAAGTTCTAGCGTGTCCACGCTTGAAATAGGAAATAAAGATCTGCCCAGATTAATTTCGAATTTCTTAGAGATATTCACTCAATTATCTTGCCAGATCCGTCTGATCTTGTTGCCTTATCCGATACAATATTCTTTTAGAGTTATCATTAGTTTAGGACTTTTTCCATATAAATAGATGTTGAACTAATGGGGAAAGGATCCTAGTTTTTTTTTTTTTTTCATTTTTATTTTTCTTCAATTTTCTTTTATTTCAGTCTTTTATTTTCAGCCATGTGTGGCTAAATTCCCTTGTTCTAGTTAAGGTTGTCAAAGATTAGTTTTAAAAAAATTGTGAGAATTTGTTCTTCATCTATTTTCCATTTTAAGTATTTGAATATTTTTTGTTCTTATTTCATTTATTTACTTGATGAATAATTACTAGCTATTTGGATCTATAAATTTGTATATGTTTATTTGATCCAATAGAGTGGCAGTTCAATATCTTTAATGAAATACAATCATTACAAAGTTTTGATGGAAATATTCAATCCATTTTAAATAAACGAGCTTGTGTTCTATTGAATAGAATTGGTGGCTTTTCTAATTCTTAATGCTATTTACAATTTAAATCTTAAGAGCTTGTTTAAGGTTGATTGTTAAATAAGGTTTAAGTGCAGATCTTTCTCATTTAAATTACAACTAAGGCAGAATATTAGAGCTTGTTAATATTCATAACCAAATTATTTAATCTGAAAAATCATCTTTCTTTCAATGATCAAGGTATTTAAACCAATTCTAAAATATACCTTGACTGACATTTCTCTTGATTGATTTTAATTTTATTACTTTGCATTTTATGTTCATCAATTCTAAAATTTCCCATTTTTACTTCTTTGTGCTATTAAAAGTTCAGATTGATAATACCCAATCCCTGTGGATTCGACTCATGCTCTCACTATTTACGAATTAAGATTTTAGAGCAAGAATTTTTTATTAGTTTCGACAGCTATCAAAATGAAATTTCCATTTGTAACTTTCATGCTCAATTTTTCTTTTTCTTTTTAATTTACTTCCTTAACGGTAAAGTAAAAGACAATTATATTGCACTTGCAAGCATATGTAATTTGGTGGTAGTACTAGTATATCTTATAACAAGTAGTTGACTCAAATGCAAGCCCTTCTTCATTCCAAGAAAAAAGAAAATTACATTAATACCCAAATTTTAATAAAAATTACAATAATATATCCAAAATATTATTTATTAATCAATTAATAACATTAAATAATTCTAATAATATACATTTGTTTGGTACCTTATAAATAATTCTACTCTCATTCCCCAACTCTTCCATATTCAACCTAAAAAAAAATTCCTTTATGGCAGAGCTTACAGAATATTTGCAGAGGCTTAGACATTCTCAGCCTTTCATAGATATGGACATGAGCAATATACAAATGTTTAAGCAAATTCCAGAGCTAAATCCAAACACCTTACAAACTACTTCCAGTGTAACTGACTTCTCAATAGACTCTTTATTGGCCCACCACCACCGTCAACACCACCACCAACAACAATCTTCTGATCAGTTTCCAGTAAACTATGGTCATTATAATAGTTTTTCGAGTACTTTCCACCATCCTGAAATCTTGAATTCAGCATCAGTATTTCAGTCTGTTACTTCTGCCTTCACCCAAAATGTTTTTCCTTGCAATACCAAGAAAAGAAAAGCAAAAGCACAATCTCCTGGTAATTCAAAGAATATTTCTCCTACAGCCTCCGTCTCAACTACTACTTCAAAGAAAAAGAATGTATGTTACTGTTTGTTTATTTTTAATTTCTTGAACTTTCTTTATTTGTTACCTTTAAATCTCAAGTAATTTGAACTTTCAATCATTTTTCAAGACTGGTATATGGTTCTGTTTGTTTTTTTTTTTAATTTCCTGAACATTTTCTATTTGCTTTCTTTAAATTTCAGTTTCCAACTTCTCAGCCTCTTTTTAAATATTGGTATTTGGTTGTTGGTGTTTTCAGAACTCAGGCAGAGGTAAGAAAGGGAAGAACAAAGAAAAAGAAGTGGATAAAGCAGAAGAAATTATTCATGTTAGAGCTAAAAGAGGCCAAGCTACTGATAGTCATAGTATAGCAGAAAGGGTAAATTTGTGTGCTTTTTGCCTGAAAAGAAAAACATAAAAATTGCATAATTCATGAAATTGCAGTATTTTCTATTGGTTTGGCTTAATATTAACATAAAATTGTTATTATGGTTTATAGTTTCAAAACCAACAATTCGAAATGTAATGCTAATAAATTATTTCTTGTTCATCAGTTAAGAAGAGAGAAAATCAATAACAAATTGAGATGCTTGCAAGACCTCGTTCCAGGATGCCACAAGGTACAATCTTCTTCTGCACAACACACACACAAACACACACACATTTATATAATGAATCCGGAAATGGGTTTATGAATTTGCAGTCAATGGGAATGGCAGTTATGCTAGAAGAGATAATCAATTATGTCCATTCATTGCAGAATCAGGTTGAGGTAAGGCCTATAATATCCAAAGAACTGATGCATTTTTTCCTTTTATGATCTTATCAGAAGTTCACGTGCACAGCAAAAGATTTGGATTGACAGTTTTATTTTTTTTCCTTGTGAAATTCAGTTCCTTTCAACGGAGCTTGCAGCGGCAAGTTATTCTTATGACCTCAACTTAGGAACAGAATCTTCCATAAAGGCTCAGGTTATAATAACTTTTTCAAGTTATTCTCTTTTTTTTTTTGAAAAAAAAACAGTTGTAAAAATCTAGAGTCCTTACTAGGCTGCCTTATTTTGTTTGCCAAACCTATTACAAGATATGGTTAACTAATTTATTTTATTAAAGCAAATTATATAATGAACTAATATATATAAAGATCATGCTCCAGTCTTCTATGTGGGGTTGAGTATCATCATTGATTCAGTAGTAACTTGTAGGCATAGAGAAAGAAAATTAATTTTTTATGTTAACATTTGTTTTTCTATTAGGCTATTTCTAGTTTTTCCTTCAATTATTTTTTTTGTCTAAAATTAGGTTTTTACTAATTAAAATATATAATAACAAAATATATTTCTCAAAATTCTTAAAAGTATCCTGTAAGTTTTCTCAAGATTTCTAAGAGCTTTATATATATTTTCTTAAATTAAAAAATTTTTAAAAAATAAATAATTATGGGAAACTTTCAAGAGGTTTGGGTGCCTGAAAATTGCCCGACAAGGGAACGTCAGATGTTTTAAGTAGTAAACATAAAATAAGAACATAACAGTATAAAACTGTTAGTGTGCAAGTTATATACAAAGTTTAAAATGAAAAGATTATTGAGAAGAAGTATTAATAATAATTAATGAATGGTGCAGGGAACAATCTCATCTGAAGCACAGGAGACAGAGAAATGGTTGAAGGAAGGATATAGAGAGCTTGGTTGCTTCGAATCTACATGGTCCATTTGACTCCATTTTTGGCCATTGCTCTTTCTTTTGTTATTTATTACCTACAAAACCACATGAATATGCTTCCTTTACATTACATATCATATCAACTATGTCTCTGTATATGTAGCAGACATGCTAATGATGTATATTTCCCCATTACTCCTCATACAAAGTACAAAATACCATTCTATTTCTGTTTATTTGTCCAATTTTTTTCATTTTCTTTTCTGTTCCAATTTGACTGAAGTAATTTTGTGTTGCTTCTATTGTCCTATATAAATTTGTATTTGATGTTGACCTGTAGGCAAGGTTATAATACTCGAGCACAACTGGGCTTGGGTAGTTTTTTCTTCCACATTTTCATTAATTATTTGCCAATTTTTGTGATTTATTTGGCATTTGGATGAGTTGGTGACCCTGCTTTGCGTAATTGAACCAGACACTTGCACATGTAAATCCTGAGTTTTTGGCCTGCATGCAAGAAAGAAACAGCGATTGAGTTTGCAATTGTCAACAGAATTTATTTAATGACCTTATCACCAACATTAATTCCTCTAATTAATAATTATCATAATACCCAAATTATGGAAAAATTATATGCTACAACCGTTGTAGCAATAAATGCCTACAACGGACCAATGAGATTCTTACACGTAGATTAAATGATTCATTTCATTGGTCCGTTGTAGGCATTTATTCAAAGTGTAAGAATCGCATTGGTCCGTTGTAAGCATTTATTGCTACAACGGTTGTAGCGTATAATTATTCCAAATTATGCTATCTAAGCAATGATTAATTAGCATCTAATAAGCCAAATAACTGCTTATTTAGGAATTAGTTGATTAAACATGCTATCATGAAACAATAAAAGCTGAAATTTTTAACCATTAGCGTTCGCGTCAGCTTGCCGCCAACATCTGAGTGCAACAATTCTTGATCCAAATGGGGCTATCTTTGCACAATCTGAGTAAAATGTGAAAGTGATATATCAATGTAGCCACTAGCCATCCTGAGTCAAGCAAAACCTATACACTGTACTATCCTTTTCAATGAATCAGTTTTGTCTATAAAATTGTTAACCATTGATCTAAACATTTCCTGTGGACCAATCAATTGGGGACAAAAATGTCTGGTGACCAGCTGGACTATATATATTTATATAGTCCAAAAGAAAATGAACTTTACAAGTAAGTGAATGGCTCTTTTCTTTTAAATAGTTTTCTGGTGTCTGATATTCTTTTAGGTGATCTATTTCTATCAACACCCTCAATACTTATGATTAATGCATTAAGGTTAGTGGAAGCAATATTCATAGCTATACGTTGATGTTAACAATTGATCTCTATAAAGTCTATCAATAGAAGAAGGAATTATCCATTTTAATCAAATTTGCTTCTTTAAAAAGGCTCAACAACAATGAATCTATTAATTATATTTCATAGAATCAAGGCCATTAGTGAAAAAAAAAAAAAAAAAACAATGGTCTCTCTGATAATCACTTGTACTGCATTGACTTCTCTTTGTTAGTTAATTAAGCTCTTGACAGGGGATTAGAACTTGCAAACTCACCATAATCCTGCAGATTACTCCAATACTTGTTTTTTCATTTTCATTTTATGTTTGTTAATTAAGCTCGATTGAAGATTATATAGTTCTTTCGACTTATATATCTTCACAATATCCATCTCTTTTTAATTTAAGATTCTTGTCCACTGGAAATTCCAATAGATTCAAACTCGCATTTTCATAGTCCTACATATTACTTCATTATTACCGAGTTAAAGCTGTTTACTCAAGCTTTTTTTTTTTTTGTGTGTTACTGATGGGGGTTTATATCAGATTGAAAGCAACAGTTTGTTTTTGGAGAGACAAGCAGGCTTCCAAATAGAATCATACAGAAAACTTGTTGCATTCAACATAATCTAATTAAGGACTTACCCAAAAAACAGGGTCCTACAAACATATAGATGAACAGAATCTCATGGATGTTGCCAATTCATGCAGCTGAATGATTATAATGAATAAATGTAGTAGAATGCACTAAAGGGGGTGGGAAATTTTGAAAAATGAAAATAAAAAATAAAAAATTATAATGAAATAAAGAAGGAAATTAATTACATACAGATGCATTGCATCCAAAGAAATAAGTTAGAAGACAGCTTGAAATGGGCCATATTATGCTCACAAGAAGATGAAGCAACATGGGTTCAAAGATTTCTTAAATGAAAAATATACCTTAAGAATCTTTTAAAGTTTCCAATTATCTAACAGTACATTACTATAGTCTCCATTTCATTTGACTCCTTTTTTGACAAATTTTCACTTGCCTGCTTTTTTTTTTTTGGTGCATGCACAATATTAATGGATAACACTATTATTACGCTTCCCTAATTAATTTCATTGTGTGATCGCAGTTGAGCATTGACATTAGAGTCTGCCTGGCCTTGACTTATAATCTGTTCGGTGTTGGGTTAAAATCAGCTATTTTAAGAAGTATCTATTTTGATATTGCTGGAAGAAAAAAAAAACATTTTAATAATATTATTTAATTGTATTTACTATAACAAAAATTATTTATATAATTATGAGAGAGTCATGAGTGTGCACCATTTATTACAAAAATTTTAGCTCTTTTTACTTAGCAGAATATATTTTTATAAAAAAATTCATTTTTTAATATATAAAACTTTCTGGAAAATTAAGTTAATTAAAAAAATGTTTTATCTTTTAAAAAAATGGAATCATTTTTTTAAATGCTATTTTCTTTCAAAAGTAATTGTTTTTTCAATATTTTTATAAATTCTTTTTTTGATAGAAATTTTTATAAATTCACCAATAACCATTGATGGTATACCGATTAGAATCACCAAAGTTTTATATTTAATAATAAATTTTTAAAATATAAAAATTTTATAAATTTAAATATTTTTATAATAATCTTATATATTTGAAATTTTCAATATTTTTACTAATTTTCAATATTATAATCAAACAACAAAATAATATATATTTTTCTAATTAAAAAATATTTTTCAAAGACATTGTTTTTGGAAAACAAACGGATTTGATTAAATAGAATAACGTTATAACATGACTGGATTGTTGATAATGGTGATGCCTTCATATTTCAAAGGGTAATCCACAAGCAAACTGTCATTTATACGTTGACGGATCTAGGATAAAGAGTTAGGGGGTCTATCAGCTAAAATAAATATTCATAAAAAAATTAATTAATTCTAAATTCTATTTTTTAAAAAAACTATAGATAATAATTTCTCAATTTAAGTTATTGAGAAATGAAGAAAAGATTTATAAATAATTATAGAAAAATAAAAAAAAATATTAATCATAGTCGATCTAAAATTAATATTAAATTTTAAATAAAAAAATTAAGTTAAAAAAATTAAAAAAGGACTCACGTATATTATAGAATGGTGATCTAAAGTCTTAATCATGGTTAATAAAACTACTTAATTTTTAATTTACGAGAATAGACAGCAGAGTGAAAAATAATAAATTTATCCTATAATTATTTTTTATAAAATAAAAAAAATTATTTCAGGCTAACATATATTTAGTTTTGAGTTAAGAAAATATATTTATATTAATATTTCAGATTTAGATCAAATTTACATTGAAAAAGTTTATTTAATGAAAAGAGCCCATTTTTTTAAGTTTATAATATATATTATACGTATATATAAAATAAAAAATAGAAATATATAATATATATATATAATAAATAAATAAATGGTAGCGACATTTACACAATTACATAAAAAATAAATTTTATTTCAAAAATACTATAAAAAATAAAATATTTACTCATTAAAAAAAGAACAAATTTTTAAAAATATCTCACTCTTCATTTAAATAAGTTTTTTTAAAAATATATATATCTTCTCTCACTAAAATTAATATTTTACTTTAATTTTTATTTTTTTCAAACTTTACTATTAAATAAATATATTTCAATGAAATAATAAAAATTAATATTTTAAATTATATTTTCAGTATATAAATTTATTATTTTTTATAAAAAAAATTTTAATTTTCATTAAAAATAACAAAAAAATACTCACAAAAAATATAAAAAAGTAAAAAATATAAAAATATATTAATAAAATTATTAATTTTATTTTTAAATAAAATTTATATATTATACACATAAAAAATTAAAAAATTATTAATTTTATTATTTGATATTATATAGATGCTTTATATATGTTATATAAATATATTATAAATATTTAATAGATATTCTGTGCGTATTATATATTTATTGTGTATGTTATGTAGATGTTGTATAAATATAAATTTATGAATATAAAGTTTAAAAAATATCAAATAAATTCTGCTCATATTTAATAGATATTATGCATATATTTAATAGATGTTCTTTGTTATATGTATTTTATATATGTTATGCATATATTATATATATGTTTATTTTTTTTATGTATATATTAAAAATATAATATAAAAATTTATTTCTGGATAAAAAATATATATAAATAAAAATAGAAAAAACGAAAATTAAACAAAATTCACCATCAAAAACTTGAAAATGAAAAAAAAAAAAAAGAGCTGACTTCATTCAAATGAAAAAAAATTTCCAGGTCCGTAGTTTTAAAAAGATGAAACTAAAATCACGTATGTAGTGTACGCATGAAGTAGCTCTGTCACTGCATTCATAGAACAAAACTCGACTACTTTGTCTAAATTCCTATTTAGTTAAAAATTTCATTCTCTTCGTTTTTGTGAAATTATAATTTTTGCTAATAAAATTATCATTTAATATAATACAAAAATTAATTAATTTTTGCTTCAATTATATTATTATTATTAATGAGTTAATTAATAAATTAAAAATATAATAATTTTAATATTAATAAGTTAATTGAGGGTATTTTAATTCATTCAAAATAATTTTATATAATAATTTTATAAATATGTGTGTATGAATTAAAGACGACTTAGACAAAAGAAATATAATAATTAATCTCAGCATTAATTTGGAGTTTCTGATAATAAAAAAAAACTATAATTTGGAGCAGTCAATGCATTGGATAAGCAAATAGCCTATCCACAGCCGACAATCATTTTCGTGTCAATAATTGAGAGTTTATATCTCATCAAAATACTTAATTATGAAGTAACTCATTTCATATTATACCGGCCAGATTAATTCTGCCCCCGTCTTGTTTATATTTTTCTTTTTATTCTATCTCATGTTCAAACTAAGTAATCACATTCTGATAAAAAAAACTAAGTAATCACATTAATTATATAAAAAATTTCAAACTAATATACCCTATTCATTGCATTTTATAATGGGACCTAACACTTATTTCTACTCTTCAATTATGTTTTTGGAGTTTTAGTTTTAATTAGTCTAAAGAATATAAATATTTGCTAAAATCATCAAAGAAACAATCTATGAAAAAATATATATATAGTACTGCTTACTATTTTTATCATTTTCTTATTATTGATTAGAATTCAATTCTTGAAATCAGATTTTAAATGAATTTTTTTTTCTCTTTTATAAATTTTTCATTTTTGTTATAGATAATTTATTTTAATTAACTCCACCATACACACTCATATACGATGCCAACTTTATTTAAAAAACAAAGTTTAGTGGCAATGAATAAGACTTGAGCAAATAGCATATATATATACCAATGAAATGAGAAAAAATGTACCAATTGTCATTAGCCACAATATGTAAAAGTATGAAGCACCAACGTTAATAATTGAGAAGCAAAGCCAAATTAATTGGAGGGATAGAGAAATGTGTGTTCTTATTAAGCTTATAAGAAGATCAGAAAAGGATCCCTATATAAATTTTGAAGTGACTGTCAAGAGATGTCCATGGCATACATGTGTTTGTACATGTCTATACAAATGGATCCATCTTGAATTAGTTGTCTACATATCTTTCTGTCTTGCTGTCTGGTCCTCTAATCTTACAATAGTTTCTCCAACTTTTTGGAAATATATCGCGTAGTTTTGCGCCCTAAACCAAGGTTATGTGCATAAATTGCACGTCTAAAAGTGTAATCACTGAATCAGCCCTGTGGATGCACAGTGAACTTTCTGTTGTTGACTCAATATTTTTAAGTTTTTTTATTTATTTATTTATTTTGGAAATGAAAAACTTTTGCATTATGTTTAAGACAGCTGGGTGAAGCAGGGATGTAGATATTATAATTGTGTCTCAAAATTCTAATGGGATTTGAAAAGAGATTTTTTCCTATTTAATATATAAGAAATATTCCTAAATCAAGTATATGATTATTTAGTACATAAAATAGAATTTCTATTTTAATATTATTTTTAATTGAGTGAGAATCATTATTAAGTTTGGATTAGTAATGAGTAATATTATAAATAGAACTATTATAAGAGAAGTTTTTGAAGGGTTTTTGTGTAATTATGTAATTAGCTTTTACTCAATATTTGAGTAAATCTTGTGTATCAGAGAGAGTCAATTAATAGTATTATAATTTCAATCTTTTGAGAGTGGAATGCATATTAGGTGAAATTGGGATAAGTGTTTGAGTGTTATTTCTTTTCCTAAATGTTGTATATCTCTAATTTAATTAGTGAATTTTTCATCCATTCACCTATTGATGTAAGCTTATGCTAAACCACATAAAACTTATTATCTTTTCTATCTTCTTTTATTCTTATCGTTGCATCTTTTATATTATCTAAAATTAAATTTTGAATTAATCCTAATAAATAATATCAGAGGTTGGTAAGATTTATTTGGGATTAGTTATAATCACGATAAAATTTGATTTTGAGAAGTATGATTACAATGAATTTTGCTTTATTGGTATGTTTAAATATTATTTGGACTTGTTCAGTATTTGTCATACTTAAGATAAGTAATTGAGAGCTTAATATAGAAGGTGGAGAAAAATTCTTGAAGACATAAAGTTTTAATGGAGAAAGGGAGTAAAATTCTACTAATTTGTTAAAGGTTTGACAAATTAAAGATTTTAAAGATTTGAATATTATATGATACTTCAATTTGAGGTAAGGAGAAGATTATTGGGATAATGTATGATTGTCGAGATTTTAAGTAAAGGTGAAGATTGTTAGAATTATGCCTTTGGTATATGAGAAATATTCTTAAATCAAGTGGAGGATTATTTCTTATATAAAGTAGAATTCTTATTTTAATGTTATTCCTAGTAGAGTAAGAATCTTTTTTGAGTTAGGATTAATAATGAGTAACTAAGTTAGCGAAAGTTAGTGAACAAGAAATAAAAGTGTTATAGCTTGTTCAATATAAGAATATCCAGAAAAATAGACACAAAAAGAGAAAAGTTTATCTGTTGGAATATTATTAAATTTTGAAAAGTGATCACACTTATCTCAAATAATATATTATATAGTATTAGGATTGCAAAAACTCTAATTCCAAATAAAAAAATTTATAAATATGGCAAGAAACTACCAAAATAAAAAAAGAATTATAAATATAGAAAGATAATATTTAACGAGGCAGATAAAATGCCCAAACAATATCTTAATTCAAGATTCTTACAAAAAAATAAATAAGAAAATAAAAATTTGCCTAAAGCTGCCATAAACAGATGTGCCAACGAACATGAAATTTGGCTGAAAAGTGATAAACCTCATTGCAAAGCAGTGATTTTGACTCGTTGACTTATTTTTCATTAGGTTAAGTTCTTAGAATGCCTAATTTGTAACTTTAATTTTTGATAGTAATTACTAAACTGTCACTAAAGCAGTTTTCTATCAAACTGCTCCATGAAAGCTATAACTCTCTGTTTCACATCATTCCCCCCAGGATAGAGAAAATTCGCTCTTAAATTATTAGCAATGACATCGTCATCAAATGAGTCCCATTGAAAAGAAATCAAATGCTTCACATTAAAAATATTAGCAGTACTGTTATGGCTTGGCAATTTGAGACAATAGGCATTAAGATTAATCTTTCCAATGATATCCACATGATCAATCTTTTTGACAGAAAGTTTGTTATAATCTCTAACTGAGAAGCGTTCTTTAGTAAGAACAGCTCATATGAAATCTTCCACTTCAAACTCAATATGGAAGCGCTTACGGTATGTAATTTGCTTGTACTTGGAGTTGGCTTAATGCAAGTTGAAATGCATTGCCTTATGAATATCCTGTAGATTATTCACAAAATTTACTGCCTTGCTATGAACTCTGATTTTATCAGGCAGAGAAATAAGATCTAAGGGCTCCCTGAGTACAACAAAGTACACAACTTGAAAATTGTTCTGCATCAGCAACATTATAAATGAGACTATTATAGAAGAGGTTCTTGAATTGCTTTTGTGCAATCATATAATTAATTAGCTTTAGTCCAGTATTTGAGTACGTTTTGTGTATTAGAGAAAGTCAATGTACAATTTCAATCTTTTGAGAGTGGTAAATACATTGGATGAATTTGGGACAAGGATTTGAATGTTATTTCCTTTTCTAAAAATTTTATACATCTCTCTAATTTGATTAGTGAGTTTATTTCCCTTCATCCGTGAGCTTAGACTTATGCCAAATTACGTAAAATTTAATCTTTTCTAGCACATTTTATTTTTGTCATTACATCTTTTATATTATCACAAATTAAATTTTGAATTGCTCCTAATAGTAGGATTAAAGAGAGAGAATAAATTGTGTTGTTTGAGAATAAGATAGATTGAGGTAGAAGGTTTATAAGGTCAATGGAGGATTAAAAAATCTTATTTTCTCGAAAAAAAATTTAACACCATGTTTTGGGTGTTAACAAGTGTAATAATTTTTATTTTTTAGTTTTATTCTTGTACAAAATATTATTTTATGTAAATACCCTATTACATATTTACATTTTTCCCTGACAAGGAAAAAAGATTTTAATAATTTTAAAAAATATTATTATGATTATTTTATTTCTAAAGTAATATTATAACAAAAAATAATTTTAATTAATTATATAATTATAATAACTAATTTAGTATATAAAAAGATATTTTAATTTATTTGCCTTTGATTGGATCTTTAGTAGCGCAAAGGAAAAGAAATAAATAAAAGAGGGAAAAGAAAAAAAAATGAAAAGATTATAATTTATATTTCTTTTATTTTATTTGGTTATCTAATTAAAATTTGAAACTTTTATTTGTTTTAAGGGTAATAGATGGAAAAGAATATAATAGAAATTATTTCCTTCATTTCCTTTGTTTGGACAATGATAAAAAAAAAGAAGAAAAAAATAGAAATAACTCTCATATATATTTGCTTAGTAAATTCTGAAGGACTATCGACAGATTTATGTTATTGTTGGCAAAAAAAAAAATGAAAAAAGATTCTGAAGGATTATTGACAGATTTATGTCATCGTTGATATTTTTTTTTCATTTTAATTGATATATGTTATTATATATAAGATATATAAGAATATAAAAATGATATATTTTGTTATATGTCAATATATGTTATATATAATAATATATACATATTAAATTTTAAAAGAATAAGAGTATAAAAATAATATATGCTCAGTTATATGTTGGTATATGGTATATATAATAACATATATTTAAATAGTATATATTAATATATATTGATATATGTCTGTATATGTCAATATATGTAGGTATATATTAATATATATTGGTATATATTGATATTTATTGATATATATCGGAATATATTGATATATGTCAGTATTTGTCAATATATATCAGAATATATTAATATATGTCAGTATACGTCGATATATGTCAAAATATGTTATATATAAAATGACATTATTATAATTTTATATTAAAAATATTTTTAAATAATTTTTATAGTATATGTTAAAATTATTTTAAAAATATAAATATAAATATGTAAATATAAATTTGATTTTTCAAAATGAGAGTATTTGTAGGTATATGTTGATAATATATTGTACATGTTAATATATGTTGGTATATATTGATATATGTCAGTATATGTTATACATATTTTAACCGTTTGATATATATTATTATATATCAATATATGCCGAAAAATGTTAATATATATTGATATATTACATATATTTTAGTGGTATTTGTTGATATATATTAATATATATATAATATATACAAATTATATTATATATCATATTAATATGGGGCATAATTAATATTATTTATAGAAATATATAAAAACTTGTAAAAGTATCGTTTGTTAGATATAACGGTTCTAAGTTAACTATAAAAATTGTTCATGTGTGTTGATTAGTTATAATTAACTAAAAGTTGTATATATAGTCACCTTTTATACAACAAAATAAAATCAACTTCTTCATTTTTGTTTTGATGTGTTTACCTTACATTATTCATCTCTCTTTTCCTACATTACTATTTTATAATTTATACTTATGTAATCAGCAAATTATTTTATTTTATTTTAGTTTTAATTAAAAATATTATCATTTTAAAATTATTTAATATTAATAAATAAATAAGTTAATAAAATTAAAATACTCTTTTAAATTAATAAAATTTTATTTATTTTTTTATAAAAAAATAAATAATAATAATAAATTTAATTAAAAAATAAATTGAATTCAAATTAAAAATAAGGTCAATATTTTTTTTGCTTTTAAATATAAGTGAAGAAACCTTAACATTTTAATCAAGGACTAAATAAATCATTTTGCACTGGACTTCTATGTTAGGCCGTTGTAAGAAAAAATTAAGGTTTTTGATAAATATATAAAAATATATAAAAATAATTTTAAATTTATCATATTTATAAAATATTTATCAAAATACAAGAATTAATAAAATATTATCAAAATACCAAATTTTTATAGTTTACAATAAATTTATCATGAGTTTATAAATTTTACATAGTTTATAACGAGTTTATCATGAGTTTATAATAAAATGACTGAAATATATCTAATAAAAAAAATAAAATTTTTTAAAAATATGGTGAATGATATTATTTTTTCAAAAAATTATTATCACCGTACAATTAAAACTTTTTTCTTAACAATGTAAATTTGAAAATTATTTTAGTTTTTAGATTATTTTTATAAATATCACTTTTCAAAAATACTACATCTTCAAAAAAAAAGTTTTTTTAAAATATTAAAATTAATATTTTTCTCTCATTATAAACAATATTTTACTTTAATTTTATCATTTTTTATACTTTACTATTAAATAAATATATTCTAATAAAATAATATTCTAAAATATATTTTTAACCAATAAAATATATTAATTTTTATTAAAAAAAATTTAATTTTAATTACAAATAATAAATAACATACAAAAAATATATAAAAAATAAAATATATGCAAATATGTTAATAAAAATATTAAATTTATTTATTTTTAAACTAATTTTACATATTACACATATAAAAAATTTATAAAAGGTTAATTTTATTGTATAAATGTTATGTGTATGTTATTTATATGTTATGTAGATGTATTTGGATTTTATAGATGTTGTATGTATATTGTGTATTTGTTAGTTTGTTGTGTGTATATAGAATTAAATGAAAAAGTTAAAAAAATATTAAATAAATTTTGTAATGTTGTATAGATGATGTGTGTATATTTGATATATGTTGTGTATATATCATTATTTATTGTGTTTATTTTATATATGTTGTGTTTTTTATGTGTATATTGATAATATGAGAATAAAAAAATTATTTATAAATAAAAAATATAAATAAAAATGCAAAATATAAAAAAATTAAACAAAATAAAAAGTGGAAAAGGTAGAAATAATAACAAAAAAAACGTGACATCCATAATTAAAAAAAAAAAAACTTTTTGGCCGTATATTTGAAAACTGGCATTCAAAATCCCGAAATCCTCAATGTGAAGTTTGCCATCTAAAACCTATTTATTTTAATCTGGCCCATATGTTCATGAACTGGGCCCAACACTGTTAAGATCAATCTAAATGTCCAGAGGAGAGGGAGAGAGAGAATTTCGTCTGGTTTCTTGAGAGATTCAACTTTGGCTTGGTTTGACAGTGAAGCATCGCTAGTCAGTCATCGATTTAAAAGCTTTAATTAAGCTCTTTTCCCTTTATAATTTCTGCATTATATATTTACAGAAAGAGGTCGATTTGATTCAGTTTTTCTTTCTCCAAGAAACAAAAATGATGTCTCCAAAGCAAAAGAGTGAAGATCGAGGATCTCCTCATTTCAGGTATATATCTAATCTCATTTCTCTAATCCCTAACCCTAACTTTGGTTTCTGTTTGCTTTTCCGTAAAATTAGAGTTTCTTTTCTTTTTCTTATTGACGAAGGCTTTGAATGTGAGTTAGTTGCTTTGTTTTCGCTATATTTTCTCGTCGACCAAACAGAACTTAAGTAAAACAGAAATGAGAAAGTGCAATAGTCTCGAGTTACTTGCTATTGTTGTTAACTTTTGCTTGTTCACTTTGTGTTGGATTTTTTGAATATTGGTTTCTTCATTGTTTGTTAAGAAAATTGAAGAAACGGAAAACGGATTAAAATGCGCCGGTTCTTCTCTAAGTTAATGTTCTTGACTGATTAATTTTTTCCACTTTGGTTACTCTTGATAAAGCAAAATTTTTCCATAATTATTATCTTGTTTTGTTATTTACAGGCACACCCCTTTGCAGATAATTCACATTATTGGGAACTTTTTAAGAATATGGTCAGTTTACTCCATGTATCGCTATTTGTCTCAAACTGGAGCTTCAGTGGTGCTTTTTATCTTTACTTGTCTGGTTCCATCATCCATACTGTTTTTAACTTTGCAAAAGCCTTGGAAGGGGAGACAGCTCTCTAATCAGCTGGTTGAGTAGGAGTACTTCTGTTTTATTTTAATATCCATGTAGAAGAAATATATAGTAGGTAGCATTCTGCAATTTTATGCGTCTTAGTTGGTGTTTATTGTCGTTCAGGTAGTGCCATCAATCATTAATGGTGCCATTACAGCTTTATACTTCATCTTGTTTGGAAAGGGACTCAAGTCATGTGGACCACTTAGGTTAGTACTCATGAGGTTCTCAAATATGAAAATTTGATAAATAAGCAATATGTAGCAATGGTATAAGTCGTAGATTACAGTTGAAAATCATTTGTATGTGATGCGTGTTGCAAAAGGCTTCTAAATTAAGTTTAAATATTGAATTATGACAATATTATGTTTTTAGGTTAATGTAGGTCACTTCAGACTGTTTGTGCACTTGTGAAGTGAATATAGTGTCTTACTTATTATTATTAAAATTCTTATTCTGCCAATTCTAGTTCTTGTTTCTTTAATTTTAGTGGGCTTTTTAAAGAACTTTGAAAGATATTCTTAGATATTTGATTTTAGATCCATCAATCTATAAATTTTACCTTCAAAACCATAATTCATTTGTATGTTTAGCATGACAGGAATCCTAAAATTTCTACAATTACTGTTCATTATGCCCTGGTATTGCACCAGCCATCAAAATACATTTTCCTTTTGTTTATTGTCTCTCTTGATTTTATACTTTAATTACCATATATAATACCTTATCAATAAAACAAATTGGAGTATTTGGTACCCTTGACGGACATCTAAGAAGGAATTATTTCATTGTTGTCCTGCATCATTTTGGGTTTTTATTCATTCATCATAAGCTTCAAGTTTTCTTGCCTTGGTCTTGGTATTTTTATTTATGTACCTAGTGACAAATATCTTTTGACTACATGATTGAAGTTAGCAGATATAAAGTTGATATGTATGAACAAAAAAAATACCAGCAAAATCTTTGAAAATATTGATTCAGATATTGAAACGTGGAAGCGGGTTTGATTGCTTATTTGAAGTATTGTATAGAACAGAAATTATTTAGGTTGGAGAGGGAGTTTTTTGGAAGGCAATTTGACAAGATAGCTTTTATACTCCACCTCCTCTTTCTTTCCCCTCTTCTCTACCAAGGGATTCACTCCTGAGGATTTTGACCATTATCAAACCAGGAATGTAAAATTTTACCAAAAACGGCATATAATATATGCAAGGCATGGTGAATCAATTGATCATATCTTAATGCTTTGCTATGTGGTGTGAGAATTATGATGTTTCACTTTTCCACTTTCTGATGTGGTGGACATTCAGTCTTTATGATAATGAATTCTTGGTGTGGGTATCATACTGTTATTTGTTGTTCCAGAACACTCTATAATCCGTTGTCAAAGTCCTAGATAATAAATCGACACTCACACCTGATTTGTTATTTGTGGCTCCATTATCTTGCACTAGGAATTGGGACTCCCTTTTCCTCCTCTAGAAGAAAGTGAAACCAATTGCTATAACTTTTACCACTGCATCTGCATTTATGCAGACAGTGTAGTCAAAGTTGGATCGCTTTCACAAACCTGATATATCCTTTCTACATATGTGCAGCCTTTAAGACTATTACTGGTTGGACCAAAATTTATGTTCTTGTGTTGTTTATCTCATTCTTTATCTGCTGCATGGAGCCTTCAGCACTCTTATCAATATTGGTATTCTTTTTTTTCTTCTTTTCCTTTTTCGGAATTCTCAGTGCTTGAAGATATAAAACCACCTGGGTCATTTGCAGCATTTCTATGATTGTCTTTATAACTTGGGATATAATATTTTGCTATTTGTTTCCAGTCTGCATTTTGTTAGTAGTTCTGCATTAAGTTTATTTAAGTCTTTGTTCTGATTCTAGAGCTATATTGGCGGAGTATTCTGGTGCTGTTCTTGGAGTATTATCTGCTGCATTATATGGCTGGCGGGGCCATCTATGGAAAAAGGTTTTTTTTTGGTTTTTTAAGTAAGGATAAAGTTTTATGTTTGACATGTTTTTCTAGGTGATTGATGTGAACTTAATGTGCTATAGGTGTCTTTAAAGATTCAAAAAAAAATTAATAATTTCTTTGCTGCATGACCTGCTATACTATTTCATGCTTGACATGGATGCTAGAATGGTTCTTTTATGGCCATATTTATTACTGATTGGGAGCAGAACACTGTAAATTGTAGCAGTCACAAAATTTATTATTGTCAAGAGGTGCTAAGTGTGCTTTGGCAAGTATCTTGGTGGTGACCATCTGAAATGATATATCAGGTCTATTGGACCATTCAGTTGCTGGCACTGGCTCTCTTTAGAAGATATTAATTGTTTTCTCTCACTTACATAATGTATGTTCCATCTTCTCCCAGGTAGGTGGGCTGATTGCAATGTTGGCATCTTTCTACTTCTTATCTCAAGGGTGGGCAATGGCCACATATTCACCATTTTATATCCTTGTGTAGACTGAACATCTATCCTGTTTAAATTAGCTAATCTTGCTCATCTTTGGGTATGCTTATTTCTTTTTCTTTGTCCTTTTCTTCTGAATTCTCAAAAATACTTCTTGTTAACTTAACATGAAAATACCATTCCAATACACTGATGATGCTGAGGACCTCACAGAAGAAGTTTTGAGTATGACAGATATGATAGTTCCTATCCTTGCTGGAATTTTGTCAGCTTTAAGAAGGGTGATTACACGGCGTGTTTCACTAAAGGTATTGACATTCTTCCATCTATACTATTGTTGTTTTCTTTTACAGAAAAGGATTTGAATTAACTACTGTTTTCTTATAATTATTAGTTGGTTGGGGAAGGAAGGGGTTGGGAAATAGAATTGAGATTGATGGCAGTCTTTTATTAATTGTAGCCATTCTTTGATTTCAGAATCAACTTAAAAGGAGGCTTCATGCAATAACCATTACCTCTGCAACATGTTTTCTGTTTCCTGTGGCCATGTGGGACTTCATCATTGTAAGTCTAATTTCTTTTGGTAGACATGTTGGGAAATTGCTTACTTGATCATTGTATCTTTGGCTTGATTGGGAATAGCTTGCTGCTTCTTTTTGCTTTTACTGCAATATTTCAGGGATCAACCTCTGACACCAATGTTGAGTTGCCATTTTCAGCTTGGGCATTTTTGAGCACTATTCTTTTTGGAATTATCTTGATATTTTATGTTGATGGTGTTGCAGAGGAGAGGTAACTTTTGTTTTGATAGTCGCCTACATGCTGCTCTTAAGCTTTTCAGTTTCCTCATGCTTGGTACCTGTTGATGAACTGATTACTGTGTGTGGGAAGTAGGCATTCATGTTTCCCTGCTTTGAGCATATTTACTCTGTATGCTTTCATGATCGCATTTGCTGGTGGCCTTCAATAGGCTATGCATGGTTATCTCCTTAACTATCTGTAATACAATATTTCTTTCTCCTCTTGTGGCTTGTCTAGCAACTGCCTTCTCTGGTTTGCTATCAACCATGTATGTGTTATATACAATGCCAAAATTTCATTTTTTTTTTAATTTCCCAAAATTTCATTTTTTTTATTTCACTTTGCATTGAGCTCTAAGAATGTGATTATTAAATATAAAATTGCCAAATCTTCAACGAAGGATTTTTCTTTTTGAAAAGAAAGATTTTGGGAAACCGACTCTGAAACAGGTTGGAATCCATTGATACAGATCTCACTGTATGATAAAAGCATGGAAAGGGCACTAGAACATTGTATTGACTATGTCATTTTACTGCTTGTGTCTTTGGCAGTTGATCTTTGAAAAATGTGAAATTGCTTACTTCTCATAGCCTGCAATATGGGCACTGGGAAGTCTTATGTTCAGGGACATCCTTCTTATTGGTTTTTAACTTCTCTGCTGATAAATTCTAACCTGCCTCTCTTTTTCTTCGCAACATTTTGTGAAGAAAGTCCACAAAACTGCATCAGCTATGTTTCTTTTTCTTCACCACATTTTATGAAGTCCACAAAACTGCATCAGCTATTTTTATAACTTTGTTGTTTACTTGTACTTCTCTAATGGAATCATTAGGCCATCCTGTGTATGGTAATATACTGTTGCAATCACATGAGCTTCATCTAATGTTGCATTAATTTCATTCAACATGCATGTACGACTGCATATGTTAGCTTGCTGGCTGGGGTTCTTAAGCTCCACATCTTTGTTTCTTAAGAGATTATGTTTATATGTCATATTTTTTTTTTCTGATGCTGCATTTATGAAGATGCCGGTTCTATACAAGTTATATCCATCATAAATGTAATATGTTTTAAGAATGTGGCGGTGGTTTTAGGAAATTTTTGGGTTGATGATCAAACCAAATTTTCCTGCTTGTAGATTACACATGGTTTTCTCTTCTCCAAGGCACTTAATGGTAGCTGGAGGATGCATCATTACCATGGAGATTGTCTATAAAATGGATTTTTCTCTACTAGGATTCATTGTTTGCTCGTCAATTTTGGGTTTTGGTAAGTAGAAAGATTCTTTTACCATGCTCTATTTGGTCGTGGAAAGAACATTTTATTTCTTGTTTGCCTCTTGTTTTAGTTTTACATGTCATATGGCTTAATTATTGTAGGCATCTATGAAGTCACTTCTTTGGAACGAAGTAAAAAGGGCTCTTTTCTGCAATCAGACCCATCAAATGGCATTTTGGAAGAAGAAATGCCCTCACTTCCAACTTGAAAGCGTCTATGTTTTCAAAGTTTCAAATATACAACACTTTGATTAGGTTTCACAGCCAGTAAAATGTTTCCATTCCTATGTTTATCTCCTTATCTGAGGCAAGTGAAGGATTCATTTGAATATTGGGGAAAAATGACAGGTCTATAGTTAGATTCTCTCACATGCATAATTCTCATTGACGGCTGAGCTTTTTCCGTTCTTTTAGGTAAGTGTACATAATATCTTGTAAATGAATTTGAAGCACGTGATTTTTTGAATTGTTGTAGCCTTGATAGTTTGAAACTCCCCAGAAATTGCAAGCTTTTGCTCTTTCTCTCACTCTCACTCTCACTCTCACTCGTGTGATTTTAGGCATTGTGCTGCTTTGTGAGCCCAAGTTCATGGGAATGTGGTGGTTTTCTTGATTACTGCTCGATCTTCCATAAAACTACTACGATTAGCCCTTGTATATAAACTCTTCTGTTCTGAGCATACATTAATTTAGAATCTATCTCAAGTAGTATTTGATTGGAATTTAGAAGAGGAATTATGAATGTTGAAGCTTTTTTATATATCAACATTGTAACTTCGTGACAGAATGGGATGAGAACAAACAGCAATTTTTCCCTTCCTACAGTCACCATTATTTTGGGAACGAAACTTGTTACCTTTTTACCAGTAATCTTACAAATCCTAATATCTTGCTTTAAGCAACTGTCTCAATGGAAGTGGCTTTGTAAATTAATTTCTTGAGCGATTCACAAGTTTGAATTGCCTATCATCTCCTTTCAAAAATTGTGATACGATGAGATTTTGCATTTTTTTTTTCCCTCTCAATAGATGATTTCATATTCGTTTTTTAGATGATTGAAAAAGCAGAACATGTAATACAAAATTATTATGACGATTACAATGAAAAAAAAAAGATCAATACTTGCAAAAGAAAAAGAAATCATAAATGGATAATGAATGCATCTGCTGACAATCGTTCAAATTAGAGAACTTGCCCTATATCTTTTCAGTTGATTCTACATTTCAGCTACATAAATTAAGTTGTTCAACAATTAGGTGCCATGTGTAGTACTTCCATCGCTCTTGGTTAGTGCTTTAGTGATGACATGAGTGGCAATTCCAATAGGGCAAAATAGCAGACAAAGGGAAACAGAATGCCTAGTCTCAATTCCGTTTTCCAAGCCATCAAGAAACACTTGCCTGTTTATATCAGGGTAGTAAGCTTTAAAACCGGAAGAAGGAAAAGGAGAGAGATAAATATATATAATAATACCTAGCAGCAAAGAGATCAACAGCTAACAAGTGAATCCATGCTGAAGCTAATGTCATCTCATTTGAAAACATCTTAGCAATACCAGATAACTGTGTACAGTTAAATCATAGTTCTAGACGTCGTTAGATCGGTACTAAATTACCTTTTTTCTTTTCTGAAATAATTAGGCATTGGCTAGAAATTTAACAAAGTACACATTTATATTCTGTATGCACCTCAGGCAACCAGTATTTACTTGCAAACATCAGCCGTATTGTGTCGGGCGTCCAGGAGAGGTATAGTAGATATGCATACAGAAGTCCAAGCACGAGATATGGCATGCTACTTTGCATAGACTTTCTAGTCTGCATTATGCACAATCAAGTCAATTGTTTCCATAACTTGAAATTACATATGAATCAATTGTTTTCCAAGGAATGTAGCCTAAAATTCAAAATTTTAAAGCAAGCAAAATTTAAGTTCATCAGAGATGTCTATTTGGAACATTAACATTAGCATAGAGAATACTACAATGTTTTTCAAATATGAAAAAGGCCAATACACTATTGAGCAAGATAACTGAATCAAATGAAAAAAAATAATAGTACGATATTCAAAATCATAGGTCAATTGTGAATAAAACATCAGTTGTTAAACCCAACTCAGCAAAAATATACTGCAATACTCGATATCTTGATGTAAGACTAAAATGTAGCAAAAAAAACCAAGGTTCAAAAGAAAGAAAATGATTATAACTATAGCAACAACTACATTAAACTTGCAAATTCATTGCAAAATTCGAGTAGAATATTCATATCTCATGACCATATCCTATATTATTGGCAAAATATTTAGAAACTTAGCCGGACTTCCCAGACAAATAAAAAAGGCATACCAGTTCAGCTTTGGGAGCCACAACCATGAGGGTGTAAAAGGGAAGAACGGCTGCAGTTCCCAATGTGAAAACATTGCTTGCAATTTGAGAACTTGTTAACCCTGTAAAGCAAAGCAGTAATAGAAAAAACTAATTCAAAAACAATTTCTGCTAGTTACATTTAATAGCAGTTTTGAGTAAATTTGCATTTTGAAACAAATAACATGCACAGTTGTGGAAGTAACTAAAAGTGTTCCATATTATTCTTGTCATTCACAACATGGGCATCCTTCTTCTGTAAGGCAATGTGGACTGATGATCGAAGACAATAAGCATAACCAATATTTGTGGACCACTTAAAAAGCCACTTATCCAAAAGTAAAAGAAAATAACAACAGAACAGGCGATCTCCAATAAGCATCACATATTCAACAAAGGGAGAACAAAAAATTGACATCACACAAATACCAAAAAGAATATTAAGAATCAAGACACTGGTAAACTATGGACTATTTAACTAAGCCTCCTAATAATTCATACTAAGTAATTGACCACAATGAACAGAAGAAGAAAACTAAACGAGAGCCAGAAACAAGGCCTTATTTATCAGGATCCATTTGAAATTATTAAGCATTTGAATTTTGGTACCCCGCTTAACTTTCATGATTTTACGCTTAAACTAAATTAAGATCCATAACAATTTCAAACCTATCCAAATAGACTGTTGCAGAATAGATATTCAAAGAGAAAACTAACAAACAAATTAAGAAACTCCACCATCTACGAAAAGAAGTGCCAACTATATTTATGTGCTAAATACTGCAAATTTTAGAGAACGTCTCACATAGAAACCACTACACAAGAAAATAAAGGACAAAAGAAACTGGTTCGAAATTTACATAAAACATCAGCAATGAACTCTGGATAAACAGTATAGAGACAAGAGGGATTACATGATGCATTTACTCCTGAGTATTTTTGGTAGACAATGAACCTTGCAAGTTTAGGTCGAAATGCAATTCTTGAACCTCCCAGAAAACTCCAGTCACTAAACAAGTCAGCATCCCCTCTGGTAACTTGCTGGCCAAAAAGTCTGGTGCTATTACTTTTGAAAGGAAAAGAGAATTTTGGACCACCATTCTCAACAGTGCGCTGAGAGCTTATAACCTGCCCATTGTAATCAATTTGTGTGAAATGAAAATTAAACCTTAAGAAAAGCCCTCATGCTCATGAATGAAAACTGAGTTATTCCCTTTTGCGGTCCACTCCAGTGTTAATCCTCACCAAAAGTAAATTCAATCCAGTGATACCATTTTTAGAGACGAGGACAACAAAATTCCAGGAATATGTTTCCCAACTAGCATCTAGATGAGACACATATATTCAATAATAAATCATAGTGTGTTATCTTACAATATGGCATCACAACAACATAATCTGCCAGCACATGTGCACCAAGGAAAGAATGCAAGAGATATATATATATATATATATATGTACACTTCCTAAAACCATATATATATGTACACTTCCTAAAACCATACTTTTAGGAAGGGGAAAACCAGGAAACAAAAAGATGGCCCCATATAGAATGTCAACCTAAGCACATACAACATTAGGTTAAATATTGGTGGAAATGACTCCAAACTTGGTTGGATTCTTGTCCAATGCATATTTTCATGCAGCCAATAGCACATAGATAAATGTATGGATGTTACTGATTTACAAATCTACAGCACATGCAATGTCTGATGATAATAATCCCCAAATAATCAATCCTGAAAACAAATTGGGAGCATAGCCATGTTGGGTTTGCAGAACTCCAATTAAATTCCAATCTCAAATCCAAAAGAAATCCCTCAAAAGAATTCAATTTTTCACATTATAAAAATTCCAAGATGAAGAAACTGCACGACACACCCAAAGACATTCAAGCAAACACTAGCAATTCAATTGTGACAATAATTCGCCACATGCCCCTAAAGCGATAGTGACTCAATCACACACCCAAAGAAAGAAATTATTAGAAAAGCCAAAAAAGAAGGAGAAAAGAACAAAAAGCTCATACCTTGATTGGGATTTGAGAAATGCACAAGCAAGAAGAGAAAGCCATAGCTGGTTCAAAATAGAGATACCCAATAACAATAATGACCTCCTCATTCGGTTCAAGCCAAGCCAGAAATTATTAAAAGTACCAAAAGGCCAAAAATGGTGAGGTGGGTATTTCCCACTAAAAAGAGAAAAATGGGTACAGGTAGGCAGGGAAGCGAAGCTTAGGAAAGAAAGCAAAGAAGGAGAAAAAGAAAGCCCCACATTGCGCACTCAGAACAGCATTAAAGAGTATACGAATAAACCTAGAACATGGTGTGGTGACTAATAACAAGTTAGAGCAAGCACAAAATGGTGAAATTTAAAAACACTAACACGCGGTTTAAAAAAAATAAATTTTATAAATTTTATTTTAATTTTAAAAATTATTTATTTAAAATAATTTTTTTATTTTTTTAAATTATATAGATTTACATTCATAAAATTTAATTAGTATAAATTAAATTTTAATAAAATAGGTAAATAAATTTTATAAATTAATGAACTTATTTTTTCTTCACAAAATTATCTTTAATAGACCTATTCTCTTTTCTCCCACTAAACTCTTTTAATTTTTCTTCTTTTATACTATGTCAATTTTATAAAATTTATTATTTCTTATATTTTAAAATTAATTTTTAACAAAATTATGTTATTAATTTTTAATTTTTTGAAATCCAAATATCTAATTTGAATATTTATCTTTTTAGCTTCACCAATATTTATATTTTTATCTTAATATTTTATTAAATTTTTATTTTTAATAATTATTTAAAATTTTAAAAAATTACTCATTATATCTATAAACCCTTTGTAAAATTGATTATCATAACAAAAAATATTTATATAAATATAAATAATAGTCTAATAAATAAAATTTTTAAATCTGAATATTTTCATTTAAAAATTATACTAAAAAATTAATTATTTTTAATAAAAATTATTAAAAATAAAATTATAATAGTTTCAATCAATTAAATTTATATAAACTAAAAATATATTTTTTAATATTAAAAAATAAAATATTTATATATAATAATTATCTAATTGAGAAATAAATTATTATTAATTTGAAACCATAAATCAAAAGAAAAATTTATTTTAACATTATTTGAGCATAAATTATAATAAGTGTATATTTGAAAGAAAAAGGTAAATAAATTTTTAATTTAAAATTTATTCTAAATAAAATTATATAAAATTCAATTGAATTATCTATTTTAAATTACACTATATAAAATATAAAAATTTATTTATAAATAAATTATACATAAAATTTATTTATATATGAATTTTTATAATTTAAATTAATTCATTTCAAATATAATATAAAAAATAATAGATCACTAAACATCCTGATAAAAAAGTTCTCAACTCAAGAACCCACTTGAACAACGTCATTTGTTGTTTTACGAGGATTTGTAAAATGGATAGACAGAGCTGCATATTGGGTTGTTGTCTTTTTCAGTAATTTTTGCGCGCTGCACATGGACGCTATGTTCTTGCTTGCTGCTACGCCTCTCAAGCTGATATATGCTAAGGTGTCCGAGGTAATGTTATATTTAAATGTGTATGTTTTCATAATTGAACATATAAAATTTCAATTTATGTTTTCATAATTGACCATATAAAATTTCAAATTATGTTTTCATAATTAAACATATAAAATTTCAAATTTTCATATTCAAATTAAAATTTTATGCGTCAAATACATAAATAACCCTGAATTTTTTTTTAACTTGTTCACATTAAGTCACATTTTTTTTTATTTATAAATATTTTTTTCTTTCTCTAAATCTCTTTCTCATCTAAGATGTAATACCTAAAATCAAATCTTTATTTTTTTAGATTTTTTTTAACTTTTTTAATACTTTTATATGTTTTTGAAACTTTTGTTATTAGTTTAACTTTTTTGTAATTTTTCTTTTTGAAATGTAATTAATTTATTCTTTTTTAATATGTGTTATTCAAAGGAAATATATTTTAAGAATTAGATTTTAGATATGAAAAGATTTAGATGATAAATATGTTTATAAATTAAAAAAATATGACTTAGCATGTAACTCAATATAATTCAATGAATTTATATTCATAAGTTATAAAAATATAAGTTTAAGAGGTTAGATTGTTAAATTAAAAATTTAAGAGATAAATTAACTTAAAAAGTTAAATTTAGAGGCTACATGTATATTTAATGTTAATCTTATAATTAAATCGTTTTTATTTATGTCATGGCATAGTTTTTTTTTTTGGTAAACTAGTAGGGTGACTGTCTTGACTTATTTAGGAACTTATATAATTTGCATAATTTACAAATGTGAAATTTACTTTAGAAGGTTAATTACCACTATAACTTATTCTTTTTCTTATGGTTTCAAATAACAATGGCGAATAAATCAAAACTATACCTATTATAATATAATTACTAATTACTAATTTAATTATTATATTTAGCAACTTTTATTTTATAGAAAGTAATTTATTTTTAAACATATTTTTTAAATAAAAGATCTTATAAGATAATAAGTTGAAAAAAAACTATTTTTTGTTGGTCCCCGGCAATTGAAAATTAATTTAAAAATATTAAAATTTTAAATTAATAAGACACTAAAAATATTTAAATTCATAAAAATCTCAAATATTTTATATTTCTTACTAAATATAAAAAAATAATAAAAATAAATAAATTTTAATTGGTGGTAATATAAGTAATAGTAATGGCGATCATGATAATCGATAATAAGTATGCATTTATAATTTTTTAATTATAATGAATTTATTAAAATTTTAAAAATAACTATTTTATTAAATAATTTTTTTGTGAAAATAACTTGCATTTTCTTTTGACCAAAAATATACTTTTCAATTAACTATTTTTTCCAAAACAGTCCAAATATCAGAAAAATTGCTCAAAAGGAATAGTGGAATTCCCTGTCATATTTATTTACATTAAATTACTGGGTTTTTTTCTAAAATGATTACACATGGACTTTAAATAGTATAACTTGGGGAAAATTACGAGGATCATTAGATTTTTTTTAAAAAAATTTATACTTTTTATTTAAAAATTTTGGATTTTTGAAAAAAAAATAAAAAAATAGAAAAAGATACTAAATTTGTTATATTTATAAATTATTTATCAAAATACTAATTTTTATTAGTTTACAAAAAATTTATTATGAGTTTATTATGAATTTATAAATTTTATATAATTTATTATGAGTTTATAATAAAAAAAATAAAAATATTTCTGATAAAAAAATAAAAATTTTAAAAATAATGAAAGAGATGATTTCATTATGATTTCATTTTTTCAAAAATTTTTAAATAGTGAACAGAAAGATTTTGAAGGAAAATGGAAGAAAATTTTTTAGAGAAAAGAATGAGTTGAAAAGTTCTATCTAATCACATCCAACACACGCTAAAAATCACATTACATGGTTCTATATGCAGTTAGATAATTCTAACCTCCTAAGTGCCTGCTAACAAAATAGAACTAAATTTCTCACTCTTTCTCTCTTCTCTTCTAATGGGTGGAACACTGCATACAACAGGAAGAGGAACAAATTAATGAAATGATGAGTTTTGTATAAAGCATTGCGTTTTGGATTTGGTAAATAAGTTATCACTTTCTTCATCACCCTCAAGTTAGAGAGACCACATGCGCAACTTGTCTCACTGATACAGATAGGGCTTTGGTGAAAATGTCCGCTAGCTGAGATTGAGATGAAATGTGTTGGGGATGGATGAAACTAGCTTTAAATTGCTTACGAGCAATATGACAAATGACAATTGATGTTTAAGTGTTTTGTGCACTCGTGAAAAACTAGATTACTTAGATATGGAGAGTAGCTTGGTTATCGCACTATAGTGGAATTGGAGTTGTTAATGGAAGCTTAAACTCTTGAAGAATATATGAAATTTATTGAAGCTTGCAAACTATACGAGCCATACTTCAGTATCTTAGCTTCGATAGAGAAGCGAGAGACTGTATTTTGCTTTTGGTTTTCTAGGAAATAATAGCAGGTCCATGGAAAATGCAATAGCCTGTGATTGAAACTGAAATGAATTAGTGATGGGATAAAATGTAAAATGCTTTAGATTGTCCTTGAGATACTTGAGAATACATGTAAAGCATAAGTCCAATGGGTATCTCATGGAGATTGGACAAATTGGCTAAGTTGCTAGACAGCATAAGTACATCTGGTTTTGTGAAGCCCACATATAGCAATCTGTCGATTTATTCTTTGATATGGATGAGAATCTGGTAGAAGAGACCCTTCTTCTGTTGTTAAAAGGGTCATTTGACAATGGGTGTAGCAGCAGGCTTAACATCAAGTAGTCTAGCATCTGCAATAAGGTCAAGGATATATTTTCATTGATTAATGAAAATACCAATTGAGGATCAAGCAATTTCAATGCTAAGAAAGTACTTAGCTAGTCCAAGATCCTTTATGATAAATGCTCAACGGCCACAATTTCTTGCTCTGAGTTTCTTGAAATAAGAGTATCATTAACATAAACTAAAAGAACAATAAATACTTTCTATTAGTTAGTTGTAATCTTAGTGGAAGTGAAGAGGTATTGTCATATGTTGATTGTTGAAATCCATAAGATTGAAGTGCGGTGCAAAATTCTGTGTTCCATTGCCTTGAAGCCTGATTGGGACCATATAGAGATCTCATTAACTTGCAAACCTATTCTAGACCAGCTTTGGTATAGCCCTCTGGTGGCGACATGTACAAATCTTCTTCAATATGACAATGAAGAAAAACATTATTTATGTCAAGTTGATGTAATGGTCAAGAATAAGTTGCTGCTATTGCTAAAAATATCTTTACTGTGACTGTCTTAGCTACTAGAGAAAAGCATTTGGTAAAGTCTAAGCCTACAATTTGATTATATTCCTTAGCCACCAAACTAGCCTTATGCATGTTAATAGACCCATCCTGCTTGAGTTTGATTTTATAGAACTATTTTGAGCCAATTAGCTTCTTCCTAGCAGGAAGAGAAGTGAGCTCTCATGTACTTTTCCATCAAATCGAAAGATTATTTCTATAGTCAATGACTTGGCATAAATTCAAATTAGTTCGAAGAAACACATATATACAATCATAAACAATGTTCCAAATTCTCTCCAACAATTTTATTATGTGACATATTAATTTTATACCTTTATAGTTTGAACAACTTTGAATAACTTTTTTATTTTTAAAAATTAGTATTAGACTATTCTATCTCTATTCATCTGACATTTTCGTTATACTCAGAATCTTATTAAATAAAGTAGTTGATTGCACAACTCGTAAATCCTCCAAACATTCTCATACCTTAACGAGGGATTCTAATATGAACTACAAATATTATTAATTTTTATTCTATTTAAGGCTTTCTTAACTTTAAAAAACTTAATACATATAGTATATTTCATAATTTTTCTCGGTTATAATATCTAAACCCGCAATATGTTCATTATAGTTACTATTAAAAAGATTCTCGAAATACCTTCTCTATCTTTTTTTGATATCCTCTTTTTGAACTATAACTATATTCTCTTATTTCTCAATACACTTAATTTTAGTTCAAATATTAATATTTTCTTTCTTTTATTTTAGTCAATTTATAACTAATATTTTTTTTCTTCTTTTATCTCAAGTTTTTCGTATATCTTCTCTAAAGATTGTGATCTTACTTGTCTAGTAATATTTTTTGCATCTTTTTTTGTTAGTCTTTATATCCTAAAAAAAATTCTAATGTGTTTATGGCACAAAACAATAGAATTATAATTTGTCTTCTTGGTCCTGAGACATCCGATAAAATTTAAATCATAGAGGAAGATTAGCATTAGTCGTAAACAAGAACGACAAGCGCAAATAAAAAGCTTTTGAAATTTTACAAATATTATATAATTTTTCTTTTATTTTTTTTTTAAAATCCCTAATTATTTTTTAGTTTTCCATAATTTTTTTCATCTATTATTTTTACTATAAAATAATGTTCAAAACTATTTGATGATCTTGCTAGTACTTGACAATTTTTTTTAAAAAACAATCTTTTGAAACTTTATTGATGTTCTATATTTTTTGCAATAAACTTCCCAAATTATATATTTTTTTTACTTTTATAATTTTTTAGACTACCCTGAAAAAGTAAATTACATGCACATTTTTTAAGTATTCGAAAATGAAACTTTTAAATTTGATAACTTATCCAATAAAAAAATACATTATCACTAAGTTATATATGCAACTATTTCACATAATACTCATTTGTGGGCATCAAAATGGCTTAATAGTTGGTATTTGTACAGTATTAATTCACTTTAGTGATATGATTGGGGTAAATATAAACACCAACTTATTTATTAATCATATCAATATGAATAACATATAAAATTTAAATTATTTATATAAATACGATATATATAGTTGGTTTACTTAAATAAATTATATATATGTAAATCACATCACTCAACACAATCTATTTTTAAGTCATTCAATATTTATAATCTAAAATAATTTTATATTTTTATATAATCAATTGAAATATTTTTAAAAAATAAAATCATGATTAAAATAATTTTAAAAGATAAATGTATATAAAATTTCTAAAATAAATAAATAAATGAATCAATGTGAAAGAGATATGATCAGTGATTTTATGCTTCATTATTAGAATTTAATAATACAGTGAAATAAAGTTGAGAAGATAATGTATGGTTACCAGCATAAATTTTGCAAGAATTTTTTTGAAAAATTTATTTTATTTTTTATTTATTTTTTATATTCTATTTTCTTTTTATAAATTTTATTCTATATTCTAAATTAAAAAATTAGTTGATATAAAGCATAAAATATTATATTATTTAAACCATAAATATTATTTAATTTTTAATATTTGATTTAAAAAGGATTGCTAAAAATTGTAAAAGATCAAATTTAGATTAATTAATAATTAAACTTAAAAATAAATAAAAAATAATTTAGTAATTAGATTAAATTAATAATTTTTAAATAAAAATAATTAAAATTTTAAATAAACTATTTTTAAATAAAATATTTAAATAAAACAAAAAAATATAAAAAAATTATTTCTATTCTCCTGGGGAAATAATAATAAAAATGCTATAATTTTAAAATTTTTACTAAAATTTATATCATTTTAATTAAATAGGTTTGTGTATCAATAAGAAGATGTTTGACTTAGCTTATAAGTTCTGAATTTAAGTCAATACATTTATTTAAATAATATTTATAAGTTCAACTTATAAGCTAAAAAAAATAAATTGAGAAGACTAATTTATTATTTTTAATACTTATAAGTATTTGACTTATAAATTAGTCTGACCAAATAATTTATTATATTATCTTATTTATTTTAATAAATACTTTTAATAATATACCTTTATATCATATTTAGTCATTTTAATAGTAAAAGTGCTTAAAAGTTATTTTTTATCAAATATATGAGTCGATTATCAACTACTTATAAGTACTTAAAATAAATACACAACTATTTTAAATTTTAAATATTTATAAGTTTATAAGTGTTTTTTAGCTATTTTTTTTTAAAATTAATCCAAATACTCTCTTAGCCATGTTATAAACAAATCAATCCGTTTATAATATTAATCTATTAGAAGTCAACTCTAGTTTACTAATTTTATATACTTTGTGTGTTGTGTTTACATGCATGTTATAATCCATTTTAACACTCTTATTCCCATTATAAGGGGTGTTAAAATCTTGAAGGAAAAAACTAAAAATCCAATATAATGAAAACCTTGGAGAAATTAATTAAATAACATTTTACTAACTGCAGGGATAAATTAAAATGTTGTAAAATGAAATTATTAATACATAAATATAATTGTACAATGCATAATAAAAACATACACATAATTAAAGGAACATTAATCCTTTTTATTTTTAAAAGAAATAAAATAAATAAATATTGGAAGCTAGTTTTTGATGGAATGGTCATCGAGCCAAGAAATAATATCATTAAGAACTTGAAAAATGATATTATCAGGCTCAACCTCAAGAAGAGAATGATAAGCATCTTTATAAAGCTTAAGCTTCTTGTCTGAACTATTTGCCTTCTCATACAATGCTTTGCTTACTAATGGATCGATCTGTCACTATGTCAGCTTCTCCATGCAGAATTAATAATGGTAATGAAACCTGCAAAGTGCAATTTTATGCGTGAAGACAATTTATGATTGAAAAAATTATTATGTTATTAGTATATTAACTTTTTTACATTTTTTTTATTTTTATTTTTGTAATTTATTTTTGTCATTTCATTGTTTTAATTTTAATAAATACTACTAAATAAATTTCTTCATTTATTTTGTTTTATTTTAAGTGTAACACATTTTATATTAAAAAGATGTCATGTCAGATTATTCAATTTGGCGTGTCATTATTTTTTTTAATATAAGCTAAGTTCCTAACTTACCAAATCGATGGAAGTAAAATGATCGAAATAATTCATTTAACAGTATTATTCAAAATTCAAAAATTAAAAAGAAATAAAGAAAGAGTGAAGAAAGAAACAGGCCTCTTGTAGTCTTTCTTCAAGCTCTTGGGCTGTCCTTAAACACTCTAAAGCTGTCCAGAGACGAGTTGTATCCTTATAAGCAATAACATTGTATGCTGCCTGCAATTAATTATTATAATTAATTATAAGTTATTTTTGCTACCAAATTAATTAAATAATTAAGTGTTTGTTGTAATTAATTAATTAATTACCAATTCTTGCTTTTTCAAGTCTCTGAATGCCATCTTCACAAAATTCTTATGTGGAACTATTTTCAGCCTTGGAAATAAATAAGCTATGCCTGTTAGAATTTGTACCACTATCCATGGTGGTATCATATTACCTGCAAACTTAAATATGAAACAAAAAATAAAATAAAAATAAAAGCAAATCTGCCAATTTTTGGTTAAAAATCAAAATTAATAAAATTGAATAAAAAATTTTAATTATTTGAAGAAAGTGTTGGAGATAATGATCCCACATCGGTAAGAAGCCAAAGCTCCAGTCACATATAAGGCTGGGCAATCCTCGTACTGTCAACTCGGATTTTCAGTGTGAGTTAGGCCCAACTCTAATAGAAAGTAATTAAATTAATTAATTAATTACTTTGCACATAGGTGCAACAAGAATAGCACCATTCCATGCTTGTGGTTGTTTCAAGTGCACCCTCAAAGCAATTGCTCCACCCAATGACTGTCCAAGTAGGTAGATTGGGAGTCATTGGAACGAATAATTATACAATACAACCGTTGCAATACAACAAGCCAATGTTGTATTACCACGTGGCTTGTTGCATTACAACAAGCCAATGATATAATTATTCATTGCCACGTTGCAATACAACATTGGCTTTATCTGTTACCATCCTTATTTGCTGTCACCATCGATTCATTATTATTTATCTGTTAAAATTAATTAATTTAAGACTAATTAAGTTAATTAATTGATTTATACCTCTGATTTTGGAGTAATGCTCAGCAACATCATTGACAAGTTTATCAAGGCTTGGAATGTAGCCATGAAGACCTTCTGACAGGCCAAAGCCTGGATAATCCATTGCAAACACTCCATAGCCAGATAATGCTAATTTTCTTGCAACTCCAGCCAACAAAATAATAAAATATAAATAGAAAATATTTATTCAAAAAATAATATTCTAGTATAGTATGAAAAATATATTAATATGAATTACAATTTTTTTTCATAACATAACAATTAATATAATAAAAAAAACCAATATTAATTATCAAATTAAATATACCTTCAAATACAATAGTGCAAGTTTCACCATAACCATGACAATAGCAAACCAAAGCCTTGGGTCTACAATTCTGTGGAAGCCAGCTTTTTGAAAATATTTCTAATCCTCTCGAATTAACTTCATATGACTGTTCATAAAATTTGAATTTTAATTTACCTTATATATATTTATTTGAAAATACACACTATTAAGTACTTCTAAATGGATAATTTCGCTCATCTAAAATTATATATAAAAAAAGAAAGAAAGAAAGAAAGAAGGAAAGAGGTCTCCAAGGAAGAAAGAATTCTTTAAAGGGTGTAAATGGTTTACCTCCTCAGTTTTTAACCCTTCATGTGGTGTCTGCAACACAGAAAAACAAAACAGAAATAAGCACTACTTAATTAAAAACCCAAGTTTCAATCAACTAATTAATTAAGTCTGATGCTAAATACGATATTATATAATAAATCTCGCAATTATATAATCTTTTTAGTATTGTTCAAATAGAAAATAATTAAGCATCTTACATAGTTTTACAAAACTAAACAATATATGGTAACTAAAAATAACAAAGCATATTAGTAGTATAAAAATACCCAACCAACGTATTATAAAAAAAAAAAAAAAAGAATAAAGTACGTAAAAAGAACCTTCATTAAGCAGTGATCAATTCCAAGCTGAAAGTGCTTGAATGTCTCACGAGCAAGCCTCCTCTCTGATGCATTATCCATTTTAGTAGCCAAAATTTTTTGTAATTCTCCATTTATATTTTCTTGGAATTTCTCTGCCATCACCATTACTGCTACTGATCAGCTGCTACCTCTCTCTCTCTCTGCTATTCTCTTGCACTGCTTATTCTAGCTATAGTAACTCATATACTTCGATATATGCTACCTATCGTAAATGCATGCTTTGAGTAGTTGGATCTGTTTTTTTTTTTCTGTCAAAAAAAAAATATTTTCCAGCCTTGTAAAATTAAAAATTTTATTTATTTATTTCTTTATTAATACTCAGAGAAAAATCCAACATAAAATTATCAAATAAGATGTAATTCTTTAGTTAGAAGTAGATATTACTCTCACTTAAATCTCGAATTTAAGCTTTAGACGTCCTTCCTCCTCCGCATGTAATTAATAAAAAATTTAAATATAAATTTATTACTATTTATTATTCAGATTATATATGTATATATTTATCATTAAATTATTTATTAATGGATTAAAAAATTATATGTTTTACAATAAAAGTAAAATTTATCAATTAAGATTCATTGATAATTATTTTAACATTATTTTTCAGAAACTTATAATGTCATGTACATGATATATTAAAGCTGAATAAATTATCATTTTGAAATTTTAAAGATAAATTATTATTTTATTTTTAATTTCAACTTAATTAATGAAGTAGTACTTATTTCTTCATTTATTAGAAGCTAACTAAATAGGCTCTAAATTTTATTTTTGTAAATATTGCATACATTCTATTATTTTTATGGTTAAAAACTTTTCATTTAAATTTACCATCTCAGCCATATTATCAAATGCTAGAATAAACCAACAATATAACAAGACAATACATATTTAAAAAAAAACTAATCAACTAAACTTCAATTTACATAAATACAGATGTACATAATAAATTTGAAATAGAAAATAACAATAATGTATATTGTGTTATTTTTAAACTAATAAAAATAATAGAAATTTCATATCCTTTCTTGATCTCTTTCCCTCAGTTGGCCATTTTGAGTTGATTTTGGAGATGGCTTTCTTGCACTTGGTCATCTGTATAGCTCTATCAATTTTTGGGAATTTATTGTGATATCAAAGCTCATAACAAATATAATGTTCAAAAAATTTTGTATTACTGGGAATTTATTGTGATATCAAAGCTCATAACAAATATAATGTTTGAAAAAATTTTATAAGAAAAATTTTACTATCTTTACGGTCTTATTCAGTTTTGTTTCGTCAAAGTGATTTACACTAAAAAGAAAAAATTAATGTTAACAAAAGTCAAAATAATATGTTGCTCAATGGAATTTAAGTTTATTTTTTTGGGGATTTTTGTTTATTAGAAAAGGACCCATTATTAATAAATTTCTTCTGAATTTCATTTTTTTATTATAAATAATTCTCAATATACATTAAAATAAAACTTCAATCGAGAACCTAATTAATAGGAAGCAGTAGAAGTTTAAAAGTAATTGTGAAAAACATAAAACCGAAAGAGTAGTTGGAAGTAATAATGGCTCTTCCTAGTTAATACTTACAGTACGCTCTGTATATGGCCATGAAAATTTATAATAAACAACTGGATTCTGTTGCTTTGTATTTAACGTTTTACAGTATTTTTTTTTGGATAAATTATATATACGGTTAGAAAGAATATTTAAAAAATTCAAATACGAGATCTAAACAGAATCAATACATATTTTTAATCATCAAATTATTTCTTAATAGTTTAATATTTTGCAGTATTTAATAAAAATAAAAACACTTTTCATATTTTATATTCTGCTTTTACCTCAAAAAATACTTTTCATTTTTTTGAAAAGGATTTATATTAAAATAAATAATAATAATATTTTCTCATAAATTTAAAAAATAAAAATGAAATTGGTATTAATATTTATTATTAAAATTTCGATAATAATTAACTATACGCTTCAACTTTGCCAATTTGATATAATATTACTAATCATAAGTTTTAGGATAAAGATGAACGCATATTATAATTATCAAAGATTAATTACGAAAAAAATTACCTTAAAATTTATATAAACTTAAGTTGCAACAATTTCAAAAATTAATAATTATTTTAGACCCTGAAATTTTATAGTTGCTTAATAATCTAACTTTTAATAATTATAATTAGTTATAGATCCGTACGAATATAAAAATGTACATAATTTTTTATCGTATTTAAAAAAATATTATAAATAATTATTAAAATTATAAATATGAATCTTTAAACTATTTATTTTCAATCATTTATATCAATTAATAATTTTAATCAATAAATTTATCACATATATAATATTTTATATTTATATATTAATAATTTATTAAATATATGACATTTTATTTTATTTATTAATAGTTTGTCAAATAATAAATTTTAGATTTAAAGTAATTAATAATTATTGTTATAATTGTGAAAATAAAATAATTTTATATATATATATATTAATAGTTTTAAACTATTAATTAATAAATTATGGGATACATAAGCAGCATAGAGAGAAATAAATAACTATTATATATGATAATTTTATATTACATATATACTTCACATAATAACATGCATTTCTTCTATTTTTCAATTTCAGTTAATAATTTTATTATATATTTAAGACATTTTACATTCACATATTAATAATTTACTAAATATATAATTTTTATTTTTATATAATAATAATTTTGATTAAAAAATTATTAATAATTACTAATTTATTAATAATTTATTAAATATATGTACATCATTTTATCTTTATATATTAATAAATTTATTAATGATTATTAATTTATTAAATATATGATATTTGATATTTACATATTAATATTTTTTTATTAAATTTTTAATAATAATTTATTAAATATATTTTTTTTATTTTTATACTTTAATAATTTCATATATTAAGAACTTATAAAATATATGACTCTTCATCTTTAAAACATTTATTAATAACTATAATTATTAATCATTAATTATTAATTTATTAATAACTTATGACTTTTGATCATCATATATTAATATTTTCAGTTAAAAATTTTTAATAATAATTTATTAAATTTTTTAAGTATATGACTATTTATTTTTATATATTAATTATTTATTAAATACATCACCTTTTATTTCTATACATTAATAGTTTCAGTAAAAAAATTTATTAATAATTATTATTTTATTAATAATTTATTAAATATGTGATCTTTTATCCTTATGTATTAAAGTTTCAGTTAAAAAATCTATTAATAATTATTAATTTATTAAATATATAATCTTTAACTTTTATATGTTAATATTTTCAGTTAAAATTTTTTTATTAATAATTATTTTAATATATTAAATATGAGATCTTTTATATTCATATATTAATTTTAATAAATAAACACAAAATATATTACTCTTTTTTCTTTTAATAATGTCAATAAATAGTTTTTTTTCTTTTTAATATTATACAAATGTATGATGTGGCAATTTATAATTTCACTATTTTCCTTAACTTATATACATATGTATATGTATATATATATATATATATAAAGTAGACGTTATATGATTTTTGTTTTTAAATTTTAATACTTAAAATTTTACTATGTAAAATAAAAATTAGTTACAATATAACACTCAATTATAAATCTCTGTTTAAAAAGAAAAGCTGAAATAGATGGTATATCATAGGGATAGTCATATGCTAATTATAATTATGAGAGGGGCCATAACGTTATTACTTCTCAGTTGGAGGACAAGACTCATACCTACCTACGGAACTAGGACTTTATTGAGAGGGTAAAAATTTTAAATAAAAAAATTATAATGAAATATTATTTTGATAAATTACACTATATATGTTATTTTTAAAATAAATTTTATATATTTTTAAGATATTTTAATTATTTAATATATTTTTGAGACATTTTAAAGAAAGTGTTTAAATTAATTATTTTAAATAAATTTATATAATATAATATATATAAATAAAATATTAATATAATATATAAATAAAAATATTGAGACTTATATCAAAATATAATTTTATTAATCAATATTTAATTAAAAATAAATCTTTATTTAGATATTTAAATTTTAAAAAATTAAGTTCAATTCAATTTTATTATACCAATTTTCATATTTAAAAATATAATTAGCAAAATTTAATACTTTTTATGCAAAAAAATATAAGTTGATTTGAAAATAATAAACTTATATCAAAATAAAAAATGATTTTTTAAGAATTTTATTTATTTAGTTAGGTCCATTACTAATAATTTTATCCACATTTAAATTAGACATTAAATTTTTTATACAAATATAAAATGAAAAATAATTATTTTTTTATTTTTAATATATTATATATGTATATATATCTATACACACATATATATACATATATATGTGTATATATATACATATGTAGGAACTAAGGAGGGTCAACTGCCCCCCACCTCCCTGGTTCCGTTCATGCTCCTATCTACTATTTTTTTTCTTTTTTCTCACTTCTCTTTTTTTTTTAATGCTTAATTAAGTCTTTTCTCCAATTTATTTTTTAAGCTATTTAAAAAATAAATAAAGAGTGAAGTCAGGCACTATATAAACATAAACTCCAAGGTTTTTTTGTGATTTCCATACTAGTTGTTTCCTTTTAAATGAGAATATAAAAATTCAAAAGAAAATTAAGAAAAAAAAAACAGGTTTTTCTAATAATTTTATTGATCTTAACATCTCATATCCAGGCTCAGCACCTCGGAGGCTCTCATATTTTTATGGATATTCAGAAATTCATCGTCGAAGAGATTTTTAGGACCTTTTAATTAATTTGGCAAGTGATGATACTCTTCCATTGCCATTGGTCATTATTTTATTGGGGTCTTTAATAATTTATTGTCTCTAAGTAACAGCGGACAAATTGGGAGGTGCACCTTTATATCAAGGCCTTACGGATAACGGATGGATTCTAAGATATGGATGAATAGTGCAATTTGAGATATCTCCCATTATTTTGACACCCCTAAACTGGGGAAAGAAGAAGGGGGTCATGCCAACCAGGTTCAAGAATGCTTGGATAGATGCATGACTTTCATGACTAGGTACATATCTTAGATGCTTTTGATCTGATTCAAATAATCGAACTGAAAATATTTAAGATCGAAAAATTTTATTAATTTTTGACTTTTTTTTTTAAATTGAGCTGTACCAAATTTTATAATGCAGGACGATTCTGAATCTTAAATTATATCCATATTGAGAGTCATATCAAACTGTACCAAATTATTTCAAACTGAATAACCGAATTAATAATTAATTTTTTAAGTTTTTTATTTATTTTTATTAATATAGAGGATATAGCACATAAAAAAACCTTAAAAATTACTATGTTAAAATAATTTAACTAATATTAATCATATATAATTTATGAAATATAATTAAAATTATTACATACTCAATAATTAATATAAAAATAGTATTTACTTATAGTTAATAATAGGACAAATGTCCAATTTGGCCCTTGTATTATAGTGAGCAAGCTTATTGGCTTATATATATATATATATAATTTACCAAATTGATATTTTTTTTCAAATACAGTTCAAATCATCTCTTTTTTTAATTGAACAATTAAATTAGTTAATGGCAGAGGTCAATTTGAACTTCGATTAAGTATGGGGTTAAATTAAATTTTTAAAAAATATTAATATAATATTTTAAAATTATTTATTAATTAATTTTTTAATATCAATACTTTTTAATATTAATATAAGTTTTTATAATTTTATAATTTACAATAATTTAAAAATTGATAATTTAACAAATAATTAGAAATATTAAATAATTTATAATAATTTACAATATATAGAATTTTATAATATTTTTAATATAATATTAATTATAATTTTACAAAATTTATATTAAAAATATTAAAAAATAATTTATATTAAAATTATTATAATTTATGTAATTTTTTAAAATTATAATTTATTAATACAATTCTATTACCTGATGAGAAAATATTTAAGAAAAAGTGAAAATCAGTACACACTTTTCTTAGTAATAAAGAGTGAAATATATGCATAAAAAATTTAAAAATTCAAATTTAATTAACTATTGGTAACCAATATTTATAGGTAAAAAGAAACGAGTAGAAAATTTGAAGGGGATGAATATGTATTATCTATAAAATAAATAAAAATACGGGATAAAAATTTAATTTTAAAAATAATAATTTGGGATGCTAACTATCATCTTATCTAAAATAAAAATTTAAAAGTCAAAATTTTATTCTAATTATTTTATTATTAGTCAATAGAATTGCATTAATAGATTATAACATTTAAAAATTATTTTTTAATATTATAAATTATAATTTTTTTAATATAAATTATTTATGGATATTTTTAATATTAATTTCATAATATTGTACATAATAATATATAGAAAAATATTATAAAATCTTACATAATATAAATTATTTAATATTTCTAATTATTTATTAAATTATAGATTATTAATTTATACAAATTATAAAATTATAAAAAATATTTATTAATATGTATTCAATTCAGATTTTAAAAGATTATGTCAGATTTTTTATAATCCATGGATTATGTAAAATCCATGGATTGTTTTAATTCTACATAGACTTTATGAATTCTTTAGGTTTGTGAGAAGATTTGTAGATGGATTTCTATTTATACCAAATATTCTAGAATCCATCACAATCCATTATTCAATGAATTCTTTGAAAATCCATAGAATTTTCAATACCATTGGATTTAGAAGGATATTTTAAAATCCTAATTGAATACCCCGAGATTTTAAATGACTTTTTAAAATCCTAATTGAATACCCATAGATTTTTAAAATACAAAAAAATCTTATAGAGTCTCTATTGAATACACCCCCCTAATATTGAAAACATCAATTAATAAATAAATTTTAAAAATATTATATTAATATTTTTTAAAAGTTCAATTTGGCCTCTAATATTTAACTAAAGTCCAAATTAATCTCTCCGGTTAATTAATTTAATGGTTCTATTAAAAAAGAGATAATTTAGACTATATTTTTTAAAAAAAAAGTACTAATTGGCAATATATAAGCAATATATATATAAGCAATATATAAGCAATATATATATATATATGGGGTTGAGGGCCTAGCCTAGTTGGTTAGTGCGCTGTGATGTGTCCAGTTGGTCACGAGTTCGATTCCCTATTCCGTCACCTTTGTGGTGAGTGTTGATCATCCTTGTGATGAGTGTTGATAGGGGATGACTACCCCCTATTGTGTAGTCCATGGGTTAAATCCCTCCAATGAATTAAATATATATATATATATATATCAGCGTCAATCTTCCAAACTTATCGCTAGAGTACATGGGTTTAATTGAATCTTGTCCTTAAAAATATTTATGCATATGGCCTAATTTTTAAACGACAAAAACACACAGACAAAGTTATTAAAAAGACACATTGATGAGTATATATAAGGGGGTATTTGGTTTAGCTGTTTGATGCAGCTGATAGAGGTTTGAACCCCAAACAGCAGCTGTTTGGTAAAATTTGATGTTTGGTAAAATTTTAAAACAGCAGCTGATAGCTGTTAGGAACCCCAAACAGCTGCTGTTTCAATAAGCTCCTACTCGGAGCTTTTTCATATCAGCTGATAGCTGATTCATATTAAGACTATATTAACCCTATTAAAATAAAATAAAAATTAATATTTATTAGATAATGATATGTTTATTGGTAATTTTACATTCAAACTGCAACAGCTATTGTATTTTTACCAAACACTAACCCGAATCAGCTATCAGCTATCCGCCACCAGCTATCAGCTATCAGCAACCGCTATCAGCTACCAGCTGCTATGAACAGTTAAACCAAACAGGCCCTAAGTTAAAAGTTAAACTTAACTTTTCAATTTGTATTAAAGGTTGTCATCTTCTATTAGTGTTTGATTACATGTGAACTTATTTTTTTTAATAAAAATTAAGAATTTAATTATTAGTTTGAAAAATATTTCATTATTTAAATCTTTTATGAATTAAATTTTTATTTTTTATAATATACTTTTACTATATAAAATTTCATATTAAGAAAATTTTAATTAACGAAATTTAGTAATGAATTTCCAAACCGAATTATTCTAAAAATTGTGGAACATGATAATGCGGAGATTTTTATATATAGAATGATTCTGAATCTTGCATTTTTTAAATCTCTAACTTTTGGAATGGTTCTAAAGATTTTAAAATTTTTAAATTGGACTAAATCATGCTCACCTCTTATAGCTATTGAGAGTTAGTGTTCAATGTTTGAGATTTATAGACTGGAAAATTTGATTGCTTCAGTGTCTGATCATTCTCCTATCTCATTATATACCAATCAACATTCATCAAGTCATAGAAGCAAGATATTCAAGTTTGAAAACTCATGGCTATTATAGGAGGATGCTGCTATGGTTGTCGATTAGAGATGGAGAGCTAGGTCTATTAATCCCATTCAGCAGAAAATAAATTATTATTACAAAGCGTTGAAGGAATGGCAAAGGGATTGAATGGGTAATTTTAAGAAGAGAAAGGAGGGATTGTACATGAGGCTAGAGATGGCTAGGGCGTCAATAGTTGGGAACTCAAGAGAACTAAAACAAATTACAAGAGAATTAAATGGGGTACTTGCGTAGGAGGAGCTATATTAGAAGCAATTATCATAAAGTATTTTAGTCACAACATGGTGTGCATAACAGTAAATTTTTTCATACAAGTGCCTTTGCAAGGAGGAAAAGTAATTTGCTTAGTGCGTTGCAAGATGAATTGAGAATTTGGGTCAAGGAGCAAAGGGAGATGGACCAAATGGTAGAGGATTATTTTCAAACTTTATTTCCAAGGAACAAGGGTTGTTATAATGAGGTTCTTGGGATTGCCTCATCTAAGTTTTCGAGTGAGATAAATGAGATTGTATTGGCCAATTACACTAGTGGAGAAATTAAGGATGTATTATTTCAAATGCACCCAAATAAGACACCGGAACCATATATATAGTATGAATCCATATTCTATAAGAAGTTTTGGAATATAATGGGATCAACTATTATCTCCAACTGTTAAGATTGGTTACAAAATTGTTATTTCCCTTTAAATTTAAATATAGTAGTGCTCATCCCAAAGGTGGAAAATCCTTTGAGTTTGCAAGGCCTTTGGCCTATCTTGCTATGTAATGTGATTTATATGATGGCTTTAAAGGCCGTGATTAATGGGTTGAAGTAAGTCTTACCTGCTATTATCTTAGATTATTAGTCTCTGTGTGTGTCTGGGAGACTCGTAATGAATGATCTCTTAATTGCTTTTGAGATCATTCGCTCAATTAAAAGAAAAATAAGAAGTACGGATGTTGAGATGGCTCTAAAGGTAGATATTAGTAAAGCGTATGATATAATGAGTTGCGGGTTTTCTGGAAGCCATGATGCTAAAGTTAGTGTTTGATTCCAAGTTTGTTGTTATATGTAACAATAGTAGGGTACAAATATTGCTTTTACAAGCTAAAGATTGGCCTAATTTTCTCACAGAGAGAGTTGAGACAAGGGGACCCTTTGTCCCTGTACTTTTTTATTATCTATGTTGAGGGCCTTTCCACTTTATTTCAAAATACAAAGGAGACTAGTTTAATCCATAGGAGTATGGTATGTAGCCAAAGTCTTAGAATGTCTCATCTCTTATTTATAACTGAATCTATTTTTTTTCTTTAAGATTAATGCAAAGATATGTGCAAATATAAAGTTATTACTCTCTTTATATGAACAAGCCTCGGGTCAGGCCATTAATTATTGAAAATCAGGTATATTTTCTAGCTCGAATGTTAAATAGAAGGCAATATATTATATGGCTCACATTTTAGGGGCATCTAGTCCTATCAACCATGGTAGATACCTCAACCTCCAATCTTCAATAGTCTGAAATAAAAAATTTTGTTTGGATTCTTGAAGGATCGAATGCTGAAAAGAATTAATTATTGGTATGGTCGATTTCTCTCTAGAGTTAGGAAGGAAGTCTTACAAAAGCAGTAGCCCAGCCATTTCCCTCTTATTGCATAAGTGTGTTTCTTATGCCTACTTCTCTTAGGGAGAAATTGCAAGTATCATGAACTTGTTCTTGGTAAGATTCCTTATGGAATGGAGAAAGAGGGTTAAATTGGCTTACCTATGATCGAATGTGTAAAAGTAGGTTTGAAAAAGGCTTGGGTTTTAGGTAGGAATGTGTATCAGTCGGATTTGGTCGGATTGAGAGTATATTTCACCCTGGCCGAATCCAATAAATACTAAAAAATCAAACCGACTTCAACTAAAATCATATATATTTTCGATTGATCTATATATTTTTGGGTTCGATTAAGTTAAATCAGATTATATAATATATATATTATAAATATATCTAATATATTTAATATTATATATAAAAATTTATAGGTCGAATTATATAATGTATATTATAATTTATAAATATATATATAATATATTTACCGGTCGAGTTTGAGTTCAAATGGAAAAATAAATCTCAACTCGACCACCCGATCAAATATAATTTGTTTTTAAAATATAAATCTAATTTCATCTGAATATACATCATAAACCCACCGAACTGACCAAAATCTATTTGGTTCTGTCGAATTATGTAGGTTCGAAAAATTTACATACCTCTAGTTTCAGGAATTTGCATAACTACAATCTGGCCATGCTAAGTAAATAAGCTTGCCGTTTGATCACAAATCCTTCTACTTTTCTTAGTCGGATCCTTATTACTAAATATTATCCTAATGGAGACTTTTATAACTATGAGTGTAATTTGTTAAATACTATCCTAGTAGAGACTTTTTATAGCTATCAGGGTAATAACCCAAGATGCACATGGAAGAAGGAAATGATTAAACGAGGCTTAAAATGGAGAGTTGGAGATGGCTTGAAAATCTGAGTGTGATTTGAACCCTGGCTTTCCCAATGATACAAACTTCATAATTGAAAGCCCAATGCCTGGGTTGGAGCATTTACAAGTTTGTGACTTAATGGAGAAAAGGGTGAACTAAGGATGTAATAGGCATCCATTGAGGGAGCTCTTTATTCCTCTAGTTGTGGATTTAATTATTGGGATTCCATTAGGTAAGTGAGGAGGATAAGCTTTGCTAGCATTTTTATAAAAGAGGGATTTACTTAGTTAAATCTACTTATTATATAGATAGAAGGATGATAGGTGTTTTGGCTCTAATAATTACATAGACCTAAAAGAAGCTTCGGAGGATTGATGTCCAATAGAAAATTAAAATTTTTGGTTGGAGGGCGGTTCAATCTCTATTGTAGTCAAAATCTGATTTTAATAGGAGGAGAATATTTTTAAATGACAGTTGTGATATAATTATGGTATGAGGGAGACATTGATGCATGTCCCGCATGAGTACTTTACAACTCGGAAGTGTTGGCAGGCATGGAGGTTGAGATTCCAGCTATAATCATCAAGTACAAAGGCATGGTTTGAGCTAATGTTTTAAACTATGGAAGGTGAAAAGCTTAAAGAATTTCTAACTTTTTTTTGGCAATTGTGGCACTCAAGAAATGTGCATGTATGGCAGCAAAAGATGGTGACATGTTATTCCATATTAAATAGTAGTATTAGAATTATCAAGGAATGGAATGAGGCATTAACTAACCAGAGAATTCATACAGAGAATAAGCTTCCTATAAAAAAGATAATATGGCAAACGTCTCCTCTAGGTTGTTGGAAGTGCAGTTGTGATGGGGCCATTTATGTTCAAGGTTAGATAGGGGTATGGAGTAGTTTTTAGGGATAACGTGCAAGTTTTATGGCAGCAATGGTGGGACATGTGCCTAGGATTTTGGAAGCTCAAGTTGTTGAAGCAATTGCATTTCGAGAGACCATGAAATGGGTCATACCATCATTCTCATGCAATGGCATTGAGGAGATAGATATATAATTAATGTTGCATGCTCTAAATTCTCTTAAGGAGGAACTATCTTGTTTTTGTTTAATTGTCAATTATTATAAGTCCTTTCAATCAACTAATCCACATATTAGTGTTCAATGGGTCAAAGGCAAGCAAATGTTGTTGCTTATGTTTTAGCCAGGGGTTCATTTTCGTATTCCAATCTTCTTATTTTAGATGTTTGCCCGGATTTTATTGTTCAATTACTTTATGTTTATTTCAGATAATATATAACATCTTTCTTTTTAAAAAAGGAAAAATATAAAAGAATTATTAATTCCCTTAATATTAGGAAAATAGTTTTTGTTAGCTTTGTATACTCAAACGCATGAAAATGTGGAAAATTTTATATATTGCTAAAATATTTTTCCACAAAAATGCCTAATAAAAAACTATGAAAATACTTAATGAAGAGTTTATAATTCACCATTTCTGCTCAAATATGAGATGAAATTCTTTAAAATGTTCTTTAAGAAATAAAATAACAAAAAAAAATTGAAAAAAAAGTAGAGTGAGACAAGAATTATTTACTATTAAAATTGTGGTCATGGATGTCCCACTCAAGTATGGAACCCACTAGCATTAATTAAAAAAATGTGGGATTCACCCGCCCAATTTTATTTCAGCAATTATAGGCACCAAAATTTTGCAAATTTCATATTGAAATTTGTAAATAGTGAGATAGCTTGCATTTTTATACGGTAGGAAGGCCTATCCCTTCAATTTTAAATACAATAATTAAAAGAAAATTTTTATAGAGATAGTAAGAAATTTTAAAAGAGAAAAAAAATTATTTGTGTGAAATATTTTTTTTTAGTGATAAAATAGTAATATTTTATTTTGGATATTTGAAAATATTTACCACTATTTTAGGTTTATCCTTTTGTGAGTGATGTGCTTCTAGAATATTTTTCTAGAAAATTTCCTCTTGTAATCCTACTATTTATTAGTGAAAGAAATTATTCGAAGTTTGTTCCGTGAACGTAGCCCAAATTAAAAAAAGGTGAACCACTTTAAATATTGGTAGTTCTTTTTTTACTAGTTATTTTCATTTTGCACTTATTTTATTTATCTATAGCCAATTTTCCTCGGACTCTCTAATCTTGCTACGTCACAAATTTTTGAATTTAATTTTTATTATTTTCCAATAACTGGTATTAGAGTCAGATTGGCTATTGTCTATGTAATTTAAAATGAAAGAGTCTAGCAGTATATTTAAATTGACTTCTTCAAATTTAAAATACAAGGATCTTTATGATCCTATTGAAGGTGATAAGGGTAAACCATCAAATAAATACGAATAGGATTGGGAGAAAAGGAATGGAAAAACTATGGGTACAATTAGACAATGCATAAATAATATTATCTATCATCATGTCTCTGGAGAAAAATGTTGAAGCTCTATAGAAGAAACTTGCCAACTTACAAAAGAAAATTCCCACAAAATAAAACTTTTCTCATTAGAAAACTTGTCCATATGAAATTTAAATATGGAAGTAATATGGCTGAATACTTAAACAATTTTAAAAACTTTGTAAATCGCTTAACTAATTTAGAAGTAGTATTGTCTGATGAGTTGCAGACTTATTTGATTCTTGGTACTTTACCTGATAGTCGAGAGACTTTGGTGATTATCTGGAGTAATTCAGCTCCTGAAGGCAAACTATCCGTGGATGCAGTTTGTGAAAGCTTGTCAAATGAAAAAAATCAGGAGAAAAGATCAAGACTCTTTTATTACTCAGAAGCACTAGTTACTGAAAGGCATGATATAAGTAGAACTTGATAGTCTCAAAATGCAAACAAGCATTCAGACACACATGAAAAGTCAAGAGGTAGATCCAGATCAAAGAACGGCATCACTTGCTATCACTGTGACAAACCAGGACATATAAAAATATTTTGCAGACAATTAAAAAATGAGCAGATAAAAGAGAAAAAGGAAGAAAAAGAAGATACAATTTCAATTGGACTTGATGGTAATATTGTCATTTCTATTAGTGACAATTGTTTACATTTCGATAACCATGAAATCTCTTGGGTTATTGATTCTGAAGCTTCATATCACGTGTCTACTAAACGTGAATTTTTCACATCATATACCAGTAGTAATTTTTGCTATGTCACAATGGGATATAAAGCTTTAACTAAGGTTGTTGTCACGAGTAAGGTATTCTTGAGTATTAATACCGGGTGCAAGCTGTGACTTAATAATATTATACATGTTCCTGAGAAGTAATCAATCTTATTTTCTCTAACACTCTTATTGATGAAGGTTGCATCAGTTCCTTTGGTACAAAGAATTGCAAAATTACCAAAGACAATATTGTATTGGCTAAAGAAATCAGACAAGACACTTTATAATTTGTGCAAGCCAAAATATACAAAGAAGAGATGAATGCAATAGCAGATAGTACTTCAGATTTATAGCATAAAAGGTTTGATCACCTAAGAGAGAAAGGACTTGGTGTTCTCACTAGGAAGAATTTTCTACCTTTAACAGGTATACATCTAGAATCCAAAACAGATTATTTGGTTGGAAAAAAATATAAAGTTGCATTTCAAAGATATTACTCCTCTAAAAAAATTAAATATTTTTTATTTAGTTTACATCGATATTTATTTTATGAGTGATAAAACTCTTGGTGGTACTTCATATTTTGTGACCTTTATTGACTATCACTCTAGAAAAATGTGGGCTTTTGCTCTAAAATTCAAAGATCGGATATTGGATGTGTTTAAACATTTTTATACCAGTGTTGAAAGAGAAACGGAAGGGCAATTAAAATGTGTTCATGCAGATAATAATGAAGAATATAGGGGGTCTATTTGAGATGTATTGCAAGGAGCACGACATTTGCTTGGAGAAGAGAATTCCAAAAATACCTCGGCAAAATGGAGTTGCTGAGAGGATGAACAAAACCATTGTGGAGAGGATCCAATCTATGCTATCTCATGTTAAACTCCCTAAGTCTTTTTGAGGTGAAGCAATGAAAACTATAGTAGACCTAATTAACTTTTCTCATTCAGTTCCTGTTAATGAAGATATTCCAGAAAGAGTGTGGAAAGGGAAAGATGTTTTATATGATCATTTGAGAGTTTTTGGATGCAGGGCTTTTATTTACATTCCAAAGGATGAGAGATCCAAGCTTGATTTCAAGGCTAAAGAATGATCTTCTTGAGTTATGCCCATAAAGAGTTTGGTTATAGACTTTGGGATCATGTTAATAAGAAAGTCATCAGAAGCAGAGATGTAGTATTCTTTAAAGATCAACTATTGAAGATCTTAAGAAGTCTAAACCAGTTAAAGAAAATATTTCAGATCCCACATCAGAGTCATCTAGTTCTGAGCAAAGTGATGCAGATGAATAAGATGTCAACAATAATTGTGAGCTTATTCCTGATGCTTATGAAATTGATGAGGCTCTTAATAAGCATGATGATCAACCTCCTCCTCCTCCGCTAGTTGAAGTTCAATTAAGAAGATCCACCAAAAATAGAGTGGCCTCCTAGAAATATCCTCCTCATGAGTATGTAATGCTCGCTGAAGGGGAAAAACCAGAAATTTATGAAAAGGCAATGACATGCGATCAGAAAAATGAGTAGTTGAATGCCATACAAGATGAGATGAAGTTCTTACATAAGAACCACACTTATGAATTGGTGAAGCTGCCTAAAGGAAATAAAACACTAAAGAAAATAATATTTCAAACTTATGGGTTTTCAGAGTAAAAACTAAAAATAATATTTCACAACCAAGGTACAAGGCTAGGTTGGTTGTGAACGGCTTTAGACAAAAAAAAAAAAGAAAATTAACTTTGAAAAAAATTTATCACCTGTGGTCAAGATGTCTTCCATTAGAGTTATTCTTGGTTTAACTGTCAGCTTAAATTTAGAGATAGAATAACTTAATGTGAAGACAACTTTTCTCCATGGTACCTCGGAGCAGAAAATTTATATGGAGCAACCAGATGGATCTAAAGCTAAAGGCAAGGATAATCTTATTTGTAGGTTAAAGAAAAGCATGTTTGGACTTAAGAAAGCACCAAGGCAGTGGTACAAGAAATTTGAATTTTTCATGATAGATCATAGATATGCAAAGACAATTGTTAATCACTGTGTATTTATAAAGAAATTTTATGATGGTGATTTTATCATCCTATTACTTTATATAGATGATATGTTGATAGTTAGCCATGATGTTGAAAAGATAAGTTCTTTAAAGAATGAGCTTAGCAAATCCTTTGCAATGAAAGATTTGGGATCTGCCAAGTAAATTCTTGAGATGAAGATTATTTGCCATAGGAAAAAAAGAAAATTGTGGCTATCTCAAGAGAAATATATTGAGAAAGTACTTGACAGGTTTAACATGAGCAAGGCAAAATCAATTTGCTCTCCACTTGCAGATCATTTTAAGCTGAGTTTTGAACAATGTCATTCAAGTAAGAATGCCAATGAAGAAATGAAGAAAGTACCTTATGCTTCTATAGTCGGTAGCTTGATATATGTTATAGTTTGCACAAGGTCGAATATTGCTCATGTTGTTGGAGTTGTAAGTAGATTTATTTTTAGTCCTGAAATGAAACATTGGCTAGCAATAAAATGGATACTTAGGTATTTTAGAGGTACCTCCAGAATTTGTTTATGCTTTGGTGATGGGAGACATGTTGAACAGATACACAAATGCAAATATATCTAGTGATATTGACTCTAAAAAATTTACTTCTAGATACTTGATTACTTTTGCAGGGAGAGCAATTTCTTAGCAATCAAAGTTACAAAAATACATTGTCTTATCCACCACTAATGTTAAATATATTGTAATTACTGAAGCAAGCAAAGAGTTACTATGGATGAAGAAGTTTTTACAAGGGTTAAGTTTTGAACAAAAGAAGTATATATTATATTGTGACAGTCAAAGCATCATTCATCTCAGTAAGAACTCTATCTTTCACTCGCGATCAAAGCATATTGATGTGAGATATCACTGGATTCAAAATGCACTGGAGACAACAATTTTGGCTTGAAAAGATTACCATAAATGACAGTAACTCTGATATGATGAATAAAGCTCAACTCATGGAAAAGCTTATTACTTGTAGAAAGGTAGCCAGAAAATCTCATCCACTTGAATGTGAGGGAAAAATTTGTGGTGGTGGATGTCCCACTCAAATGTGAGATCCACTAGCATTAATTAAAAAAAGGCGTGATTCACCCATTGAATTTTATTTCAGCAATTGTAGGCACCGAAAATTTATAAATTTCAAATGGTGAGACAACTTGCATTCATTTTTATACGGTAGGAAGACCTATAAATAGGTCTTCCCCCTTCGGTTGTAAACACAATAATTAAAAGAAAATTTTTATAGAGATAATAAGAAATTTTGAGAGAAAAAAAATTATTTGTGTGAATTTTTTTTTGTGAGTGACAAAATAGTGAGATTTTATTTTGGGTATTTAAAAACACTTACTACTATTTTAGATTTATCCTTTTGTGAGCGTTGTCCTTCTAGAATATTTTTCTAAAAAATTATTTCTCTTGTAATTTTATTATTTATTAGTAAAAAAAATTTATTTAGAATTTATCCTGTAGACATAACCCATATTAAAAAAGGATAAATGACATTAAATATTGATTTCTCTTTATTTTTTTGTTATTTTTATTTTGCACTTATTTTATTTATTTATAGTCAATTTGCCTTGGACTCACAAATTATGCTACGGCATAAAACTTGGAATTTAATTTTTATTATTTCCCAACAAAAATCGAGAGAAGTAAGAGTTATATATTATTTAGAAATTTAATTAGTATATGCCAAAAGTAATTGTCCATTTAAAATTACATCTTTTTTAACTACAAATAGAGAGAATAAAAGATATTTATTATTTTAATTATATTAATTTACTCTCGATAACTAATATCATTTCCTATTTCTTAAAACTTTCGAAAAGGAAATACCGAAACAAGGCCTAAAAGTTAAATAAATTTCTTATATAAATTTTGTAAGTTTCTTTATTTTTTTATAAATTTGAGAACGTCAAGTAAATGAATTTTCACTTTGAAAATTCTTTATCAATTTGAGAACGTCAAGTAAATGAATTCACATCTTGGAAATAATTTTGTCATGAAAATGACATGAACTCAGAAAAAAAAAATTCATCCATTTTATGAAATTCCTCAACCGCGAGAAAACGTGGATATTTTCCAAATAAAACATATTTAATTGTATGACTTCTCTGGTAATTTTATTTGGAAATTACAAACTTTTTGAGCCATATATTAAACTATAAACCGCTGATAAATATGGTACGCTTCGAAAATATTAGGAAAAAAAAACTAATTCTTATAAAATTTTATGTGTAGGATCGTTTAGACATGAGGCTTCAGCTTTCCATATTGGTAATAGAGAGTAAATTTGGAGAATATATTAGTTAATATGTCACAATAAAATTCTATTATAATTTTATTATGAGATATATTCAGTACTTTGTTTCTGTGCATGAATAACAAAAGCACACACATTTAATAAGCTTTGTGTAGTATATGAATTAATACAATGTTCTAATAGAATGCAATAGACTGGTTTATGTACATGAAAGGCCGCCTTATTTTCCAACAATGAAACAATCTGAGCACACTTTTCTTTTTCATTTTGACCTTTCTTTTTTTTATTTTATTTTAAGTGCGCATAGTGATGGAAAAAAATAATGGTTAATTGATCAGCATGCATTAGTTTCTTTGCTGTGCTCATCAAGCCAAGTTATGATATCATTAAAAACCTGCTTAATAATATCATCTGGCTCACCTTCAAGAAGAGAATGATAGGCATCTTTATAAAGCTTAAGCTTCTTGTCCGAACTTCGCGCTTTCTCATACAAAGCCTTGCTTACAGATGGATCTGTTACAATATCAGCTTCTCCATGTAGAATTAACATCGGCAGAGAGACCTGTAATCACAACCGTTGTACATTCAAGCCTTGGACATTTTATAGAATATTTAGTCTCCGAATGAATTGAATTCCATGCAAAAAAAATATTTGAGATTTAAACAGTAAAGAGAGCAATAAATCGTATTAATTTCAAAAACTGCTGACTAGCTGATAAATTAAGTTTTTAGTATCTCCTTACAAGGGGTCTCTGAAACTAGTATCCTCAGAGTAAAAAGTACCCTGCTGTCAAGTAAATTTTTCTAGCATCTGATCTAGTTAACAGCTAAACACTGTCTATGCAACAAAAAGAGATCAAGTAACTTACCATTACCTATTCAGAGAAGTGATATTAAGTCAGTCAACTAATATGTAAACATTCAAATAAGTCCCATACCTCCCTAACCCCTTACATCTTCAGTTATATTATTCAACACACAGAATTCATAAACCTCTGTTTGTTAGTATCGTAAGTTTGAATATACGTCTAAATACAAAATTTTAGATTCAATTCCAGGTAGAGGAGCAAGTAATACAGTTTACTGCATCCTAAAAAATGTACTAACAAGTAAATAACTAAACATCTGATCACAGTCATAGACCTCAGAAATAATGGGCAAAGTGCAAAGGAGACAAAGAGGGTTTCACTCGCGCATTAACCCAGCCATAAAAGGGGAGTCATCTACAAGCGGGTGCCAAATTTCTAATTCTCACCTATAACCATTTCCCTTCAGCAGCACCCAAAAAAATAAAGAAAGAAAGAAAGAAAGGAGCAAGATTGGAGCGGTTACATATTTGCCCATAAAAATTTCCATGAGAAGCAATTTTTCTGAGAAAATTGTCATGGAATTGTGAGGATAATACGCAGATCATTAGCAAGAGCAAGCATTGACTGCCAGTTTTTTCCTTGAGGGCAACACCCTCATAGTTACTATACTGGAACCATATGAATTGCAACCCAAAATTTGGTCTCAGCCAAAATCCCCACCACTCCCACTTCCCTGTATAATCACCTTGGTTTGCCCCAAATTGAATTAACTGACAGAACTTCAAAGAAACCTAACATCTCATTATGAGCTTTCATTGTTCAAATGCTTAATACTAAGGGTATGCAAGAAGGATTAGAAGCCCATAAGGGCTCTTAAACCTAGAAAGTAAGGTCCAGAAACCCCTTTAAGGCCTTGTAAAGAACTCTGATGGTAACATTAAGGGATGTGCAAGAAGGATCAGATATAGAACTCGTTTATAAGTCTGATCAAATTTCTTCACTGTACTCCATAACCATCGCTTAAAAAAGTTTCTAAGCACTGTCAAGGTGAAAATAATGAATCAATCAAACAACCATACTCTAAAGCAACAACAAGCCCCAATCAGATAATACCTTCAGTTCCTCTTCTACTCAAATATTATAATAAAAGACATAATATACTAGTTATATACTGGCCAATTATCATGTTATGTCAAAACCATGTAAGTCTATTACCTTAGATGTTACAGTTAGCATTTGGTGCTGCCTATGCAAATCAGTGATGGTTGGTTATCCCCTTCAAATATTATCAGGCAAGGGAAGGGGAATGATTTGACTCTGTTAGTTCAAGTAGGAATTCTGGTAGCTACTCAGTCACTTAGAGCTTAAGGTTGCTCTTTGAAAGAAGCAGGTAAAAATTTTTCCTTAGTTGGCGAATATCCACAGAGCATTCTTAGGCTTAACCTTCCAAAATTCTCACATTAACTTGCTACCTCATATCTCTTATGCCTTTAAAGCGCAAAGATAGGAACTCAGTCAGTCAATTCCAAAGAAATATCATCAAGTCCATCTGGAAAGCTAGTCATTTAAGTGATTGAACATTTGAACTTTAGCACCAATAATATTTTTTAAGATTCTACACTTAAAAATCAAATTTAAACCTAAAATCATTTCAAATAATTATCTAACCAAATCAACAATCAGTTTCTGAAAAGTACTTGATATATTTAAACAGCTGGTCTAACCTCTGACTTTGGAGAAATGCTCAATGGCATCATCAACCAGCCCATCAAAACTCGGAATGTAGCAATGGAGACCTTCTGAAAGACCAAAACCAGGATAATCCATTGCAAAAACTGCATATCCAGATGATGCCAACTTTCTTGCAATTCCTGCAAACAATGCCAAGAATTAATAGTCTCATCTCCATCAAAGCATTTCTAAAACTACACATTGGTCACTGCTAGATAAAAGCAACATGCCTTAAAAAAAATGTGCAAGTGTCTCCATAACCATGACAATAACACACCACTGCTCTGGGGGAAGAAGTACCAGGAAGCCAACTTTTTGTGAAAATTTCCAATCCTTTAGAGTTCACCTCATATGACTGTACAAAAAATTATAAAGTAATAATTTTTATTCAGATTTGTATAATTTACATAAAAAGAGACAGATTTAGTACACCAGAAAGAACTAAAAGGGGAGAGCATTTAGTGCAACTGAGAGAAATGAAACCCACAAAAAGGACAGGTGAAGACTTAAATGCAGACTCCATTTCTCCAGTCACAAGCCCACATCCAAAAAGTAGTTGAGATTTGAGAAGAATAGTTTTCACTACATCAAGCAATAAACAGAGGTGCACATGTGAAATGCAATAAATTTTTGACATGTCAACTTCAACAGCTCTACCAACACTTTAACAACTCTTAATTTATTTGTAAAACCAAAATTATCAACGACTCAACCCTTTGTTTTCCTTTTCAACTCACTTCTATTTACCATCTTCTTGTACACAAGTAATGGCCACAGACCAATAATACCAATTAATAAGATTTTGAAGTATAAAAACAAAATATAAAAAATTAAATAAATAAATAGAGTTTTACTTTACCTCCTTTATTTTCAATCCATCAGATGGTGACTGCAACATAGTAAATAAATGGCCATCAAAATAACTACCATTTCAAACAAAATCTCAAAAAAAATTTACAAGCATTAATAAGTAATTATCCAAAAAAAAACAATTATGACCACTAATCAGTATGTTATCTTGATTGATTTTTTTCTTTTTTTTTTTTAAAAAAAAAAAGAGAACCTTAAACAAAATATGGTCAATCCCAAGCTGGATATGTTTAAACGCTTCACGAGCTCGTCGTCTTGCAGGCGCTTCTTCCATGTCTGCATCCAGAATCTTCTGTAAATCTTTATCGATGCCTGGGAAACTCACAATACGTCCCATTACTTCCCTCTTTTTCCCTCTCTTTCTCTTGAAACAAACAAGACCTAAAGCAAAAGAAAATTACAAAAAAGAAAACAAATAAAAACAAATAATCGGTCAATTGTTGCCAAATTTTCTGACTGTAATGGTTCGTGCAGTCGAAAACATAGTAATAATACTAATAAAAATAAATAACAAAAAAAATAATAATAATCAAACAGACCATCCAATAAACTGCGGTGGCGACTATAGACCTTTCCCGGTTTCAAAGCCATGTGGATGTGACAGCGAAATCTGACCTTTGCACTGAAATATTAATTAAATTTTAAACTATACTAAACAGAAAGAATATAATAATTATTATTAAATAGGTGATTTTATGTTTGTTTGTGGTTAATATCTGAGTGAGAGATTTTATTTTTATATTTTTCTCAAAGTTTGTATTACTTTTTTTTTTCCTTTTTGAAAGTTTGTATTACTTTATTTGTTTGATCACAGTAATATCTTATTTTTTTTAAAAAAAAAAGTCGATTTTAAGCATGATTCAAAAAAAAATTAATGAATTAATCCTTCCACTGTAGTAAAATTATCATTTTTATAAAAAAAATTAAATTAATAAATTTATTAAAAAAATAATAATATATTAATTATAATATTAATAAATTAATTAAAAATATTTTAATTTATTAAAAATAATTTTAAATAATATTTAATAATTTTAATAATTTTTTTAATAAGTATACATAAATAGAAAGGATGGGGGAGTATATATTTTAGAGATAGAGTAAATGTATTTTTATAGTATATTTAGTTATATAAAAATTTTAATAAAATTGATTATATAATATTTTTTAGTAAATAATATTATATTTATTTATAAATAATTTATATAAAATAGAAAAAATTAATTATCTCCTTTTTAATATTAAAAAATTAATACACATAATTGCTTACACTAATTTCAATTGCCTATAATCATTTTGAAAACGAGAGTCAAGAAAAATAATTTAAATAATATTTTTTCAACTTTACTGATCAATTATTTATATTTCAAAGAAAAAAGTACTTATTTATATTGAATTTAATTTGACAAAAAAAGAGAGAAATAAATTTTAATATCTGTGTTTTTTTTATTTTATTCCAAAATTAGAGTAAATATTTTGTCTTGTCAACCGTTGATGGTCCATGGTTTCGCAAAAAATATCAACAAACAGTCCTCAAAATCTCTGACTGTGTATATATGACGTGTCTTGATTCGTTTCTCCTATGCGACAGCATCTTTCAATTTAAATTTTATTTTTTCAAATAAATAATAATAATAATAATAATAATTAGCCGGTACAATTGATAGATATAATTTTTTATTTAATTATGAGTAAAATTAATTTATATTAATATTTTTTATTATAATAATTAATAAATTAAAAATTATTAAAAATATATATTAATAAATAATTAAAAAAATTAAAATTATATATTTCAAAATAAACTCATTACAGATTAAATATAGTAAATTGGACTATAAAAAAAATAATTATTTACTATTACATAATATACGTAAAAACTCTAATAATATTAATAAATTATATTAAATTAATTTTTTGTTACTAACTCACTAAAAAAATTACATATACTATTTTAATAAAAACGGAATAAATCATTGCCGTCATAAAAAAAAAGCAAAGAAAAATATAAATATTTTTCGTTTAGTTTAAACTAGCTACTAATGCATATATAATATTTTAAAATATTTTATTTTCTATTTATATATTTATTTTTTATAAATGACTTGTTGTTGGTAAAATAGCCTTTTATTAAGGAGTAATATTTTTATAACCGGAGGAGATAATGATTCAGAATGATAATTATTCCATTGTTCAACTGAAATTATTCAGATTCAATAATATAATAATATTATATGACGTTACTATCTTTTTAAATACATAATTTTTTTAAATATAATATTGTCTTTTTAAATTTTTAATTTTTTAAATTCTAATTTTTATAATAATAAATTATAAAATTATAATTTTATATTTTTTTTATCTGCTTATATAGTAGCTATAAATTTTTTATTTTCTAACCCCTTACATGTCTATTATGCGGTAATAAAAATAGCAAATTACAAATAAATATAAATAATTTATATGTAAATTAACAATAAATTATGTTGTAAAAAATAAAATAAAATATTTATCTCAATTTTTATAATAATTTTATTAAAATAATATTGGTGAGCAAGTATAATTTTTTTATTTTATAACTTGATACTTTTACTAATAATATATATATATATATTTGCTATTTTTTGTTTGGAGAATTCTTCATCAGGCTCTACCTCTGCATCATCGTCTTCAGGTCTTTGGCATTTCGGGTCCATCATGTTGTCCGTTTTGCCACTCCAATGAGGCTTCCCTTGATCATGTTTTTTATTTATGCTCAACTATCCAAGATGTATGGAGGTTTTTCGGATGCTATTTTTTGAGCAATAATTCGACTCATCGATCTTTACGGCAAGAGATCATGAGTTGGTGGCTAGTTTCTAAACCCAAATCCCTTATGGGAATGCTTCGAAGGTTAATTCCTCAAGCTATTATGTGGCACATTTGGAGAATTTACTGTAATTTAACTTGGGGTGAAGGTGATCTATTTGTCTCTATCATTCGCCCTCAAGTTGCTAGGTTTATTTATTGCTGGGGTGTTACTAATTCACACCGAAAATTTGCTCGGACAGATTGTGCATCAATTGCCGACCTGCTGCCGTCTGGTTTTGGCTCCTCTCTTCGTAAACCAACTTTGGTGCGATGGTTTCGTCCCTCCCTCCCTTTCAAGGTAAACGTTGATGCCTCTTACACATCTCTTTTAGCTTCTGGAGGAGCAATTATTCGTGATATTCATGGCCGATTTGTAGCGGCATGCTCTTTCCCTATTAAAACTAGCAATTCTTTTCAAGCTGAACTGTATGCTACGCAATACACCATTACTTGGAGTTCTTCTTTTATTAGCCCTCCTTTGCATATTGAAGTTGATTCCCAAGAGGTAATCTTTTTTCTTCAGAGGCATCTTTCAACCAATTCACCTCCTTGCAGTATATCGTCCTTCCTTCAATCCTCAGGTTCTTGCATCACTCATATATTCAGAGAAGGCAATCAAATCGCTCATGGTCTTGCTCAAATGGGGAGGATTTCACAAGCTTTGTCAGTTTTTTATAGCTTTAAATCTTTACCGAATTTTTTCAAAGGTTTGGTGAACACTGAATGTATGGGCATTCCGTTTTTGAGATATAAATAAAAATTTCCTTTTCAAAAAAAAAATATTTGCTATAAAAACCATGAATTATATAAGAATAAGAAAAAAAATATTAAAAAAATTCAAGTGAATTTTTTCAAATAAGAAAAAAAATATAAGTATAAAAATTTATAATTATTAGATTTTTATTGAAAGTGTTATTAAGATAAATATTATTATTATATAAATTACCATTGTATGATTAATTTATCAGAACCGTTAAAAGTTATATATTTTATTGTTTAAGTTTTAAATTTCTAAATATATATATATATTAATTATTATTATAAATAAATTATTTAATTTATAATTAATTTATTATGAAGGTCAAGAGTCATATACTTTTTAAAATTTTTTAAAATTTTAAATATATATATATAAATCAATCAATATTGTTTAATTATATTAATGTGTCATTAATTTATGAAAAATTAAAAGTCACAAATATAATTTATTTAATTAATATTATAAAATTATATTGATATTTAATTATTTAATAAAAGATTAAAAGTTATCAATATAAGTAATTATTAAATTTTATATTTTATATAAATTATTAAAATTAATTAAAAGAATAACTTGTTAGATACTTAATCAATATCAAATTGAAAGGTTTAAATTTTTTTTATCAAGAAAAAAGAAAGTAAAATTGAGAAATTAATATGAAATTGAAAAATTATGACATTATAGTATTCTTAAAAATAGATAACATGACAACCTTAGAAGAATTATCATTCCCTTGGCTTTATATATTTATATAGGTGTCACGACCTAATCTCAATGGTACATGACCGGCACTATAAAATGAAAAAGCACGCGGCTTTCGAAATTCGTAGTCATTCTAACAACTTATTTCTCTAAAAAAAAATGGACTGAAACAGCAGTCATTGTCTCAAATTGAGCCCACAGACCACTCTATGCATAATTAGTATAATATCGCATCATTATCATCAGACATTGGTTAATAAATATATTTGGCTAAACATCATAACTAAATAAATAAAAAAATAGATAAAGAAAGAAATATCATGCGGGTTTTAAGATATACAGATAACATAGTTATATAATAAAATATATAAATGACACTCCTGCTGAGAAATGAAAGGCAGGTTAACGCAATTAAGTATTTCTTCCATGTTCAACCAGCAACCTGGAAAAAAGGGTGAACAGGAATAAGTGTTCGACTCTATAGGCCATATAGAAATTAATATAATATAGCGATCACATGCGGATAATGTTTATGCAAATGTCAACCAAACAACCAAGATCATATAATCAAACAATGATAGGAGTACGTCAATGGAGCTACACTAAACCTCAATTTGGGGAGTCGATCTCCTTATCTGGCTCTCTTAGTCCATATCTTTCTCTTATATTTCAATATGTAGGGTTCGTCATCACTGCATTAGCCAAGCAGCGCTACCCGACTGACAAGCAACGCTGAGCATGAGAATGTCTCGTTGTTATCTCAGTCCTGATCTCATCATCATATAGTGTCATCATATCCTAACCCGTAACTCCAATCATATGTGGTTCCATATCATTCTAACCATATACAATAAACACATATTATATGCATCAAAAGCCATCAACTTATGCCCTGACATATATTATGCTTCTATAATTAAATGCCAATAATGATAATTATATTTATATTGCACAAGTAATCAAATGTATTTATGCAAATGCGGCTATTAGCGTAAATTAGGGGAGCGAAATATTATATTAATCTATATAACTTACAGATATATAAAAATCCAACGATTCTCTGTAAAATATCTAATTAGTAATGGATGAAAATTATTTTTAAATGACAATAAAAATCATTAAAATATAGATGGATGGATGACTCTAAAGATGTTGTCAAAATTTCGGCAGAATCTCCCTTATAGCTAGGTGATGCGTGCCGTTAGCTATATGCAATTACCGCAAGTGCACGGGTCGCTCAAGTAATATAGTAGTGAGTGAGTGTCGTTCCTTGGGGACAAGGCCAAGTACTAGTGCAAATCTTAATCGTTGTTTAGTGAATTAATAGTTGTGTGATGCGTTGTAACTAAAATCAACTAATTAATGAATGAAAGGAAATTAAATGCTGTGCACAAAAGATTTATAATGATATTAATAGAACTATCCAGATATTGAATCCCCCTAACCTCAATAATATTTATAAACAATCCATTCAACTAAATCGTTTAATCAAATTGAATTGGCATTCCTCTAACTTAGATTAAAGCCTCTCTCGAGTGGATTAATCCCTAATTACTAAGTAGAGTGCCGGAATCTCTTCTCAAAACACAATTAAATAGGTCATGCATTAAGGACAAGGAACTATAAACCAAAGGATCTTGTAGGTCTATCTCTAGCACCCCAATCAATCCTCAATCCTTATGAGTATTCAATTCACATCAAGCTTTCTCAAGTCAATAATATGAAAATAATAACCAATCAACAAGCATGCTATTATCAATTGGAAATAACAACAAGTATCATAAGAATAAAACAACTCAATTAATTGATTCAACTGAATACAATTGTTTTAATTCATACAAATTGGCTAGGGTTCATCAATATCTAGATAGAGAAAGGTTTAGTTCATATTAACAGCTACAAAAACAGAGTAAGATAAATGAGTAAGAGAAACCAAACAATTCATGGCAGTGAATCTGTATTTCTTCACTTGAGCTCTTGATTCTTGGTTTAGGACTTGAGTATGGTGTTGTTCTTCCTTTAATCTCAGCTCAAGACCCTTCTCCTTGCTCCAGCAGATGGCTCTTCCTTCTCTTCTTTCTTATCTGTTTCCAGCAATGCTCCAGCAAAAACTGCTGTTCTTCTCCCCCTCTTCTCTTTTTATTTTCCTCCAAATCTCTAGCCCATGCTTCCAGCTCACTAATCCCATCCATTGTCTACCACTTTCCCTTGGTTCATCACTCTTTTCCCTGATTTAGGCAAGCTCTCCTTTTCTTGTTCTTTCTTTTTGACAAAGGCCAGCTATTGTCCCCCACTTATTCCCCAATCAGTGCAAAGAATCTCACTTTTCGACAGGTGACACGACCACTGACACGCCCGTGTTCCTGGGCGTGTTATAGGCACTGTGATCTTGAACCAAAGGCACGTCCAATGACACGCCCGTGTTCCAGGGCGTGTCATAGCTACTGTAAGTCTGAATAAAAGGCACGTTCCTTGGCACGCCCGTGGTCCCGGGCGTGTGACAGCTACTGTGAGTCTGGATGAATTACACGCTCATTGACACGCCCGTGGTCCTGGGCGTGTCGCAGCTACTGTGACTTTGGGTAAATAGCACGATCATGAGCACGCCCGTGGTCCTGGGCGTGTTGAAGCTACTATGACTCTGGACAAATGGCACGTTTGGTGACACGCCTATGCAACTGGGCGTGTCATATCCACTGAATGTAGTAACAGGGGCACGCCTAACGACACGCCCGTGTTCGTGGGCGTGTCCATTGGCTGATTTTGCTTTTCTTTCTTCTACTTTCATCCGTAATTGCTCCGAAATGACCAAAAGCCTTAATTTATCGAGAATTCCTGAAATTATTCTTAAATTGCACTTTAAACAAACAAATTAAACTCAATTTGATAATAATCATATTAAGAAATGGGAATAAAATATCATTAATTGTGTACTTATCACTAGGACATTTCCCTGAAACAAAATAAGAAATAACACTTCTAAGTATCACATGACCATTAACATCAACTTAACTGCCCCATCTGGACCTCCATCATCATTCTCAATCCAACGCAATAGTTTATTGAACTATCACAATATATTCATTAGATAATATTAATTAGTTATATATATTGATAAATAATATTTATAATTAAATTAATAGTTAAATTAATCTAAATTAATTAGCAAAGTAAATAATTGTTATTTTAAATAATCAATTAAAAGTATAATCTTTAAATTATAAATCTTTATATAAAATCATAATTTAATTTAATATAACTCATTATATTTTAATATGTAGGGTCTGTCGTCACTACCTTAGCCAAGCAGCACTACCCTACTGACAAGCAACGCTAAGCATGAGAATGCCCTGTCGTTACGCCAGACCTAATCTCATCATCATATAGTACTATCATATCCTAACACGTAACTCCGATCATGTATAGTCTTATATCATTCTAACCCTATATGATAGACACATATTATATACATAAAAAGCCAGCAACTTATGCCCTGACATATATTATGCTTCTATAATTAAATGCTAATAATGATAATTATGTTTATATTGCACAAACAATCAAATACATTTATGCAAATGTGGCTATTAGTTTAAATTAGGGGAGCAATGTATTATATTAATCTATATAACTCACATATATATAAAAATCTAACGATTCTCTAAAAATATCTGATTAGTAATGGATGAAAATTATTTTTAAATGACAATAAAAATCATTAAAATATAGATGGATGGATGACTCTAAAGATATTGTCGAAATTTTTTGCAGAATCTCCCCTATAGCTATGACATTTCCCTGAAACAAAATAAGAAGTAACACTTCTAAGTATCACACGACCATTAACATCAACTTAACTGCCACATCTGGAGCTCCATCATCATTCTCAATCTAACACAATAGTTTATTGAACTATCACAATATATTCATTAGATAATATTAATTAGTTATATATATTGATAAATAATATTTATAATTAAATTAATAGTTAAATTAATCTAAATTAATTAGCAAAGTAAATAATTATTATTTTAAATAATCAATTAAAATTATAATCTTTAAATTACAAATCTTTACATAAAATTATAATTTAATTTAATATATCTCATAAATATTTGTCTATAATTAATAAATAATAATTATAATTGTTTCTCTCTCCCACTCTGTCACTTTCTCCCTCTCCCACTCTGTCACTTTCTCCCTCTTCCTCACAGACTCTTCTCTCCCCTCCATTCATTTTCCTCTTCCTTTATTTCAAATAAATAAAAATAATTTAATTAGATAATAAAATAATTATTTTTATTTAAAAATATTATTTTAAATTAGTTAAAAATTAAGTTATTACAATAGATATCCTTAAATTTTTTGAGCATACGAAGGTAATATATTTTCTACCACAGGTAGAAAGATTGACAGAAGCACATAATTAATGTCAGAGATATGTTAGGTTCGATCCATGACGTAGAAAAAAACCAACCCTCATAAGTGTAATGCGTTGAAGTCTCATGTGTGGAGCCTTTCCATATACTCAGTATTGAAATAGAATATCCTAATGGCAGGTTATTGGGCTAGTCTTTTTAGGATTTAGGCTGCTTCATCGAGTAAGTGTTCTCAGTTATTAAAAAAAAAAGGTAATATATTAAAACTTAAAACATCAGTACATAGCATCCTTCAAATGGGTCAGTGGCGGAACGACCATGGGGTCGTGTGGGGTCACACGACCCCCCTCACCGACAGCGAGAAGGAGGGAGGCGTGGAGGCACGGACTCAGCCCCAGTTGAAGGGGGGCTGAGTTTCAGAGGATTTGCAGCGAGGGGTAGACGAACCCCCCGCTGCAAATACATATATATATTTTTTTATAAATTAGTCTCTGGCGAAATGGCGCCGTTTCGCCAGGGGTTTATTTAAAAAAAAATAAACCGGCCCAAGCAAAACGACGCCGTTTCGCTTGGGCCGGTTCAAAAATTAAAAAGGGCTGTGTTGGCTGCGTTTTAACGCAGCCCTGTTCTTCCCTTCTCCTTCTTCCCTCTCCTGGTTCTGTTCCCTCCCCAAATAAACACAGCCCGCAGCAGTAGCAGCAAGCCAGCCAGCCGCAGCCACAGCCACCACACCACCACCCACGACGACCACCGGCCACTGCTCGGAGCAGCCGCAGATCCGACCTTCCCTCAGTAAAATCCTAGTTCCGCCACTGAAATGGGTTATGGGTGACGGGAACCAAAAGAGAAGTTAAAAACCGTACATAACTGATATAGAGGCCTACCAAATCTTAAATAACTTAAGCTTCAACACAGCTGAATAAACCTTCCTAAGCAAGCCAGATAAAATAGAAAAAATGGCCGATATAAAGAAATTTCAAATAAAATAACAATATTTAGTACCTATAAATCTCAAGTCCAAAGGGGGGAAGAGAAAGGGATTTTTACATAAATATTGAAGAAAGTCTCATGTTTTATTAATAACAACAACAACAACAACAACAACAATAATATAAAATTCAAAATCAATTTCACTTTTACTTTTTTAAATCAATAAAAATTGATATTATAAAATTAATTTTATAATACATAAATTTAAATTAATTTTATAATATCAATTTTATATTGATTTAAAAAAATAAAAGTGAAATTAATTTTGGAACTTATTATATTATTGGTGTATTGATTTCAAAATCAATAAAATTGATTTTGAAACTTATTGTTATTATTATTGTTGTTATTGGTATTTATTATTATTATTGTTGCTGTTGTTGTTGTTGTTATTAAAAAAAATCAGAAGCTGGTTGAGGGGACTTTAGAGCATATATGTATGAATAGAAACTTTTAATTTCAGTTTATACATTAAAAAAAGTTACAAATTAAAATTTATAGGTTTGTACATGAAAGAACTTATAGTTTTAATTTGTATAATAAAATAAAATAAATAAATAAAAGCTCAAACTGAAACTTAAAATTTCAGTTTGAGCTTTTAATTACTATATATTGGTAAATATGAAAGCAAGATTCATATTTTGATAAAATATGAAACTTTTTTTTAATAATTTTATAATTTAAATATAATTAATATATAATTAAAATTTTAATAAAATATTAATATATAATCAAATTTGAATAATGGTTACTCAAATATCTATAACAAAACTTAATCTAAACACATCATAAATAATAAAAATATTATTAATATCAGTACAAACTTACTTATAAACTATTTACGCTCTATATAGATGCATACGATATCCAAAACTCCATCCCTTATCATCCCTACGCCCACTAGATTTTGCTTACTTTTCGATGGTTTTGTTTGGTTTGTGGCTTGAGGTTGTACGTGGGTCACGTGTGGATACAGTAATGAGTTGCGGTGGTTAGGAGAAAAATTATTTTGATTGTTTGGTTAGTTACATAAAGTGACCGATAGCCTATAAGACTATAATGTGGATATCATGATACGCGTACCATTACTAGATGTGTCTCTTTAATACGCGTTACATAATCTTCCTTCTCCTTCATATCTAGTACACTATCATCCTGATCTCTCTACTTTCTTTTGTGTGTGTGTATTCCAACTGTTGGATTTTTATGATTTTTTTAGTTTCAATGAACAGTAATATAATTTATTTATTTTATAATTTTAATAGATTAATTATATTATTATTTCATAAATTATTAATTTAATTAAGTTTTATTAATATTTTTAATTGTATATCACTTAAATATTTATTTGAAAAATCTTATCAGTTTTTTAGATAGAGTTAATTAGTTTTATAATTAGAATTTTTTTTAATAAAATATTATATTGGAGGACATTCTAATTATTTTATCTGTTTAAATCAAACTATATCATTGAAATAATTTCACAGGACTATAACATATTTTCAAATATAATATACTATCAATACTATACCATATTACACTTACTAAACTATACGATATTAAATCATGTTAGAAATATTTCCAAATAAAATGTTAGTATCGACATAGCATGCGAGGTCTAATTTTTATTATGTTTTTAATAATGACAATATTACTAATTGTAGTTAATTTGTTTTTTTTATCAAGTTATAAATTTGTTAATATTAAAATATTATTATAGATGTATCCATAAATAAAAAGAGTTATATTATATGTATTGAGTTATTAGTATATTATCTTTATTTATAGAGTGATATATTTTCAAAATGACATAATTTAATTTTTTTAATTATGAAATTAATGAGAAATTAAAATTATATAAATAAAATATTATAGGATAGTGTATCTTGCATATTCAGTGCTTTTTCATCTTTAATTACGAAGTCAAATTTTATAATAAATATCATTATTTATTATATAATAAATTTAATTGTTTATAGTCAAGTAAGAAAATGTTATGGGGATGGGTTACTAGACTAGCAGTTAGTTTTTTTGAAAAAATTATATCCTTCATCATATTTTTTTTAATTTTTATTTTTTTTATTAGGAATATTTCGCCATTTTATTGTAAACTCATAATAAACTCATTACAAACTATGTAAAATTTATAAATTCATTATAAACCAATAAAAATTTAATATTTTGGTAAATATTTTATAAATTTTAATATTTTAATAAATATTTTATAAATATAATAAATTTAAAATTATTTTTAATTTTTCTTATATTTTCTACAACAGCTTTTAGCAATATCTTTCATTTCAAATTATAAAATAATTATATTTAGAATTTTATATTATTTGACTTTATTTTTAATAGATTTTTCAATCATTTAAAAATATTTTTACTATATCAATTTAATTTAAATTTAATTATCTCAAAAAATTTAATTTAAATTTAATATATTTATTTTTTTACTACTTTGTATATTTTTATTTGCTCATATCACTTTCAAGTAAATTTATAAATTTTCTTTCTCTCTAAAAAATTAAACAAGTAAAAAATTTTCACTTATTCAATTATTTTTTTATTTTTAGTTAAAACAATAAAATTAATATTTTAATATTTTTTATCAATAAATTCTTAAATCAATTTAAAAAATATTTTAATACATTACACATATTTTATTAAAAAAAATTTTATAATATGTGAATATGAAAATTTTTAATATAATACATATATATATAATATTTTTTAAGTATTAGTTATATTAATATGTAAATTATTTTTATTTAAAATAATATAAAATATTATAAACTGCATGTAATATAGATAAATTTATTTATTTATACAATAAAAGAATCTCCTTATTAATTAATAAAAACTATAATTATCAAACCAATCCAACAAAGTTTTCTAGTTTTCTCTTAACCTCCATTTATGAGCTTTTTACCTTCCTCTTTTTGATCTAGGAATGTAGCTGGCCGAGTCCTAAATCAAACACCATTTTTTAGTTCTTTACCATTTTTTTAAAGTTTTTATGGCTTTGTTTATATTTCTTTCATATCTCCTCTCAAGAATGCCTTTTTTTTCCCTTCATCTTTATGGTAGCAGCTTTTTAATTCAAATCATTTTGTTAAGCAAGTTATTTTGGCTCTATTTTGTGGTATCTAAAGTGCCAGAAGCAATATACTCTCCAACCTCTCTGTTCCATGATTCATAGATGCCAGTACCCCTTTACACATGATTCTTTGGTGGCGAGTCTTATGACAACTATGGAGGTATCTTTCTTTGCCTCCCTTTTCCAGAGCTGTGATAATATTGATTCAACATCTAGAATTTCAAGTCTTCATAAAGGAGTTTTTTACAATCACTACATATTCTAACTATAAAATATGAGGATTGTTGAGACTTAAACTCTAACAACCTTTTATGTATTATGTGTGGTCCTTTTTATCTGTAGATTTTTTTTTTCATCTGCTTATTTGTTAGGCCTATATGTTTTCACTACTTTGCTATTTGCTTATTGGGTGTTGTTTTTGTGGCCTATAGAGCAGAATTTCATTGTAAAATTTGTTAGCTTTTGGGTTCTTTATACCTCTGATGGTATCCAAAGCCATTTTATAGGCTTATATATGGTATTCTTTGATCTTAATGAATTTATCTTTAATGGCAACAAAAAAAAAATCCCATTTGACAAGACACCATATGAGAATATAAATATATATATAGTTTATTAAATTTTTTAGTTTTAAGGATCAACTTTCTATTAAAACCAAAGCGACTTGTGCAAAACATTTTCCTTTTTTATTTTTTATTTCATAATTTTTAAAATTTTTATATTTTAACTATTTTCTAAAAAAAATCTTTAAGAATCAAAGTGATAAATAAATTCTTATATTATTTAATACATATTTTTCATTTAGACAACAACTAATTAAAAATAGTTTTATAAAATTCAACTATTAGTTAATAAATATTGAAAATTATTTTCCAATTTTGTAAATGAAAAATATTTTTTTATAGAAAGAAATCCACTTCATTAGAAAAGCTCATTCAAGAAAATACAAAATCAGAAAGAGGCATCATCAGCAACAAGATCAGAAATAGATGATGGGTACTCTTCCATCCAAATCATAAAAATCCTCCCATGAAGTATTCAGTTTCCCCATATGATGGGCAACTTTATTACAGCTTCGTGGCACATAATTCCACCTACAAGCATCAAACTTCTCTTGACAAGAATGATAATCATCCAATAGAACATCCAGCTCATTCCTGTAAACCAGACCAGACTTTAGGGCATCGATGACAGGCTTACAATCATATTCAACCACCAAAATTTTGAAGCATAAATTGATTGCAAGCTACAAACCAAAAATAAGAGCTTTAGCTTCCGCCAAAGATGGAAACCATGTTGTAGGAAGAGCTTTCGCTGCACAAGATAAAACCTCTCCTTTATGATTTCGAAAAATTGCCCCTAAACTTGTCACTCCAGAAAAGATAATACCCGCATCTTTTTAAGTTTGATGACATTCTCATCAGGAGGGAGCCACCTATCTTGTTTGGGACCACCCGAATCGATCACAGGTGCTACATCAAAGTGAGAAAGCTTGGACATCATATGATCCATTAAACATTTAAGGGTAAAAATGGAGAAGGCAGTCTGATCATGGATAAACTTGTTCTGCAAAAACCATACATTGTAACAAATAAGACAAGCAATCATTATCTCATTCACCCCTAAAACATCCCATAGATACATAAACCAATTTCTAAAGGAGAAGTTGTAAAGATTACAAACATGAGAGAGTCCAAATTGATCCCAAACATCGCTTGTAACATTGTAAGAAGTAAACAGATGCAATGTAGTTTCTTCCAATCCACAGAGATAGCAATCTTTTGGAATAGTTCCTAGTCTATGGTGAAGGATAGAATTTATAGGCAGAATATCAAGATAAGCCATCCATATAAAATTAATTACACTCGGATGCATCTTCAATTTCCCTAGAGATTTCCAAAATCCTGATGTGGATGAAGAAGAGGAACCTGCAGTCAAGGACTGAACTTGCTGAAGAGCAATTCGATATCCATTCTTCACCACATAATCACCTGTTGATTAATAATGTCGAGTTAAGGAATCTTTCCTGTCCATATCACTAAGAGGGATTTGCAGAATTCACTCAACATCAATCGGCAGGAAAACATTCGTCAAAACATTAAAATTCCAGCTTTTTGTGCTCTCATCTATTAAAAAATCAACAGTAGCCTCAGGTGAACGAGAATTACAAGGGGTGATCACTCTAAAAGAGGTTGGCTAAGGTATCCATCTATCAGTCCACACTTTAATGCTCTTTTCATTACCAACTTGCCATCAGGCTCCCTCTAGTAGTACCTCTCGCCTCCAAATAATACTCCTCCAAGTGTAGTTGGGAGAAGAACCAATATTAGCCTCCAAAAAGAAAGAATGAGGGAAATAACAAGCTTTGAGCAAGCGAGAAATAAGAGAATTAAGATGTATAATGAGTCTCCATCCCTGCTTAGCTAAGAGGCCTTTATTAAAGCTTTTAAAGCCTCTAAATTCAAACCCCCCTTCCTCTTTTGATCGACACATATGATCCCATTTACAAAGATGCATTTTCCTCTCGTTATGTTTTTAACCCCACCAATAATGGCTTATCATTGCTCTCAGCTCCTGACACATATAGATAGAAATAAAAAACATTACATTATGTAATTAGGAATTGCTTAAGCAACCGTCTTCACTAATATTCCTTACCTGCCTAAGATAAAAAATTTCCTTTCTAGTCTCAAAGCCTAGACCACAGCTTATCCTTGATCTTATTAAAAATAATACATTTAGATCATCCTACAACCATTGGCAAACCAAGATACAACTGATGATGAGCAACACATTTCACCCCCAACATAGAAGATAACTCTGATAAGTCAACTTCTCCCGTATTAACACTAAAGGAAACCTCAGATTTGGAAAAGTTAATTTTTTACCCCGAGATAGCCTCATACCTACTTAAAACCTATGATATGGCTTGAATTTCATATTGATTAGCTCTAAGAAAAAGAAGACAATAATCAACAAAAAGCAAGTGTGATATAAATGGAGCACCTCTACAAATACGAATCCCATGTAAGCAATTTTAATCAACAGCTTGTTGGATCAAACCCGTGAGTCCCTCAGTACACAAAAGGAATAAATAAGGGACAATGGGTCTCCATGTCTGATACCCTTTTGGCTGAAGCTATTTAATTAACTAATGCAGAATAAGAAACCATAGCCACAAACCTTATAATCAGATCCAACCAAGAATCAGTAAAACCCAGCCTCAACATTACAGCCTTCAGATAAGACCATTTAACTTTGTTATAAGCTTTAGCCGTATCTAATTTGAGGGACATATATTTCCTACTGCTATTACCACAACATTTCATGGAATGGAATACCTCAAAAGCAGTAAGAACATTGTCAGTAATTAAACTACCAGGGACAAAAGCACTTTGAGTTATATCAATGATCTCATCCAAAATGTCCTTCAATATGTTAGCCAAAATCTTAGTAGCAATTTTACAAATGACATTACATAGACTAATAGGTCTAAATTCTGTAATAAATTTAGGCGAAGCTACCTTTGGAATTAAACATATATTAGTATGGTTATAGTTCAACAGCATCTCACCTCCCTAAAGCACATCCAAGGTTAAGCAAATCACATCTTGTCCCACAATAGTCCAATACTGCTATTAAAAACCCAATGGGAGTCCATCCGGCCCAGGAGATTTTGTTGGATGCATCATATTTATAGCCTTCACCGCCTCCTCTTTGGTAAAAGGTTGACAAAGAGACCTATTTATAATTTCAGTAACTTTCGACTGTACAAAGGAGAGATCATTAGCACAAATATCAACATAAGACTCTGTAGAAAAAAGATTACAATAGATTTGCTTAATATGTTCATGAAGCATGTCTCCCTGGTGTTCACACCCCCATTGATATCTAAAAGAGTATGAATATAATTAGTTTTCTGTCTTTTAGAAGCCACATCATGGAAATATTGAGTATTCCTATCACCTTCAAGCAATCATTATACCTTAGCCTGTTGACTCCATATAGTTTCTTCCCTCCGATTTAACTCAGCAATCCTTACTTTAACATTTTGCCTTTGAATAAGTACGTTTGAATCCCCACATGCAGGCGGTCCATTTAGCTAATTCATAAGATCTCGTCACTGCTTATGAAAATTACTAAAACTATTCTGACTCCATTTATAAAGGCTTTTTACAACATTGATCAAGTTTCGCTTTCCATCCTGCTGTGCTATCTGTATCCCAATAATTGCTAATAATTTGCATGCAAGTATCAACTCACACCCACATTGATTTAAAATGAAAAGGTTTCTTTATTCTGTTAAATATATATCTATCAGCATTGCCATCAAGTAGGACTGCTAAATGATCTAAACCAATACTATAGATATGATGCAGAATAGAGTCGGCAAACATTTGAAGCTGCAAGGAATTAGCAAGAAGCATGTCCAATCTTTCTTATATGAAACCACTGCCTGATCTTCCATTATCCTAAGTAAAAGGATATCTACGAAATCCTGGATCAATGAGTTCACAATCTATGCAAGTCTCTCTAAAATTAGAGATTGTTGTATCACTACGCGTAACTCCTCCAATCTTCTCTGAATGTAACAGAATTTCTTTGAAATCTCTTATCACTGCCCATGCGAATGATGATTGGGAATGTAGATGATGAAGTAAATTCCAGGAATGGGATTTTAAATGAGCTTCAGGCCATCCATAAAATAATGAAAGCCTCCTTGTTGGGTGAATATGATCATCAACTTCAAAATCAATATGATGCAAATAATATGGTTGTAAACTGAATACAATGGAATCATCCCACAAACACGACCTCCTCCCCCTGAATTTTCTTTAAAAGTAACCCCATTTCTAAATCCCAGATGCTACTTAATGACATTCATTCTATTACTTGAGACCCTAACTTCCATAAGAAAAACTATATTGGGCGTCTGAGACCGAATGAGGCGACCTAACTTGGCAACTGTCGAAGGATGACCCAAACCTCGACAGTTGTAACTTAGCAGCTTCTTTATGGTAGGCAATTGGTCTCACTATAATAGTCGCCTCTGAAAAATGTTCAACAAGTTTATGACGCTTGTAGGTAGTAAGGGTCTCTAGCTCATCAATCTCTATATCAACACTATGTGTTCTCTTTAAAGAATCAACAATCACCATATTCATCGTTACATCACCAGGTATTTTATCTCTAGCCAATCTTTTCAAAGAAGATTTCTTCGATACTTGCCCAGTCTTCGAACTGCCCTTCACAAAATGAACACATGATTGTATCTCTGATCCTATTTTTGGAATAGGTTGTAGCAAATCACCGGTTGCCACAACAGAAAGGAAGAGGTTCCTGACGTATCCCATCAGTATTATCAGAGTTATCGCATTCAATAGTACCATGCAATGTAACATTCTCAGCATGCAAACCCTCAGTAGAGGGTACGTGGAATGAAGCCAAAATATCCTTCAATGATCTACTGCTGGATAAAGAGTCGCGACCTTGTGATTCACTGTTAGTTTTCTTATTATCATGATGGAGAGCAGGCAAGAGCTTTGATTCTTTATCTTTCTCCACATGATTTCAAAGTTGGAACCCCTTCTTAGGAGAAGCTTTCATCCATTAACCATATTGATTCTTATTCATGTTGTTTTCTTTATCACAATCATGAATCGAGTGTCCTAACCATCCACAACTGTGACAAAATACTGGAAGGCGTTCATATTTTAATTTGATCCACACCACTTTATCACCCAGTTTCAATAAAACTCCCCTCCAAAGTGCTTTTTCAACAGATATTGGAACATGAAAGCGACCAGCCATGGGCATCACCTGTATCAACCTCAATTAACTTACCTATAAGGTTTGCAATTGTCACAGCAGTTTTATTAGACATCCACATAAATGACACATCGTAAGCTCTTACCCAAAAGGTAACATTTGGAAAAAGAGCTGTCGAGGTTGTATCATCTACTTTCATAGGGCGAAGAAGCAAAAGCTGATCATCGAAATACCAAGGTCCAGAATCCAACACCCTCTGCCGATCTGCCTCTTTATAAAATTGAAACACAAAAAAATTGTCTCCTAATTGATGAAAACTAAATCCTCTCTGTAATCGCCAGCTCTTCATCATAGTCAAACGTAGAGCCGGGACATTAAAATCTTTTGTTGTTAAGAGTTTACTCACTGGGCAGAGGGATATCTTAAAGTATTAGGTATTTTGAGACTCAAAATCTAAACTTACCTCTCCTATAAAATTCTCGTCAGACGTAAGCTTCAAAGAGGCAATTAATTTGTCAATAATATTAGTCCTTGCCATAATTAAATAATCAAAACCAAATATAAAAACCTGAAACCCCAGATGAAGCTAGGGAGCGGCAACTCTAGAACGAGAGATGAGAACCCCTGCAGAGAGATAAGAATCCCTGTTTAGTTTCCAATAATCATTAGCTTTAATGAAAAATATTTTTAACTAAACAACAAATTTTATTTTTCATTTCTTTATAAAAATTTATGAAAAATTATGGTTGTTCTCTACAATTAAACAATCTAGAAGTATCTATTAAGAATTTCTTTTTTAATTGGATAATATTTTTAAATGCAATTTCTTTTAAGGAAATTTGCTAACGATTTATAATTGTATTTTTTTTTCAAATTAATTTATTCCATGTTCAAAATCTTGGAAAAATCTATTAATTTTTAGTTTCTTCGATGTACTTTTATTGAGAGCTATTATTTTAATTTTTTTAGAAAATTGGAGGATGTTAATTTAAATATGAGAAAAATAATTGATAACATCAATAATAAGATATATATATATATATATTAGGGCATTTAATACAAATAAAAATTATACAAATTAATATAATTTATTAATTTGCATAGAAGATGAAAGGAAAATTAAATAGAAGAGGAGAGGGAAAATTATAAATATTATCGTGCTATATTTTTTAATTGAAATTTATATAAATTAATATATTTTATTGTGTTATCATTGTTTTAATTGATTCATATACTAAATCTGGCCAATATATTTATTTATATTAATTGATATTCAAATTTTTCATAAGATGATATTTAAAATAAAGCAAATAATAATAATTTTATTAAAAAAATTAAAAAAATTATGAGTGAAATTAAAAAAAAATATCAAATTCACATGAAATACATGTTCACAACTATAGTTGTCTCTTAATTTGGGCTAGAAAATAACTCATAAGTCCCACAATTTATTTTCCATGCATATTTTCGTGATTTCTAAAAAAATAAAAAGCTATTTATGACTTTTTTAAATAAAATATGTCTTCTAAAAAGTTATTCAAAGAAAAACGAAAACAACTTGATTTTAGTCATTGTTTTAATGATTAATGATTATTGTGCTCAATGTCATAATAACAAGCATAATCAAATAATGTAATTACATCATCCGATTATGGTTAATAATCACAGCTTGTATGATAAAATATCTTTTGAAAATTACTTTTAAGATTTTCAAAAAAAAAAATCTTGATGCATAGTTGGTTCTGTGTTTTATTTTTTTTTTCTTTTAAAAAAGAAAAATTACGACAGCAATACATATATATACTAGAAAGTTAACATCTTTTTTATAACTTCTCTTTAATCTACTTTTAAACCAATATGGTAATTGTCTTTGTAATTAAGAATCACATAGGTGTCCATTTTCTTCAATTATCAAAATATTACAATTGAATATTTTGAAAACGACTTCTAAAATTATATATGAAAAATTGTTTTATGATATTTTATTTTTTACATAAGAATTTATTAAAAAGGGAGTCATATGTTTAATATAAAAAAAAGTTTAGAAATAAAAAATGAAAATAAAGAAATAAAGAAGCGTTTTCTTTAACATATTTTACTATTATTTTTAGAATTTCAATTTAAAAAAAATAAAAAACATTTTACATAAGTAAGTTTTATTTCCTCGTTTCATTTTCCTAAGTACTAATTTTCCATTTTTTTTAAAAAAACATAATTGTGATATTTCTCCAAAATCGAATTAATAAAATAAGCAAGCCGAGAATCCAAATCCAACTCCCACATATTTTTTTTTTGATAAAATGACACCTTTCATTATATTTTTAAAAATTTTTATTTTTTTAACAAGAGTATTTTACTTATTTTTTATAAATTTATAATAAACTCATTATAAACTGTATAAAATTTATAAACTCATTATACACCTATTGTAAACTAATTATAAATTCATTGTAAACTTTCTGTGAACTAATAAAAATATAGTATTTTGATAAATATTTTATAAATTTTAATATTTTGATAAATATTTTATAAATATAATATATTTGAAATTTTTTTTATATTTTTGTCAAAAAAAAAAACTTTTTTTTAAAGAAATGTCTTATTTTTTTTCTTTTTATAAAACGTGGATCGCGTGCATTAATTGAAAACATATATATATATATATATATATTATCTCCCGATATAAAAAACGCGTATCTTAATTCTAAGTTTTGAAGTTCAATAAGCCAGAGTATCCACGCTTACTATTCTTACACGATTATTGGAGGACCCGTTAATTACTTATCTACGGTCACGGTTTGCCCCATTCTTTGCTGCGCAAATGCCGCACGTGCCCTTCTTAGGCTCATGATTTCGACATACAGTAATTACAGTCAATTTTTTAAAAGGTGATTAATCAGTATTCTCATTTTTATCTTAAAAAATATTTACTGTAATATCTCTCTTAATAAATAAATTTATAATTATTATTTTTTAACTAATTAAAAAAATTATTAAATAATCTCTTTAAAATAATTATAATTAATATTTTTTTCCCTAAAGAATAGTTGTATTTGTATTTACAAGCCAGCTTGAGTTGGACTTGGTCTAGTTGGGCTTTTTTTTAATTTCTAATTTTGATATTTCAAAGTTGATTAGTCAAAAGTCAAATCCACCCAAATTTGTTTTTCCAATAATAAATACCCCAGTCAATAGTGTTAATGTCACAAATATATATATATTAATTTCTTAAAAATCATACATTAGAATTTTGAGTAAAAATAACTTCTGTTCTTTTTTGGACACTAAATTAGAACCATCTTTATTGGAGATGAATAAAAATGATTGCTGCTGTCAATGCTCATAAAGTTAAAGACAATCTCCTTTAAAATAATAAAAGTTTAAATTTAAATTTAATATTAATATTAATTTTACTTAAATCTATATTGTACCAAAATATTAAGTATTTTATGTAATTAAATTTTTTTATTTTATAAAATAGTCGTATGTCTTTTTATTAAAATAATCAATCAAAATGTTAATTTGATATGTATTATAATAGATTGCATATCTATATTTTATAATTAAATTCAGTTTAACTTAATTTTGGTTTAAAAAATAATTATATATCAATTATATTAGATATTTTATTGATATTACTTTCTTTATCCTATCTATTTATTTTCCCTTTTATATATTGGACAAGAGTTTTTTTTTTTTTTCTCTGAGTAAATATATATAAAACGAAGTTTTTTAAGTTTTAAACAAACCAGATTCAGATGATTTTATATAAATTTTGTTTTAAAAAACTTTATATTATAAATCATTTCTAATTATGCGTCCAATTTACCACTTCTCATATTACATTGATGGATCATTCATAGTATTGGTTTAAGTTGGACATTTATAGAATAAAAACACTAAAACTTACGTTTTAGCGATTTAAATTAAAAAAGGGATATTTAATAAGTGTTTGTACCAGAAATAAATTGGATTTGAGAAAGATCCAATTAAGAAAAGGCTTAAAGAAAATATGTAGTATGCCCTTGGAGTTGCCAATTTCACAATATAGTTTTAGGCTATCTACAAAACTAACCTAAAAACTAAAAAATATTACAAAAATATGGAACCATTAAAAAATAATTACAAAATTGAAAAACTTTATTCAAAAATAATAAATCTATGGAAAGTTAACATTTCTATTAAAAAAAATAAACTTCATATTTAATCAATAACTATCAAATCTTTAATTCCGCAATTTTCTCAATGGATAACCATAAAATCCATTGAAGTATAATCGAAAACAATAAATTACCATCAAAACAAAGAATTTTAAGCTAAAAAACTAGATTACAATCATCAATCGAAACTCAAAAAAGAATTAAAAAAATAAATCAAGAGCAATAACTCAAGAAAAAATCATATTAGAAAATAGATCTTCATCATCTGTTCATCAAATCTTCATCTTCACCTACAATTGTTTAATCTTCATCATATTCTTTATCAAATCTTTATTTCAATACTCAGTTGTTTAATCTTCATTATTTTCTTCTTCTTAAAAAAATGAGAACAAAAAATAAAAAAATAATATCACATATCTGCAATTTTTTTGAAAACATATTAACAACAAAAAATGTAAATCAATAAAAAAAATAAATTAAAAATATTATGCAGATATTTATTAGATGTTGATGCTTTTAAGTAATATGTTGATGTCATGTAAATGTATATTATTTGATTCATGTTACGTGAATATAAAATTAAAAAAGATAAAGTTAAAAAAATATTAAAAATATTTTATAGATATATAATAGATGTTTGATGTATATTGTATTGATGCTAATACTTTTAATTAATGTGTAGATGTTATATAGATATATATTATATGAATCATAGATCTGTATATTGTATGGATATAAAATTTTTTAAAAAATAAAGTTAAAAAAATATTAAAAGTAATTTGTAAATGTTTAGTATATGTTTAGTATATATTATGTAGATGTTATTAATGCTTTTAATTAACGAGTAAATATTATATAAATATCGAATAGATATTCGGCATATATTATATTATGACCATTAATACATATAACACTCACATATTACAAATAAAAACATTTAAAAAGAAAACTAAAAAAATATGTAATCATTCAAAAAATACAAAACAAGAATAAAAAAATAAAAGAATTCACAAAGATAAAAAAAATTCTTAAAAAAAAACCAATAACATTATAACTGAAGAATACACAAAAATCAAAAAACAAATTAGAAAAAAATTTCAATCTTATATAAAAAAAATTTTAATTGAATGTACTCAAAAACTTTACGAACTCAATAACTCCTTCATGCAATATCTTCACAAATATCTTCAAATTGAAAAATTCTAAAAAACAACTTCATCAATTCTTGTAAGAACCTTCATGCAATATCTTCAATAATTTCATATATGTAACAAATAAAACTTCAACATCTTCATGCAAATTTTCAGAAACTTCAAAAGAAATATAATGGAAAAACAATAAACAAACAACTAAGAGAAAAGACCACAAAGAAAGAACACTCAGAAGATTAATTAAAACAACTGAACCTTAATTGAAATAACTACGAAGAATAACAACTTTTAAACAAAGAACACCGAAACATAAAAAAATCAACAGAAGAAAAGAGATTGGAGAATTAGAAATCAAGAACAATGAAAAAAAAAAAAGAAAGAAAAATGAAGCAAAACAGAGAGAGAAACAATAAAATAAAATAAGAGTAAAATGGAAACATTAAAAACTAACGGAAGACATGAAAAGATGCATAAAATTGAAAAAAAAAATCAATAAAAACATAACTGAAAAAAAAAAAACTATGGTAAAACTAAAAGAAAAAACTAAGAAGGGTAAAATTGAAAAGTAAATTTCAAATAGGAGTAAACCATATAATTTTCTCTATATTTTTCCACTTCCTCAATAAATACGACCACATTATCTCGATTATCAAAGAGGGGGGATAAAGTAGTTTTTATGGATGTTAGAGGTTACTCCATTTTAATATTTTTTTTCTTTACAAGCGTTATTCCTTTCAATAAGACGACTCATTGTTAAATTAACTTTTTAAATGCAAATTAAAATTATTTTTTGAATATCATACACAAACTATTAAGAAATTTATTCTTGCTAGTATCACTTTTATAAATAAGTAATTTTAAATTTAAATTTTAATTAAATTTAAATTCATACAAATAAATATGTTAAAAAACACGTAGGAATACTTTTAATCCCACTATGCCTTTGATTATTATCAACTTACTAGAAAATAGTTCGCACAATATTGCGGGTATTTTTATTATATATATATATATACTAATTTCAAAAATTATCATAATTTTAAATAAATTATCATGTTCTCATACCAAAATACTTCAAAAAAATTGAATAAACATAACATAAAATTAAATAATATAAATTAAAAAATAAAACCCAACCAAATAATAAATCTAAAATAATTGAAATAAAACAATTAATGTAACTAAAATTAAAATAAAATTATAACAAAAATTAAATTATAAAAATTATAAACCTAAAAATAAATTAAAACAACGTTACTGTTTATATGAAATCAAATAAAAACAATTAATTCATAGCGAAACTCAATAAAAGCTAAAAGTACAAAAAAAAAAAGTAATCCAAAATATTACAAAAAAGAAAAAAAATTATAAACTACCAAATAACACAAAATCAATTTAAAAAATTATATAACAAACAAATAACAAAAAAAGTATAAAAAATTAGAAAAAAATATAATAATAAAAAAAATAAAAATCAAACAAGCTAACAAAATATTCAATAAATAATAACATAACAGAAAATACTAAAAAAACTATATTGAAGAACAAATGACAATAGAGAAAAGGCAAAGAAGAGAGTGAAAAATAACAAAGAGAGAAAGAATGAGAATTTTCTCATTCATAATTGCAAACATGGTAATTGAATGGACGAAAACAAATGAAAAAAATTAATAGATCAAATAAAATATAAGAAAAAATATCACAAATAAAAAAATATAAAAAATATGATATATTACATATATATTAGTTAAACAATAGTGTAATATTTAGATAATAGTATTGTAGTTTTGATGTTAAATAGTATTATGAGAAAAGATAATGATATCATAGTAGTTATAGTTTTTTTTTTTTTGTTATTATATATATATATATATATTATTAATATCAAATAAGATATCATAATCATATTTAAACTCTTCAAATAAATATAACTATTGTCAATACTAAATAGGATATCATAATCATATATAGATCCTCTAAATAAATATAATTATTATCAATATTAAATAGAATATTATAATTTTATTTGAACTATTCAAATAAATATAAATCAATATCAAATATAATATCTTAATTATATTTGAACTATCCAAATAAATATCTATTATATAATAAATTATTAATTTAATTTAAAATATTAAGAAATTAAGACATTTGACAATATTGAAACAATGACATATGATACAATACTATGCCAATAAAAATTAAAAAATTATATTAAACAATAACTGACGATAGAGGAAATATAAGAAAGAAAGTGAAGAATGACAATAAGAGAAAGAATGATAATTTTAGCTATCATAATTGCGAACATGATGATCGAATAAAAATAAATGAAAAAAATAAATAGTAGATCAAACAAAATATTAAAAAATATCAAAAATAAAAGAAAAAAATAAAAAAATAATATATTACTTACACATCAGTTTAATAATAATGTAATAATTAAACAATAGTAGAGTGATTTTGAAGTTAAATAATATTGTAGGAGAAGATGATAATATCATAGTCATTATAATTTTTTTGTGTTATATATATATAACTAATTATCATAAATATTAAATATGATATTATAATTTTACTTAAACTTTTCAAATAAATATAAATTAATATCAAATATAATATGTTAATTCTATTTGACCTTTTTAAATAAATATATATTATATAATAAATAATAAATTTAATTCAAAATATTAAAAAATTAGGGCACGTCTTAAGATTGAGACAACGACGAATGGTAAAATACTATGCCAATAAAAGTTAAAAAAAAAACTATATTAAACAATAACCGACGATAGAGGAAAGGTAAGGAAGAGAGCGAATAACGATGATGAGAGAAAGAATTACATTATTCTAAATTATAATTACAAACACTATGATTGAACGAAAACAAACAAAAGAAAATAAATAGTAGATCAAACAAAATATAAAAAAAAGTATTAAAAATAAAAAATATTATACATTATCTACCACTACAGTAATATACCGAATTACTGATAAAAAATTTATCAGTAATCTTATTTTTTTATCGATAATTAGATTTATCGACCAAAAATTTTTATAGTTATATTTTTTACCGGTAATAAAAACACCGACGAAAATAATTTTCTGTCGGTAAATTACAGAGAAAAAATTTTCTGTCGGCATTTTAGATAGAAATTTCATCGGTAAAGTTTAGAGACAGAACGAAATATTCTGTCGATAATACTGATAAAAAAATTTTCTGTCGGTACTATCGACGAAAAATATATTGACCATTACAGTACATGATCAATGACATTGCTAACAAAAATTATTTGCCGACAAATTTTTTATTGGGTATTACGGACGAAAATTGGTTTTTTGTTGGTACCAACAGAAAATTTAAAAACAATTAAAAAATTGTTGTTATATTTTTAATAAAAAATTTCTAAAAATATAAAAAAGAATATTTTAAAATTTCCTAAAATATATTTCATTTAATTAAAAAAATTTTAAAAAAAATTAATTTTTTTATAATTTTTGTTCTGAAATTTATAAAAATAAATGAATTTTACCGAAAATTTATTTAAAAAAATTATAAAAATACCCTAAAAAAATATAACATCCTAAAATATTTATATTTATCAAAATATTTTAAAAATATAACAAAAAATTTTAAAATTCCCTAAAATATATTTTGTTTAATAAAAATTTTAAAAATTAAATTTTTATAATTTTTATTTTAAAATTTATAAAAATAAATTAATTTTACCTAATTTCTTTTAAAAAAATCATAAAAATACCCTAAAAAAATTCAACACCCTAAATAAAATTCTAAATACTAAAAAATTTCTAAATATATTATGAAAATTTTAAAAATTCCTAAAATAATATTTTGATTAATTAAAATAAATTTATAAATTTATTATTTTATTATTTTTGAAAATTTTAAAAAAATGAAATTTACCTAAATTTTTTTAATAAAAAAATACTCTGAAAATTAAATAATACACAAGCAAAATATAAATAATTAACCTAAACTATAACAGTCATAAATCCAAAATAAAATATCAAATTTATAAAAATAGCAATAAATCAAAAAATAAATAGCATAAATTTAACATAAATTACAAAGTTTAATAAAATTAAAAAAAATTCAAATGAATACATTCTTATTCTTCTTAGAGAAAAAAAAAAAAGCACAGAAAAGGGCATAGAGACAGAGGAGAAATGAAAAAAATGGGAAGGGCCGACAAAAATGGGAGATGAGAGAAAAGAATTTATTTTTATAGAAAAATTTTACAGAGAGAGATAAGTGTCTGTAGATAAATTTTTCGATGAAAAGAGCAGTCTATCAGTAAATATACGATTTAGGCAGTAAAATTGTCGCCCTTAGTTTTATACTTATCGAGAGAAAAAAATTATCTCTCGGCATTTCCTACAGAATCATCAATCTCTCGATAAACAAACATAATGAGGCGAAAAAATATATTTTTTGATAGAATATATTTTCTGCTAGTATTACCAATAGAAAAATATTTTATCTAGGTAAACATCTCACCTACTAGCTGTAAAATTCTTGTCAATCTAATTAAGTTGTGACTATTTATTTACCGAGAAAACAATCTTTTCTGTTGGTATTACCGATAAAAGGTATATTCTCTTAGTAATTTTACTGACAAAAAATATATTATCTAGATATTACTGATAGAAAATATATTCTCTAAATAATTTTTGCAGACATAATATATTTTTTATCGGTAATACAGACAAAAAAATACTTTATCTTGGTAATACGGACAGAAAAATATTTTCTCTCGGTAAATGGCTCACCTACTGGCGGTAAACTTTTTGCCCACCTAATTAAATTGCGACTATTCATTTATCCAGAGAACAATCTATTCTCTCGGTATTACTGACAAAAAATATATTATCTCGATATTATCAACATAAAATATATTCTCTAAGTAATTTTTACCAACATAATATATTTTTTATCAATATTACCAATAAAAAAGTATTTTTTCTCTGTAAATAGCTCACCTACTGGCGGTAAAATTTCTTTAATAATCCAAATTTTAAATTATTTTAAAATTTAAAAAAATAATAAAAATTAAATTAAATTAAAAATTAAAATTAAAATATTTATAAATAGGTATTAAAAAAAGAAGAGAAAGAAACATAATAAGGAAAGAAGAAAAGAAAAGAAATAGAGAGAGAAGAGACAAAGGAGACAGAAAGTGAGGGAGAGAGAAACTTTGATATTTTTCTTAGATCCATTTCCGTCCGGTGAACATTTTTTGACACCTCCTACACAATTAAAAAGCTCATCGTCTGATGAGTTCAACGCCACCAAAATCGTCGCCATCTGACGCTGGAGTAGTCCGCACACGCCAGATAAAATTACTACCTCCCGAGAGCTTCCGACGAAGATTCCGACCGATTTCGATAAAATTACCCTCTCTTCAAAAGCTTCATTTTATCATATCATTTGTAAATTTTATACTACTTTTGAGTTTTGACACTATTTCGGCTACCATTTTTCAACACGGTGATACTATTTCGATAACTATTTTTCGACAACTATGATACTATTTCAGTAAGCATTTTTTGGCAACGGTGATACTATTTATGTAACTGTTTTCCATAAATTATGATACTATTCTAGTGACGAAGTTACTATTTCGGCGATTATAAAAAAATAGTAAAAATATTTAATAAATAATTGAAGGTTAATTATTATAATTTTTTTGTATTTAATTGGTAAAAAAATTATAATTAGATAATAAAGTGAATTATGAGTTATGATAGTAATTTTAGATATAATTAAAGAAATAAATAATAATAATAATAAATATATAATTAATTATTGATGATAAATAGATTAAAATTTGGATATTTTAAAGGTGTTAATTTAAAACTAATTACTTGATTAAAATTAGTATTTTTATAATTAAATTAACTAAGTTATTTTTATAAAGTGGGGTAAATAAGTTATATGATAATTGATTATAATTGAGGGACGGTTATAAAATAAATTTTTAAGAATTATTTAAAATTTAATTAGCATATAGCTTAAAATTTTAAGTGAATATTTTGTTAATAAATTAAATAAATAAGATTAATATTGATGTAATAAACTATTATTATTGTATTTGTGAGATACACATTAGGCTTATATTTGAGTTATTGAGAATTATAATGGCAGTCCAGATGAGGCAATCGAGTTGACGTTGACTATTGTTGATTTTTTTAAAGTGTTTCTTGTTTTGTTTCAGGAAAAAATGTTATAGTTATAGAGGAGACTCTGGCGAAATTTTGGCAGAATCTCTAGAGTCGTATTCATTTATATTTTAATAGTTTTATTGTCGATTGAAAATATTTTCAGGTGTCTTCTATTTTCAATCAAATATTCCAAGGAGAATCATTGAGTTTTCATAAATTTATGAGTTATATAGAATAAAATAATATCTTACTCTCTTAATATATGTGTATAATTGTATTTGTATAATGCATCAATTGCTTATATAATATATGTACAATTATTATTGTTATAAGCATAATGTATATTTAGTATGAGTTAGTTGTGCTTAATGCATATAATATGTGATGTTGGATAGAGTTAGGATGATGTGAGACCACACATGATCAGGGATACGGGTTATGATATGAGAATATTATATGATAAGATTAGGACTGATGTGACAGTGGAGGTATTTTTATGCTCAGCGCTGCTTGTTAGTAGGGTAGTGCTCCTTGGCTGTGGCTGTAACTGTGGACCCTATGTATTGGATTCTAAGAGAAATGTATTAAACTAAGAGAGACAGATAAGGGATATGCTCCCCAGTTTGAGGTTTAGTGTGGCCTCATTGACTTACTTCTATTCTTGTTTGTTTATGTGATTTATTGGTTGATTGATATTTGTATGAACGCGTTATGTATGGGATAATTATATTATATTATTTACTATATAGCTCATTGAGTCGAACGCTCATTCTTATTCATCATTTTTTCCAGGATGCAGGTTGAGCATAGGAGTACTGTTTTATTTATGTCATTCTGCCTTTTATTTCTCGGCAGGAGTGCTAATTGTACATATTTTATTATATAATTATATTATAATTATTTTCTAAAACTCCGCATGATATTTCTTTTCTTGTCTATTTTCTTATTCATTTAGTTTCGCGGTTTAGTTAAATATATTTGTTAATGAATGTTTGATGATAATGGTATGATATTATATTAAAGTATAATATTAGTATGCTAGTAGGTCCGAATCAAGATAGTGAATGCTCACCATTTATATTTATCAGAAAATGAGTTGTCAGGCTTACTACGAGTTCTGAAAGCTATGTGCTTTTTTTATTTTCTAATACCGGTCACATATCCTCTGGTTAGGTCGTGACAATTTCTATCCACCTAATTAGATTACGACTATTTATTTACCGAGGGAATAGTCTTTTTTCTTGGTATTACCGACATAATATCTATTCTCTAGGTAATTTTATTGATAAAATTTATTCTCTCGTTAAATAAAAAGACGTTTGCAATGTATATAATATATCGAGAAAAATATTTTTTTTGTCGGTATTACCGATAGAAAATATTTTTTCTAGGTAATTTTGTCGACATAAAATATATTTTTTCAATAAATGAAAAGAAGTTTGCAACATATATAATTTATAGAGAGATATAATTTTTTTGTCGGTATTAAAGAGAAAACATATTTTCAGTTGGTATTATCTACAGAAAATATGTTCTCTCATAAGTGTGTCTACTGAGAGAATATTCAGATCTTTTTATGTTAGTAAATTTTATCACTAAAAAATTGACAATAATTTGCTCGAAATATTACCGACTCTTTGACATTTCTATAGGTAAAATTTGTTAGTAATTATTGGCGCTATCTGCTAGAGTTATTATTGTCGATAAAATATCTGTCCGTAAATTTTTTTTATATCTATTATGTTGGTAATCTGTTAGTGTATTTTCTAATTTATTTTTTTAATAGATTCTCTTGATATTCTATCGGTATTACTAATAAAAAAATTTCTATCAGTAAATTTTTCTATGTAAATTCGATATATTCTTGTAGTGTATATATCATTTGAATAATAGTGTAATAGTTGAATAATAATAATGTGATTTTGAAGTTAAATAATATTATGGGAGAAAAAGGATAATATCGTAGTAGTTATGATTTTTATGTTTTTTTTTTGTATATAAATATATATTTATACAAAACTAATTATCATTAATATCAAACAGGCTATCAATTCTATTTGAACTCTCCAAATAAATATAATTATTATCAATATTAAATAGAATATTATAATTCTATTTAAACTCTTCAAATAAATATTAAATATAATATTATAATTCTATTTGAACTCTCAAAATAAATTTTAAATAAATTATAAATAATAAATAATAATTTAATTTAAAATATTAAGAATTTAGGACACGTGACAAGATTAATACAATAACATGTGGTATAATTATGTGCCTACAAAAGCTAGAAAAGACTGTATTAAATAATAATCGATGGTAGAAAAAAAGGCAAAAAAGAGAGAAAAAATGACAATGAGAGAAAGAATAATAATTTTCTCAATTATAATTACAAACATAATGATCGAACAAAAATGAACAAAAAAAAGTAAATAGTAGATCAAATAAAATTTAAAAAAATTATCAAAAATAAAAAATAAAAATATGGTATATTACATACATATTAGTCAATACAGTAATAGTTGAACAATAATAATATTATTTTTAAGGTAAATAATATTGTGAGAGAATAAAATAATATTGTAGTAGCGATTCTTTTTTTATTTATATTATTAATGTCAAATAGTATATTATAATTCTATTTAAACTCTTTAAATAAATATAATTATTAATAATATTAAATATAATATTCTAATTCTATTTAAATACTCTAAATAAATATTTATTATATAAATAATAAATTTAATTTAAAATTTTAAAAAAATTAAAATATGTTGCAAGATTAAGACTATAGCACATGATATCATATTGTGCCAATAAAAACTATTTTAGTACAATGCATGTAGATATAATAATAATATAGATTACTTATTTTATAAATATATTAATTTTAATTTACTTTTATAAAATAAGTAATACTTTCATTGGATTGGCTATGCAATTATTCGAATCTCAACAATTTATAAAATTTTATTTAATATATTTCAAAAGTAAAATAAATAAAAATAAAAGATTTTAAAAAGGACACTTTAATTTAATCGTTTCATAGGGAAAATATTATATGATAATTTTCATGATTGATGATATATACTTTTAATATTATATATCAATAAAAAATCAAATGCGCCATCATAAAAGTTTATTTAGGAAATAACGAGAATCAGCTTCCTAATTTTTAGTGAAATAAAGTTATCAATTAATATTAAAAAAAATACCCAACTCTGAGTGGGTTCTCAACTTTTTTTACCCCTCTATTTCAACATATATATCATTTGAGAAATTTTCATATATTTTTAAAAATTAACTAAAATTATTAATTTATTTTTAACTTTTAATTAATTATTTTTTTAATATATCATTTTGAATTATTAAAAAATAATTATTAATAACAATATTAAATATAAAATAATAAATAATAAATAATATTTAAATTTTATCTCAATATTATTAAATATTAAATATTTTAAAATAAAATTAAAACCATATATATTTAAAAAAAATGAAGTATTTCTTATCATTAATAATAAAAAAAAATTGACCTCCGTTAAAAACACAAAATTAAGAAATTGAACGAAAGCATCCAATTGTGACTATTATTACCAAGTCCTCAACTGCCATTTACCAAAATCCAATCTTCACCTCTATAAATTCATCAGAGCCCCTCTTTCGCTGTCTTCTTCCTCGTGGCATCTTTTCTGGCTTTCTTCTATCGGAGGATTCCTCCAGGTACTCTTCTTTCTCTAACATCTCTTGTTAAATTTATGACCTTTTTTCGTAGATCCGTACTTTCTATTTTGCTTCTGTTTCTTCTTTATCTCAAAACAGTTGTTTTTCTTTCAGTTCAATTTTTTTTTAAAAGTAAAAGCTTTGTATTTATAATTCTAGATCAGATCTGTCAAGTCTTAGCCGTTGTTTAACATCTTCTTTCTTTGTGTGCTTGTATGTCGATGGGTAGTTTGTTTTTGGTTTAATTCGGCGAAATAAATAGGAGAAAATATGTCTGCGTTTTGAAATGTTGTTTTATTTTATTTTATTTTGTTTTATGGTTATGTGCTTTTGATTTAGGAATAGGAAAGTTTTGTTCTTTTGCTGCTTGCTTTATAATTTTTTTCAAGGGTTGGGCTTAGATCTGTGTTTCAAATTTGTTTTTGGTTGGTGGGAAGTGGAGGAAAATTTGAGAGAAAAGAGAAAAAATGAATATGAAAGTTTTTTTTTCCTGTTTTTCTTCTTAATTAAAATTTAAGATATTAAAGCAATTATTATTTATTGCCTTGTTAGTCAATTTTTCTGTGGTGCAGAGTTCTTTTTTTCTGAGTGGATCTGGAGTTGTGCTGTTATAATTTTGTTAAATTATTAATTAATTTGTCTTTAAGAACAGTTGGGCCACTTAAGTGTGTGTTTGAGATACTTATCCAAATGGATCTATTTTTTGCTTCATTTTTTATCCAAAAATTGATCTATCATTTGTTATGTTGATTTGGATAGGCGTTCTACTGTAGAATTATCGAGCAAATTTGAAGATGAATCACTTTAATCTTCAGAAGAACGCCGTAGCCTCCTGTGATGAGGCTAGAGGCTTGGTTTCTATTTATGATCCCAAGGGTCCTGTTGTTTGCCCCAAACCTCGGCGAGCTGGAATTATGGCTAACAATCCCATCAGGCCTTTGAGATGGCATATCAGGTTATTATTTTTTAAATGATTTTTACTGAATTACTGTTTGCTTGAATTTCACAACTGTTGAGATTTTAATGTTTGTGCTGTTACTTGGCAGTCATCAAGCCGAGATTTGTGATGCAAACGCTGGGGCTGAGCTTTTGGACATTATCCTTATGAAGGCAAATTATCCTTACTGTGTTTTTCTCCTTTTGTTTAAATTCTGGTGCATAAGAACAACCTTGATTGATGCATAAACCACGCAGCATCTTGGTTGAGATGTAATGAATTTTCAAACTAAAATAGTTCTTCCAAGGCTTGTTCTGTGGTTATACTTTGTTTTGTAGCTTGATTGTTTTGTTAATGGGCATCTCATGGTTAAAAGCAGCATGTTTTTGAGCTTACTTATTGGCATGTAATGTTCTCACATATGTTATTCCATTGGTGTATGCCAATTTTGTGGTTTGTGTCAGAGTTGAGATTTATATTGATATGGAATCTTCTTTCTGTCAATAGGATGGTCATGGTGTAGATCAATCTGCAGCCCAAGTTGCCTCATCACCTCCATTCTTTTGTGGGTCTCCTCCTACAAGGGCCACTAACCCCTTAATCCAAGATGCCCGATTTGGAGATGAAAAGTTCACCCCTATGTCACCATTGTCAATTCCATCACCTTCAGGTTTGTCATCTCCAACTTCATCATGCAAAGGAGGGTGCGTGAGAGTGAAGATTGGGCTTAAACCAGCTGCAAATAGAGTAGAAGGATTTGATTGCCTCAACAACAGGGATCGCCAAAATTCTAGCATCCCTGCTATGGCGTAGAACACATAAAATCAAGTGTATATATAGGAGGAAGCTAAATTGCCACCAGGGCCACAAACACAGCAGACTTAACAAGAAGGAATTTTGAATCATTTTGGAGAGAGTCAAGAGAATTGTTATTGGTAGTGTATATAATATATATATATATATGTTTTTTTTTTCTGGTGATCATTGCTAATATCTCTGTAAGTAGTTTGATTGAAGAAAGATGTGAGAGCAAACCTTGTGTTCTTAAGAGAGGTTTGAATATATTTGAAAGCTTAGCTCTTTTGTAATGTAAGATAAGAGGATTAGTGTTTGGGAGGGTCTTTTGATTTCATTTGGTGATCACCTTGGAAAATTTCTGTATAGTGCCTATTGGCGATTGAATTTTGGTAAATTATTCTGTAAATGTAATTCAGGAAATTGTGAATGGCTTGGTCTTTTGTTATTTGATGCATTTTTGCAATTGTATTCATGGCTATCTTTAATTTTACAGTGAAAATTTCATGGATGGTTTTGATACCTAAATCTACTTACATCTTGCACGTATGGTTCTCCAAGATTGTGTCGACACATGAAAGCAAATATTGATTGCCTAATTCTCTTCACAATTAAAGAGCTATCAGCTCAGAGTAAAAGATCAATTAATGTATAGTGTTCTAATACTAATGTTGTCTCAATACAAAACATACATATTGTGATTATACTTTGTTATTATATTTGTTTAGATTAGTCATGCTGCAACGTGTAAGGACATTATGAAGAAAAATTTCTGATTCCTAAGAATATACAGTGGTAGAATTTTTGTAGTTGGCCAATTTAATCATATTAATCGATAGAAAAATTTATCTTTGTAAATATATTATTATAGGTCAATTTAGTCAGATTAAGTCGAATTCAATTAGATTTATTAATAAATATATAAATTTAAATTGATCAATTTAAATAATTTAAATTAAAATGATTAATTTAATTGATCAAATTACGGTCAGATTTGAATAATTTTACACATCCATATTGATTATTCCTATCAGTCTTCTATATTCACTATTAGATGGGAGAGCAAGGGGACTACTGTAGTCAATTTTTTTCTTATGTTCTTATCTTACAAATATAAATTAATTAATAAAAAATATTTAACCAACATAATTTATATATTTATTCTTTTTCATTTAATAAGATATTGAAGGGTACGACAAAACAAGCCTGCACTTCATCCCGCGAATCTAAAGAAATTGCAAGCAAAATGTGTGCGCCTGCTTCATTTTTTATAATTTTTTAAAAAATATTCTATAATTTTTAGAAAAATTTAAAAGAGAATTTTTTAAAATCTAAATTTATTATATTTATATTTTTGGTATATTATATTTTTTTTGAAATTTAAAATTTGAAAAATAACTATTTTTTAAAGGTATGTTTGTATAAAAACTGCCTAGAGAGGAGAGATTAAGGGGTAAAAACATGACAGTGTGTTTGGGCCATCTTATAGAATTGCAAAATTGGGCTTAAAAAAAATGAATGATCCAATCGATAACTATAAAATCCAAAATTAACTTTGGTTTAAAGGAAGGATCGATCAGTTCTTTCCCAATTGTGTTCAAATTTGGATACGCATTTGTAAGTTCATTTTTTACTTTTGAAAATGATTCAAATTTTTTTCTTGTTTCTTTCTATTATTATTACATTTTTAATTTCCTGTTGAATAGAATGGTTTCCGTCCATGGTGAAAAGTTTTCTTTCTAGGGTTTCTACTATGTGAAATCTGTAATTCTAGTTTTGTTCCCTCGCTTGGAACTTATGTGAGGACACATTGACTAGATTCATCATATTTAGACAAAAATAAATATAAATATTTGGTTATAAATTCTATTAATTTTAGTTGCTTTTGTAGGTTTCATTTTGCAATCTCTATCGAATTTGAAAGATTTTTGGCTCGATTTATACCCTATTTTGCAGAATTAAAGATATATCTGTAGTTTTCTGAATGAAATTTTGTGCTTATTAAGCATGTCAGTAGTTTTTCAATGAATGCCATACAATTTCACGGGATTTATTTATACCAAATAAACTCTAATTGAGCTATTGATTTTTTGGTCTTCATAAGGTTTTTAACATGTGTTTTTACTTGAATTCTTTTCATAGAGATCAATGATTTACCTTACATATTTGCTACTCACAAGATTTTGATGTCCGAGCTTGATTGATATTTCAACCTTTGAATATGGGGAAGTGTTGAATATAACAAAGAAAGGCATTGATTTGTGGATTACAAAAATATGAAGCAATTAATCTTTTTTGTTGATCTATGCATCGTTTAGAATATCCCAAATATCACATGACAATATTTTGAGGTCCAAGTTTAATGGATATTTCAAGTTTTGAATTTGTGGAAGTGTTGAATAATAAAGAAAGACATTAATTTGTGGATTACAAAAATATGTCCGAGACAAAAGGCATTTGAGATATCTTAATTTGAATCACCAGCTTTTCTTTGAATCTTTATCCAGAGATTTGTCTCAGATAAACTTATATGAAAGCCATAATTGTAAACCTCAAAGCATTGATTTATGCTTTCTTTTAGTCTTTTTCAGAGATTCAGAGAACGGCCTGAACTTTTAACCTAAAAGGTAAAATGATTTTTTTTTGTTATCTTGTTAAGCCTTTGGTGCAAAGTGGCACATTATACGTATAATTATTGCTCAAAATGATTTATATTGGTGTAAATTATTTTTTCGGAGTTTGAGCGGATAGGACTACAAGGCTAGTAGAGTTTTCCTTGTAGAATTTTAAAGCAATTCTATATTTATGAAATCGAATTTCAAATTTATAGTTAAATTAAAATAATTTTTTATTAAGTGATTTATGCATTTAATGGTTATGTCAATGTAATTATTGTTTTATTATTAGTGGTACTTATTGGGTTATTGTTATTAGGAGAGTGATTATTGCTTTAATTTTTTGAATAAGCACCTTGTCATAAAAAATAACAAATCTTTGGCAACGGATGAACAAATTCTTAGGATTTTGCAAGACCGCCTTGGAATTATAAATTTTTTTAACTGTTTAACAGGACAATCTTAGATAATAACACTAAGGTAAACATTTTTTCACTTTTTTAGGGTGGCAAACTAGCAATTGGTTAATATGTAGCTATAATCTGAAATCATAACTGTTATGCATAATAATCCAAATAAAAATTATTAAACAGAATCTCAATTAGATTCAAATATTAAATATCTTGATAAAATTATCATATAAAATCTTACTTGATTTCATATATTAAATATCTCTATAAAGTTTTTTTTTGAAACCAAATATCTCTATAAAGTTATCACTTAAAAGCTGAACTAGATTTTTGATGTTAATTAATCTCTTAGGCTTTATTGTTTGATCGCTTTCCATTTTATAAGATATAATATGGTTTAGTTTTATTTGTTTTAACTTTCATTTTCATAGTATAATTTTTCATAATAATCTCATTGTTTGTTTTTATAGTATAATATCATATCATACAATATTATATCATATTATATATCACTAAACCATATTGTCCATAATCTATAAAGACCAATTAACATATAACTCAAATTAATATGAAAGTTTCTTTTTTCTCAATAATACCCTTTTTATTCTTAATTTTTGCGTCACTTTCATCTATTAAATAATTAATAAGGGCAAAGTTAGTAAAATAAAAATAAGTAAATAAATAAACCATATATTTATACTAAAAAATTATAATCTATCTCACTAAAATTATCACTTTTAAAAAAAAAATTTATCCCACATAAATTATTTTATAATAAAAAAATTAATTATTTTTTTTAACTATAGTCTTATTATTAATGAATTAATTAATAAAATAAGAGTATAGTGATTTTAATAGTAAAGAGTTAATGAAAGATATTTTAGTCCATTTAAAATAATTTTATATAATATTTAAAGAACTTAATGATTTTTTTAATATGTATGTATGAGTTGAAAGTGATAATTTCATTAGGAAAGAAAATCTAAAAAATAAATAGGCTGAGATTAGATTTTGCTCATTAATAGTATAATCCCTCATTATATAGAGTATAATCCCATCAAATTAAACGTCACAAATTCACAATTGAATTCTGCACTTTAATGTCAGTAGCATTTATTGTAAATTTCCTAAATTTGATATTTAATTTAACTATACTGTACTCAATAATATGAAGCTGGACAAACAAAACAAGAAGAAGAAGAAAGAAGAATAAGAGTCGCATATATACTGTTAACCTAATTGTCTCTTAGTGTTTCAGTATTTATTTATGCAACACTCGTCACAAATTAAGTATTTAATTGACTTGCACATCAAAATTAAAGAGTTATGTGAATAATAAATTTACCCTTTTGATTATATATGTTGGAGTGGCATAAAGATTAAGAATTATCTTTAATTGAAATTATATATATGAAATAAAATATAAAATAAAATTAATATTATTATTATAACAAAAAGTTTTTGATTTTAATTTAATATTTAGATTTGCTTAAATTTATTTTTAATTAAAAATTCAAATTGAAGATTTCGCTGTTTAAAAAATTACTTTAATATTATTTTATAAAATAAGTTATTTTTTTTATTAATTACACGTAGTGTAGAGGACACTCAGAACTTGAATTCAAAATTTAGAATAAAATAATATATAGTCTTAATCATCAAATAACACCCCAGTGTTCTTATAAATAATTTATTTTTTTAGTATTATAATTTATAGTTGAGAAAGAAGAATCGATTATGAATTATTTAGTAGATTATATTTATCACTAGATTAAGTCTTGATGTGTATAAAATAACTTGTTATTTATAAAGAAAGTTTTTAAAAAATTTATTGTAATTGAGAGCCATATGTCTTTAAATAATGTTTAATGGTTTAAACTTGTTAAGTGAATTGGTAACACATGGAAATGAAGGTGGTGAAGTGCATGGGCTGAAATGGAATACTCTCTTATAAGCAAATAGAAAAAAAGAGTTGACAATTCAAATGATCTGCATGGCCACATATCCACGTGGTGTACTTGCATGGCCACGTATCCACTACAAAGCAATGGATATTTAAGCACAAATACTCACTCATTTTTTTATTTATCTCCTGATATTTTATTTTGAGATAATCGAAATAATTTCCTCTTAAGTTTGGATTAGTGGTTTTTAACTTTGGGCGTTTTCTCTAGAAAATTAGAAACGAAAACCCTAAAAACTGAAACAGAATCAAAATCTTTATATGTTCACGCCTTCATCTGAAGTGAACCCCAAGGAACACTATATATAGACACTCTCTGTTCAGTTTTTGCATCTCTCTCTCTTAGATTTTCCCTTCCTCTCTATAGTCTCTGTAATCTTTCTCAGAATGAAGAGAGCAAAAGTGAGCTTTGTGTATGAAGGTAGGGGAAGGAAGAGAACTAGAGAAGAGAAAGAATATATTTCAAGAAAGGCTAGAATTCGAGCAAGAGCTCGAAAATATGGCTATCGATCGTCACTTAATATGTATCATTTCTACTTTGCCACCGCTGAAGCTATGGTGGAAGGTAAAAGAGATGAACAGCAGGCTGCAATAGCAACTGCGCCTGATGCTGCTGTCCCAGAAGACGATGAGGTTGTCATTCTTGACCAAATGAGAATTGAAAGCACTTGTAATCAAGCATCACATGTGAATCCTTTTTGCTTTTCCACCACCACATCTGTGGTGGAAGAGAAAAGGGCTGAACATGAGAAGAAAATGGTGACTGCTGCTGCTAAAGAAGAAGATGATGATGATGATGCTATCGTTATCGAGCCGTACAATATTGAAAAAACTGATCAAAAAGCTGTTGTTTTTAACCCCACAATAGTGAATAATGAAGGGACAGAAAATATTGTAGAGGATGGTAAAAGTGGTGCAAGTGAATTCAGTGCAGCTATTGAAGCAGAGGCGGGGATGATAATGGATGGGATGATGATGGAGTGGGAAGGAGAAGGGCCAGGGCCAGTGTGGTGGGAGGAACAGTTGCCATTGACTTGCACTTATGAGGAGGAATGGATGTGGGGGTCTCAGACGGGGACTGGCTCCTCATCATCAGTTTTAACAGGAAAGGATAATCGACCTTACTGGGAGATGATGGGTGATCTTGGTTTTGGAAGTGGAGTTGATGAAGAGGACAATCGTGAGGAGGGTGACGATGATGATATCTGGAACCTCAAAGCTTTCAAAGATATCACAAATAATCTTTAAAATGATCGACGAGGGTACGGGAGATAATTAAACAATCTATTACCATAAACAACTGGTTCCTGATATCATCTTACTTTTAAATTAAACATATATTACAACTTTTATGTAGAAATATATACATTTTTACAACTTTTATGTAGAAATATATACATATCATATAAATGTATATATTTCTACATAAAAGTTGTAATATATTTTTAATTAATTTAAGAGTAAGCTGATATCAGAAGCTCGCCGTTTATGCTAAACATATATATAATATATAATGAATGTAATAGAGTGAGGGAGAGGTAAAGGCTTGCTTAGTTAATAAGTGCAAGTGTTAAATGTAAAAACATAATACTAAATTATATATATAAAAAACTTATAGTAGGTAAATTCTCTCTTGTTTTATATTTAATCTTGATTTTCCTTTTTGTGGTAATTATATTATATATTGGAAACATTAGATGAGCATCACCATGAGAGAGCCAAAAAGAAAGAAGAACTATAATTTACTTGCGTGCCGTGTCTTCATAACTAATATATCTGAAAATATATCCGATTTAGGTTTATTGAGCTTTTGCTAATTTTATATATAAAGCACGTTTCCCGGTTCAAGAATAATCAATATCTTCAATATAATAAGCATATAGTAAATTTTTTCCCTTCAAAATAGTAATATTAATTAAATGGAAGATAAATGAATTGGTTAGGTATTTCATCTGAAAATGATATTAACTGTAACCTTTTTTTAAATGAATTATTGAAATAATTCATCTCATTTTTATCTAATTTAACTCTGATAAATTTAATTTTCTACATGAATTGGGAATTTTCATCATTTGTTTTGTGGTGTTTTCTACCATGATAATTTTTATTTGATTTTACACAATATATTTTATAAAGTTTAAAAAAATAAAAGTGTCATCTTATATGTTATTTAATAAAATTTACATCATACCTATAAAATTGTGATTTTATAAAAGAATCCTGTAAGACCAAGTCATTTTCTATTTATCATTTTAGAAATTTTATCAAATAATTGTTAGTTTTTCTTTGTTCGTAACAAATGTATTCAGGAGATGAGCATCGGTTGATTTAGTTGAGTTTTAAGTGTCTAATAATTTAACCACCATCAATCATGTTGAAAAATTCAATCTCTGAAACTGACCACTTTAACGGAGATAAGTTTGTAAAATCGATCATTATCGATCAGGTTCTATAGAATTCAGTCAGTTTTGTTCAGTTAGGTCGATTTTAACTTGCAAAATATTGAAGTATAAATTAAACTAATAATATCATTTTATTAAAATTTTAAACCGAAATCCACCAATCCAATTGCTCGGTTTAAAACGATATTGTCGAGTTGGTCGGAATAATAGTTAGATCATATTAATTTATCAAGATGGTTTATTTTTATTTAATAATATCTGCTACTGTTAGGATTAGGTAGTCGGAGATATAATTTTTGTTAAAAAAATTAGTTTATAAATTTTTTAAATAATTTCTACATATTTAAATTTAAATAAAAATACTGAATTATCATATTAAAAAAATCTTACATTAACCCTAATCATTTTACAGTAAATTTAAAGTTTATTTATGTATTATGTCAAAAATTGTATGTTACATTTTTCTTTATCCACTGTGTTAATTTGCAAGTGATAAAGTTATGTTCTATTCTATTTTAAATTATATGCGACACCTATGCCTCTAATTATATATATAACCTATTGTACTTTAAAATTTAAAACAACAAAATGTTATATTGTCTTTTAAAAATAAACATTAATATTTATTTTTAGTAGTCAAATAGTTATTATATATATATATATATATTAATAGCAATGGACAACAATAATTGTATCGAACACAAAATATGAAAGGATACTGGATCGATCATAAGCTCACTGGAGAGCCAAGGTACAATCCATTCAAGCTGAATAAAAACTGGGATCCTCTAGTTTATGAGTCGAAGTAAAAAATGTGGTTTAAGCCATTTTAGTAAAAAAAATTGGGATCCATTCAAGCATTTCAACCATTAAAAAGCACAAGCTACTAATTTGTTTATAAAATCCATAATTGTCAACAAATTTTGACCATATTTTCGGAGTTTTTTTTTTTTCGCATCTTAGACGTTGAAGTCTGTATTATATTTAGAGCTACATAAAAAATGTCTTAAAAAGGTGAAAATATTTATAAAATAATTATTTCTTAAATTTAAATTTTAAAGATATATATTTTTAGAAATACATATTAGTATATATTCAATATATATTTAGTATACTAAAAGTATAAATATATATAATATAATTTCAGTTAAATTTTAAAAGTAAATATTTTTAAAATTATTAAAAAATATTTACAAAAAATTAAAGAAAAAGTGAAATCTAATTTGCGCAGTATTAACTAATTCATAGGTCATTCTCCTAAAACAAATTATTCGACAATACAACAGTGATTAGTGATTTTTTTAATGCAAAATAAATTTTTATTAATAGATAAAAAAGTAAAATTTTAAAGTATAAATAAAATTATATAATTTTAAAATATAAAAAAGTAAATAACTACTTAAGTTATTAGATTTCTTTGAATTTCTTTAATCTAAATAGTAAATAATGGTAATATATAGCAAATAATATGACTTTGAGCAAGACGGTTATTCCACCTATTATCTATAAAAAGAATATATCTATATGAGAAAGAAAAATAACCTCCATTAAAAAAGTAAAGTCTTAATTCAAAAAAAAACATAATCTTCAAATAAAGATAAAAAAATTCATAATAAAAATTTAAATTACATTCAGTTTTTATTTTAAAAGATAAAGAAATATAAAAATAAAAATAAACGCTGAATTATATATATATATATTGATCTAAAAATTATTTTTAAAAATAAATTACAAATAAAATAAACAAAACTAAAATAAGAATAACACATAATAATTAAATATAAAAAATATAAAAATAAAATAAATATTAAATTTCAATTCTATATTAATCTAAAAATTATTTTGAAAAAAAAACACACAAAGCTATTAAAAGAGAAAGAAAAGTGAGTAAATATAAAGGAACTGTAGCCCATTAATGAACTGACAGTGGCTTTATTCTCAATTTAAGAAGAGTGAAAATTAATAAAAATTCAGAGAAAAAGAAGACAAAGGTTTTCTGTTTCAAACTAATTATTGGCTTAGTTTGATTAATGATTGTTGTTAAGGGGACTTAGTTTGATTAGTGATTGTTGCTAAGGGCGTAATTTACATCAAGAACTCACATAAATGATAAATCCAATATTTTAAAATTTTTAAAATTCAAGAATAAAATTATTTTTAAGAATATCTAATTTTCTCTTTTAAAAATATATTACATATACAGAGGCTATGACATTAGATTATATCGGCGTGGATTCCAAAATAAAATATATTCCCAATTAAATTTAAAAAATAAATATTTTCAAAATTTCTTAATTGAAAATAATAAAAGCATGACATGTTATTTAATTACGAGATAAATTGCCCGATAGTAAATATATCTCACAGAAAATGTTAATACCAAAGCTTTTTTTTTTTTTTTCCAAATGTTAAAATAGGAAAAACCACTCTTCAATCACATATTTGTTTGAATTTTCTTTTCTTGATTTTGGACTCGAGGCCAAGGCCCATATAATCCAATAATATTTTTTCAACTTTTCCAATTACATTAACGTAAAATAAGAGATAATGAAAGAGATAGAAAAAAGAAAAAAAAACTGAAATTGTTAAACATATGTTTAAAACGAAGGTATTTTACATTATAAATATCAAAGTTATCTTATCAAATTCAAAATATTTCATTTTTTTTAAAAATTATGTTATGATAAATTATGTTATGATACTTATAGGACAAATCATGTACAATAAGATATCATTTATATACAGTTAGTACTAAAAACAAATTAGATTTGTACAAAAATCGTTAAAAAAAATAAATTTTTGAAAAAAATAAAATATTTTAAAAATATTTTTCTATTTTTTTTTAATTTAAGCATCTACTTTTAGACAATTAATTTCAAAAATATTCACTTTTAATTTGCAATAATATATTATAGGTATAGAAGTAATATATTCTCAATTAAATTAAAAATATATATTTTTAAAATTCTTAAAATAAAATTGAAAAGTCATGTAGCATTTAATTTTCTAAAAAGATACTATAATGTCATTATTATCAATAACCATAATCATGAACAAATAAATAGTGGTTTTTTCAAAAATATCCAAAAAAATAAAAATATTTTCAAAAATGTCACTTTTTAATTTCAATTTTAAAAATACCTTTTTTAATTTTTAAATTTAAAAATATTCTTTTTTAGAAGTATATTTTTAGTATATATTTAGTATATTAAAGATATATTTAATTTTTAAAAATACATATTTAGTATACATTTAATATATCAAAAAAATATATTAAAAATATAAAATATTTTAAAAAATTAAAAAATATGCTATAAAGTGTAATTTTTTCAAACAAATTACAAGTATAATAAAAAACAAAACCCAGCCCAACCAGTCAAATTTCAAGAGAGAAAAAAAAAGCCCATCCCGCAGAAAATTGAAGGAAAAAGAAACGTCGCCTGTGAGATTCGAACTCACGCGGGGAAACCCCACTTACTTAGCAGGCAAGCGCCTTAACCACTCGGCCAAAGCGACAAGTTATTCACAAGTGATTATTATTCTACTTTACAGAATTAGATTTGAAATTTCTATCATTATTCATTATTACTGTTAATTATGGAGCAAAAGACAATTGAAACAACACGGTATTTCCAATTTCTAATATGTGTAAATCTTCTTTTTGTTTTGTGAAACGTCGTGGACGCTAATAACTAGCTTATTGATTACTTTAAATTCTTAGTAGTGACAAAGTTATTAAAACATTCTAAATGGCAAAGTTATTATAGTACTCTCCTGTTTCAAATTGATATTTATATTTTATATTTCATAAAAATGTAATTTTTTTATTATATTCTAACTTTTTATAAGACATATTTATTTTCAAACTAACTTATAATGAATTAATTATAATTTATCGTAATTAAATAATATATCTTTTAATTTTGAACCAAAAAATATTAAATTGATAAATTAATATATCTTTTAACTTATAGGGTTTGGCTTTTGACCCCTTTTTTCCCTCATATTATCTTCTACACGAGGTTGATTGAGACTTTTGTTTACTGTTTATGGTGGTATATTGGGTTGCTGCCCTTACCGTATTTGTAGGTTGTTGTCCTTACTGTAATGGCGGAATCAGCTGCTCAAGGAGAGGGGGACAAAAAGAAGAGATGAGGGGGCTGAGCCTCCACCTTTATTGTTCCGGCTGATAAAAAATATTTTTAAAAATACACATTCGGCAGAATCGTCAGCCCCCATCCGACCCCATCTGATTCCGCTCCCTATCCTTACTCTTGTTTTAGGCCCTTCTTCTGCAAGCGGTTTTCATTTACTGTATCTTTGGCTTGTAATATAGGGGAATTTGGTTATTGTTTTTGTGGTTGTGTTTTCATCTAGCCTCCCACACCCAGATAAAAAAAAGTCACCCAATATGACATAATTCCTCTTATTTAAAACATTCTATTTCAATCTCTAAGTTCATATAGTACTCATATTTTAAATATTCCTACAAATATATATATATATATATATTAATAATCTAATCAATATAGTGATTAGAGTGCCAAGTCAAGATAGCTAAACTAAATTATTAATCTATGTTTTCTGTGTCCTAATTAGATTGAGTGTCTAGTTCAGAGAATAGAGAGTTGAAAACTCAATATTAATAATAAATAAGAATTGAAATATGTTTTTTTATTATTTATAATAATAATATAATAAGCAATAAAAACCAGAAACCAGTCAACAGTTTTTGCAAAAAAGGAAACACTTCCAGAAAACCAGGAGCTATATTTTCTCTGTGTGCTTTGCATGTGAAAATTTTTTGCTTATATAATTTCACATTTTCACGTTATCTGCGGCTGCCCTCATCTACTTTTGACTTTTTTTTTGTTCTTCTGTTTTTAATTATTATTATTCATATCAAATATTTTTGCCTAATTTGAAATATTTGATTACGCTAATAATTTCTTATAATTCATCAATTACTAGTTCAAAATTCAAACTGGCTCATTAAGAAGAGGTAAAACAATTCATATCAAATTCAAGGTCTCTAACTAACCAAGAAGGAGCCCTATATATTATTTCACTTGAAAGATCAAAAACTAAAAATTTTTAATTAATGGTTAATGTTTGATCATTTTAATAGTTTTGATAATTAATCATTAGCCGCCAATAACTACAATTACAAGTCAGTGGCATTTGAATTTTCTACCACTAATCTGAAATATTTAATTAGTTAAGTAGGACTCTAATTAATAATATTGTCATTATAAGATCCCAAATCTGGGTTAGGGTATTTATTTAATTTAAATTGACAAATGATAAGCACTAATATTTTCATTAGATTCTGAAACTAATATTTCTGTGCACCAATTAATTAATAGTTACAATTAACACTCTAGTTTGTCTCAAGAATAATTAATCTTGGGGGGATGAACCTGTCAACTAACAAAATTAAAAATTTTGGGAATCTTTATTATTATACAATTAACTATATTAAGTTCATACATTACTTATATGATATAATACTATATTATATTAAATTCTATATTTGCAAATAGCAGCATATGAACTGAATCAATAACAGTAATTCTGTGAACATAGAGAAGGATATATTGCATCTTAATTATTCCATCTTTTAGAAGGATAGATAGATTTTAAGCTATATCCCAATGATTTTTTTTAATTGCACACATACTTATAATTGGATAAATTATGTTTGTGGCTTTTCAGAAATTTATTAATTTTTATTATCATCACTGGCGAAGACACTTATAATAGAAGGGGGCAACTGCCCCCTTCTGTTTTAAATTTTTTTTTATATATATATGTATATATATTATTAAAATTTTTAAAATACTTAATTGTTCTCTTTTAAATTTTTTTAAAAAATATAATATTTTTATTTTGCCTCTCTTTATTAAAAAGTCTAATTTCACCTCTGATTATCATTCTTCATTATCGGCTCATTAAGCTATAGTCCCTAAAATCTCAATATGGTGTATGTTATCATTTTTCTATCCTTTTTTTTTTTTGTCAATTTTCTGTAATGTAATGAATGATATAATAAGTTATTTCATGAGCTGATATGACTATATCATGCACTATATTAGCTCTAATAGTTATTAATTAAAATGTATGAAAATGCAGGACTGTGGGTGTAATGTATCCCTTATTAATTTAACTATCATTTAATATATATGATAATTTTTTATTTTAGTTTTTAAAATAAAAATTTTAAAATATGTACTAGAATTCTACGTAGTATCAATTTGAGCATAAAAAAAATAGACATGTGGGCTTAAAATATTCAATTGCAATCCCTGTATCTAAATTTCTACACTATTGCACTGTTTCAAAACCATAATACTGGCGTTTCCCATAGAAGTTTTTCATATGTGAATTTCGAATTTCTTATTTATCCTAAACGATGAGTTTGTTTGAATTTATTTTCTGTTTAAATTAAGTTTTATTATGTACTCCCTTTGTTCTGCTTTAAATATCATTTTAAAAATAATTACACATACTAAATTAATTATTAATAATTATAAATTTTATTAAAAATTATAATATTTTATTTAATTATCCTTTTCAATTATTATCTCTTTATTAATTATTAATATTATCCCATAAAATTAAATTTATAACTTTATAATTAATACTATATTAAATTTATAAAAGTAATAATTAAAGTAGAATAAATTTTTTTTATACAGCACTTGAAGTGGAACGGATAAAGTAACTAATAGTATTTATTACTTTATCCGTTCATAAATAATTATTATTTTAGAATGACAAATATTATTCACAAATATTTATTACTTTATAAAAATTATAATTATTTTATACTTTCTTCATCCTGCTGAAATTATCGCTTTCAGCTCATGCACATATATTAAGAAAGTCATTAAATTTTTTAGATATCATATAAAATTATTTTGAATGGACTAAAATATTTTCTATTAATTCATTAATACTATACTCTCACTTCATTAATTAAGTAATTAATGATAAGGGTATAGTTAGAAAAAAAATTAATTAATTTTTTTTAATTGTATTAATTGACAATTTGAGAAAAAAAAAATTTGTAAAAGTGATCAGATGAAAGGAGTATCTTTATTTTAAATTTGTCTCTATACAATTACTAATAAAATGAGTAATAAGTAAGAATTATAGTTTAGTAAAATAGTTATATAAAGAAAATTATTATATAATTTTTTAATTTTTGTTTAAAAATTTTAAAATAATAATTATTTATTAACGGAATGGATAATAATATTTATTCTGTACATATATTTTTTTTTGGGGAAAAATGGAGAAAGAGAGAGATCAAACGTTTTATATAAACATGTGGAAATGAAATGAGAAATTGTTGAGGGCATGCATGTCCTATTCATTCACAGGTTTTGGGGACAAACTTTGCATGCAATTTCTGGAATTTCGTTCTGAAATTAATACACTTGTCTTACCTTTTCTATGGAATCTATAATGTATTTTGTCACATATTGTTCAATATTAAAGGCTATTCTTTTATTTTTAGCCCTTTTATAATTTTAAATGAATAATCGTTAAATTTTAAAATGTTATTTCTAATTTTAATTCAGTTCATTACCATAATATATTATTTTCTTCGCTCTAAATTGATAAGTATAATTTTTTTATAGTGCGTTTGATTATATAAAAATTTTTAAAAAGTTGACTATATAATTATGTTTAACTAATAAAATTATGTTGTTTACAAATGATCTATGTAAAATAAAATGTGGATCTACTAAATTTTACTAATCAGTTGGTAAAATATTTTTCTTACTTAAAGAGGAGGCATTTTTTCAAAATATTTTACTTAAAGAGGAGTAAGAAAAATATTTTATTGAAAAAAATTAATTGAGGAGCCTATATATCAAAAGATAATCATACCTTTAATTTAAGATATGATAAATAAAAAAAAGATGTTATAAGGATAGTTTAGGTATTTTTTAAACTTTTCTTATAAATTTGAATTACAACCAAATAAGTTAATATTTTTTTAATTTATTTTTTTAATATTTTATTATATCTTATAAATATGAATATATATTTTTTTCAGTAAAATACAATTCATGAAATATATCTTTATAAAATATATTTTTAATCATTAATTTTTTTAATAATTTATCAAAAATACTATTATATTAAATTATATATCACTTATTATTTTAAGAAGTTAATTAATATATTAAATTTTAGTTATATTTATATTTAATATCATTATTAAAATATTTAATAGATATATTTTATATTAAAATAAAAATATATAAATTTATAAAAATAATTATTTTTAATTTTTATAAAATAAAAAAATGAGATGAAGGGATTATTAATTATTATTAAAAAAACTACAAGTAGGACGGTTGATGGGAAATATCAGTCAATATGTATTTTATTTTGTTTGGCAGAGAGAGAGAGAGAGAGAGAGAAATCAAGGGAGAAAAAAAAAATTAAAGATTAGAATTAGATGGTCACATCGTATGGCATTAATTTGTCTCACCAATGATAGCTTAAATTGCTTTAAATTGATATGATACATATCTCTTGACCTAATTAATTTCACTTTATAGATATAATTATAAGATTAATTATTTGCTAGCTTGAATTATTTATTTTCACATTAACTGATGATGGAAATTAAAGTTGTTGAGGACTACTTTTAGGGCAATAAAAGCATTAATATGGTGATGATGGATACATGGTGGGGCTACTAGGAATATTCAGATTAATATTAGGTACGGTGACGCAAAATTTCCTAACCTAATCCAACCGAGCAAAATTTCTAATCCAACCGAATTAGGCAGACTAAATCGAATTCAGTAAATTTAGAATTATATTATAGGTTAATTTGGTTCTTAAAATACAAAAAAAAAATATTAGATTTATTATGTTGATTAGATTAAAGTAATTTTTTCATATGAATTCAAATTCAACTGACACTTTCATAATTATATATAAATATGTATATATAGTAAATGATATTATTTTTATTTTATTTTGTCGAATAATCCAACTCACCAATACTAAAAATTAACTAAATATAAAAACTTAATATTAAATGTCAATTCATTTAAAATTGATTATTAAATTTAAAATTAATTAAGATCGATTGAAAATATAATAGATTTTGTTGAGACGAATTTAATATTTAATATTTGATCTTAGTTCGGTTAGAAAAAAAAATCACCCTTATCCTGACTCTATTCAATCCGTACTATCAGTGGCGGAGCCGGATGAGATTGGGTGGGGGCTGACGACTCCCCTGTCGATCGGCGGATATGTATTTTGAAGACTTGAATTGAAGACTTGAAATTTTAAGTCCCTCAACCCTTCTCAACTTCAACCCTCCTCAGCTTCAATCCTCATTCTCCTCTATTTTTTTAGCCCCCTCTCTTAAAGGAGCCGGCTCCATCACTACATACTATCTCTAAATATTAAATCATTTGTCAGTGATACACAAAATTTATAATAATTAAATAAGTAATTAACAACTAAATAGGATAATTAATAAATAGCCGCTGGTTTTGCAAAGGCAGTATTTATAGGTTTCCTAAAAACATGGAGCTAATGGCGCTTTTCAAATTCAACAAAACAAGGGAAAAAGGGTTTTGCACACGTGCTCTCTTCACATTTTGCATGAACTTTTCAACACTCTTATTTAGTCGAATCTTTCGCTTTCTCCTCCAACTCGAGTGCTCCTCTTTGTCCCTTTCACAACAATTTCCCTTAAAATCAACTATTCATTTAATTCAATACCTTTTAAAATTGTTTTTCACTCTTATATACGGTCTATTTTTTTATTAAAATTATCAACTCCAATTTTATAAATCTATTAATAAAATAAATAATTTTTTATATATTATATAAAATTATTTTAAATAAACTAAAATATTCTCTATTAATTTATTAATACTATATTATTACTTTATTAATTAAGTCATTAATAATAATAATATAATTTTAAAAATTAATTATTTTTTTATTATATAAAATAATAATTTAAAAAAAATAAATTTATTTTTGTAAAAATGACGATTCCAACGAAATAAGGATTGTATAAATTTTGATAAATTAAAGTTAAAATGTATTACTCTCTCCATCCGCTGAAATCATTATTTTTATAAAAAAAAAATTATCTCTCTTAAATTATCACTTTATAGAATAAAAAAATTAATTATTTTTTTCATCTATATTCTTATCATTAATTATTTAATTAATAAAATAATAATATAATATTAATAAATTAATAAAAAATATTTTAATCTATTTAAAATAATTTTATATAATATTTAAAAAATTTAATAATTTTCTTAATAAGTATATATGAGCTCAAAATGATGATTTCAATGAGATAAAAAAAATATGCTTAAATTACACTATGAGTTTTTAAAATATGTTTGATTCAATATTTACAATTATAACTATTCAAAACTAGCAATTTGTATCAATTATTATAATTTTTATTTTAAAAATTTCAATTTCCAGCATTTAGGAATAATGTTTGGTTATTAAGAATTTATATTATTGTATAAAAAAAATATACCATCCTCTTTAAAAAAATTTATGATATATGATACTTTAGAGTATGGATAATTGTTTGGCAATTGGAAAACGATTATACTCACATGAAATTATTTTTAATAAGTAAGAAATTTATTGAACCAAAAAATTGTTAGGATACTAATTAAAAATTTTTCAACACTTTCTATCTTATTCGACTTTAATGTATTTATATAATTTTCCTTAAAGAATACTATTATTTACTTTATAATTAGACCATACACTTGCTCACACTTTGCATAATAACATTTCAATTATCAAAAAAATATGGCCAAATGAATTCAATATTTATTGTGAGCGATTGAATTCAATCAATTAATTGATCATCTACCATTGAATCTTTTTTCAATATTTGAAAAAAAAATGTATGATACATATAACCAAAAATTTAAAAAAAAAAATTTTTTGGATGATAGATAAAATCAAGGAACGTTAATACTATTTATTACTTTTTAATTTTTAAATATTTTATAATTGTGGTATATCTTTGATGTTAGCCGCATTTGTTGACCCAAAGAAAAAAAAAAGGTAAGGGATTTTACAATCCCACATCGAAAAAGAAAAGAAATAGGAGGGTATTCTCCTCCTATATAAGTGGCTCAAATCCTTTAGTTCAAAACACACCAAAAACACAACAAGTGTTTTATATTAGAGATTAGAGTTGAGCTCTAGGAGTCTCTTGGAGTATAAATATTTGGAGGTTGTTTTGTGGGTGTCGGTTAGAAAAATATTTTGTATTTGTGGTTGTAACAATTTGCCGCATAGTGAATATTTTTTTTGTTGTCGTTAGGCAACGGCCGTGGTTTTTCTCCATTTGGGAGTTTTCCACGTTAAATCTTTGTGACTTTATTCTCTTTAATTTCTCAATTGTTATTTTATTTTCTCATTTATTCCTGCTTAAAGACGGTTCGAGGGGCGGGAAAATAGCGATTTTCCCAACAAGTGGTATCAGAGCTTAGGTGTTATAATTTTTTGTCAAAAATCTTAGTATGCTCTGTGGTTGCAGCTTGGTCTGATCTTCCACATCAGAAAAGTTTTTTGTTAAAAAAAAATTATTTTTGTTTTAAGCTGGTGGAGCCTTTGGAGCTGGAGGAGCTTTGGAAAAGGTGGAGCCGTTTTGCTTTGGTGTGCTTGAGTATTGGTGGTGAAATAAATAATTACATGTCGAGGTAAATTCTGTCAAACGACACGAATTTAGTCTAAGGCAAGTGGATTTTAAGTGAGACCATTGTGACTCCTCCTCTTACCTGGGAATTTACCTGGTGTAATATTTATTTCTGGTCCTTTATTAAGCACAAAGTAAGCATGTCGGCAATGAGATGCGAGATTGAGAAATTTGATGGAAGAATGAATTTTGCACTATGGCAAGTGCAAGTCAAAGACGTGTTGATACAGTCTGGACTACATAAGGTTTTGCAGGGTAAACCAGTCAGCGGAAGAAATTCAGGAAAAGGCGGTGGTAGTGGAGACTCAGAAAAATTCAAGATTAGTGACGAAGAATGGGAGGAGCTGGATATCAAGGCGGCAAGTCAAATTCGCATGTGTCTAGCAAAAAATGTTCTTGCTAATGTGCTTGGATTGTCCACGACAAAGGAGCTGTGGGAGAAACTGGAAGAATTGTATCAGGGGAAAAATATATCCAACAGGTTATATTTGAAGGAGCAATTTCATACGTTGAAAATGGAGGAAGGTACAAAACTGTCCGATCACCTGAGTGTCCTCAACGGTATAATCTCTGAATTGGAAACTCTTGGAGTGAAAACCGAAGATGAAGATAAAGCTCTCCAGCTCATCCTGTCACTTCCTTCAACACATGAGCACATGAAACCTGTTCTGAAATATGGTAGTAAGGAAGTGGTGTATGCGGATGTGGTTAGTAAGCTCATTACTGAGGAGAGAAGACTGAATGAAATGAAAAATAAATCTTATGAGAATTCAGCTTTATCTGTCAGTATCAGGAAAAAGAATAAAGGCTCCGGAAAGAGGAAGGTTGTCTGCTGGGGGTGTGGTCAAACTGGACACGTGAGGAAGGATTGCCCAAACGGTGGAGCTGATTCTGCTAGAAGCTCTAACGTTGTTGCTGCCAATGTGATCTCATGTGGCGAAGGAGATGATGAGTTTTCTCTGTAGTTGAGAGAAGTGTGTTCTCATGGCATGATTGCTACCCGTTGAGATGTCATGGAAGAAGACGGATTATTGGTAGCTGGTCCACGGAAATACGCGCTGTATTGGTTGACAGTTGATGCAAGGTGCGTGGTGAAAAAATTATGTCGATGGCTAATGAACTCTCGGAAAGTCAACAGGAGGGTTGCACCATAAAATATTAGCGGGATCTCGACATGGCCGGTAAAAAATTCTTGGAGTCTGTGAAGTGATTTCAAGTGATGATACTCTTTTATGGTGGAGTATGATAATTCTTGTTATTAGAATTATGATTGTCGGTAACAGACAATGTTGTATTTTTTTTTATTTTCTTTTGTCAAGGTGGAGATTGTTAGCCGCATTTGTTGACCCAAAGAAAAAAAAAAGGTAAGGGATTTTACAATTCCACATCGAAAAAGAAAAGAAATAGGAGGGTATTCCCCTCCTATATAAGTGGCTCAAATCCTTTAGTTCAAAACACACCAAAAACACAACAAGTGTTTTATATTAGAGATTAGAGTTGAGCTCTTGGAGTCTCTTGGAGTATAAATATTTGGAGGTTGTTTTGTGGGTGTCGGTTAGAAAAATATTTTGTATTTGTGGTTGTAACAATTTGCCGCATAGTGAATATTTTTCTTTGTTGTCGTTAGGCAACGGCCGTGGTTTTTCTCCATTTGGGAGTTTTCCACGTTAAATTTTTGTGTCTTTATTCTCTTTAATTTCTCAATTGTTATTTTATTTTCTCATTTATTCCTGCTTAAAGACGGTCCGAGGGGCGGAAAAATAGCGATTTTCCCAACATTTGATATACTAAAAGTATATTAAAAATATATTTCTAAAAATGAAGTATCTTTTTAATATATTAAATATATACTAAAAGTATATTTATAAAAAATGAGATATTTTTAAAATTAAAAATTGAAGAATAAGTATTTTTCAAAAAAATTAATAAAAGTGAATATTATATATATATATATATATATAGTCATTTTGAAGAAATTCTAATATGAATGCGTGAAGGTGGGCCTCAAGGGTAGAGTTATCCGATCTCACAAGGCAAGCATTTTTCCAGAAATGGAGGCTTATATGACTGTATTATGAGTTTCTCCCATTTTTGGACACTTAAATATTAAATTCCATAGCCACATCCACTGGTTTTATAAACACGGTTTTACTATTTAGTTTCCCATTTACTTTGATTCCTCTCCTCTCTATTCCATAATAAATAATAAATTCATACATTAATTTTTTTCCAAATTCATTTACCTCCTTATAAAATTTGGTAATTACAAAAAATTTAAGTTATTTAAGCATGTTAAATTTAATTATAATTAAAATTCTTTCAATAAATTTTAAATTAACAGTGTTAATATAATTTAGGTTTTTAAATTAAGAGAATTTTACACTATGTGTTATCTTCTTCTTCTTGTTTTTTTTTTCAAAAATATCTAATAACTTTTATACATATTTAATATACTATACCTATATATTTGAAATTAGGATATACTATCAATATATTAGATATATATACATCTAAGTCTGGTATTTTTAAAATTAAAATTAATATTTTTAAGAAAAAAAAGGCATATTTTTAAAAATATTTTTATTTTTTAAATTATTTTTGAAAAAATTCCTTAAATTAACAAAAATTGTCGAATCAAAATTCTATTTTTAAATTAAAAATTTTGAAAAATAATTCGGGTACTGAACAGGATATTTTCCAAATAGTACGAGGAAAGCAATAGTTATAGACAAAAATTAAGCCGGTGTTATACGACTTAAATTTTAAAATTATATATATATAAGAACATTGCCACGCGTTGTTTTTATATTTTGCATGAATTTTGGAAGGTCATGCATTAAAAACTTCATTTTTTTTATCACCCATATGGTACCAATTAATTTTTCAAAAATTTTTGTTATTTTCTCTCTTTAATTTTGTCCAGATTTTCGAAAAAAAAAGATGAAAAATGAAAAATCCAAAAATAATAACAATAATAATAATGAAAACCTAATAATAATAATAATAAAAATAATAATAATAATATTTTGCGGTATTGCAGACTTTCAACTGTGGAAGCCCAGTCATGCCTCTTCTCATACAGTTTTTTTTTTCCCTTATTTTTATTTTTGTTTTGCCTCAAGAAAAGACTCTTAATAAAATTGTTATTTAATATATAATTTTTGTAGATAAAAGATATATATAAATTATCTTTGAATCCTCATTTCTATGTACTCATGCATGATAAACTTATAAATTAAAAGATTGCTTAATAAAATATCAATTTATTTTTTGAAATTAATTCAGTGCCCTTTTGGGGCTAAATACTACATCTTTTTAGGCATTAGTGGATGAATATATTGAGTGGCGGCCTAAAGAGCTGTTAGTCTCCACCTCTCCATAATTGTATTTTTTAAAGTGACAACCTTATTCTGATTAGGGTTCTGAAGGATACTTTTAACTGTCTTTTAGACATTGAGTCCTTTTTGTCTTAAAATCTATTAAACTAGCCCAATATTTAGGGTCTTTCTCCTTTTCTTATGTTAGCAGAAGGGGTAACAAACCAGCTGATTGGCTTGCTAAAACTGTTGCCCATCACAAGCTTACTTCAGGTTGGCTAGCTAATTGTCCACAAGTCCTGGGCCTTATATTGTATGTTGAATGTTGATTCCTCTTAATGTATATCTCTATTTTATTCTAATTAAAAAAAGAAATTATATACAATTAAATTAATTTATATTATCACTTAATTTCAGTTATAAATATAGTAAAAATTTTATTTTTATAATTTAAATTTTATCATTAACCCTTGAAAGTATTGGGCTAGAATTAATCCTACATTATATCTTATGAAAGAAGGATTGATTAATCAAGTTACTGAATCAATTACTCATAGAATTAAAGCTATATGCTCAATATATGCTCTTCATTCTATTTAAATTCAATGAATTATTAGCTTTATTTAATTTTCTTTTTCTTTAAGGTGGACGCAACTTACTCAATTGAAAATTTTTTATATAAATGATTTGATTAAAATTAATTTTACTAATTGATAAAGAATATAATTAGCTGAGAACAAGTCAAATTTATTAATCATTAAAATATAATATAATAAGACTTACAAAAAATTAAAAATTTAATTTTAAAATTTGAAATTTTTATCAAAAGTAAATAAAAATTTAAAATTAAATTTCAATTTGAGTTACAGAAAATATTATATTTAAGAATACAGTGAAACGATTTTGCTATAGATAATTTATTGCCAAATAAGACTGAATCAATCAATTATTACTATTGTAGTTTATTTATATTTTTTAATATTATTTTTGGTATTATTCATGAATATTTACAATACTATTGAACCTTAATTTTATAAATTTTATTGAAAGAAAGCTTTAGAATCCTCTGTCTTTCAAGAAAAGAAACGCAGACTACAGACAGGGATGAGACAGCACTCTTTCTGAATTTTTTTTCTCATCATGGCTTTCCTAAAAACACGGAGTATTTTATTTTATTTTATTTTATTTTATTTCATACATTTTACGTAAAAAATAATTTAAAATTAAAAAGACAGAGAGAGAGATGTAAATAACACACTGACAATATCTGACAAGTGAAGGCCAGGCGCTGCCTAAACATTTTGCATGAATTTTTGGACATTATTGCATTAACCCACCTGGCCTATTACAACAAAAGAATCGTAACTTCTCATTGTTTACATATTCAGATAACTGTGTTTTTATAGTTTTTTATTTGATAAATTTTAGTACTTTTTTTTTTTAAATAAGTTTATTAAATATGTTTAGCCCTTTTTCTCATCATAGCATTGATTTTGTAATGTATTGTCCAAAAAATAACTGCCACTTTACTTGTCATGTTAAACACTAAAATTAAAAGATTATATCAATATAAAAACTTTCTTCAATTTATTATTTTTAATATATGAACTTTTTTTATTGGACCAATTTTTTATTTTTTCAAAAATAATATCATATAAATATTTTTTTTTTATTTTAACCGTGCTTTTAACCATTCAAGCAGAGTTAGTTTTATTGCTATTTTACTTTAATGCTTAATTTTTGGATTATTTGATGTCAAAAATATATGTATATGGACAACATATATTCTTAGAGACATATAGGTGAATTTGCTATATAGTTAATAAATTTCTTTTATTACTTAACCTTATATATTTAATGAAATTATTAAAGTTATACAAGTTTAATATTGTTTCAATCAATGTCGAAATGAGTTATTATTGACTTTGAAAAATATAAATGTATAGTTTAGATATGTATTTAATTCTGATATCTAAATCAATAAACAGCTTATTTAAATTCTAATATTAAAAATAAAATTTCCAAAGTTAAAATTTCAAGGATATTTTCACTTCAAAAATTAAAATATTTTGAATGAGGAAAACTAACCAATGATTTTTTTATTTATAGAATGATTTTTGAAGAAAATGTACTTGTTTGAATTTATAAAAATTAAATAAAGTTTGAATTAGAAAAATATTTCACTTAAAAAGATTAAAATATAATATTTTGATGAAAAATAAAAATAATTAAACGAATATTACTGAAAATAATTAAAACAGTATATTTTAATTAAAAATAAAAAATATATTTTGAATAAAAAATTAATTAAAAATCGAAAGGTAAAAAATATTAAAGATCTTAAAAACTATTAAATTTTAAAGAATTTCTCTAATGCTGTTACTAAAATTCATCATACATGCATCCGAGGGATGATACTGGATTAGATAGCTAAAATTGATGTGTGATCGACAATTTAAAAAAAATTAAATGTTTATCTGCAATAATTTAAACTTTAGTGTGAATTAATATCAAATGTCAAAGATATATTAATAATTTAGATGTATATATGCATAAATATTTTGTCGGTTACTTTTTTTTTTTTCATATTTTAATTTATTGACAAAGCTGTCTATTGCTGAGTTTAATGATGGTCTTTTGGCATATTTTATTTACTAGAACCAGAAAACGACCAAATTTTGTTGCATCATCAATCTCCCTATGAAATTTTGGGAGCATTTGAAAGAATATTATTATTTAAATAAATTTGTGATACAGTTGGTGCAATGAAAATATTTCTTTATAACCTATATATTTACTCTAAAAATGTCCATATATATATTTTTAAAAAAAGCAAACCCGCTGGGGGTAGTCCAGCGGGCTAGCACCCAACCCACTAGGGGAAGGTGCGGGGTTCGATCCCCCAAAATATTTTCTGGGGATCGAATCTTTTTTTAAAAATATATATATATATATATTTTTAAAAAAGCAATTGTTGATTTAAAGTTTTCTTTGAAATTTTATTAAAATCAGAAGGACTTTTTAAAGACATACAATTTATAGGGTCTAAAATTACAGAAATTCTAATTATAAATAAAAAAAACTTGATAAAAAAAAAGGTAATATGCTACTAAAATAAAGTTAAAATAATTTTTTAAAAATATAATTTTATCAAATATATTTTGATAATAATAATGTAAATTGCAACATCAAATATATGTATATAGTAAATTCTTAATTGGTAGAATGACTATTATTCCCTCTTTTCTTGGAAAAATTTTAAGCATACAAGAAATGTATTTAGTTAATTAGGGGATAATTAAAAGGACATGACATAAAATTGGAGCTCCATATAAAATACTTAAGAATGATGAAAATAGATATATAATATTATTAGTTTGTTGCTTTCTATAGGTAATCTATATGCTCTTCTAATATGTTTGATTATTATTCTCAATCAGACACACTCATGACTAATTTTATAAATAACTAATATCTCTGAATGATTTGATGAAGTAGCAGAGATTTTTTATTTCACAAATCGATATGAAATAACAATATAATCACATATAAAGACAACATATTTGGGATCGAGCTTTTATGAGGATTAAAAAGATATCCAACATCAATACATCCTACCAATTCAAACTTAATTCTTTCTAGGAAAATCAAACACAAATCAAATGTGCCACGTAAATAGTGTAACATGTTTCGCTCCATTCCAATGCCTTCTAATTAGTGCAGAAATGAACTTTACAAGCAAGTTAACTGCAAAAGCAATATCTAGTTTGTTGTTAGCAAGATATAAAACTACTCCTATTGTATTGAGATAAGATATTTCAGGATCAAGAATCTCTTTATTACCTTTTTGTGGGCTAAAGGATATCCTTTTATATCAAGAGAATGAATAACCATTGGAGTGCTTAATGGATAAGATTTATCCATATAAAATTATTTCAAGATATTTCGATATATGATGCTTGATGGACAAGAATTTTATTTGACAGATACTAAACTTGAAATCCAAAATAAAATTTTATTTTTTCAAGATTCTTTATTTTGAATTCATTCTTTAAATAGTTTGCAGTAATTGAGATATTTTTTAGAGTTTCTAATATATTTAAATCATCAACATAAACTGTAACTATAACAAATTCTGAATTTATTTTCTAGATAAAAATATATGGACAAATGAAATTATTTTCACATTCATTTTCTCTAAGTATTCAAATAGACAATTATACCACATTCGCCTAGATTGTTTTAGCTTATATAAGGATTTTTGGAGCTCAATATAGTATATTTGTCAAGATATTATATGCTTCAGGCATCTTGATACTTCATGTGTCTTGAATCTTTCAGAAATTTTTACATATATGTCATTTCTAATGAACTATATAAGTAAATTATCACAATATTCATCAAATATATATTGCGTCTTTCAGAGGCTGCCAAGCATATTAAAAATCTAAAAGTAATAACATTCATGATAGGGGAATATATCTCATCATAAACTATACAAAAGACCTTGTGAGAATTTTTGTGCCATAAGTTATGCCTTGTATTTCATAATTTTATTTAACTCATTCTCTTATAAAATCATAAGTTATCATAATATAATGTCGAGTTCTTCAGGGATTGTCAAATTAATTTGAAAAGTAATTGCATTCATAATATATGAAATATGCTCTTTTTTTCATAATCTCATTTGATTCATTTCTTTTACATACAATACTCAATGGGTCTGATATCTTCTAGTGTCTGAATAACTGATCCAAATATTATATGTATAGCAAATAAATTTAGCTCAACCTATATTACTTCTTTCCATTTTAGCCAATCACTTCAATATCGAAAATTTTAAATATTTTTAGGCTCAATCATATTTTAACAATTTCAATAACAATATATTTAAATATATTATTAATAATAATTTCACCCCTTTTTCACATATTTCTAGGTTTTAATGAGATTTTAAAAATTTTCGATACCGAAATTATTTATGGGGTTACTTCTCTAAAAATACTTGATTATTGATCTATATTGCTTTTGACCTTTTCAGGAGTGTTATTTTTAAATTATTCATTTTTTTTCTTTCAAAGAATAATATTTTGAACCTATAGGTCTCCACATTTCTGGCGTATATAAAATTTATTTAGTATCATATCTATAGGATGTCCTACAGAAGCAATTATTCTTTTAGGAGCATTAACAATTAGAATGCGATATTTAGTGATCTTTGATTTCTATAAAGATATATAATAGCCGATTTATTCAGCAAATGAATTATTTTTTAAACTTCACGTTCACATCATACATATATCAAGAATGAACAAGATTAATGTATTTTAATTAATCTCTTGTGCTTTTGGCTATATTCATTTATCTTTCATTGATTATAAGAAAACTGATTCATCAAATTGATAATCTAAAAATTCTGCTCTAGAAAATTTATCGTTAAAGGTCTAAAATATCTAATTACATATAGACAATTAAAACTTATATAAATATCAAGATAATACAGATAATCTATTTTATTTCTTTAAGAGGATGCACTAAGAATACATACAATGTAATAAGAAAATTTTAATAATATATACAATGCAACAAGCAATTTTAATAATTTATACAATGCAACAAGAAATTTTAATATCACAAATTCTAGATAAAATATATCATGTCAGTTAAACACTAATTATAAAGTGAAAAACTTATGATTTGTAGATAGTCAAATACAAATTAAAGGTGTAACATAAATAATAACATGTATCTAAACATGTATCTAAGCGGATATATGAACTTTTTTATTTCATAAGCATAGGTCTAGCAATTAATTGTAAATGCTTTATAAAAAAAAATTAGCTAAACCATTTTAAGTGTGACATGTACAATAGAATGTTTAACTATAATTTTTATTGATGTACAATAATCATAAAATACTTTTAAAGTGGACTCACATGCATTATCTAGACAAACTGTCTTAATAGGATGATTAAAAAATATTGACATTAACTTTATAATTTGAGTAAAAAACTTATAAAAAATAATATTACGAGTTGATAACAGACAAACATGTGACCATAAAAGTTACAACATTAATTAAAATCATAAAATATTCAAATGGTCCACAAGATGAATAGATAGGACCACAAATATTTCTATGTATTCCTTGTAGAAATTTAGAGGACTCTAAATATAATTTAGATAGTAAATGTATCACAATTAATTTATTTTGAGCATGAAAAGCAGAAAAGTAATCATCAGGTAAAAGAATTTTTTAGATTTTCAGTGGATGTCTATTTATATTCTCAATAATACATTGCATCATGTTTGAACCTGAATGATCAAGACGATCATGCTAAAGTATAAAAATTTTGGGATTTATGTATTTTCAATGCATATAGTGCATCTCAACTATATTTATTTTTCTAGAGTATAATCTAGTTGATAAACTTAAAAAATTTTCTAATATGAACTTTTAGTTCAAATTTGTAGAGTTGATGTATAAAAATTCAATATCTCTTTTACTTTATTTCAATAGGATATCCATTACGATGCATTTTTTTAAAACTTAGTAGATTTTTTTGAAATTTACTTGAATACAATGAATCATCAGTATATAATTTTGTTCAAATTTAGAATATAGGGTAAATACTTCTAGAGTCTTCAACCACATTTACAGAACCAGATATCATATTAATATCAAACTCTTCTAATAAATATTTTTTGATCGTAGAGAAATATAGGAGTTGTGTCATTATATATCTTTTTAGCGCTTTTGATTTCAAAATTGGTAGTAAAAAAAATTTCACCACCACTATTTTTTTTCAAGACTCATCCATGGTCTTAAAAAAAGAATCACATTCACTTCAGAGAATGATGTCAAGTCAGTTGGACAAATTTGTTAATTTTTAATGAAAAGCTAAAAAGTTTATTTAGCTATAGGTAAATAAAAAATTAATTTAAATATTTTATGAATCTATGTTCTCAATATTACTACTGCATGAGCACATTTGAGGCATGAAAATTTTAATATTAAAAAAAAACTGTAATAAATCATTAATAATAAGATAATCAATTTTTAATTTATCATTTGAATAATAAAAAAATTATTATTTCTAATCGATCCTGTAGGGATTCTTAATTTTCTTTTTATAGTATCTCTAAGATTCACAATATCGAGGTGAATCTTGTTATCAAATACTCATAATAGATAATTTCTTCTTGATTATAGAATAATAATTTTCTGGTGGATTGAAAAAACTAAATCTTTCTCCATTCACTATTATAACTTGTAAAGACTATCGTGCCGATTACATGTTGTAATTATAAAGAAGAAAAAAAGAAAAATATAAGAAATTCTTTTATTGTTAAATTATCTCTCATACACTATCTATAATGAGAATATATAGCGATATGAATAGAATTTAGATAAGAACAAAAGATTATAATTATCATAAAGTTAATCATAATGTGAATAGAATAAAGTTAATCATAATTATGATAAGATAATATTAATCCAATTTAGTAGTCATCCGCATATCTCATAACACATAATTTAATTTTTAAATTAACAGAATTTACTAATTAAGGAATAAGTAAGAGTACCAAATGCGTGTTGGCCTCCATTAATTGCAAAAGCTAAGGGTGTGTTTGTTTTTGTTGTATATTTTTTGTTTTTGTTATTTTAAAACTAAAAATTATTTTTAGTTTTTGTTTTATATTTTTTAAGAATCTATTTTATATTTTTAAAAACTATGTATCATAACTAAAGCCAAAAATTAATTCTTATAATAAGAAATGAATTTTATTAATATAAAAAGTCTTATATAAAAAGAATAGTTTTATTGATATGTAATGTATTCTTAAAACCATATTTTATGGATTACATATTTATTCTAAAATAATTTTTATTTAATTAAGAAAATCTAAAATTTAATGATATTACCAAACACACTTTAGTTTTTTTTCCTAAAAAAGGCTAAAATTAAAAAATAAAAATCATCCCAAACACACCCTAAAGCAATAAGCTTTGGTTTAACACTGCTATTGGGTTGAAGTTTCCAAATTTCATTGTAAAATCAAACTGCAAAATTGTCGTGATGGCGGATGCTCTTAAGGAGGGATACAACTCTTAGTAATGAGCTTGGCTTTATTATAGAGGACTGTCGCTTATTTCAGAAAATTTTTACTGTGTAGTTGGCAACATATTCACTGTCTTTGTACTTATTCCTTTGTGTATATGGGTGATTCAGGTGGAAAATTTATTTTTTGGATTGAAGATACTCTCATAAAATTGTGAAAAAGGCAGAAAATCTATGTTTTCAATGAAAATTTTATTTAGTTTTCTCCTGTAAGAGCTGGGACAAGGAGATTTCTCTTCTTGTTAGCTGGGATGGGGGTGGAGACGAGGAGTATATTCTCTACCTCCATCCTGCACGAACCGATATACATAATATATATTATATATTAATATAATATATATACTAATATGATATATTATATATGTTGTATTTTAATTATTTATATATGTAAAATAAATTTAACTTAATATATTTTATTTTATTGTATATAACTATTGAATTATTATGTTATTATAATGCATAATTATTATGAATTATATTATTAAATTTTAATTTTTTAAAAAATAAATGAATATAACTTTTCTACAAAAATTCCTAAGACAAATAAATTTACCTTATTTATAGAGCGGGGAGGTGATCGATTCCCCTCTAAAGTGGTGACAAGAATGATGATTATTTTTCTACCCCCGCCTAGTCCCATTTTTGGTATCCGAATTATATTTCTCGTGTTATCTTATGCGATAACATTTATATATATATATATATATATATGTATTTGCACTCTTGATCTTATCTCTATAATAAATTCACGTTTTTCATTTGATTCAAGATTTTAACTCTCTGTTTAAATGATGATTTAGTATGATATGATTAAAATACAAATTGAAATTATTTTTTGACTATAAAAAATAAAAATAAAATATTAATTATAAAAATAAATTTAATATTATTTAATATGAATTTTAATTAAAATTAATATCAATTTATATTTAAGAGTATTATGATATTTTATTATTTTTACAGTCATACCATATTATTAAATCAAATAAAAATAACTTAATTAATATTATATACTATACTATTTATTCAAACATGATAAACTATGCTTATAATATTATATCATATATTATCATATTATGTCATATATTAAAAAATATATTGTCAACGATTCAAGCATAGTGTAAATTGTATGTATTGAATAAATTTATTAGTCTTGATTTAATTAATCCCAATTGAGTGTTTTCCTAACGGTTAATTTTCTTTTGTTAATATGAGCCTCTTTTATATTAATAAAAAAGAAGAAGAAAAAAAAAAGAGTACCATGGCAAATGGTAATAAAAAAGAGATCTAAAAATTGAGGAATGAGTAAGAGACTATGAGTCCCTTCGTCGGGTGCGATGCCATAAGCATAATTAATTAGTTAAAAATCTATTAGTGGAAGGGGCGGCCGAAAAGGCCCCGTTTTAGGAAACTTCAAATGTAAAAAGTCTTCAGTTTTATTTTCACATTAGATTCTGCAAGTGGTTTACTACTTTATTATATTTATATTTTATTACTATCCATTTATTTATTATTTATAGCCAAGTTGCTCGGGCCAAATTTAAATTAAATTAATTAAAATAGAGATTAGCTAAACTAATGATGGTATTAATTGTGTGATTACAACACACAATAAATAAAATTCAATAACTCCAACGATTTAATGGTGGGGAAAATAAAAATTAAATAAATGATTTTTTTTATTTTTATTTCAATTTTTGTAGAATAGCAGAAATTAGAAAATTACAAATTATAGGATTTACTTAATTAAATTATGGTTGGATAGTCATTATCTTCCAAATTCCTTGCAGTCGCCCATTCATTAGGCATTGTAAGAATTTTTAGATGTGAAATGAATACTATGATACCATTTACTGTACCATTCATTTCTTAAATCACATCATATTTATAAAATGTTGAATGAAATAAAATCTTTACTGTTATATAACATATCATAATTCTCAGTATATATATAATATTAATAAACATTAAGAGAAATTACATTATCTATATCGCTTTTTATTTTTTTAAAATATTTCATAATTTTTATATATTTTTAATATATTAATTATATATATTTGAAAGTGATACTTATTTTTAATATATAAAATATATAATACATGTATATCTATATGAGGAAGATATTTTTAGAAATAAAAATTAAAAAGTGAATATTTTAAAAAAGATTTTTAAAATATATATTTTTATAATTTTAAGAGAAATTTAAAAATTTTATCTAAAAAAAGAAATTTTTAAAAATTAATACGTAAAAATTCAAGTATCAATTTATCCCTTTCTATAAACAAGTCTTTAAATTAAAATTAATATGAAAAAAAGCAATTGTTATTTAATTCTTTTTTTGAATATTATTATTTTTTAATTCTTCATGAAATTGATTAATATACATTTACTTGTCTAACTAATCTAAGCCTAAAAATAGAAAAAAGAGGCAGCTAATAAATATATATATATATATATATAATACTACCTTCGTATTATTTATATAGAAAAAATAAGATAAATATGAAAATTAAAGAAATTTTACTTTTTTTATCTCTATTTACTTAAATACCTCTAAAAAAATATCTCTCAAATTAAATTTTTAAGACAAGAATATAAATAGTATTTTGTCTCATTTCACTCCCTAAAATTTATCTAAAATGACATATATTTTTATATAAAAAATACATTTTTTTATTTAAATAAAACAGAGGGAGTATTATATAATCTAATCTAAAATCTAATATAATCCAAGTTGTTTGATGCCTTTTAACACGTCATGAGCACACTAATAAACGAGCAAACCATAGGACTCCAAAACCGTTGGCGAACAAGTCTTGTAATGCGCCCACAGTCCCACAACAAATACACGCGCTTCACGCGCCAACCCAACGCATAATAAATCCGGAAACCAGTTACAAGTTTTCCTGAAAAGCGGTTTTGAACACACGACCTCCCGAAAACCAGGAGCCTTCATATGTTTTATTTTATTACTAATATTTTATTTTATTATTTGTGAAACAAAAAATAATTAAAATAATAAAATGCCTTTGAATACCGGGGAGCTTTTGGTGGGTCCCATTATTTCCCCAATATGTGGCGATTCGACCGCACTCTGACACCAAAACGTACTTGCCACGCGCTGTTCACTTCCTCCCTCAAATTTTGAACCCACTTGCATGCCTTTTCTAACCTTTTCTCTCGCACCTGTCCTTTACTTTTCTTTATTACCGTTTTGCAATTTTATTGTTTTCTTTTATAAAAATACAACAACAGATTAAATTAATCTATATAAAAAAATATTTATACATTAATTATATTAAAAAAATAATTATTTTTTTAATATAATTAATGTATAAATATTTTTAATTTATATTAATATGATCTATTTAACATTGGTACAATAATAATACCAAAATTTTTCTATCCTTTTATTGATGGATCGTTGAGAAAGCAAATAAGTCTTTGTATTTATACCTGCATCGAAATTAATATTTTTAAATAATATTTATTTTAAATAAATATTATATATATGTGCATAATTTATATAATTAATATTTTTTTTAATTTCATCAATAAATAAAAAATAAGAAACAGACAAACCATAATAATTTTTTGGAAATGCTAATTGGATATTTTAATGAGAGGTATTTTTTTTTATGGATTTCCTACTTTTTATTAATTAAACATTTGAGAGTTCGTTGTATCAATAAAAAAAAAAGACTTGATGCTAGAAGAAAACATTTGTTTTAAACTGACATTTTAATTTTAAATCTAATTGAATGAATAAAAAAAATTAAAAATCAAATGAAAATTTTCATCTCTAAACTTAAATAAACAAATAATATTATATATTTCATTTTTACTTGAAAAATACACAAAAGAGCAATTATTTCCATTCTCATAACCCTCTCATTTTTTCCAATAATTCAAATTAAAAAAATATAGAATAATTCTAAATATTATTGATAATATCTGTTGTTAAAATTCTCACATGTGGTTTTTTATGTTTAAAAATATCATATATCTATAGTAGGCGGCATATATTTTATTTGGATTTAAACTAATCTTAAAAACAATTTTTTTTATTAAGAAAGAGATTTAAATCAAGTATTATAAATAAATGAATGTCTATTGGGTTCCACAGTCTATACATGTATTAGGGTTTCTACTCTATAAATAGAGGAGTTTCCCATCAGTTTAATACTATGCTCATATCTCTTAGTCTATATTCTTCTTGTCCTCTTGTCTCTTGTCTCTTGCCTCTTCCTTTATTTTTTCAACACGTTATCAGCACGATTGCTTTGGTTTAAGGTTGTTTCGGTGTAAGACATTATGGATGCTACACAAACTTTAGTAGAAAAAGAAAATCGAGATTTGTGTATTGCTGATAGTGCATCAATGCACACGATTCTTAAAAATAGAAAATATTTTTCCCAATTGAAAATGGGAGAAGAATTTATTCATACTATATCTGGAAGGAAAAGAATTATTAAAGACTCTGGAAGAGCAAGTATAATACTTCCAAGGTGAACGATTATTAATATTAATGGATATTCCCCATTGTCTCACAGAAATTTATTAAGTTTTAAAGATATTCGCCTAAATGGATATCATATTGAGACAAAAGATATGGATACTAAAGAATTTCTTTGTATTACAAGTACCATATTAAACAAAAAATGTGTATTAGAGGAACTACCTGCAGTTTCCTCTGGTTTATACTATACTTGTATTCGCACAATTGAAATTAATATGGTTATAAATCAGAAGTTTACAAATCCAAGTGCATTTATTATTTGGCATGATCGATTAGGTCATCCTGGATCAATAATGATGCGAAAAATTATAGAATCTTCATGTGGACATCCATTGAAGAACCAAAAGATTCTTCAATCAAATGATTTTTTTTGTCCAGCTTGTTCTCAAGGGAAGTTGATTATTAGGCCATCGCCTAGTAAAATTCAAATTGAATTACCAGCGTTTTTAGAATGCATACATGGAGATGTTTGTGGACCAATTCATCCACCTTGTGGACTATTTAGATATTTTATGGTCCTAATTGATGCATCCTCAAGATGGTCACATGTTTGCTTATTATCAACTCGAAATTTGGCATTTTCGAGATTGCTTGCTCAAATAATTCGTTTAAGAGCTCAATTTCCAGATTATTCTATTAAAACAATTCGTTTGGATAATGCTGGTGAATTTACATCTCAAGCTTTTAATGATTACTGCATGTCAATTGGAATTAAAGTTGAACATCCTGTTGCTCATGTTCACACTCAAAATGGTATGGCAGAATCATTCATTAAAAGATTGCAATTAATTTCAAGGCCATTACTGATGAAAATAAAACTTTTTGTTTCTGCTTAGGGACATGCTATATTACATGCAGCATCACTTATTCGCATCGGGCCAACAAATTATCATAAATTCTCCCCTCTACAATTGGTTTTGGGTCAGGAACCAAATCTTTCCCATCTTTGAATTTTTGGATGTGCGGTTTATGTTCCAATTGCTCCACCACAACGTACAAAGATGGGCCCTCAAAGGAGGTTAGGGATATATGTTGGGTATGAATCTCCATCAATAATTAAATATTTAGAGCCTTTAACTGGAGATTTATTTACGGCTAGATTTGCTGATTGTCATTTTGATGAGTCAGTTTTCCCAGCATTAGAGGGGAGAAAATAAACAGTTGGAAAAACAGATTAGTTGGAAAGAATTATCTTTATCTCATATGGATCCTCGCACTGGGTAATGTGAATTAAAAGTTCAAAAGATAATTCATTTACAAAATGTAGCAAATCAATTGCCAGATTCATTTACTGATCCAAAAAGAGTAACTAAATCTTATGTTCCAGCTGAAAATGCTCCTGTTAGAATTGTAGTCCTGAAGGACAAGTTGTCCAAGCTAGTGAGTCTATTGCACGCCAAAAACGTGATAGACCAATCGGTTCCAAGGATAAAAATCCTAGAAAAAGAAAAGGAGCGAATGTTCAAAATGACCAAATTTCTGGAGAAAATGCTCTTGAAGAGCAATTTTTTGAGAAGACACTTGACATTATGAAAAAGTTTTCAGAAGAAACTCAGGTACCTGAAAATATTGAAAATGATGAGATCTCAATAAATTATGTCGTGTCTGGTCAAAAATGGAATCGAAGCCAAGTAAACGTCGACGAAATATTTGCATACAATATAGCGCTAGATATTGTAAAAGAAGATGAGGATCTTGAATCTAAGTCTATTGATGACTGTAGACGCAGAATTGATTGGCCAAAATGGAAAGATGCAATTGAGGCTTAATTGAAATCCCTTGAAAAGCGTAAAGTTTTTGGACCTGTTGTCCAAACGCCAATGAATATCAAGCCAATGGGATATAAATGGATTTTTGTACTAAAGCGAAATGAAACTAATGAAATTGTGAGATACAAAGCAAGACTTGTTGCCCAAGGTTATTCACAAAAACCTGGCATTGACTATGAGAATACATATTCTCCTGTGGTGGATGTAATTACACTAAGATATTTAATAAGTTTGGCAATTCATGAAAGTCTTAAAATGCATTTAATGGATGTTGTAACTGCCTATCTGTATGGCTCACTTGGCAAAGATATCTATATGAAAGTTCCTGAAGGATTTAAGTTGCCTGAAGCACAAAAATTAAATTCTCGAGAAGTTTATTCCATTAAGTTGAATAAAGCTCTCTATGGATTAAAACAATCTGGGCGAATGTGGTATAATCGTCTTAGTGAATATTTAATGAAAGAGGGCTATAAAAATGATGTTATATGTCCATGTGTTTTTATCAAAAGATTTGGATCCGGATTTACCATTGTTGCTGTCTATGTTGATGATCTAAATATCATTGGAACTTCAGAAGAGATATCTAAAACTGTGAATTTATTGAAAAAAGAATTTGAAATGAAAGATCTAGGAAAGACAAAGTTTTATCTTGGCTTGCAAATTGAGCATATTGCAGATGGTATTTTAGTCCATCAATCCACATATATAGTCAATGTGTTAAAGCGGTTTTATATGGACAAAGCACATCCATTAAATTCTCCAATGGTTGTAAGGTCGATTGATGAGAAAAAAGATCTTTTTCGACCTCGAGAAGATGATGAAGAACTTCTTGGTCCAAAAGTACCATATCTTAGTGCAATAGGAGCATTGACATATCTTGCTAGTCATACTCGACCTGATATAGCATTTGCAGTAAACTTATTAGCAAGATATAGTTATTCACTAACACGAAAACATTGGAATAGAGTTAAACATATTCTTCGATATCTTCGTGGTTCAATAGACTTGGGTTTATTTTATGCTAACACATCAAAGTCAGTTTTGATTGGTTATACAGATGCAGGATATTTATCAAATCCACATAATGGTAGATCTCAAACAGGTTACTTATTTACATGTGGAGGTACATCTATATCATGGCGATCTACAAAACAGACTATTGCTGCTATTTCTTCTAACCATGTAGAGATTTTGGCCATCCATGAAGCAAGTCGAGAATGCGTTTGGTTGAGAACAATAATTCAATATGTTCGAGGTACATATGGTCAACATCCTCAAAAAGAACTCCCAACAGTTTTATATGAAGATAATGCTGCATCAAGCACTATTTTAAATAATTATGCATACAATTACAATTATATAATATTTTGAGATATGAAAAATAAATTTATAATTGTAATATTTATTTGAATTAGCTCTAATATAAAAAATATATTATGAAAATTAGTATTTAACATTAATAAAAATGTGACTTATTTATTTATCCATCTTGTTAAAATGTTTTTCAATTTCAATATGAAGTTAAATTTTAATTGAGTTGTATGAATAAAATATATATAATATATTTATTTAAATGAATTATATGATGGATTATAAAATTTGGCACAATTTATTTAACATATATATAATATTTATAGTTTAATATTATATTAATTATTATATTAGCAATTGACACATTATTTATAAAATAAAATTACGGTAAAATAGTTTTAAAATATTAATATTGAAAATATATACAAAATAAAATACACAAGTTAATGTGAAAAAGATGATAATTGTGTTTGATATTTAACATTAAAATTTAATAATAAAGAAAATGAGTGGAAGAGCTTAATTGAGTTCATATCTCTGATTATAGATTTGACCAGTCACTTTATTTGTTTTAAATTATAAAATTAATTTTAGTTATTTTTTTATTTTTAAATAAAATAATATAATTAGTTAAATATATAAATAATTATATAAATTCAATCTAAAATAAAAATTTTCAATATTAATTATTTAACTTTAACTATATGGCGTTATATGACTATAAATAAACTAGTAGTACATATTTATATCGATAAAATAGTGCCCTCTTCATCTCATTTTTTTAGCTTATTATATTATTTTTTAATATTTTAAATTATAATTCGCTTATCACAAATAAAATTATTATTTTACTATTATTTTTATTTAATATATTTTTTTATAATAATTATAAATAATATTAAAAATTATTTAAAAAATATATTATATTTAATGAAAATATATTAAAAAAAATAATTCTTCACTTATTTAATTATATATTTTTCATATGTGTATAAATAATTCCTAAACTATAAAAATAGAATAGAAGTAGCATAAAACAAGTAATAGTTAAACTTCTTCGTTTTACATTGCCACGCAATACAACAGGGTCACTTAAATTCACCAATACCAATGTGAATTGGTTTCCACTTATTGGGAGTTTGTGTCACGCTCCTTAAATGAGACTGGTACTCATCATGTACTATCTATATTATTCTCTCATTATTCTATATCTTATTATATACATATATAATAATATATATTAAATGGTTAAACAAAATAAATTAAAAAAAAAAGGGGGCCAACCTCCTTGATTGCGGAAACCAGTGTTTTTGGAGATAAAAACAAGTTGCGTACGCAGTCCCTCTAAAACCCAGCGGCTCCCACTTTAGCCTCTCCTAACACGCAGACAAACTTCTTCCTCTTAAATGCCCCCTTCTCTCTTCTCTTTCTTTCTCCCCCCAAAATCACAATCATCATCATCTGATCTCTTTATCTCATTCTCTCTCTCAAAATGCGGATGAGTTGTAATGGATGCCGAGTTCTACGCAAAGGCTGTAGTGAAAATTGTAGTATTAGACCTTGTTTACAATGGATCAAATGCCCTGAATCTCAAGCCAACGCTACTGTTTTTCTTGCTAAGTTTTATGGCCGTGCTGGTCTTATGAACCTTATCAACGCTGGCCCTGAACATCTCCGCCCTGGTTAGTTTTTCTTTGAATTAATATTTACCCATTTTAATTTTTTTGGTATTTTGATATTGAAATGTTGATGGGTCTTTTCTTCATTTTGTTGGGTTTTGCAGCGATTTTCAGGTCTTTGCTTTATGAGGCTTGTGGGAGAATGGTGAATCCAATTTATGGATCTGTTGGTTTGTTGTGGTCAGGAAGTTGGCAGCTTTGCCAAGCTGCTGTTGAAGCAGTGTTGAAAGGAACTCCGATCACTCCGATCAACTCTGAAACGGCAGCTAATGGCCATGGACCGCCTCTAAAAGCTTATGATATACGTCATGTTTCTAAAGACGAAAACTCTGCTGTTTCCCACGATCCTAACCAAATCAAGACTCGTTGTCGGGTTAGGAGAGTTGGGAAGCCGAAAGCTAATAATAATAATAATAATGATAACAAGCTAAGTAGTGGTGCTAGTGGTGTTGGGTTTGGATCGGTAATTGAGGCATCAGGTAGGGATTCGTTGACTCGGTCAACGAGTCACGAGTCATCGGTGAGTCACCAGTCGGAGTTGGTAATGATGGACGGTGAGAGTAAAGAAAAGGAGGAGAGTATGGTCTCCGTGGAAAAGGCCGAGGCTTCTTTCCTATTTCGAGCGGAGCCAGAATCAGCCGCCGCCGCCGAAGCCAAGGGCAATGAAGGAGGAGGAGGAGGAGCACTCCAGCAGGATCATGCAAGCACAGAAATGGACGGACTTGGGCTGGAATTGACCTTAGGTCTTGAGCCATCATCACGTGCAAGTCACGTGGTTATTCCAGTGAAGAAAAGAAAACTTGAGACACTTGGTTATGGGTCGTCAGATGATGACACGTGTAAGATGGAGCTGGGATTAGAGTATCCAGCTTGTCATTGAAAAGAAAAAATAAATTAGGCAAAAAAAAAAGGGAACAAAAGTGGGAGTGTAACTAATGAAAGAAAAGGTCCAGTTTTGGCGGCTCAGCTCGATCCATCGGCTCTCGTTTAGAAGAGAAATGCTTTTGTTTCTTATGCTTTTATGGCCTTTATGGGGTTTATGGTGAAAAACAAAATAGAGGTGTATATATATGGTTTTTGCTTAACATGAATACAAATGGTCAATCAATTGAGGGATCTTGTTTTTTACTGTTATTGTTTTTTCCTGACGTTTTTTTTAAATTTTTTGTTAAAAAAACAGAAGAAAAAAAAATCTAAGCTAAGAGCAATTAATTTAATTGATAAATAATTCTATTTCTTTTAATTAAAGAAGTGAATTAAAATTATACAAAATATTTCACTTCCTTTGATAAATGGTAATTTCTTTATCGGAGTTCAATTCAGGGAATTGATATTGTAATATTGCCTTTTAAGAAAATTAAATTATGTCAATTTTTTTAATATTTATTATTTTAGTATATTTTTAATATACTAAAATATATTTTTGAAGATGAAATATATTTTTAGCACATATTTTTAAAGAACTTTATTGGGACTAAAACACAATTAAAGACTGAAATTAAAGTTAAAAAAAATAATTAAGATTATGAATGGAGCAAGACCTGGGAGGGTTGTGACCAGTACGAAGAAACAAAAAAAAAAAGGATATAATTACCGTATGCGCGGGAGTTACGGGTAAAAAGATGTCAGTTTACTCATGCGCGTGTCCTGCACCTGTTCAACCCCTTCTGTTTCTAATATTGTACTCTTCTTCTCCACCATTTCATGTCTTTTTTCTTCTTCTTTCCACTCGATACGCCACATACTATTTACTAACCAAACCATTTCATTTTTCCATTACTATTATTATTTTTCGCTATTATTATTATTATTATTTAAATTATTTATCTTAACTTATAAAAATTAATATACGAACATTAAATATTTATAAGCTAATATAAATTTATAAATATTTAAAATTTTAAACAGTTATCGAGTTACATATTTACTTTAAAGATTTATAAATAATTGACAGATACTTAATATATTTAGTAAAAAATAAGTTATAAACATATTTATTTTTAAAATGACTAAAAATAATATAATGACATAATATTATCAAGAGTATCTATTAAAATAAATAATAATAATATAGTAAATTATTTGATCAAATTAATTTATAAATTAAGTAATTATAAATACTAAAATAATAAATTAATTTTTTATGATATAAATTAGACTTATAAATTTATAAAATTATCTAAATAAATACTCTCTTAATTTTATTCTCTCTTTCATTCATAAGCGCGCACACACATATATATATATATTATTTTTGCTTTTATTTTTTTTAATATATTTAAATTCTGTTCTTTTGATATAAAACATATATAAATTATTTCTCTTTATAATTTTACCCCACTTTCACTTAATTTCTTTCAATATATTTAATTTTTAATTTTAATAAAGGCTCAAACGCAAAGTCTATCCGCTAAAATGATGATTTTAATATTATTAAATTAAAATTTTATTGATGCATATTTATTTGTTTTAGTAGTATATATAAAATAAAAAAAATTAAGAATAAAAAATTTTAAATTTTCAATGTTAAAATTTTCTTTATATGTATTCTTTTAAATCCATTTTACATCTTAACGTTTATATAAATGTTTACAGCCTATTTTCAAGCCCTTGAAAACCGTAGGATTATTTATCAATTGAAGAAAATAAATAATCACTACCTAAGGGCGAGGATTTAATAATTAATCGATTTAATATTTAATTTAATTAATTGATCATATTAAATTACGATCAATTTGATTAAAAAATTAGATTAATTCAATTTTATCAATTTAGTTAATGGTTAATTAGTTCAATTCTATTAGTTAACGGTTAACAAAAAAAATAAAAGAATACTTTTTATTTAATTTTTTATTAATTTTTTTAGTTCTTTAATTATATTAATTTTTTATTGTAAAATAAAGTTATTTTTTATTTAGTTCTTTATTATTTTTTATTTAATTATTTAAATTTTTTTATTGTAAATATAATTGTTTATTATAAAGTAAAAACAATTTGGTTAATTGGTAATTAATCAAACCGACTAAAAAATTTTAATTAATTAACCGAATTAATTGAAATTAAAATCAATTCACTTAAAAAAACCTCAATTAAAATAATTAGTTAAAAATTAATTTGATCAGTTAATTAACCGACTTACTATATACTTATGCCTACCACAGTGAATGAGATTGAATTAGACAATGATAATTGTGGTGGTTGCATGGGGCAAATTACTAGCTACTGATGTAATGATTTTTAACTTTTTTTTTTGTAATACGGTCTCCTATGACATGTGATAATAAATATTGGGTATTGAAAAGATAATATATAGATAAAATACTTGTTGCTAAGATAAGATTGTTAAAATGGATGTATGAACATATTAAAATATGAATGCATTGGAGAAAAAAAATGAGGATAACTCATATTAAAGATAAAATAAGTGAATATAAATTAAGGTGATTTTGTTGTGTAAAATGAAAATCTTGTGATATACCTGTCAGAAAAATTAAATAAATTAAGATAAATATAGTTTGGAGAAGCTGAGATAGATTTAAATCAACTTGAACAAAAGTGATTTAAAATAATTTTATAATTTTATGTCTCTCGAAAAATATAATATCACTTTAAGTGAAAAAGAATTTATAGAGTTGATCTCAATTAATTTAAAATTAATATTTTTAGTTGAATTGAATTGAATTGAGTAATTTATTTATAGGTTAAATAAATTATTGATTAAAAACTAAACTTCAAATTCATAAATAATTGCAACCAGCTTGAAATTCAAAATTTGATAAAATGAAAAAAAAAAATCCACTTGTCAATCTAACAAGTTAAATATTACTCACATATTTCTAGAGGGAAGGGATGTATTGAATTAAGATTTTAATGAATTTTAATTGACTTTAAAAATTTGATGGTTTTTTATTTAAATTTATTTTAAATCTTATAAAATATGATGGTATTCAGTAATAATTTTTTAAAAGTTTATTAAAATTTAATGATATTCAAAAAATCATTAATTTTGATGAATTTTATAAATCTTTGAATTTCATTATATTTCAGGATGTTAAATATAAATAAAAAAAAACTCTTTTACAAACTCACCCTCAATTCCAAATATTTTATAAATTCAGTATCCATTTCAAATTTTTTTATACTTATATATCTCTCACTAAAATTCATTTCTTTTTAATATAAAATTTCTCTCAATATATACCACACAATACTTCACGCAATACTTCATAATACTAATATTAGACTAAATTATATTCTATAAAATGATATTCTTATGCCATTAAACTTTTGTTAATAAATATTTATCTCATTACATGGAAGGCATATTTGAAAAAATTTTATGGACTTAATTATAAAAATATTTTTAAATAATTTTTTATAAGTTGGATTTTTTGTTCTCAAGTTCCCAAATATAAATATAAAAATAAATATTATTTACCAGATTATAACATTATATAAAATTATTATTATATTTTTTTAAAATTTTAATTTTTTTGAATATTAAAAATTTTACTTATTTACTTTTTATTATGTATTAAAAAGAAATATAATAAAACTTTTTTGATGCAGTAAAAATTATTTTTTAATTAGTTTATATTTTATAAGTATAGTTTATTAAATCAATTAATAATTATTAGTTCATGTGTGAAAAAAGTTATTAATTTATAAAATTAATTTATATTTCTTTATTAGTTAATCAATCATTATATTAGTACACTATATTTTTATTGAATTACTTAATATATAGAATTAGTTAAACAATGGTTAAAAAACTTTATTATTTAAGGTGATTCTAATTATGTATGATGCATTGACATTTAGGTGATATAAGTTGAATATATTTTAAGTACTTTTGAATTATAGAAATTTTTTGTTGTCTTATTTTAAAGTATATTACATTTTAATAATACCAAATAATATTAAAATTTTAAAATATGAATAAAAACGTGTCAATTTAGAAAAAAGGTTCAATGAATATGCATGTTGAATGATATATTTAATGGATTCTGAAATATTATTGAATTGTCTTATTAGATAGTTTGAAAATACATAATGTATAAAAAAATCAGTTGTATTTTTTTAATGTTCTTCCACTATAAAAAACACATTAGTTTTTTTAATAATTTATTTTGTATATGATAATAAATATTGGAGATAATATAATATTTTAATATATTTATCTAATATATTTTATATTTCAATTCATCTTTATATTTTATATTTTATAATTTTTATCTTACAACGAAAATATTGAAAAAACTTGATATCTATATATTTTATTTATTTACTGTAAAATTTTATAATATTTATTCATTTGTCCCATATCATAAAACTTATATTTATAATATAATATTTCTAATGAAATATATTATATTTTTATCAAAAAATTAATTATTTGAAAAAAATAAGAATTTCATCAAAATTTATAATGAAAATCCAATAAACTCCATTAAAATTTCATATGGAATTCTAAAAGAATCTATAGAATTTTATGAAAATTATTAATTCTTTTAAATTCTATTAAAATCCTAATCTAATATACCTTCCTTATAATTTTTTTTGATAAAATATTTAGAATTATAACAATGGCATTTGATTATAACTATTTCTTTTTAATTTAGATTTTTAGAATTCATAATTTTAAATATTATTTCAGTACAATTGATTTTAATGTTGATTAATATATAATTACTCGTAAATTTAAAATAACTGATATATATATATATTATATTGAGTGTTTACATCTGAGTGAGGGAGAAATCAATCTTGATATTATTATTTAAAAAATATGTATTTACCATTGTGTTTCTCTGTGTGTATAGATATACGTATAAAGAGTGTTTTTATATAAATAAATATCATTTTAATTAATTTTTAAATAAAAACAATATGTTTAAAATAATTTAATTAAATATTATTAAACTGAATTCAGGTTTCAAATTTAGAATATTTAAAATATTTATTTTAACTCTATGAATATGAATTCAATTACATAGAATTAAGCATATATAATTAAACTAAAATTCAATAAAATAAATAAAAATTTGAAATAAATAGCACACACTAAATTTCAAAATTTCATGTTGTATTATCCCTCTCTCTTCCTCCACGCCCCTGTCACTGTCTGCGGGGATCCTGTTAGATCCAATAGAAAATTCAATAAATTTTACAAATTTTAATGTTTTGTAGCATGATATGATAATTACATAGCACGCACAAAAAGCAGAGTGAATTAGCTCTTTGCTTTCAAATTTTTTTTTTCAATTTTAAATTTAAAAATTGTCTATTAAAAATTAGTTTTCTAATATTGAATCTTGGACGTATAAGAGTTTGATATAAGATAAAAGGCTGTCAGTGATACTCTAAAAGAGCTATAAATTATAAATTTATGTATAAGATCTTTTTCTATACATAGCCCATGGGTTTAGGTGAGAAATCATGGGCCTAATTATGGTCAATAAGCTCTTGTGTTGTCAAATATTTCTTTAACAGAACCTATTAATGGAAGATTTTTCTATGGTTTAATTTGCCATTCATGGTTGCATGGGTTCATTGAACAGTGCCTATTCAATCCTTCAACTTCTCTTTGCATCTTTGGTTTTTTCTTTGTTGACTTTTTCTCTGCTGAATTTTGTTAGTTCATTTGATAATTAAAACATAGTATATGAGAGATTTTTTCTAAAACATAGGAGCAAGTCCAGTTTATTACCAAAATATATGATTTGCTCTTATATTTATTGAAACATAGGAGTCAAGTATAAAGTTTTAATTTGAGCATTTATATATTTTTTATTATGTTAAACTGAAGCTTTAAATTTCGGTTTAATGGATTTTTTTTAATTAAACCGAAAGAATAATTTTCGATTTAACCAAATCGAAAGTTATATTTATGATCTGGACAAAGATTTTGTCAGGGAGAATTTTGCCGCTACAATGCCTGGCCGAGCTGAGGGGCCATCTTTTTTTTTTTTTTTTTCAATTTCTTCTACATCAGTGATGGTGATGGAACTGTTAAGTTTAAATCACTCAATCATTTCTTTTAATATTTTTAAATATAAATATTTATTATTTTTATTTTTTTGAGTTTTATTTTTAAAAATCAATTTTTTTAAAAAATTGATCATTATTTTTTTTAAATTTAAATCATTTAATATGATTTTTTGTGAAATAATAAATTTTTGTAAATTTATTTTTTTATAAATTTAAATAGTTATTGAATTAATTTTTAAAATTTTTAAATTTATTTTTTTTAAATTTAAATCATTTAATATGATTTTGTTGTAAAACAATATTTTTTTATATTTAATTTTTTTTATAAATTTAAATTGTTATTGACTTAATTTTTTAAAATTTTTTAAAAATTAAAATTTTATTTTAAATTAAAATAACTTAATCTATGCACATTTAATTCACATTTAATGAGATTAAACGTGTACATAGATGAAACGGTTGAGTCTCAACTCAACGTTTCCATTTGATTTTTTTAATTCTTTTTATTTAAAAATAATAATATTTAAAAAATATAATTTATTTATATCAACTTTCAAATTTTTATAGCTCTCTACTATCTCAAAACTCTTCCATTTCTATTCTCTTTTTAACACTCTTTCACTTCAACACTTTCTCTGCCATCTCTAATTCATTTTCTTCTCATCTCAACACTATTTACTATCAACCCTCTCTCAATTTTCATATAAACTTTCTCTCCCATACTCAAAAAATTTCCATAACCAATTTACTTTTTAAACCATATCCAAATTTATACTATCTCTCAAAATTAATTTTCCACCTCTATTATTTTCACTTATAAAGATAAAAAATAATTTATTTTTTAAGTTATTATAAATTTTGCATTTATTTTTGTTAATGTTTTGCATTATATATTTTATTTTTATAGATTTTTAAAGTTCTAGGAGCATCGAAGTTATTTATCTTCTTTTAAATATCTATTTTCATTTTAAAGTTTTATTTTTGGTTAAATTAATTTTAATAATGTAAAAAATTAGAAAAATGAGGCTAAAATTTAGGAAATATTTTTTTTGAAATTTGTGATAGTATAAATATTAATTTTCATAGGGATAAATCAAATTTGTTTAATTAAAACTATGACTTTAAATTTAAGAAAATTATAATTATGATTTTAATTTTTTTTTCTATTTTCAAAAAGAATTTTATTTTTATATTTTTAGTGTATGTTTTATATATTTGTACGTAAAAATATTTAAAAAATTGTAAATAAAAAGAATACAATATGGGAGAAATGTTTTTTTTAAAATATTATTTTGTAAATTTTATACAAAATAATATTTTCTAATATAAATGAAATATTTTATAAAAAAATAAAAAATAAAATAGTATATTATAAATGAAATAATAATAATAATTTTAAAATGTTTAGGCGGTAGGAAAAAAATTATAAGACTAAAACAATTTAATTAAAAAAATTATAATTTTAATAAAAAAAATTAAACAAAAATTTATAATTTCAATTTGATTTAAAATGAAAAAAATAACAATTCTTCAAACCAAAACTAATAGTTTCAGATTGATTAAAAGTTTTGATTTGATTTAAAATAGAAAAAAAAATTTATTAATCCGAAATTTATAATTTCGATTTAACAATCAAATTGAAACTATAAATTTCGATTTGATTTAAAATTGTTCGGAGCTTTTAAAATAGTTTTTTTTTCAATTATACAACATTAAGGTTTTTTTTTGTTTATAATTTTTTATTTTTTATATTTTTATGATGTATATTATAAATATACAAAACGCACTAAAAATATATAATATTTGTATAAATTCAATTTAAACTAAAATAAATAAACCCATAATTCTATTTTTTTAAATACAAACAAATAGTTTTAATTAAAAAAATTACCTCTAAAATTTAAATTCATGAAACTTAATATAAATACTATCACACGTTTAAAAAAAAAAATTGTAAAATTTAAACTCAATGTGCTAATTTTTTCCATTATTAAAATTAATTTATTCAAAACTAAGATATTTAACTAAAATATAATATATGCCATAATATGTAAATGTAAATAAATACTAAAAATGAGAAAAACACCTTATTTGCTCCTAAAATTTTATAAAATCTTTTAAAAAAATATATAATACAAAAATTAGTTAAAATAAATGTAATAATTATAGTAATTTAAAATGGAAATGATTTTTTTCGTTGTAAGTTAAAATGATAGTATAAATTTGAGATAGGGTTTGAAATAAATTGGTTATGGAAATTTTTTGAGATTGAGAGAAGGTTTATAACAAAATTAAGAGAATTAAGTAGATAATGGAAACTTGAGATGAAAAGAAAATGAAGGATTGGAGTGTTAAAGAGAAAAAATGAAAGAGAAGAGGATGAATGAGTGTTAAAGAGAAGAAAATAAAAAGTGAAGGGTTGAGAGTTGATATAAAAGAATATTATTTGAAATATAATTATTTTTAAATAAAAAGTTATATTAAAAAATTAAAATTAAATAAAATCATATGGGACCAATCTATAACATTACCTTTTTTACAAAATTTTTTTTAATAATAATTTAAATTTTTAAAAAGATAAATTTTAAGAAATTAATTAAAAAATATGGAACGGTTGACACTCAACCGTTCCATCCTAAATAATTATAATTAAAAAAACTTAAATTTACAATTATAATTTTAAAAAATAATTCTTCTATTTTATTTTTTTTAAATAAATTTAAAATAAACCAAAACTTTAAGTTTCGGTTTAATATAAAAAAATATAAAAATACTCAAACTAAAACTTTGAGTTTCAATTTGAGCATTTGACTTTTATATTTCAGTAAATATAGAAGCAATTACCATATTTTGATAAAAAAAAAATAAGACTTACTCCCATATTTAAAAAAAAAATCTTATATGAATTATATTAGGTTGAGTCTCTCATGGCAATGAAGTTATGAAGAAGGTTACTTATACATACCAATATAATGCATAATTTTATTTTGATAGATATCAAAACCTCTAATAAATAAAAAATAAAATTTAAATTAAAGTACTAATAGTTAATAATTAAAAAATTTAAACATCAACGATAATAATTTAATAGGTCTAATATATCTGTAACCCTCTGAACTTTATAAATTTGATTTTTGTCCTATGTATTTATGTATTTACCAGATTGCTCCCTGTACTTATCTATTTTATTCCTAAGACACTTATATAATCACATATTAGTTATTTTTTCTCTTATATTTGTCTATTTCATACTCACTCTATAACTAGATAAAGATAGTACTACAAGTACATGTAAGTATCTATTTAGTAAAAAATATATAAATACAATGGGCAAAAATAACTAATATGTGATTATATAAGTGTCTATTAACACAAAATATATAAGTACAAGGAGAAATCTGATAAATATATAAATATATGGGACACAATGACCAAAGCTACAAAGTTCAGAAAACAATTGATGATAATAGACTCAACCTGAGGAAAATGCAAATCTAAAAGATTCCAACATTTTTTTCCTTCTTCTTCTTCCTCTTAATATTTTTCTTCTTAATGTTTACTTTTCTTTTTTTTTTTCTTCTTCTTATTTTTTTTTTATAATGATTCATTTGTATATATTTGAGGAATCTAATTAAGATTGTAAATCTCCTTTTTATATTTGTATTTTTTCTTTAGTTTGGTGTTGTTTAACTATAATATTAGGGTTTTTTTTTTGTTCTTAAACTATATTGGCTTTTACATATTCGATAAAATGCTCAAAATGAATTCTTTTTTCTTTTGTAATTTTTTTTCTATTTTTATCAATTTGTATTTCTTAAATTGATATATATCATTCTTTTTTGAATTGTATTTGCTTCAATTTTATTTGTATTTGTATCGTTTGTTTATATATAAAAGTTGGAAAATAATATATCAACAACACATCTTCAATATATACACTAAAATTAACCGACATATAAAAGTTGAAAAAAAAATATAACATACATATACTATAATTAAGAACATATAAAGACTATATAAAATATATATAATATATTCATAACATATATATAACATAAAGGTTGAAATACAAAATATCTACAATATATAAATAATATATCAACAACATATATATAATATATCTAAAAATATATAAAATGATGTTATTAAAGTTCTTTTTAAGAAATTTTTATAAAATTATGTTATTTTCTCTTAAAATTATTATTTTATAAAATACTATTTGAAATAAACTAAATTTTTATTTTTTAAAAAAATTATAACATATACATAATATATCTGTAAAATATACACAATATATATAATTTTAAAAAATTATTGAGATTTTGATGGGAAGATGATAATTACGTAGTTTTGTATTTTTCTAACTTTTTGGCATACTTTTGATTTTTTTTTTTTTATAATTGTCATACTTTTAAAAAAAGTTTTGCTTTTGAAGGTAGTTTTGTAAAATTCCTTAAAAAAAATCTCAAATTGAAACAAAATAATAAATAAAAGGTTAATCACATAAAATTGATCAAGGTTAATCAATGTTTTAATTTGTGATGTTTCATAATATATAAAAATACAAAATTTAACAAATTTCATACTTATATAACAAAAAATAATGTAATTTATTACAACAATAAATATTAATATAAATGCATAATTAAAATACAAAATATATATTTTTGTTCCAAACATAATTCATTAAAATAACTATGTATATAGAGTTTATAGGGGTTTCTAAAAACTACCTAAAAATCAAAAGAAATTACAAAAATATATTACTGTTTAAAAAATTTACAAAACTATAAAACTTAGCCTCAAAATAACAAAAACACACGCCCCTCTTTACATCATTACCTTTCCTTCATCATCATCATCATCATCATCTTCTTATTCATTCTTCATCATCGTCAAATCGAAAAAATAAAACAGAATTGTATCATCATCATCTTCATTCTTCTTGTTATTTATCATTTTGTATGCAACTAGATAAATCTTTATTTTTGACGCCATTAAATTCTTTTTCTTCCTCATCTTTTTTCTTCTTCATCATCATCAAATTGATAAATAAACAAATCAAAATCAAAGGTAGATAAGAATTCACTATCAAAAAGAGGAACAAATCAATATTAAAAACTAAAAAAAAAAGATCAAAAAAAAAAAAAACTCTATCATCTTCTTCATTAAAAAACTCTAGCATCTAATTTGCCAACATCGATGCAAGGAAAAAGAAGATTCACCAATAAAAAAAAGAAGATATGAATCATTAATTGATGCTGAAAAAATTTACATGCAATTAGATATAAAAATTTTAATCCATAAGGTAAAATATTCGTTTCTATATTCATTTTAGTTTTCATATTAATCTCATTCTTCATCTTCATCTGTCTTTTTAAACAAATATTCACCTTCTTTAAAAAATATAGATTTAAATCATCAAAAATAAAAAATATAGAATAAAAATACAGATGTGTTGTACTAGTAGATATTTTGTGAATGTAAAAAGAATACAAAATAAAAATATAGATGTATTATAGATATATTTTAGATATTTTGCGAATATAAAAATAATACGTAATAAAAATATAGATGTGTTGTAGATATATTGTAAATATTTTGCATATGTAATAAGAAAAATACATAATAAAAATGTAGATATATTTTTGATGTATTGTAGGTGTGTTGTGTATGTAAAAAGAATATAAAATAAATTATTTATGTATTATAAATATTTTATAGATTTTTTGTGTAAGCAAAATTATTAATATATTTTATGTTGTATATGTTAGAAGAACATAAAATAAAAATGTTGATTTATAATAAATGTATGGTAGATATTTTGATATATTATAGATGTATAGTATATATTGGATATATATAGTATATGTTATATATTTGTAATAATATGACATAAAAAATGTTTCTGGATAAAATAACATAAAAAATAAGTCGTAAAAAAATAAAAAAGAAAGTATATAAAAAAAATTAATGTTAACATGGTGTTAAGCAAAATGAGGGGCTTATTAATACTATTAACAAAGTAAAGGTATACATGAAAAAGAAAAGTTGAATAAAATCAAAAGCTTAAAAAATCTTTTATGATTGAAAAAAAGAATTTGTGTAGCATATTTGAAAAAGAAAATTGAAAAAAAAGGTAGATTGTGTTAACTGCTCAAGTTTATAATTATATATTTATAATATAATATGTATATATCTATATCTTATAATTTAAAAGTGAACCTATAAGCACGATAGATCAACAGTGATTCTAGGCTCACTTGCCTGATTCACCCTTTGTTTTTTGTGTACAATCCCATTTGAGCCCCATTTTTTGTGAGTTATTACTGCTTGTTTTTTAATTTTATTCATACACATTGGTTTATATTTAATTTTATGTGTTCAGAGTTATACATTGCTTTATATTTAACCTCATGTGTTTAGACATAACTTAATTTGAATATTTTTTTGAGATTTAATAAGAAAAATACCCCTAAATAAGGTATTAATAAATTTTAGATACCACTAATCTTAAATAGACTTTTTATGCCAAAATTGCTCTTTAACCTAAAAAATATATTTTTTCTTTATCTTCCTCTCTCATCTTCTCACACATCCTTCCTCTTTCTCTTTTCTTTTCATCTTTTTTTCCTTCTTCTCTCCCTCATGTTCTTAACTATCCATTAACGTCTTTTTTTCTTCTATTTTCTTCTTACTCTATCTCATGTAATTTACCAATTAAACTTATGTAGATTTTCATCGTTTCTCCTCATCTTCTTTTTTTTTTTTGAATTTTTCTATCATGCCAAACTCTACTGTCTTTATTTTACTCAAGTTATTCAATTTTAGATCAACTCAAATCAGTATGAAATTTTAGATAATGATTTATTGTTTCCTTTTTTCATTTTTAAAGAGTATGAGAATGTTGTGGTTAGATTCTATAATTTTTTTTAATTATTTAGCCTTTTTTTTCATATTAGTGTTTGAGATATGGATTAGCAATTTTGCGGTTCTTTTATTTAATTATTTATAATTAGTTTTCTTTATTATGACTCAACTTGTTGTTTGTAGGTTGCATATTAAGGTTAACGTGGATTGTAATTGGCCATAAAGGGTTTGTTTATTTCATGAAATTATATATTTTTTGAAGAAAATTTTATTTTGTATTTTTTTAGTTTTTTGATTTGAGTTATTTTGAAGTTGGTATGAATAGTTGTGAGTTATTTTGAATTGATATGAGTTATTTTGAAGTTGATACGTGTATTTTTTATGTTGATATAGTTTGTTATGAGTTGTTTTGAAGTTGATATGAGTAGTTGTCAGTTGTTTTGAGTTGATATGAGTTGTTTTGAAGTTGATATGAGTAATTTTGATATTGATATGAGTAATTTGTTAATATAAGTAGTTCTAATGTTGATATGAGTAATTTTAATGTTAATGTGAGTTTGATAATAGTAGATATGAGTTTGATAGGAATTGTTTTAAGTTGATATAAGTGGTTTTGAGTTTATATGAGTTGTTTTGCATTGTTTTGAAGTTGACAATAATAGTTTTGATATTGATATAAGTAATTTTAATGTTGATATGAGTTTAATAATAGTAGATATGAGTTATTTAAAGTTGATACGAGTAATTGTGAGTTGTTTTGAAGTTGATATGAGTAATTTTAATGTTGATTTGAGTAAGTTTAATGCTGATATGAGTTTGATAATAGTAGATATAAGTTTAATATGAGTTGTTTTGAAATTGATAAGAGTAGTTTTAAGTTGATATACGTTGTTTTGCGTTGTTTTGAAGTTGACATGAATAGTTTTGATATTGATATAAATTAATATTAGTTGATATGAGTTTGATATGAGTTGATATGAGTTTAGTATTAATAGATATGAGTTTAGTATTAATAGATATGAGTTTGATATAAATTTATTTGATGCGCAGGATTCTTTCACTAAGTTAGGAAAAAAGTCATCCGAAGTGCAACCAATATCGTGAGCGTGATCACAATAGATCTACTTGCCAAAATTTCATTTGTTTGCATAATTCTTCAGGAGCATTGAGTGTTCAAAAATAAAACCAATGTGTATTTATATATTGCATTCATTTTTTATTATTATGCAGTAGAATGGTTTGCTGTATAATAAATGTTTTGTATTGTAATACATAATGTCTAATAATTATAGATTGTATTTAATATGGAATAATTATATTGAATGTTTTCTTTATGGAATGTATTTATTCGATTGTAATAAGTGTTATTAATTTTGTTTGATAATTGACAGTTATTTTGAAATTGATATGAGTTTATTTGAAGTTGATATGAGAAATTTTGATGTCGACATGAGTTAGTATTAGTAATATGAGTTTGATATGAGTTCATATTTGTAATATGAGTTTGATATGAGTATATAGAATTAGTATTAGTGAGATGAGTTTGATATAAATTAGTACTAATAATATGAGTTAGTATTAGTTATATGAGTTTATATGAGTTTATATATGATATGAGTAAATAGTAATTGATATGAGTTTGATATGAGTTAGGATTAGTGATATGAATTTGACATAAATTATTTTGATGTTGATATTAGTAAATATGAGTTAGTATTAGTGATATGAGTTTGATATAAGTTTATATGTGATATGAGTTTGATATGAGTTAGTACTAGTGATATGAATTTGATATAAGTTCATATGAGTTATTTTTAGTGATATAAGTTTGAGAATATATTTGATATGAGTTAATAGTGGTTGAGATGAGTTTGATATGAGTTGTTTTTAGTTAATAAATAATTGATATGAGTTAATATGAGTTGTTGAACATTCTCAACTCAAATATTGCATATAACCACATATAAAGGAAAATAAACATAAAATCCACAACATTCCAAACCACGAACAACCAAGCTAGGAATTATTATACATCATACATCAACTACATATCAACAAAAACAACTCATATAAAACAATTATCGCTAATATTAACTCAAACTCATATCACTAATACTAACTCATATCAAACTCATATTACTAATATTAAATCATATCGACATTAAAATTATTCATATCTTATATCAACTTCAAAATAACTGTCAATTATCAAACAAAATAATAACACCTATTATAGTTAAATAAATATCTTTTATAAAGAAAACATTCGACATAATTATTTCATATTAAATACAATCCTTAATTATTAGAATTCTATATTACAATCCAAAACATTTATTATACAATAAACCATCATACTGCACAACAACAACAAATGAATACAACATATAAATACACATTGGTTTTATTTTTGAACACTCGATGTTCCTGAAGAATTATGCAAATGAATGAAATTTTAGCAAGTAGATTTATTGTGACCACCCTTACGACATTGATTGCACTTCGAATGACTTTTTTCCTCGTATAGTGAAGGAATTCTGCATATCAAACAAATTTATATCAAACTCATATCAAACTTATAATAACTAATATCAATTCATATCAATATTAAAATTACTCATATCAACATAAAAAATACTCATGTCAACTTCAAAACAATGTAAAACAACTCAAAACTACTCACATCAACTTCAAAATAACTCATATCAACTCAAAACAACTCACAATTACTCATATCAACATCAAAACTACTTATATCAATTTCAAAACAACTCATATCAACTCAAAACAACTCAGGACTACTCATATCAATATCAAAAATACACATATCAACTTCAAAACAACTTATATCAACTCAAAATAACTCAAAACTACTTATATCAACTTTAAAACAACTCATATCAAACTCATATCAACTTTAAAATAACACATATCAACTCAAAATAACTCATATCAAACTCATAGCAAACTGATATCAACTAATATTAATATTAAATACCCATATCAATATCAAAACTACTCATATCAACTTCAAAATAAATCATGCCAATATCAAAATTACTCATATTAACATCAAAATTACTCATATCAACTCAAATCAAACTCATATTAACTCAAATCAAACTCATATCAATATCGAAATTACTCATATCAACTCAAATCAAACTCATATCAACATTAGAATTACTTATATCAATATCAAAAATACACATATCAACTTCAAAATAACTCATATCAACTCAAAATAACTCACAACTGCTCCAACTTCAAAACAACTCATTTCAAACTCATATTAACTCATATTAAACTCATATTAAACTCATATATACTAATATCAAAACTATATCAACATTAACATTATTCGTATCAACATCAAAACTACTTATATCAACTTTAAAACAATGCAAAAATAACTTTTATCAACTCAAAACTACTCATATCAACTTTAAAATAATTCATATCAAACTCATATATACTATTATCAAACTCACATCAACATTAAAATAACTTATATCAACTTCAAAATAACTCATATCAATGCAAAATAACTCACAGCTATTTATATTAACTTTAAAATGACTCATATATACTATTATCAAACTCATATTAAACTCATATCAATATTAAAACTACTCAAATCAACTCAAATAACTCATATCAACTTCAAAACAACTCATATCAACCCATATCTATTAATATCAAATACATATCAACTTAAATAACTCATATCAACTTCAAAACAACTCATATCAACCCATATCTATTAATATCAAATACATATCAACATTAAAATTACTCATATCAACATCAAAAATACAAATATCAATTTTAAATTAAAAAAACTCATAACTACTCATGTCAACTTCAAAATAACTCATATCAAAATACTAAAAAAATACAAAATAAAATATTTTTTAAAAAATATATAATTTAATGAAACAAACAGACCCTTTTTTGGCCAATTACCATCCACCTTAATCTTAAAATGCAACTTATAAACAACAAGTGAAGCCATAATCAAGAAAAATAATTATAAATAATTAAATAAAAGAAACGCAAAATTGCTAATCCGTATCTCAAATACTAATATGAAAAAAAAGCTAAATAATTAAAAAATTATAGAATCTAACCACAACAAACTCTCATACTCTTTAAAAATGAAAAAAGAAAATAATAAATCATTATCTAAAATTTCATAACGATTTGAGTTGATCTAAAATTGAATAACTTTAGTGAAATGAAGATAGTAGAGCCGGCATGATAGAAAATTGAAAAAAATAAGGAGAGGAGGAGAAACAATAAAAATCAACATAAGTTTAATTGGTAAATTACATAAGATAGATTAAAAAGAAAATATAAGGAAAAAAGACCGTAATGGATGGTTAAAGAACATGAGGGAGAGGAGAAAATAAGATGAAAAGAAAAGAAAAAGAGGAAGGAGGCGTGAGAAGATGAGAGAGAAAGAAAAGGAAAAAAATATGTTATTTAAGTTAAAGTGCATTTTTGCTATAAAAGGTCTATTTAAGATTTGTGGTGTCTAAAATTTATTAGTGCCCTATTTAGGTGTATTTTTCTTATTAAATACTTATTTTTTTGTTGTTTAATTTTTTAAGTCTAGACTTTGATTTTTTTTCCTGCATTTTCCATTAAAGTGTATATTAAGATAGATTTTATGACGTAAACACTCTGAAAAAAATAATTAAAAATAACATTCAATAAAATTTTATAGAAAGCCTACAAATGTAGAATAGCTTAAAAAAAAATGCAAATTTACCTTAAAATTAGAAAAAAAAAAAAAGGAAAAAAAATTCAAAATGACAATTGTTGGATGCGTTTTGAAGTGCTATTTAATTTCCGTAAACGTTGCATGACTGACTTTTTGAAATGAATAAGTGGATGCTATAATGTGTTGATAGTGTCCATGGAGCTCAATGGTGTGTTGACACCTGTTACATGTAGTAAACACATGTCAAGTTCATATATTTTTCAAATAGAAAGTGAAGCTGGTTTTTAGGGAGCAAGTTGCATGAGTTAGGGCAGTTAATAGGGGCCAAGGGAGGTGTAATCATTGATTTTCCTTAGGTGGTATGGGGTAATGAAAGTGGTGTAGAATCGTTTGGGATTTACAAGATAGTAAGGGGTAACAAAGTTAAAAAGAGAATGGCATTAGATAGTTGGGATTATTGGTTGACTATTAGAGGCTGAAAAGGCCATGTTAGTATAATAAAAAAGTGTTTTTGCTTCCCATTAAAGATGTTGCTTGCTATAAATACTAGTTGTGGGTGCATTGAATTGGTGTTGGCTTTTGATAGTGTTTATGAGGTTGGTTCCTAAACCATTCCAAGAATGTTCTAACAATTTAAATAGGTTGTAGTAAATAAACTATCCAAACATTAATGTAACTTCTTATTGTTTAATGTGTTGGACTCTTATTCCATCATCTGCTGCTACTGTTTAATAACAAGATTAGCATTGATGAAGGGCTAAATCATTGGATATGATTTATGGGAGCATTAGTATGTACACTTACTTTTTTGTTGTATATGTGCTTACTTGGCAGGCTCCTTACCAACTTCTACTTCTTTTATTCCATGTTGCAGCTTGCATGTCCACATTGTTCTCATGTTTCACATTTAAAAAAAAATAGAATTAGTGTTATGTTGGTTTTCATTACATGAATTTGTGTTTTGAATAGTATGAAGTAGGGGATGCATACATCAATAGGTGTATGGTGTATGTATAATGTGTGTGGTGTGTAAATGCTCGAGTGTTGTTAGTGTGTGTGCTGTGAGGGATTGTAAAATGTTATTAACACTAATTATGCAATATAATGAAGCAATCTGGCAGTACAAGATGAGTGAGATTATAATTATCACTTATGACATCTGAATACACAAAGGAACAATGGAAAATGCTACTATATACCATAACATAACTACGTTAGGTGTCAGGAAAATGGTGTTCTATTCTTTCATTTCAATGGTTTTTATTATAGAGCATAATATTTGGTTTGAAAAAAATATATATCCATTGGTGAATCAGATATTGGTTGATGGCATGGTTGGTTATGCAATTATAATATTGTGTGTTTCATGCAAGAATGATGATATTTTTACGATTGTCTTTTGTTCTTAAAAATATAATTTATCAAACAAGCTGACATGTGTCTTTTTCTCTGTAGGAGGCTTTACATTCCAGGTAGCAAGGTGAGTTTTAGTGGCTACTACTTGTGAATTTTTTTCCATAATATAATATGAAGTGCTTTTAACTGATTATTGAAAAGTTGGTGTCTATTATGTTGTGTTTCTTCATGCGTTATCCTGGGTTAGATGCGTGCTTTGAAAATATATTGTCAAGGGTTCTAAAAAGTTGGAATTGCTGGCAAAACACTATGAGTTTATTCCAAGCAATGATGATAGCATGTATACATGTCGATGCTCTTTTCATTATGACGATGCTGATAAGAGGAGGACTCATGGAGAAGTGTTTGGTGCATGTACTTTTAGGGAGGATGTGGCTAAACAACAAGCATTTTTTAAGGCACTTACATTTGTTAGGAGTTTCCATCCCTTTGATGTGTTTGATTTCAGTGTGTTTGAGTTGTATGAGTTAAAAAATAAGTATGCAAAGCTATTTGCTCTCTATGAGTTTAACATGAGGGCATTTGAGATGCTTAAGATCAACTACAATATTCTAGAAAGTAACTGTGAGAGGCTTGAGAGCACAATTAGTAGGGCAAATAGGGTGCACAGGAATGTTAGGACTAGGAGGCATCTCTTTAGGAACTGATGGACTTCTAGGCTGCTTAGGTTGTGCTGGAATGTGTTACTATTTTCACAACTATCACTCACTTTTGTTTTCCAGCATAAAGTTAAGTTGTTGGAAGTGAAACTACGCAAGTTATGTGGTGGAATCATGCATGTAGTTTGATTACTATTAATGGGTTTTTGGAGGCTGATTTAGACTTTGGGATATGGTGCTTTAAATAGGTAGTCAACTATATTTTGTTCAGTCGATACATATGTGTCTACTGAAATATGATGTATTAAATGTGTAAATGGAATATAGAATAGACTTATGCTTTCAAATTGTGTGGATATTTAGTTGCTTTTGTTATTTGTGATAATGTGGACTTATACGAGATTAAAATGTTCATGATTAATTTGTTAATAAAGATGTGAATGAAATAGTTGGCTCAAAATGAAAATAAAAAGTGCTTAATTAAAGATGTGTTTGGTTTTAATGCACTTAGGTTGGTTTTTTTTATTTGTTTGGTATGGTGACTTATGTGGAGATACTTAATTTTAGTTCATTGTTATATATGCCATTTGATGATAGTAGATAATTGTTGGAAATTTTAATCAAATTTGGTATGATTATACATTTTGCAGGAAAATGTAAGAGGGAGTTAGGATATGTGAAATTGCATTTTATGTCTTTTTCTTTGTGCAATGAAGGATCATATTAATACGAAATTATACATGCTTCATTTTTTGGGTTAGTTTTATGTTATGATAACTCATAATTATAATTAAGCTTGGTTTACCTTGGATAATTAATAGAGACATGATAAAAATTTTGATCTTTGTTTTTGTGATTATGCATTTTACATGAAATTGAAAGGGAAAGTTAAGCGTGTGAATAACGTTGATAGGAATGGGTAGTGCTACCATGTCTTCATGGCGTTTGGCAATGGGGTGAGTGATAATTAGTCTTGGTGAATGTGTTGTATGGCGATGTGATTTTATTGATTTGCATTCCATTTAGAAGCATTTGATATTAAAAAGGATAAATGTAGCTCTCTAATATAAATATCCGGTGAAAGTTTTAGACAGCGAGGTAATGTTGTTGGTTTGTTTTTGTTTAGAAAGCTTTTGTTTGAAAAAATAACTAACATGACTCACTAATTTATGCAATTGATAATTACATATCATATGAGTGATTTTGTAGTAAATGCTAGATTAAAAGATGATAGGATAATGTGGGTAAAAAAAGAAAATCTATGGGAGTTGATGTGTTCTTTGGTGTTGTGTATGGCAAATATTATAGGAGAAAGAAAATAAATTAAATCAACATAATATTTGCCTTTTAATCATGTTCATGATGTGTAATGGTTGGTAGATGTTGTTATGTGGTGAATTGGACTTGAAAATCAAATTCTTAGGCTGAATTATTGACTATGTGAAAAGGTAAATGTGAATTCATCACTATTCGAAGTGAATTGAACTTGAAAATCAATTTAATTAATTTGACTTAAACATGCATGTACTAAAATTGAATTTTTTTTGGTAAATAAAATCGAGCTTTATTACCAAAGAAAAAGAATTGATGTAGGGAAATAATTTCAGTTTTATATCAACAAGTCAAACCCCAATGCGGCAAAGCTCAAGAACAAAACACAATAGACGACTATACACCTGAACTAAGAATAGACAAAATCTGGCTAGCCATCCATTTCCTAATCATACAGAAAAAACTAAAACTTTTTCATTACTAATAATGAAATCTTATTAGAGTAGCAAGTCTCTAAAATGATTAATATTTAATAAACAATAGGAATATTTACCAGTGATGGAGATGTTGGCTGGCGTTGATGATGGTTGTGCTCGAGTATCTACTGGGTTTTTAGTGATGACGAGACCTGCTGATGATGGTGATTGTGATGGCGCTACTTGCCAGGTAGTTTTTGGTGATGGTGAGGCTGGGATGTTCAGTCTAAGGGAGATGAGAGGGAGGACGGGGAAAGTAGGTAGTTGGTTGGGTGGTTTTTGGTGATGGCAATGTTAGTTGCGAGGGAGATGAGAGGGAAGAGAGGGAGAGCAAGAGGCTGGCCGATGGTTTTTGGTGATGGCGAGTTGAGGGAGGTGAAAGGGAGGAGAGGGAGAGGGCGGTGCATTTGAGAGAGAGAGGTGAGGTGTGAGATTAGCTGATTAGGTTAAAATTTTTTCCTGTATATAAACGGTGCCATTTTGACATGAAAATAATAGTTAATATTTTATAAAATTAGTTAGTTAGTTAATTATTTAATATTTAGTTATTTACTTTAAGTTAAATTATAAAGCTATTTGATTAGAGAATAAATTAATAATAAATTAATAATTGTATATAATTTATAGAGAATAAATTAATAATTATATATAATTTAACTATTAATTATAATTATATTTATTTATTTTGTAGTTAAATTAAAAATTATTTTAGTTATTTATATAATACTAAATATTACATAATAAATAAATATAATTTTATATTATTAGTACTAGCCGCCAATAAACTACTTTTCGTTATTAAACTTCTACCCTTTAGCTTATTAGTGAAAATTTTTATATTATTAATTACCTAATTATTAACTATAAATTATATTCTTTATCTTTAATTGAATTAATCTTCTTTGAATGAAATTATATGATATAGTTGGCAAATTTAATTATCCAATTCACTTTTAATATACATTAATTTTTATTTATTAGGAAAAGGTAATTTTATAGTTAAAATTAATTAATACATCTCACGTCAAAACCTTACATTAAATCGTATAATATAGCATAAATTAAATTATAATATGAACATACCATTATTTGATTTAAACTATAAGAGAAAGTAAGGTCAATGACATAAAATCAAATATTTTATTTAGAATTATATGTGATTTCAGGGTGATTTAATATCAAATACATTTTAAGCATATCACGATTGCAAATCAGTAAAAAAAATTTATAATAAATTTTAACTTATATGTGTTCTATCACACTAATTCACACATAGTCATGTATATACTTTAGCATAAATTAAATTATGATAGAATCATATCATAATTCTACTTACAAAGTTATAATATGAGATAATAAAATAAAATAACTTCAAACTTCAAATTTCACTTTTGTTCTTTTAGGAATTTCATTGAGAGTAAAACAAAATTGGTTATTAGAAGTTGGACGATGGCAATGTTTGGAGTAAAATAACAATTTTATTGAATTGTTATTGCCATTTCCTATTGTCTTACCAGTGTGCAGTCGATTGTTCAACGTTGCTTGGCATTTTAACCTTAATAGGTGTCGAAGCCACCAAAATTAAATTCTTATTCCTAAACAAATTAAATTATAAAAGTGGTGAATAGGGTGTCGAACACCAATGAACTGTTACTTACTATTATTATTTTATAACCAAGGAAAACTAATTAAAAAAATTAAAATGGGGATTTTGAAAGAAGTAAAAATTAAAATTAAACTCGGGAAGTAAATTTAACTAATTAAATTTAAGACAAAGATAATAATTAAGAAAAATTCAATAAGAGAAGTCTTAGTTGAAGGAATAATCTTTATTCAATTCTTGAATTGATCATAAATTCACTCTTTTAATTATTCAATAAACCAATTATAGTATTGGACAAGCTCTCAATACCAATATTTCCTTAAGTTTTAAATTAATTATAAAATATTCTCTAACTAATTCTTACCAATAACATATCCTATAGGACCGTCCTTAGAATCTAATTATTGACAATCTTAAGAACTAGAAGGACCTGATTCTAACTAATAAACCCAACTTGAGATTTGTTTAATTGGATTATATAATTTCTTGGAATAAACCTAATTGCAATTTAAATCAAAATATCAAGAACAATTACGGATTTAAAAATTTTTAATAGCTAATGTTATTTAACTAATCAAGTAATGGATCCTATTGATTAATTATCAAAATAATAATTAAATTAAGTAACAAATAATTATATAAATACTGAATATTAAAAAAGATAATAGTTAGAATTGTTTAAATCTCAAAATTCTCGAATTTGAACTCCAATTACTCTTCAACTAAGTAAAGATTTAGTTGTTCATGCTTTAAGAAAAGTAAACTTGGTAAATTGTAAAGTTTACAGCAACTAAAGAGTCCCAAAAATCGTCCTAGGTTTACTGAAAAAACCAGCTTAAATAATCTTCTCTTTTAAAAGACTTCCTAAACTAAGTCTAACTAGGAATATTACAATTAAAAATAAAATAATCATAATAATCTAAATCAAACTCCCAACTAATAGGGAATTAAAAGATCAAAGTTATCTCCCAAGTCCTTTCAAAATCAGATATCTAAGGATCAAAAAATGGTAAGTGTCAATTGTAACCTTAGTCCTTCCAAGTACCAAGAGTGATGCTATCCTTTTCCAAGGGTTGTGCCTAAGGCTCCTTTCATCAAAATTTTTTCAAACTTTCAAGTTTTAGCCCATCTTTACTTTTTCTTTTTCAGCCTTTCATTAAAGTCATTTGCCTCTATAGAAAAACACCCAGAAGTCAGTATAAAATTCTAATAACGAGCTTAAATTAACCCATAATATAAATAATATTTACTCGCTATCACCCTTATTTGGGCTTTCGTGATTTGCTACATTCCATATTTTGCATTATCCATTGCTTTTTGATGTTGAATGTTTGTGGTAGACGAGTTGCTATGAGTTTATGCGAAGTGGATAGGGGTATGGTGCATAGGCTTATTGTCGTTTGTGGCTAATTTTTTGCAAGCTGATTTCTTAATGCATGGCGCCGGAGTAGTGACCAGAGAGAGGGATTTTGGTGGACATGGAGCATGGATCTTGGCATTATGCACTTGATCCTTTAACAAAAGAGAGGAATGTGTGTGTGTGTTTTTTTTGATATTTTTTTTGTTTTATGTATAGGCTTTTGATAGAGGGTTGTCTTTGTTGATATAAAAAAAAGGAAATAAGGGGTTGGGGAGGTGTAATTGATGGATTTTCTTATGGTTTTGAGTGGTAGGGCTTTAAGCTTGAACTAGTAGCCATGATTTGTTTGTGGACATTCAAGGGTTATTATTGTCTGGAAAGGTTATTCATGGGCTTGATTTAGTTTGGAATTTTTGCTGAGCTAAGTGAATTTGCATGGAATTTTAGCCTGCATTTATTTGGGAAATATTCAATTATGGGAGGCTTGTTGGCATAGATAAGGCTCTTTTTTCTTGCATTGTTTTTACTTATAGTGAGCAGCTCAACATGGAATTTTGAGCTTTATCCATTAAGATAGAATACTTATGGGTGCTATTTACTTATTTTTTTTGTATACTTTGTTATGTGGTGGATATGTACATGATTAATTGTTGTGAGATTATGCTTATAATCGTCTAATTATATTTTGGTATCATTTTTAAATTAATTTGTTGTGAGTAATCATGTAATAATTTCTGCTTTTTCTATTTTTGTTATTTTTTGTTTACTAAACTTATACTTTTTTCCTTTTTTATTATAAATTTATGACATGTCTTTTAATATTTACATTTTGTCTAAATTTATTTATGCAATATATTTATTCAATGTTGGTTTACCTTTCAAAAATTTTTATTTACTTTGACTGATAAAATTTATGCATTATAGGATCTTTTTTTAGCTCATTTTTTATTATAAAATTAGCACATGCCTTTTAATATGTACATTTTGAAATGTGCATGCATTTTGTTTGTTTGATGTTTGTTTATCTTCTTAAAATCCTTATTTATTTAAAAAAAACTCACAATTAGTTGTTTCTCGATATTTCTTGGTATTGTCCAATAATTTTGTTTGCGCATATTGTATGCAAAATTTTTTTGATGAGAATGATTATGGTTTCACTAGATAGAATTTTGAACGATGTTCTAGAATAATCAGGTCTTCCATTGCAACTTTATGATTTCATAGAGCACGATGACATATCTTTCTATTGTCATGTTTACTTTTCTTATGGCGATGCTATCATGTCTAAAATTTTTAAAAGTTGACTTTTTGAATTATACCAATATGGAGCTGTGTATAATGTAGAGAGTAACTCGGATATTTATGATGAATAAAAAATAGGGTTAGTTAAGTTTTTAAAATTTAAAAATTTAATTCGGATATGGACATAATTGACATTTCTGCAAAAGAATCTTTAAGTGGTAAAACCTTGCAGAAATACCTTTTTGACCCCAGAATTGAATTTTTATTTAAATTAGAATGTGAAATATGAATAATAGAAATTCAAAATAATTAAAGAAATTAATTTTTATAATTTTACAGAATTAAAAGTCGAATTAGAAATAATTTAAGAAAGTGGGTGCACCAAAGTTACAGTAGGCAAATCTTATATGATCAAAATCCTAATTAATGTATATAAATTAAAAAAATATATTATCTTCTTCTTCCCCATCCCAAAACCGACCTTACCTCTTCCATAGCCAAAAACTCCATTTCCTTCTCTTTCTTCCATCAAAATAAGTGAAAATTTAAGGAAAATTTACATATAACCTAAAATTCTTAGTATAATTCATTAAAATAAGTGAAAAATCCTAAAATCATCACCATAAATTTAAAAAAATCAAGGAAGAGAGAGGAATATCTACTTTGAAAAGAGGTTTGTGCTTGTGTATTAATAGTTTGCTATTATTTAATTTTCTTGTGATTTTTTTATGTGTATGGAAACTAGTTGAACCATAGTTGAATTAATTGTGAAGTATTTTGTCAAAATTTTTAGACTAAACTAGAAAGGTTTAAAAATTATGAAATTCTACCTGACAGTTTATCTATATGTTAATAGATAGTTTATAAAATTTTATAATTTTTAAAGATGATTTATTATAAAAGAAAAAATCAAAGAACACAAGCTGTCCTGACTGTACAAGTAGAGCAAGAATTTTAGGGTCTAAGAAACTCAATTAGAAACTATAGTAAAATAACCCAGAAAAATTTGAATTTTATATACAAGTTAATATATATGCTATTGTTTTATGGTTAAAATTTCATGAATTTTTATAAAGATTTGGTACCTAAATAAAATTTGGAAATGGATATTGCCAGTAAAGTTATTGCAAAAATAAAATATATAGGGTTGAAAAATATAATTTTTAAACATAGTAAATGAACTCAGAAAAATATGAAAATTTAAATATAAGTTTATGTATATTCCCAAGACTTATTTTTAAATATGTATAATTTTTAATGGAGATTTAGTACTGAGAAAGAATTAGAAAAGAGACACTGCCAGAGAAAGTAAGAATCTGACAAATTTTTAAGAGTTGAGAAATAAATTGAATTTTATATAGTAAATGGAGGAAGTAAAGTTTATTAAATTGAATTGTTAAAGGTTTAATGCCAATTGTTTAAAGAGAAAAGTGGTTATTGTTTTAAATAATTATTAAAATTAAAATTATTATTATTATTATTATTGACAAATTGATTGAAAATAAGAAAATAACTGGATTGCCCGATTATATTTATATTAAACTTAGCTTCTGGATTGAACGGGTAGCCAAAGGGTATACATTCATAGTGATAGTTGACACTTTATATTATCAGTGATAATGGACATTCGTGCCATCAGAGGATACTTTGTGTCATCAGCAACAGCGAGCATTCGTGTCACTAATGGGCCATTGGCCATATTCATTATAGTGGGCATTTACTTGCCATCAGTGATCCCGTTATCTGAATCTAGATTTTTAAATCAGTATATGAGAGCAAATCGAGTAAAACTTACCAAGATAAGTTAATGGTTTAAAGTGATTAACCATTAAGTAAACATTGAACTTATTTATATAATATTGAGTTAATTTACATTTTAAAAATTTATTCATATATTTTCTTAGTATTTTAAAGTGATAATTCATATTTGATATTTTAATATGATACTTTCTAATTGGTATTTTAAAGTAATAATTTTATTTTATTTATATAAAATATTAATATTGATTTTTTATGTTATAATTATTGGTAAATTATGAACTTGTAAGCACTACTAAGCAGTAGCTTAGCGTGTTAGATTTATTTCTGACGCGCAGATTGGAGCTAGGAGAGTGAGATTTTAAAGCCTCAAATCAACTGCATTAGAGATGGTGTTATATGTACAAATATGTATAATATATTTTGTTCAATTCACATAACAGTATTTAAATTTTAAATGACAGTTGTATAATTATGACTAGTTAGAGATTTTTAAATACTTTGTTGAATGAGTTATAATTTATAAGTTGCTTAAAGTATGACTTTAAATATATATTGATAAACATGATATATGTTTAATATTAAAATATATTGATCAAAGTATAGATGTTTAAAATAGATTATAGATGATTGTTTGAGAGTTTAAAATTGGAGTTGAGATTAAACAAAATTATTTGGAGTATTTTTTTTTGCAGGTTGTGTTTTTGTTTGATGAAGATTTGGCAGTGTCAAATTTTTAGGAAAAACTCTACCAAAATTTTTATTGGCATTATTTTTAATATTATAAAAAAATAATAATAATTGAATAAGTGTATAGACATTATGTGACATCCTTTGTTAATTTATATATATATATATAAGATTGTCAAGGGGTGTTATATTTGGTGGTATCAGAGCAGGCTTAGGCGATTCTGTTGTGTGGGGTTAGGAGAAAAAGTGAAAAACAACTGTTATTGCTATGTGAACTGAATAAGTGGTTAAGTAATCTGATGTAGTTGGTCTTTAAATGTTTATAGGTGTAGAATGACTTTTGGATCTCATCGAGCTATAGCGGAAGAAGTTGCATCCTCACACAGTCAGGGAAGTGTTGGGAACTAGCAGCCAACAGAACCCTCTGCAGAGGAAATACCATTAGACCCTTAGTTTGTGAGAAACATGGGGAAGGTCCTTAGACAGATTGCAGGGGTAGTTCCTCCAGTACCACCTCCATCGCCAGTACCACAGAGATCTCCGCTAGAAAGAATCAGAAAGTTAGAAGCAGAAGATTTTAAGGCCCTTGACACAGATGAATCTTCTACAGCAGAGTATTAGCTGGAAAGGATTGTGAGAGTTTTTTTATCTTCTTCACTGCACTGATGAGGAGAGGCTAGAGTGTGCAGTCTCATTACTGCATGAATAAGCATATGCATGGTGGGATACAAAGAAGAAAGGTAATCCTGAAGATAGACTCACCTAGGCATTCTTCTAGGAATAGTTTAAGAAGAAGTATATAAGTAAGATTTATATAGATGAGAAGCGAAGGGAGTTTTTATATTTAAAGCAAATGCAGTCATCTGTGTCTGAGTATGAGAGGTAGTTCATTTGCCTCAACAAATATTTTCCTAAATTGGTTTCATCGGAAGAAGAGAAGTATAAGCGGTTTGAACAAGGGTTGAACAGTCAAATTCAGGTGTTTTTAGTGGCTATGAGAATCAAAGAGTTCTCTACTCTTGTTAATTCAACAATTTCCATTGAGAATGAAAACTAAACAAGAGCAAAGAAGAAGACAACAACAATGAAAGTGATCTTCTATTGAACAATAATAAGGTAATCAAAAGAGACAGAGAAGTTTTCAAACACAGACACATGGTTTTAATAGAGGAGGTTATACAAGTGGAACAGGTTTTCAGAGATCTCGAGAAGGTAGATCTAGTGCTCCTATAAGTTCATCTTCACGAGCAGTTTCTACACCTTGCCAGCATTGTGGCAAGGGACATGCTAGTGATGTTTATTGGTATCAAAGTGGAGCTTGTCTGAAATGTGGCTCCAAAGAACAGAAGATTAAGGATTGTCCTATTATAAAGGGATCTAATGCTGCTGAAGGACAAGGTTCTGTATAAAGCTCACAGGCAAGCTGTAGATCAGGTAGAGGTAGTCGACCTATTGCTGGTCAACAAAGAGAGTTTGAGATTGTTAATAGACCCCAGACACGGGGTAGTGTTCCAGCTAGGACATATGCCATAAAAGCAGTGGAAGATCGAGATGCTCCAGATGTTGTTGTTGGTAAATTCTCCTTACTTGGCTTTGATGTTTATGCATTATTAGATCCTGATTCTACACATTCATACATATGCACAACTATAGCTTCTGAGAAGAACATATATGCTGATAAACTTGAATATGATATAGAAGTTACTAATCCCTAGGGTCACGGTGTGAGAGTAAATAAAGTGTATCAGAATTGTCCGATTAGAATCCAAGACGTAAATATGATCTTGGAAATGGATTGGTTATCACGACATCAAACAGTCATGGATTGTCATAGGAAAGTTATGACTTTTAAGTTTCGGGATAAAGTAAAGTTATTGTTCATGGAGAGAAACAATTTTATCATTCTAGTTTGATTTCTGCTACTAAGGCTAGAAGATTAATTAGGAAGAAGTGTGAAGCTTATCTTGCATATGTTATTGATACCTGACATTCAAGCAAAGCTTTGGGTGACATACCTATAGTATGTGAATTTTCGGATGTCTTCTCAGAAGAATTACCAGGGGTACCGCCAGAAAGAAAAGTAGAATTTGTTATTGATGCAGTTCCAGGTACAACACCGGTTTCCATACCACCTTATAGGATGGTACCTTTGGAATTGAAGGAGTTAAAAATGCAGCTGCAAGAATTGCTTGATAAAGGGTTCATCAGACCTAGTGTGTCGCCTTGGGGTGCACCTAGTGTGTTGCCTTGTGAAAAAGAAAGATGGTACATTAGGATTGTGTATTGACTATCGGTAGTTAAATAAGGTAACTATAAAAAATAAATATCCGCTTCCTCGAATTGTTGATTTGTTTGATCAGTTGAAGGGAGTGGGTATTTTCTCTAAGATTGATCTTAAATCAGGTTATTATCAGATGGAAGTTAAAGAAGTAGATGTTCCGAAGACAACTTTTAGAACTCGATATGGACATTATGAATTTTTGATAATGCTTTTTGGTTTGACAAATGCTCCAGCAGCTTTCATGGACTTGATGAATCGAGTCTTCAAGCCTCATCTAGACCAATTTATAGTTGTTTTTATAGATGATATACTGGTCTATTCTAAGAGCAGGGAGGAGCATAATACATATTTGAGGATTGTGCTACAGATACTGAGAGAGAATCAATTATATGCTAAGCTATCAAAATATGACTTCTGGTTAATAGAGGTGGCATTCCTAGGACACGTGGTATCAACTGATGGTATTCGTGTGGATCCTAATAAAATTGAAATTATCCTAAATTGGTAATCGCCAAAGAATGTATATGAAGTTTGAAGTTTTCTTGGCTTAGCAGGTTATTATAGAAGATTTGTGTTGGGATTCTCTAAGATGGCACTTCCTCTAACTAAATTGCTTAGAAAGGAAACTAAATTCAAGTGGGATGATCAATGTTAAACTAAAGTCTCCTGACTTAGCAGGTTAACGTGTTTTTGATGTTATATTTGTTAACTATTTATATGTTATTATATGAGATATTTTGAGCTTACTTTACAATTTTTGGTAAACTTATTTTTATTGTTTATTTAGTTTGTCATTTTTTCTTCTATGGATCCTTATTATCTTTGTAAAGCAAGCTATGACCTTCAAAATGATGCTTCCTCTTCGTCATTCTGGCGAGGTCCTTTTCGATAAGTAATATTGAAATATATATATATATATATATTTTTTATTTTCATTTCTATAAACATTTTAGAGTTTTTATTTTTTGATGTGTCAAATTGTTTTCAAGCTCTATAAGTTTTTCTAATAATGTTACAATTCATGAAGTAGGATTTTCGATAATATTTGTTACATATTTTTTAAGATTTGCGAAGTAATTTTTTGATATACATGTTGAGTTGTTTTATTTTTAACTTATTATTTTAATTTACTTTTGAAATTTCATAGTTGTCCTGTTAAATTATATACTGTAAATAGTGATTATTTTCAATAAAAAAAGTTTATGATGCTCTATGAACAATTATAAATTTTAAGATATTATGAATATGTAATAGACAATTTAATATTTCTTGAAAAAAAAATTTTAGATGTAGGTCTTAGTAGCCAATGAAAAAGAAGGTTGAGTAGCTTTGTACCTAATTCTGAAATTGCTTTGTCATCAATGGCTACTACACATTGTCCTAATGAGATTTATGCATATGATAATAGTTCATCAGAGGCACCTGAATGTGTTTTCCATTTTTGTGGAGCAATATTTTGGTTGGACGAAGCAACAAAGGATACCGCCAATAAAGACGATCATCATTATAGTCTTTGTTGTACAGGGGAATGATTTGACTGTCGAAACTAAGAGAACCACCTTCTTTTTTAAGATTTTTACTGGAATATGATAATGGGCCAACTGCTCAAAAGTTTTAAGTCTATATAAGAATATATAATTCTTTGTTTGCATTTACTTCGACTAGAGGAAAGATTGATCATGATATAAATAGAAGCCCTGGCCCTTATGTGTTCAAACTATGTGGATAAAATCAACACTTAATGGGTAAAGTCTATTTTTATATAATTCTTTGATTGCATTTACTTCGACTAGAAAGCATTCACAGTGTATAAATTGAAAACTAATATGAGGCTGCATAGGGGTGGAGATGAAAAAGCTTTGGTAAAGTCTATTTCTTTTGCAAATTGGTTGCTAGATGTTGGTGATGGCAAATTAATTCATTCGATGATGAAAATAATTAGGTAAAAATACCTTCAGAATTGTTGGTTGATTGCTCATTTGGGCCAATAAAAAATATTATTAATTGTACATATCCATAATTTTTGTAAAATTATTCTATTGTATCATATCTCAAGGAAAGAGCAATTGTTTTTCCTAAGAATGAAGTAGAAGATATAATTAATAATGCCATGATTGAGTTGTTGCCAGAAAAGGAAGTTGTTTATTATAGTTTGATTCCATTTGTAGTTCAACTATTAACCTAGAATAATTAAAATTGCTTTACCCTATAGAATTTATGAATTCTTTGAATTTCAATAATTTTCCGTAGCATGAGCTATGTTTGAAAGTAAATACTCCAATTATATTGTTACGGAATCTTAATCCTTCCGTAGGCCTTTGTAATAGTACACGATTGGTTATGATTCATTTAGGAGTCAGGATAATTGAGGCACAAATAATAACATGTTCTTTTACTGGAGAAAAAGTGTATATACCTCGAATCATTCTTTCAGCAAGTGAGAAAAAATGACCATTTACAATTAAACAGAGACAGTTTCCTGTGAAAGTATGTTATACGGTGGTAATAAATAAGAGTAAGGGTATACGTTAACTAGTATAGGCATATATCTATACATGCCTATGTTTACTCATGGCCAATTGTATGTTGTTTTATCAAAAGATTTGAATAAAAAAGGAATTAAAATCTTGATTGATAGGAATAGCTCCGACACAAATAATGATTTTTTTGAATATACCAAAAATGTTGTGTATCGTGAAATTTTTTATAATGTTGATTCTTAATTGGATAATGCATATTTTTAGTTATTATTGTACATATTTATTGAGCAAATCTGTTGTGCATATTCAGTTATTATCATAGTGTGTATGCCAATTAGATGTATAACAAAGGATAGCAAAAATATAAAATTGAGAGTACGGGTAGCTCGAACATGCTATTATGTTCCTTCATATTGCCCTACATGCACTCTGACCTTTGAATTTTTGCTTATCGATAAAGAGGTCTTTTTTTTCTTAATTTTTTTTGCTTATTTTTGTCTTCTTATTGAATATACATATATGTTTTTTAAATTCAATTTGGTCTTTATTATACTTAAGAGGGTGATACAATTCAAGGTTCAATTCCTATAAAGTTAGCCAACAAATTTTGCTCACAAATAGTTAAAGGAAATCTTTATTACATATTTGGATTTGAGGTTGAAAAATGTCAGAGAAATTACAGAATTAATGATCTCGAGTATTGAATTAAGTTGCTTCCAAATGCTACTGTGAAACAAATAGACAATAACAACTATCCAATTCCATTTGATAAGTCTAATTTCCTAGAGTTCGAAGATCTTAGGTAGAGGGATGTCAGGATTTATTTTTTGTCTGGTATGTAATTTCGTGTGATCTTTGTATATTTGACTATTTACAAATAAATTTATGTAACTTGTCCTTTTTGTTCCACGTGACTTGCATTTAATATGACAACAGATGCACTTGGACAACTTATTGTTATCGAAGATGCAATCCAAGTCAATGTACAAAATGTTTGGAAGAGCAAGAGAATTATTTATCTTCAAAATATTGGGTATTGTATTGTAAAATAATATTATGATTTTTTCATGCTTGTGTATGATTAATGGTTATTCTTTTTTTTTTTCTAATCTAGTTGTGAGAAATTAGAAGTTGCTTTATGAGAGAAAAAAGCAACCGAATTTTCAGAAGGGGCACTTCTTAGACTAGGGAAAGATGCATCGGCTGTAGTTGTATTTGCCAGAATGATAGTCAAAATTTTTAGGTGATTATTAATTTAAAAGCACTGTATTGTTTAAGATTTTAACTATTATAACTAAAATTGCTATCGACATATTTAGTATCGTGTTAATCATTAAAAATATTATGGATAGTTATTATTGTCAATATTAATATCATTTGCTACTTATTGCTATAAATTGGATTTTAATTTGCAGTCAATTAGTCTTAGGAGCACAAGCGCTATGAAAATTTACATCAATCCATAATTGCTTGAAGTTGAAGAGTTCTTCAAAAGGTTTGATGTGTTTATTTTTTATTTTATATTTATTATCTTTATTTACATTAAAAAATGTTTTGAAAAATGTATGCAAAGTTACCGAATCCGCCAACACAATTGATAAAAGTTGAAAGAAAATCAGAAGCATCAACTGATATCGAGGCACACAAGGACGCTAACAGAAAGACTGTCTTGAAGCTATTGCAGATTGATATACATACATATAAGGTAGATTATATTTTTTTTTCCTAATTTTTATATCCTATGAATAATCATAATTGCTAAAATAGAAATGTTATTTTGCTAGGATTTAAAATATACATGTAAAGGTGTTATAAAGGAAATTGATGCTTTAAATGGTTGGTGGTACAAAGCATGTCCACGCTGCAAGTGCCGTTCAACAATATGACTCACGTATAATTTGCAGAAATTGCGACGATCTTGAAGAACTTCCTATCCCATGATATGTGTGTTCAATATATTCATTGCTTTATTGAAATATTTGTTTTCTAGATTTTATTTTCAAAGTCATATTATTTCAAGTATAAAATTACAATTATCATAATAGATGAAACTGGAAATGTACCATACATTTTGTTTGGCCACCTTGTTGCAAGTTTGGTTGGCCTTCTTATCGGTCCCTTTACGGCTTCAACAAAAGACCGCAAATATGTACCTCTAATGATATCTAAGATATGTGGTCTTCAAAAAATATTTCAACTTATGCTCAGCATGTGATGTGTCTGAGATATCTTTTAAAGTTGTCCATATTTTTTAAGATGATTCGGTCACTCAAAAAAAAGAATCTCCTATCCCAAGTTTGTTACGTACTTCTCAACTTTTTTTTTTTCCGATCTCCTTTGACAGTGGCAGAAACAGAACTTTAAGGAAGGTGGCAAAATTTCTAAACAAAAAAATAATAGACACATATATTCGATTTTATTTTTATATTAACAAAATTAATGCAAATAATTAATATTAATATTTATATTAAATTTTATTTCATATTAAATAATTAAATATTGAGATTTTTATTATTTTTATTTTAATATTTAAATTTTACTTTGAAAATTACAAGTAAAATTATACAATATATATTATTTCTTAAATGATATTTATATATTTTTTGATATATTTAAAAAATATTTAAACTAATTATTTTTAAATAAATTTATATGATAGAATATATTTTATAAAATAATTAAACTAATCACAAAACTATAAATCTAATTTATAATCAAATTACAAAATAATTAATCTAATCATAAAATCTTAAATTTCTAATTCATATCATAATTAAATTCTAAAATAATTTACCTAATCATCAAAACTCCAAACTCTAATCTATAATCAAATTTCAAAATAATTAACTTAATAATCAAAACAATAAACTAAAACCTATAAATTAAACAATAAATGTAAATAGTTATAATACTCAATAAAATTATCAAAATAATAAATTAAAAACTAATTTTAAAATAATTAATATTTAAAAATTATTTTTTTAAAAAATACATATATATATATATATAGGAACTAAGGGGGGCAATTGACCCCCCATGCCCCCCTTTGGTTCTGCCACTGTCCTTTGACAACAGTTTTTTCTTAACGTATTACAAGAGCATTAGATTTTTCAGTTGATGATGCATTAAATTTTGGTAGTTCCTCAAGTGAACTGCAAACATTGACGAAGGCAACCCTCCTTAAAAAAAAATGTCATGTCGATACAGTGAGTTTTGCTATGTCATTCTGCCTTATGAATTTGATTATTTTACTATGCAAAAATCAAAAAAAATTATTTACTTATTTTTTATTCCTTATTATTTACTTTTCAGGAAAACTACATATTGAAGGATTTAACTTGCTCAAATAATTATTTTGCTATTAGATACTCTTTATTTACTATTTGCAGTATTCATATTTTTATTCGGAACTCGTATATAACTTATGGATGGTTTGTTTTATTATTATTTCCAATTTTAATATTTTGAATATTTAATATTTTGACCATTAATTATCGAATAAGTTTTTCAGCTTCTAAATAATTGTTTCATATTGGCATTATTTCCTATGTATTCTATTATTATAAGAAAAATGCATAATTTATTTCAATTACTTTGAAAAAATTTTGTATTGGTTGTATCAATAAAAAAAATTACAATTTGGCACCCCATTTAAAAAGACTATTTGCAATTATTTTTTCTCAAAAACTCTCCTAGAAAGTGTTTTAAAAATTCACAATATTAGACTTAATACATATGCATGGCTTTAAACGGAGTGGAATAATCTTTAGTGCATTTAATTAGTAGAAAACACAAGCCAAAAAACAAAACAAAAACTTAATGCATTTGAAAAATCTGGAATTTAAATTAGAAGACCTACATGTTTTTTAATGTAATTAATTTAAAGGAATAAAATGCATTGATTTTTTTGCATTCTTGGATTCCCATGAACACTGCTAAATGCAGTGATTTTTTTCCTCACCTTGGCAGTGTCGAGAGGTAAGTTCACAATGCCTCTTCTTTCTTTTGTTCACAACCCTTAGACACTTCACCAGTGGGAGTTTGGTCGTGCACATCATCTCGCAACTGCTCCCTTTGCTTTCCATCATTCCGTTTTAGTCTATCAACGCCTAGCAGGTACAATTTTCAACAATTACATAGATGTGCATGTGTTGAACCATGAAAATTTTAGGTGGGTTGTAAGGGTGGAAGAAGGATTCAAGACTATACCGTTTATTTTAACGTAAGTGATAGAAGGAATTTTTAAGACTTTTCATCTCAGGCCCAGGAGGTTTGTGCTCTACTTCACCTATGAGCCTCCTAATGCCATCAATGTTGTGATCCGTCATCCAAACGAAGAGGAGATTGACTCCAATGAGATGGTTGACGCAATTGATATCTCTAAGGATGATGTGGATATTTTGAATTCGAATTCAGAGCCTAACAAGTTGAATTTCGATCAACCTCATGATGAAATTCCGATGGAAAAGAGTTTGAGTTTGTACGTGTTATAGAGACCATTGACTAGTACTACAAAGTGGTAAGTTTTTGCATTTATGAATTTTACAATTACAGTACCTCATTGACTTTACTGATTTTTTTATTTGTTTGGCAATTGTGAAATAATATTAATGCTTTTCCAGAATATACCTACATACTTTGTGAGGCTTTTCATTGGTTAAAAACCTAAGGCTATTGTTGTGTATGTTGATGATTATGGTCAATGGTGACGTGTTGACTACACCCCGCACTTTGGAAATGACCATTTTTGGAAAAGATGGATCATGTCTAAGTGGGTTAGATTTGTGAAGAGCAATGACTTAGATGATGAAGATTCCCTGGAGTTTATTTTAGCCCATAGTACATCTAATATGTGTGTGTTTAAGGTTGTTATTACCCGAGCATGAATATAGGATTATATATTTAGAATAGTTTCATGTAGTTTGCTTAGTATTATGATAATATTTAACTTATAGCTCTAACGTTATCAAACTTGGTTTACTTTCTATGTTTGTAAACTTAATAATTACATATAATTTTGTTTAGTATTAGAATTGTTGTGCTTTAATTGCATCATTTTGGTATGTTTTGTTATATGCATTTAGATACTATGATTTTTATCATGTTTTTATGCCATTGTAGTAAAGCTTTAAATATGGAAGCTTTTTTTTTTGTGATGTAAAATTATATTTGTTAAGCGTGCCTTGAATTTTTGATAAGTTGGCAATCTTTGACAAAATGAACAAATTAGTTTGCCAACCATTGTTGTCTTTGTTGACAATATTAGGACAACTTTTATTGGTAAATTTTGACTAGCCAACAAAATTAAGTCTATATTGTACCACTCTCATTTTCAAAGATATTACTTTGGGTTAAAGAATTTGTCCTCCATACCCTTATATAAATAGGATCCTTATGAATGAATAAAACATATCCTCGAATGGAGGATGTCTTTGGAGGATAAAAGAGATGTACTTGTGAGGTAAAATTTCCTTTAAGTATTTTGAGAGATACTTAATTATGGAGGAGAGGTGTGTTGGAGTGGTATGGCTTTGAGAAGAGAGTTTTGTATGAGAATACTTTAGCCATCTTATATTTTTATTTCATGAGTATTTTTTTTTCTCTTTTGTACATTTGTGAGAAGAGATAATTGAGTGTATTTGGGTTAAAGGTTTAGATTAATTATTTTCTTTTGTTTTATACCATTTTCTGATTATTAGTGGATTTTAATCTCTCATTCGCTCGTAGACGTAAGCTAATATCGAACCACGTAAATTTGTATATTCTGTTTATTTTTCTATTTTGTTTGTCTCATTTTGCTTAGATAAATATTTTATTTTCGTATTTAATCTTAATAAACTGGTATCAGAGCTTTGGTTAATATTTGTTTGGGATTAATTATGGCGATAACAAAATTTGGTATTGAAAAATTTGATGACTAAGCCTCTTTCAGCGAGCAAGTTCAAGCATTGTTTGACCTTAATTGGTATTAGTAATTGTTGATGTTGTACTAAGGGGCTATTTGGAGAAGGTGGAGAAAAATTTTCTAATTTAATGCAATGAATTCAAGTCAAGATGGAGATTTGTTAAGTGTGCCTTGAATTTTTGGTAAGTTGATAATATTTGACAAAATAAGAAAATTAGTTAGCCAACTATTGTTGTTTTTTATGACAATTTTAGGCCAACTTTTGTTATTAAATTTTGACTAGCCAACCAAATTAAGTCTATATTGTACTACTCTCATTTTTAAAGATATTACTTTGGGTCAAAGAATTTTTTCTCCATACTCTTATATAAATAGAATTCTTATGAATGAATGAAATATATACTTGAATAGAATATGTCTTTGGAGGAGAAGAGAGATGTATTTGTGAGGTAAAATTTGCTTTAAGTATTTGAGAGCTTCCCAATTGTGGAGGAGGAGAGGTGTGTTAGAGTGATATGACTTTTAAAAAAAAAGTTTTGTGAACGAATATTTTAGCCATCTTGTCTTTCCCTTTTATGAGTATTTTTTTTCTCTTTTATATATTTGTTAGAAGAGATAATTTTGTGTATTTGGGTTAAATGTTTAGAGTAATTATTCTCTCTTGTTTTGTACCATTTTATGATTATTAACAAATTTTGATATCTTCTTCAGCCGTGAATGTAAACTAACATCGAACCACATAAATTTATGTGTTCTTATTTATTTTTTCTATTTTATTTATCATATTTTGTCCAGATAAATATTTCGTTTTCACATTTGATCCTTACAAATATTTATATGAACTAAAACTAATTATGTATTAAGATAATTTTGTTTTTGCCTATTTTATTATTACATTAATGTGTTTAGATGAGTTAAAGAGAAACCAATTATTTATTGTGTTAGTTTAACTTTTGTGTAATTATGCCATGAGTAATTTACACTCATCGTCCATGAAGAATTGACTAATTCACTTTATTATTCCTAAAGTTTAAATTTTATATCTGTCGTCCTTGAAGTTAAGAATTTTATAATAAAATCGTCATCGACTCAAATTGCCGTCATCTCCATTAATGGCACCACGTTAACTCTTAAAATAAATCACTTATAAATCAAAACAAATTTTATTTGTCATCCCTGAAGAATTCTTTTAATTTCAGCAGTCGTCTTTAAAGAATTTCTTAATTTCACCCGTCATCCTTAAATAATCTCTTAATTTCGTATGTAATACTTAAAAGATTAATTTAAAATCACATATAATTTATGTTGGTGCAATAATTCTATCATTGGACTTTTCACTTTAAAAATAAATGTCTAACCATCCAAACAAATCACATATTAATTAGTTTAATAAATCTTTAAATAATTTTAAAAAAATCAATTTTTTTAGATTTGAATAATAATTTTAAATAATTTTTTTACGTTTGAATAATAATAATTATTATTCTATTTTTATTTTTGTAAAATAAGATTTAATAATTATTATTTTAATTTAACTGTAAAAAATTAAAATTTTTAAAATTTTCTAATTTTAAATATAGTATAATTATTACTATAATATTTTTTTATAATTATTTTTAACAATAATAATTATTATTATTCAAATGTAGAAAATTTGAATTTTTTAAAATTATTTAAAATTGGATAGTTTTGAAAATTTTAATTTTTTTAAAAAAATTTACTAATAGATTTATTAAATTTATTAATAAATTTTATTTAATTATTAAATAAAATTACTTATAATTAATAATTTAAAAAATAAAATTTTTTAAAATTATTTAAGATTTGCTAAACTAATTAATATGTGATTTACTTGAATGGTTAGATATTTACTTTTAAAGTGAGAAGTCTAATGATAAAATTATTATACCAATATAGATTATATGTAATTTTAAATTAATTTTTTAAGGATGACAGATGAAATTAAAAGATTATTTAAGAATGACGAGTAAAATTAAAAAATTTTTTAAAGAGGGCAAGTGAAATTAAGATAATTTTTCAGAGATGATAGATGAAATTTGCTTTGATTTATAATAAATTTATTTTAAAAATTGACGTGGTGTCGTTAATAAAAATAATAGTAATTTGGGTCGAGAATAATTTTATTATAAAATTTTTAATTTTAGAGGTGTTTAATGTAAAATTTAAATTTTAAAAATAATGAAATAAATTAGTTATTTTTTTAAATGATGACACGTTTAAATTACTCTAACGCCGTTGATTATATTAATGTATTAGTATGAGTAAAATTATAGGTAGTCCGGAACTGAAGCTAGTATTTATCTTGTTATAAATAAAAATGAAAGAAATGACTGAAAATCAAATTCCATTTCCACCCACAAACTTCCTCTTTCTTCCCATGGAAGCGTGTAGAGAATTACAGGCAGCGACTGGCAATAAATTCTCTTTCGAGACCAAATCTTTCTAACAAAAGCATACATTCGCTCATTCCCTCTTCCTCTCTTTACAGGTACTTCTCTCTCTCCATATATATTTATCTTCCCCTTTCCAGTTTTCGTCAAAACCCTAATTTATCTATTTTTCATTTCTCTGTATCAATTTTTGTTTTTCCCCTGAAATTGAGTTTTCTTTCAGAATTCCTTGTTATTTCTATTATTCTAGGTATTGATTGCGAGCTATTGTTCCAAATTTTTAGCTCAATTGACCATTTACATCACTTTTTTAATAATTAGAAATTCGAATATGTATTTCAGCTAAAATTTTAATATTCACTTCCCGGAATCTGGATAAGTCATGATAATGCAGGTGCTTATTATCATAATTCGATTCTTTACATTTCTTTGATGCTGTTTGTTTTTTTTTTCTTTTTTTTTTTGCAATTCTAAAGTACAGAAATTCGTGGTGATGTTCTGTTGTCTAGAATATGAAGATATTTTGTACTATGAAATCGTGAGAGATGCATTATTACTATGAAAGATAAGTCAAAGTTTAGCATAAAGGACCACTGTAAGTTAGTGTGTTTATGCAGCTGAACTTGCCATGAATCTTCTGATGGGTAGCTTTAGTTGCTGGGAAGGATGGGAGTTACTGAAAAAGCTAAATTGTGAGTATTTTTTATTGTGCTCGCTAATTGAGGAATCTAAGTAATAAGCTGGATAGATGCATTAGGTTGCTTAACTGAAGGCTAGCCCTCCCCTCTCCCTTTTATTTCCGGCTATGGAAATTCTGGGATTGGAAATTTAGCAACCCTACGCCTCCTCTTGTATCACCATTATACTTGACTTCCATCATAACCAGTCTATTTCTATTGTATTTTCTTCTTGTTGCCTCCAAGAATAATGTGATGTGATGTGGCAACAGTACTAGAATTTACAAGGATAACTTTTACCTTTTAATTTTTCTACCTGGTAACTTTTTTATCTGTTAATTTCTATTATTTGCATTTTATTGATAATAAAAAGAGTATTTATGAGCTGGTTTCTTACTCAATTTCAGGTTGTTTATGTACTTTGCATTTGATTTTCAGATGGTGGAAGGAACATTTTGCTGTAGGACACACCAATTGCCACCTCATTATTAATTTCTGTGGCAGTATGGATGGGAGCAAGCGAAAATTTTTCAAGAAAAACCAAAACAATCAATTCAAGCGGAAAGGAGTCATAAGAAAACGAAAATGGAACAATTCCAGTCATGAGGAATATTCAGGGAACTCACTTCCTGTTGATACTGTTTATCGCATACTCTGTCCTTCAAGAAAAATTGGGGGTGTTATTGGAAAAGGTGGAAGCATAGTTAAATCCTTAAGGGAAGAGACCCAGGCAAATATTACGGTTGCTGATTCAGTTCCTGGTTCGGATGAAAGAGTGATCATTATTTATAGTTCTCCTGAAAAAATTTCTAGGAACCAGTATGATGAGGAGGATGCAACTATGGGAAAAGAAGAGGAGTCTATGGAGCTTCATTGTGCTGCTCAGGATGCGCTTCTGAAAGTTCATGAAAGGATTGTTGAGGAAGATCTTTTTGGTGGAATGGCATCTGATGATGATAGTGAAAACAATGTAATCACAGCACGGCTTCTGGTTCCAAACAATATGGTAGGATGTCTTTTAGGCAAACGTGGAGATGTCATCCAAAGATTGCGAAGCGAGACTGGTGCAAGCATTCGCGTTCTTCCTGCAGATCATCTTCCTGCTTGTGCTATGAGCACTGACGAATTGGTTCAGGTAAATATGTCTAGCTTCTTTGCATCTTTAATTTTACTGGATGTAGGTTAACAGCATGTCTAATGTGTACGTTTGATTACATCATTTTTCTTTTCCAATTGCAACTATATTATGGCTACTATGGAGAACTTCGCCTACCAGGATTAGTATACAGAAATAGTTTTGATACAATAACTCTTTTACCTGCTGTCGCTTAAGTTACTATTTCAAGGGATATTTAGAATAACTTGTTTTGCACTGCATGCCGTGCATGTAAAAGTATTGTTCTTTAACCTGTGATTATTTGTTTACTAATAGATTTGAAAATCATACTTTACATTACAATATCTATCAACAAGTTCATCGGTGAGTCACCAGTAGAGATGTCCTGAATAGAAAAAATGGGTTTGAGCACCTTAGACCATGGGTTTCTCCCAAGTTTCTCCCCAAAAACTATGAGGAAAAACCTAATATATCTTCTATTATAAGGCATCAAAAAGAATGTGGAATCAAGGAGAGAGAAAAAAAATGTTAAAGAAGAAAGAGAGATCATAAAGGATAGTGATATCAGTGCTTCAACCTATTCTTATTTACTAACCAATAGATTAGTTGTCCAACAATCGATACAACAATTACTCCACCTACCTCTTTTGCATGCTGGTTGAATCCTTTGCATCCACCATCTCTAATCAATGAATGCTTGAATCTTCAAGGTACATCCAAATTGGGCACATATCTCTCAAACTTGAGCCCATAAACTTCCTTCAACATATAGTATGCCGGCATAGTTATGAAATTGGTAATTGCGTCTTTGACATTTGACTAGGCTAGCACCCAAATCATCTTCCTATTAGAACAATGAGAAGCAAGCAAACAATCAAGGAAGAATTGTTTTAACAAGAGGACGGTCATTCCACCATGCTGATTCACAAGGTCAAGTAAGAAATCTAGTATTGCTTTGAAATCAACAGAATGAATAAAGATGTCAATGCCAAATGTCTTGAGAAAGCCAAATAAGGTTCACATTCCATTTAATCATGGAGTCAACAACACCATAATCCATTGGCCACATGGTCATATTAAATTCAATTGATTACTTTTAGATCACACATAGTTCCACTTTACCATCTCCTGCTTACAACACTCACAGATGATCTGATGAAACTATATTTTTCAATTATTGGTATAATTGTATAAATAAAATAAAGTTCTATGGATACTAATAGCTTGCTAGGATAATATTTGGAGGAGTTCTAAGTGTCAATTATTAGCCTCCTTAGTGTAGAAAAAAGTGACAAATTATAATATTTGCTTACAATCATGTGAAACAATATTTCAATATGCGGTGTCAGAAGATTAAATTTAATAGCTAGGAGTTCTTTTGTAATCTATCATACTGCACTTAGCTATACAAGTTGTGGAGATAAAATTTTAGGAAACTAGGATATTTATCCCTTCTTGCTTCAAACTTGAACTATTAGAAGCATCAGGGTTGCAAATGGAATAACGAATGTAATTATGGTCAACATGTCAAGAATTTATGGCATAAACCCTAGCAGGAAAAGCACACCCACATCATGGGCTTTAGGTCTCTTGCTTCTTTTCTTTTTTGCTTTTTCCTTAGAGGGATTAGGCTTTAACCTAATTCCGAATGGTTCGAAAGTCAATTTGTTGTGGCTGGACTTGGAAGCCTCAAGCCCAAACACAATTAAGCAAAATATATTGCCATTGTGCAGGGAAAATTTCTAAGAGCTAATATAATGAGGAAGAAGCAACTATGGAGAATGAAGAGGAGTCTGTGGAGCCTCATTGTGCTGTGCAAGATGCGCTTTTGAGAGTTCATGATAGGATTGTTGGGGAACATCTTGTTGGTGGAATGACATCTAATGATGATAATGTAAACAACATAGTCACAACATGACTTATGGTTCCAAACAATATGGTGAGATGTTTTTTGGGAAAACGTGGAGATGTCATCCAAAGATTGCTAGTTTTAGTCAATTTGATTAAATAGAGCTAATATCTTTATTTTGGTATAAATTCTTAACCATAATTTTGAATTTTTTTCCATTTCTAATTCTATTGCATTTGACCTCTCTAAGGGGTGCCCCTTAGCCTCTAGGACCCCTCAACTCCTTAGTGCACTTGTGTCTTTAATAACTATGCTTTACACACAATATTTACTGGAAGTGTAAGCATTAAAATTATCATTGAATTCAAAATGTTACATATATTTATATTATAACTTATATTATATATACTGTAACCTTTTTTAACAAGCCAAAAATGGGAATTTCTTTACTATGACTTGAAAATCATATATTATGTTATAATTTTTTTTGCTGCTCTTATGCAATTTTAAAATGAAAGCTTTTAGTTCACATAAAGGTTGATTGTCGCTGATGACTAATTATGAACAACCACAAGCATGTGTTCTCTAATTCAGCCAAATTCAATTTACTGAATTTACAAACATGGCTAGAATCTGTTTCGAATTCTAAAAAACTTGGCTAGAATTTGTATCCACAAAAAAATTTAAGCCTCGTTGGATTGCTTTAGCGACATGAAGGGGGGTACTCTTTGAACTTGCTTAATCAAATTAGATATTTATTAGGTCTCCTATATAAAATATAATTATAAATTACTCGTAAAATTAGGAGTTGTTATATTAACTAATTAATTAATACTTATTATGTAAATAATAAAATATGATCATGAACTTCTTCATCTACGCAAATGTTTGCCCTCTATTCACAGATTTATGTATATATTATATATTAGAATACAAATAGGAGTCTTGGCTGTATATAGTGTCTGTGTCTGTTTGGTATTATCTGTTTGAACTGCTACTGAGAAAGCACTACACTTAAAATATTGACTAGGGGTTATTAAATTTTATTTTTAAATGAATTTCACATGTTCTAGTAAAAACATCAAAACAGAAAAATGCCTTTAAATTTCTTTTTTTAACACCTAAAATAGTGCTTTTTCAAAACAACATTCTCAACCTCAATGCCAAATAGGCTCCTAGTTGTGTAGATTTCTATGCTATTGTGTTTGACATGGAATGAGTTTCCTGAATTATAGATGGACTGATACGTACGTCTATACCATAATTACCTAGTTTGCTCAACCCTCTAGAATATCGCGAATTGGGACACAAGTTCCAATTCGCTGTACTTTGGCAAACCCAAATGCGCTGGTACACGTTCTAGTACGTCAAAAGTGGAGTTTCCCTTTAAGTTGCTCTCCCATGGCAGTAGAAGGAGAAATGGAGGAGGATGAGGAGAAGGAAGACAGGATGGATGAGAAGAAGGGACGCTTTTTTTTGACATGTGAGTTGGAACTATACAGTATAAAATATAAATATTGCAAAAGTAAATAAATACTGCAGCTGACAACCTTATCCAACTGTTAATAGTAAACCTTATCCTATTCCCACCAAATAATTATTATTTAGGCTTTGTTAATTGAAACGTTGTCGTGATACAATTAAAAATAATTAAATTATAATTAAAAAACTGAAATGTTGCTGTAATATAATTAAAAATAATATAGAGTTTATCTCAAAAAAAAAAGAATATAGAGTTAAATGATTTGTGACTTTGATACAAATAGTTCACGTACTGCGATCTAAATTTGCGTACCAATTAAGTCTACCCCTAATGTACCTTATTTTTAAGTAAGTAGGATATCGCATACCCCATACCCATACCACAATCTGAAATGTATCATGTTCCAGGTAACTATGGTCTACACTACAAGCTTGTGTAGCACAACATTGTTATACCTGAACTGAATTAGACAGTCACACTGAAAAACCAAGACAAAGTAGCCTGTTAAACAGCTTGCCTGATCTGATTTCCAAACACTTATTTTAAAAACTCGTCTTGTGGTCTTGGACCGTTTGTACCAGCAAGTTATTTGGCGAATTGGTCATCCAATTTCAGTTTTGGGTGGTCTAAGCTAAGGGAGATGTGACAGCTTGACAAGCTGCCATTTCACTACAATAAAAAATAAAGTTGCAACATTTAAGGAGCATGGGTCTTGGGCCTATGTACTCAAGCAACTTATCAGCATAGCCTCCATCCGGCTGGCATCGAGTGTTTGACTTAGTACAAATTTTATATGTTGCTAATTTTGCAACAGTAAGTCTCAACTCTCTTTGCAATTTAAAAAGGCTAAAATAGCATTACTATAAATTAAATGCGTTGCAGATCTATTAAATTCCCACTGTTAAAGGGCTCACCCCATAACCTGGTGCACAAAGTGTTTGGCTAGTATTAATATTTATTCTTTCAACATTGTTTCATCTGTTTCTTCTGTTATGAAATATTATTGATTATTCTGCCCAATGTCAAAAGAAAATTTAATTTATTATAAATCAGTTTCAGTTATCTTTATATTTTACTTGGGATTTATAATAACATCTGCTAATTATAGTATATTCTTTATAATGCTTGCTAAATGCGCATTCATCCTTGACACCCTTATTGGGTTCAATGACAGGTCAGATGGTTTTACATGAGGAGCTTATTTTATTCCTTGAAAATAACTGAAGTAAATATTCAATGGATTTTGATCACAGGATTTGCCAATGAATGCATGTCTAAAATTTCATGGCTTTATTTCTCTGCATGAGTTCATGTTACCAAAGGCTGTTATGTCTTAAAAAGGATAGTGTAGAATGTTTCTTGTTATGCTGCCTGCAAGTGTAACAAGGGAAGTTCTGCTCTTTCATTTAGTCATTTCACTTATTTTTTTCAATATGTGGTTTTAATTTGTGGTCATGCATTGACTTAATGATTCTGCCCTTAGCAGGCATGTTAATAATTTGTCAAGTGGGAGGATTGAGAAGTGCTGTTTGGCTGTTTGAAATGCTTTGAAATACTGTCCCTGGATTTAAGAAATGATACTTATTAAAAAGTTGACCTTGTTATGTGCTGCAGTATAAATTCTTAATATGTATTTTCAATGATAATCTTTGCTTGACCAAAACAATTGCTTAGGTAGTTCTGGTCAGTTACTTGCCTGCTTGTGAGCCTCATTTTATATCTTTGGTTGCTTCTGGAGACTTCTTGCCTAGGGCTTGGCTCTGCACAATGGCAATATATTCTCCTTAATTGTGTTTGGGATTGGGGCTTTTGAATCCAATCATAGCAAGTTGACTTTTGAACCATTTGAAACTAGGTTAAAACCTAATCCCTCCAAGGAAAAAGAAGAAAAGAAAAGAAACAAGAGACTTAAAGCCCGTAATGCGGGTGTGCCTTTCCTGCTATTGTATGCCACAAATTCTTGATATGTTGACTTTAATTGCGTCCATTATTCCATTTGAAGCTTGAAGCTTTAGTAGTTCAATATTGAAGCAACAAAAAGAAATATTCTAGTTGACTGAAATTTTGCCTACACAACTTTTGTTGTTGAGTGCAGTATGATGTATTATAGAGGAGCTTCCAGCTATTAAATTTAATCTTCTGAGATTGCATATTAAAATATTGTTTCACATAATTCTAAGCGCATAATATAAATTGTTACTTTTTTCTACACAAAGAAAGGCCAAGAATTCACACTGAGGGCTCCTCAAAATATTACCCTGGCAGGCTATTAGTATCTATGAAACTTTATTTTGTTTATTCAATTTATTCAATTATGCCAATAATTGAATAATGTAGTTTCATAAGATCGCCTATATGAGTGTTGTGAGTAGGAGATGGTTAAGTGAAATTTTGTGCCTGATCTAAAAGTGATCAATTGAATTTGATATGACTAGCTGGCTAATAGATTATGGTATTGTTGACTCCTTGATTTAATGGACATGTGGATGTTATTTGTCTTTCTTATGACAAAAGACATTGACATCTTTATTCTTTTTGTTGATTTCAAAGCAATAAGGGTTAATTACACAAATAATTCATAAACTTTCACAACTTTCTTATAAAAATGCCTGAATTTCAATTTGTTAATTAAAGTGCTCTCACCATTTAACATTATACTAATTAAATCTATAAACTTCAATTTATTTGAATCTGATTTCTGGCCATGGGAGAATGAAATGGAAAGAGTGAGATGAGAGAATGAAATAACAGATGAGAGAGCTTGGATTTGGATTTGATTTTTAAAAATCGATAAGAGTTTTCAAATTCTAAGTTAGGGTTTGAAAGCAGAATAACAAATTGTGAATCTTGAAAGACAATGAGATAGGGAGAGATAATTAGATGAGTTTAAGTTATAATTAATAAATAGTGAATGTAAGAATTTTTTTACCGTTATTCAATACTTATTATTTGAATTATATGTCTTTTATTTCTTTTTATTTATTTATTTTTATTCACGTGTTGCCAGCTTGTTTGCCAAGTCATTCTGGTGGCTGAAAATCAGATTCAAAGATTTAATTGTTGCAATGTTAAAAGTTGAGGATTTTTAATTGATAAATTAAATTTTAGGGACTTAATTGATATAATATTAAAGGTTGAAGGATTTTTAATTAAAAAATTGAAGTTCATGGATTTTTATGGGCAAGTTGTGAAAGTTTAGAGACTATTTTTGTAATTAAGCTAAGCAATACTAGATTTCTTACTTGAGTTTCACCTTGTGAATTAGCATGGTAGAATGAATGTCCTCTTGTTAAGATAGGCCTTTCAAGCTGGCTTGGGTGTTGACCTAGTCAATTAAGTGTCAAATATGCGATTACTAGCTTTATTATTTTGCCGACATACTATGTGTTGGAAGTTTTTGGGCTCAAGTTTGAGAAATATGTACCCAAATCTTGACTCAACTTGAACATTCAAATATTCTTTGATTAAGATGGTGGATCCAAAGGATTGGACCATGCATACAGAAGAGGTGGGTGGGGTGACCTTTGCTGACTATGTTGTTGTATGGTTAGGAAATAAGAATGGGTTGAAGCACCAATATCACTATCCTTTATGATCTTCTTCTTTCTTTATCATTTTTTTTTTAATTTCTATTTGTTTCCACATTCTTTTTGATTATTTATAATAGAAGATAAATGAGGTGTTTCCTGATAGTTTTTGGGAGAAACCCATGGTTTGAGGTGCTCAAACCCTTTATGGCCAATGCCAATTCAATTCAACTTCCAAGTAGGGTAAACTTTGTCGCATTGCTGGACATTTAAATCGTTGTAAAATTTAATGAATCCTGAGTTTTTAGCTGTATCCCTAGTTGAATATGGATTCTCATCAAGCTGGATTTTGTTTGTTGCATAAACGATCTCACTGAAATGAATGCCTAGGATGATATAAGCCTATTCAACCTATATCTATTAGGGAGATGGTTTGTCACCATTTTTTGACTTGTTCCTCATTGCTGGTTGACTAACAATTTTTTAAATGATTGCATGTGCTTGCTTGTTTTTTATATTTATATTCAGATGCATCATGAGATGCACAAATACACATTGTGAATATAAATCTGATTGCTGCATCTATGATGTTCTTTGGAGTGATAATTGTTCCTTCTGTGGTATTTCCCATGCTTATATTGCATGTGGGTAACTTGGTCTGGAAGGAAAAATTTAAGTGTCCTAAGACTCCCCCAACATAAGTGTAATTTTGGTAGGTATATTTCAGATATCTGCAAAACCTGATGTTGCAAAGAGGGCTCTCTATGAAGTATCTACTTTATTGCATCAAAATCCTCGAAAAGACAAACCTCCAAGTTTGCCTATGCCTTATAGTGGCCAAAGTTTTCATCCTTCTGGAGGTCCCATGACAAATATGCATCCACCAGGAAATCCCATGTGGCCTCAACGGAATTCTTCTTCCCAGAATATGTCTCCTATGCCATTTATGGGGGAATATGGAAGTCAGCCCACAGGATTTGGGCGTGGTGGCTTTAATGGTGCTCCAACAGGACATGGCAGGGAGCCTTCAGCTGAGTTTTCTATGAAAATTTTGTGCTCTGCTGCGAAAATTGGTGGGATAATTGGTAAGGGAGGCTCTAATGTAAAACTGGTTCAGCAGGAGACAGGCGCTAGTATTCATGTTGAAGATGCTTCAGCAGAGTCTGATGAACGTGTGATTCGAGTATCTGCTTTTGAGGTCTGCCTGTATTGCAAATGTTACAATCTCATCGCATGCATAATTCTGCAGCTAATATAATAATATGAATTATTGTGATGATGTTATTCAGGCTCATTGGAACACAAGATCACAAACAATTGAGGCAATTCTTCAGCTTCAAAATAAAACAAGTGAATTCTCTGAGAAAGGTACAGTAACTACACGGCTTCTTGTTCCATCAAGTAAGGTTGGCTGTATCCTTGGACAAGGAGGTCAAGTTATCAATGAAATGAGGAGGAGAACCCAAGCAGATATTCGTGTTTACTCCAAGGATGATAAACCAAAGGGTGCATTTGAAGATGAAGAGCTCGTACAGGTGGTGATCAAATGAGGCATTTTAGTTTATTATTAATTAGCAACCTTATGTTATTTTATCAACTCTATGTTATTTTATTATTGATGTTTTGACTATAGTAATTTCTTCCTTGCCTTTATTTGCAATTTTGATCTAATGCCATTTTTCTGGTTCTTTTAGATATCTGGGAATTTTGGTGTTGCCAAAGATGCTTTGGCAGAGATTGCATCAAGACTAAGAGCAAGAACTTTGCGTGATGCAAATGCTGGAGTGGAGCCTGGGCCTTTTGGACCTATCCAAGGATTTGGGCCTGCTCGAAGCTTGCCAGGCAGAGGACCTCCTCCATCTGGTGCAATGGGAGCTAGCAGTTCTTGTATATATGAACCTTTCAGGGTAATTCCTCCTCATTTTAATCCATCTTATGGTTAAAGTACTTGTTATAAGTTCACTATGCAATTACCTGCTTAGAACTTTTGCAAAATTATGATAGACCATAGTTCTGTTATGAATTATAATAGTTGTAGTACAATGTCTGCTGTTATCTTATAGCTTCTGTTGTTGAATTGGATATAATGGTTCTGCAAGTGCAGCATTCCCTTTATGTATGTTAGGATGTTGTGTATGCTGTTTCTTCTTGTTTTACAATAAGTAAACTAAGTTTCATGTGTTGCCATTATCTATATTGCATGTTCTTATTGGATAACATATGCATAACACCTATCCCTTATACAAAAATCTCTCTCTATCCATGCATATATGTGTGTTTGTGTGCTGTTCTAATTCATTCTGTAATATTATATAAATTAGAAGACTACTGATGCTTTATCAAAAGAAAGACAAAAACCAACTTTAATATTCACAATTGTCTTGTACAGATAGGAACTTTTTCATATGTGAAAAGGTTAGTACGTACACATGGTCCATCAAAATGGATTGTTGGCAGGGACAGCCTGGTGACAATTATTTTGAGTTGGCAGCGTTCATGCCTTAAATCTAACTGTTTGGTTGCAAGTGCAAGACTTCATTGTACTAAGCGGTGATGGTTTGGATTTCTGTGTTTGAGCATTTGCATGTGTTGGTCATCTATGGCTTAGCAATTGATGAATAATGATAGAAAATTGCCAACTCAAGTATGTGGGATGTTCGAAGAGGAGGTATCTGGAAAGAAAGGAAAGCTAATTCTTGAAATCTAAATTTCCAGGAAGGGATTAGTTACAATAGTTGATGATGGTTTATGATGTCTTGCTTCATTTTCTATTAGGAAAAATTATGGTCACAATTTCTAAGAAATTTATGATGATTCATAAATCATCATAAATCATCATAAATTTATGATGATTTATGATCACAACTTCTAAGAAAGAGTTGATACGGTTGGAGACATTAGATGATTTTATGAAACTTAAGTTAGAAGTTGGAACATTTGCTAGGAGGAAAGAAGCTCGGAGGAAATGGTATTTTTGAGTGTTTCCATGGATTTTGAAGCATTTGCTAGGATAAAAAAGCACAGGATTTCCTAGTAAGATTTTATTTACTGATTGTGGGACAAAATTGTTCTCTATGCTTCTCATGGGGCTTCTGCTTCATAATTATTTTATATGTAGCTTCTGTGCAACATAGTGTGAGAGAATTACTTTTGTTAGTTTTCACTTTATTTTTATTTTTGTAGTTTTGCATTTGGTCTCTATGCAGAAATATTTTGTATCTAGTTGACATTCAATGCGACTGGTGCAAATGTTTTTTGTTTAATTTTATTCTCTCGTGTGCTGCACCCTTGACTGGAATATATCTTAATCTCTATATTGCATATTTTCATCTCATTTGTAAATATATATATATATATATATATTATTTTTTTGAAAAAGAAACTTCTGCTTCTCTCTCTCTAACACAAACACTGTGTCTTGCCTGCATGTGATCAATGACTATTGGCCCAAAAACATGGATAGAATGGGCTTAACCATGATGCCCAAAAGCTTAAGCCCCATGTTGGTATGGCGTTGCCTACCTAGATCCCCTTGTATAAGATCAACTTGACCTATTTTGAACATTGCCCATTGCAATTTCCTCAAGATTGTCCTTAGTGGACAGCTGAAACCTCAGGATTGCCCTTAGTGGATGGTGAAACAGATGCTTATCCTTGAGATGTGATTGACTCCAGTTTCACCCAGGATGGGTTCATACACCTCAGCACGGTTTGTCTTGGGTTGATCTGATGTAATTGCATAACACCTTGAGAGATTACTGGTTCAACAAGGATGGAGCTAGTATAATCACTTTGTCCAAAAGAACAAGCCTTATGATGTTAAGAATAGCACATTTAGGTGCTTAAATACATGACCCACCTTGGCATGTTTTCTGCGTGGGAGGTATTTTGTTATTTTGATATGTTAATGTGGCGACCAATGTGTCAAATTTCACCGGTACACTTTCATCTCACCCTTTAGCATGCCAGTGTTGTGCCCAGGATTGTTTCTTGGTACTTTCTCAATTGCCATCATCTCTTGCTCCTGTTGTACTTTTCTTACAGTGCTGTTGCAAATCTTTTATTTTACTTTGCATTTTTACTCAAAGTTTAGTGTTTTCCACATTTATAGTACGTGTATTGATGCTGAAGGGTGGATAGGTTCGAGTAATAGGAGAGAAATATTGAATGGGCAGATCAATAGATGAAATGCACTGATGCAGTAAAACTGTAAAAAAATCTAGTGAAGGTTTGGCCATAACAAAGTATAATAGGAAAATGTATCTGTAGCTAATTTCCATCTAGTTTGCAATTTGGATTGAGGTCTAGTTGAAGTGTAGAATGTAGTCCGTTTATGTTTTATTAATTGCAATGATTAGTATGCTTTCATAATGTCAGCCATAATTTGTTATTGTAATTTTATTATCTGCTTCTCAGAAATGCTCCCGTCACGGGCTTGTAGATTTTTAGAACATGTTCAGTTGATATTTAAATATTGGCATTCTTGGATAGTCTGGATCTGTACACCTTCCAACTAAGCGGTTTTCCATATTCAGATGCATGGATATCATCCTTGTGCAAAACTATATTTAAGATTTTTTTTTTCTCTTTAACAAGATTGTTGCTTAGATATATGTCTTGACAATGATGCCCTCTCTTTTTTGCTTTTATCAAGGATGGTGGACATGATTATGAACGTCAGAGTTATCCAGTTCCTCCAGCTGCATTTGGGTAGTGTTGCTATTTTTACTTGTATAATTGTGACTGCAAATTTTAATATTGCAACTAAGTTCTATGCACCCTTCAATTCCAGATACCCAAATGCGAACAGTGCTTTGGAGGCTAATATTTCAAATAATAGAGTCAATTCTGTTTTAGGAGCTGGGAGAATTTCAAATGTTGGTGAGGTATGTTATTAAAATATTCAGCTTCTGCTGTGAGGGGGATGGAGGGGAAGGGAAGGGCGCTCTTAGGTTGGCATTTGGTTGAGCAGACAGGACTGGACTGGACAAAATAAACTTGTCTTGCATTTGGTTAAGTATCCCACCTATTTTTTGTCCATTCATTTCTGTAGGGATTGCTTATCCCGTCTGCAGGACTAAGCAATAATTCTTTTTTTTTCCCCAAAAAGTGTCCATATAAAAGCAATATCTATAAATAAATAAATATATATATGTGTGTAAGCAAAACACAATATCTCTATCCTCTCTCTCTCTCTCTCCAACCAGACTCGGAGACAACATCTCTCTGTACTTGTCCAAGCTCCAATTGTTTTGGTGGTGTTACTGGGTTTATGAGGAGCCACTTCTTGATGTTTAAGTGTTTAGTGTTAGCGAAATCATTTGTTTTTTTTGTTTTTCTTTTAAATTGAATTGAATTTTATTGGAAAATTAACGAAGATAATTTTTTACAATGATTTGAACTCGAGATGATTTTATTCATTAACCTCCAGTCATATTACCGAATCTTTTTATAGGCTTGTTAATAAAAACTTTAGCTTCCCCATTGAATGGTAGTGTTGTTATTTTCATATATTGTCCAATCCATTAGGTTATTTAATACCAATTACACAAAACATAACATACACATTTTTTTCTTGCCTGGTTTGTTCTTATCCTGTCCAAGAAACCAAATGTCCCTTAAGAGTTCATTTAGTTCAGTTGTCAGTTGATGGTTCTTAGTTGGTGAATGTTAGCTAATCGAATTATTGTCAATGTCTGCTCTGAATATGTCAAATGAGTATAGAGGACCTATAACACATTATACAAATCAATAAAAAAAAAGCTAATGAATAATACTGCACTCAACTTTTCGCCAATAAGTATAAATGTGGATGTCAATGTCATAATTGATCAAGCATTATTAATGATATTTAATTAAGCATTATTAATATTTTGATGGTTTTTATTGTTGATAAAACTGAAAACAAATTGATCATTTAGTAATTTTATTGGAGCTAATTCTGTTGTTGATAAGTTTAAAATAGGGTGCACTTTATTTCTCGGTAAAAAAATGCTTAATATCTCCCAGAATTGATTCATTCTAAAAGCTCCATTTCAGATTTTTTTTTCCTACAAGTATCAACAGATAATAGTTATTGATGTTATCAAATGACTTGACTTAGCTGATTCATTGGCAGCTAGTCCTAATTAGTTAAATAAAACACTCCCTTGTGCTCTTTAGGAGGAGGGATATATTTTGATTTTGGATGTTATGATTAATGATACTTTCTAGCTTTATTTATTTATCATGAAATATTATCATAATACCCCTGTGACGATAATCAGGATTTTATTTTCCAAGTTCTTCTTTGCTCATAAATTAGAAGGGCAAACAGGTAATGGCAACTTTCCATGGCTTTCAAACATAATAGGAAACAAAAATTCAACCATTTGATGAAATTGGCTCTTATGTTGAAAAGGAATTTTGATTATGTCATGTAGTTTGCATTAACTTTTTACATTGTATTGGCCGGCAATTTTCTATTTGGAAATTTCATTGTGAATGTTAGGTTGCTGGAATAAGGTTAAAGCTCCAAGATCCTTTGTCTGGCATCCCTGAAAATGTGGAATTCCGGGGATCGTCTGAGCGACTAAATGGTGCACAGAGCATTCTTCACGCCTTTGTGCCTTCCAATGCTCAACAAGGTTCCTACCAGAACAGCTTGACTTCTCCGCAAAGCACATACCCAAATGTAAATGCTCAGCAAAGCACCTATCAAAACATAAATGCTCCGCATAACCTCTACCAGAATATAAATGTGCAGCAAAGCCCCTATACAATGTCTGCTCAGCAAGGCGTCTATACCAATACTAATGCTCCACAGGGTTAGCCACAGCATAGGTGCACGGCAGAGCACTAATCATTACTGACTCTAATTTGGGAATTTTTGTACTATAGTATTTGTTATAATTGTAATCGGCGGATCAGCCTTCCAGCAGGGCAGGATGAAGAAGTAGAGGTCATTTAAGCTGCTGCACCATGCTTGTGCAAGTTGTAAACATCTCAGAAATTCAGAATAGATGAATGTACAAGATTTTTCTATTACTTTAGGAACATTTAAATATTATTGTTGTTTATCACGACTGAATCACTAAAATCTGCTTAGGAATAGAATGTGTTGGAACAATATGTAATTAATTACCAGTTTTGATTATTTTTTTTCCTTCAATTATCTTGTTTTTTTATGTTAGCAGGGTTATAGTGTTAGATGAAACATCTCCAGGATTTTGTTCAATTTTGGACAATTTCAGCTGGAATTGTCTCTATTTTTCTCAGCAAGACATTTTCATTGAAGAGATGTATTGAATGCAACATCATCATCATCATCATCATTATTATAATTAGTGGTGCAAATGAGCTCACTGAATCATTATGTTAGTGTTAGATGAAACATCTCCAGGATTTTGTTCAATTTTGGACAATTTCAGCTGGAATTGTCTGTATTTCTCTCAGCAAGACATTTTCATTGAAGAGATATATTGAATGCAACATCATCATCATCATCATTATTATAATTAGTGGTGCAAATGAGCTCACTGAATCATTATGTTAGTGATTTAGAGATATTTATCAGTTCTCATATGAATAAAGCACTTGGTAAATCTAATTTCGTAGTCCCATTTTATTGTTTATTTGATGCAATAAAGCATGACTTTTTTTTAATGTCAAGTATCTCTATCTACATGCCATAATTAAGTTTTTTTTTTTTATATAAATGTAGGATCTGCAACTTATTGCAAATAAAAAATAAAAAACATCCGGAAGCCATTGATAATGTATGGTATTGACTTTAATATCAAGTGGCATGTCCCAATTGTACTGAAAAGTGCTGATGGATGCTGCTGTTTTATGTACGATGGTTTTGGCCTTAAGACATTCGTAATACTCTTAATGGATAAAAATGATCATTATAATTAGCAAGTAGAAAGAAATTATGGCATGGTTTTTTCCCATCTTGAAATAACTACTTCACCATCAGCTTGCCCGCTTTAGGAAATCCAAATTGGGCGTTGACTTCTGTTAAAAAAAGAAAAAGCTTGATCATATAAAATAAAATAGAAAAATTTTCTATTATCCACAGCCCCACACACACACAAACAGAAAAAAAAAAAAAGAAAGAAAAAAAAAAGCAAATGGTAAGAGTTATGCTTACTCGATTTGTCTTAAAATAATTAAGTTTGAACTCAAACTTGAACCGAGCTCGATCCTTCAGCTCATATATCATATATCTCGAACTTGATTTAAATAAGTTTAACGAATTCAACGAATTTATTTTAGAAAAAAATAGTAGAAGTTATATCTAGGACTGTAATTGAGTCGAGTTTTAGAAAACTCAAACTCGACTTATCATAAAATAATTAAATTCAAACTCGAACTCGAACCATCCTCGAGCCTTCAGCTCATATATCATGTATTTCAAACTTCAACTTGAGTTTGATTTAAATAAGTTTAACGAACTCAATAAATTTATTTCAGTTTTTATTTTTTATTCATCTTTTCTACATTTTCATATAAGAGATTTTAAAATTAATATTTTTATGAATGATGAACAAGATAATTATAAATTATTGTATTATTGTAATTTTATATTCTATTTTAAATTAATAAATTTTTTTATATTTCTTATTATTTAATTTATTTATCACGTATACATATACTAATTAATTATATAAATTAAATTAGTTAAAAATTAATATATTCACATATAATTTAATATATATAAATTAAACTATATATATTTTTAATTCAACATAATAAATGATCTAGTTTACGAGCCTAACTCACAAGCTTTTTAAATGAGCGAGTTCACGAACTAACGAGCTAAGTATTTTTTTTAGCTTGAACTTGGCTTATTCAACAAATGAGCAGTTCAAGTTCGACCACGAAAGAACTTTTATCGAGCCGAGACCCAAGCTAAACTGAAATAACTTAGCTCATTTATAGCCCTAGTCACATCAAGGCTTGGTTAATAGAAGAATAAAATAAAAATATGATTTAAAAATTAAAATGTTATAAAAATAATTTATAATTATTATCACTCACTCTGCTTCATTTTAAGTATCGTGTAAGAATGATGTGATAGATCAATTATTAGTTATTATAAATTTTATAAAAATTTTATTATAAATATCTATTTCTATCTTTTTTACTCTATTTATTATCTTTTATTAATTAGTAAAAGTAATATTAAAATTTTTTAATTAATACTCCCTCGAAGTAAAATAAATTTTTTTTATACCATATCTAAAATAAAATAAAAAAAATAGTAAATACGTTATGAAGTACTACGTCCTACAAACTAGCTCAAAGATTTAGAAAATATTTTTAATGTGGGATTTCAAGTCTCATACCTTAATAAGTAGGATTCTAATATTTCACCATTGGTAAACACTCTATGTCCTCGACGTCCTCGGCTTTTTGAGAGAACTACACTCCAAAAGTTAATTTAAAAAATTAAAGAGCCCAAAATTTATGTAAACTTCATATTAAAATTTTATATTTTGAATGCGATGTTTCTAATTCTCGTACCTTAGCTTGATAAAATATCTAATTTTATTTTCATTTTTAATTACAAGGCAAATCAAATAATTTTTTTAAGAGTACTGGTTAGAACTTAGAAAAGTCTCATAAAATAGAATTGTAAATTTAGAAGTAGGATAATCTAATTGAAGACATCACAACAGGAAGCATCACCATCCCATTCCCATTCCCATGTTTGATTGAAAACTTGAATACAAAGAGAAATGAGTGCTCCCACAAAAGGCCATGATAATTTTATATCAAATTTTGTCTACAAAAAGTAAATCAAATTTCAAATGTTTTGTGTGTATGAAAAATGAAAAATTAAAAAACACCAAAATGTGAGCATGGCAAATTAAGTGTTACCAACTATAGTGGTGAGTGTGCTGTCAGCATTTCACTCTAACTTTTCAAGGGACAACAATCAATGTGTGAATTGAATTGAAATACGTAAGTGTTATTAACCCTCATGCATCTGTCTAATGACCAGTAGATTAATTGTCATTTTCATTGGTTTTTAATGCTGTTTTTTTTTTTGTAAAACTAAAATAATATTTAACTATATGAAAATACAATAAAATAATGTATAGAATATATTTTCATTTGATTATATATATATTTTTTATTTCAAATATATAATTTTTTTAAATTTAACTCCAACTAATATTTCAAATCAAAATATTTCAGTATTGAATACGATTTTAGGATAACTCAAACATAAGAAATTTAAATTAAAAGTAATTAGCTTTAATTAAATCAGATTATATAAAATAAATGAAAATTTTAAATAAATTTTGTAAAAGAAACAAAATGAAATTTTACTGAAAACTATTTTCCTCTTTTTCTCTCTTTCTCCTCTCTTTCTTTCAGATTTCTCTTTTTATTTTTTTTACTTATTTTTATGTCAATTAGTTTTTTTAATTATATTTTAGAAATAAAAATAATTATAAATATGAGAGATATATATTTCTTAATTATAGTAAAAATATATAAGAGAATAAAATGTGAAAAAAAGAGAAAGAATGGTAACAGGTACTCCATAGAAAATAATAATTCAAACAGAGTTAAATAAACAAATTTGATAATTGAAAATTGGGTGAAAATTTTGATCGATTACTTGATATTGTAGTGATTACAACTTAATATATTTATTTTTATCTCATTCAATTCATCTTTAAAATGATTTAATTATTTTTATATGAAATAACTATTTCCTAATTAAATTTTGGCACTATTTTGTAATTAGATTTTATATATGAAATAATTTATTTTTAAATAGAATCTTTAAATAAGTCAAAAATTTAAAATATAACATTCAACTGAATTATATTATTTTGATGAAAAAAAATGAAAATACGCTTAAGTCCGATCGATGGTGAATGAGCCTTGTGGGCTTCGACTGTAACAAAGGCCTCACCAAAGCATCCTTTCGCCCAGAAATCAAACTTTATTCATAAAAGGTGATTTTTACAAAATTATCCACAAAAATAATCTTTGTTTCAGAATTATTCTTTTTTTTTATTTTAAAAATTCTAAAAATTGAAGTCACTTTTTTAGGTATCGAAAAAAATTTATTAATGCTACATAATAGTTCATCTTACTTACAAATATGTTTCATCAATTAATTAGTATTTGAGTCAATAAGGATAAAAAAAAAATATAAAATAAATTACTATAAAATTAGATTACTTAAAACATCATATGTATATCACTCAAAATTATAATTATAACGATAATTCTTTTAAAATTATGAATTTAATCTATTATTAATTCATAATTAATTAATTATATATTTATTTGAGTTAACTGTTGCTTCATAAATATATTAAAAACTCATCAAGAAAAAAAAATAAATGTGCATATATTATTATCCACATGTTTTGGCAGAAAATTGCAGCCACTTGAAATATGAATAAAAGTTTTTATTTTAATTATTATTTAGACAGAATCAAATAATAATAATAATAATAATAATAATAATAATAATAATAATAATAGAGGCAAATACAAAACAAAATGACACTCAGTCAAATCCCTTTCAATGATACCCTATATTAATAACAGTGTGGCTTTGACTTTGTTTGTGGAAGCAAAACCAAAGTGCTCCTCCTCACCCAGCAACCCTTCAAATTATTCCCACTTTATATCCTCAATCTTCTTTTCTCTTTCCCCCCATTTTTTTGGCAAAATTTTCTCATCAAATGCAATTGAGGATTTGAGGATGAGCCATAATTATTGGAATAGTTAAATACACTTCAATTTTATTTTTTTTTAAAAAAATAGTCGATTTTAATTTTTCTTATGATAAAATATTAATATTATTCTAAATTATTTACTTCTAAAAAAACCAAAATAAATATTGTATTATTTATTAAAATACTTAAATTAATTAACTTCCATTCAGTCATTAATATTTTTTGGACTTGGCTCCTTTTTAATTAATATTTTTCATATTTAATCAATTAAATTTAAAATATAGTATATAAATTAAAATAGTATATTCTATATTAAATATATTAATTAAATTTTAACCAAAATATCCTTTTCTTTGTTCTGTTTTCGTTAATATATATAAAATTAAAAATACTGGCAAATATTTTAAATTAAATATGGTATTTAACCCTAAGTTAAATTTATTCTTTAACTTGGATGGACTATATATTTATACATAATATTAATTACAATTAGATTTAATTAACTAAATATATATATATGATGGGTAATTTTAGTATTTTAATAAATATATATTTTATTTTATTGTCTCTTGAGTATGAATGAGAATATTATAGTCATCAGAAAATTAAAATGAAAATTGATAATATAAATTTTAATCATCATTAAAATAATTTTAGCTGCTAAAAACATAAGGCTGACAACATATGAGTAGAGAGTAAATATTTATATTTATGGATCTTGATGGTGTTATTTCTTCTGTTAATTTCTTCTGTTACGTTGTTAGCTAGGTAGTTATTTTTGTTTCTTTCCTGTTAGCTAAAGTTAGATAATTGAACACTGTATATAAGTAACTTTCTCTTCCATGCAATACATGTGAATCATTCTTGATTTCCACATGGTGTCTGAGCTTTCTCTTTGACAGTTGTTTTCGGTTTTGTTTTCTCTCTCATCCAGAAGCTTCTTTATCATTTTCCTTCTGTAATCTTTGTTTTTCCTGCATTTTCTTACCGTTTTCCTTCAAAACAAACAAATCTTAGTATATATTTTCTTCATTTTAATGGCAGAAGCTACAAATTCACAATCAGATAATACAAATTCTCAATTAGATAAAATCATAAACACACCTTATTTCTTCATCCAACTGAAAATCCTTCTTTAGTTCTAGCTTCATAGCTAATGAATGGATCTAATTTCCAATCTTGGTCTCAGTCTATGAAGAGAAATTTGGTTTCAAAGAATAAGATACAATTTATTGATGGAACTATCACACAACCAAGGAAGTCTGGTCCACTGTTTTAAGCCTGGGAAAGAATCCAAACTCTATATCCGAACTATGATAAAATACACCTTGATGTGACAGTACTACATCAACACATCCGGAAAATTTGCCCACTACGTCGATATTTCTTGAAAATTCGCTGATCTTTGCAAAAGTTATCTCCACTTTCCAACTATAAATAGGTATAGACTTTCACAGGTAGGGGGTTCGAACATTACTGCTCTTTAATACCAAATAGTTCGGTTGTTTTTAATTACTGATATAAACATCAAAGACTCCAACCTGGAGCCTGGTCATTTTTCTTGATTTTGCATGCCCAAGAGGTGTGGTACATCAAATCCGAACTTAGATTGAAGTCCTTGAAGTTCATCCCTTCATCAATGGTGCAGCGAGCATGGACTGGTTGATTTTCGAAATGGATAAGAGGACTCAAGATTTAATTCACGATTCACAGAATTCAACTAAAACTCCTAACAGACTACCTCCACCCCTACAAACACCTCAATGTCCAACAACACAAAACACAATACATAATTTCCAAATTGAACAATCCCCAATTAAAATATTTCTTTCTGTATCATCTGCTGTCATAATGGAAGTAGCCCCTATTGAACCTTCTCTGCCATTTGTTCCAATAGCACAAATGGCCTCTACAATGTTACAATCTCCAAATCCAGCTGAACAAGCAATCAGAGAGCTCAGATGCACACTCAAAGATTTCATTGCAGTTTTTGGACAAGTTACTAGAAATCCATAGTAACCTACATTATCAAAACATGAACCTCCTCCTCTAACATGCCAAACTCCACATCCACCTACTCATCAGACACATCTCCCTTATAATTCACCATAATATGATTATGAACCTCAGCAGCAATATGACACATCCCATGAATCAAAATAAGAGGTTCGGAGAAAGCTTTATTCACCCGAACATTCAACATCGCATACACCTATTAACCCCATATCAGCCTCTGAACCAGTCTATTCCAAAAGAAAGGAAGCCATGATGACAAGAACCGATGTTAATACTTTGGTTGATAAAAAAATAAAATGTATGTGCAGGGCTACAACCCTGCAATATGACATTACCTTTCATTCACCCTTGTCCAAACAAATTTTAAACGAGGTTTATCCGAGTTTTCATGTACCAAAGTTGAAGGAGTTCAATGGAACAATGGATCCTCGCTCACATGTTGATAGTTTTTACAACACTACCTTGCTATACACAACTTCGAATGGTTCTCTATGTAAACTATTCCCATAGACTCTTATTGGTAATGCATAGACCTGGTACAAGAATTTAGAACCGAACTCCATTTACAGTTTTGGCCAATTTACTAAACTTTTCATAAATAAATTTGTGGCTTCCATTGATCCCGGTCAAACTTTGGTGTATTTGTTCAAAGTTGTGCAGAAACCCAAAGAGACATTATGATAGTATGTTGATAGGTTTAATGAAGCAGTGGATCAAATTCCAAAAGTGAACTTTGAAATAGTCTTGGAGGTGTTAATTCGGAACACTAAATGTCCTAAATTTTCACAATCTTTGAGTAAGAATCCGCCCTAAGATTTTGTAGAGCTCATGGCTCGATCCTATAAATATATTTGGGCAGATGAGAGTGTTCAAATATGGGAGGAGCTTTACCCCCATCAAATTTAAGACCAAGCACATAAACTTTCTGGAGGATCTCACAAGCCTGAGGTATCAAAGCAAAACTCTTTTAAATCAGATTTTTCTAAACTAGTCAAACAAAATATCCCTTGGCAACAATTCACTTTCCATTCTCTAAAACCTTCAGGCCTGTGCCACTCTAACTGTGCTTATCCCATCACCCAAGTTTCTGAACATTTTACACCCTTAAACACTTCCAGAGATGCAATCTTACGCTGGCTTAAACAAAATACCGAAGTAAATTGGCCTTTGCCAATGAAAGATGACCCAAATAGAAATCAAGAGCTGTATTTTAGTTTTCATCAGGGTCATGGCCACAAGACAAATGATTGTATCAAGTTAAAGAGAGAGATTAAATGGTTAATTCAGGCAGGTCAGTTGAAGCAGTTCATTGCCACTCCTAATGACCAGGGTGAACAAGGAGATCCCAAGTTCTCAGCATATTACAAATTCCAAAAAGATCCCAATTGTAGTAATACATGCCATTACAAAGGGGAAAGCACTATGATGTCACTAATATTTCGTGAAAATGGAAGGTCAAAAAGGTTTTTTCTATTACCGAGATATCAAAAGCTTGCATCTAGGTAGTTACTTTCTGTTCGGAACATTCACATTCTATCATGGGTATACATGCTGATGCTCTTGTAGTAGAAGCTGTAATTCAGGACTTTTTGGCCCAACGACTTTTGGTTGACATGGGCAGTACTGTAAATCTAATGACCTTAGATGCTTACACGAAACTTGGTTTGTCACCAAAGGCATTAAGACCTATTAATGCACCATTGGTTGGATTGTCTGGACATATGGTACATGTACAAGGATTTGCCATTCTTGAGGTACAGTTGGGAGATGGACCAGTTGTACGCAACTGTCGTACCTATTTCATGATAGTACAAATGAGCCTTGCCTATAATGTTATTTTTGGACGAAAATTATTAGTAGGAGTGGATGCATATATTTCAGTAAGAAATTTGCTTATGAAAGTCTCAACTCATCATGGAACGGCTATTATAAAAGGTAATTAACAGTTAGCTCGGGATTCATACGCAACTCTTCTTAAAGATGCCAACATGGTGCTTCTAGTGGATTCTCTTGATATCCCTGACAATCATAAACGTCCTGAGCCTATTGATACGCTAAAGGAAATTGAGGTTGAGCCAGACAAGATATTCAAAATTGCAAGTTCGTCTAATTAAAAAAAAGAGATTGCCTTCATTCAAGTACTAAAAGAACATCATGATGTCTTTGCCTGGACCTCGGTTGATATTACATGAATTTCACCCGAGCTTATGATGCATGAGCTCCATAGAAATCCTAAAGTAATCCCAGTAAAGAAGAAGAAAAGAAATATGGGACCAAAAAGACAGTTGGCTGCAGAGCAAGAAGTTGAGAAACTCTTACGAGTGGACTTCATCAAAGAAATTTTATTCCCAGAATGGTTATCCAATGTAGTGTTGGTAAGAAAACCTAATGGCAAGTGGAGAATATGTGTAGATTTTATTGATTTGAATACGGAGTGCCCCAAAGACTCGTATCCACTCCCCAACATAAATCATCTCATTGACTCTATGGTGGGCTATGCAGAATATAGTTTCATTGATGCTTCATCTGGCTATCATCAAATTCCTCTAAAAATGGAGGACCAAAGTAAAATCTCTTTCATCACAGCCAAGAGAACTTATTGCTATAGAGTCATGCCATTTAGTCTGAAAACTACAGGAGCCACATATCAAAGACTTGTTAACAAACTTTTTCAGAATCAAATAGGCCACACTATAGAGGTATATGTAGATGGAGCTCGGACAATAGCTCGAAAAGCATTGAGGCAAGGCTATTTTTGGCCATCCATGAATGTTGATGCAAAAACTTTAGTTGGAAAGTGCAAAAAATGCCAGAAGTATGCCAACTTACAACATCAACCTATTGTTGAACAGAGGCCCATTCGAAGTCCATGGTCATTCGCTCAGTGGGGGATGGATATCTTAGGTTTCTTTCCCCTAGCCACAACTCAAAGAAAGTTTTTAGTTGTTACAGTTGACCTCTTCACCAAATGGGTTGAGGCAGAGCCTCTGGCCTCAATCACTCCAGTAGTAATCATTAAGTTCTTTAAAAAAGTGATCATTGCAAGATTTGGCATCCCACACACATTGATTACTGACAACGACAAACAGTTTGATCGCAAGCAGTTCAGAGAATATTGCACGGAGCTTAAGGTTGACCTCTGGCTCTTTTCAATTTACCATCCTCAGACTAACGGCCAAGCTGAGTCCACAAATCAAACGATTTTGATGGGATTGAAGAAAAGACTTGACAAAGCCAAAGATTTATGGATAGAAGAATTGTATAATGTCTTGTGGGCATACTGTACTTCTCCCCAAATTACCACTGGAGAAACTCCATTTACCATCCTGAAGCAGTTATTCTAATAGAAATTGGAGTCCTTTCAGCCAGAGTCCTTAATTTTTCAGAAGAGTAGGAATCAAATTCTAAGCATAACCTTGACATGTTGGAATTTAAAAGAGAACAAGCTGGGATAAGAGCTGAAGCTTACAAAAATTGAGTAGCCAATTTTTATAACAAAAGAGTGCATCCCAAATAATTAATCAAAAGAGATTTGGTTTTGAGAAGAACCATTTCTACACAGGGGTCAGCTGGACTTGGAAAACTTGGAGCAAACTAGGAAGGACCCTATAGGGTCACCAAGATTTTGAAGGGAGGAGCATATAAGTGACAAACTACAGATGAGAAAGACATTCCAAGAATATGGAATGCCCATAATTTGAAAAAATATTTTCAATAAATTCATGTGATGAAAAATAATTTGATGCAAACTTTTGTATTTCTGTTTTCTCTTATATTTTCCATGCAATCTACTGCTTAGGAGCGTGATGAAAAATAAAAATCGCCATTATCACAGTTCCTCTATAAGTTTTTTGCGATTACCAAACATTAAGTTTAGCTCACAGTGCCTTACACACCGAGCTTGTATCTTTTTCAAATAGCTTACAGTGCCTTACACACCGAGCTTGTATCATTTTCAAATAGCTTACAGTGCCTTGCACGCCGAGCTTATATCATTTTCAAATAGCTTATACTGCCTTGCACACCGAGCTTGTATCATTTTCAAATAGCTTATAACATCTTACATACCGAGCTTATATCATTTTTAAATAACTTACAGTGCCTTGCACACTGAGCTTGTATTATTTTTTAGTGCCTTGTACACAACTTATATCATTCTCAGAACAGCTCACAATGCCTTGCATATCGAGCTTATACTATTTACAATCCAGCTCATAGTACCAGGTGCATCGAGCTTGCCATACTTATTCAATTAAATATAATATTTTTTCGATAGCTGCATGTTATGCTTAATATGGGTTATTCATCAAAGTATGAACCAAGCTAAATATGCAAATAATTAAATACTCTAATCACGTAAAAGGATCATCTGAATATATTCTTTTAAATTTCAAAATTTGTATATGTGCCAGTACATATATTAAATATTCTACAATCAATAAAAATTTACCGAGCTACTCCTATCCTTCCTACACATAACAAAAAGAAAAGATTCTCTCTTTAATCTTTACTAACTTTGTCTTATGCAGTGAACTCTTCATCATCAGCATTGATCATTTCATTGAGAACTTGATCAGGGTCGATATAAAAAATTTTAGTCGAACTCCCCCTTCAGGAGATTATTTCTTTAGTTCAGCAACAATGAGCTCTTAGAACTTGAAAATCCCTTGTGCTATTTGATCGTACATGTTGTCCTTGAGCTCATTTAATGCCTCTTCCTTTTTGTCCAATCTCATTGTCTATCTTCCCTTTATGTTCGATTAATGCTTCTTGCTCTTTTGCTAATGATCCTTGCGCAATGGAGAGATCTTCCTTCATTTACTTTAGTTCTTTTTTCACTTTTTCAGTATAGAGCTTAGCCTCTATAACCCTTTTTCTGCGCTAGCCAAGCGACGCTCCGTCTCAATCTCTTTCTTCTTTTGAGACTCGACCTCTTTTTTTATTTGTTTATAAGCAGCCGCTATCACGGCATACCGATCTCCAACATGTTAGCAGAAGAGGTCGTGCTACAAAACCAATACAATCAATATAATTAGTATGTCATACAACATCAAATAAGGTTAGGTTTGTTTCAATTGCTTACTTAGGTAACTTCAGCTCGGTACATCTTAATAGTTTCTTTGGGTTCAGGTTGTTTAATTCATTATTTTCTCACGGAATATTTCTTAGATATTCTCTACTGAAATACCCGATCTCTGGCTCATAAATAGAAAAATCATTTCCATAATGGGAAGAGAACCCTTTAACCATCGCTTCAATTAGCTCTTTAGAGTCCATTTCATTCTCTATTTCCAGATCTCCAGACTGACTTTCTTTCCTCTAAACCTCTGGAGTCCCTCTACCTTGACTTGGTAGCAGTACAAGATTATCTTCGATATGATCTGGTGAAGTTCGGATAAGAGATATCAGTTGGATGCTACCTTCACTGCTTGCAATCTCTTTTCCTTTTTCTTTTTCTTTCTCTTTTTCTTTGAAGGTTCTTCTCCCCTCCCTTTGCCAGAATCCCCATCTTTTCTTTTCTCTCGTGCTTCTGCTCAGACACCTTTGTGGGTCTCAGCCCTTACCTTCTGGAGTGCTTTTATACAATCCTTCATTCATTTTTTATCCATTCCTACACAAACATAAAAAATCAAAATATTATTACCGAATAAACTTACCAGGATATCAAGAAGTATTACCAGCCCGATCTTATGGGCATGGTTCAATTAGGTCTTTCCTTAATGGAAAGTATCTTACAATTAAGTGTAGGACATTCAACTTTTCTCTCTGAATATCTTGTGCTATCTTATCAAATATAGCTCGGTCATCTGTATGCAAATTTCCCCTTCTTATGTTTGGCCAATTTCCACCTCGGCTCCATTTTGTCAGGCATTCAAACCCTCCAGCCCTCTCTAAGATGAAAAATCTATCTTTTCACCTTTTCATAGAGTCTCGTTTTCCGGTAAACAATGCGAGTCTTGGTCGGGCTTGAAGAAATAAAAAGTCTTTATCGGACTTTGGTCGACCCTTAATAAAACATAATGTGGCCAACACCCTAGGAGAGACTTCTACACCAATTAGCTTACAGAGAAGCTCGAACCCTACGATAGTTCACCAAGCATTAGGATTAAGTTGCCCTGGGGAAATGCCATTTATCTTTAAAAAGCTTAATATAAACAGACTTAGAGGAAACTGAATTTCTGCTCTGAAATCCTTTTCGTATAATATTATTTGGTTTGCCTTAGGGGTATCATGACCTCACACATTATTGCTAGGAAGTATTAATTTATACTCGGTGGGGATTTTATACTTTTCTTGTATACCCTTTAAATCTTCTTCAGTTAAGGTTGATTCAATATCCTTAACACATGCCCGATCTGAACCCACTCATACATTTGAGACCCTTACCTCTTCTGTTTCCTCATCCAATAGGGTGGGCTGCGCTGTTGTACCTCTTTCTTCCACAGCTACCGCCATCTCGATATTTTTTAAACTTTTTCTATTAACTGAGCTCTCCACACTATTATTAGAAGAGTCGCTTTAATGTACATACTCTTCTCTCACTTTTTGTTCATCTATAGACACATACTTACTCTTCGAACTCATTTTATATGAACTATCTAATTTCAAAAATAAAATTAATATAAAATAGTACTAACCAAATCTCAATTTTGATGTCTCAAGTCTTTCAGAATACCTGAACTATCAAAACGTTTGAAAGTAGTAAATGATCGCCATTCCCTTATCCTATTTATAGGTGTTTAGATCATTTTTGTACTTGTTTTTAGTATGATTTTATGTGTATTTTAGTTAATGTTTTGATTGATTTTTGTTTTAAGTTTGTTTAAATTGTTGGTTTTAGGTTTAAGTGCAAAAACTCCCTTGGATGATCAAAACAATCAAGAAAAATGAAGAAAGAGCATGAACAAAGCAAGATATGGCCAAGCCAAAGCAAGCTTGGCCATGTCCCTCAAAAGAATTCCAATACAGTAGCTGACACACCCAAGAGACACGGCCAAGCCACTGGCCGTGTCTCACCCAAGGAAAAGAAACCAAGAAAGAAATAAAATAGAGGCAGTGCTTGACACACTCACAGACATGGCCATGTCTGTGAGTGTGTCTGATCGACATGGCCAAGTCACTTGAAGCTTGGCCATGTCTCATTGTCTTGGCCGTGTCCCTCATTAAAAGAAGAAGAAACCAAAGAAAATTATGTGACACGGCCAAGCTAGACATGTCTTGGCCGTGTCTCTCATCAAAAGTGAAGAAATTGAAGAAAATTATGTGACACGGCCAAGCTAGACATGTCTTGGCCGTGTCTCTCATCAAAAGTGAAGAAATTGAAGAAAATTAAGTGACACGGCCAAGCTAGACATGTCTTGGCCGTGTCTCTCATCAAAAGTGAAGAAATTGAAGAAAAACAAGTGACACGGCCAAGCTCCACATGTCTTGGCCGTGTCCCTCAAGAAATCAAGTCCAGAAGCGAACACGGTTATGATACACGGCCAAGCCACTGGCCGTGTCTCACCAAAAGAACAAAGAAAAGAAAGAAACAAAGAAGAAGGCAGTGAAGGACACGGCCAGCAAGCTTGGCCGTGTCCTAAAGAAAAATGAGAGACACGGCCAAGCCAAATCAAGCTTGGCCGTGTCACTTTTAAAATCTATTTAAGCTCTTTCGCACGACAGAAAAAGGGACGGCTAGGGTTTTGAAAGAAAGAAAAGAAAAGAGAAGAGGGGGCAAACATAATTTTGGGATGAGGAGAGAGTGGCACTCTCCTTGTCCCTCATCTTCATCCTCCATCTTCATCTTCTCCATCTTCCATTGACAAGATCTTTGAGGTTCTTTGGGATAAGTTGGGTTACAAGCTCTTAAAGGTTGAAGAAGCTTTATTGAAAGGTTTGGTGACTTGAGAAAGCTCCAATCCATCTCTCAAAGGCATAATCAATTGAAGGTTTGGTGACTTGAGAAAGCTCCATCCTATATTGCAAAAGGGAAATCAACCATTGAAGAGGGCTTGAGTTCTTCATCAAACATCAAAGAGGAGCTAGGAGGAAGACTAGTAATCCTACTCTTGGCATCTTCACAAGGGGTTTTTCTATTCTCTCTTTTAATTCATTTCAATATTGTTTTTGTTATATTAAGAGAATTGATATTGCAATTGGACAATTTGTATTTGATTTATATTGAGTTGAATGAATGTTTTAAATTGATGATGTTGAGCTAAAAACCCATGCTTAGGGTTTGTAGTATATTTGATTGAATGCTTTGATTTGATATTTCCATTGATGTATCTTGTTGTTGGTTGATTGCATTGGATTGTATGCTAGGTTAATAGATTAGCTGCCTATTGATCTCTAGATATTGAATGAAGGACCGAGAGGTGAAATTTGATATCGGAATTATGCAATTGACTACCCTATGAATGAATTAGAAATATAAGTTCTAGGGTTTCATTAATTTGCAAATGTAAAAGAATTGGTCATTGTTAATTCATGAATGTGAGAACTAATGAATTGGTAATTGACTAATAAACCTTAAGGAACAAATTAATTACAAGGCTATGTTAATGGATAATTGAGAATTGAGCTTTGATTGAATGGACCTATAACCCTAGGCACTTTCCCAAGAACTGAATTGATCTTGTACACCCATCACACACATCAAACCCTACGTACATTAATTTAAGGTTTAAATTGTTCTTTAGCATTCCAAACAACAAACTCTCGCTTTTAATTTAATTGCTTTAATCAAGCTATTATGAACCACACCTTCTTGGGGAAACGACCTTGGGGCGATCACCTTTGCTACAGCTACCTCGTATACTTGCGAGTGACGCTTGGTAGTAGTACTTAATTCGAGCGCAACAATAGGCACATTGCATTTACTGTACTTGACGGGAAACTTGGTTCTTTTTCTTGCCCACCCCACTTTGGATAACGGAATGTCATATCCTTTAAAAATACGATACGTATTTTTTCGAACTCTGTTTATACCTCCTCCTAACATAAATGTAAGTCTATTTTGAGGGGGACTTGTGGTGTAGATATATCTGAACTTTGTGACTGAACTATTCAACTGGACTGAAGTATATATTGCAGTACTATAGATAAATCCGAACTCTACAATCGAACTATGATAAAATATACTTTGATGTGATAGTACTATACCGGTACATCCAAAAAATCTGCCCACTACGTCGACATTCCCTAAAAATTTGCTGACCTTTACAAAAGTTATCTCCACTTTTAAACTATAAATAGGTATAGACTTTCACAGGTAGGGGGTTCGAACATTACTGCTCTTTAATACTATATAGTTCAATTGTTTCTAATTACTGACTTAAACATCATAAACTCCCTACTAAAGCCCAATCATTTTTCTTGATTTTGCAGGCCCAAGAGGTGTGGCACATCAAATTCGAACTTAGATTGAAGTCCTTGAAGTTCATCCCTTCATCATATAGTAATATAATGTTTCTCTAATTCTTGTTCCTTTGATCGCAGTAAGTTTAAATTGTATTGAAAGTGTAAGAGATGTGCGGAAAGATTTTCAAGATCATTTCTCTTAGAAAGATTTTGTTTGTATTGCACACATTTAACAAGAAATTGTTGTTTTTATGCAAGGTGATCTTTCTACTACTTACTATTTTGCTCAATTAAAGACTTTATGGGGGTGAATTGGTCTCTCTTCATCCAATGCCTAGTTGTGTTTGTATTCCCCCCTGTGGCTCTAATGCTCTTAAAGTAATTAGAGGTTATCAACAATTTGATCAAGTCATTAAGTTCTTAAGAGGCTTAAATGAGAATTTTTCTCCTATCAAGACACCAGTCTTTAATTATCGAGCCAATGCCATCTCTTAATAGAGCTTTTTCTCCGATGATTCAACATGAAAGACAAATTGGACTTGCAAGAGTTGCTATTTCAAACAGGGATCCAATTGCCTATGCTGCCAAGGTCAATTATCAATCATATTCAAGCAATAATGAGTATCAATATAGAAAGCCCTCATTTAAAGGAAAGAAGCCTATCTACACTCATTGTGGAGTCCTAGGACATACAGTGAATAGGTGTTACAAGAAGCTTGGCTATCTACAAGGCTATTTCAATCGATCCAAACCTAAACTTTTATTTGCTTATGCTAATCAAGTACAAAAAATTGTTGATGTTGTTGATTCTTTACCTTATAAAGTCCAAGTTCCTTCCTCTGCTAATCAAGATAATGCCTACTCACATACCAAAGAACAATATGATCAGCTATTAGTCTTGCTCAGTCAATCAAGTGTTGCTCAGCCTACTGCAATTGTCAATTCCATTCAAGCATTGGTTGATCCCTCCATCACTGAGCCATATGTGTATGGTATTTGTTTATCTATTTTCTCATCTTCAAATTCTAAAATAATTGAGTGGATTCTTGATACTAGAGCTTCATATCATATTGTGTGTGACACATCTTTTCTTCTTAGGCAGACAAGTTTCTAATTGCTTAGTGTTATTACCAGATGGTAAAAATAGGTTGTTGTTACACATATGGGGTCTGCTCGGATTCTTTCTAATTTGTTACTTATGGATGTCCTCGTTGTGCCCTTATTTCATTACAATTTAATCTTTATTAGTAAGCTTTTTGATACAGTTGTATTTTGACTAATATTTTGAATAATTCTAATCATGTTTTTAATTGTTTTCAAATTGAATTTGATAAATTTTCTTTGTTGGAGTTAGAATTTCTCTTATTCTATCTTGGGAAGTTAAGAAACACGATTTTAATTAAAAGTGGTGCAAAATTAGAGAAAAATGTGCAAAAATATAGAGAAATCAATTGCTACTCCCATAACCTCAATTTCCATGACCCTAGACTTCAAATTGAGCCTACCAAACTAAGAAAAGTAGAAAAATAGAAGTTCTAGAGAAGAGTCAAACACCATGACCATGGAAATTAAGAGCCATGTTTGTTGGATCAAATCACCTACTATCCAAAAGAGGAAAACAAGAAATTCAAAGTTCCAAAAGTAGAATGAAACCCATGGTCATGGAAACCCAAAGGCCACAACCGTGGGAATGAAGAAGACACTGTTAAAAAGAAAAATCTCGCAAGACAGTTCTTATCCATATAGGCCACGACCATGGCATGTAAAGCCACGCCCATGGGGGACAAAAATTGGGTAACCTGATTTTAAGGAGCAAAATCCTCCATGTTTCAAGGGAATTGAATAAAATGATTTTTTCCATTAAGAATAGCAGCCTCCAAACCACTATATAAACACCTACCATCCAAGCTATTAAGCATCTACTCATCTAAGAATCAAAGGATTCATTCTAAAAATTCTTTCAAGAAATAAATTTAGTTTTCTTCTTAGAGTTTGAGAGTTTCTTTAAAGAGAAGAGTGAAGTTTAGTTTTAAGAAGAAATTTAAGTCCTAAGTGGAGCTATTTCTCAATCCAATGAAGCATTAGAGTTTGATATTTCTTGCTCCTTAATTAATAATGTTTTCAATTATTATCTTAAATTTTTGCATTGCTTTTATTTTAATTATAAAGAACTAAATTTCTAATTAGGGTTGGCCCCTTATATTGAATTTACTATGGAGTAATTTATGTTTATTTGATTTGATTAAGTTTATTCTTTAATTATTTTATTATCTTTGATCTTAGTGCATTAATTATCTGGCCAATATTTAATTGAATTGAGATATTATGTGATCAAGTGAGAGTAGACGCATGACATTAGTCATAGGAGGTAACAATCGTAAGTAAGTTTTAACTTAGAGATAATGTAAACTCTTAAGAGATTGATATAAGATTTTCACAAAACTTAATAAATTGATTTAATTACTTATAATAACAAAAGTAGACTTAAAGATTAAATTCAATATTAGTTTTGGTACTTGAGAGAGACTAAAACTTAATTTTGGAGAATCCAACCATTAATCAATGGAGAACAATAATTAAATCAATATTTTAGAAAATTCATAGTAAATCAATTAAGGTGGCCTAACCCTAAGTTCAAAAACATTATATTTAAAACCTAAAGCAATTCATTTCTTTTCAACTTATTTAATCATAAATCAAATTTGTTCATCTAAATAATAAAAAGTTCAATTATTTGGTACTTATAATCATCTTTCTTATGGGAACGATACTCTATTCATTATTATATTACTTGTCAATGACTTGTGTACTTACAGTAGCTAGAAATCATGCAACACATTTGGCTGCTAATGATGTTTCTATTCTATTTTCAAATTGGATGTGCTACATATAGGACAAATTTAAAAGGATGATTAGCATAACTGAGCTTCAAGGAGGGTTGTATCATCTTCAATTTGCTGATAAAATGCCTACAATTTCTACTGTTTCTCCTCCATAAGTGCTTTCCATTTCATATGTAAATAACTTTATTGCTTCAAATAATTTTAATGTTTGGCATTTTAGACTAGGCCATCTGTCACATCCTAAGTTAAGAGTTCTTCAAGACTCTCATTATGGTGTTGTTCATTCAAAGGCTATTGTCTCTGATGTCTATCATCTAGCTAAGCAAAAGAGAGTTGCTTTTCCTGTTAGCATATCTTGTAACATCCACAATTTTAAATACAACTCAATAATTAATATGGAAGGATAATTAGGGGTGTTGGAAGAGGTATGTATAATATATACCTAAGATATATATAAAATTTGCATTGGATATACATAATGTATACACAGGGTGTAGAATATATACTTAACATATACCTAATATATACACACACATACATATACACATATTTAAGTTGGAAAAGTGAAAAATAAATAGATGAATATATAAATGAAAGTTAAAAGTAAGAAAGAAATATTTATGGATGGGAGTTAAAGATAAATATATAAGATATAATTATTTAATTAATAATTTAAGTATTTAAAGAGTGATAAAGATAAATATATAATATATAATTATTTAATTAATAATTGAACTATTTAAAGAGGGATAAAGATGGAAAATAAAATTTAAAAGTCTTCTTCTTTCTTTACCATTACCGTGGATGATTTTTAGAGAGAGGGGGGAGAGGTTTTCTTCATCCAACACACAAAATTTCATTAGAAATCCAAGGGTTTCAAGTTGGTTTTGAAGATTAAGCAAAGATTCAAGTAAGTTTTCTTCCTCCTAAGCTTATTTTTCTTAGTTTTTAGATTATGTAATGATATGGTTAGTGATAAATTGGCTTCAATTGCAAAAGTGGATAATTATGAAGCTAAAATGATGAAAATATGATGATTTAATGATTAATTGATTAAGGTGAGCATGATTGGTGAACTTAAGGTTTATGGGTGAATATGTAAAATTTGGGTTCTTGATGGGGATAACTATAATTGTAGAAATGGATTGTTTTAATGTTGTTTTGATGCATATGTTATAATTTTATGGTTGAATAATGGAAGCAATTTGGTAGGATGAAATTTAAAGAAGTCAGTAAGGGTAAATTAGGGTTTTGTTAGAAATTGATTAGATACTGTGTAATTGGTGATTACTTTGACTAGAATGAATAGAAATATTATTCTAATGACATATTTCTACATATTATTTGGTTTAGGAGTGAGAAAGTTAAGTTGTCCAAGTGAAGGCATTTAGGGTTTTAGGAAAGTGAAAATTGAAAAGGAGAAATTGCATTGATTTTGGAATTTTTGAGGTTAGTACATACTTTGATAGCTTATATTTTTTATTACATTTTATTTGGAATAATATATTATGGTTTTGTGAATATGTTTTTCTACTTTAATAATGGTTTTCATATGATATGTGCATTGTTACAAACAAAAGTATGTGAAAAGCTTGACATATGAAATGATAAGCCATTATAGAATGGTTAATGACAATGTTATGTACAAATTGTGAAAAGTATGAATTATGTACTAAAAATATGGAAGTAGACCACATTGTGAATGTGGCTAAGAACAATATTTTATATGATTCAAAAATGTGGAAAATAGCTAAAGATGTGGAAAATATGAAAATTGTGAAAATATTTTATACGATTGGAAAATGTGGAAAATAGCTAAAAATGTGAAAAATATGAAAATTGTGAAAAAGGAATGAATAATGTGACGAGGTTGAGAAATAATAAATGTGGATTAGAAAAAGAAAAGCATATAATGTTGATGTATGTATTTGCCTTGCACAATTAGATATTCCAGAATATTGAGATTGGTACTATAGAGTTGGTATGCTAACAATATGGCAAGATACACTGGTGTCGGACACTTTATGTTGAGAAGATAGCCTTCGGGTGATTTATGACAACATGTATTTGGTGTCGAAAGAGGACGGCCTTTAGGTGATTTATGACACTTTATCCCCAGTATCGAGAGGGGACAGCCTTCGGGCGGTATATGACACTTAGTCCTTAATGTCGAACCTTTAGGTCAGGATAGGCCAAATCAATATTTTTGAAATTTAGATATTGTGTAAGGACTTATTGGGCCCATTGTATATGTTTTTGAAATGTTTTTGCATAATATAAATTAATAGATGAAAAATGGATATTTCATGATAATGGTGTTAAATATTTTATTAAGATAAAAAATGTGTAAATGAGCATTGCTCGTGTTGGGGCATGATCTATTGTGTGACATGAGAAATATGCATTGATTTTTAAATAATTTATGTTATCAAAGTATGTACCACTAAGCTTTCATGCTTAGTGCGATTGACTATATCACACAGGTAAAAAAGTTACAGAGCAGGATAGTCCTGATAAACTTAGACATGTTTAGGTTTCGAGAATGATCTTAAAAGTAGAAGTTTTTTCCACGAGACCAACTCAATTTGTGTTGTGTTCATGTATAATTTTTTTTCAATAGAAGTTGGTATTTTTCAATAAAAGTTGGTATTGTATAATATAATTTTAATATATGTATATTCAACATAAATTTGAGATTATATATATACTTTAGTGTTGAGCATTGTTTTTAATTGTATAACTTTTGGGTAGAAATTATGGAGGAGATGGTGTTGGAATGTAATGTGATTTTGGGATTGTTTTTTTTTATTTAAAAAATTGCAGGTTGAGTTGATTTTGGAACTTTATGAAATTACAGATAAAATTTTGGTAAATTGTTTTCAGAGATTTCATTTTATATATGTAATTTTGACGTTTAACTATTATATATATATGTATTTGTCTATTAAATTTATCTTTTAAAAGTTAATTAATTTTTGGTAAAAGTTAATTAATTTTTGGTAACAATTATGAAAATTTTCTACTGTTAATTACTGTAGCATTCTTATATTCTATATATGTATTTTATATATACGAGTGTTTATATTATACATATAAGTTATAAAGTTGTTACACATCTCATTCAAATAAAGTGTTTGAGTTGATTTATCTTGATATATGGGGCCCCATTACTCCTTTTGTCACTAGTTATCAATATTTTCTGACTATTGTAGATGACTTTTCTATATTTACATGGGTTTGTCCTCTAAAAGTAAAGCTAATGCAAGGAGTTCTATAGCTTCTTTTTACTCTATGGTTCTTACCAAGTTTAATATTAAAATTTAGACTATTCATATTGACAATGGCAAAGAGTTTCTGTGGGATGAATGCTATAGCTCAAAGGGTATTTCTCACCAAACATCTTATGTAGCTACCCCTTAGCAGAATGGGATAATCGAGAGAAAGCATCAACATCTCCTTAGTATTACTATAGTACTATTATTTCAAAGTCATTTATCAGTAGTCTACTGGTCTGAAGCACTTGTTCATATTGTTGACTTACTCAATAGACTGACAACCCTATTCTTAAATGATCTCACTCATTATGAGGTGTTATATGGTGTAAAACCAGATTTAACTCTGCTAAGGGTGTTTGGTTGCCTGTGTTTTGCTTCTACTCTTTCTTAGGGAAGAACAAAGTTGGATCCTAGAGCATCCAAATGCATATTTCTTGGCTTTAAAATTTGGGTTAAGGGCTTTAAGCTTTTCAATCTTTAAACTCATCAAATTTTTGTCTCAAGATGTTTATTTCTTTGAGTCAGTTTTCCCTTTGCATACTAACAAGAATGTGGTTACTGAGTTTGAAATACCATCTATAGTCCTTCATTTCAAACTAACTCTTCATCACAGTCCAGTTCCTCCATTCACTCTAATCCTTTACTAACTTCTATTCTTGATGTCTCTCTTAGAAATTCTAATAGACATAAAGCCCACCACCATATCTTAAAGATTATCATTGAAACTTACATTCTTCTTCTCAATAACATTCCAATTCTGTTGATTCTCTTGATACTACCAAATATACTTTCTATAAATACCTTAACTACAATAAATTTCCCCCTAACCATCATGCTTTTCCCCTCACTATTGCTGTTGTTTTTGAACCAAAAACCTTTGCCCAAGTTGTTAAAGACCCTTTATGGTAGTAGGCTATGCAAGTTGAGTTGTAAGCCTTAGAAAGAAATAAAACCTAGACTGTTGTTGATCTTCCCCCTAATGTTCAGCCTATAGGATGTAAATGGGCATATAAAATTAAAAATAAATCTGATGGAATAATTGAGAGGTGTAAAGCTTAATTAGTGGTAAAGAGTTATAGTCAACATGAAGGTGATGATTATTTGGATACCTTTTCTCCTGTAACTAAAATAACTACAATATAATGTTTGTTAGCTATTGCTTTTGTCAAAGGCTGGTTCTTAGAGCAATTGGATATAAATAATGCCTTTCTCCATGGTGATCTTGTTGAGGATGTTTATATGATGCCTCCCCCTAATATTTCTTTTTAAAATGGTTCAAAAGTTTGTAAGTTGTAAAAATCTCTATGTGGATTAAAGCAAGCAAGTAAGCAGTGGAATGCTAAGCTTACTGCTGCTCTAATTTCTCAAAACTTTGTTCAATCAGTCTTAAATCCATCTATATTTACCAAGGTTACACCTTCATCTTTCATTGCTCTTTTTGTATATGTTGATGATGTGATTTTAGCTAGTACTGACATGAATGAGATACATATTGTCAATTCCTATCTGCATAACCAATTTCAAATTAAAGACATGGGCGCTCTTAAGTTTTTTTTTTTTGGGATTTGAGGTAGCCAGGTCCTCCATTGGTTTACACTTAAGCCAAAGGAAGTATGCTCATTAGTTGTTACTTGATATGGGATATCTAGATTCTAAGCCAGCTGATACTCATGTGGTTCCTTTTAAGGCAAAAGATCAGCTCGATTCTCCATTGCTAGATGATGTTTCTTCTTACAAAAGGCTGATTGGCAGGTTGCTTTACATAACCAACACAAGGCCTGATCATAGCTATTCAAAATAATATTTGAGTCAATTTCTTGACAAACCAACTGCTCATCAACTATAAATAGCTCACAGAGTGCTTAGATATGTTAAGGCAGCTCCTGCAAAGGGTTTATTCTTCTCCTCCTCTTCTAACTTGAAGCTTCAAGCATTTATAGATGTTGATTGGGCATCTTGCCTACTATTACAGGCATGCGTGTATTTTTGGGATCTTCACTAGTCTCATAAAAATCAAATAAGCATAGTACAGTTTCAAGGTCTTCCTCAGAGACAGAATATATGGCTCTTGCTCATACTGCTTGTGAAGTTTAGTGGTTAGCCTACTTGCTGACCAATTTTGGTTGATCATCATCCACACCTGTCTTACTATTCTGTGACAATGTATTTGCTATAAATCTTACCCATAATCCAATCTTTCATGAGAGAAAAAAGCATATAAAATTGGATTGTCATTTGGTAAGGGAGAAGATTCATTCAAGTCTAATAAAGCTCCTTCTTGTTTGTATTATAAATAAGCTTGCAGACATGTTTACTAAGCCCCTCCATGCTTCATTGTTTCATTAGTTTATGTCCAAGCTAAAACTTTTAGATGTTTACAATTCCCAGCTTGAGGGGAGGTGATGGAGTTATTTCTTTTGTTAATTTATTTTGTTACATTGTTAGCTAGTTAGTTATTTTTGTCTCTTTTATGTTAGCTGAAGTTAGCTAACTGAACACTGTATATAAGCAACTTTCTCTATCTTGAAATGTGTATAAAGTTTTAAAATTGGTGATAGTTTCTTTTAATAATTTGTATAATTTTTTATTACTTTCAGTAATTTCAAGTAAATTAATTTCACCATTTGTTGGATTTGAAAAGTTGATAAAACTATTTGATATAGAGGTGGACTTCCGAACTAAAGGCTCGGCTGGGGCTCCTTGGCGTAATGCTCACACCGAAGGATCTGCAAGACAAAGAGGAGGCTCGAGCTCCATTGATGAGACTTTGATGCTTAAGTTAGTACTCAACCTTGTACTGAATATAGATAGTCAGAGTTCTAAAAAGAATTCCCCTTACCTGTACGTTTAAGCTCCTTTTATACATGTGAGATAGTGGTAGACAAACTCTGTCGGTAGTTGATAAGTACACAATTAATGATTTTTTATTCCTATTTCTTAATATGATTACTATCCAGTTGAGTTTAATTTGTTTGTTCAAAGTATATTTTAGGATTAATTTCAGGAATTATTTGTAATTTGAGACTTATGGTCATTTCGGAAGAATTACGGATGAAAGTGGAAGAAAAGAGCAAAAATTTATCAATGGACACGCCCATGAACACGGGCGTGTCAATAGACGTGCCCTTGATACTGCATCCAGTGGATATGACACGTCCAGTTGCATGGGCGTGTCACCAAATGTGCCTTATATCCAGAATCACAGTAGCTATGACACGCCCAGTACCACAGGCATGTCAATGAACGTGCCTTTTATCCAGACTCACAGTAGCTGTGACATGCCCAGTAACACGAGCGAGTCAATAGGCGTGCCCTTTATTCAGAATCACAGTGGCTATGACACGCCCAGTGACATGGGCGTGTCAGTGGCCGTGTCACCTATCGAAAAGTTAAATTCTTTGCACTGATTGGGGAACAAGTGGGGGACAACAGCTATGCTTTTGTCAAAAAGAAAGAACAAGAAAAGGAAAGCTTGCCTAAATCAGGGAAAAGGGTGATGAACCAAAGGAAGGTGGTAGAAAATGGATGGGTATGGTGAGTTGGAGGTATGGGCTGGAGATTTGAATGGAAATAAAAAGAGAAGAGGGGGAGAAGAACAACAGTTTTTGTTGGGACATTTTTTGGAAACAGAGAACAAGGAAGAGGAGGAGGAGCCAGCTGCTGGAGCAAGGAGAAAGGTCTTGAGCTTAGTTTGAAGAAGGATACACATCTTGCACAAGCCCTAAACCAAGAATCAATAATTGAAGTGAATAAATACAAATTCTTTGCCATGAATTGTTTGGTTTCTCTTACTCATTTATCTTGCTCTGTTTTTCTAGTTTTGAATATGAACTAATTCCTTCTCTATCTAGATGTTGATGAACCCTAGCTCATTTTATGAATTGAACAATTATATTCAGTTGAATCATTTAATTGAGTTGTTTTATTCTTATGATACTTGATGTTATTTCCAATTGATAATAGCATGCTTATTGATTGGTTGTTATTTTCATATTATTGACTTGAGAAAGTTTGATGTGAATTGAATACTCATAAGGGTTGAGGATTGATTGGGGTACTAGAGATAGGCCTACAAGATCCTTTGGTTTATAGTTCTTTGTTCTTAATGCAAGATCTATTTAATTGTGTTTGAGAAGAGATTCCAGCACTCTACTTAGTGATTAGGGATTAATCCACTCGAGAGAGGCTTTAGTCTAATTTAGAGGAATGCCAATTTAATTCTATTAAATGATTTAGCTGAATTGATTGATCATAAATATTATTGAGGCTAGGGGGATTCAATATTTGGATAGTACTATTAATATTATTATCAATCCTTTTTGCACATCATTTAATTTCCTTTTATTTTCAGTTATTAATTAGTTGTTTTTAGTTACAAAACATCACACAACTATTAATTTGCTAAACAACAGTCAATATTTGCACTAGTACTTGGCCTTGTCCCCAGTGGAACGATAACTCATTCACTACTATACTACTTGGGCGATCCGTGCACTTGCGGTATTACCATAGCACAGCTCGCGCGCACCAAGTTTTGGCGCCGCTGCCAGGGAACAACGGTTTCAATATTAGTAATATAATTAAGATTGTTGATTTAGTTTTATTTTTAATCATTTTTAATACTAGTTCTTGCTAGTTTACTATCATTGTAGGTATTTCTTACTGTTTATGACCAGATCCAGCTCGTCCCAACTACTGGAGTTAGACCCAGAGCTAGAGAGAACGTTGAGGAGAAAGCAAAAGGAAGAAGAGGAGGTAGATCTGGAAGACGTAAGTTCAGGAATAAATCTGGAAATAGAACAAGAAGAAGTATTCGAAGTGATGGAAGGAGCTGGACCAAGAATAATGCAGGAGTTTGCTAAGCCCAATTTAAATGGGACTGAATCTAGTATCCGGAGGCCGACAGTTGCTGCAAACAACTTCAAAATAAAGGCGAATGTAATTCAAATGGTGCAGCAGACTTGTCAATTCGATGGGTTTCCTAATGAAGATCCTAATGCACATATTGAGAATTTTCTGGAGATATGTGACACATTCAAGATAAATAATGTCTCAGAGGATGCAATTAGGCTGAGGTTGTTCCCATTTTCTCTTAGAGATAGACCAAAGAAGTGGCTGAAATTTTTTCCTCCAGGGACTTTTACCACTTGGGGTCAATTGGCAGAGAAATTCTTAGAGAAATACTTCCCGCCATCAAAAACTGCTAAGTTGAGAAATGATATCTCATCCTTTCTGCAGCAAGATGGTGAGACTCTTTATGATGCCTGGGAAAGATTTAAAGATTTGCTGAGAAGGTGTCCTCATCATGGGCTTCCACTATGGCTTCAAATTCAAACATTTTACAATGGGTTGAATTATGTAAGTAAGCAATCCATTAATGCAGCAGCTGGTGGTACCATAAACAACAAGACACCTGAACAAGTAAGAGATTTAATTGAAGACATGGCTATCACCAATTATCAGTGGCAAGCCCCAAGAGAGCAAGGAAAGCTGAAGATCATGGGTTCACACCAATTAGATCCGGTGGTGGCCTTGACAGCCCAATTGGAAGCATTGAATAAGAAATTTGATTCTTTGGCCTCTTCTTCTGGGAAAGTAATGCAGGTGATGTCTTGTGAATGGTGTGGAGGTGGACATCAAAGTCAAGATTGCCAAAGTGGCAACATGTTTGCTAAGCAAGAGCAAGTAAATTATGTTGAAAATATGCCAAGGCAATAACAGAATAATCCCTACAGCAACACATACAATCCGGGGTGGAGGAATCATCCAAATTTCTCATGGAATAATCAAAATAATCCAAGACCTCCCCCTGGATTCCAACAACCCCAACATCAAAAAGCTGCCCCTCCAAGAAAGAGTAGTTTGGAGGACATGATGGAGAAATTTATAGCAGCTTCTGAAACCAGGTTTCAATCAACTGAAACCACCCTTAGAAATTAACAAGCCTCCATTCACAATTTGGAGAATCAGGTGGGGAAAATTGCCAAATTGCTCAGTTAGAGACCACAAGGAAGTTTACCTAGCAACACTGAGGCAAATCCTAAAGAGCAACTTAAGGCAATTACACTAAGGAGTGGAAAAGAGATCAAGGGTGATGTAGAAAAGAAAAGGGCTGAAGTACAAGAAAAAGAAAAAGAAGAAGATCCTCCTGTCACTTCAGGAGAGAAAGCTGCACTTGAAAGTGAGAGAGAGAAGCAGCCACAAGAAAGCAGCCCCAATTTGAAGGAAACCGACCTAGAGTACCCTATCCGGCAAGGTTAAACAAGGACAAGATTGATGCTCAGTTCGGTAAATTTCTTGAACTTTTTAAACAATTGCATATTAATATTCCATTTGCTGAAGCTTTGTCACAAATGCCTAAGTATGCTAAATTTTTGAAAGATATCCTTTCTAACAAAAGGAAACTTGAGGAAGTGTCTTTAGTGCATTTATCTGAAAAGAGTTCAGCAATTTTACAAAGACGGTTACCTAAGAAGTTAAAAGATCCAGGTAGTTTTACCATTCCATGTTTTATAGGTAATCTAGAGGTTAAAAGTGCATTAGCTGATTTGGGGGCTAGCACAAGTGTTATGCCCTATAAAATGTTTAAAGAGCTAGGCATTGGTAAACCTAAACCAACACTCATGACCATCCAACTTGCTGATAAATCGGTAGTCCACCCTCGTGGCATAATAGAAGATGTGTTGGTAAAAGTCGGGGATTTCATTTTCCCCAATGATTTTGTTGTCATTGATATTGATGAGGATGTGGATGTTTCGCTTATTCTTGGTAGGCCATTTTTAAATACAGCCCGTGCCCTTATTGATGTTCATGACGACACATTGACTTTGAGAGTGGGTGATGAGAAAGTTATTTTTAGGATACATGATGCCATGAAACATTCACTTTCACTTGATGAGGCGGAATCATGCAATGATGTTATTGAGCATGAGACCGTAAATTGTGTTACTAACATTGTTTCCAAGGATCCCCTTGAGTTGTGTTTATTGCAGGAAAATGTTGAGGGTCAAGAAGTAATGGAGCAACTTGCTTTTCTTGAAGCAAGTAAATCATTCAAATGCAGGGCATATGAGACCATTGAGATGCCAAAGGAAGAAAAGCCAAAACCATCGGTGATTGATCCACCCAACTTGGAACTGAAACCTCTTCCAGATCACCTTGAGTATGGGTTTCTGGCAGAGAAAAAGAAATTACCAATAATTCTGAGTTCCCACCTGTCTTCTAAGCTGAAAGAAAAACTTATCCAGTTGTTGAAGAAGCATAAGCAAGTGATAGCTTGGAAGATAGCAGACATCAAGGGTATCAGTCCATCCTATTGCGCTCACAAGATATTGATGGAGGACGAATTCAAGCCGGTAGTGCAACCACAGAGGAGACTAAACCCAAAGATGAAAGATGTAGTGAAGGCTGAAGTGATAAAACTACTTGATGCAGGGATTATATATTCGATCTCGGATAGTTCTTGGGTGAGCCCAGTCTAGGTAGTACCAAAGAAAGGAGGGATGACTGTGATCCCCAATGAAAATGATGAGCTAATTCCAACAAGAACAGTTACCGGTTGGAAGGTTTGCATTGACTACAGAAAATTGAATGATGCAACTAGAAAGGATCATTTTCCTTTACCCTTCATTGATCAGATGTTGGAGAGGTTATCCGGCCATGAGTATTACTGCTTTTTGGATGGTCTTTTAGGCTATTTCCAAATTCTTATTGCCCCTGAAGACCAAGAGAAAACTACATTCACCTGCCCATATGGGATATTTGCATATCGAAGAATGCCATTCGGGTTGTGTAATACACTTGCAACTTTCCAAAGGTGCATGATAGCAATCTTTGATGAGCTTATAGAGGATATTATGGAGGTGTTTATGGATGATTTCTCGGTCTATGGCAGCTCATTTGAAAAATGTCTGGAAAACCTTGAAAGGGTCTTGATGAGATGTGAAGAAACCAATTTGGTGCTTAATTGGGAAAAGTGTCATTTCATGGTTCAAGAGGGAATCGTGTTGGGACACAAGATTTCAAGCAAGGGCATTGAGGTGGATCGGGCAAAGGTAGACATAATTAAGAAGCTACCACCACCCACATCTGTGAAAGCCATCAGAAGTTTTCTAGGACATGCGGGTTTTTATCGGAAGTTCATTGACAAGACTCCTTGAGAAGGATGTCGATTTTGTTTTTGACGAGGAATGTCTGAGAGCATTCACAACCCTTAAGGAGAAATTGACCCATGCTCCAATCATGGTAGCTCCTAATTGGAATCTACCATTTGAACTGATGTGCGATGCAAGTGACTTTGCAATAGGAGTAGTCATGGGTCAACGCAAAGAGAAATACTTTCAGCCTATCTACTATGCGAGCAAGACCTTGAACACAGCTCAAGCCAATTACACAACTACAGAGAAAGAGCTGCTAGCTGTGGTTTTTGCTTTTGACAAGTTTAGATCATATCTAATCTTGTCAAGGGTGATTGTTTATACAGACCATTCGACTTTAAGGTATTTATTCGCGAAAGTTGATGCTAAGCCTAGACTAATCTGATGGGTTTTGTTGTTGCAGGAATTTGACTTGACAATTCAAGACAAGAAGGGAGCCGAAAATCTTGCAGCAGATCACCTCTCTCGCTTGGAGAATCCAACCTTAGAGAGACTTGAAGAAGGGGACATTGATGATCACTTCCCCGATGAACAGCTGTACGCCATGGTAAGTGAGGTAAGTGATTTAAATTTTGAAACACCTTGGTTTGCAGATTTCGCTAACTATTTAGCTGTTAGGGAACTTCCTAAGGACTTAACTTATCAAGCAAAGAAGAAATTCTTTTCTGACCTAAAGTATTATTTTTGGGAGGATCCCTTTTTGTTTAAGTTATGTAAGGATCACATGATCCAACGATGTGTGGCATGGCCCGAAATAATGAACATCCTTAGTCAATGCCATGCCGGACCTGCTGGTGGTCATATGGGAGCCAATAGAACTGCTCAAAAGGTACTAGAATCAGGGTTTTATTGGCCCACTTTGTTTAAAGATAGCTACGAATTTGTAAATCATTGTGATCGCTGCCAAAGAACTGGAAATATTTCATCTCGTGATGAAATGCCCCAGAATGGGATTTTAGTTTGTGAAATCTTTGATGTATGGGGAATTAATTTTATGGGACCATTTCCCAACTTTTTTGGCAACAAATATATTCTGGTAGCTATAGATTATGTATCTAAATGGCCTGAAGCCCAAGCCTTGGCAACCAATGATGCTAGGGTTGTGGTGCAGTTTTTGAAGAAGTTGTTTTCTCGATTTGGCACACCAAAATCAATTATAAGTGATAGGGGTACTCATTTTTGTAACGCTCAGCTTGAGAAAGTTTTCAAAAGATTAGGAGTTACACACAGGTTTGCTACTCCCTATCATCCCCAAACTAGTGGCCAAGTCGAGAACACGAATAGGGAGATTAAACGAATTCTGGAAAAAACTGTTGAGCGATCCCGAAAGAATGGGCTTTTAGGACTGCATTCAAAACTCCCTTAGGCACTACACCATTCAGATTGGTATATGGAAAAGCTTGCCATTTACTTGTTGAGATAGAACATCATGCATATTAGGCAATAAAACAGATTAACCTTGATCTAGCTTGTGCAGGTGAAAGGCAAAAATTACAGGTAAATGAATTAGACGAGTGGAGGTTGCAAGCTTATGACAATGCAAGAATGTATAAGGAACGTACCAAGAGATGGCATGATGCTCACATTAAGAAATAGAAAGAGTTTCAAGCAGGAGATCAGGTATTACTGTACAATTCAAGGCTTCGACTCTTTCCAGGTAAGTTAAAATCTCGATGGTCTGGTCCTTTTACTGTCAAGGAAGTTTTCCCTTACAAAGTGGTTGAAATAACCCACCCGGAAAAAGGAGATTTTAAAGTCAATGGGCACAGGCTCAAATCTTATTTTGGAGGGGAAATACAGGCCTTAAAGGAGGTTTTACACCTCCAAGATTAGGGACATTTGCCCGACTGTCCAACTAATACGACGTTAAAGAAGTGCTGGGTGGGAGACAACACACCGTTTTATGTTTTTGGTTTGCGTCGTCATTTCATTTTAGTTTTATCTTTCTTTTATTGGATGGTTGTTTGTTTATTTTGTCTTCATCTGAATTTGTAGAGGAAATTTGATTTCGGAGAATAAATTGAGCATATACCATGGACACGCCCATGTCAATGGGCGTGTCAGGCAGTAGCTATAACACGTCCATGGACACGCCCGTGTTGATGGGCATGTCATTATCTTCTTCAGACAGTAGCTACAACACGCCCATGGACACGCCCGTGTCTATGAGTGTGTCATTATATTTCTTAAACAGAGGCTATAACACGCCCATGGACACGACCGTGTCCATGGACGTGTAAAATATATATATATATATATATATATAATAGGGCACGCCCTCGGAGCACGCCCAGAATAGTGGGTGTGTTGTTTGAATGTTTGTCACAGTGGCTATGACACACCCACAATCACGCCCGTGTTTTTGGGCGTGTCAATTGTAATTTCACTCAGTACCTGTGACACGCCTGTGTCAAAGAGCGTGTCATGCGAACTGGCTTTTATACTATAGGGCACGCCCATCAACACGGGCGTGTTACTGGTCGTGCCGACATTTTTATATATAGCGCCAACGCCATTTTCACGAAAATTTCAAAATTTTCTCTCGTTTTCTCTCAAATTTTTTTGCATTCTCACCGGCGCATTTAAACACCCGTTCAATTTAGGAAAGATTCTCACTCCTGGCTTGCATAAATTGCGTGCATTTTCTCATTTTCCAATTGAAATCACTCGTTCCACGTGGATTTGCGATTTTTTGGGTACGGGATCTCAACTTTTGCGATTTTTGGTTGTTTTCTTTCATTTTTCTTTCATTTTTCATATGCATTCCTTGTATTGTCTTGTGCTTACCTTGAAATTCAAAATTTCATGACTTGTTTGCATTATTCTGTTGTGTTTTTATTTTCCATAATTTTTGCGGCATTTGATTAATTATGATTTTCTTCGTTTTGAATTCCATTTTGATTCGGCATATGTTTATTTTTTGAAATAGTTTTGAATTATATATTGATTGTTTCATTTTTGGATAATATATTGTTATTATGGGAATTGATTTTATTGTATGTTTATGCTATCATTCGGGTTAGTTTATTGCTTTTGATTAATTGAACATGTGTTGCTATAGGTGGATTACGTTTGTTTTGCGTGATCGTTATAATGCCTGCATTTCGGTTCAACTTGTATCATGCTATGCTTTTGTATTGAGGAACCGTTTGATTTATTTTGCAGGTTAATCGAAAATGGGCCCTCACAAACAATCATCTTCTCAGCTTCCCACCAAACGGGCTTGAGGGGAGGGCAGTTCCAGCCAACCTGCTACACGCCCAACTTCTAAATTTATGGCAACACACAAATGCCTCAGATTTTCAAACACCGAGGAACGAAGGCGCTTCGAACTGTTAGGCAACAAAGAATGGTCCGCGCCTCGTTTCTTAGATTGGGAGGCTATGGAACTGGTTAACATTGCAGCAGAGGTGAAGGAGTTGATTGATTAACCAGGGTGGGGCCAACTCTTCTCTATCAATGAGCCCTCATACCGAAAGCTTACACTGGAATTTTACTGAACTTTCCAATTCTAGAAGACCAAGCTCTCCATTACTGAGCTGACGATTAAATTCAGACTGGGAGGGCAGAGGTTCAGCATGAGCATTAATGACCATGGGATACATCTAGGGTTATATACTGAAGAGGAAGTCCAGACCTTCGATTATCTGAACACCGAGGTGGATTTTGCTGAGTATGAGGTTGTTCCTCCTCGGATTTGGCAGAACTTTGCACCCAATGCCGATAAATATCAACCCAAGGTCTCTAAGGTATCCAACTTCGATTCTTTCCCCTGCCGAGTGGTGCACAATTTATTGGTTCATACTATTACAGCACGGCTGAGCAGTACAGGAGTGGTGACCTTAAGAGATCTATTTTTCCTGCACTGCATGACGCAGAAGATCTGGTGCAATGTAGCCCATGCCATCACCTATTTTTTCTACGAGCAGTCTAAAAAAGGAGCATTAGGTACTTTACATGGTGGCATGTATGTCACAAGACTTGCTCGCCGTCTGGGTTTATTAGATGGTTGCCTCCCTATGACGGTGAATGGTATGCCCAAGCTGTTGGGTATGGACACATTAAAGAGACTGAACAGGGAGAAGGTAGCTGGGCTGCAGGCCGCTCCTATGGATTCAGATATACCAGAGGCAGCTCCTTCTGCTCCTACTTCCGATATACCACCACCTCCACCGTCAAATTATCCGGGTACATCCACCGCTGCTGGGCCCTCAACCGCTGTTGCTGCACCTTATTCTTCTGCTGGACCTTCTTTTGTCCAGACCCCTGCATTCCGGGATTGGCACCAGTCAGTTAATGTTGAGTGAGATGATGACAGGAAACCCACAGAGTTTGAGCGTCAGATTTGTCGGATTGAAGGAAAGATAGGGAACATTGAGCTGAATCAGAATATGATCTTAATCCAACAGGAAGAGCTGCAGCAGCTCTTATAAGATCAGAGAAATTCTTTCCAAGCCCAGCTGGATCACGAGATCTTGAGACGGCAATGGCTGGAGCAATCCATGTTGGAATTCTGGCGGTATCAGGGGTTTCGCCCTTCGCAGCCACCACCTCCACCCTATCAGCCACCTGCCCGTGCACCGACACCTGCACCGGAACCTGCACCACAAATTGATGTTTCCGACGATGAGACCAGTAGTGACTAGCCACATTTTAATTTTAATTTTATTTTTTATGTCTTCTTTCATTTCTTTACTTATTTAATACGCTTTTTAGTTTTCCTTCTTTTAATTGCTTTTGGATTATTATTATTATTTTCTTTAAGAACTGTTTCCTTTCTTTATTTATGTATTAACCTTGTTTTGTGTGCATTTTAGAATATTGTTTTGATACAAAACCTCCTTCACCGCAATCTTGGCACCGTACTCATACTCATCCACTCATAGACATAAAAAGGGCAGTTATTCTCTCTCTTCATTGTTTCGTGTTTTGCGCACACATTGAGGACAATGTGCATCTTAAGTATGGGGGAGATGTATACTTTCTTGAGTAAATTTTTACTACTTCATTCTTTTTATTTGATTCATTTGTCTCAATCAATGCCTGCTAAGTAAGCTAAATTGTTATGATAAGTGTGACTTGATGTGATTTTCCTTTATATGTTAAACTAATTTGAGATTTCCTAAATGACAATTTCTTGTTGAGGTTAACTTAGTGATTTCGATCAATTGCTGAGGATCGATTGTAATGGCTATAGTTAAGTTGTGGATTGATGGAAATTGGAACATTACTAGAGTTTAAAACCTTAGTTACATTTTTGAGCATAATATAATTCCGTAGATTCTTGAGTCGGACTTATTACGACCCTTAAGTTTATGACCCTTGAATAAAAATAACCAAAACAAATAATTCTAATTAAAGGAGCTTTGAAAAATTTTCCCTGTTCCGCTGATTTTGACTCTCAAATCAAAACAAATGAGTTGGAATCATGAATAGTGCTAGTAGCCATTTGAACGGTGATTCTAGCTGAGTAACCGGGGGTCGGCATCACAAATTTTTACCTTCGCATCAAAAGGCTAGTATCAGTTCAAACAAGTCGGGCTCCTTAAAATATATATATATATATATATAATTTTTTTTTTGAGGGTTAGAGTGCTTAAGAGAAAATTCACGTTTTTCATACTTTGTTCATGGCATTTGGATTTGCTGGAATTTTATGCTCAATTTTTTAACTCTGGATTTTTAGGTTTTAGGTATGTGAAATTTTTATTTTGAAACTTCTTGATTCAGCTGTTATGATTGTGAATTATTTTTGGTTGAGAAAGTGAGGTTATCCGATTCGAGCATTGTCAAAAACTTTATTTTTCTTTTTGAATATAGAGGGATTCCGTCATTTCTGCTTATTACAGTAATTTAGTTTGCTTGAGGACAAGCAAAAACTCAAGTGTGGGGGAATTTGATAAGTACACAATTAATGATATTTTATTCCTATTTCTTAATATGATTACTATCCAATTGAGTTTAATTTGTTTGTTCAAAGTGTATTTTAGGATTAATTTCAGGAATTCTTTGTAATTTGAGACTTATGGTCATTTCGGAAGAATTACGGATGAAAGTTGAAGAAAATAGCAAAAATTTATCAATGGACACGCCTATGAACACGGGCGTGTCAATAGACGTGCCCTTGATACTGCATCCAGTGGATATGACACGTCCAGTTGCATGGGCGTGTCACCAAACGTGCCTTATATCTAGAATCACAGTAGCTGTGACACGCCCAGTACCACGGGCGTGTCAATAAACGTGCCTTTTATCTAGACTCACAGTAGCTGTGACACGCCCAGTAACACGGGCGTGTCAATAGGCGTGCCCTTTATTCAGAATCACAGTGGCTATGACACGCCCAGTGACATGGGCGTGTCAGTGGCCGTGTCACCTATCGAAAAGTTAAATTCTTTGCACTGATTGGGGAACAAGTGGGGGACAATAGCTATGCTTTTGTCAAAAAGAAAGAACAAGAAAAGGAAAGCTTGCCTAAATCAGGGAAAAGGGTTATGAACCAAAGGAAGGTGGTAGACAATGGATGGGTATGGTGAGTTGGAGGTATGGGCTGGAGATTTGAATGGAAATAAAAAGAGAAGAGGGGGAGAAGAACAACTGTTTTTACTGGGACATTTTTTGGAAACAGAGAACAAGGAAGAGGAGGAGGAGCTAGCTGCTGGAGCAAGGAGAAAGGTCTTGAGCTTAGTTTGAAGAAGGATACACATCTTGCACAAGCCTTAAACCAAGAATCAAGGATTGAAGTGAAGAAATACAAATTCTTTGCCATGAATTGTTTGGTTTCTCTTACTCATTTATCTTGCTCTGTTTTTCTAGTTTTGAATATGAACTAATTCCTTCTCTATCTAGATGTTGATGAACCCTAGCTCATTTGTATGAATTGAACAATTATATTCAGTTGATCATTTAATTGAGTTGTTTTATTCTTATGATACTTGATGTTATTTCCAATTGATAATAGCATGCTTATTGATTGGTTGTTATTTTCATATTATTGACTTGAGAAAGCTTGATGTGAATTGAATACTCATAAGGGTTGAGGATTGATTGGGGTACTAGAGATAGACCTACAAGATCCTTTGGTTTATAGTTCTTTGTTCTTAATGCAAGATCTATTTAATTGTGTTTGAGAAGAGATTCCAGCACTCTACTTAGTGATTAGGGATTAATCCACTCGAGAGAGGCTTTAATCTAATTTAGAGGAATGCCAATTTAATTCTATTAAATGATTTAGCTGAATTGATTGATCATAAATATTATTGAGGCTAGGGGGATTCAATATCCGGATAGTACTATTAATATTATTACCAATCCTTTTTGCACAGCATTTAATTTCCTTTTATTTTCAGTTATTAATTATTTGTTTTTAGTTACAAAACATCACACAACTATTAATTTGCTAAACAACAGTCAAGATTTGCACTAGTACTTGGCCTTGTCCCCAGTGGAACGATAACTCATTCACTACTATACTACTTGGGCGATCCGTGCACTTGCGGTATTACCATAGCGTAGCTCACGCGCACCAGTAGTGGGAGACAGACTCTATCGGACGTGGGAGATAAACTCTACCGGATGCAAGAGACTCTAGGTGGTAGGAGACAAACTCTTTAGATAGTGGAGTGTTAGGGAATATTGTGAGAAAAGATACGTTAGTCAGCAAACCGAGCCTATACAATGAGCTCGATTAACAAGGACTGTCGATCATGTGTCAAGCTCGCTACAAGAGGCGCGACTTGTTCTGAGTTATATGTGCCCAGCTCGGTACGATGAGGTGGTCTGGCTCGATTGCTTAGCTCGGTCTATAGGTCTACACCACTAGTCCCTCTTTGTTGTGCTGGCATTTATGCCAGCCAATCGGTGATACGATTATGGATGCGCTAGTCATAGGGGGATTGATGTGGCAACTCGAAAGGGAAGGCGGGGGTGGGAAGTTTCAATTTTGGAGTTTCCCGTGTGAGGCATTTATTGTGATAGTTCAGAACAGTAGAGAGGAGTGAAAGTAGCCACTAATCCTTTCAAGTAATAGCTCAGGTGATTTGATAACTTGTACGAGTTTGCAGTAGTTGCACGGTGTGAAACAGTTAGCGAAGCTTCTGCAAGTAAATCGGTGAGTGTTCCTTTCTCCTTTACATTATGAGTTTGAGTAGTGTTGTTTTTTTAGATTCTAGGGAGCCAAGCTCTGGGGAGAATGCTAAATCGCATGAAGTTGTGCAAGTGAGTTCGGTTTAGCAAGCTCACTATAGTGCTGAGGGAGGTGTTAGTGGGAGTATTGCTGTGACCAAGCTGGTGGGTTCACCAGAGAGATTTACTGTAGCTCGACCAGGCCCAACTGAGAGAATTGATGATGATGAAGATCAACCAGTGGCAGAAAAGGCTCGGGTTAGGAATATCCGATCTTGTCTTAGCACCGCTGATCTAGATAGCATCCAAGGCAAGTATCAAATACCTCTCAAGTATAAGATGTATTTTCCTAGTAATCACACTGGCGCGATGGATGATCCTCCAACTGATCATCTAATACTGTACGAAAAGGATCTAAGGTAGGGTATAAGGCTCCCACTTCATCCATTCATTCTAGAGTTCTACGATATGACTTCGGGGTAACTAAGCCCAAACGTTTGGCTGACGATGGTGGGATTTGAGATTTTGTGTGGGCTGCTGGGGATCTTGCCTTCTGTCCTGGTGTTAGGTGCTTTCTCGGTTCTGAAGCAGCAATATCGAGCAGACAAAGATTTTTTCTATCTGCAAGGGAGACCAAGACGAGGACTATTTTTTAGGAAACCTGACTCTATGAAGACTTGGAAAGACCAATTTTTCATTGTTGAAAAGGAAGGGGGTTTTGGGTGCCGAGATGACTGGGTGTACTCCTTCAACAATCATGTAATAAACGTGAAAAATCTCGGTCCCGAAGAGCGGGGGTACTACAAGCAGATTAAGCAGGATGTTCTGAAAGAGAAGAGGAATGTCCTTCACCTTGTGAGGGAGTATTTCACCCTGTTCAGGGGTAGTGAGGGAGGCTGACTCCTCCAACTGGGCTGGTATACTTTTATATTTGAGTTTTAAGTTTGCAATGTCTAGGTTTATTTAATCAACTTATTTTTTGTTTGTGCAGAAATGGCAAAAGGATCTGCCTTAGAAGAACTGAAGCTAACGGCGGAGCAAGCTGCTGAGTGTGAGATGAGGAAGAAGGCTTGCCTTAATAAGGAGAAGGGTCGGGAGGCAGGTGGTCCCAATCGAGAGCGGCAGAGAGGGAAAGAGCCCAAAATTAGGACTACGGGTCCGATCACCCCCTTGACCGAGATAGTGCCTAGCCAATACAGTTTTATGAGACTGGCCGCTGCATTGGTGGATAGGCTTAAAGGTCCGCAAACGAGTTCTATCAGTTATTCTCGAGGGGATAGTCCGGGAGAGGAGAGAGCACCTTTAAAAGGATGCAACCATTCTAGTTTCAGAACTTTGGGTTTCTGCTACAGCAGAAAGCACGCCAAATAAATTCCCTATTATGGTTGTGTTGATTTTTAAAGACCCAGAATAATTTTTGGTTTTTCTATTTTCAGTTTTCTCAGCTTTGCCATGATACCTCCGAGCACCTATTGAATGTGTCAATGAACTTTCATCATGCTCGTCAGGAATTTGAGTAAGCATGCAAAAGGGTAGACGAGATGGAGGATGTGTTAAAGTCTGAGCGTAAGGCTCTGCGAGTAGCGCAAGAGTCTTTTAAGATCGCTTTCGAGGAGCTGGAGAGAGAAAGGCAAGCGAGCAATGTGTGGTATGCCCGGGGTATGTATCATTACAGGCAAGCCATGTCAAAGCATCTCAAAGAGGAGAATCCATACATGGATTTTTCTTGGATGTTTGATATTGATATAGACCGGTTGGCTGATGAAGAGCCTGAAGAGGAGGATGAGGTGGCGACGGGTGATACTGTTCCAGTGAACACTGCCTAGCTGGGCCGTTATCCCTTCTGCTCCACCTCATTTTATTTTGCTCGATCTAGAGCTTTTGTATTTTGTATTTTTATTTTTTTATATATGAATAGCTCAGTATAAAGCATTTGTATAGCCTTCGGGCTGCTTGTACATGTTTTCTCATTAATGAAATTGAGCTGAATAGTTATAATGTTGATGACATGTGGTATAAGTGTTTTTATAAGGGCACATTTGTAGCGCGAAGTTCGTAGCTCAGTCGACCGCTAGTTAGTTCGGATGGCTAGTTCATTTTTGCTTGAATATTTTTCTTTTACTAAGTATATTTACATGTGCACGGTCTTTTACATAAGTAATGGCTATTGAAAATATGTCTTCAATTTATTGGCGTTCAATGCTCTTGGTACTTCTTTCCCATTTGTAGTCTGAAGCTTGTAGGCTCCGCCTTTTAGTATCCCGATTATTTTGTACGAGCCTTCCCAATTTACCCCTAGTTTTCCCAGTCTTCCTACTCCATGTGTGGTAATAACCCTTCTAAGAACCAGATCGCCTATTTCAAAATGCTTATACCAAACTCTTTTGTTGTGAAAACTTACAATCCGAGCTTTATAGGCCTCGACCTTAATCGCAACTTGCTCTCTTTTGAACATTAGGATGTCCAGGTTGTATTTGATGTCTGAGTCTTGGTTTTTTTAGTAGCCGAGGGTTCTCCCTGATGGAATCCCAATTTTGATAGGGATGACAACTTCCGTGTCATAGGCCAATGTGAAGGGGCATTTGCCTATAGACATCCTGGGTGAGGTGCGGTAAGCCCATAGTACATTGTAGAGCTCTTCTGTCCATGACCTCTTAGCATCGTCAAGCCTCTTTTTTAATCCCGTGATGATAGTGTGGTTTGTCACCTCTGTTTGTCCATTTGATTGGGGATGATATACCGATGTGAACCTGAGGTCTATCTTCAGCTCAGCACAATACTCCCTGAAATGCCTGCAATCAAATTGTTTACCATTGTCAGTTATTAGGACATGGGGAATGCTGAACTTGGTGATTACTGATTTCTGAAAAAAATTGATTATAGAAGTTGGAGTGATAGAGGCCACAGGCTCGGCTTCGACCCATTTGGTGAAATGATCGACTTCTACAATTAAGAATTTTCTTTGTGCTGTTGCCTGAGGAAAAGGTCCCAAAATACCCATGCCCCACTGGGCAAATGGCCATGGACTTCAGATGGGTCTTTGTTCATTGGCGGGCTGGTGCTGTAAATTGGTGTGTCTCTGGCATTTTTCACAATCCTGAACAAATTTTTTGGCATCATTATCCATAGAAGGCTAGAAGTACCCCTGCAATAGTGTTTTCTTTGATAAGGCTCGGAGCCCTTCATGTGCTCCGCAAATTCCTTCATGTATTTCTTGAAGCAAGTAATCTTCCTCCTCCTCAGATACACACCTACTCTAAGGATGGAAAAAGGACCTCCTGTATAAGACCCCATCATAGATCGAGTATAAATTGAACCTTCTTATAATTTTTCTGGCCTCTGCTGGATCTGTTGGATGCTTTCCAGAATCAAGGAACATGTAGATAGGCAACCGCCACCCTTTCAGGGGCTCGATGACCAGGGTAGAGACTGCATTATAGCTGGGTTTTGTGATGGTCTCTGTGAGGACTCCATAGTTGGGGCTTCCCTTTCTGGTACCCACGGCCTTGGCTAGCCTATTGACGTATTCATTCTCCACCTGAATAATTTGACAAAACTCCCAAGAACAACGTAACCTCTCCAGAGCCGAAAGTAGCTCGGCTATGTGTTCCTTATAACGGGTCATGTTTACATCTCGGGTCTCATACTTTCCTATTAACTGGCCCACGATTAGCTGAGAATCAGATAGGATTAGGAGATGGTTGGGTCAAACTTCCTAGGCGAGCTTCAGACATAAGCAAATGGCTTCGTACTTCACTACATTATTAGAGGCCCTAAAATTAAGTCTGGCTGAATACCAGATAACAATTTTTCCTGGGCCTTTAAGAAAGGCTCTGATACCATATCCTTCCGAGTACGATGCTCCATCTACGTTCAGCACCCAAGCCTCTTGGGGAGTTGAGTCTCTAGGTTGCTCGTAGAGCTCAATGACATAGTCTGCGAGGATCTGTGCCTTCATTGCTTTTCTTGGCTCATACTAGATATCAAATCTTCTCAACTGAGTTGCCCATTCAGTGAGTCAGCCTGAAGTTTTAGGCCTTTGCAAGATCTTTCTGAGGCAGGAGTTTGTATGTATGATGATGGTGTGTGCATCGAAGTACCACAATAGTCTTTCTGAAGCGACTTTAAGGGCTAGTGCTAACTTTTCTGGGGGGTACCTTAGCTCGGGACCCTTCATGGTATGGCTGACATAATAGATGGGGTACTACTGGTTACCTTTCTTCCCTGATCAAAATCGAGTCGACCATAACCGGAGAGACTGAGAGATATAAGAATAATTGCTCCCTATGGATTGGCTGACAGAGGAGTGGGGGGGGGGGACTCAAGAACTTCTTAAGCTCGGTAAATGGCTATTGACATTCTGCAGTCCATTGGCATTGCTTCAAACCCTTCAGTATTTTGTAAAACGGTAAGCATCTTTTGGCCGAGCAGGAGATAAATCTGTCGAGGGCCGTGATTCTGTCGTTAAGTTTCTGGACCTCTGTGATGTTCTTGGGAGGCTCCACCTCTAGGATAGCCTGAGTATTTTTTGGATTGGCCTCGATTCCTCTCTTCAAAATTATGAACCCTAAAAACTTTCCCGACTGAACCCCGAAGGCACACTTCTCCAGGTTGAGCTTCATATTTGCCTGTCGTAATATTTCAAATACCTCTGAAAGATCATAGGGATGCTCTACTGAAATCTTAGATTTGATAATTATATCATCAACATATACCTTCACCTAGTGGCCTATCTATCTCTGGAAGAACTTGTTGACAAGCCTTTGATAAGTGGCCCTACATTCTTGAGGCCAAAAGGCATGACTTTGTAACAGTAGGTGCCGTTATTGGTCATGAAGGAGGTTTTGCTCTGGTCCTCCACCTTCAATGGGATTTGGTTGTACCCGGATGAGGCATCGATGAAGCTGTACTCTTCGTACACTGTGGTGAAATCTACTAGACGGTCAATGTTCGGCAGGGAATAGGAGTCTTTAGGACATGCTCGGTTCAGGTCGGTGAAGTCTATGCACATTCTCCATTTTTCGTTGGGCTTTCTCACCAGGACCACGTTGGCTAACCAGTCTGGGAATAGGATCTCCCAAATGAACCCTACCTTCAAAAGTTTATCCACTTTTTGCTCAGCTACTAGTTATTTTTTCGATCCTAAATTCCTTCTCTTCTGTTTGACTGGGGTGGCGTGGTAATTTAAATGTAATTCGTGTGTCATAAGCTCAGGTGGGATACCTGTAACATCAGATTAAGTCCAAGCAAAAATATCCTCATATTGTTCAAGTACCTGTTTGAGAGAAAGCTCCTTTTGAGGGATTGATGAACTTGCGATCTTCAAGGCTTATCTAGATGCAAGCTCAACATCCTTTAGCATATCTCCGGGCTCTGCTCTAGGTTGTGAATCATCTGTGGGCTGCAGGGAGTCAACCGGGAGCACTATGTTAGTGTTCTTCAGGAGCACCACATAGGAATCTCGTGCAACTTGCTGGCTTCCCCTTTGGACTATCACAACCGCCCGGGTGAGAATTTTCAATAACAAACTTTTTATAGAGATGCAAGAGTCTACCCCTACAGGCAATGGTCGGCCAAAGATTGCATTGTACTCAAATTTCATATCCATAACCATGAAACAAATCCGACAGTTTCGAATGACCACATTATCACCCATCTAAACATCCAATGTCGTAGACCCTGCTACTGGTATCGCCTTTCCTGATAGGCTTACAAGGGGAGCCAAGACCGAATTGAGAATATTCAATGATAGACCTAGCTTCTTGTAGGCATCCAGCATCAATAGGTTTACCGCACTTCCTGTGTCCACTAGAATGTGCTGAAAAAGAAAGTCTTGAACCACGGACTTTACCACTAAGGCATCAACATGGGGACTAGACTCTTGATTGGATTCTTCAGCAAGGAAAGTAACAACGGGCCTTTCACCTTTGTGACCTTCGGCTATGAAAAAGACCTCCCTAGACCTGCGCTTTCTAGATGTGCCAGTCGTGTCATAATACTCTCCTCCTGCAATAATATGTATCACTCCAGTGGGGGTTTTCTTTATAAATTAGGAAGATGACTCAGAATCATTGTCTGATCTGCCGTGGCTGTCAGACCTTGTAATGAACTGTTATAACTCCCAGCTTGTATCCGCTTCTCTATCTCATTCTGCAACTTGGTACAATCATTGGTTTTATAACTGGTGCCTCTGTGGAAACTGCAAAATAGGCTTTAATCTCAATTAGGATCTTCTCTCATCGGCCTCTGCCAATTGACCTATGTGTTGTCCTTCAACCAGTGCAGAATAGTGGTAGGTGAGGCATTCAATAGGATCAAACTCTCTTGGGCTTCTGCAATGTGATAGGCTTTTAGAGAGTGCTGCTGGTCGGATGGTCAGATAGTGCTTCGATTGTGTTCTTTCCATGAGCTGCTTGGCTTTGAAGTCTTAGAGTAATCCAGTCTGTGAGCACTCGACTTCAATGGCTCAACTGATGTCTTTGGCGATTGGTCCTTTTTGGAGGCTCTAAGTTCCTCCCATATATGGTCATTTTCGCCCATGCAGATATACTTATAGGCTTGGTCCATCAGGTCAATGAAATTCTCTGGAGGGTTCTTACTCAAGGAGTTGGATAACTGCTTGCATTTGATATTCTGAATCATCGCCTCTAAGGCTAGCTTGAAGTTTACCTTATGAATCTTGTTGAAAACTCGGTTAAACCTCTCAACATAATGCCGAAGTGTTTCTTTAAGTTGTTGCACTATTTTGAGCAGATCTACCGAGGTTCTCCCGGGGTAGATGGATGCTATGAACTTATTGATGAAAAACTCGGTAAGCTGCCCAAAATTGAATATGGAGTTGGATTCCAGGCTTTTATACCAGATCTGTGCATTACCGATTAGGGTCTTAGGGAAGAGTTTGCATAAGGCCGAGTCATAGGCGGTATATACTAGAGCAGTGTTGTAGAAGTTGTCAATATGTGTCCGGAGATCAGATGAGCCATCATATTCTTTCATTTTTGGTATGTGGAAGCTCGGGTATGTGTTTGTTAGGATTTCTTTGGATAATAAGGATCGAAATGTGGTATCATACTGTAGTATGATTTTTTTCACATCTTCTTGATTCTTTCATCAACAAGGGCATTGAGATCACCCTCGGACACTTTTACTTCCTTGCGCTTCTGCCTGGTACGGTGTTGGGTAAGGTTAACCCCTGGCTCAAAATCAGTGTCTTCTGAAGAATAGAGTCTCCTTATTACTTGGTTTTGCGGTCCAAGTGAGACATCCCTTATGGGGTGCTGGTCAAATTCGTTAAAGAGGGTCGGAGGGTAGTATCCCAGGGATAGTGTTTGATGATGAGTTGTCTGAGGTGGGGCTTGATTGATAGTTGGATATTCTTGGTTGGTATGAGGCTGCTCGGTCCGGTGTCTTATGATAGAGATTAGATCTTTAATAGAGGTGGGCAGGTCTTGAGTCGTCCATTCTGTCAGACCCTCTGGAAGCATTGGTATTTGGCTCATCTGTACTAGGGGAGAATGAGGCTGAAGCAGGTTTGTTATAGAGGGTCCGGCCATAGGGGCCAAAGTTGCCGAGGGTCCAATAAATTCTAGTTATAGGTGATTCGAGGTGTGATCAGACGAAGTGTTTTGGGGGACATATTGGCATTGGGAGGGGGGGGGGATTAGGGAGACTGAATGTGTTGGTTTTGTGGTGTGAGAGGATGGTTTGGTATGGAATTTGGGGTTTGGGTCCTATTGTCCATCTTCGGGGATTAGCTAGTCCACGCTCACCGCACTAGTGATATGAAGGTGGACTTCCAAACTAAAGGCTCGGCTGAGGCTCCTTGGCTTAATACTCGCGCCAAAGGACTTGCAAGAAAAAGAGGAGGCTCAGACTCCAGTGGTGAGGCTCCGATGCTTAAGTCAGTACTAAATCTTGTGCTAAATATATGTAGTCAGAGGTCTGAAAAGAATGCCCCTTAACTATACGTTTAAGCTTCCTTTATACATGTGAGATGGTGGCGGACAAACTTTGTCGGTAGTGGAAAACAAACTCTGCCGGACGTGGGAGACAAACTCTGCCAGACGTAGGAGACTCTAGGTGGTGGGAGACAAACTCTTCAAATAGTGAAGTGTCAGAAAATATTGTGAGAAAAGATGTGATGGTCAACAAACCTAGCCTATACGATGAGCTCGATTGACAAGGACTGTCGATTGTGTATCGAGCTCGCTACAAGAGGCGCGACTTATTCCGAATTATGTGTGCCCAGCTCGGTACGATGAGGTTGTCCAGCTCGACTGCTTAGCTCGGTCTATAGGTATATACCACTATTGATTAATTACACTTCTTTTTTCCTTCTTGTTATCAATTCTTTCTTTTCCTTTTCTCTAATTAGGATTCCATCTATTGATCTAAAATTCAAAAAAAAAAAATCACTCGCATGCGAAAATGATTTTTGTTAAAAAAATCACCTTATTTATTTTTATTTTTCACTTAAAAAATAAGTCGGAACATAAATGATTCAAATTCAAAATGACCCAAATCAGGAGCTATGAAGAGTAGACTTAAATGTATAGAATTTTTCTTATAAGAAAAGAGTACTCTAATAGCTTGAAATAAATTTCTTGTAGCTTGTTTCTGAGTGGAAGCGGATTCTAAATCACTTGCACCCACTCATATATATTATGATGCATATTAATTGTGGAGCATTCATTCATGTGAAGTGATTATATCTGTAAGCTATAGTTTAATGCATATATAGAGACGGCCATTTCAGAAGCTAATCAAATTATTTTGTTGTGTTTTTTTATTTAGTCAAAGTTGCAATTCATCCCAAACTGCAGCCAACAGTTTATGAATCCTCCGATTTGTCAATTCATTAATATTCATGCAGCCAAGTTGCTTTTTAAATTAATTATTTTCATAATCTAAATTATATTTGTTATTTCTCAATAATATATTAATGTATTTTAATGTTATTAAAGTTAAATTTAGAACATTAAAATCTCTCAAATAAAATCTTTCTTATTTTGAATATGTCAACATCATATAACACATCATCATATATGCTAATGTGTCACGATATCAATATGCCATATTGAATTCTAAAAATACTAGTAAAGCAGTAAATGTGATATTATGGATATTTTTGCTTAATATATATATATATATATATATATATGTATGTATTAATTTTCAAATAAGTATTTACTTATACAAAATTAACATACAATTGATAAATCTAAATAAATAATTTATAATTATCAAATCATAAAACATAAATAAAATCTTACAATACTATAATTTTATCATATTAGTTCATATAAAATATAGAAATCATTTGATAAATCAAATGCATCAACATTATTAATAATAAATAAAAAAATATTTACAATAAAAATAAAAAATATCAACAGTTCAAAAGAGTAATCCCAAATCGATCCTATACAAAGTTGAAAGAAGAGATAATTAATAAAACTTATCTAAATGAATTAATTTAATTTTAAATTTATACAAAAAAATTAATTTAATATGAAATTTATCTAAATGAATTTAAATTAATTTTAAACTTATCTAAATATATTTAATTTAATTTTAAATAAAAATTTAATTTAATTTGAAAATTATCTAAATAAATTAATTTTAATTTAAAATTTAAAAAATTAATTCAAGAAAATTTAATGTGTGACAAATTGAGGTTGAGACATATGACAGAGTATTGTACTAGTGACAATAATTTTTGTATAATATATAGATATTGGATGACACATCAGTATATATACTAAAGTAGTACTATGTTAGTTCTCCAACATTTGTTAGGTGAATAAAAGAGGGCACTTTGGATTTAAAATCAAAATTGAAATTGAGATGAAATGGAATCAAAATTAGTATAATAATTTATTCTTTTTGTTTGGTTAAGTTTAGAATTGGAATCCTATTCACTGTAAAACTATTTGGATTATAATAGGATTGAAATTAGAATCAATGATAATTTTTAATATATATATATATATATTATATGTGAAGTATTTTTATTAAAATTTTATAATGAAGAAGTAATTCATATTTGACATATTTTATGTATTGAAATAATATGCATTAATTTAATTAATGATAGAAAATACAAATAATTAAAAAATAAATTCATATTCTTTAAGATTAATGAAGATAATTGATTTGATTTTGTATATTCTGTTCTATTCTTAAGAAAAAACTTTTTTTAAATTTTGTGTAAAACTTTTTTTAAATTTTGTGTATTATGTTTAATTGATGAAATATATATATAATTAAAAATATAAATAATTAAGAAATAAATATCATTTTTTATATAGATGAAAAGAATTAAGTTGATTTTGCGTGTTTTATTTTATTTATAGAGAAAATATGTTTTTTTTTAATTTTGATTTCTATCAAAAATCAAAATTAATTAACAGAGAGTGGTATATAATAACTCATTTCTATTTTTTGGATAATGAGATTTTCATTACCTTATATATTGTTATTCAATTAAATAGCATTAATGAAAATCAACCATTCTCATTAGAAAAAAATAATGTAATTGTCAAGATTTGAATACATTTTTTGCGCACAAAATAAAAATTTTATCATATGAACTATATCTCAATTTATATTAAAATAATTATTCCATATATAATTTAAAATTTATTCAACTAAATATTTAAATATATTCTATTCATTTAATTCATTTTTAGTTCTATTCATTTTATGTATTTTTATATTGTAACGAAGGTTTATCATTTTTTAATGAAGATTTATTTATTTTTAATAGAAATTTATTTTTTTCTAATAGAATTTATTCTGATCGATAAAAGATGATTTCATATTTTTATATAATTGACAGTTGAAATGAGTGTCTCGCTGAAAATTAGATTAATTGCGGTATGTTAATTACTACTATTGAATATTTGTATCGAAAAAATTTAAAAAGATCTAATAATTTCAATAGTTATATATATCTTATAAAATTATATAATTTTATTTATATTTTAAAGATATATTTTTTAATATATCAATAAAAATTTATTTTGCATTAAAAAAATAAAACTTAAGACTTCCCAGTGTGACTTAGTCTTTCTTGAACCAAGCTGCGTGAGGCCGAAACCCAATTCACTTCGGTCCATACCAACTTTTTTTTTTATATATATATAAAAAAAAAGAAAAAGAAAAGCACGAGCCAAATAATAATTCCAATAACGCCAACAGTTTAAAATGTGTCAAATGGTAGCACTATATGGACCTGTAACTCCATTCTCATAAATTAAGTGAATAGTTTCAAGGCAATCATTTTTAATTATACATAATTTAATGTATGAAAGGGCTATTTATAAGGAGATTAATTAATTATTAACCAAACAATTTATTTGTGACATATTGGAAGAGATTTCTTACATAGTCACTAAAACAAATTAGAGATTTATAGATTATTATAAAGTTGTGATAAAAATCCACAATTAAGCACATGGCAAGTTGCATGCAAAAGTGGGGATAATGTCTAATTTCTAATTTATTATACTACATAAAAAGTTTAATATGCGTCTTATAAATTTTTTTGCCATTAATTTTTTAATGTTTGATTTTGCCTCAACTAATAGCCTGTCCGTCAATTATCAATTAAGTATTAAGCTTGTAAATGAATCATTAGAAAAAATTAAATAAAAAAATTTAAAATTTTTTAAAAATCATGCTTTTAAATAATAAAGTATTATTCTTATTTTTTTAAAAATAAGACAGGAAAAAAAACATCTCACAATGTTAAAATCAAAATCAAAATGCTATCCAACCAGATTAATGCCAAAATCACCTCTTCATCTAATGCTAGACAATTTTGTTTTTGTCAGTCTAAGATTTATGGGGTTGATGAGGAAAATAAAACATAATAAGGTTGAAGATACTTTGGCAAGACTTCAATTAATAAAATAAAAGAATTTTATATACATACATCTAGTTCAAAAATGGGATTATTTGTCGGTGCCAATTGCTTTAAGAGTCACAATGCACTATTTGGCAGCCTACTACTTGTACAGTTTTTAACTATTGTTTAGTGCATATAATTTGATAATTTAGTAAAATAAAATGGAATTAAAAATCACTTTATACTAAAATTCTTACCATTATTTTCTTCTTCAAGAAATCAATTCTCATTTTCAACTGTTAATAGTATATTATTCCATTTTCTATAATAATTGGTTGGTACCATTTTATATATTTCGCTATATATATTAAGTTATATTAATTATTTTGTATTCCTCGTCATGTAAAGATAACTATTATTTCATGGGCATCATAAATTTTTAAAAGAGAATATACGTCTTGTTTTAATATTATGTAACTTTTTGTACATACCAAATATATACATAACCACATTGATCAGTGACTTTTTTTTAGCAGTAAGAATTCACTCTAATACTTAATGTTTTATAAGTTATTTAACTACTCCTTTTTTCTCATGGTAAGAGTTATTTTTCTAAAAAAAAATTCTCATCTAAAGTGTCATCAAAGAAAAATTATTTACAATATTTTATTTTAATTTTATTTTTGCCATTGTTATCATTACTACATTTACATCATATTAAATTTGATAAATGAAAAGTGAAAAATATTCATAAATTCATACTTTTTTTTAAAAAAAAAAGTATATATTGTAGTCGATTAATTAATGAAATGATAGGATATTTTAAATTTTTTTATCATAGGAGAGTGTTTTTTATTAATCTCTTGGTAAGACTATTAGCTTTATTTTTAATTTCTCCCTCACGCACTTAAACCAATAAGACTATACATATATCCTCTTCATGTTTACCATTAAAGTGATGTACAAATTGATCATAAAAATGTCAACATATAGATTTGTGAAATATCATGTGCCATTTTGTCAACGTAATATGTACATATTTGACGAAGAGTTTAATGGGTTTTGCCCATATCTTTTGTAATCTTGTCTTCCAAACTCAAATTAGTAAATTCTCCACCACCTTAAATTTCTTATTTTATGTAGTGATAATGTCTCAAAATTTAATTATTTTAGATCTCTCGTCGTAATTATTAAAATTTTTACTAAGTAAAATTCAACTTTGTTACACATTCTTTTACTATTAATTTTCTGACTTTATATGTCCACTACTCAATGGGTTTGCATGGAGAGCATGTTAGCTAGAAACAAGTAATCCTTGCCCTAATTTATATCTACGTCAACCATTTTCATAGGATAGAGATTACCATATAAATGAACACTTGTTTTTTCTTCCCAATAAATTAGATTCTGATCCATATTTAATTTTAAATTTTCATAACTTTATAGATAACTCTATTCCTACTAAATCAAAATATAATTTATGACAGACTAATTCTTAGAGCTGATTTTAGCTCCTGTAGCTCGGGTTCGGTGTTACTGTTGCTGTGGCTCTCCTACCTGCAAGACAAGAAAGGGAGGATCAGGCTCCCCGGGAGGAGACTTCGATGTTTAAGTTAGAGATCGATCGCTCTGAATAAATAAAGAGAAGAGAAAAAAGAGATGATCCTTTTACCTGTAGAGGTGATTCCCTATTTAGAGTTGATGTAAGGAGGCAAAGTCTGATATGTGCCAGCGTAATTTGCGAATGTATCGATAGAGTGTCTTCCGGACATAAAGAGCTCGGTGAGACTGAGAGTGCTCGAAAACGAGGTCTACCATATTGCTGAGAGTTTAGTCATAAGGATGACCGGATATGGAGCTTGGTGGAAGAGCTTGGTAAATGGAGGGATAGCATCAGTAGTCCCCCTCTAGTCTTTTGACATTTATGTCAAGACTCAGTCATGTCATGCACAAGAGCTTGATTGAGCTTGGGTGAAATTGTATGTATTGAATCATGATACTAGGATGTTGTATGCCAATATGCAGGGTTTAAGTGCGGAGCTCGTCGTCCGAGCTTCGGAGGAAGGGTTACTATCACTAGTTTCCTGTTGGTCATTTGACATTTATGTCAAACTAAGACCTATGAATTATAAAAGTCAAATCAAGCTCGTTCAAAGCTATAGGAAAACTGAGAAACACAAGGCATAGCTCAAGGGAGGGGCTCGGGAAATGAGAGCTTGAGGAGCTCAAAAAATGAAAGCTAAATAAGCTTAAGGAAGAGCTCGGGGAGCTCGAGGGCAAAGCCCGATTATCCAGGATTAGTACAGGTACTACCACTAGTCTCTCCTGAGAAGTCTTGGCATTTATGCCAAATGGAGTCTGTTAATATTCGGAAGGACACATATCATGCAGAAAGTGAAGTGATGCTTCGAAAACCAAGGTAACAGTTAGGGAGAGAATTGAAAAGGCATAACTCTCGTGTCACATATTAATGACACCGGTTCAAATGGCCAAAGTGTTCTCTATAAATAGAGGGCGGGGTAAGTGGTATTCTTCACTTGAAAAGTGAGAATAGCTCGGTTACTCTAACTTGCTGTGTGTGAATACTTGAGAGCTCGGTTATAGAGATTAGTTCTAAATTTGTGTTTTAAGTTTTGAATTCAAAGTTTAGTGAAAAAAATAGTGCGAGCAACTATTAGTTCGGCTGTACCAGAGGAGGCAAAAAAGGTGGGTTCTCCGAGTGTAATGGGTGAGTTGACTTGTGTCAAAGTTAGGTCTGTAATGACCGAAATGGTTAAGCCAGACGCAAGGATACTTCTTCAACTAGTTGATGTGGAGGAAGAAGATGCAACTGAAATCCAGGAGGGGCACCTGAGCTCAAAAAAAGTTTCAGTAAGAGACATCAAAATCATAATAACATAAATAGATCTGGCTAGGATCTGGCAAAAGTATCAAATACCAGAGGAGTACAAGATGCTCATTCCTGAAGAGGATGTCCGAGCCTACGACATCCTACCAGAACATTAAATGAGGATTAATTAAGAGGATATGAGTGGGGATGCGGTTTCCTCTGTGCCCCTTCCCTCGGGCTTTTCTAAACTACCGCAAGATTACTCCTGGTCAGCTCAGCCCTAACGCATGGCAAACAATCACGGGGTTTGAAATACTTTACAGGTTACTTGGGATTGTTCCTACTCCTAGCGGGCTGAGTGCCTTCAGCGTGCTTAAGATACTCTCATAGTAAAAGAAGATTTTATTTATTTACAATGTAGGTTTGGGCTCAGTATGTTTGTAGAAAAGCCAGACTCAATAAAAGCCTAGAAAGATCAATTTTTTATTTAAGAGAACCGCGAGAGTTTCGATTGTCAAAACATATGGTGGGTCAATCTCAGTGGTGAACAAGTGCCTAGAGGAAGGCTTAGCGAGGATAAGCTTGCAAATTTTGAGACTCTGGAGCAAGATATTCTAAGGGAAAAGAGGAATATCATTGCACTGATAAGGGAGTATTTCCCCTTTAGGAAGGCTTCGAAGGAGATTTGGCCAGAAGACGAGGTAGGTATGTGATGCTCTAATACGTGGGTTTTTGTTGAATGTGTTATGTGTTTAGATAACTTTAAGTTCGGTTGAACAAAGAGAGGCTTGGGATCAGCTAGTAGAGAATTGAAATGCTTAGCCAAAAGGGAGGCCAGAAGAGAAGCTCTTCGCAAGCAAAGGTGGTAATGGACTTAACTCTCTCCACAGAGGTGGTGCCAGAAACTGAGCCACACAGAGAAATAGAGGATAGCTTGCCTCGTAGACAGGTGGAGGAAACCCCTCCTCAGAGAGAGGTGAAGGACACCCCTCCTTAGAGAGAGGTGAAGGAACCACTAACCCACATGTACAATATGGTTTGGCCGGTGGAAGCAGTGAATGAGAACCCACATGTATAATACGGTTCAGCTGGTGGAAGCAGTGAATGAGAAGTTGGCGGGCCCGCATAATACTACATACTCAGTACAGGATGTTGGTCCTCAGAAGGTGCTTAAACAAATATATAAAGTTATTCCTAAAAAGAGCTAAGAGGATGTAGCAAAAGAGATAGTGACAATGTCTCACATAGTAAGGAATAATATGAACATTTGAAGTTGGATTCAATGTCGGGCATAGAAGCTAACTGAATAATATTTTCAGGTCACTCAGCTCACCTATACCATCGAGGACTGGGTGATGGGCATGATAACCAATTTTTCCCAGGCCTCAAAGAATTGCGATGAAGAGATCGCAAAAAGGCTAGAATAAGAGAAGTCCTTAAATGCTAAGGATCAAGAGCTGAGGCGAGCTCAAGATGCTCTGAATGTGAAGATTGAAAAGCTTAGCTCGATCAAAGAATCTTTGAGAGCCAAGATCGATGAGCTGTGCTTGGTAAATAAAACTCTTAAAACCAAAGATACCGAGTTGCGCCTGGCAGAGGACACCCTTAAAGCTGCTAGGCAAGGGATAACTACGGAGTCTGTGAGGAGCGAGGAGTGACAAGCACTATGCTTAGGGTGTCTATACTTACCAGAAAGCTATGTCAGAGAGGCTGAAGGAAGAGAACCCGAATATGGACTTGCCTTAGACGATGGAAATAAACATTGATGAGCTAGTAACCGAGCATGAGATCATGATGATGAAGACAAAGGGAATAAAATAGATTGGGACGAGGCCCAAGATGATGATGTCCAAGACTAAAAATTTTGTAAGATAGTTGCAGGGTTTATTTATTCTCATTGATGAAATGTATTTCTATTGAACTCAGTCCAATACTTGCATTTTGTTTTATCTTTTATGTGATATGTTGTGTAACCTAAGGGCTCGGTGCAAAACTGAACTTGACACTTATTTGTTTATGTTATGCTGTGTTGATTTGTTTATGGCCTCTATTCAATCTGCTCGAGCACAAGGTGCATCTGAGTTTATCGTATATGAACTTATACATGTACTTTTAAGAATGTGTAAAATAAAAAAGAAAAACTAAATTAGAGTGATTACCTGCCTGAGGTATTATCTGTATCGGATGTTTGGACGACCCATTTTAAAGTATGGTCTGGGAGGAGCTTATAGAGCTCTCTTGTTTTCGTTAGACTATTGGTTTTGGTGGAGCTGCGTAAGCTCTTCTGTTTAGAGCAGAATCATAGCTATGTTGTTGGCTTGATCATAGCTCGGGTGAGCTTGAGTGCCAAAACTCGGCTCTTGGATGAGCCTGAGTGCCGATGCTCGGCATTTAGAGGTGCAAGTGCTTGAGTTTTGGGGATGCCGGATGAGCCTGAGTGCCGATGCTCAGCAAGTGCTTATATTGGGGATGCCATTGCTCAGAATTTAGGGGTGCCAGTGCCTCCATTCATTGCTTTGACATTTATGTCAAGTAGTCTCTTGGGCGTACTTTCAAAGGACTGGTAAAGCGCCTAGCTATATACATTAATGTTTATTGCGTAGAAAGATAGAGACTTACTTTTACAGAAAAATGGGGGCTCAAAAACTATTATAAAAAGTGGCATTACACATGCCCCCGAATTAACAAGTGCAGAAAATGAATAGAAATTTTTACAATTAGAGCATTGATGCTTGGTTAGAGAGTAAAAGCTCAGCTCTCTACAAGGGAATACAATAGTGATGCACATGAAGGTGCTACAAGTAAATCAATGCATGAGAAAGTGATAAAGCAGTTCGGTATGTGCGATGGCACTATAATATACAAATTAATAATACAAGTTCGATGTGCACGCATTCATTATGACATATTAATGAATAATACACGTTCAGTGTGCGCAAGGGCACTAAATAGTTTGGTATTGTATATTAAATGATTCTTATCATTTGGTTTAACCTAATTCATTACTTTTATAAGATTATTTACTCATAAAGAGCTTGGTCTATTCAGTTTAATATGTTATGAGTATATAATATTGCTTCTTATTGCAATATGGAAAAAAGTAGTTAGTGCGTGAGTTGGGCGCTACAATGCTCAGTGTACGAGGCATGGTGAGCTGAATATAATGGAAAGGCTTAAGCACTGTGAGCTGAATGTAATCAAAAGGCTCGGTGTACGAGGCACGGTAAACTAAATATAATAGAATTTTATAATGTGCGAGAACGCTATGAGAGTTTGGCGTAGGAGCACGTTATGAGTGTTTGGTATGCGAGAGCGCTATGGTATGAAATGTTAAAGCAAGGCATGGTTAGAGTGCTTTTCTTGCAAGAGCTATGAGACGTACCTGAGGTTTTATTGCCTCTACTAGGGAATAGCATGTTCACGTTCACAACACCAATGATGACGGGTTGATCCTCAGGAGTGGCCCTAGCCCTTATGGCTCGGGTTCGATGTTACTGCTATTATGGCTCTCCTACTTGCAAGACAAGAGAGGGGGGACTAGGCTCCCTAGGAGGAGGCTTCGAAACCTAAGTCATAGGTCAGTCGCTCTGAATAAATAAAGAGAATACAAGAGAGAGATGACCCTTTTACCTGTGGGGGTGACCCCTTATTTATAGTTGATGTAGGGAGATAGAATCTAATCTATGTCGGCGTAATTTATAAATATATCAGTGGAGTGTCTACCGGATATAAGGAGCTCAATGGGATTGAGAGTGCCCAAAAATAAGGACTATCATACTGCTGAGAGCCCGGTAATGAGAATGATTGGACATAGAGTTCAGTGGAAGAGCTTGGCAAATAGAGGGGTAGCATTAGTAGTCCCTCTCTAGTCCTTTGACATTTATGTCAAGACTCAGTCATATTATACATAAAAGCTCGATTGAGTTCGGTGAAAGTGTATGTGTTGAATCATGATACTAGGATGTTGTATGACAATATGCATAGCTTAAGTACGGAGCTTGTTGTCTGAGCTCTGGAGAAAGAGGTACTATCAATAATTTTCATTTTGGCTAGTTTTTAATTTGATAAAATATTGTTGCAATTAATTAGAACTGCTAATTTGTAGATATAGTAGTTTATACTACCACACAATCTTTTAATATTTTTTTAGTATCTTAATTCAATTAAAATTAAGCAAATGATGCATATGTGCTTTGAAATGAAAATAAAATTCACATTAAAAAAAATATATAACCTACAATATGAATCACTTTACAACTTACAATTAATCATACAAATTTTGTAGATAGTGGAAATCTAAATATTGGCATCACATAATAAAATTGAATTTGTTAGCTTATATGGAGCACATACTTATATATGATACCTTTTTCAGAGTCAATTTATTATTAATACATGCCAACCTGAATCTAAAGAGCAATATTCTTATAAAATACATGAATATATATTCTACTCCCATGACCATTTCAAAACAAAATCTTCTAGATTTTTTTTATTAAAAAATCTCCTAGATTTATAGTTGATTGATTGGAGCAAATATGGGTAGGATCTCCATCATTCAAACAAGATTTTAAGCATTTACCTATAATATGTTATTATTTTATCCATTAATTTTTCTAACAAGTATCCATTGAAATTCTGATTATAGTATAATATATATAGTTATAAAATGGTTATTTTAAATAAAATATAATTGTATTAATGTAAAAAGTAAATTGAATGCGAAAAAAATTAGAGATTTTAATAAAGTTATATTTAGTTGTAATTATGTTTAGGGAAATTTATAAAAATAACTCAAAAGGGGAAATTTTTTTTTATAAATATATTGTGTAAATAAACAATTCATAAAAACAATATACAAATAAAAAATTCTATAAAAATATGGTCTCCTTTTTATATATGTTGAATATAGGTTTACTGTATTTTTGGTATATTTGCTAAGTGTCATAAAAATATTGAAAAAATGTATTTTGTAAACCCAAAAGTATAAAATTGTAAAAAAAAAGCATAATAAAAATGAAATTTTTTAAAAATAGAATTTTATGTAATTTCCTCTTAAATTTATTTATTGAATTTTGTTTGATTAATTGTTTCTTAATAAGTGCCCAGTTCACTAAAAAAAGTAAAAAGTATTAATATAATTTTTAAAAATTATTATTTTTAAATAAAAATAATATAAAATAATATTTAAAATATCATATAAGATGATATAATAAATTAATTGAAACAATATTGACACTCCTAAATGATTTCTAGCATCATTTTCTTTATTTTATAATTTAATTTGACAATTATATATTTATTAATTTTGGAAGTTAATATACCTTTATTTTAATTTCTTAAAGTACCATGCTTACCTTTTATAAAATATGAATAAAAAATTCTAATACAAAAATTTTATGGCTAAAATTAATATATATATATATATATAAATTATCATTTTCACCTATATTTTTTTTTCATATATTTAGCTTAATTATTTCATATACTATACTCTTATAAGATCATTTTTATTTAATTTTTCTTTTTCTTTTTATTTAAGTTTTACTGTAAAATAATTTTTTATGACTTCAAAATAATTTAAGTTTTTCTTCGTTATTTCTTTTTTCCTCTTTTTTTTTTCGGTACAAAGAGTTAGATGAAAATTTTAATTGTAAATGAAAGGCGTTTTGATATTTTTTTTTATAGAATTTTTAAAGACGAAAACTGACAGAAGGATTAATATGATGATTAAACTAAAATTAAAAGACTAATTGATTAATTTCTAAAAAAAGAATCGTTTTATTAATTAAGACAAATTTTAGGGGTGAAAATAATAAATTTGCTCAATAATTACTTCAGTATTATGTTATAATTATTGTGTATTTGATTGCAAGCAATCCATAAATTTTACCAACAATATAAAGATTGTTCATAAATAATACATATAAAATAAAATATTAATCTATTAAATTTTACCAATTAATTCATAAAATATTTTATATAGATATTAATTAAAAAAATTCACTATAACGTGAGATTTGAGGATATTATATTAAAAGTCAATTATACAACTACTTTAACTATTTAATTTTACTTATAACTCAATTATAACGGTAGTTTAGATATCACTCAAAATTTTTTTTAATAAAATTGAATTATAAATAAATAATTTAATATTTTTTCTAATCCACTTTCTAGTATTTTATTATATTTTTTAAATATAATTATATAATTTTAATAAAATATAATTTCAGTTATATACCTATATAAAATACATTATCAATAATCAATTTTTCTAGTAATCTATCAAACATACTATTAGAGATTTGTTTTTTGCAAGACACCATTAGAGAATTTTTGCTTATGTTTTTATTGATTAAAATTGAAATGTTCATAATATAATTTTTAAATATAAAAAACAAATATAGAGATACGTTTTTAAACTCTTTTGAAAGTATATTTAATTTAATATATATATACTGGTGTAATAAGCTTTTTTTTTTTCGGTTTAATAATTTTTGTTTCTTCATCTTTTTTCAAACCAGACAGATTATCCGTTTTAGATTTAATTAATTCAAACGTTTAGTCTGGTCCAATATATTCAAACGTTTAATATATTATTGTTCTTTTTTTAATAGTATGTTATTGTTCTTAAGATTCATATTGGATTTTAATTTGTTTCTTATCCATCCATATTTTACTGATATTTCTTTTTTAACAATAAACAATAAAAGATTTGTATTGAAGACCAGAAAAATACAACCTAAGAGGAGAAAATTAAGCAAACTAGAATGAATAATGAATTGTTTTGCTGATATTTCGTTTTCAACAATGATTTCATAAATTTCACTAAAATAATTTTTAAACTGGGAGGAAGAGATTTTTTAAACAAGGCATTTTTTTAAAAAAATTATCTTTCAGTTTAATAAAATTAAAAAAGTATTGAATTCAAAAAAAAAATTAAAGAAGTATTTTTACTTTAATTTATAATTTTTTTAAAAATATATATTTTAATATATTACGGGTTTCACTATTCTGAGTTGGAAGCCGCATCATTTAAAAAATTATTTTCTATTAACACTAACTGCCACATCAATGTCACATCAGTTCTTTTTAATGGTGTTAGAACAATAGGCGTCTAATTAATTGCTAACGGTCTAATTCTATAATGCAAATCCTTAAATATACCCTTTAAGTGGCAAACTTTGAAATACTTTTTTGATAAAAAAAAACTTTGAAAGAATTAAAAATATAAATAATTTTTAGTTTAAATTTCGATTAGATAAAAATTTATTTAAATTTATGTTTAAATTATTTATTTATTAAATAAATTAAATTTAAATTAAAAAATATTTTACTCATTAGTTTATAAGTTGACTTATTTAAAAAGCTTGCGAGTTAGATTCGCAAGTTAGTTCATTTATTATGTTAAATTAAAAATATATATAATTCAATATATATATATATTAAATTGTATATATAAATATATTAATTTTTAACTAAATTTATTTATATAATTTATTAATATATGATATATGTAATAAATAAATTAAATAATATAAAATATAAAATAACATAATAATTTATACTAAAATATAAATTATAATAATATTTTATTTTATTTTTATTAATATATAATTATATTATTTATTAATAATAAAAATATTAATTTTATTATCTTTACTATAAAAATATGAAAAACATAAATAAAAAATAAAACTAAATTAAGTTTATTAAACTCGTTAAACATATTTAAATCAAATTTAAATTTAAGCTCGAAATACATAATGTGTAAGTTGGATCGATAGAAACTCGGACTTAATTCGAATTAGATGTTGAATTTAACTATTTTATAACTAGTCAAGATTAAAATTTTCGAATCTCAGATAAGCTTAATTACAATATTAAAAAGAATAAAGTCATTTTTTTTCTTTGCCTCATGAAAATTAATATTTTGTGGTTGTAATTATTCAATATTAACACACATATAACAAAATTAATTATTTTTATAAAAAAATATAAATATATATATTTTTATTATATATTTTATTTTATTATGAAAATTATTTATTAATTTTTAAAAATAATATTAAATATGAATATAATAGGAATTTAATATATTAAAAATTATAAGTGGATTATGATTGTAATGAATAAAAAAAAAAGGAGATGCATATAGTTAGATCTTTTCTTTTTCGTAAGGAAAAAAGAGAGAGAGAGAGAGAGAGAGAATTATTCATTTCTCAAAAATCCCACGTGTCGTGACACAAAGTGAGCAATAATGATCAGTCATGTGAACCTCGAGAAGAAAAGACAGGTAATTAATTTATATTATATATATAAAGTATTATAATATTATGTGATAAAAATTAGAAAAAAAAATAAAAAGAAAACCAAAGTCACACTTTTGGAGAATAGACACAAGGGTTTGGACATCTAAAAGCAAGCACTCAGTGGTGATTAATAATAAAAAGAAAATTAATGATAAAAGATTATGTTTTGATAAGGCAAAGAGAGTGGCGGGGGAAGAACAATCGAAGATGGTGGTGGAAGTGAAACTTTAATTTAAATTATTATATTAAATAATAAATATAATATAAATGGTGGCGCATATAATAATTTAATTATGATTATCTAATTTGTATAATATAGTATTGATACTAAGATTTGAATGAAAAATATGATATATATCTAATCAAGTTTGACTCAGTTATGCTCTTTTTAGGACATTCCATTCCATTCCACCACTAAGGATATTTAATAAGTTATATATTAGTATTATTTATAAGCCACTTGAACCCACTCGTGCAATTGATATGAAAGAAAATAAAAAGCTTTACAGCTAATCATTATTCAACCATTTAACAACTTTTTAAATTTCCCTTCTCTCAAGTACTCAACTTTTATTTATATATATTAATATGCACATGACATATTGTATACGTATGGGATTTTGTTGAGATTGTAAAAATCTTACTTTATTTATAAAGAATATAGTATATATAGGTTAAATGAAAAATATAAAATATTTTTTAGCTGAGATATTTATATCAGTAATTAGTAGAGTCCGAGGAATATACAAGTAAAAAACTTTCGGTCAAAGAAAAAAAGAAAATATTTTTCTCTCTCTCTATTGGCTAGTTCTCTAGATCTCGGAGTGGTCTGGGGCTGTTGTTAGCCAAATAATAGGCAACAATCCTAGACTTCTTATTTTCTCTTGTTTTTTTTTTATTTTTTATTTTTATAATTTTGATAAGTTTTGTGTATATTTCCTTTAGATCTTACCTCAGATGACTTTTTGCTCTCTCAGTCATGAGAGATTCTTAGAGTCCAAAGACCTCTCTTTGATAGTCGAGCTTCTGTGAAGGTCCTCTTTATCAGTGTAGTTGGCTTTAAGTCTCAAGGTTTTGGGTGGTTTTTATTTTTAGAAGAAGATCCTTCTTCCTATGAGTATTTATAAGCAGGTGTGCTATGTTCTCTTCCCCTTGCATTCTATTGGTCGGTGTTACTAATTTTTGGTCGGTTTGTGGAGTTTCTTGCATTCTCCCATCAGCTCGCCTTTATTGCCTAATCTGAGGTTCCTATCAATACGTCCCAGGTTTTGCCCTTTGGACTCCTCTTCCCTTCATCTTCTCTTACATTTGAGGTTGTTCGAGACTTATGAGTGTTGATTGTTGGTTGTCTGGGCTACTGCATTGTATATTTCAATAGGCCTCTCTATTATTCTAGCCATCTCTTTATTAGATTTTTATTTCTTTAATCAATGAATCCTTTCATTACTGCTCGAAAAAAAAAGGAGTATACAAGTAATATTTATCAAGTGTGTTAAAGGAATATTGCCTCCAACTCCAACTTGAATTTTTTTTCAAATAATATATGAACATATTATGTTTTAATAAGTGATAGTGACATGTATTTTTATTATCTTAATAAATTGAATACCATTTCAACACTAAAAAAAAATACATAAAATTTGTTTTAACTCTAAAAAAATGGACTAAGGTCCAATTTAACCCCTGAACTATTTGACTGGGTCCAAATTAGCCCCTATTCTTTTTTTTTTGAGATAAATACAACAATTTTCTTTTAAAATAAGCCCAAATTGCTCAATTTCTAATGAACCTTTTAATAGAGCTTAACAGAAGTTGACGTGGAGTAATTTAGGTCTCACACATGTTGGAACTATCCTCCGACTGGCCATCTATCAAGGCAAAAAATAAAAAATCCCAAATTGTTGATTTAGGGTTCACATTGCAGAGAGCATTTGAGTACTTTAGAAAGTAAAACCCACTCAATTTAATCCCTAATACTCAAATTGCTCACCAAATTCAACCCTAACCTTAATTTTTGGCCATCTACCATTATTATGGCAGCCACCGACAAGTATATCTCAATCTTGTTATCAGGTACGTGAATCCTACTTTATAGAGTTTTTATGATTTATGCGGCTGTATGTCTGGTGTTTAAATAGATGTTCATAATCGATGCAACACAATATTTACTGTCTCAGCCTTAAGTTTCAAGATAAATCTCCATAGTAGCTATTGGCATGAATTTGTTGATGGATTAAACCATTAAAAGTGACATATGGAGATTAATTTTTCAGTTGAAATTGGTTTCCACTTTATGATAAATAAATAGAGTGCAATATTTTTATTAGTTGGGCATTGGTTTCCACTTATTAGTGTTAGCATTTTTTTTACAGAATCTCTGAGTCTAATGTCTTCAAGATTCAAAAATTATAATAGTCTAATATAGTAGTAGAAGGCTATGAAGGCTAAAGGTATTGGCTAATAAATTTTGATTATTGTGTTAATAAATGTTGATTAATTATCAAACAAATTCTAATTAATTAGTGCAAAATGAATTTTCTTGGTCACTAAAAATCATTTATTTGTCTTGAAGAAATGGATACCAAAATCTGGTATTTCGCTATGGTGGGAGATGGGAATGGTCACCTTATATAAGATATGTTGATGGGAAAATTGAAGTGGCGAGGAAATTTGATAGATTTTCTATCATTCATAGACATTAAGAAGAAGTTTGAGGATGAGTTAAGGTTTACTAATTTGGGCAAACTTTATGTTTTAAAACTTGGGAAAGAGTTGGATGAGGGACTGTTCTTTGTGCATAATGATCATGGAATTAGGCAAATGACAAAATACTTAATCGAAAGTGGAGTGCATGAAGTTCATATATATATGCACACCAAGTAGTTGATGATCCTTTGATTGTTTGACCATCCTATGTTAGAGGTTGGGGAAGAAATTGCCATATTCCCACAAGTGTAGCATCGTCAATGTAGGTAATGAGAATCTAGCATGGTTGAATGATGAGAATGTGGCAGGTTTGAATGATGAGAATTTGGCAGGTTTGATTGATAAGCATTTGATAGGTTTGGATGATGAGAATGTGGGAGGAATGGATGACGAGAATGTAACAGGAATGGATGATGGTAATGAAGGTGATGGTAATGGTACTTCCAGAGACAATGTGGATGTAGAAGTTGGTAATGATGATAGTGAAGAGTCTGATGATAGTAATAGTAGTATGTTAAAGTTGAAGATGAGGAGGAAGATGATGAGGATGATGTTGATGAAGACGAATATGATTCTGACCATTTAATGGATGATGACAATGCAGAAACCATCAAGCAAAGTAGAAAGAAGGTGAGATATGATGTGGATGATGATAACCCATATTTTATTCTTAGTATGACCTTTAGCACAAAAAAAGAAGTTAGAGAGGCAATTGCTAAGTACAATGTGGCTAAAGGTCATAATCTAAAGTATATACGTAATGAGAAATGGAGAATTAGAGTTATTTGTAAAAAGGTTGCGTGTCCATTCTTATTGTTTATTGTAAGGGATATGAAAACTAATAGCTTATGTGTGAAGAAACTCTAATTTGAACACAATTATTATAGGATATTTGACAACTCAACTATAGCAAACCATGCAAAAATGCCTTTGACTAGTTAAGTTACTCCTACGACCGTGGCAACCCAGACCTATAAATTCATCTCATTTTTCTTTATCTCTTCAACTTTTGAAGCCCTGGCCGCCCAAGTTTGACACTCATGCCCTAAACCGCTAAACCCACGACCTAAACTCCATTTTCACTCAATTTTCTTCAAGTTTTTCATCAAATTTCATGTACAAATCTACATAAAAATGCCAAGAAGCAAGACTCAAGCCAAGAAATCAAAAGGAGAAAGCTCTAAGAAGAGGAGACAAGTGGAATCTTCATCAACTTCATCATCACCACCACCTCCTCAACTTCCAAATAGGTATCCTTAAATTCAATTTCGAGATGAAGTGCAATGTAAAAGGTACCATGAACTTAATTCTAGAAAAATAGTGCCCTCTAGATTCATTGATGAAAAGGTTGTTGAAAAATTATCTTGGAATAATGATTAGTGACACTATTTACTAGTGTGAATTTGTAATCATTTGCAACTATGCATTTTCCTACTTACGCTGAGATCACTTTGAAGTTTTTGAGCACGTTTATGTTCACACCTCCGGATAGGTTGGGTAGGCACAATGGCAAGGTGAATTTTAGATTGGCCAACACTGATTATGATTGGAAAATTAATACTCTTGGAGATGCCATAGGAATGGAAGGATTACATGGAACTTTTGGATTTGCTGAAGAGTTTAAGGAACAAGAGACTTGGACTAGGTTAGGTGGGCTTAATCGATTTAATAGTAAGAGTTCTAAGGCCACTAATTTTACCAATCCACTCTATAGGTACATTCACATTATCTTAGCTAATACCATTTTTAGTAGAGGTGAAAGTCAAGAAAATGTTAATTCTGAGGAATTACATTTTTTCTATTGTGCCATAGAAAGGGAAATTGATGGGTATTGGTTTGCCAAATGGTGTGAAGAAGTTGCTAAACCAAGGGGAAAAATAGTCATTGAGGGCCTAATAACTAAATTATGGATTTTATTGGTATTCATTATGATAATCTTACACCAATTCCTGGGAAAACCACAATTAACATGATAACGGTTCTTGCAATGAGATTGGCAAAAAAGAGAGGATGAATATATGTAGCTTTAGGTCCTGCAGATGCTAATGTGGACATTGATGAGGATGAGTTAATGAGAGAAGTTGACGATTTTGAGGACATCGAAAAGCAACATCATTCTCCTCCTCACCCTTCTAAGGCTGGAGCTTCTGTTCCACCTAACTCATGTGAGCATTTTTCCAACAGACTTGATTCTTTTCATATTGACATGAACCGCAGGAATGATGTATGGGAGCAACACTTCGATAGCATGGAGTAGCGGCTTGGAGGTGTTGAGACTGAGGTACATACAGTCTCCACTCATATAACTAGATTGAGCGAGCAGATCACCACTTTCTTCGCTTAGTTTGGCATGTGTTACCCACCTCCACAGCAACCCCCTCCACCTGGCGGTCATGATGGTGATGGAGATCACTGAGGATAGTGATATTTATAGTTTGGGAGAGTTTTCAAATTCTGTTTTGGCATCTGAACATGTGGTACTTTTATCAGTTAATTTTATATTTTTGGATATTTCACATTATGCTTATTTTAAGTTTTTATGTGGATGGTTACATTTGGCTTTGGTTTAGTATTTTAAAATTTTATTTTAATTATAAGTTTAGTTTGAATTTTTAAGGATGATTGGATTTCTCTAAGTTATTCTAAAATAAAATTCATTATAGACTATTTATATGTTATTTTATGTGTTAAAATTTTTTCAATTAATTTTTTTAAGGTCAATGATTTGGTAAAATGACTATAGCTTATGGACTTGAAACAAATGAACCCTTTTATTTAGTTGAAAGTAATTGATTATGAACATTTGGAAAAGCTTATCTTCTTTCATTGTATTTTCTGCCTAGGCTTAGAACATGTTTAAAAGAGCTTTCAAGGTGAAATTGAATCTTACTAAATAAAGAAAAAAATGATTTAGGCATTGTTTGTTAAACCAAAATCTTATATCCACCATATTTAAATATTACCTTGAGTTAACCCCTTTGAGTCTAAAATAAAGATTTTTAGCTTGAGTTTTTCTTTGATTTAATTTAATTTACCAAAACTACCCTTTTTAAGGTTACTGTCTTTTGAAATGGTTTTCAAGTTTATTCGATTATTGGATCCTTTAAATAGATTCTTAATTTTAAAAGTTTAGGGGAATTAATATATATACATATATATATATATATTAAAAAAAATTTCCCTAAACCAATAAAAGCAAGCAAGGAGTTAAGGACAAAAGATTCTCAAGTATGCAAAAATAAGGAAAGCGTTTTGAAAGGAAAGTAACCTATTTCAGTTAAGCGTTAATTTAACCCTCACCTTTATAAACCTCATTATAACCTAATAAAATATGCATATGAGTGGAGAAAGCTCAATTAAATATGCATATGAGAATAAGCTAAGTTTGCATAAAAAGAATATTTATTATTATAAAAAGTTCAATGATTGATTGCAATTGATTAAATTTTGTAGGTAAAGGAGGAGAGAATGAAATAAGTGGAGTTATGAATCTAAACTTAAGATCTACATTTTAAAGATATAATTGTTTAAATTTTTACATATAAACTAAACATATGAGAATTTCTATAGTAATAAACTCCAATTGCTTAAGGACAAGCAATGATTTAAGTTTGGGGGAGTTTGATAGAGTGAAATTATGATCAATATTCTATATAATTCTAACTATAATTTTAATTATTTTTCATTTGAATTTAATAGATTTTGTTTGTTTGAGTTAGAATTATATTATCTATGATTGAAAGGGCATGATTCAAGGCTATTAATAAATAGTGGCGTAAAAATTAAAGAAAAATAAGCAAAAATGAAGAAAATACAAGTGCCATGGCCATGGATCTTCAAGGCCGCAACCGTGGGTTTCAATTCGAGTCTGCCTTGTCAAAAAAAGAAGAAAGAGGGAAGTCCCAAAACGAAGTTGAATGCCATGCCTGTGGCAATTCAATGCCACACCTGTGTCATTCAAAATCCCACTGCCCAAAAGAAAGAAAAGGAAGAAAAGTGAGTTTTCACCTCAATTCAAAAGCCACGCCCGTGGCCAACCAACATAACGACCGTGGGCCATCAGACCGACCTTAGCAGCTAAAAAGTTTGACAAAACAAGTCAGTATTCACACATGCCATGATCGTGGCATTCAAAAGCCACTCCTATGGGCTGCATTTTATGAATTCTAAGCTGGAAATGTTGAAAATAAACACACCAACCAAGTTTTACTTTAACTTTTTCCAGTTTTTCTTCACTAAAAAAGTTTTTAAGCACTCTATTTAAACACCATTCCTCTAAGGTTTCAAAGAAAAAAGTGATATACAATAATTGGATTAGATTTATCTAAGAAATAAATATAGTTTAGAGTTTCTTAGAGAAGGAGAGTGAACTTTGGTTTAAGAAGGAATTTAAGATTCAAATCGAGTTCTTATTCAAAGAAATAGAATTTGATATTTCTTGTCCTTAAATTATGTTTTTAATTATTTTCTTTTATATTTACAATGTTTTTATTTTAGTAATGAAGAACTAATATTTTTTAGGGTTGGTCCCTTACATTGAATTTATCATAGAATTATAAATGTTTATTTAGTTTAATTTAGTTTATCCTTAAATTATTTTGTTATATTTAATCTTAATGCTTTAATTATATGGTCAATAATTAATTAAATTGAGATATTGTGTGACAGAGCGAGAGTGGAAGCACAATATTAGTCTAAGAAGGTAACAATCTTAAGTAGTTTTCACTTAGATATAAGGTTAACACTTAAGAGGGTGATTAAAGATTCTCATAAAACTTAATAATTTGATTTAATTACTTATGATCACGAGAGTAGACATAAGGATTGAATTCAATAATAGTTCTAGTACTTGAGAGAGACTTGAACTTAACTTAGGAGAATCCAACAATTAATCAAAGGAAAACTGAATTAAATCAATACCTTAGAAAAACCATGATAAATCAATAAAGGTGACTAAATTCTATGTCTTAAAATATTAGAACTTTATTCTCATTCCATTTAGTTTACTCATAAATCAAATTTGATTATCCAAATAATAATAAGTTTATTTTTTTTTGGTATTTAGAAGTAACCTCCTCGTGGATACGATATTCTACTTATCATTATATTACATGTTAACAATCCGTGCACTTGTAGATAAGTAGGCTGGGACCTAACATTGCCTTGAAAAAGGGCTAGAAAGAAGGATGTAGACCAATCATTGGTTTAAATGGTTGCTTTTTAAAGGGAATTATCAAGGGTCAAATTTTGGTAGCTGTGGGAAAAGATGCAACTAATCAGATTTATCCAATTGCATGGGTTGTTTTAGAGAAGGAAAACAAAATGAGTTGGAAATGGTTCCTTACTATTTTGGTTAAAGAGCTTGACCTATCAAATGGACAAAATGTAACTATAATGTCAGACCTGAAAAAGGTGATAATCTAATATTGTATAACTTAATTACATTAATTATGTTACCTTAAATAATGTGTTTGTATTCAAAGGGACTACTCAAAGCCGTTGAGATTGTCATGCCTAAAGCTGAATATAGATTTTTTATTCAACACATTCATGCAAATTGGTCCAAGAAATTGGTATGGTGGTGCACATATGAAGAGTTTGGGCGAGATAAATAATAATACTATACAGGACCTTTGAAATATGGTCCGTCTATATGATGCAGGGCCTATTTTAGTAGTAGGTATAGTTCTGATGTTGTGGATAACAATATGTGTGAGACTTTCAATGGAATATTAGTAGATACAAGACATAAGCCTATAGTGTCCATGTTGGATGATATTATGGTAATAAATAGAATTGTTAGCAATAAATCCAAAGTTGATCAATGGCAAACTGATTGGAGTCCATATTCTATGGAGATTTTTTAACAAAAGAAGGCATTGGAATTTGGTTATAGTGTACTTTTTAATGGTGGGAATGGTTATTAGATTGGAGATGGGGATCACATGCATTCAATTTACTTGGATAAGAAACTGTGTCATATCCGTGATTTTGGAGAAATTAAAAAAAGTATTTGAAAGTATAAAAGTTATATATACCAAATGTATACCTAGTATATACATAATATATACATAATATATATTAATTGTATATGTTTGATATATATATATATATTACATACTTAATATATTTAATACACATATAAGGTATATTTGATGTGTATATAGGATACATATTATTTGTGCATATGGGTATTTATATATATTTAATAAACATTATATATACATAGTATATAAATTACATAAATATGTACATAATGGTAGATATAATACATAAGTAATATATATAAGACATATATATACATAAAATATACTACACATATATAGAAAGTATAAAGCAGTGGTGAAAAAGGTGATAATAATAATAATAATAATAATAATAATAATAATAATAATAATAATAATAATAATAATAATAAAGAGAAGAAAGAAAAATCAATGAAGGAAGTAAAATGATTGATGGAAAATTAATTAATTAATTAATATATGTATAAGAGATAAGGAAGAGAATTAAAAAGAGACATATTTACTTCTTCTTCTTCATTTTGGACGTGCACTTGAGAGAGATGGTAGTTTGGGTTTTGTTGTATATTATACATTATATTCATAAGAGATTCAAGAGGATTTAAAGAAGTTTTGAAGGTTTATTGAGAAAATCAAGTAAGTATTCTTTTTTAAGCTTGTCTTTAATTGATTTTAAGAGTATGTTTGAATGGTTTATGCAATACCCTATAAAAATAATAAAATATATAAATATATAAAATAATAATAATAATAATAATAATAATAATAATAATAATAATAATAATAATAATAATAATAATAATAATAATAATAAGAAGAAGAAGAAGAAGAAGAAGAAGAAGAAGAAAAGTTAAAGTAACGGGAAAGAAGGGAAAAAGGAGAAGAGAGGAAAAGAAAAGAAAAAGAAGAGAGAAAAAAATACCAGAGAAAATCTCAGATCTATCGCCGTCTAATGCTCGAATTTTGACATTCGCCAGACCATGGGAATCACCACTCTACGATACTTCTAATGCCACCAGTCTCGCCGCCAACGGCTGCTGGACGGCGGCTCACGGGCCGTATGAAGGCCCCTGGGCACTGCACCATCGATGATTTTGACCGTACTTTTTGACTATATTCCGGTCTCCTTTCTCAGTGATTCAGGTACCATTCGACTTATCTCCTCATGAACTTCATTTTGGTATATTATTTGTAAATTTTGGAGCAAGTTTAATTTGACTTGAATCCGGCCAAAGTTGAACCCTCCGATTGATTTTTCGGCCAGATTCCGACAAGTGAGGAAGAGTGATATATATTTTTAAAATTCTCCCGTTGAGACGAACGAGCAGGTACCAAATTTGTCACCAGATTCTTTCGTCGAAAATTTTCAGTGACACCCCAGCGAGGGTCTGATCAATATTAATTTTTGACAGAAATTTTTGCGAGTTAATTAATTAATTTATCGGATTTTAAATAAATAGTATTGGCAAGGATGATGATTAAATTTTAATTAATTAAATTTAAATTATTAAATAAATTAATCACTTAAATACCAAAAATTTGGGGACCGAACCTAAATTAAAATTATAACTATCTAATTAATTTTAAATTATAAAATACTTGATTTTAGAGTCTTTAATTATATTATTAAAATAATTTTCAGTAATTTATTTAGACCGTCTGATTCTAGATTTCGACACCCTGGGACCGAACAGTTGATATGGTCTTTTCTTCTGAACTGTGAATGATACTTTCTAATATACTTTTCTGTATTTCTTGCATTAACATTTAATGTATGTATGTATATAAATATTATAAATATTATGCACTATTTAGAATTTTAGAATTTTCGTATTTGTATGTGGTTGTACACACATGTGATAATGTCGAATTGTAATTGACAGATAGAATTGGAATGATATGAAACTACACAGGATATGATTGGATTATGATAATGCATAAATGATGATATTATGATGAATTTAGAACAAGCGTGACAGTGAGAACATTTTTATACTCAGTGCTGCTTGTCAGTCGAGTAGCGTTGCTTGGCATAG